>JADMNL010000027.1:73947500-75197500 GCA_016271365.2 Neoceratodus forsteri | reverse complement strand
AATCTGATGAATTGCAATTGTTATTGCATACCTCCAGTATACATATCTGCGCCATTACCGAGACAAGGTAGAATGAAAAGGATATTTGGGATAAAACCATCCCCGGATACACACTTTATAATAAGGATAGGACTTAGGCTAAAGGTGGGGGTGTAGCCCGGTATATTTCTGAGAATATATCCTCAGAACATTTAGATACATCAAGATGGGGTAATTCTGAAATTTTGTGGATAACGATCTCACCACCAAAAGCAGCAAAAATGAATATCAGTCTTGTTTATAGACCACCATCTTTTGGGGCCTCTGATGATTTTATATTATTAGATTTTATTAAACAGGTATGACAGAGAATGTTATACTACTTGGTGGCTTAAATTTACCTGGAATGAATTGGGATACACTAACAGCTAATACCCCTATGGAAACTAACTACTTGGATACATTTAATTTAGCAGGGATGGAACAATATGTGCAAAACAATACTAGGGGTATGCATATATTAGACTTGGTACTAATCAACCTGGATAATAATATCCAAAATTGCACAATATTGCCCCCTTTGGTTTCTAGCGACCATGCTGTGGTAAGTTTTAAGTACCTAGGGGTCCTGGGTAATAGCACTGGTAATACAAAAATCTATAAATACAATATAGCTAATTTTGATTTAATGAGAGGTGAGATGTCTAATCGGAACTGGCAACTAGATTTTGCAAATCAAACGGCTGGAGAAATGTGGGAAAAAGTAAACAATAAAATATTCTCATTGGTTCAAAAATTTGTACCCACTATAGATAAATATAATGGAAGTAAAAGATCCCTCCCACCATGGTTGTCCCCAACAGTCAAAAAATTGATTAAGCGCAAGAATATAGCCTATGCAAAGGCCAAGCAGAGTGGTAATAGTGAATGTTGGGATCAATATAAGATCTGCCTAAAAAATTCTAAAAAGGGTACTGCCACAGCTAAAAGAAATTATGAACACAAATTAGCTGTCAAGACACAGGATAACTATAAAAGCTTTTATTTGTACATTAATAGTAGAAGGGGAGGTGGTGGCACAATTACTTCTATAAAAGACCCAGATGGTAATATGATTTAATCAAACCAGGATATGGCGGAAGTATGTAATAAATACTTCTCTTCTGTCTTCAATATGGGGCTGCAAATAAAAAGCTACCATGATAGAGACAAGTCCCTAGGCCCTAGTATTACATTTGATGCCTCTGATGTGGTAAAAAGATTAAAGGATATCGATTCAAATAAAGCACAGGGACCCAACGGGATGCAACCCAGGGTAATTAAGGAGCTGGCAGATAGTTTGGCTGACCCAGTTTCCTGTCTCTTCCAAAAATCGCTAGATACAGGCAGGGTCCCAGAAGAATGGAGGCAGGCTGTAGTTGTTCCTATCTATAAAAAGGGCTCTAGGCAGGAGGTAACCAACTATAGGCCTATCAGCCTGACTTCTGTGTTGGGGAAATTTCTGGAAAGTATTATCAAGGAGAACATCATAAGCTTTTTAGAAAAGACAGAGGCTATTGACAATACACAGCATGGGTTTACCAGGGGCAAGTCATGCCAAACTAACCTACTAGAATTTTATGGTAAGGTTAGTAAGGCACTGGACATGGGCAACTCTGTTGATGTAATCTTCCCGGATTTCGTCAAGGCATTTGACAAAGTGCGGCATGAAGAACTAATTAAAGCCCTTAACAGTGTAGGACTCCATGACAAATTAGCCCAGGAAACAGAGGGTGTGTACTAGGGGCGAATTTTCTGGATGGGCAGATGTGACCAGTGGAATACCCCAGGGATCGGTTTTGGGCCCATGTCTTTTCAACCTCTATATTTCCTCAATGCATGTTCAACCAGGGGTGTGGCTTTCCAAATCTGTGGATGATACACGCCTGGATTTTTCAGTAAACAGTCTAATAGAGGCGAATATTTTACAGGCAGCCCTAAATTATCTAGATGCATGGGCCTTAAACAAGAATTCTATATTTAACCATGAAAAATGTGCAGTTATTCATTTGGGGAAACATAACAAGCTGTTTAAGTATAGATTGGGAGGCAGAGAACTTTGGGTCGTTCAAGACGAAAGAGATTTGGGTATAAGGGTCAACAGTGAACTTAATTTTGGTATGCATTGCAGGTAGGTAATTAAACAAGCAAGTAGTATACAATATTGTATACACAGACACATCAAAAGCAGAGATAGAGCAGTCTTAGTTCCCCTGTATGCCTCCATGGTGCGCCCCCACATGGAGTATTGTGTGCAGTTTTGGGCACTAGGCAATAAGAGAGATACTGTGGCCCTGGAAAGGGTTCAGAGGAGGGCTACCAAGAGAATCAGAGACGTCCAGGGACAGAGTTATGAACAGAGATTGCAAAGCTTGGGAATGTATTCTCTGGAGTTTCGTAGGTTGTGGAGAGATATGTGCCGGATATTTATGGCCCTTAAGGACGTACAATTGATGGAGCAGCTTGGCCTAGTATTAAAAAAAATGTACATAACACCAGAGCTCATCCCTTCCAGTTGTATAAGGATACGTTTAATACCAAAAAGAGACGATATTGGTTCAACGTGAGAGTGACGGGTATTTGGAATGCTCTCCCAAATGAAGTAGTAACTTGTTCGACTATTAATGCTTTAAGAAAAAATTAGATTCTTACTTAATAAGTAAGGGTATTGGGGGTTATCTTGAATACTTAGGTGAGCACTATGGACATATGTCTTCTATGCTCAGATTAAACCTACGAACCTATGAACTAGTCTGAAAAAGAAAAAAGCCTCAGGCCCAGATCAAATACCCCCATAAGTATATTTGCTGGTCCCTTCTTCTTGGTCTAAATTGCTTACAAATTTCTTTAACTCATGTGTAGTTAATAATAGGGTACCATTTTCATGGAAGGGAGCCATCATTGTCCCTATATTCAAAAAAGGTAACAAAAGTGACCCTAAGATGTACAGACCTATTTCCTTGCTGGATATTAGTGGGAAATTATTTGCCAAAATTCTCTTAAATAAATTAATACTTCAGTTAGACCAGCTGGGAAATATTTCTGAATTTCAAGCAGGTTTTAGAGCAGGGTATATAGCACAACAGATAACTGCTTTGTATTATTACATTTAATTGAGAAGTACATTATACTGAGGTAACAAACATTATTTGTGGCTTTTATTGATTTCACTTCTGCTTTCAATAATATTTCAAGATCTAAATTATGGCAAGTTATGGTTAAGAAAGGTTTTCAATTGGACCTAATTCAGGTGATAGGTAATCTTTATTCAAATACTTGGGCTCAGGTTAGAGCTGGCAATAATGGTAGTTTGTCAACTAAGTTCCGTACAGACAGAGGAATCAGCAAGGACATGTTTTTAGCACCAGTCCTGTTTAACATTTATATAGATCAACTCTTAGAAGAATTGCTTGAATCATCATCAGACTCCCCTACCATTGGCTGAAGGTTCTGCCCAGCCCTTGCATATGCTGATGAACTTGCCTTGATAACTCTGACTAAATCGGGCCTTCAGAAAAAACTGGATATTCTTAATGATTTTGCTTCCTTTTATAGTTTACAAATTAATGAAAATAAGAGTAATTATTTTTGGTTCCAGTAAAACAAAGGATTCCTGGTTGGTGGGGAATCGGGTTGTGGTACTGTTAAAATGTATACTTACCTTGGTATTACATTTACAATGAATTGTCAGTGGACGCAGCATATAAAAACATCTCTTACTAATTTAGAACAGACCGCTGGAGCTTTAGCCAGATTCATTAATAAATTTGGGGGCAACAGTGCGAAGCCTTTGCTAAAAGCAATACAAGCTAAGTATGTGTCCCAGGCCTTGTACTTAGCCGAAATCTGGGGCCCCAATAAAGTAGGAATCCTAGAGCCACCTTTAAATAAACTTTTACGTACTTTACTTGCTGTGGGATATTCTTTTCCTGCGCGTATTCTGCGAGCCGAATTAGGTTTACCAAGCATTGATGCTCAATGCATAGTTAAACTGATTGGCTACTGGATAAATATTACTCGAATGAACGCAAACAGACTTCCACAGGAATGTCTCAAGGAGAAAAGAAAATGGGACAGCCTAGGATGTAAAAAATTGAACTGGTTGAAAAACCTTGAAGCAATTTTCCTAAAATATGACCTCACTTACTTACAGAAATGTGTGGATTAGGACATTAGAATTAATTTAAAATATAAAGCATATTGTAAAAATAAAATTCTCAGTCAATTTAGATTGGATGACTGTGTCACCATTTCCCACTTGCAAATTTCACAATGGCTGATACAGAATGACATTCAGTTCAGTCTTGGATACTACCTCAACTTTCTGATAGATCCAGAACTCAGAAAACTGTTCACCAGATACCATCTAGAACAGTTTCCGAGTGCAGTATTAGCAGCAAGATTTGAAAAATCGATCGATTTAAAAGATATTTATGTGCCTGTACGAATAAGGGGAGGGAAGATTTGGGTCACGTAGTTTTTGATTGTGCCTGGTATATCAAACCCAGGATGTGATGGCTTGTCCCAATGTGGAAGGGTATTGATACTGTAGATAAAAATGTATTGTTAAACATTATATTTACATCAGAAGATGATAATGTCATTGGTAAGGTAACTGGGTATCTTAGAGTGATCGCTAGCATAAGAAGAAAGATTAAATATCACTTTACTATGTATTCATTGGCAAGGCAGACGGGTATTTTACAGTAATTGTTGGTATTGGAAGAAAGACTAGATAGTACTTTATTGTGTATTCAAGGGAAGATGATGACCTGCCTTTTCTTATGTGCTTTGACTGTACTGTAAAACTGTCTGAAGTTTTTGGTTTTATTCTTGCACTGACAAATGTATTTTAGAGGAATAGTTTGTATTTATTTATGTAATGGTCTTTGACCGAACAATAAAATTTATACTGCTGCTGCTACTACTACTACTACTACTCATTGCTCTCCTCATTCTGATTTACTCTTTAATACTTTGTAGTAACTTCACAATTTTTAACAGAATTTAACTGTTGTTTACATTTTTTAATGTTTAACCAGCAGAGGCACACTAAGCTGAAGCTTGTTTACAGATGCATTCAAACAACATGAAGTCTTGCTGTATTCTGACAATCGCAGTGATTCCCAACCTTTGAACTGCCCCGGAGAACAAAGAGCCAGCTTTCTATGCAGGGCATAGAATGCCGAGCTCGAGCTCGGTTGAAGTCTCTGTCTGGAATGTTTTGAACTTAAACCGTCAAATTCTTTACTCCGCCTCACTGAACTATCGCGCCGGAGTTTTCTTCTTCAGCTCGGTTCGAAAGTCGGTTAAAGTTTTCAGTTTTCTTTGGTTTTTAAACTGAAAAAATTATCTGCATAGTTGTTTCAGTCTCTGTCTGTGGTGTCGTGAGTACTAGATAGGAATTGTTCTGTTTTTCTGTGTGGAACTTGTAAAAGTGCAGCTCGGTTCGGCTGAACCGGCCATTTGTTAGTGAAATTTGTGTGTTTTACTTAGTGTATGGTTACCGGTTCTTATCAGTTCTAAAAAAAAACCGTGTTTTTAACCATTTTTTTCCAATACCCGTGACACGGTTAGGAACTGATAAGGGAGTCTTGCCTGGCGGTTGCCGAAAAAAGGGTAAGTTTGGTTAGGTTGGCCATGTTTGAGAAACCCAAGAAAAAAAACGGGTCCCACTGGGTTTCAACACTGCAGTGAGTGTGGGGAGGTCTTTGCTAAGGCCGATCCCCACACCACCTGTGTTTATTGTCTGGGATTTGACCACCTCGATTCAGACTGCCAAATATGTAAAAACTTTCCTAAATCTACCCTTGAGAAGAGATTAGGTAGACTGAGGGAAAAGGAGGCCGAGAAGTCCGCTGACCCAGATGGCCAGCCCGGTTCGGTTTCGACTGAATCAGAAGGAGTGCCCTCTGACCAGGGCGATACTTCTTCGGGCAGAAGGAGAGCCAATTCCAAGGGATCGGTTCTGACAAAAAGAAAACGCAAAGATAAATCGACCGGTTCGGATCCAGAGGTTCATGTTCCGACCGCCGAATAGATAGCCAGAGCGATTCAGATTGTGGAATCGCTCCGTTTGGTTCCGACCGATCCAGCTCCTTCTGGCAGGGGTTCGGGTTTGGTTGGTTCCTCTGGTTCAAGATTATGCCCTTGAAGATTTTTATGAACCAGAATTTGAAGAGGAAGGGGAATATGAGGATGATGATGTAAGTGAGGGTCTGGATGTGCCTGTGGAACTGGACATCTCCCCAGACAGACCTTCAGGTGTTTCCCTCCTAGGCTTTCTGAGTCCCCTTCTCACTTTATGTTTTACAGAAAGGTGGCTGAAACCCTCCAGCTTCCTATGGAGGAGGCTGTGGAAGATCAAGAGGTGCCTGATTATGTAGAGATGATGGACATCCCAGAGTCCAGGAGACTGTTCCCCTCCATAAATCTTTTGGGAAACAGACAAAAAAATCTTAGTCTCCTAACACTATCTCATGTCCATTCTTCTATCCACTCCTGTGGATAGAAGAATGGACAGGAGATATACACTTTCAGGCTCAGACACGGAGTTCTTATATCAGCAATGCAGCCATGTTGGGGTAGTGCAGGCTGTTGCCTGTGACAAGGTGAATATTCCCTTGGCTTCTCACACCCCCGACAAGGACTCCAGGAAGATTGATGCCATGGCAAAGAAGCAGTACATGGCATCTTCCTTGGGACTCAGGCAGGTGAATTACATGGCCTATACAGCCAGGTACCAGAAGTCCAGGTGGGACACTGTACTGGCACTGGCTAAAGAGGCCTCCCCCCAGCTAGCCAGGGAGCTGGAGGCGGTGGCTGCAGATGGGATTGAGGCGTCTAAAGTTCAGTTTCATGCTGCTGTGAACTCTAATGATGTGTCATCAAGAGTCATGGCTACATCTGTGGCTCTTTGGAAGATGGCTTGGTTCAGATGTATTAGCCTCTCGCAGGACACCCAGGCTAAGGTCATGGATTTTCCTGTAGTGGGTAATTCTCTGTTTGGAGAGCAGATAGGGAATTACATGAAGAAAATGGATGAGTACAGGACCACTTACAGGAGTGCTCAGGTCAAGGAAAGGCAAGTAACTCCTCGAAGGCAGCAGTCTAGGGGCAAGGGCAGGCCTTTTCAAAGGCCTTTTTACCAAGCACAGGCCTCTTCTTCCTTTTCTTAGAGGGAGAGGCAGAAGGGGGTTGAGCAGGGCTGCATCCACTCCTCAGGCAAAAGCCCTGGCCAAGCAGACACCCTGATGGGCCTGCCCGGGTCGACTCTCCTATTCCAGTAGGGGGCAGGCTGGCTTACTTTGTCCAGGACTGGATGTCTGTTACATCAGACAAGTGGATCCTGGCAGTAGTAAGCCAGGGACTGGTTCTCAGCTTCAAAAAATTTCCAAAGATGAGAGCCAGATCCTTCCCACCTGCAAATCTCTCAGAAACCCTGGCCCTAGAGGCAGAGGTTTCTTCTCTCCTAGCTTTAAAAGCTATAGAGTACCTACTCTACACTGGGGTAAAGGACTGTACTCCAGGTACTTCCTAACCTCCAGAAAGACAGGGGAGTGGCGACCCATCCTAGACTTAAGATATCTAAACAAACATCTTTTTAAAACCAAAGTTCAAGATGATAACTCTGGGAATAATCCTCCACTCTCTAAGGCCAGGGGACTGGCTAGCCTCCCTGGACCTCAGAGATGCCTACTTTCACATTCCCATCAGGTGCTCCCACAGAAAGTACCTCAGTTTCGAGTTGCCCTCAGGCCACTATCAGTTCAGAGCAATGCCCTTTGGTCTAACCTCAGCCCCAAGGGTTTTCACAAAGTGTCTGGCAGTAGTAGTTGCCTTTCTAAGAAGGCAAAAGATTTCCATTTTTCTTTATCTGGATGATTGGCTAATAGTGGGCCAGTCTCCAGACCAAGTCAAGTCTCACCTACAGGTGACCCAGCAAGTGCTCACTTCTCTAGGATTTCTTCTCAACCTTCCCAAGTCAGTTCTCGAACCAGTCCAGCTTCTTACCTTTATAGGTGCAGAACTGGACATGCTCAGAGCAAGAGCCTTTCTACCTCTAGAAAGGGCAAGGGTTCTTATGGAACTAGCTTCTTCCTTCAGCCTTCAGGTCTCTCGACCAGCAAGGCATTTCCTCCAGCTCTTGGGCCACATGGCAGCTTCAACAACAGTGGTCCAAGGGGCAAGATTCCAGATGAGGGATATTCAGTTCCACCTGAGAGCTTTCTGGTCTCAGAAGAAGGATTCCCTTACCAAACTGATCCCAGTGACTCTGAACTTGATCCAAGCCCTCCAGTGGTGGCAGGATCAGGACAATTTAAGACAAGGTATTCCTTTTGTTGCTCAGCCTTGTTCAGTGGTCCTTACCACGGATGCTTCTCTCCTGGACTGGGGAGCCCACCTCGGGTCCCTTACGGCCCAGGGGCTGTGGTCCCCCCAAGAGTCCCTTCTCCACATCAATCTTCTAAAGCTCAGGGCAGTTTTTCTCGCTCTAAAAGCATTCTCACAGTCAGTACAGAACAAGGTGGTTCAACTCAGAACAGACACCACCACCACCATGTGGTACATCAACAAGCAGGGAGGCACTCAGTCCATGGCCTTGTGCACAGAAGCCATGAAGTTGTGGTCCCTGACTTATTCCCTGAAAACCTGTCTTGTAGCAATTCACCTTCCAGGCAAGGACAATGTGCTAGCAGATGCACTGAGCAGGATTTCTCAGGGCCCATCACGAGTGGTCCCTGGACCCTCAGGTGTTGTAAGTGATTTTTTCAAGGTGGGGCATTCCAGAGATAGATCTCTTTGCAGCCCCAGACAATCACCAATTCCCTATCTTTTGTTGAAGACCTCCAGTCCTGGGCTCAGTCCCTCTGGATGTCCTGATTCTGAATTGGGAGGGGAAGTTTCTGTATGCCTTCCCCCCCCCTCCCACTCTTGTTCAAAGTTTTGGTAAAAATAAGGTCTCAACCATGCAAGGTGATTCTGATTGTTCCAGATTGGGCCAGACAGCCCTGGTACCCCCTGTTGCTGTCCCTAGCAGCCCATCTTCCCTTGTCTCTTCCCAGGAATTACAACCTGTTAACATCCTCTCAGGGAAGGATTTGGTACCCCAATCTTCAGTCTCTCAATCTCAAAGCATGGCTCTTGAAGAGTTAGAGTTTGCAGATCTGCATCTTTCCCAAGGGGTTCTGGATATCCTCAAGGCTTCTCGAAAGCCTTCCACCAGAAAGACTTACAACTCCAAATGGAAAAGATTCAACATTTGGTGTTCTAAGAAGCATATTTCTCCAGACGCTGCTGAATTGCCTACGGTTCTGGATTAAATGGTCCATCTTAATGACCTAGGCCGCAGACCAGCTACTCTCAAGGAACACTTGTCAGCTGTTTCTGCGTTTTTGTCTGTGAGGCAGCCTTCCTCACTATCTTCTCATCCTGTGTTCTGTAAATTTTTTAAAGAGTTGCTTCACACCAATCCTTCTTTTAGAGACCCTGCCCCTGCCTGGGATTGGAATGTTTGCATTGCTCAACTTATGCAACCCCCCTTCGAGCCTATGTCTTCAGCAGAGCTTAAGTAGTTGACTTGGAAAACCATGTTCCTGGTAGCCATTACCTCTGCCAGGCATATCAGTGAATTGCAAGCCCTGTCAGTGGAACCTGATTTGATCTTATTTCACAGGGATAAAGTGGTCCTTAGAACCAACAGATGGTTCTTGCCCAAAGTGGTTTCAGACTTCCATTTAAACCAGTCTGTGTCTCTCCCTGTTTTCTTAACTGATCATTCTTCCTCAGGAGAGAGGAGGCTACACAGTTTAGATGTCAAAAGAGACCTTAGTTACTACATAGAGCTTACCAAGGGTCACAGGTTTGACTCCCTCCAGTTGTTCCTCACTTATAGAGAAGTGGGAAAGGGCAAACCTGGCACCAAAAGATCTATTGCCAGGTGGATTGTGTCTTGTATACAATTCTGCTATGAAAAACTGGGAAAAACTCCACCCTCAGGCCTGAGGGCTCATTCCACAAGGGGTACAGCTGCTTCCCTGGCTGCTGCCATGGATATCCCTCTCTTAAAAATTTGTCAAACAGCCATCTGGAAAACAGTCCATACCTTTACCAAGCATTACTCTCTGGATATCCAGGCTAGGAGTGATGCTCGGTTTGGCACAGCAGTACTTCAGAGCCTATTCCCAAAGTAGGTTCTGTCCCTCCTCCTTGGGGGTACTGCTTGGTAGTCTGCAATTGTCAGAATACAGCAAGACTTCATGTTGTTTGAAGAAAAAATTACTCACCTTAGTAATTATATTTCTTCTAATGGAGTCTTGCTGTATGCTGACCTCCCTCACTGCGTCCCCTCTCAGAACCTGTTTTTGGGAAGTGGGTGGGCAGGTGCAGTGTTGCACCCCAGGGTGTTTTTTGCTTGCCCCTCCTCCCTTTTGTTTGGGTGCTTATTTATTATTGTTATTTTAGTACATTGGGTTTTGTTTTGGGTTTCCTGTCTTGAGTCTTCCATGGGAATCCAAAACTCTTTTCAGCCAGTTGGCTAGTAAGAATTTTTACAACTTCCACATAGAATTTTTAGTTTACTTGGGCTCGTAAGAATCTGACGGTTTAAGTTCAAAACACTCCAGACAGAGACTTCAACTGAGCTCGAGCTCGGCATTCTATGCCCTGCAAAGAAAGTTGGCTCTTTTTTTCTCCAGGGCAGTTCAAAGGTTGGGAATCGCTGCAGTTGTCAGAATACACAAGACTCCATTAGAAGAAATATAATTACTAAGGTGAGTATTTTTTTCATCTGGGAGCACTGTGAAGTTAAACGACTTACTAAGGGTGACACATTTTGCAAGTGTGGCATGTGGGATTAAATGGGATGGGATACAATTTGTAGGGGAATTTCCCCGGTGTCCTGGCCAAATTCCCCTCATTCACTAAAATACCACCAACAGCTTAATCTGGTTCAAGGTCAGTTGGCATTCATCTGTATCCCTCTCTCCCGGGTCATGCCTGAAAATAGGCAGGATTTGTCTAGTGCACTTACCTGGTCAACAAAAACTGAAAATAAAAAAAAAAAAAAAATCTTCAGATTTGCGGCTCAGACCTGTAACCGACTGTACTACATACAATGCCTCACTGTTTTAACCCCCCTTCAGTGTACATCAACAAGTTAATGTAGCAGCGCTGTTTATAACCAATTACAAATCTACTGCTCACAATATTTTTTCTATCCTATAACAGTGATTGCCACATAAATCACTCTACTACAGGCCGGCCCATTGGCGCAGCGGTAGTGCTACCGCTTGCTATGCTGGTGACCTGGGTTCAGGAACAAGACCGGGGAGCTGGAGGGTGAGCCAGGGGGAGGAGGCTTGAGCATCCCAAGGGCCGCTTGCCTTCTCTGGGGGGAAGGGGAACAGGGCTCGGTGCTTGGCTGACCCTGGGCAGAGGCCCGCGGTGCAGCAAGGTCAGCCACAAGAAGGGGAGCTGTGTGATGGATGTTGGCACTTAGCACCTAGACATCAGGGTAAATATAACTATACCTTGCACAGAACACGGGAAAATGGCTTGCGGCACTCCTGGTAGACAGAGGGCCAGGTCCCAATCCCCAGTCTGTCCCGGATCTGATGAAACTCAGGAATTTGGGGTGTAAGGGCCCAACCTCGTCCCCATCTGGGGGGCAAGCCATGGCTACATGGGGGGATGGACCACTCCAGGTAGAGGGTGGGACTAGAAGGCCGCAGGCAACTCCCAAAGGGTGGGAGTGCCACGGGCCGGGGAGCATAAAGAAAAAGTTAAAAAAAAATCACTCTACTACCTTTCCTGTAGCTGAAAACCTGTCCACAGCTGTTCATCATGGTGTACTCTTCAGTATTTGGCACATACACAATATTCTTCACCAGCATAGAACTCTTACATCAAACCCCCTTAGTGTAATGCAACATGAAGCAGCACTGGGATTCCCTATTACCAATTACACATCTAGCTTTGACATATTATTACACATTTTATAACACTATTTTTTACATAAATCACTGTAATGATTACACTGTTCCTGGAAAACCGGGAAATTTCCACACATTTCAGCACTGCTACACCATATAGATATAGAAATCAACACAAAAGGAATGATAAATTGACAGACATTATTAAAAACAAAATTTCTCCAGCGTGATTATTTTACGCAATAATCATGATCCTCAGTTAACCTTAAAAGGGAAAATCTATTCTATACACCTAACTGCAGAGAAACAGGGATGTCACCCTGACACGGACTACTTCTTGTACTATGTATAGTAATTAACCAATAGTATAAATCCATGAAATACATACATACAAGCTTTATTTATCATCACTTTATCATTATGCTATCATCAGTGATCATCGCCCGAACAATGACAGCACCACATTTCTGCGCGGCTCCTTCAGCTTAGTCTTGTAACAATTACTTGTTTCTCCACATTTTCTATACAACTCTATACTGAATAAAACTTGCTCAGGTACAGCTATTAAAAACATAAGCACATAACTAAGATAAATTGAAAGCGTACAGTGCTTTACATAAGAATGTTTTGCAACCCAGCTCCCCACCCACACATAGAAAGAAAAAAACCCTGACTGACATGTACTATTTACAGTACTTTATTAGTTCACTTAAGTAACATTCCAGCTTACAGCTAAACAATATTATACTGCATGCTTTTAACTGCCAGCATTGTATGTAATGTAATACTTAAAACATATATTTCCTCATAAATATATACATTTGCAATGCATTTATTATTTCTACAATAACTGTGGGAGACCTTGAGATAATACCATTTTGTCCTCTACACAGACAAGAAACATGGGGCATGTATATGTTAAAGTTCATCAGGACTCTGCATAATATTAGCTATTTTTAACAAAGTGGCGTTCATATGTCTTTTAAGACTTGTATCATGGTTCTTGTAATGATTACAGTGAAAGCCATCATCTACACCTTACCTACAATCTATAATACTGATATTACACCTACGACCAGAACAGGTGTTTCTTGCAAAGTCAAACTAACTGTCACAGTAATATGCAACACATTATTGCACAGTTTTTAACAATGTCCTGCAAATTAACCTTTATGCCTATTATCAAGACTGTCTCACAAATTAGCAAGATAGCTTCCAAAATGATACTTTTTATATATTTGGAGCAACTGTAGCGTAGTAGTTAAACGCTTTGTGCTGCAAACCCGGAGACCTGGTTTGAATACCACAGTCCCCACATTCATAATGTGTTGCCTGAGCAACTTAGTAAACTTCCTTATGCTTCAAAGTCTCAAATGGATTTCAGCGTTGCCTTACTGTGCCGTTCATGATTAAACAATTTCCCCTTTCCCTTACATGTAACATACCATCTGAAAAATGCCCTCAGACGCAATACCAAAATAAACATCCCTTTCAGTGCTTACTATACCATACCTATGCATTTTTTTCTAAATTGCAGTGTCCCAAACACAACATAATTTGACATTTTATAACGCAATTTACATACCTTCAAACAAAATTCTAAATTCTGTTTAGATCAGAGTTTAATATTTCAGGCACAATTGAATAGCAAAGCTGGAAAGTCAATTCAAAAATCAGTATGATGCTTCCTCTCTTCTCCATGTGCTTTATATAAGGGAGGCAGTATAGCTCAGTGGTTTAAAGCTCTGAGCTGCAAACCTGGAGACCTGGGTTTGAATCCCATAGCCCCAACTTGCATACTGTGTGACTGTGAGCAAGTCACAACTTCCCTGTTTTCCCAGGTCACATCTGTAAACAAGCTTCAGCTTAGTGTAGGGTTACCACCTGTCCTGCGTTTCGCAGGACAGTCCTGATTTGGGCAGCTGTGTCCTGCAAAAAAACATGAAAAATATTACATGTCCTGACTTTTTAGTAGAAAAAATCTTTTCAGACTTTCCTCTAAATCTTGAAGAAAATTATAGTACCTTAACTAAAATACATTAAAATGATATGAAACCATAGAAGCAACCAAACAACTACAATACTTAGCCTTAATTCTGATTATATAGAGAAAACAAGTCTGTTGCACTAGTCGAGGTTACGTACTGTCCTGCGAAAAATCATGTTTTAGTAAGAAATGCCCCACTCTGAGCTTCTTAAAAGGTGGTAACCCTAGCTTAGTGTGTCTCTCCTGGTTAAAATAAATGTGTTTTTGGGGGGCGCTCTGGAGCCCGAGCAAGACGGTTGCAAGGATTACTAGCTTTGCAGAAGTTACGATTTAAAAGACAAATTTTACGTTTTATAAGGCATTTAAAACATAGAAAGTGGCTAGATTGACAATCGGAAGATCAGCTGTATCGCTATGGGCAACCCAAGGAAGGATAGGTCTTACCAGGAGGGAGCAAAGAGCAAACAAAACGTACCCCTGCTCGCCACGAGGTCTGCTCAAGGCCCTGCTACCTCAGAGACTGAGACACCTCATGAGGAAACTCTTCAAAGTCTGGGAGCAAAAATGAATCGTTTAATTTCCTCAGTAGAGGGTTTGGCCTCCTGATTTGATTCCCTGACCAGCAGAGTAATTGTATTAGAAACAGATGTTTCGTCTATCAAAATAGAGACTGAGAAAGCTGGGAAATGCTCAGAATCAGCCCTTGGAGTGACCGCAAAACTAGTGAAAGAAAATACTCATCTCCGGGAAAGGCTAGAATTGTTGGAGAATCAGGCAACAGCGAACAACCTGAAAGTGATTGGAATTCCAGAGCAAACAGAGGGTGACCATTTGCCCTTATTTATGCTGGAGTGGCTGGAATCGCAATTTGGGCAACGCCTTGCAGAGCGGAAGATATGTATTCAGAAGGCCTATAGGGTCACAACAAGGGGTCGTCAAGCAAATTTGGAAGTCCCCAGGGCTATTGTGTTAGTCCTCGACGGAGTCGGAACTAGAGATTTCCTCCTTTCACTGGCCAGGCAGAAGAGAACTTTACTATGCGATGGGGAAAAGGTCAGTTTATACCTGGATCTTAGTTATGCAACTCAGCAAAAGAAAAAGGGATTTGACAGAGTGTGATCGATACTGAGAGGTGCAGGGGTCTCGCACAGTATGATTTTCCTGACTCGTCTGCGAATTGCACACCAGGGGAAGATTTATATCTTCACTGATCCACAAGAAGCCCTGAAGTGGACCCAGAGACATATGCCAGCTAGTCGCCTTTGAGAATCTGCATCTCGGTATTCCTCAGAGGATGAAGAAGAAGTTGGTGCTGAAACCTGATTACTCCCTATTAAACAGTAAGAATATTATCAGAGCGAGCAAACAAACTTTAAGTTCATGTGAACTACAAGTTGCTGAGAACTTTTCGATTTTGGACTATAGTTTATAAATTGGTTTGCCAGTCTAAAATGAGATGGCTATGGTTTTATTTTGTACTTAGTCCTTGGGAAACCTTTCTCTATGTTAATGACAGGGCGATGTTACAGTTAAGAGACAGCTTGTTAAATAGGATGCCTTAAATTGAAAAAAGATAGAGCTTAATCCTTTTGTGTTTCAGTGCCTTATGGTACTCAATAATATGATAAAGCATGATTACTCATTTTCTTTTTATAAGAAGCAGAGTTTGGTTAATAATCTAGCCCTTGGGCTAGGGAGTTTTCTCTTTGAAAATATATTCATGCTGCTCCTGGGCTCTTAGTCACAGCTGATTTGGGGTGGAATACAGTTAATGGGTTATGTAAATTTGTGTGAATCCCCCGATGATGTATCTTATAGATGTAGTACGGATATTCTATTTAAGTTTCTATGTTTGTATTAAGAGGGGTGGCGCCCTCAGCGGAGTATAAATCACTTATGTATGTACTTCATCAGTGATATGTAATGTGTAAAACATTGACACACTCAATAAATGATAAATTAAAAAAAATATATAAATAAAAAAAAATTTTTCTTGCAAACATGGTGAACAAAAAATGTACTTCAGCCAATCCTACACCATCTGAAGGTGTTATATTATGATATGATACTATGTTATTTCTTTAATTGCAGCCTGTTCAGACATTCAGTCTGTAATCTTAACAGCACTGTCTTCTTGCAATGTAAAACAACCTGTAAATAAGATACTGATGATATCTCTGTAGCCTTCACAACTACTTGTCTGTGCAAGCAATTCCATCTTTTTGAAGTCCTGCTGAATACCATTAACAAGTATCAGGGACATGCAGAACACAGTAACAGTACAGATTAAATGGTACTACATTTCCATATGAAATATTACTGTCTGACGTCTGATTCCAAATTATACTACTGATATGTCACAGTAAACTGATTTTTATACAGCATGTACATTACCTATTATTACTTTGTACAGTGCATATATTGCTGCCTGCACCATACAACTTTTAATTCCGCTTTTGTAACTATGCCTTCTCACTACTGACGTGGAATGGTAGGTAACAAAGGTTGTCAATGACACATTGCCTCCAGGGAATCAGACAGAATATTGGGTGACGGGAAGGTGACAAAGTGGCAGGCAACAAGTACTATCCCTGTCTTTGAAATATAAATTTTGATGAGCCATGTGCATACCATTACTGTTGCTCTTCAGATCCCACAACACATAACACAGGCCTAGGAAGCCTACATCCCTACCTTTTTAATTCTTTGATCTGTGATGTTCCTATTGCATAGCATCCATACAGAAGCAGTTGCCCCTACCTGTTGGCTATTGGTTTCTGTCTCCATGCATTCTATGATGTCACACATGTATGTAACATTAAATAAATACTAAATTACTTTTTGCTCTGTAAAATACCAAATTGACTTTCTCCTTTACTGTTAACTTGTGACCGTGCTCCTGCAAATTTGTAATTAACATATTCCTATGCAGCTCATTCTTGTCTTCTTTATTGCTGAACTGTGCTTGCAAAACATAGGTGCAGCCTGTAATTCTTTGACTCATAAGACATCGACCGTTTTAAAAACCTTTAGGATACTACACATTAACTTGGATTCTCCACATACACATCTACTTCAAAAATCATTGTCATTGTACTATATCCCCTGGAACACAGGCTGTTCTTCTATGTGAACTTATTTCATTCTTTTGTTTTGAGACATTTTCTTACTGGATCATCAGTTAAATTATGTTACTATTTCTTTCTCTCCATTAGACAGGTATGCCTGTATAATTCATCCTAGCTGTACATGGAACATTTTAAATGCCTCAATACTTTCAATACATTTGAGAAGGATGAAAGTAACATCACTTTCTATGTAAAATACATTTTAATGTAATAAGATTAATAGTAAGGAACAATGTAACTGAAAATGTTCAAAGTACACCTTCTTTATATTGTATATTGCCACAGCATAGGGACCTCCTTATACATAGATACATAGACAGTGTCAGCAGATAAGGGCCCATGGCCCAGCCAGTCTGCCCATTTGAGCTTGTAAGTTCAATTTATGTTTTCCTACAAGTCTGTTGCCCCTTAGCCCTGACCTCCAGAATTCCTTTATGTCTATCCCATGCATTCTTAAATCCCGTGATTGTTTCAACCCCAACCACTTCCTCTGGCAGGGTGTTCCACTTGTCCACCACCCGTTCTGTGAAGAAATTCTTCCTCATGTTTCCTCTGAATTGTCCTTTCTCCAACTTCATCCCATGCCCTCTAGTCCTGGAACATCTTTTTTGCTTAAAAATAGTGTATTCCTGCACCCTGTTCCTCCCTGTAAGATACTTGTATATCTCTATCATATCCCCTCTCTCCCTCCTTTCCTCCAGGGAGTACATGTTCAGTTCCTTCAACCTGTCCTCATAGGACTTGTGATGCAATCCATGTACCATCTTTGTTGCCCTCCTCTGAACCTTCTCTACCCTGTCTATGTCCTACGTAGGTCTCCAGAACTGCACAGTGTACTCCAGGTGCGGCCTCACTAGTGTCTTGTATAGCGGAATTATGACCTCCTTTTCCTGCTGGTGATGCCCATGCCTATGCATCCCAGCATCCTATTTGCTTTACCTGCTGCCTTGTCACACTGTCTCCCTACCTTGAGGTCACCAGAGATGATAACCCCAAGGTCCCTTTCATGCTTGGTGCATGCTATATCCTCAACCCCCAACTGATATATTGTGCCAGGGGTTTTGTGCCCCATATGCATTATCTTGCACTTCTTTGCATTGAATTTCAATTGCCAAACCCCTGACCATTCTTCAAGTTTCGCAGGTCCCTTCTCATTCTGTCTACACCTCTGGTGTGTCTACCCTGTTACAGAGCTTTGTATCATCAGCGAACAGTGAAATTCTGCCTTCTAGGTCCTGCTATGTCACTGATGAAGATGTTGAATAGGACCGTCCCAGCACTGATCCCTGTGGTACCCACTGGTCACTCTTCCTCTGTGGAATGACAGCCATTTACCACCACCCTTTGTGTCCTGCCGCCCAGCCAGTTACCTACCCACCACACTACTGTCCTGCCCACACCCATATTCCCCAGTTTGTGTAATAGTCTTCTATGTGGCACAGTGTCAAAGGCCTTGCTGAAGTCCAGAAGGCCATGTCCACTGCCTCCCTGATCCACTTCCTGTCACCCAGTCAAAAATTCAACCAGGTTGGTCTGACATGACCTCCCCTGGTGAAACCATGCTGCCTTGAGTCCTGTAGTCCATTGACAACCAGATGTTCCACCAATCTCTCCTTCAGTAGTGCTTCCATGATCTTCCCCACTACCGAGGTGAGGCTGACTGGTCTGTAGTTCCCTTCCTCTTTGTTCCCACTTTGTATAAGGGACTACATCTGCTGTCCTCCAGTCTTTGGGTACCTCCCTGTTTCCAGTGATTGGCTAAACAGGATAGCCAGAGGTTCAGTCACCACCTCTTAGTTCTTTAAGGACCCTGGGTGCACCCCATCTGGCCCCATTGCTTTATCAACTCTTATTACTTCCAGTTCCTTCAGGACCCTTTCTCGTAAAGGGACTTGTGTCCATTTCTGCACCATTCTCACCCTTGTACTCCCTTCAGACCCATTACCCTCCTCTTCCTCAATAAAGACTGAGCAGAAATACCTGTTCAATATGTCAGCTTTACTGTTGTCATCCTCCACGTGGCCCCATCCTCCCCTTCAGTCTCATTATCCCTCCCTTGCCTTTCTTTTTCACTTATGTACCTGTAAAGGTTTTGTCCTCTACCCACTGATTTTGCAATGTGTTCTTCTGTCTGAGTTTTGGCTTCCCTTACTGACCTCCCTGCCTCCCTTTGCTTTTCCTGGTACTTCTCCTATCCCTTCTGCCTGTGTCTTTTGTATTGCCTGAATGCAATCTTTTGGCTTTCACCTTCTTTGCTACCTCTTTGGAAAACCATAATGGTCTCCTCTTCCTTTTCCTCTTGCTAACCTGCTTAATGCATAATTCTGTTGCTCTTGTAATCCCCATTTTAAATACTGCCCACTGTTTCTCAACCCCTGATTCCTGCCTCATGCCCCTTAATGCCTATTTCAAGTATCTCCCCATTTTCCCAAAGTCTGCCCCCCTAAAATCCAGGATACGTGTTTTTGTGTGGTTTGGTTCTGTGCTTTCTGTGCTTTCAAACCGCAATGACCGGTGGTCACTGTTCCCCAGGTGCTCCCCCACTGTTACCCCCATCACACTGTCCCTGTTTGTGAGCTCAAGGTCCAGTATTGCCTTCTGCCGAGTTGGTTCCATGACCAGTTGCTTGAGGAAGGCATCCTGAAGGGAGTCCAGGATAAATCTGCTCCTAGTTGATGCTGCTGCTACTGGGATGCTCCAGTCCACGTCTGGAATATTGAAGTCTCCAGCCAGTACTACCTCACCCTTGTCTGCCATCCTTTGGATGGCTAGCATCAGCTCCCTATCTGTTTCTTCCTCCTGGGCTGGCGGTCTATAGACCACACCTGTGCAGATGGCTGGCCCCATTTTCCTTTCCAGCTTAACCCACAGTATTTGTCCCTCATTTTGTTCCTCCTGGATCTCTGTGGCTCTTATGTCATTTTTCACATACAGTGCCACTCCTCCTCCCTTCCTACCTGCCCTGTCTCTTCTGAATATGTTGTAGCCAGGTATGGCCATCTCCTAGTCGTGGTTATCATTACACCAGGTTTCAGTGATGGCCACAATGTCCAGGTCTGAATGCACCATGACAGCCTCCAGATCTTCCATCTTGTTGCTAAGGCTCCTGGCATTGGCACACATGGCTTTCCATGATTTGACCTCCCCAGACTGTTTTGCTGTTCTACTCCAGCCCCTTCCTTGGTTGTCCTTTATCCCTGGTTCTCCTTGCTGTCTGCTCTTCTGCTGAATTTTGGCCCTTTTCTGCCTATCCACCTCTTGGGCGCTAATCTCCATCTTTTGCACACTGCTTTGTAGAGATAGCCACTCCTCTGGTTCACTGGTTCCACTGCTAGCTGTGGGGGGGTGAGCAAGGAGGTACCCTCCATGCTGGCCTACCACCCCCTTTGCTAGTTTAAATGCTTGTCAGTGTAGCATTTAAACTTATCATTGAGTGCTTGGATTCCCCTCCAGGATCGATGCAGGCTGTCAGGCTTGAACAAACCTCCATCGCTCCAGAGAAACTGAGATACAGCTGTCATACAGTTTTGAATGGTTAGCACTAATGTGACTGTCTATAACATCTACATAGTATATCATTAAATATTTGTAATCGGTCATGACACAATACATAGGTCATCATAGTCCGCATTTAACATGCTGCACACAACAATTTTTTTGTTTCCCATTTTACCATCATAGTTTCTCTATTATCACTTTCTCATTTTCTACAATGTAAATCAACAGTTTATGGTCATTGTAAAACATTTTCAAGACTGCTATCACAGTGTTGACTGAGCCACATAAATAACTGTACCATGACACCATAATAAATAATGAACAAACATCTGCACATTTTGACTACTTAGACATTACAAGCATGCTGATGCATCGGCACACAATGTCATTACTGTGTGTTTACATTGCTTTATCAGATATATTGCATGTTCTTGCAACTAAATACTTCTATGTTACTGTGTAGACAAACCTATACATTTGTACAGGTTTGTATCTCAACGAATGACTTTCATTTTCATGTACAGTAACATGTAATGTCCCAGTACTGTATGTCTATTGCAGAAAACTGTAATTTGGAAATGTCAACTTATACCTTCTGTATATAACATATTGCTACTTCTTCATGACCTGCCTGAAATTGAAATGCATCTGTTGGGCCACTAGGTCATCAGTTTACTTAGATTACTATTTCTGTCTCAGCAGTATTCAGGCATGACTGTATAAGTCATTCTGGATGTAACATTTCACATGACTCACTACTAACGTAATTATAAGAAGGTTCAACATCACATTACGTATTACAAACAATACAGTTCACTGCACCACTGTTTCCTGTGAGGAGAAGTGCAACAGCCACAAGTATAGTTCTATCTTTTTTATCAGACATTGCCACTTATGAATGACCTCATTGCAATTGAGATGCTGCTGTACTAAAGGGTTGAATGTTTAACACTAGTGTGACTGTGTAGAATATCTACATGAAATGATGTTTCATATTTATAACTACTCAGAATACAACCATAACCGCTCAAACACGTTTTACATGTTTGTTTCATCTCTTCGGATGCCACTGTTGTGTGTTTACAACACATTTTCGTACCATCCCCCTGTTGCCACAAGACACAGAACATTTTTACTTCATAACCCCTTATCTCACCATGTTAAAACACATTATAAATGACATATTACAACATGGTAAATTGTTTTGTATAATTTGCACAAATTCCTTAAGCTGACACATACATCACATGTTATTCTGTGTATTTAAATTCTAATCAGCACAGATTTGATTCTTTTGCCCTTCATTACATTTGCATAGGAAACAAGACCTTGCCTGCTACATCAAGATGTACACCCTACTACCACTGCCTGAAATTATTTTCCTGTACTGTCAGCCTGTAATAGCAGTGAGGGCTTCGTGTCAGATTAACACGTCCATCATGTTTGTGGAACAATTCTCCTAAACAAAATAATATCATTACAAATCAATGTTATACATTGATATCTGTTCCCTTAATGTGGCATACATAACGGAGCCCATCTAGCTAGCATGTTCCAAAAACAAAACAAAAAAGAATACTGTGGGCGACAAAACAAGCAGACCAGATACATAGCTGTATAGCACACACGGTTCGATGTGATAATGGCGAGTGTACATCGCTGAAAATGAATTAGAGCAATGTACACTCATAGCGAACTAAACGGCGACAATGGATTCTACGTTTATTTTATTTATTTATTTACTGAAATGTTTCACCAGGAAGGCACACTGAGCAACAAGTTACTCGTCTCCCAGTGTGACCTGGGGGGATCGGGGAACATGAGAATAGAATACAGAGATTTGGTACACAATATAGATATACAGTTTGATTACATATAATAAAGTGAGCAGACTATACAGAGGTAATGAAAAAGAGGAATGCTAACAGGTATGGACTAGATGGATACAATGCTAACAGTCTTGAACTAGATAGATACGATAGCACAAATATCTTTAGCAAACACTTGGTGGGACATAGCTTTGTAGTTAGAAAATGGATGGATAGTCCAGCCTTGTGGCGCTGATGGTTATAGCACTGGACGCCACACCTCGCGCCATGCCAGCAACCTGGGTTCGGGAATGAGCTCGGGCCACCGGGTGTCTGCAGGGGAGGGAAAGGATCGAGCATATTATGACAGCTCTCCTCTTCTGGGGGTGGGTGGTCTGTCATTCCGCTCCTTGGCTGCCTCCTGGTGGAGGATAGGGGCAGCGCTGGACAATGGGAGGTGCAAGAATGTGGCAGCGGAGCACGTGCGCACCTCCACGCACGCTCGCTCTCGGCCGTGGGGGAAGGGGCACCAGAAAACCAGGGAATAAGCGACTGCCAGCTAGATGAAGCCTCCACAGCACTCCGACTCTGTGGCTTTGCAGCGCTTCCAGGCCCACTCCAGATATCGCTCGGTGGGGAGGATGGCCCCCCCTCTCTCTGCCCACCATGGGTGGTAATCTATGGGGACATAGGGCCTGGAGTGCTGAGGGAGCAATAGCAGTCGGAGACTGGTAGAAAGGCTGTGGGATGCAGCCAGGTCGCAAGGTGGAAAAACACCTCTATATATTAAAAAAAAAAAAAATGGCTGGATAGAATACAAGGAGGTTGAACTAGGACAAGATTGCGAGGAGAGACACAGATAGAACAAAATTTGCAAGGTGTAACAAAAATGTAAGTTTCACTATAAGTGTATTAGAGATTAGGGGTTGGCCAATAACTATGGCTAGGATCGAGGGGGGAAGGTGGGGGGGGCATATAGGCAGAGAGCAGCGGGGTGGAAAGTGGGGAATTGGAGGAGGGGAAGGCAAGGGGTGAAGGAGAAGGGTCTGCCAGGGCCTGGCTCCTCCAGAATGCTGGGGACCCTGCCTGTACTAGGTGGAGGTCAAGCACGAACAACAGGGAAGCAGGTTGTAGGCAGTAGGAGTTTGAGTATGTCAGGAAGGAAGAGAAGGTTCCACCAGTGCCCTGGCTCCTCCAGTATGCTGTGGACCCTGCCTACACAAGGTAGAGCATGACAGGAGGGAAGCAGGTTGTATGTAGCAGAGGTAGAGCATGACAGGAAGGAAGTAGGCAGAGATGGGGAGTAGGCTTCAGAAGGGCCAAGAGAGAGGGAGGTGGGAGAGAAGAGGGGCCAAGACCCAACCCTTTCAGGACAGTGTGGTGTGGGAGTAGGAGGTGAGGAAGGTGTCTGGACCCCTCCAGGATGCAGAGAACCCTACCAGGGGCCTAGGCCAAGCAACCGTGAATGAGTAGTGAGAGTAAGGTGGTGTACAGAGGAGGGAATGGGGGTGGGAGTAAGGTAGAAATGAAGGGGTGCTGGGGGAGGATATAGGGGGAAGGTTTTTCAGGAAAGAGGTGGACATAAAACTGAAGCAGGCTCATAGAGGAACAAGTTAAGGAAGATTGTAGTAGGAGCAGCTGGCAGAGAGAAAGTTATGTAAGGCAGAGGCAAGGGAGTTGGAGGAGGAGGAGGAGGAGGAGGAGTGTCGTATCTGAGGTGTGAGGGAGTTCCAGATGTTGGGGAAGTGATGGGAGAAGCCTGATTGGCTGATGAGGGTGGTATGATGGGAGGAGGGTGTGAGTGTTGGAAGATCTGAGGAAGTGGGAGGAAGGCAGCAGGGAGGGAGCATGAGAGGTAGGAAGGAAGTACACCAAGCCAGAGTTTGGAAGTTAGCTTGGCACAGTGAGCCAGGCATCTATGTATTTATTTCAGTTTTGGAATTTCAACCTTTGAGCCAAACTAGCTCTTTTACAAAGGCTCCAAGTCAGTAGAAGAACAGACAAAACAGTACAATTTACATCATAAGTCGAGAACATACAATAGCCAAGTGACAAGGCTATTTTACAAGCAAGATCAATGTAGAGTATAACCTCAAATACAAATACTTTTATAACGGAAATATCTCTAGTCTATAGGTCTAGTTACTAAATGCAGGTTGCTTGTAGCTTGCAGCTAACATTGGCTTTGTCAAGGAAAGGGGATGAGGGAGGAGGTAAGGAGAGTATAGGCATGGGCACAGAGGAGGCATATTGTATAAAGTTATTAGGGGACAGGAAAAGGGTAAATGGTAATGAGGGAGTGGGGGGAAAGACCGGGAACGGTAAAGGTCACAATGATGGGTTCGAGATGGGGCGTCAAGAACGAATCGGCAGAAGGAGTTGAAAAGAGAGTCTAATCTGGTAATGGAAGATATGGGAGCGGCACCATAGACTACATCACAGCAGTCAAAAATGGGGAGGATCATCTTCTGAACAAGTTCTTGCCGGGCCATAGGAGGGATGTAGCTATGGTTCCTTTAAGGGGCTCCAAGCTTGGGGCACAGTTTTTTCAGAATGGCATCAGTGTGGCCAGAGATGCTGAGGTGTTGGTCCAGCCAAACCCCAAGGTATCTGAAAGAGGGTGTGTTCTCAAGGATTGTCTCATCAAGGGTGTGGAGAGAGGGTAAGGGGTGGAGCCTAGAGAAGTCTCTGCCTAGTGCCGAAGGTCATAGAGACTGTCTTTTTGGCATTTAAGAATAACTGATGTGAGGCAAACCAGTGCTGAACCTAGTGGAAGTTATGCTGAAGAGTGGTTGCTGCATCAGTGGTGGTTTTGCCAGAGGCGAACAAGACGTTGTCATCGGCATACATATGGATAGAAGAGGAGGGGGAGCAGACTGAGGGAAGGTCATTTAGGAAGATGGAGAAAAGGATGTGCCAAGCACAGAGCCCTGTGGGACTCCTGTGAAGACTGGGAAGGGTGGAGAGATTGCATTCTGAATCCTGACTGATTGTGTTTTGCCTGTGAGGTGTGCTCTAAACCAGGTAAGAGCAGGAGTAGACAAATCAGCAGCTGTGAAGGAGTCAAGAAGGAGGACATGGGAGACTGTGTCAAAAGCCTTGGCGAGGTTGACAAAGATGGCAGAGATGATGAGGCCATTGTCCATTTCGGTAAGGATGGAGTCAGTAAGCCTAAGGTGGGAGGTGGTAGGGGAATGGTTCTTCCAAAAACTAGATTGGAATGGAGTGAAGAAGGAGGAGTCAACAAGAAAAGAGGTCAGTTGGGAGAGAACCAGGTGTTCTTGGAGCATAGCAAAGGTGGGGAGGAGGGAGATTGAGCCATAGCTGGCAGGGGAGGAAGGATCACCACCCTTAGGGAGAAGGAGGACCACCACATGTTTCCAGGGTGTAGGGATGGCGGAGGACGTAAAGGAGAGATTTAGAATTAGAGAGAGAGAGAGAGAGAGGGTAGGCAATAGCAGGGGCAGAGAGGTAGAGAAGTTTAGGATCAAGGTCGTCTGGAGAGAAGCCTTTGGAGGGATTGAGAGAGAGGAGGGACATTAGTGTCTCCTCAGGGGAGATGGGAGAGAATGAGAAAGTGGGTGGGTACAGGGAGTTGAGTGGGAGGAGAGGAAGAACGAGTGGAGGAGAGACTTGGAGAGAGGGAATTTAGAAGGGTTGAGGCACAGGAGATATAGTAGGAGTTGAACTCCTGAGCCACTATGCAAGGTATAGACTCTAGTGTGTTGTTTATATTAAGCATGGGGGTGGGGGATGTGAGGAGGGTAGAATAGTGAGTAGACTACTTTCCAAAATTTGGAGGGGGAGTTTATGTTATTGAAGAAAGATTATTTAAAATATTCAGACTTGGCAAGTCTGATTGCTTTAGTACAAGCATTTCTTAGCTTGTGATAGTTAATAAAGGCTGATGGGAGCCGAGAGGCCTTGTGTTTCCTCCACACTTTATCATGCTCCCTGAGGCAGGTCATTAATTCAGGGGTGATCCAGGGATGATGGATAACTCGGACTCTAGTGCATTTGAATGGGGCATGGAAGTTCCAGGTAGCTATAAATGTATCTTTCAAGTAAGTGAGGGCTTGGTTGATTGAAGTGGCGGATGCAATTGTGGACCAATCAGAATTGCATAGATCATTGAGGAGAGGGTTTAACTCATTTGCTTCTGGTGGACATTTTGGGTCGGATCCAGTAATGGATGTTTCCGACGCCATATGGCGTCTATGGGAACAAAGGAGTTAAGTCAAGGGAATTGAAAGAGCAGAGTTGCCGGATTTTATGTAGTGGTGTAAGTCTGTGGACCTTCCTGACCACGAAGATAGGGTGGTGATCGCTGAGGGCATCCGGGAGGAAGCCAGACTTGATGACTCTGTGAGGTGGGTGGTGAGAGCTCAATCTAACAGCGAGTGGTTTTGGGTTTTGTGATTTAGTCGGGTAGGCTCTTGGACGAGTTGGGGGGAGATTTAGAACAGAGAAATCACTGTGTCTTAGAAGTGGTTGATGACAGCCAGTTTAGATTTACATCACCTAATACATATAGCTCACGTTTGTGTGAGACGGAAGCTGTAGAGGTGATGAGGTCAATAGATTCAGAGGGCTTGATACCTGGGTGACCGTAGATACCGGCAATAAAGATGGAGAGGAGAAAGGCAGGGCAATATTTACAACCAGGACTTCAAAAGTGAAAGGTAAGACAGACGAGAGAATGGTAGTGTGCTGGAGAGAGGACTAGATATACATGGCCACTCCAGCTGCCCTGTCCTGCCTAAGGGAATAGCCTGGGATGGCAATGGAGGGATCAGAAATTGTAGTATTTTGCCAAGTTTCAGTTAAGATTAGAATGTCTGGAGTGAGGGAGATTATCATCAGCTGTAACAGATCAATTTTCGGGACAAAGCTGCATATATTTAAGTGAAAGATCTTTAGGCCTTTTGGGAGGGCAGAGGTGGTGTTGGAAGGTTGTACGTTAATGGGAGGATAGCAGCTGGGGAGGAAAGGGAAGGGGACCAGGATTGGGATGTACATTTCCTGAGGCAAGCAATACGAGTGCAACTATAAGTAAGTGTGGTTTAGGATATTTTTGTCGAGCAGAGTATTCGTGATGTGTTTGGGGGACTGGGTGAGTGGCTAATCAGGAGATGAAGGAAAGCGAGGTGGCTAGAAGCTGTGAATAACGTGGCAAGGTATATGGGAAGGTGAGTCCAGAGTATTTGAGGGGAAGGGGGGGAATAGCAAGAATGAAGAAGGGGGCTAGGGGATCGTGGGGGGAAGGGGCAGGGATTTTAAATTGAGAAGTTTGTGGAGTAGTATTAGAGATGATGGAAAGGAGAATTAGAAGGACGGGAAGTGGGGAAAGTGGGGTGGGCATGCTGTAGGTAGATAGAGGGGCGTTTATCGGTCAGGGTATATTGAATGGGGGGAGCGTGGGACAGTGAAACTGGGATGGGTGTCAGCGAAAAATTGCCCACTGCCAGAGGGAACTGACAGCCACTAGCAAGTTGTGCAAACCTGGGGAAAAATAGGTAGCTAGAGATAGGCCTTGATAGAAGTAGAAGAGGGAGGGGGCAAAGACTGATGAATAGGGATAGAGTGACCACACAATAAGTGAAACGAGACAGGGATTGGATTGAGTGAGTGCAGTTATAACTGGGCCCTCTAGTGGTTAGAAAATATAATCTGCTAATGGAAAATAAAATGCAACCCCTCACTTAAGGATTCTCAGCTCCGGTGCATATCAAGGTCTTAAAAAAAAAAAAAAAATAACCAAACCGCCTACCAGTACAAAAAACAAAAGCGCCACGGTGGACCCAACCCTGCACACCCCAACCAACCACCTTCCTCACCACGGTAGCGGACCAGCTCGGCAGCTGCCCACCACACCCCCTCCCACATACCTCCACTCCCAATCCACTCTTACCCACACGTGTGCCTGTGTGTTCAGTTCCCTGCCCCCCTACCCCACCTACCCAGGTATACGGTTGCTACCTTGCCAGGTAGCCATAAACACAGGCACTGTGACTGAATCACCCTTTTTGAAAGCACTCGGTTACAGTGGCTGTGTCCACTGTGTTCACTGGATATCGCACACACTCCTCAAATACTTGTATCACCAAATCCACCCCCAAAATGCATTCTGTCTTCATAAATATATACACCACTATTGTTTCATGTACAATTACTAAAACTTGAGATCACATAAAAAGCATTCTGTATTGCGTCACATCATTTACACACTTTGCACACTAACTCGGATCTGTAACTCAATTACATGGACGTCCCTGTTGTCCATAGATGATGTTATGCATACAATTAAACATTTTATTTCAACAATTACAAAACATTCTTGAGCAGATACACTATGGTGTATGTTATACCTCTAACTTTCACGTATTTCCTGTATTGATTCATTTTAGCAGTAATGATAAATGTTCCCAAACCTTTACAATAATAAATTTATCACAGTAAGGCACTTGACATCTACCTGTCACCATTTAGAGACTTCCACGAAATTAAGACTCAGCTGTGCTACCATTTCAGCGATTAAAAAACTTCCTTGAGCTGATACACTATGGTATCTAGTTTGCCTCTAACTTTCACATATTTCCTGTATTGACTCATTTTAGCAGTAATGATAAATGTTCCCAAACCTTTACAGTAATAATATATCATAATAATGCACTTGCCATCTACTCTTAAATAATGAAAAAAAAAAAACATATAGGATTATTTTTATTTAAAAAAAATGTTTATTTTACAGATTTAAAAAAACAGGTGGTTAACAACTTTGTAACACAAATGTACAGGGTGTACGTTCATCACCATATATTAGTCATATATTGAACAAAGCACTACCTTTGGACCACTAATGCTTTGTCTCCCTTCTACTGACTTTCCTTTTCCCATACCACTACATTTAATGTACTACTATGTCTACAGAGAAAACCTCTACTTGCCAAATGGCAAATTATACCTTCTGGGCTGGATATTCAGAAATGTGTCAAAGGCTGGCGCAAGTCCGGCGCGGTGCAAGTGAGATGCACCATGGCAAGCTGGGAGCCACATTCAGAGGATGCGCTGCCCAAAATGCTGTGGTGCAAGTTGGCTGAATATGACACAGATGTGCCATGGCACAACCAGAGATGCGCTGACGTAACCATGGATGCGTGGAGCAAACCTGAGCACAAACCCATTGAGTAGGGCAAGAGCCTCATGCAGCAGGGATGCAGAAGCAAGGAAATAGAGGGCAATGGATACAGGACCCCCCAGCAGGGCACACCCATGAACACAGAGGCACGGACCTGGAGGGCACACAGGGCAGCAGGGGAACGTGCACAGACAACCCAAGGCCACCACCCCTAGAACATGCCCCCGTCGAAAGGCATGCCACCCCAGCCATGCCAATGGCAGGGACATGCAACAGACACCCACCAGGCAGGCACACAGTGTGCCGAGTGCACGGTACCAGAGACGAGGCAGACACAAAGAGCAGGCGACCAGGGTCGAGTGAGGCACAGGCCATCCAGTGCCACACAGGGCACACGGCGAAGTGTGGAGGAGCACCGTTGACTCACCCACAGTGGACATGTGCACCCCCATGAGCAGACGTCAGTCCAGACGGACAGGTGCACAGGGAGCATGTGCAGATTCCAGCCACAAGGGTGTACAGGGCCACACAGAGGACAGGGAAAAGAGACACATGCCCAGTGACCCCTGGGGAAATGGCACAGTGGGGTGGTGGGGGACGACCAGAGACATGGCAGCGCACTGCGGAACATGGGTAGGAACACAGACATATAGAACCACAGAAACCGTATGGCACAAAATGACCGCCAGGCACAGCAGGACCACCCAAGGTGCCCAGTGGATGGGCAGGACAGATGTAGCAACCCACACAACACCGTGGCACCCTTCCTCTGCATACCACCCGACACCAGTTCCGTGTGTCCCGCCCATGCCCACACAAAGCCCTGTATGCTGCCCAACACCAGCACCACCGACAGGAGCACATACCAGCTGTCCACCACCCTGACAGTGACCGGTACCATCAGACATGTCCCCGACACCAGCTACCCTACCACCAGTGGCACAGCAGTGCAACCGTGGAACAGGATGGGCCACCCACATGCCCCTGTCCAACCACACCGGAAAGTGAAGAGTCCTGGGCACATTCCCCTACCCCGTCTGTGGTCCAGTGAGTACAAACACAGTAATCCCAAGCTAGGGGCTAGGGAAGGGATCCCAGCCACCAGCATAGGCCTGCTGGTCAGCACGCCACCAGCCACAACATGGCATGTCACCAGGAATACACACCAGAGTTGCATCCCTCAGACCAGAGATGGTCTGACCAGCCGTGTGGACCTGGGGAGAATGACCCCCCCCAAAACTGCATGTAAACACCCACCTGAGGCAGCCCAACAGCATGCCTGCCATGGCCACTGCCTGCACACACTGTCCAGTAACCCGCATGGCCTGGAAGCAATACCACCCAGGGCCCTATCCCCCTGTCACCACCAGTGCAAGACACCCCAGGCGCAAGGCACGGGCAGGCGCAACTCCCATGAGCATGTGACTGCACCAGTGCACAGTGAGGTCCATGTGACGCCAAGAGGAACAAACCCCAGGAATACAAGGACCCTGTGCAGAGAAGACAACCCCCTCCTGGACGTCCACCCTAGGACAGAGCACCATACTGACTACACAGTGACACACCAGACATGGATGACCCACGGGCAGACACACCATGGCCATGTGAAACAGTGCTGGACACAGCATGGACCACACAGGAACACAGCCCGTGGACTGACCCACCCCCCTGAGTGGGCACCATGCACCACAACCACACATCTGCAGCATGGCTCCTCACGCCAGCTGCAAAGCAGACATGGACACAGGCTGTAGCAAACATAAAGCTTTATAAAATGGATAGTAACAACCAGGAAGAAAAAAAGGGTCAGGGATGGGGGAGGGGGAGAGGAGGAAGGGGACAGGGTGTAGGGGCTATACACCAGGAAGTGGGACAGCAGGAAACTGGTTTGGGGAAGGAATGGGGGCTATATACAACATGGTGCACTCTAATCTTCTAGCTGCGTCCCCTGATGGACTGCTGCAAACACTGAATGGCCCGCCTCAAGGTCACGGTATCCTGGCGGTGCCTCCACTGCAGCGCCAGGAGCTGTCTCTGGAGCGCCAGGATCCTTCCACTGTCCCAGACCCGGGGACGTGCAGCCCTCCTGGCACCCATCCTGTGACCACCTAGGGGAAGGGACAGGACAGTCAATCAGTGCAGTGCCCCACAAACCCCAACCCACCCACAGTGTGCATTAGACTGTGGGGGCATGCACCACTGGGGGACCACATTGGGCCCGCACATGGGGGCCACACCATCCATCCACACAGCACACCACAATGGCGCAGCCGGTCAGACAGTGCAGCACTGTGTGCCCATGTGCACACGAGCATGGGCATAAGGCACAGAGCACCGGCACCATCATAGCACACATTATGGAGGCTGTGTGCATGGCCCCCCACCAGCTGGCACAGTGCCACCATAGTACATGCAACAGTGGCACGTACAACGGTCGGTGCCCCAACCATGGCCCTGCAGACACAGGGCCGTGGACACCATGGCCTGACCCAGTGCCCACAGCAATACCACTGGGACAAAGAACAGCAGTGTGGCCACACCTACCTGCCATGTGGCGCCCGTCTGTTGCAGCCCTCTGTGACCTACCGTGACCCCTCGTCCTGCCACGGCCTCCATGGCCCGCCTGCAGTCCTCTGGTCCTGTGGAAAACAAGTAGAGAGGGGGACATGAGTACACAATCACGCATGGAGAGCCCCACACCACACAGCCCTAATGGGGCATGGTGTGGCTCAAACGTCCTGCGGCCCCCATGTGCGCATGACTGCAACACATGCAGCAGCCACACATGACGTGCATCTGCCGATAGGACTGTGTTGGACCCCAGCTGTGGACCATGCCTCACAGCCCTACAACCACCACTGATGAGCATTGAGGCATGCATGACCATTGTGCACACCTACCTGGCTGTGGCACTGCCCCGCGCTGGATGCACACCTGCATCCAGCACAGCCGCTCCGGAGCCCTGCGCCTCAGGTCCCTGTGTCTGTGGCGACATTGCTCTGTGCTCCTGGCCACCCTGTGTGCCGCTCCATGGCTATGGCAACCTTCACCCACAAGTCACCCCTGGCCTGTTGCAGTGGCAGAGTGCCAAAGAGCTGGGCCTCAAAAGGCTACACCACTGCCACAAGGTTTACCAGCTCCACCTCCGACCAGTTGAGGGCCCATAGTGTTCTCCCCGTGCCATGGCTGCTGACAACTCACAGTGGCAGCATGAATGGCGGGTAGAGCATGCCCATGGGTGCAGCACATGTAGGATGCACGATCGGGAACAGAATGATACAATCGTGCATCATGGTGATGCATGACGCAGGAGCATTGCGCAGTCCCGGACATGTGCACAACGCACTGGCCTGGCAGGTGTGCGGGGTCAAGGGCCGTGACCCCGTGCACAAACACGCATGTGCCAGACATGCGCTACATGCTGCATCGCACATAGTGCACATGTGCGCAGTACGGGCATGTCCTGGGATGCCCAAGCATACGCAGTGCAACACTATTGCCACATGCGCAATGGCACAGCCACATGCATGTGCCTCCGAATGTGCAGTTGACCTGTGCAATACCATGTGCACATGCTCACTGCAGGAACTTGCCACGCATGCACCGTACATGCGCCACAGGGTTGCTCCGGTGCAACCCCATTGCGCACGGCACAGTTTCGCGATATTCAGCTGATGTATGCAGATCACCTCATCAGCCATTGCGCGGCGCAGTAGGGCTCATTAGCATATCATTACCGTTGTGCAACAGCTAATTTGCATGCAATGTGCTTGATAAGTGCCAGCGGCCAGCACAGGCCACGGACTGGTATTGCAAACTCAATAGGTAAGTGGATGCTGCCGCAGGGCAGAAGAGGTGTGTAACAACAGTGCAAGGAGGGACTTCCATGACCCTTGCTGACAGACCCAACATGCTGTCACTTTTCACAGGTAGCTACATGTCGGGACATGAAGATGAGGAGGGGCGTGGGCCTGCCCATGAGAGAAGGCCCAACTTCACCAAGGCTGAAATGAATGCCCTGTTTGAGGCATACCTCGACAGGGAGGAACTGCTAAGCACTGCCACTGGCACACCCCAGGAGAGGTCGGCAGGGTGGGATGTGGTGGTGGCGGCATATGTGAACCAGCATGGACGACACCAGCGCAGTGCACAGGAATGTCGGAAGTAGGTCGGAACCGACAGGAGAAGGATCAAGGAGAAGGTGGCAGCTATACGGGCATCCTGCAGTGCGACCGGCGGTGGCCCGTCCACTGCGCCCACCCTGTCGGCTACCGAAGAACTGGTGGCGGCCTAATTAGGGTCTAATTAGCATATAGTCACATGGATGCAGGACATGCTGACAACTATGATCTAGTAAAGGCTGAGATTCTAAAATGGTACGATATTAGCACAGAAACTTACGCCAAAGATTCCGTACCCTAAATTACCACCCCCAAGATAATCCGAGAGAAACTTTTACCCGGTTAAGGGAGCTCTGTTGGAAATGGATCCAACCAGAGGGAAAATCAAATACAGCCATCATGGAAATCTTTGTGGTGGAACAGTTTTTACAGATCCTACCCCATGAGGTACAAATATGGATGAAAGAACACAAGCCCGAGACTGCAGAGAAAGCAATCTCTTTGGCTGAAGACTTTTTAACTGCACATCAGCCATACCGGAAGGTGAATCCTCAGTCCCAGGAGGGACCAACAGGACGAACTGTAACTGGGGTAAGGCCCTGTGTGGTTACTACATCAGACTTTAAAAAAGACTTTAATAGTAACTTTAAAAAGAAAACTTTTCCTTCAGATATTGTGTGTAGGAATTGCCAAGGTAAAGGTCATATAGCCAGGTATTGTACTAGGAAATGTTTGGACAACACCCATTTACCATATTAAATGCAGGTTATTTTATGACCACCGTGGAACTTTTGAAGTCTTGGTAGTAAGGGATTCTGCCAATTCTGAACAATGCCTTTTGGTCTACATGGGGCTCCTGCCACCTTCCAGCGCTACATGGATCAGATTTTGGCCCCATACGCCACCTTTTGTGCAGCCTATTTAGATGATGTAGTTATTTTCAGTAAAGATTGGGAGTCCCATATGAAACATCTTCGGACTGTTATAGATGCAATCAAAACTGCAGGGATGACAATAAATCCAGTAAAATGTGCCCTGGCCATGTATGAAACCAAATATCTGGGATTTTTGCTGGGTAATGGACTCGTTAGACCTCAGATAGATAAAGTAGAGGCAGTAGCCTGCAGTCCTAGGCCAACCACAAAAAAGCAAGTTAGAGCGTTTCTAGGATTGGCCGAGTACTATAGGCGCTTCATTCCTAACTTTTCTACAATAGCAACACCACTAACAGACCTAACGAAAAAGAAAAGTGGGAATTGGGTCAAATGGTCCGAGGAATGTGAGCAAGCCTTTATAGCCATCAAAGTGCCCTTTCATCTCCTTAATAAAGTCCTTAATAGCCCCAACTTCGAGTATCCTTCTGAGGTACATACCGATGCCTCAGGTACAGGTTTAGGGGAGGTGTTGAGTCAAACAGTTAATGGTGAGGAACATCCTGTAGTTTACATATCGAAGAAATTACATCCTAGAGAGCAAAAATATAGTATGGTGGAACTTGAATGTTTAGCAGCCAAATGGGCAATTGAATCCCTACGTTTTTATCTAAGGGATGCACCCTTTGTTCTTATCACAGACCATAATCCGTTGTGCTTTCTGTCTCAAATGAAAGACAAAAACAATAGAATAATGCGATGGTACTTGGCACTTCAACCATTTGACTTCACTGTACAACACAGAGCAGGTAATGCTCATGCCAGTGCAGATTATCTCTCCAGACATTAAAATATTATAGGCGACGCATGGGAATAATATGACACCCCAGGGTAATAAGAAGTAACGTTGTATAAAAATATTAATTTTTTTGTTTTGCTATAATGGGACCCTGGGGTGGAGTTCTATGGTGAGGGTGGTCTGGAACTCCATCCTACCTATTAGATTAAGGTAGGTTGTCATAGAAACCAGAGACAGGTTTCTGCTTAACCGTGGGGGTATGTGGCAGCACTGCCTTGTGCTGTCAGCTAGGGAGAATCTTGAGGCATGTTCTTTTCCTTCTTTAAATAAATCTACTCTGCTGCAGCAGTCTTTTCTAACCTTTTCTAACGTATCTTACGTTTCCCTTTTCGCATTATGATAGGGTGGCCACCTATCATAATTCCTCTCTATATCTTCTCAGCCGTTTCCTTTTTATTTCTTTGCCTCAAGATCTGGGGGGTGGAGAGTTATTTCTTTTGCGAGTGTTCAAAACCTGAGAGTAGTATAATAACCCCCCACTTCAAGCAGAATGCATAGCTCTGAGTAATGTTGAAATGTCAGCAAGTAGCCTGCTTTCCCTAAAATAATTATTAATGTTAGACAATTGCAGGAGTCTAAACATTTTCTCCCTGCCCAGAAATATCCTTAAAGGTTTTTCAAGACTAAGGCAGGTTCAAGCCAAGCTCTGCTGTTTTACTTTACTGTCCTAGCAACACATTGTACTCTGTTTCAAGGAGTTGTTACCTAGAGCCCAGTGTTAAGCTTGGAGATAGGTTGACCGTAGGAGGGCAGCAGCCCAATGTAAAGCTTATTTATAGGATACAACCTGGAGTTGGCTCCTCCTTGTGGGTGGCTCCCTTATTAGAATAATGAGCCCTTGTGTATTTATGCTGCATTTTAGGCTCCAACAGTCATAATAAAAGAATATGTGAAGGTTTTTGTTTTATTAAACTTTAGTATGCCAGATATAGCTATGTTTGATCCCCAATTTATTGTATTAGAGTAGATTATGTGAATAATTTCAGAATAGGGGAGGATCAAACTAGTCAACTGATCAATTATACCTGGTCAGAGGAATATTTAAAGAGCTTCAGTGCTCATTTTCCACAGAGACTTTGGGGAGAGAGTATCTCTCTTTTCTTTGGTGAATTTACATGGATGTTGGTGGGAACTTGACCCAAGCTTTTTCCACCCTATGTGAGAAGTGTTTCCTAAAAGCTCTTGGTGAGCTAGGATTTCTGTTGTATTTTTATACCAAAGTGTTTTCTTTTCATTTTTTTTTCTTTTTGAAGTTTATGGTTATCAAATAAATAGTCCTCAAGAACTTTTGAGGTCAGAACTTGAATTGCTGTCTCTGATCTCTGCTTATTTGGAGTTATCAAAACCCACACCTTGCATCACATGATGATGATGGTTATTGTGAGTGCAGAGCTAGAACTGCTTGATTGGGTATTCTCTGGTTTGGTGTGGAGGGGGCGAAGAAAGCGGAAGCAAGGGGCACATGGTAAAACAGTGGCAGTACACACTGCATGTGATTGTATTGCAATCTTTTTTTTTCAGGGGCAGGAAGCAATGTAGGAGCAGGATAAATATGCAATAATCAGTATTTATTGGCTTGCATTTTTCCTGTATAACCAAATGTTAACATTATTATTGTGGGCTAGTTCAACCATCGGGCTAGTGCAATTTTTAATTAACTTGTCCGGCTGGCTAGTGCAAAAAAAGTTATGGCTGATCCCTGCCGATACACCCAGCGCCGGCTGTGCCTGTGCCTGTGTCATGCCTGTGATCCATGCCAAGGTCCGCAGTATGTCTGTGTGTGCGCAGGCCTGTGCTGTGTGTGTGTGTGTGTGTGTGTGTGTGTGTGTGTGCATCTGTTTGCCAGTGCCTCCCCATGCCTGCTGTGCGCCCCATACCTTACGTGCCTCCCACTTCACACATCCAGGGCTGTGTGTGGTGTGCTGCTCTGTGTGGCCCATGCATGTGTGTGTGTCTGTGCACTCACCTGCATTCTCCATAATGCTCCTGTGCGATGGTATCCCTGTGGCGCCTTGCCTGCGCTGCCAGTCGGGGGTTCCGTCTTCCGGGACGTGGCTGCCCACCGCCCTCTGGCCCATTACCGCCATCGTCCCCACTACTGTTGCCATCATCTGCCTCGACAGCTATCCCATGGTCAATGGCCATGTTGTGCAGAATGCAGCAGGCCAGGAATAGGCCACAGGCTTTCAATGGGCTGTATTGTAGGGCACCGCCTGACCTGTATAGGCATCGGAAATGCATTTTCAGCATGCCAAAGACACGCTCAGTGATACTGTGTGTGCTGGTGTGTGCCTCATTGCATCTCTCCTCTGTGGGGGACAGCGGTTGCCGGTAGGGGGTGAGCAGCCACGGCCTCAGCGGGTATGCGCTGTCACCTGTGTGGGAATGGACATGGTTAGCCCTTCGCTGTGCTGTAACACATCCTTGTCCCTGTCACCCATTGCTCACTACACCACGCCCACACTGCCTGCCCTCCCTCCCCCCTTGGCTGTGCTGTGCCAGTCCCCTGGCCCGTGCCCTACTCACCCACTAGGTGGCCCATGGGGATTTCCCCATGTTCAGACCTCTGGCACAGCGCAGTGCACTCCTGGGGTGTGTGGCTCAGACATTGCTGATGCGACCCGTGGCATCGCACACCACCTGGCAGTTGACTGATGGGTATCCCTTGTGGTTGATGTAGACAGGGCCCTCGGGGGCCCAGTGGTATGCAGATGTCCACATGGGTGCAGTCAATGGCCCCAATCATGCCTGGCATGTGTGCCACCCTGTGGAAGTCCTGCATGTTTGCTGTATGCTCAGACTGTGTGCTGAAGAACCGTATGAACTCTGAAGCATGTGGCAGCAGAACGTTGAGGAACTGTGTGAGGATGTGGAACGTGGCCGACTGGGTGATACCAATGGTATCCCCAGTTGGTCTTTGGAAGGTGCACATGGCAAGCAAGCAAGCACATCACTGCAGTCACCTTGGTCTCCACTGACATCGCGTGACTCCGTCTGGTGGGTGCCTGCATCTCCTCACTACACAGCTCGCAGAGCTGCCTCAGAATTGCCCTATTCAGGTGGTACCACCCCAATATCTCCATATCACTATATGTGATGTGGGCACGGTACCACCTGTGTCAGGCATACCACCACTGGGCCCTTCGTCGGCCATGTTGGTGTTCCTCCTGCCGCCTCACACCCCTCATTACCATCTCCATGTGGAATGGGGCACTGTCCATCTCTCTCTGGCTCTCCACTGGCTCCCTGGCTGGCTAACTGTCTGTGTCTGTCTGTCTGTCTCTCTCTCTCTCTGTCTCTCAGTACACAGTGTTGTGCATCCCTGTCTGTATGTTTGAGCCCTGTTTTTATAGGCTCAAGTTCAGGTGGCGCATCTGGGAGTTTGCTCCTCACTTGTGCCATGGTCTGTAGTTGAATATACCGTTGCGCCGTGTATTCATGGGAACGCCCCCTACACTTGTGCTGCATACATTATCTTTGTGCCGTGGTGCACTGGGACTTGCACTGTGCAGCCGCGGTCTTTGAATATCGCTCGGCGGCGCATGTCTGTAGTGGTGCCATGCGCAGCTACTCTGAATATTCATCCCTCTGTGTATAGCATACTTATTTTTTTAAAATTGGTGACCGGGAAAGGCACACTGAGTTGAGGCTTGTTTCCAGGTATGACCCAGGTAAAATTAACACAGTGGTAAAAAGAACATTAGAGTAGAATGATAAATACAAAAATTTTACAGAAAATCCTCAAAGCCATTATATGGTTAGGCACAATGTAAACAATGGAAAGCATTATAAAATTACAAGGCAGAAATACTCAAGCTTTGCATTGATTTAGCATTGCATGCCTTGAGGCTACTTGAGAGAGGCCTGGAGTAAGTAGGGAATAAGTTTGAGATCAGGAGGGTAGCCAGCTCAGGCCAGAAGAGAGCAAGCAGAGAGAGAGAGAGAGAGAGAGAGAGCATTGGAGTGAGCGCTTGGATTCAGAGAGGCGAGATGTTGTAGGTTATGAGCATTGGGGCACTGGGGAGTGGAGAGGAGTCCAAGGAGTCTGTTGAGGGATGGGAGAGGGGACGCGAGACAAAGGTAAGAGGATACATATTGTACACATTTAGAGACTTCCATAAAATTGAGACTCAGCTGTGCTACTAATGGATCCTTGGGTCATTTGCATTCCTATTTCTATCTGTACAGTACACAGCAAGCCTATGTAACTCATCCTGCCTTAATATGGAACATTGCAATTGTCTACACACTGCACTAATTATGAGAAATATCAGATTTACATCTCACGTCACTTACAATACAATCTACTGTAGTAATATTTCTAATGAGAAACAGTGGAACTGACAGATTCCACATTATGCCTTCTTTATATTGCATATTGCCACAGATGAGAGACCTCCTTGAAACTGAGATAAGGCTGTAATAAAGGTTGCAGTAGTTAGCAATAGTATGAATAGATACAATATGTACATAGTGTGGCACTTAATATTTATAATTGGGCAGGACACAGCCATAACTAGGTAAACATGCATTACATGTCTGCCCTGTAAGGCTGTCACTGCTGTGTGTTTACATATATTTATTTATTTAAAACAACATGTGCTTCACTAGGCACTTTCATAACGGTGTTACTAAAACCCAATTCCATATTATTTCCAAGCACCACATGACTTCTACATGCTCCACACATATTCATACTTTTAATTAGCCTGCTATGTCCTACTAATGACATCATCACTATCTAATTGCATCACTCTCTGTTGTTCTCATGTATGTTCATAAAACCCGTTTATAATAATCCCAGTTTACTAAGTTTTCCAGTGATACTGAAACCAAAATTGTGCCATACTACCCCTACACCGCATTTACATTGTGAGACAAACGTACTGCTCAAATACATGATCCCCAATTTCTTATGACCTCGTCCCGACATAGATTCATATCTTCAGAAATTAAAATACATCTGCCCTCAACAAATTAAATACCTGTCTCCTAAAGTGTGCATAACAGCACATGACATGTGATGATGTATGTTGCTACTCTGCCCATTAATTCTTAAATCTTTCTGCCTCATGACTACTGCATGACAAAATTCTACAGGACTGATATAATAATACCTGGACAGTAACACAACTGAATGCCAGCTTTTTAACATTATTTTAATATCTAACTACTGTTATTGGTTCAGCACCTTTCAGTAATTCTCCTCAATTCCACACTTACTTTCATTTACTACATGCTATGAAATTTAATGTTGCTTACTACACCACAGTCATGAGCTATACATCAGAATCTTGACATCACAACTTACTATACTAATACTTTGCTATTTTTATATTTCTGTACAAAAAACATTGAGAAATACATCCCCCTTAACTTTATATTTCACAGCTTATTACAGTCTGAGATAGACAGAAATACAATTAAAATCAACCAAAAGCAAAATAAATTATTTTGTATAAAACTTACTTTCCTATCAACTCCCATTTTCTTCCTCTGCCCATTACATTATCACACTCTGTATATTTATTAAACTTCAAAGCACAAAACCTGTTCACATGCTAAAAACCCAAGCCTTCAGTCACTTTACACAATAATGTTAAACTTCAGGTGCCAGAATCTCCAGGAAACATAGAAACATAGAAACATCTGCCTTTGACGGCAGATAAGGACCGCTTGGTCCACCTAGTCTGCCCATTTCCCTACCTACAGGATAGGCTGCAGATCCTAGTTAACCAACAGCCTATTTCTTCCTACGCCCCTCAAGAACTGCCTTATGTCTGTCCCATGCATTCTTGAATTCTCCCACAGTTTTAGACCCCACAACCTCCTCAGAAAGGCTGTTCCATGCATCCACTACCCTCTCTATGAAAAAATACTTCCTCACATTGCCCCGGAACCGCTCCCCCATCTTTAAATTGTGTCCCCTTGTTCTTGCATGTCTCTTTTTCTGAAAGATGCTACCCTCTTGGACTTTGATGACTGCACTGAGGTACTTAAAAGTTTCTATCATGTCCCCCCTCTCCCTTCTTTCCTCAACGGTGTACATACAGTATTAAGCTCCTTTAGTCTCTCCTCATACGGCTTCTCTTGCAGACCCTGCACCATTTTAGTTGCCCTCCTCTGGACTGCCTCTATCCTGTCTATGTCCTTGTGGAGATGAGGTCTCCAGAACTGGAAGCAGTACTCCAGATGGGGTCTCACCAGCTGTCTATACAGAGGGATAACAACTTCCTGTTTTCTACTGTTGATGCCTCTCCTTATGCATCCCAGTATCCCCCAGCCCTCCCTACTGCCTTCTCACATTGCTTGCTAACCTTAAGGTCATCTGATATGATCACCCCCAGGTCCCTTTCCTTTTTTGTTGTTGTTACTACCTCCCCCCCAATTGTGTAATCTTCCCCTGGGTTCTTGTTTCCCATGTGCATTATTTTGCACTTCTTTGCATTGAAGCCTAGCTGCCATACTTCTGACCATTCCTCCAACCTTGCCAAGTCCCTTTTCATCCTTTCCATGCCTCCTTGTGTATCAACCCTGTTGCAGATCTTTGTGTCATCTGCAAAGAGACATACTTTTCCTTCCAGTCCCTCTGAAATGTCATTTCTAAAGACATTAAAAAGGACTGGACCTAGTATGAACCCTCAAGTGCCCACTATAACCCCTCTTTCTTCAAGTGGACTCCATTTACAATTACCTTCTGTATCCTGTTGTCCAGCCAATATTTTACCCAGGCTACCACCCTGGGACCCACTCCAAGCTAGTTAATTTGACTATTAATCTTTTGTGTGGGACTGTGTCAAATGCCTTGCTAAAGTCTAGGTAGGACATGTCACAGCCCCTCCTGGTCTACTACTTTGGTCACCCAGTCAAAGAAATCTGTGGTTCGTCTGACATGATCTTCCACTGTGAACCCATGCTGCCTTGGGTCCTGTGCACCACGAGCCTTAAGGTACTCGACAGTTCTTTCCTTCAGAGTGATTCCATCACTTCCCTACCGAGGTCAAACTGACAGGTCTGTAGTTTCCTGCCTCTGTCTTGGTCCACACATGGAGGGAATCACATCCGCCCTCCTCCAGTCCTCGGGTACCACACCATCCTCCTGATTTATTAAAATAGTAGTCAGTGGTTTCACTAGTTCCCCTCTTAATTCTTTTAGAATTCTGGGGTGAATTCCATCAGGCCCCATTACTTTGTCCACCTTCAGTTTTAGGAGTTCTTGCAGAACCCTTCTTCTGTGAAAGGGCTGGGATCGACACCCTATCAAAAGTGCTTCTGTTAATTAGATTAGGCATTCCCCCTCCTCTTTTGTGAATACTGAGCAGAAATATTCGTTCAGTATCCTGCTTTTCACTGTCCCCCTCTGCCCACCCACCGTTCATTCTTTTCAGCCTCACTATCCCTTCCTTTGTCTTTCTACACTCGCTGATGTACCTATAAAAGGTTTTATCCCCCTTCTTAACCGAGTTGGCTATCTTTTCCTCAGTTTGGGCCTTTGCTATTCTGACTTCCCTCCCTGCTTCCTTCTGCCTTAACTGGTACAGCTCTCTGTCCTGCTCCTTCTGTGTTTCCTTATACTTCCTGAATGCTATCTTTTTCTCCCTGACTTTCCCAGCTACCTCTTTTGAGAACCATATTTGCTTTTTCTTTCATTTTGATTTGTTTAGTTGCTTCACACAAGGGCTTGTTGCCTCTGTGATGGCAGTTTTGATGATTCCCCATTGTTGCTCCACCCCTACTTCTAGCCTGTTTTCTAGTGCTTTTCTGAGGCACTCTCCCATATTGCCAAAGTCAGGCCTCTTGAAGTCCAGTACCCTCACTTTTGTGGATTGACTCTGTAGCTGAGTTTAACATGAACCACACTGTTTGATGGTCACTTGTTCCCAGATGGCAACCCACTTCTAGATCTGAGATCCTCTCACCGCCCCATTTGAGTATGAGGTCTAGATTGCTTCCTCTTAGTGGGTTCTGAAACTAGTATCTGAGGCCTGCCACCTGTGGGGCATCGAGGAATGGCCCTGCTCTTGGACATGGCTGCAACAAATGTGCTTCCAGTTAACATCTGGCATATTAGGTCTCCATCAACAGTATCTCCCTTTCTCTGTCATCCTAAGAATGCCTTCTATCATATCCTTGTCCATTCCTCCCCTGACATGGGTCTGTACACAACCCCTGTGCAGTTGTGGTGCCCTTTCCAGTCTCAAGGTGACCCACAGTGCCTCCTCTCCTCCCTGTTTACTGTTTTGTTCAGTTGCTTTATCCCTTCCTTTACATAGAGAGCTACTCCTCCCCTCTTCTCTCCTGTAGGTTATGTACCCTGGTATGTTAACATCCCAGTCATGGTTCTCTGTGTACCATGTTTCTTTGACTGCTATGATATCCAGGCATCCCTCTTCCATCAAGGCCACCAGCTCAGGAAGCTTGTTGCCCAGACTACAGGCATTGGTACTCATTAACCTCCATTTCCTGATGGCCTTACTCCTTTTTGCCCCATCCCTGTCCTTCTTGCCTTTGTCACTTTCCCCATTTACCCCAGCACTTCTCTCTATCGCCACCTCTATGTTGGTGTCTACCATACTCACTACTGTGATTTTTTGGGGGGCTATGATTTCCCTGCTTCTTTCCAGTGCCTCCCCCCATGGCTAGTTTAAATGCTTGCCAATGAAGCATTTAAACCTATCATCTAGGATCCTGGTTCCCCTCCTGGACAGATGCAGCCCATCATGCCAGTATAGGCTTGCATCACTCCAGGTGGACCCCTAGTCCCCAGTGAAGCCAAATCCCTGAGCTCTGCACCAGTTTTCAACCACTGATTGAATCCCATGGTGCAGAACACCTAACCTCTCCTCGCCATAGATGGGCAGCACCTCCGAGAAGGTTACTGTGCGTGCTACTTGTCTAAGGCCCCTCCCCAATTCCGCAAACTCTTCCTGCACTGCTCTAATCTCTTTCTTACCAGGTCATCTGTCCCTAGGTGGACAATGACATCCAGCTCCCTCCCCTGTGCAGCTGCTCTGGCAATCCTGAGGATTCACTCCCTGTCCCTCCAAGCCATGGCGCCAGGCAGACACCTTACCTCCCTCTCCCCTTCCTCCCCCAGTTCTACCTTCCTAACAATGGAGTCCCCCACCAGGAGTTGTTTCCTTCCCTGTGGAGTCCCATGCCACCCTCCTGTGGGTCTCCTTTGTGGAGTTCCCAGCATCCTCCTTAGTCTCACTGCAGGTGCCTCCATAGAGAAACCACACTTTGCCAGAATGGCATAGGGTGTGGAAGGTACAGCGGAGGATGCACCTCTGTTCCACCACCCTGACCCTCCCTGAGCCCACTATGGTCCAACCACTCCTCTTTCTTGGCAACCTCTGAGACAATGGCAGTGGCACTGGTGGTCCCTGGATGGAGGAGGAGGACCCACAAATCCTGGCCAACTCAGCCTGGAGATAAGTAACCTCCTTCCTCAGCCCAGAGAGGTGCCTGCAGATGGGAGAACACCGCATCCTCCAGAACGTCTCCTGGAAGACTGCTGCTCCACAACCACTGCACTGCACTGCACCACTCCCATCATGCCTTAGTTCTGGCCCCTTAACTGTTGTTTGGAATCCTTACTCTTTTCTCTGTTTTGTTTTCTTCTTTCTCTTCTCTCTCTCTACTTATTTTCTGCCTCTGTGCCCTTTAAGTTCCTGATTGTCCTGTTCTGTGACAAGAATATCCTATATTTCTCAGTAGACCCCTTACTTGCTCAGAAGCAGGCCTCCAGCAGCTAGAAGGGACCAGAGAGCTACTCTTGCCCTTCTAGGATGGTGGGTCTTTGGTGGCTCTGTGATCACTCACTTCCTGCTCCCAAACAGGAAGTTCCTGTTGTCAGTCAAATCCAGTGCCTATAAAGTAGAACTAGCTTTGGGTGGGAGGGTGGACAATATAGTCAACTCAGACAAACACACTATTTTTTTTTTGTTTTGTTTGTTTGTTTTTTTTTACTCTAAATTAAAGGTCCAAGTATAAGAGTTCTGCTTCTTTAGTCCCAGTAGAGAAGTCCAGTCACACAGCACTCCTTCCTCCTGGTGTCTTCTGCCAAGCTACTGTCACACTTTCAGACTTTCTGTCTGAGATGAATGACTTTACATGCCTCCCCAGTAATTCACATTGGGTGAATCTTACATGGCAGTGTCAAATCCACTTTCCATGCAAAGGACACCAACTTAGGCAAGGCCTTTGATTTCAGTGCTATACAGTGTTATTTATCACATCATATAGCCAACAATTACTTCTGAGGTTGCTGGAGATAAGCAGTCTTACATTACTACTAATAAACCAAACCCATAAAGTCTGTATACTAACATACTAAAATGCCAGCAGAATAGGCCTAACGGTCTTTCGTGTCTGTTCGTTTGGTCAGCCCCCAACCTGGGTGCTGACCTTGCTGCCCCCCTCGCCTTCTCTGGCTTCTCCCTTCCCAGTTCCAGATATTCTTGCTGCATTGGATTTTGCTTCCAGAACCCTTCTCCTGTACCTGTCCCACCCCCTCTTGAACCCCTCCATTGTCTTGCCTCCACCAGTCCCTAGGCAGGCGCATTCCAGCAGCTCCACCACCCTCTCAGTGAGTAGCACCTCCTCCTTCCCCTGAATCTTCCCCTCCAGCTTCCACCCATGCCCTCTAGTGGCCCCTCCTCCCTACCTTGAAGCACCCCGGCTATTTCCTTCCCTATTTACCCTCTTCATGTTCCTGAGACCTCTATCGTGTCCCCCAGTCCCTTCTCTCTCTTCCAAGCGTACATATTTAGCTCTTGAGCCTCTCCTCATAGGTCCTGTCCCCAAAGCCCCAAATCATTTTGGTTGCCCTCCTCTGGACCCTCTCCAGGAGGTTAATGTCCCTCTTCAAGTGTGGCCTCCAAAACTGCACGCGAGTGCTCAAGTGCGGCCTCACCAAGCAGTTATACAGAGGTATCACTTCCCTCCTTCTGGAGGTGATCCCCTAGGTGCATCCCAGCATCCTGTTGGCCTTGGCTGCTGCCCTCCTACAAGTCTCAAGTTGTTCATCTTGACATCACCACCACCACCCCGACTCTCTCAGTCATCGAGATTTGTAGCATTCCCAGGGTGTACACTCGCCCGGTTTCTGGCCCCAGGTGAGTACCTTGCATTTCCCTGCATTGAACCTCAGCTTCACTTTCTAGACCATCTTTCCAGAGCCTCCAGGTCCCCTGTAGGGTCACCCTCCCTCCTCCCCATCCACCACCGCCCCAGTTTGAGTTATCCTAAAGAGACTCATCTCACTCCTGATTCCTGTCCTTATGTCAGAGACGTAGGCGTTGAACAGAAGGGGCCCAGGACTGATCCCTGTGGGACCCACTAATGACTCTCCCTTGGGGATGAGACTATCCCGCCAACTCGACCCTCTGAGTCCGGTCCTGGAGCCATTGCCTATCCATCTGATCATCTGGTTCCCCACCCATTTCTCCCAGCTTATCAACAGGCCCACATGAGGAACAGGTGAATGCCTTGCTGAAGTCTAGAAGAGGGCGTCCACTGGTCTACCCAGGTCCAAGGCACTCGTCACCCAGTCATAGAACTCCACAAGGTTTGTCTGACACGATTTCCCTGGGATGAATCCATGCTATCTATCGTCCAGGCACCCTGACTTATCCAGGTCCCCCTCAGCCTCTCCTTGACAATGCCCTCCATCACCTTGCCCACCACCGATGTCAGGCTGACAGGCCTGTAGTTCCCTGCCACCTCCCTTGATCCCCAGTGTGGATAGGCACTTGTCGTCACCTTCCAGTCCTGGGGCACCCACCTGTCCTCAGAGATGGTGAAAAGCTCCGCTAAGGTTTCGCCAGGACATCTGCAAATTCCTTCAGCACTCTGGGATGTAATTTATCCGTCCCAGTGCTTTCTCAGTCTTAAAGGGAGCTGAGGCTTCCTCACTCTCTCTGCTGTGATTTCCACTTCCGGTACCTCTTCTCCTGTAGCCCTCCCCTCCTGCCAGTGATGCCTCCCCTCTCCCCAGCCCCGATCGGTGGGGTTCCCCCCTCCTCAGTATCTCTGTCTCCTCCATGTATGATGCAGCACCCCATTTTCCTTGGTGAAAACTGGGGTGAAGTACTCATTAGTCCTCAGCCTGCTCCCCAGGTCTTGTGCCCATCTCTCCCTGAGTTAATTCTACTAATCTGCCCCTTCACCCTTCGTTTTTCCCCAATGTATCTAAAGAACCCTTGTTCTCTCTCCTAATTTCCCTGGCCAGGCTCTGCTCCTTCCTTGCCTTAGCCGCCCTCACCACCCTAGTGGCCCTTCTAGCCATCAGCTCGTACTCCCCTCGATCCCTTTCACTCCTTGAGCACTTGAATTGCTTATAGGCTGCCTTCTTTCCCCGCACCACCTCCTGGACCTCCCTGGTCCACCAGCAGGGTTTTTGGGCCCTACTGCATTTTCGTCTTACTCTTGCACAGGTGCTGGTAGCATCTTGCACCTCTCCTGATGATTTCCACCTACTGCCAGCATCCATGTCTGCCCAATCCCATCAAATGCTCATAAAGATCCTTCCATTTCCTTAAAATCCGCCCCAAGTCGGTTACTTCTGTGTTTGTGCAGCCGTCTACCCCTCTAGTTTCCAGGCAGGAACCAGACGTGGCATGGTCACTCCCACCAATGGGTCCCTTACTCAGGCCCCAATCTGGTCACTGTCTGCGGACACATCCAGTACCCGTGCCTCCTGGTGGTTCCCTCACCTGCTGAGTTAGGAATGCGTCGAAAGACATCCAACAACCTCTGTTCCTGGTCACAGAGGATGTCATAGTCTCAGTCTGTTCCTGGCATGTTTTAGTCCCAACACCACCACCATTCCTCTGCCCAGTCTGCAGTGTCTCCAACATCTGCCACCAGACTCTCCTCCAGCTCCTCCGCCAGAACTAGGGGTCTATACCACTCCTATTTTTACTCTCTTGCCCCTTGTTATCATGGTGACCCAAATTGCCTCCACGGTTCCCTCTGCCTCCTCTACTCCCCTATGCCAATGCAGTTTTGACTATCATTGCTACCCCCTCCTCCCTCCCCACCTGTCCTTCCTGAACATAGTGTAACCCTCCAGGTTCAGGTCCCAGTTGTTCCTGCAGTGGCCCAAGTCTCAGTGACCGCTCCCATCCACTGCTCCCTCAGTTAGCATGGCCTGGAGCTCAGGCATTTTATTGCCAAAGCTCCTGGCATTTAAGTAGAACTACCTTCCACCCTTTCCCTATAGTTCCATTTCCCTCTCTCGTGTTCCCATGGGGATTCTGTTTTCCCCTGGTCTGCACTTTGCCAGTCGGCCTTTTCCCGCAACCCTCCAGCTCCCCAGGGGGGTGGAGACAGAGTCCCTCCTTTATCGGCAGCCCCTTGACAGCCTTTTCTCCCATCCCTCCCCCCTTCACAAGTTTAAACCCCACTTTTCACGTATCTATGGACTGAAACCGACTGACTACACTATCCATGCAAATTATAGTTTACTGGCTACTGCATTACTGCTACCGATATATCATAACCAAAATATTTCATTGTTACATGGATCAACTCAAAATAAGTGACTCTTCTGTTACTGTATTTCCTACCAACGTCTTCACAGATCGGGTTATTTCAATAACGTCCTTTACAGGGCTAACATTTCCATTTCCATAACAACTTTGGTAAGTTTTTTTTTTCCTTTTATACCATGTACCCACTGTTACATTTACTACCTTTTATGTACTGTCATTTTTTAACATACTGTATCCTGCACTGATTACTGATCCAAGATACCAAACGTACAGGGCAGCAAACATAAATTCAAGTTCATGTAATTATTACACATTGGAGGTAATTACATTTTTATTCATGTACTACTCAGACACATTAATTTCATTATCTAAGTACTTGCAAATGTATGTATAATATTGAAAATTTCACATGACACCTTTACAACCTCAAGGGCTATGTTCATACTTTAGTAGTTATTTTCATGTGACATGGTTCTTTGGGTTTCAGTGTGTGTGTGTGTGTACTGTATGTATGTCAGGGAAGGAAGGACTCTGCAAGCAGCTGAGCCTTTCTAGTGCAGAAACATTTGACTGTGATGGTTAATTTCACTGTTGCAGTGTATGCTAGCACAATTACAAACACAAGGGAAAAACAGCAGTACAGTAAGCAACCCAATACTCTACCCTGAAAATTATAATAATTTCTCCATGTCCATGTTTTATGTTTATATTGTCTGTTGCCTGCTTTCCATGCTTAGCAGTCATTAACATTACTTTTATTTTTACCTTAAGACACAAATACGCATTACTTTCACCTGCTGCACTGTTCTATTTTCTGCTCTGTGCTAAGAATGCTTCACAGTAATGCCAGTTGACATTTTCCTTACATAATTTTCCATGTATAGCACCCAATTTCTGAACTCAAATGCAATTGTGATCCATTTCTTCACATGTGTGAAAGTTTCCACTTGTGTTACTTCCTATTTTTTAATGTAATTCTTAATGCCATTGATTTCCCTCACAAATGAAAAGGATTCCTGTGTTGCCGTGATCTGTATAATTAAGCAGTATCCTTTTAATACATTTAAAAAGACACATGATTTGAATATTTATTCTATCCTCTGTGGTCGTTAGTGGCCTCCACATATTACTTTCAATCTGCTGGTTGTGGCCATTGGCATGGGGATGTCACTGATCCATGCAAAAGGTCATACACCTTATAGCTGCAAATACATGTGTATGACTGCATTTTTGTAATGGGAGAAGAAAATTTCACTGTAATGACGTTTTTTTCTCCTATTAAAACCTTCTCCAAACAGCTCAACATTTGTACCTTGGATATTCAGCTCATTAGTGTTCAGACATGTTTCACTCTCACTCGAGTGTGATAATAATAATGTGCTTAGTTTAGATGTTTTTCTGAGATTCCAGGAGGGCTAAAATTGGCTACAAGAGTTTTCCTTTCATTGTCCTTTCCAGAAGCCAGTAATCTGATTACCAAAAAAAAATGTTTTTTATTAAGACACCTGTAGTGCATACTCTTATACCCATGTTACTGGGATTAGGGAGGTCACCAATCCTTGCAAAAGGTCATAGACTTTAAACCTGCAAAACATCAATCCATGACTGCATTTCTAAACAGAACTTTGAAGAATTCTCTTGAAAAACATCCAATATCTTTTTTATGTAAAAACTTTAAAAATGCACTGTAATGAGAGAATACAATCTCACTGTAATGATGTTTTTTCTCCCATTAAAATATTCTCCAAACAGCTCAAAATTGGTATGCTGCATAACCCTCTTCAAAACTTATATGTATAGATGGGGGAGGATTACTGTGAGTGTCTATATGTAATAGATAACCCACTCTTAGGTGTGCGGTCGCGCTCTGATATACGCACGCCTTGGTGTGCGTCAACCACCCAAGGCGTGTGTATATCAGAGAGCTAACGCACATCCTATAGTGGGTTATCTATCTTGTAAAATGGCAAAATTTGTTTTTTTGAGGGGTTAAAAGTGCAGGTGTGCGGTCGCGCTCTGATGATTGCATGGTCTTGTGATGATGATTGTCCACTAGATAAGCTACTTTTTTTTCTACCCATTTTATAAACATATTTATGAACTGGAGATCATAAATGGAGGAAGTTGATTGGCAGAGAGGTTTTTGAAGCCGTGATGATATCGGGCTACATCATCACGACTTCAGAAAACCTCCAGTCACCAGCCTCTTCACTCTCTTGAAATCACATCCGCACCTGTTCCTTCATTTCCCACACAAACACCCCGTGTCCCTGCCACTATAAAGGAATGTAGATTTCATAGCAGCCTCAGCCGAAATGTTCTGCCACACTACAACCCGCTATTTCTTTTAAAATGAAGCGCTCGCCACTTTCGTGCGACTTTGCCATCTCGGCTCTCCCAGAGGCGTGTGCTTGCTTGACCAACACGTAGGTTTTCCACACACAGTGGCGCTTGGAAAAACATTGTTTTTTGTTTTTACTTCAAAACTCCTGTGTGTACCCTATCAGTTGCCAAGCTAAATACTGACAACTAGCAGCTTACCGATCTGTTGAAAAGACCGGAAGTCTCCCTGCTACTCTGTCGGCTCCATTTCAGTCTGTCTTTCGTCCCCTTCTGGTGGCTTGCATTACAAAATCCTGTCAACAGTATTTAAGAACAAGAATAAAAGCACACACAGTTTCCTTGGCTCCTGACCACAGTATACAGGGCTGGTACAGTCTTACTTCACAGCTGCACCTCCTCCACAAACGTCAGTTACAGTTACAGCAGTGCCACCTGCTGCCCAGACCATTCCAGGAACTATTTTCTTGAAAGGTAGTCATCCAACACCCCAAAAACCTCATTTTCACAAGGTTATGAATATTTTGTTTTTATTTTTTTATGAAAACATTTTTTGAGCCAGTTCATAATAGCAATAAGTCACTCCGAGGTGTGGTATATCATGGGATATCATCACTTCTCAGATGGTTGGACACACCCAACCACCTGAGGCGTGACGATATCCCATGATATACCACACCCTGTCGTGCCTTATTGCTTAAATATATATATAGTGTGTGTGATTTTTCCAGCAGCTGCTCTTTCTCTGCCTAGCCATAGCGCTGCTGCAATTTCATATGCAGTACTTATGTTGTACTTTACCGTAACAGTGGATTGAGTTAGTATTCAATTTATCTCATGATAAACAAACTAGAATCACTGCCTGTAGCTTTGAAAGGGGGAGCTGGTTTGAATAAAAGTTTTTATCTGCAGACTGTCCACAGAGCAGTGCCATGAATTCTGGTGCACAATCAACACAACTAAACTCTTATCCTGAGTCAGTGCAAGTCAATATGGATCAGGGAAGAATAATCATATATTCAAATGCACATAAAAATATAATGAATGATGACATAGGGTATTTTCTATGTTTAATTTGGGTCATACTGCCAGTTGCATTCTAGATTCTGTTTCTGTAACCTAACCAGTGTTCAGATATGTTGAGGTTTAAAGTTATGGATCAACCCTAGCTCAGGGTACTTAATAAATAAAGATCCACAATAATGTTTAATGGATATTTTCTCCATTTAATGGTCAAAGCAAACACTACATGCCCCACTGGACCTGGGAAAGATCACTGTGGAGAGCATTTCCCTGGTCCAGTGGGGCATGTAATATTTGCTGTGACCATTACATGGAGAAAATATCTAGTAAACATTAGTGTGGACCTTCATTTATTAAGTACCCTTTGCTAAGGTTGTACCTTTACTTTAAACCTCCAGGTACTGTTTTTTTGTCACAGGGCACCCTGCCCTGCCAAGTGCAGGTCTGTTTACTCATTAGTGTTCAGATATGCTTCACTCACACTGAAGTTTAATAATAATGTGTGTAATTTGTTTGTAGATTTAATTTCTGTGACCTACACAGTGTTCAGATATGCTTCACTCACACAACAGTATAATAATAATGTGCATAGTTTTTTTTCTGGGTTTCCAGGAGGCCTAAAAAGGACTTGCATTGGTCACAAGAGTTTTGTTTTTAGTGACTTTTCCATAAGCCAGTGATCTGATTACCAAATAAAAACACCCAAATATTTAATTTTAAATTAAAGCAGTTGTAATGCATATTATTTTATCCATGTTACTGGTGTTAGAAATATCAACAATCCTTGCAAAAGGTCATAGACATTAAACCTGCAACATGTCTCTCTATGACTGCATTTCTAAACAGGGCTTTGAAAAGTCCTTTTGGAATTCATCTAAAATCTTTTTTTAATGCACAGACTTAAAAAAAGCATTGTAGACTTCCGGTGACATCGGCAGGCATGGAGATTTGAGATCTCACAAGCTCCCCAGGTTGTCTCCTAGATTTCCCCCTTGATTACATTTAAAACTGGCATCCAAGCTTAAGCAATGAAAACTGGAGGAGATGATGACTACCACAAGGCAGCGGCATAAAGGAAGCCTGACAGAAATAGCGGTACCGACCAAGAACGAGCACCTGACTCAGACATCACCTTCAGGCCACAGATCCTCGTGGGGCTCGATTTCTCCTAGCTCCAGATCCGCATCGGAAACCAGCTCAGATGAAGAGGCAGCATTCACAATCACATTTAAAAAGCTTTATAAGGAGCTAAAAAGACTTTGGGACACCCTTACGAAAATACAAGGGGACCTCTCAGAAGTTAAAAGAGAACAAAACTCACAGGGGCAAAAAATTGTGGATATTGAAGCGCATACCACAGAAATCTCTAAATCTGTGGACCTACATCATGTAGCTATACTCCAGCTTCATGATCAAGGGGTCTGGCTGCAACAAAAAATCGGAAGACCTAGAAAATCGGTCTCGGAGAGCTAATATCCGGATACATGGGCTCCCAGAGCAGATCGAATCAGGTGATATGATTAAATACATGGAAGGCCTGATCAAAGAGCTTCTGTCCTTAGGGGAGACCTACAGTCTTAATATTATTTGAGCCCATAGATCACTAGGCCCTCACCCTCTGGATCCTGCGGCGAGACCTAGATCGGTGATACTCGCCTTCTCGGACTATAGAACAAAGCAAGACATCTTATATAAGGTGTGGGCAAAAAAAAAAAATACTATTTGGAGATACCCACTTGTTTTTCGAACATGATTATGCCCCCATCACAATGGACAGACTGAGAAAGATGTTCCCCATTCTCAAGCTGCTGTGGGCCAGGGGGGTTAAAGCAAGGTTAGATTATTCTGCGACATTAAGAATTACTACTGATTCAGGGACACACTCATTTCCAGCTATTTCCGAGGCAGCATCTTTTCTAAAACAGTGGGACTTCTCCGTGGACACCTTACTGGATGCTGAAGCAATTAAGGAGTTGGAATACCGACGTTGGTATACTGTTCGAAATTCGAAACGAATAAAAGGCCCACAAACATGCCAAGCTGAAGACGCCATATCTTTAGGGCAATTGGATTTAGCCAGGAATGCAGCGCCATTACCCGCTTCTGTTCTTTCTCCCTGAAAGTCTAGAGGATGACGACGTGGCCATGCTGCAGGCCGACCCCACAGAAAGCGCATCTTAGAATACCAGACACTTGAAATCCTCGAGGAGGGTGCGACAGAGGACAGAGACGCATTTGACACTGAGGAGGTGGAGGAAAGTAACTTTTCTAAACATGGTGTTATGCATATCGTAACTCTTCCTAATAATTAGTACCATGGTATTTGATGCTATTGCTTACTGGATCAAAGGGGACTTTTCATAGGTTTGCAGCGGCTCGTCCGGTTAGAAAAGGGGCCAGTAAACAAACCAGTTTTTGCATCGACTCTAGAATAACAAAAATAGTAGTTCTTAAATCAAAATTGACCTCTTAGGATCAGTTTGGGATGCAGTTTAAAATAAGAAATGGAGGGGGTTGGATGATATGGGGGGAGGGGGAGTAAACCACATTGAGATCTTTTGAGGGGGATGATCCTGTTCTTTTTTTCTCTCCCTTTCTCTTTGTTGAATGAGAGATCTCTACCATGCCTTGTTGACGATACACGTATTTCTGAGACCAAATACTATCTCAGTTTGGTACAGCTGTATATAGCTGTACTTTCCTTCCCAAATGGAGATCTCTGTTGGGAGGGTGAAGGTGGCACTTTTGGAAGGAGTTCAATGTTGGTTCAGGTTAAATGTTGTTACTTGTTATTTTGATTTGGGAAGTTTGTTTGTGCCTGGAACAGTATGCAAGCTCTACCTAACCCAGTTTTGGGAGGGAAGGCGAGTGGTCTTGGGGAGGAATAGATTGACGGACATGGAAATAGGACAAATATGTAATGAGGGATGTACTTAAGCTTAATTACGTACAATGTTCGGGGCTTGAATAGCCCCATTAAAAGAGCTTGTGTGATACGGGAACTGGGGAAATCTAAAGTAGACCTTGCATACATCCAGGAGTCTCATTTAACAGAACAAGAACTTGTTAAACTAAAACAGTCTTGGGTGGGAGAAGTCTATGAGGCCACTTGGAAAGCTCACCCCCACCGTAGGGGCACAGTGATATTAATTAGGAGGGACTCTCCAATAAAGATAGTGGACTCAGACAGGGACCCGGCAGGTCTCTTTGTGAAACTAAAAGCCTACTGTTATGGGACACCTTGCGTCTTTCTAAATCTGTATTCCCCAAATGAAGAAAAAGATAATCGTTCCTTTCTCCGTACTTTAATTTTAGAAGCAGCCATGGAGACGGACTCATTGTACATAATTGGGGGAGAGTTTAATAGGGTTATGTCAGGTAAGCAAGATAGGCAGAAAGTTGATGGAGCTAGGTCAGGGCTGGGGGAATGATGCCTTCTTTAAAAGACTCATGGAAGAATCGGGGTTCCTTAAGACGTGGAGACATTGCCACCCAGCAGAATCTGATTTTTCATTCTTTTCCCATAGACACAACTCCTATTCCCAGCTTGACATGTTTTTCCTCCCTGCTGAGAGGAGTGCCTGCCTACAGGCCTGTTGCATACATCCAGTGACTTGGTTAGACCATGCCCCGGTATCTTTACAGATTCAAGTAATGCCTACCTTGAAAAATTCAAATTGGAGACTGAATGTGGGACTCCTGAACTCTGTTGAGTTCAAGGAAAGTGTTTTAGATCATATTAAGGAGTTCTTGGCCACGAATGCACTAGGGAACCCCTCTCCTTCTCTTCTCTGGGATGCTTTGAAATCCTCACTGAGAAGGCCATGCAATATCTTTCAGCTCCAGGGTAAAAAAAAGAGAAATTAACACTACAGAAAAAGCTGGAGGCAAACTTGAGGGAGGCAGAATTCAGACACAAACTAACCTTAAACCCTATAGATAAAGTGGAATGGTTAAAAAAAAAAATCCCTCGGATGCCTACTAGCATAATAGACGGAAAGCTCCCTGAGAAGAGTTAATCATAAATGTTATGAAGAAAGAAAGACAGCGGGAAAGCTTTTAGCTTTTGCATTAAGAAAACAAATTACGAATAGAGCAGTCTTAAAAATACAAGTACCTAGTATAGACCCCCCAAACTACTCAAACCTTTGCCAATTATTATGAATCTTTGTACAGCCAAACTCCTTTGGAAGATGTTGGTGGAGGTGAAGTCGAGGAGTTCTTGTCCTCATTGATTATGCCTCAGCTGTCCTTGGAGGCTCAGAATGTCCTGGAGACCTCTATCACGCTCCAGGAGGTCACTGCAAAGATCAAGGAGCTGAGGCAGGGCAGGTCTCCTGGATTAGACGGAACTCCGTCTGAGTTCTTTAAAATACTTCTGCTAGAAATAGCTCCCCTTTTACTGCCTTGTTACATACATATTCAGGAGGGAAGGGAAATTCCAGACTTTTGACGTTACACCCAAATTTCCATAATACATAAACAAGGAAAGGATCCCGAAATTTGTAGTTCCTATAGACCAGTCTCCCTACTGAATGTGGATTTGAAAATTTTTACGGGAATTTTAGCTGATCGCATGCAGCGAGTAATCCAATGTATAATACACCTGAATCAAACAAGATTTCTTTCAGATAGATATCTTCAAGACAATATCAGAAGGTCACTAAATGTTATTTCTGGTCAGTGGGGACAGGGTGCATTTTAGTTGGCCATCTCCATGGACGAAGAAAAGGTGTTCAATAGAGTGAATTGGCACTTTTTACAAAAATCCTTGGAGAAATTTCAATTTGGCCCCAAATTCCAGAAAATAATGTTGAGCCTTTACAACTCTCCCCAAACTCAAGTACAAGTCAGTGGAATTAACTCAGGCAGGTTCCCAGTCTGTAGAGGAACAAGACAAGGATGCCCCATATCTCCACTGTTGTTTGCCATCTTTCTGGAGCCTTTGGCTGCAAGAGTCAGGCAGTCTGGGGAGATAGAGAGGGTAATGGCAGGGGGGTAAAACATAAAGTAGCCCTATATGTGGATGACTCTTTGTTTTTTTGAGTAATCCCGATAGGTCAATGCCATCCATAAACAAGGTGTTAGACCAGTTTGCCGCTATTTCAGGCTATAAGGTGAACATGACTTAAGTCTGAAACACTGATTCTCAGTGGGCGACCTACACAGATCTTTAAGGCCACATTCCCTTATGCCTGGGTGAAAAATAATCACCTTAGATATTTAGGGATACAGGTTTCTACCTCCAAAAGTAAATTATTTGAAGCTAACTATAATACACTGTGGAATGAGATGCAATGTGACATGGCTAGGTGGACCCTTTTACCTCTTTCATTAGCTGGTCAAATAGATTCAGTTAAGATGAATCTCTTACCTCGCTTTCTTTTTTTTATCTTCCACACTGCCCATCCCCATTCCATCTGACTATTGGAAGAAAGTGAATCAAGCATTAGATAAGTTTATATAGGGAGGTAAGAGACCCAGGGTGGCGAGGAAACTTTTGATCCTTCATAGGTCCAAAGGGGGCCAAGGACTACCAGACCTCCATCGGTACTATTTGGCATGTCAGATGGTCCCATTGTGTTCCTGGATTAGATGCTGGGAAATATCAGGCTGGTATGAAATTGAAGCAAATGAGGCCTTGCCACTGCCTTTGTTCTCACTGGTCTTTGTGGAGGTTCCATCGAATATTGTAGAACATATACATAACCCCTGGGTGAGACATTCCATAAAGACCGGGTATTGGCTCTGATGGGATCGAGAGATAAGTTGGGCCCTCTGTCCCTCATAAGATTCTGCCCAGACTTTTTTCCTCCGAGACTAGATTCTGGGTATGCACTATGGGAAACTAAAAGCCTGAACAGATTTTCTCAATTTCTGGAGGGAGGGACATATGTGTCGTTCCAACAGTTGAGGGATAAATTCCACCTTTCTGACTCTGACCTGTTCAGATATATGCAAGTTAGACATTTCATTTATTATAAAGACAACGAACAAGCATTAGCTAGACCAAGAAATCTTTGGGAAGAATTTATATACAGGATTATCATGGAAACTATACCTAAGAAACTTAAATCTACCCTCTACTCTAGATTAGAAGTGACAGAAAAGATTCCCACTGCAATGAATAAAAGAACAGTGGGACAGGGAATCTCAAACCCATATTGCAACCAAAGATTGGATCAGGCGTCTGGGGGAAGGATGGAGGGTGACCTCTTCACCTGGCTGGAGAGAATTTTTTTGGAAAATATTAATTCATTTTTTTTATACCCCCAAGATTACCAGATATTTTCACACTACTTACACAGATCAGTGTTGGCGTAACTGTGAAAGTATGGGGTCCCATTACCACATATTTTTGGGCTTGTCCCCCATTATGGGAATTCTGGTCCGGAGTACAGTAGGCCCTCCAAACAAATTTTACAAACAGAGATCCCAGATGAGTTTTCAGAATGGATAATTGGCCTTCCTACAATCATTTGGCTACCTCTGCCTCGTAGGAATCTAGCATTAAGTCTCATAGTGGTAGCAATAAAGTGCATTTCTGCCAGGTGGCTGAAACCACTCCCACCATCCTTCCAAGACTGGGTTGACCGAACTAATAAAGTATGTGATATGGAACAGATAACAGCCAAATTACACCTTAGACTTGATAAATTCATGGAAGTATGGAGCCCATGGGTAGAATGGGCAGCCAGTTACTCAGATTCGGAGAATAATGAGACTCTAGTAATTGAAGTTACTCCATAAATAGGTGTGATCAGTCGTGATAGATAGGGTGCCTCCTTACTGATGGCACGGCCTGCTGGGGATGCTTTCTGATTTCATGATATGCACAAATAGTTATAATCTTGTCTCTTAGATTCTGAGATGCACAGCTCACTTTTCCTCTTTTGTCTGATCTCTCAGGTATTTCCCACTTTCTAGTAATAATGAGACATGACATACTGATGCATAATGTCTATCTGTGTACTTCCCCCATTGTAAGGTAAACAAGATGACTATCTTAATTTAATATTATACTGAAGTCCACGAACCTCATACGATTCTTCAGGCACTAAGTTCCTTTTTCCTGAGATTTATTAGTTTTGAGTTATGATAACTTAGATTGTATAAGTAGGTATCTGACAGGCTTCAAAGGAATATAAGAATGCATATTTGTGAAACACTAAACAGAAAGGTGATTTTAAAGTTTTCAATTTACTATACAACATTGACAATAAACTGTTAATGGTATGTCTTTACATGTTCAATATTATGGAATTTGAACGCTTGAATAAAGCTGAATTTAAATAAAAAAAAGCATTGTAATGGGAAACAAACATTTCACTGTAGTGACGTTGTGTTCTCCCACTAAAACATTCTCCAAACAGCTCAACGTTTGTACCTTAACAGATATTCAACTCGTTAGTGTTCAGATACGCTTCACTCACACTGAAGGGTAATAATAGTAATGTGCTTAGTGTATTTTTCTTATTGTTTCAGAGATTCCAGGAGGGCTAGAAAGGAATCACACTGGTCACAAGAGTTTTGCTTTTATTGCCCTTTACATAAGCAATAAATCTGATTACCCAAACAAAAATTAAGGCACCTGTAGTACACACTCTTTTACCCATGTTGCTGGGGTTAGGGAGGTCACCAGTCCTTGCAGAAGGTCAGAGACAGTAACCCTGCAAAACAGCCTATGACTGCATTTCTAATCAGGGCTTTGAAGAATCCTCTTGAAAATCATGTAACATCTGATCTTACTTCGAGAGGGCTCTTGCAGTAAGTAATTACATATAGGACTGACACCGGCAGGCGGCAGGAGCCCACAGAAAAATCTCTAGCTAGCAGTCCCGGGTGAGGGACCGCCCCCACGTCAGGTGACCGGCATCAGGAGACGTCGGTATAAAGGGGCGGTCCCTGACACCCGCCTTCCAGTTCTTTCTCGCCGTTAGCTCGTGCAGCGTCTCGCAGAAAAGTTTGTGCTTTGTCAGCCCTATTTTCGTCTGTTTTTTACTGAAATAATTGCTTTTTTCGACTAACCTCAGTACCATCGTCAGTGTATGTCATCCCCTACACCCTCCGAGCACAAAAATAAGTGCGATTCGTGAGGCACCCAACTACCACACAAGGACAGCCATTCCCTGTGCCTGTTCTGCCTAGGCCCCGATCACCCAGTCGGGAAGTGCCAGCACTGCCTCAGCTTCAACGCGGCTACCCGGCAAAGGCGGCAGCATTCCCTGGAAGCCCATATTCTGAAGAAGAAAATGAGTTCAGTGGAAAAAGAGCTCAAAAAACTGAGGCAGGCATCCACTTCCCAAGGCCATCGGAAGAAGAAGGAGAAGGAGAGGCTGGGACAAGGATTTCATCATGCGCCTTTGGGAGTCGCTTGGAACACAGGTAACATCCTCGGGGACTGGCCTCGATGACCACTCGGAGGTTTCCGAGGGGCATCGCCCGCCTGTCTGGCCTGTGCTCAGGTGCCTCCGGGCAATTGGAGGCCTCTGCCCCTGGTTCGGGCCGTAGGGCTCTGCGGCCGCCTACCACCGAGATGAGTCTGGTAAGTCGGGCGCTGGTCTTCTAATGTCGGCCCAAGAGGGCCGATAAGATGCCCGCCCTTCAGGGTGGTGTGCGTCCTCCACTCCACCGACCAGGCTGATCCTCTACTCAACCTGCCTCGGTGATGGCTGTCGTATGCGGACGCTGGCTCCTCCGGCGCCCGCCTTAAGCCACCGCGTCGGCTCGTCCGGCGTCCGGCTGCGAAGAATCGATGGACCCCCGTCAGTCGTGCCGGTTCCCCGCAGCCTTGCTGCTGTCTGGGAACCCAGAGTCTCCCCAACACGGCCCCAGGGATTTCTCCCCTCCATCCCCGGGCGAAGCTGGGGATCTTCCTCCTCCATCAGTCCTTCCACCACCTGGTGCACCGGATCTGACGTCAGCTTCCTGAATGCAGGCTCCGACGCCGGCCCCTCCGACGTTGATACCTCCGACGCCAGGGCCTCCGATGTCAGCCCTGACGCTGGCCCTGCGGACTCCGGGAGACATCCCGCTTCCGCGCTCTCCGGCCCTCCACTGTGGACCCGCTCGTGAGGCCACCGGCCGGGCCGTCTGCTCCGGCAGCCCCCCCCCCGGCTCCCGGGTATCCCCCGTCCTATCTGACGCCAGCGTACCCGGGACTGCAGTATCCAGCGCCACAATACCCGACACCGGGCTACCCACAGCTGGGTTTTAGATATGCTCCATACGGTTATAACCCGTATCCTTATCCCCTGCCTCCTCCATCACCCTCGCGGCCGCCGGTGGACCTGCAGGAGACTCTGGCTTCCTGGTGGGCTGAGGCCAAGGCTCAGCTCACCAAAGAGGCCAAGAGCTGCCTTCCAATGATGGTGCCGTCCCCAGTTCCCGTACGTCTGAGGCGGCGCACTCCCTCACCACCTCCAGATTCCAGGGTTCTTCCGTCTGGATCCAGAGAAGGGCAGGACATGCTTCCCCGGGGACTCCTCAAGGGGTCCGTTCCTCCCCCAGGTCGAGAAAGGGAGTCTTTTTCCTCTTCATACTCCTCTTCACCCTCGGACTCTTCGGATTCTTCCGACAGTTGCTCTGAGAGAGATGACGAGCCACGCTCTCCATCGAAGCCCAGGTCAAGGACTCCTCTGAAGTCTCCTCTGGAGGATCCTTCTTTTACGGAGTTGCTTAGGAAAATCCAGGAGGTTCATCAGTAGTGGCACTTCCTGGAACCAAATCCTCAGCATCTGAAACTCGCTGAACATCTGGATCTGCCTGTGACAGCTCCTACCTTGATGCCACCCTGGATAGAGCCTCACGCTGACCTTGTTACCACAATATTTAGCCCCACTTCCTAGGAAGTCGAACAGGCTATATCAGGCTCCAGAGGGTGTTGATTTCCTGGATTCTCACCCTTGTGCCGATTCGGTCGTGATTAGCGCCGCTCACGGCCGGTTGGCAAACCCCAAACATCTTAGCTCGTCCCCACCTGATAAGGAATCACGCCTTCTGGACCAGTATGGGAGAAAGATTTACACTTCCTCCATGCTGGGGATCAGGGCCCTGAACTATGTCAGCCATATGGGGGACTACCAGAAGGCCATTCTGACTCAGGTGGAAGCCAAACTGGACTCCTTGCCTGACTCCCAAGTCAAGCAGGAGTTGGCTGATCTTGTCCGCTCTGCTCGTTCGGCCAGTCGACACATGCTTCGGGCGACATACAATGCAGTGGACACTGCTGGGCGGAGCTCAGCTTTCGCTGTAGGTCTACGGCGTCATGCTTGGCTCCGTGTGTCAGGGTTGGTTCGGAGGTGCAATCTGCTATCCAGGAAGCACCCTTCTGGGGGTCGGTGCTTTTCAGGGGTGATGTCAAGGACATCATCACCGATTTGCAAGAGAAGGGGACGGCACTGAAGTCAGTTGATTCCATGTACCATCCCCATCAGCAGCAGCGCTGTCCCTTTTGCAGACGGAATCGGCCAAAGGCGAAACCCCAGGGAAGGTGGGCCACAAAACCCCCACAGCTGCTAAGCTCCCTTTGCCCAAAAAAGCAGCGGGTGCTTCAGCTGCGGTGCTGCCCCACACCACCTGACTCCTTTCCTCTCCCACTGCCTCCGGACTCCCCGGAGGAACCGGTAGGAGGGAGGTTTCCTCTCCACCTTCTGGGATGGGAGAGGATAACCACAGATTCTTGGGTGCTCTAGCTCATAGCAGAAGGACACTCAATAGAGTTTCTTCAGAAACCACCCCGCCACCCCCCTCTGAAGTCATCGTATTCATGGGAACATCTTCTCTTGGTCCAGGAGGAAATTTCGGCTCTCCTGCTGAAACGAGCAATAAAGCCCGTCCCCCTTCATCTGTGAGGGACAGGTTACTATTCCCATTTCTTCCTGGTCCCAAAGAAGACAGGAGATCTCAGACCAATTTTGGATCTCAGTTCCCTGAATCTTTTCATAGAATACAAAAGGTTCAGGATGCTCTCTTTGCAGAGCCTTCTGCCCCTCCTCCAGCCGGGTCAATGGCTGTGTGCTCTGGATATGCAGGATGCTTATCTGCACATTCTCATTCGCCCATGTCATCACAAATACCTTTGTTTTGCATTCCAGGGCCCCGAGTGTTTATCAATGCCTGGCAGTGGTGGCGGCCCACCTGCATACCAGGGGAGTGCAGGGTTTTCCTGTACCTGGATGATTGGCTCCTGGCGGCCTCGTCCAAGGACAAAACTCCTGCCTCTCCCTTACCCAGAAGGTTTTTGCCTGCCTGGGTATTACCATCAACCATTCCAAGTCTCATCTGGTCCCATCCCAGAGACGACAGTTTATTGGGGTGATTCTCGATACGACCATGGGCAAGGCCTTCCTGCCTCCGGACAGGGTGTCCACCCTCCAGACGCAAATAAGTCTGCTGTCCGACTGCAGGATGGTCTCTGCAAGGTCAGTTCTTTGCCTTCTTTGGCTCATGGCGGCTGCTATCCCAACGGTTCCTCGCGTTCGACTCCACATGATAATTTCTCAGTGGACTGTACGCTCTCAATGGGATCAGCTAGTGGACGATCTAGATCACCCAGTTATGCTCTCCTCGCCGATGCTTCGAGACCTGCAATGGTGGATGATTCGAGAGAACCTGTTTCAGGGAGTTCCTTTCTTTCATCCTCCCCCCTCCCAGACTCCAACCACAGATGTCTCGGGTGAAGGTTGGGGAGCCCATCTAGGCCCTCATCGGACCCGGGGCTCCTGGTCCAAGCTAGAACAAGCTCTCCACATCAGTGTGCTTGAGCTTCGGGCAGTGTTGTACACTCTCCAAGCCCTTCACCAATACATCCTTTCTGGCCACCTAGCCGTCCAGACGGACAACATGTGCGTGTTGTGGTACATCAACAAACAGGGAGGGACTCGGTCCTACACTCTTTGCAGGGAGGCAGTAAAGGTTTGGTATTGGGCAACACAACACGACCTTCACCTCACGGCAGTTCACGTTCCGGGAGTCGACAACACCCTGGCAGACAAGCTAAGTCGCTCTTCTGCTCTGACTCACGAGTGGGAACTGGACCAAGGGGTCCTAGACAGTATCTTCCGACTTTGGGGAACACCACAGGTCGACCTGTTTGCATCCCCTCTAAGCGCAGAACTTCCTGTCTTCTGCTCGCTCGTTCCAGAGCGAGGCACTTTTTGGAGCGACGCTTTGTCTCTAGACTGGAAGGACAGATTCGTCTATGCCTTTCCCCCAATTCCACTTATCCCATGAGTCTTGCAGAAAATAGCTTCAGAAGGAGCACGAATGATTCTGATCGCTCCTTTCTGGCCCAGGCAAGTTTGGTTCTCTCTTCTACAAGATACTCAGAGGATCCTCCTCTTCCTCTTCCTCTTTCTCTCGAGGATTACTGACCCAGGATCAGGGGGCCCTGGTCCATCCAGGCCTCATATCCCTTCAACTGCTTGCATGGCTCCTGCAGACTTAGCCGAATCCCGTTTTGGAGTGTCTCCCAAAGTGGCGGAGATTTTGGTGGAAGCCAGAAAACCCTCCATCAGATCCACTTATGCCATGAAGTGGAAAAGATTCACTATCTGGGCTGCTTCCAAGAACATGGAACCCTTCTCCTGTTCAGCGGGGCTTCTGCTGGAGTATCTACGTCATCTGTTTGACCTGGGTCTCAGTCATTCTTCTCTGAAGGTACACATGGTGGCTATCTCAGCCTACCATGTTCCCTTCCGAGACAAAGCTTTGCTCAACTGGAGGTCTCTAAGACCTTTCTCAGAGGGGTCCTCCATTTGAGGCCCCCCATCCATACTCCTGCTCCCCCTTGGGACTTGAACTTTGTCCTTGAGAAACTTACTCTCCTTCCCTTCGAACCTGCAGCTTCTGCAGATTTGAAGTTCATTTCATGGAAGACTCTCTTCCTAGTGGCCATTACTTCTGCTCAGAGAATTTCCGAGCTCCAGGCCCTGATGTACAATATCCCATACTTGATTTTTCACAAGAAACGTGTTGCTCTTCGCACGAATCCTAAGTTTCTTTTTAAAGTAGTAGCAGAGTCTACTCTCAGTCCATAGAGTTACCTGCCTTTTTCACGCAGTACTCTAATCAAGGGGAGTATTTACTCCATACTATGGATGTTCACCGGACTCTGAGATACTATACCAACAGGATGAAGGATCTCAGAAAGACTGATCAGTTGTTTGTCTCTTTTGCTCATAAAAGGGAAGGCAATGCTGTTTCCAAGCAATGCCTATCTAAATGGTTGGCTCATTGCATCACTTTCTGTTATGACAAATACAAGATCCTGCCGGGTCAAGTAAGAGGCCACTCCACCAGAGGAGTAGCTGCCTCAGTGGCTTGTTTCAAGAATGTGTCTGCGGCGGACATCTGTGCTGCTGCCACCTGGACATCCGTCCATACCTTTACTAAACACTGCAGTTTGGATGTTGCCTCTCACTGTAGAGCAGGCTTCGGGCTGGCTGTTCTGCAAGGCCTCTTATCTTGAGGCTTGCACAGCTAGAACTGCTTTTTGGAGTAGTTTCCTCCTCCCGGTGCCTCTCTTTGTTCCAGACTGCTTGGTATTCAGTCCTATATATAATTACCTACTGCAAGAGCCCTCTCGAAGTAAGATAGTACAGTTACGTAAGAACTCACCATAACAGTAGATCTTCGAGAGAGGCTCTTGCAGTAGGTAATCCCTTCCTGCCCTCCATCCCCCTAGGCTTTTTCAGCTCCTTTTCCAGTGAGGGAAATATCCGCTTCTCTCTCGTCCAGCCTTTCTGGCCCATGGTGGGAAAGAACTGGAAGGCAGGAGTCAGGGACTGCCCCTTTATACCAACGTCTCCTGACGCAAGTCACCTGATGTGGGGGCGGTCCCTCGGCAGGGACTGCTAGCTCGAGAGTTTTCCATGGGGTCCTACCGCCTGCCGACGTCAGTCCTATATGTAATTACCTACTGCAAGAGCCTCTCTCGAAGATCTACTGTTACGGTAAGTTCTTACGTAACTGTACTTTTTTTTTTATGTACAGCCTTTAAAAACGCATCCTAATGGGAAAGAAAATCTCACTGTAATGATGTTTTTTTCTCCCACTAAAGCATTCTCCAAATAGCTCACCATTTGTACCGTACAAGATATTCAAGTTATGCTTCCTAACCTTTTTCAAAAATTATATGTATAGATGGGGGTGTTGCTGTGAATATATATGTATGTGTGTGATTTTTCCGGCAGCTGTTCTTCCTCTGCCTATCTATTCATACCACAGTTGCTATTTCATATGCAGTAATTGTGTTGTACCTTGATATGAGGATAGATTGATTTAGTACTTAGTTTCTACATGTTCAGATATTTATTTATTTATTGAATTTTGATGACCGGGTAGGCCCACTGTGCCCCGATGTTCCCTTTTTCAGGAGCAACCCAGGAAACAGAAATAGTACAATACAGCCAGGTAGTACAGGGTGCAGAGAAAGTAGACATGAAATTCAAGGTTACTATAAAGGCAATATTTTTTAATATATTGAACATAGTTGCAACAATTGAGGGAGTTGAGGCATGCTTTTGGAGTCATTTTGGGTGAGAAAAAGGAGAGGGATTGGTGTAGGATGTGGGACCGGGAGTGACTGTCCAATACTCTGACAATGGCACGAGCTTGCCCCAAGCTGGTGGGACTTGAGCCTTGTGCAAATGTTTAACAGCGATGGGACTTCCTGTACTAAAGGTGGGAGAGTGTTCCTCAGCTTAGGGGCAGTGTGAGGGAAGGATTTGCCTCCCATGTTAGTCTTGACTCTGGGGATTGTTAGTAGGGACCGACTGGTGGTCCTGAGTATATGGGGGTTAGATTTAGGAATGATTATTCTTGTAAGGCTAGGTGGGGCAGCCGGGTGCTGCAGTTTGTAAGCAAGGCAGAGCAGGGGGTACTGAAGATGAGCCTCAAAGGAAGGCCATTGAAGCTGGGCCAGCGAGACACAGGGGTGGCTTCTTGGGCGACTCAGTGTCGCAAACCTCACCACCTTGTTGTACAGGACCTTAAGCCTGTGGCAGCATACAGTAATGTAGGAAGGAGGACACTGGAGGCAATTGCTCGCCTTGCCTCCAGGATAAGTTGTTTTTTTAGCTGATGCCAAGTTTGCCGTGGATAGACCTAGTTACTTGGTTTACGTGGGACTTAAAGGTGAGACCTTGGTCAATAGTTAGCCCAAGGTATTTTATGTTGTCTACAATGTCTATACTCTTGGGTCCCAGGGTGGTAGCCTGGGTAAAACATTGGCTGGACAACAGGACACAGAAGGTAATTGTAAATGGAGTCCACTCTGAAGAAAGAGGGGTTACTAGTGGGGTACCGCAGGGTTCAGTATTGGGTCCAGTCCTTTTTAATGTCTTCATAAGTGACATTGCAGAGGGACTGGAAGGAAAAGTATGCCTCTTTGCAGATGACACAAAGATCTGCAACAGGGTTGATACACAAGGAGGTATGGAAAGGATGAGAAGGGGCTTGGCAAGGTTGGAGGAATGGTCAGAAGTATGGCAGCTAGGATTCAATGCAAAGAAGTGCAAAATAATGCACCTGGGAAACAAGAACCCAGGGGGAAGAATACACAATGGGGGGGACGTAGTAACAACAAAAAAAGGAAAGGGACCTGGGGTTAATCATATCAGATAACCTTAAGGTTAGCAAGCAATGTGAGAAGGCAGTAGGGAGGGCTGGGGGTATACTGGGATGCATTGGGAGAGGCATCAGCAGCAGAAAACAGGAAGTTGTTATTCCTCTGTACAGACAGTTGGTGAGACCCCATCTGGAGTGCTGCGTCCAGTTCTGGAGACCCCATCTCCGCAAGGACATAGACAGGATAGAGGCAGTCCAGAGGAGGGCAACTAAAATGGTGCAGGGTCTGCAAGAGAAGCCATACAAGGAGAGACTAAAGGAGCTTAATATGTATACCCTTGAGGAAAGAAGGGAGAGGGGGGACATGATAGAAACTTTTAAGTACCTCAGTGGAATCAACAAAGTCCAAGAGGGTAGCATCTTTCAGAAAAAGAGACGTGTAAGAACAAGGGGACACAATTTAAAGATGGGGGCAGTTCAGGGGCAATGTGAGGAAGCATTATTTCACAGAGAGGGTAGTGGATGCATGGAACAGCCTTCCTGAGGAGGTTGTGGGATCTAAAACTGTGGGAGAATTCAAGAATGCATGGGACAGACATAAGGCAGTTCTTGTGGGGGGTAGGAAGAAATAGGCTGTTGGTTAACTAGGATCTGCAGCCTATCCTGTAGGTAGGGAAATGGGCAGACTAGATGGGCCTAGCGGTCCTTATCTGCCGTCAAAGTCTATGTTTCTATGTTTCTTTCCAGCAAGGGAAGTGAATTGTAAGGAATTGGTCCTGTCCTGGCTGAGGGATCTAGGGCCAAACAGCAAGGCTTTTGTTTTTGCTGCGTTGAGGACCATTCTGTTAGATGTAAGCCAGGCCTCAAGTGTATTTAAGTCCCCTTGGAAGAGAGGGCACAGGTCCTGGAGGGTAGACATGGACCGGTAGATGACTGTTTCATCAGCATATTGAACTACTGAGCTATCCCCGCAGTGACGGTTGAGGTCGTTTGTGAAGAGAGAGAACAGGAGGGGGGCCAAGAATTGAGCCTTGAGGCACCCACTCCTTGATGGGAAGAGGATCAGATAGCTCTCCCTTCCAATGACCCTCTGGGATCGGCCTGGTAGGTAGCTCTTGAACCACTTTAGGGCCTGGGCATCAAGACCTATGCCGTGAAGCTTAGTTAGAAGAAGGTTGTGGTCCACAAGGTCAAACGCCTTGGACAGATCTTTAAAGATTGCATCCGTTGACATGCCTACGTCCAGTGCTCTGAATACATCCACTGTGAGATTGATGAGTGCCGTATCTGTCCCATGGTTTTTCCGAAAGCCATGCTGTGAGGGGGCTAGGAGTTGGTGGAGCTCAAGGTAGTCTCTCAGTTGCCCGTACACTAGCCTTTCTTGCAGTTTAGCAAGGGTGCATAGCACGGAGATAGGCCTATAATTGCCAATTTGTTTGTGCAAGCCACCCTTGTGAATGGGGACCACATTGGCCACCGTACACTGGTGCGGAATGTAACTTTCAAGTAGAGACCTGTTAATGATCCAGGTCAGAGCTTTGGCAAGGGACTGGGCACCTTCCTTGAGTAACCTTGGGCTGTTTCCATCAGGGCCTCCAGAGACTTTGTTTTTGAGGGCTTTAAGTAGCTTAAAGGATACCTAAACAAGCAGTTTTTTAAAACTGCAAACTCCAAAAGTTGGCTTCATAGCGAGGTAAAGTAAATTCTACTGTTTGAATTCATGCTAAAACTGCATTTATGTAAATAACATAAATGCAGTTTCATAGCTTTTGGAAAATGTAAACATCAGCCTTTCACTTGCAAAAAAACAGCCTTACCTTCTCCCTAAGATGTCTGCCAACTGTGGTAAGTGATGAGCCATGATGACATCATTGGAGCCAGAGCCAGAGACCAATATAGATTCCTATAGGCTAACTACTGCTTCTGTCCCTCTTTGTTTTGAATTGTTTTACCAGATTGATCAACACCATGTGTTAACATATGGATTATTTTGATCAGTACACGTTAGGCTATGATTTTGTTATTTTTTGTTTACTTTAACTTGCTGAAAATGTTTTGCAATCTAACTGACTTTCTCTTTGGCAAACTGCAGAACAGTACAACACTTCAAATACCTGATGATCTGGTGGTTATGTGATGCCCTGCATTTTTTTTGTTAACCAGGAGAGACACGCTATGCTGAAACCTTGTTTACAGATGTGGCCTGGCAGCACAAGGAATTTAAGTGACTTGCTCAGGGTCACACAGTGAAGTATCGGTCTGGTCCAGTTCCAAAGCTCATGCATTCTTGTTAATCCACAAAAAAACTTCTCTTGTATTCTTTTCCCAAGTGTACCCCCTGCACCTAGCCTGGCTTCTGTTGAACACTCCACCATCCATACCGTGTCCTTAGTATTGTCTGGGGCTGCATACGAGCTTGCGGTCTCATGAAGAGAATCATCACACCTTAGACTGTAATTGTATACCTCAGAGAGTTGTGCATACCTACACCGATATGGATCATCAGCTGGCACTGTTAAAAAATACCTCCCAAGTCCACATTTTCAATGTTTGAATTCTGCTCCCACAGTAAACATTGAGGGATCACTACCCTTCTGCACAGTGAAGGGAGTATGTACAGTTCCCCTGTTGTGCTTTTGACCTGCCTCATTAACCAACAATTGGGTCTTCACGGACGGCCAAGCAGTAAGCCTCAGGACTCACCAGAAAAACTGCTGTTCATGCCCTCATAAGGGCTGTACTTACTATGGAGAACAATATTATTAGCAGGAGAGGCATACTAATGCCTTGAGTGAATGAATCCACCAGACTTCCAGAGTCAGTCTACTCCTTTACCTGTGATCTGCAGAACCTTGCAAGGCAGTTCACAGCAAATCTTCTCCAGTACTTTTTAGTGCCCTACTCCACGATGCTAGCTGGTTGGCTACCACCCTTCTAAATCTTGAATGATTTAAACATAGTTCTCTCAGTACTGTCCTAACAAACATCAACACCCCCCCACCCACCTGAGGGTAACCTCCCTACACTGAATTCAAGTAACATTGAGTATTTGTCATCGCTGGCTGCTCTCATGCATAGTCAGGTAGTGATCATGATGCTGCCAGCCCTACATTTCAGATCTCACAATGATCTGCTAAACATCCCCCTTCCTGTCTTCCCCTAACCTGAATATAGCTGTACCCTGCTGGAATGGACTCTTCAGTCCCTCTCTGGCATTCATTCTTCTCTTCTGCTTCCACACAAAAAACTGGTGAGCTCACTATCCGTCTACTTCATGAATGCGGGTTAGTACAGTCGCCTCATATCATTTTTATATAATAATAAACATGATCTTTCTGTATTGAAGCTGATAGCAGCAGGCACAAGAGGAAACATAGGCATTCTTACCCATATAAGATCTAATCCACCAATGATTAGGCACTATTAAATGACATGCATAATGATGTGCACACCCATTATTTAATAGTGCCTAATCAAAGGTAGCCTAGATCTTTTAAGGCTAGGAAAGCATGTAATTCCCCTTGTTCCCTGCTGCTATCAGCCTGACTTACTGGAAAGATTTGTTTATTTTTGATATGTCAAAAAACCTAGGGACTGTACCACCTACATTCATGATTCACAAGGGTGATGAGCTCACCAGTTTTTGGTGTGGGGAGAAGTAGTGAGAATGAATACCAGAGGGGGACTGAGAAGGCCACTCCTGCAAGGTACTGCTATATTCAGGGGAGGGGGAAGACAGAAGGGGAGACATATGAGCAGATCGCTGTGAGAAATAAGATGTGGGGCTGCAAGCACCATGATCACTACCTGACCATATTGTCCTGGCCAACATTCTCCTTCCCATAAAACCAGTTCATGCAATTGTCAAAGGCTGTGTGTGGATATTAATGTGTGAATTGGCTGCCACTACACATTCAGTCACTTCATGAAAGCACTATATAAATACTGATTTTTCTTATTATTTCCCATGGATAAAGAACAGAACACAAGCATATTTTTGATTTCCAAGAAAGTATGAACCCTGGCATTGGACTACAGAAGAACTTTGCTACAAACAAGTAGTGGATCTATGGGGTGGTGAAGGGTGTGGCTGTAACCCCCCCCCCCAGTTGTAAAATGCTTGCTGCTGCTGCTGCATTTCACTTTGTTGAAGAAGTCTGATTTATTGATTCTACAAATGTTTACATTCAAAAATATGGATTACATTTGTAGTTTCAGTCAAAAACATACTAGAAGAGCATAATAGCAGAAAATATAAAGGCTTCATAAAAATGTTAACAAGTGCATATCAACATACCTCTCAACTGTCCCGGATTTTGCGGGACATCCCGTTTTCCTGCCATTTGTCCCGCCGTCCCGAACTGCTGGCCATCTTCACGATTTTTCTGCTGCCATGCCCACGCCAACTTCGCTGCTCTCTGTGCTCGCAATAAAATCCCCCCGTCCCCATATTCAAGCTGCAGCCGTGACGTAGTGCTCATTTCCTGCCCTTGCAGCCAATGGCAATGCTCCTGCTGTCCGTTGCTGTTTTTAGCACCCCCGCCCACACGGACTTGATTTTTGTGTCCCCCCTCAGGTCCGATTTAGCTGCATATAAGGAGGCAGAGTCCTCTGGTGCTCAGAATCTAAACTCACTACTGAGCCCATTAGCCCAAGAAGAGTTCCAGAGCGCCGGAGTCGGAGAAAGGAAGCAAGTTGCAACTGGCAATAGCCGTAAATCGTGATCGCCGATCGGATTCGTCGCTGGAGAGAGAGATTTGCCTAGGTCAGGACGGAGTTGGTACGGGTACTGGAGCTCCAGGCAGGGAGACCGGAGACAACAGGAGGAGACCCAGGCCAAACAAGTCAGCTAAGCGAGAGAACTGGAGAGAGAGCTGCTGCTGCCTAGCGGGACCCACGGCCTGCCAGAATTCTAAGTGCTAGCTGCACTTGCTGCTGCTAAATCTAGTAGTGCTAGAAAGATAAAAGAGCTAAGCAGCAGCATCAGTGTGCCGCAGCAGGTACCGACTTCAAGAGCAGCACAGAGGGAGGCAGGGAGCAGCCAAGCACAGCAGGACGAGCCTCGAGGACAACGACAGCCTGAGATTGATCCTGTGTGCCAGCCAGTGTCTGAAACTGCTACAGAGAGAGAGAGACTACCAGCCAGGTCCAGTCCACCACCACACCACTAGTGCCTGCCTTGGCTTAAGGTAAGTAATATCAGATCATCTAAAAAATGTTAATTTTCAATCAGAAAGCTGACAGAATAGAGGGATTAGTGTAAGATGCATTTTCTGAAGAAGTAGTCTGTCTGTAATTGTAATATCTGACATTATTTTATGTTTCCAGTCCTCACTGTTCCATCACAAGAACACATATTTTATGAGGGAAACGGGAAAAATTTGAGGCAATATCAGGGACGGTTGGGATCATGATGTGTAACAAAAATGAATGCCAACTGAATGATACACAGACCAATGCAGTGCCAGGCAGTCACTGTGTGTGTAAACAGGGGGAGTGGGGGATCAAGAAGGGTGAGTGGATGGGGGTCTGCCTAAATGCTATGATGAGCTTAAGAAATAATATTGGTGAGCTCCAAGTGAAAGTGCCAGCCAGTCTGCCAGAGGGGAGAATAGCATGGTGGATAAATTCTTACACTGCCATCACTTAGTCATTTATATGTAGGTTCTGTCCTGCTCCGCTCCAGCGAAAGCTCATTTTTGTACTGTGAAATTTAAAAAATAGTTTAAACTTCTGTTTCTTAAAATGGGGGGCAGAACCTCCATGTAACTGAGTAAGAGAACCAAAAGAGAGCGGTGGTGCTACTGTCCTATTTTTCTTCTACTGCCGTGCCTATAAATTGGAATTTGTTTAATTTTGTTGACCCAGTAAGCCCACTGGGCCTAGAAGTCCCTTTTTCAGGGGTAACTGGGGGGAGGGGGGATACAGATCATAAGCAACTGACCTTGATAACCAGATTAAGCTGTAGGTGGTATTTTTAGTGAATGAGGGAATTTGGCCAGGGCACTGGGATTAACATCCACCTGAACTTCCACCAGTCCAGCGAGTTGGGACCTTGGTTTAATGTCTCATCTGAAAGACAGCACCTCAGGAGTGCAGCACCCCATCCTCATGCTGTAGATGTGGGAACTGAACCCACAGCCCTGTAATCTCCTGGGCTCAGAGGCCAGTGTGCTACCTGAGTCACTGAAACTTGGACAATGTCTGTATTTCTGTCTATTGCTATTTGCTACTGTCTGGATGGAGTTGTCACAACACCATCCAGCTAGTAGCAATAAACAAACTTTGATTTTCTTATGTTTAACCCACATACTACATCTGAAAAGGGATATTATGACTCATCAGGCTGAAAGGGGAGAGAAGGGAGAGAGAGAGAGAGAGAGAGAGAGAGTGTGTATGTATGTATGTGTGTGTATATATATGTGATGTATATATATATATATATATATATATATATATATATATATTATACATTATACACACAACACCTGTTCACTCTGCAGTACAGCAGCTCATTTCAAATTGAATATGTTGGCCAGGCCTGGAGTAGAGGAGAGAACTCTCACCCAGGTCCTGTGATTGTGAACTGGGTAGGGAGCGTTGGTTAAAAGCAGTGCTGCTACGACAAAGCCCTCTGTGGGCACTGGTTAAATGCAAATGTATATTGCTTGTTTTGTCTGCCTTATGCTTGCTGTGTTGAAAGGTCTAGAAGTTTCAGACCTGGTGGAGGACTTTAAAATAGCATGCTTAAACTGTTTCAGACTTGGCAGGAGGACTTTTACAAAAGTGTGGTTCATGAACCAAACCATTAAGCTAGATCTGGCAGGAAGATTTTTACAGAAGTGCAATTCAGCTAAGTAATGACTCATTAGCAGCTCTTTATGTGTGCCTGAGAATTGTGTTGGAGCCATGCATATAGATGAGGATACATTAGCGGCTCATTATGTGCACCTGGTAGAATTTGGAGGACATATGTAAAAACAAAATGGGATAGCTTAAGCTGATTTGGACTCATTAACTACTGCTTAGGTATACTTGGTAATGCATGTCAAAGGTGGACCGTGGACACTGAAGGTGTTATCCAGCAATCTAGAACTGATGCTGCTCTACCTCTTTGCCTCTGCTAAAGGAATGTTATGGACTACCTGTCCATCTTGCCTGAAGTCAGTGTTCATATTTTTCTTGATTGCCGTCCTCAATAGGAGATGGATTGCGAACAGATGCTTCAAATGCGAGCTGACTGCAGTGCCAGTGGTAACTCTGTCTCCACACCAACCAAGAAGAAGAGAATTCAGTGTTCCAAAGTTCCTGGAAGACTTCCTTGAGTGGATCGCACAGAGCAAGAAAGGGCCACTGTATGCATTCTGCAAGTCCTGTGGATGTGACATCAGCATCAGCCATGGAGGACGAAACGACATCAGAGACACAGATCATCTTCGCAGAAGCATCTCCAGAGTAGGAAGCATGCAGAAGGGAAGAAGCTGACCAATTCTTCCAAGCACAGAGTACCTCAAAAGTTTTGAGGCAGAGGTGGCATTTGTGAACATGTTGGCGGAGCACAATTTGTCATTTTTCTTGTGCAGACCACCTCCTGAAATTTATGAAGAAGTACTGCACAGATCCAGAGGTAGTCAAGAAGATGAGCTGTGGAGCAACCAAATCCACCTGCATTGCCAGAGATGTGCTTGGTCCCAGCTACCAGGAGACTGCAGCTTCCCTTTGTCCGAAAGTGCCATTTCTGCTCTATGTTGACCAAAGCACGGACATGGGGGATGAGAAACTTCGTCATCCTTGCAGGCTGCTATGACATTCGACAGGGAAAAATGTCATACCGCTTCTTGACATGCCGGCATGCACTTCAGGGACTGGACAAGCAGTGTTTGACTGCATGATGAAAACTCTGGAGCAGCTGGACATCCCTGTAAAAAACCTTGTGGCATTTTCATCTGACAATGCTGCAGCAATGATTGGAAAGCACAACTCTGTGTTTTCCAGATTAAGGCAGGTGAACCCAAACCTCATAAATATGGGATGCTTGTGCCATCTGCTAGACCTGTGCTCCAAATCAGGGGTCAAGGCCTTGTCCTCGCCTGTTGAGGAACTAATTTCTGACATTTATTGTCATTTCTCTTCCAGCTCATTACGGCAACAGCAGCTGAAAGAGTTTGCTCTCTTTGTCGATATTGACCCATTAAAAAATCATTAAGCATGCACCCACAAGATGGCTCAGTTTGAGTAAAGTTCTTAAACGAATAACTGACATGTGGCCCACTTTGCTGTCTTATTTTAGGTCTGTGGAACCCAGAGGTGCCAAAGTCAAACTAATATGTGACCGCCTGAGCACCCAAGAAATTCAAATGACCTTTCTTTTTCTAAAATATGCCCTTGAGCCACTGTGCAATTTTAATAAGAAACTTCAGAGCAGAGAGAGAGCCAGCTGATGACTCTGCAGGGTGACATCAGCAAAGTCATACAGTTGTATGCCAGCAGGGTTTTGCAACCTCAGGCTGCAGTTGCCTTGTACAAAGAAGGTGTTTTGGACCTAAAGAGCGAGGCAAACTTTCTTGCACTAAAAGATGTACGTGTTGGCCCTGAAGTGCAAGAATTCATTGCAAGCAATGATGATATGGTAGGAACATCAGTGGAACTAAGTATTTATAAAAAGGCCAAATCCTTTTACTGTGCTGTGCTGCAAAAAATGTTAACAAAGCTCCCACTGAAATGCAGTGTCCTGAAGCAGGTCTCCACATTGCTGAACCCAGCACTAAAACTACACGTGTAAGTGGAAGCTCTGTGGTGAACCTTGCCAAGGAACTTGGCTGATGCAGTTCACACCTGACTGTGACCAGCTTTTGGATGAGTTTGGGACATACCAGTTTGCAGAAACTGGATCTGCCCAGGCCTTTGAAACGAACAGTTCTGCACTGAAGTATTGGGGCATGATGCTCTCCCAGCTCTGCACCAGTGGTGACGATCTGCCCCTATTCAGGCGTCTGATGGAGACAGTCTTATGCCTCCCTCACTCCAATGCAGAGCCAGAGCGGGCCTTCAGTATGGAAAGTAAGTGAAGACTGAGCTAAGACAGTCATTAAATGTAAAGACTTTGAACTCCATTATTGCTATAAAGATGAATGAAGAAAGACACTGCTATGAGGTAACTCATGACAAAGGAGTCTTAGAGGCTGCAGGAAAAGCAACTGTGCTTTACAACCGAGAGCACCTTGCAGCGAAAGACAAATGACTCTTCCAAACCAATTGTTTGTGTATAGGTACATAGGTTTAAATTTGTAGTGTACAGTAGATAGCATGATTTCATTTTAGTATACAATAGCATGTATATGATATAGAGTAGATATGTAAAATATTGTGTGTGTGTGTTTTTTTATATAGATGAGATAAAATATTGTGTGTTTGTTTTTAGTGTAAACTATTGTATCATGTTTTTTAGTATAGGGAACAAATAAGTAAAATGTGTGTAGATAGGTTTTCAATTTTAGTTAAGTGCATAGACTAGATAGCATGTACAATACTGTATATAGGTATGTAGGTTTTCATTTAATCTGTTTGTTATATGTCATTAAATGTATGTAATACCCTATAAATAGCCCAAAATAAAGTTTTTAAAAGTAAAACTATCATGCTCTATGTTGTATTCTTAATGTAGTATTCAATAACTTTGAATTTCACGCATTTTAAAGATGCGAACCCTGTGACGCAGCACTTTACGTGGCGCGAAAAACGGTGTCCCTGATTTTGAGTATTTGTCCCTGATTTTAAAGGGTAGTGTCCCTGATTTGTGGCCTTGGAGGTTGAGAGGTATGCATATCAAGTATGCACACATTCCCAGCACCCCCTCCCCCTCCCCATTGTAGCATCTTGGATCCGCCATAACCACTTGACCACCAGGTTATTCAAGAATTGTACTGCACTGTGGTTTGCCAAAGAGAAAGTCGGTTGGATTAAAACACAATTTCAGCATGTTAAAGTAAACAAAATGAACAGAACCATAGCCTAACATGCGTATTGATCTAAATAATGTACATGGTTTTGACAATTTTGGTGAAACAATTCTATACAAAGGGAAAAAATAACTAGTTAGCATTATAGAGAGTCATATAGCTCCCTGACGTTGGCTCCAGTGATGTAACATTTGGCAGCCATTTTAAGAAGCAGGTAAGGCAGTTTTTTTGAAATCGGAAGGCTGATTTTACATTTTTCAAATGCTTTGGAACCACATTTAGGTAGCATATATAAATGTAGTTTTAGCATTAACTAATTCAGTAGCCTTTCCTTTAGTCCTGTTTGAAGTCAGATTTTTGAATAGTTTGCTGTCAAAATGTTGTTTAGGTATCCTTTAAGGACCTCACTCACCTTGACTAATCTTAGGTGAAATTGGGGTATTTTGAGACTGGGAGGTACATCAAAGATCTGTAAAAGCATAGATGTGGGCAGCCCTAACTTGTAATCATCGAGGGTGGTGAAGTGGTGGTTGATTGCTGAGGCTATTTGGTGGCAGTCACTGACACGCTGTGCTTGTACCTCTATTGGACCTAGTGCCTCCTTGGAATTGCCCTTGTGTGACCAGAAAAGATTGGGGTTCTCCAGGTTGGACTGTTGGAGATGGGATACATACTCCTTTTTTGCAAGTTTAACGGCTAGCTTACGTTTATTTCTTAGGGTTTTGTAATTAACCAGATCTGCAGGGAGAAGGGAGAGCCGGAATGTCTTCCAGGCCTTGTCCCTGCTTTTCATCTGAGATTTCACTGAGGGGGAGATCCACTTGTAGCAGCCTCCCTTTGTTCTACATTTTTTAAGGGGGAGGGGCAAAGAATGAGGCTGCTTTGAGTAGTGAGTCTTGGAAGTAGGCCAGGGCCTCGTCCAAGGTTGTGAGGAGCCTAAGTGGACTCCAGTCCAGGTTACTTAGGTAGTTATTAAACTGTGCAGACATGAAATTGGAGAAATCATGTACCGTGAGTATCCTGGCAGGAATCTTTGGTGCGCTGTTCTTCCAAATATAGAAAATTGGGGAGTGGTCACCAATGGCGTCTGCCAATATGCCTGCTTTCAGTATGTTGAGGGAATTGAATACCAGAGCCCACTCAAGAGTAGTGTGGTTCCCAGTTTTATAGTTGAGCCTGGTGGGTAGAGAGATAACCTGTTCCAAGTTTGCGTCATGGATCATTGCCTTGAGGACTTTGTTGGGGTCAGAAGCCCAGTTCAGGTTGAAGTCTCCCATAATTAGGAGTTCATTGGTTAATTCACTGCCAACCGATTTGGTGATGCTCTCAAGAGCAAGTTGGGCAGTTGTAGGGGGGTGATAGACACAGCTGATGGTGAGGTGCTTAGCTTGACCGAGGGCTAGACGGATGAAAATAGACTCCCCGTCCTGGCAGTTCCCAAGGTTGGGCTTCAGTAGTGCCACATTTAGAGTCTCTTTCATATAGATTAGAACCCCTCCCCCTCCTCTCTTTTTTGCCCTGTCTTGCCTGAAGGTTTTGTACCCTAGGATCATGATCTCATGGTCTAGGATGTGGGCCTTAAGCCAGGTCTCCGAGATAGCAAGGATATCTGGCTTGTAGAGGTCTAGCCAGGCTTGGACCTTGTGAATTTTAGGTCTAAGGCTGCAGACGTTCATGTGTGCTATCCTTAAGCCTTTCGATGATGTCCAGTGAAGATCCTGGGGGGGGGGTGGAGACAAGGATATTGGCTAATGAGGGCCCTGGGTTTGGGCTGAACATCACCTGCATGGAGCAGGAGAAGAGCAAGCAGTCGTACCAACACTTGCCTGACTGGTGGTTTTGTGAGGTTACGGAGCCTCCTGCACGCTTCATGGAGCAACATGTAGTAGGTGCCCCTCTTTACCAACTCGTGTGCTGTGAGAAAATCATTCTTTGTTGTGGGAGAGGTCCAGTAGTAATGACCACAAGACTTGGAGTTGTTGAGATTTTGCCTCTTGGGGTCGAAGTGTCCATGCCCTATGCACATGTCCACCCACTGGAGGGACAGTATGTAAAGAAGGGCCAGGAGTATGTCCCTATTTAGGAGAGAGGCAGGTGGGTTACTAGTCTATTGTGACTTAAGGCAAGGGGCGCCATGGTTGGAGGAAAAGTCCTCCAGGGCCATATTGGAAGACCAATATATCTTCTGCTGGGGACCACAACACATATGGAGTGCAGCACCTTTTTTTTTTTTTTTTAATATTAGCAACTACTGTAAAGATCAGTGTGGCATGTAATGTTTGCTGTGAACATTACATGGAGAAAATATCTGTGCCCGGATGTTCAAAGGGGTTATGCTTGGTGCAACAGAGCTGCGTCGGCGCAACCCCGCACTGTACCCTGGTGGGATATTGAAAAGGCTGCTAGGCGCAGCGCAAATCCTGATGTGCCGAGGCGTAGTGTTAATGTATGTGGCGCAGATGCAGGGGGCATGCCCATGCATATGCGGCACAAGCCGATATTCAGCTCGGGATGTGTGGTGCGTATGCTGGCACAACCCTGCATTGCGCCGCATAGGGGGGCTCAAAGTTGAGCCCGTGAATAGTAGGAATAACTCCTGGCCACCTGCAGGCATGCTGCTGTATTGCAGGGCGCAACACAGCAACCGCCAGCCGTGGGTGGCCACCCGCCCACCCAGAACACTGTCAACAAGCACCCATAGCTCCCTGGTAGTCTAGTGGCACCCCTCTCCCTCCCGTTGCTACGATCGCCAGTAATAGCCTTAAAACTTCCCTGGTAATCTAGTAGTACCCCCAAGCCCTGATCGCAATAAATTGCCGTATGCTAATTCCTGGTGGTCTAGTGGTACCTCCACATGCATGCCTCGATGCGGCAAATCGGCTGTATGAAAATTCTCTGGTGATCAGTGGCATCCCCACCCTCTCACCCACACTGGACCCCTTACCCACTCGCCCCCATCATCAGCAAGCGCTGCAACCTCACACGCCACCCGCCACGAATGACAGGTACAGTATGGGCTGTAAGCCCATTGGTTCACAGTGTGGACCAATGGGCTTGCAGGGCATACTGTACCTGTCATTCGGGCAGACAGGTTGCAGCCACCCACTGATGACAGGGGGGAGCGGGTGGGCAAGGGTCCTGTGTGGAGGGGTGGGGGTGCCACAGGGTCACCAGAGAATTTTCTTACACGGTGATTTATCGCGATCATGGCAATGGGCGGGGGTACCACTAGACCACCAGGGAATCGTATATGGTGATTTGCAGCGATCGTGGCAATGGGCGGGTACCACTAGACCACCAGGGAATTTGCATACGGTGATTTGCTAGCGAATCGAGAGGTAGGGGCATCACTAGACTACCAGGCAGTCAGGCAGCTATTACCGCGATCGCGGCAACAGGAGGGAGGGGTACCACTAGACCACCAGGGTCACACCGCCAGGCTGCTTTATGCACAGCATGAATGGGGGCTATACGACATGCAAATGCCCCCATTTGCTTGCGTATATTATGGCCTCACTTTCATGCCCTCTGCTGAATATCGCGGGTGATGCACCCAGCACAACTGCATTTGCGCTGGCGCATCCCCATGCTCCATATCTGTGGCTTGCGCCACTGCAGTGCCACTAAGCCATGCGCTGTCCGTGCCATATTCATTGGTGCTACGCCATGGTGCATCACCATTGAATTTCACCCGGTCCTGGCCCCGATGCATCTCAGTTGCGCTGCGCCCCCGCTTGCGTCACTGCCAGATGCAGTCTGAATATCTGAGCCCTGGTAAACATTAGTGTGGACCTTCGTTTATTAAGTACCCTTTACTAAGGTTGTACCTTGACTTTAAACCTCCAGGTACTGTTTTTTGTTTTTTGTCATAGGGCACCCCGCCCTGCTGAGTGCAGGTCTGTTTACTCATTAGTGTTCAGATATGCTTCATTCACACTGAAGTTTAATAATAATGTGTGTAGTTTGTTTGTAGATTTAATTTCTGTGACATACACAGTGTTCAGATATGCTTCACTCACACAACAATGTAATAGAAATGTGCATAGTTTTTTTTTTCCTGGGATTCCAGGAGGCCTAGAAAGGACTCACATTGGTCACAAGAGTTTTGTTTTTAGTGAGCTTTCCATAAGCCAGTGATCTGATTACCAAAAAAATATATATATATATAATTTTAAATTAAAGCAGTTGTGTAGTACACGGTATTTTACCCATGTTACTGGTGTTAAGGAGGTCAGCAATCCTTGCAAAAGGTCATAGACGTTAAACCTGCAAAATGTCTCTCTATGACTGTGTAACCCCTCACCCCTGCCTTTTTACTAAAACGACAGGTGGCATGCTGTTGGCGTTGGCAGCAGTACCTGGTGGGGACCTGGGTTCGGGGAGGATGAGGTTACCTGGCACAAGGGACCTAGGTTTGGCTACTCTGCACAGGGGCATCCAAGTAATTCCAACTACAGGAAGCAATAACTGTAATGTCCAGAACCAGGATTGGGATTTTTCAGTGTGGCTTTATTCAAAACTAGTTGACATATGACAAAGCATTGATGGTCCCCCAAGGGGCTACGTTCACTGTATATGCAGATAGAGACTACAGGCGGTCCACTTGAAGAATGAACCCAATTTTTACTATTGTCTGGCTCTGGACCCACCAGGCACTCAGCCCGGACTTGCATGCGCTTTGGATACACAGCCCGACTGGCCCGGCTCCCCTGCTGGCCACTTGACTGACGGTCCATTTAAAGAATGAACCCAAACTTTACTTGGAGAGACTCCCATCACACAAGGAGTATATTTTCCCAAGCTGTGGCTCCCCACACCACATAGAGTCTGCGACTCCTAGAGAGATTTGTTTTCTTACTTCCATCGAACTCCCATCAAACAAGGAGAATATTTCCCATCCTGTGGCTCCCCACACCACATAGAGTCTGCGACTCCTAGAGAGTTAATTTCTTACTTCCATCGGACTCCCATCAAACAAGGAGTATAATTTCCCATCCTGTGGCTCCCCACACCACTTAGAGTCTGCGACTCCTAGAGAGATTTTCCAAAGTTGCGACCCACGTCTGGGTACCCACCTCATCACTGGCCAGGTGCATGAGGCAAGTAGCAAATCACAGAAGAAATCCGTAGAGGTGGACCTGGTCACTAAAGATGGAGGGTGTTCCCACCTCCAGCTCCCACAGCCCATACCCGGCCATTTCTCTGGACAAACATAAACTTAAAATTTTGACATGTAGATTAAACGGTGGATGACCTGAATCACCCCCTCTACAGCATTACTTGAAATCCATTAAAACTTTAGACTTTTTGACTGCTTCATTTGTTTGTCCTAGTAAAATAGTCCTCCCAAATAGCAGTCCACTTCCCAGCTTTCTTTATATTTCCAAACTGATGAAACAATTGGTTTGCCCCTTCAAATGGAGCAAAACACTCACCCTTTCGTTGCAGGTGCCCCACAGGCGAAGTATCACATCCTTCACTATTATACAAGAACAGAAACTGTAAACAGGCAGCTTTCTTCTATAGTGGAAATAGGGGATTGCCCCTGGAATCCACAGAGGGACTTTTCTTCCACCCCCCTCCTGGAGGGAGGGGGCACTGAGACCTGGACAGCGGTCTCCACCACTTTCAAAAGGTAAACAGAAGACTCCTTCCTGCTGGGAGGTAAACAGGAAACTGCTTTGAAAACTCCCAAAGTTCTAAAACTCACTCCCTGAGCTGCAGATTTCAATGTGGCTTACGCAGCTGTGACAGTTCTATGGTGATGTCATCTCTCAATTCTCAGCTGTGACTGAGAACAGAGTGAGACAGTGTGAAACCCATTTAACTGGAGTTTCACAAGCTGCCTTCCCTGCCTACCACTAGGTCTTACTGGGATTCTAGTAACCCCGGATAACAAGGAGGTTACAACTGCATTTCTAAACAGGGACTTTGAAGAATCCTTTTGGAATTCATCTAAAATCTATTTTTAATGTACAAACTTTAAAAAAGCATTGTAATGGAAGAAACAAAATTCACTATAATGACATTTTGTTCTCTCATTAAAACATTCTCCAAACAGCTCAACATTTGTACTTTAACAGATATTCAACTCATTAGTGTTCAGATATGCGTCACTCACACTGAAGTGTAATAATAATGCGCTTAATATATATTTTTTTTTATTGTATCTGAGATTCCAGGAGGGCTAGAAAGGACTCACATTGGTCACAAGAGTTTTGCTTTTATTGCCCTTTACATAAGCCAGTAATCTATTTTCCAAAAAAAAAAAAAAATTAAGGCACCTGTAGTACACACTTTTACCCATGTTACTGGGGTTAGGGAGGTCACCAATCCTTGCAAAAGGTCAGTGATATTAACCCTGCAAAACATCAGTCTATGACTGTATTTGTAATCAGGGCTTTGAAGAATCCTTTTTAAAATTGTCTAACAATTTTTTTTTTATGTATAACTAGAGGCCTGTGCTTTTCTTAAATAAGAAATAGCAAGAAATAACAAGAAATTAAGGTATAAAAAGAAATTCAAAGTATAACAAGAAATAGCAAGAAATTCAGCATATAAAAGGAATAAAAGTAAAACACACATGAATAAAGTGAAAAAAAAATGCTTTTTGGCAGGCAACATCTAAATAAATGCTTGCAGCAGTTGTTGTTTAGGCTCCGTTGTTACCACAGAGATGGTCCACAAGGAAGCAACAGCGGAATTGTTTCAGTCACAGAACCTTGCAAGACCACAGCATAATGCAGCTTAATACAATGTAGTATACTAGGAATGTGATTTCTAGTGTGTATAAGGTCATTTTGAGGTAGTTTATGAATGTACATGTGAGTTGTTTGGAAAATGTTTTAATGGAAGAAAAAACATCATTACATGAGATTTTCTTCTCTCCATTACAATGCATTTTTAAAGGTTATACAGTATAACCTTTAAAATGCATTGTAATGGGAGAAGAAAATCAATGCGTTGTAATGGGAGAAGAAAATCTCACTGTAATTATGTTTTTTCTCCCATTAAAACATTATCCAAACAACTCACCATTTGTACCTTACAGGATATCCAATTATGCTACCTAACCCCCTTCAAAAATTATATATATAGATATTGGGGGGGGGGGTGTTGCTGTGAAAATATATATGTGTGTGTAATTTTTCCAGCAGCTTTTCTTCCTCTGCCTATCTATCTATTCATACTGCAGCTGCTATTTCATATGAAATAATTGTGTTCTACCTTGCCATGAGGATAGATTGATTTATTATTTAGTTTCTACATGTTCAGATATGCTAGGGACCACAGCACATATGGAACTTAACACCTATTTTTTTATATTAGCAACTGCTGAAAAAATCAGATAACAACCACTAATCTTAAGCATACAAAAGACAACTGAAATCCTAACTTCCACAATACCCAAAACACACTCCACCACCTCCGCCCCATGGGAGTTTCAGCTCTTAACCCTCCCACCACCAGCCAGTACAAACCCACCACCAACATCTGTGTTCCACCTCTTGCCCTGCCCACATCAACAGCAACACAGGCATCACAGTAAGACATGCTCCCTCCCTCCCTCGCACTTTGCAAGATCCAGCTCAACTACCACCCACTTCAGCAACAACAAAAAAATACTCAAAGGAAAAATACATTCTTAAAATGTGAGTGCATTTATTTCAGGGTGGAGTTCACTTATTGGTGGGTGGGAAGGTGAAGGATACTTTTTACACCTCTGCATGGTTCCACCGAGGGGAAATTATGCGTTTTGTCCTCTTCTCAAAGCAATACTTCTACAGGGCTGTGCCCACTGCAGCCATAAAAATACCAACCACTGCAGAATAGCATAGTTACAGATGACAGCTTTGATCTCCTGCAGTAAAAACAACACTTAATTCTGTGTTGATCTGAGAAATTCGAACCTCATTCCTCATTGGGAAACACTAAGAGAGAAAAAGTAGTGCAGTAAACAGACTGCTGAATGGAAGGATTGCTATAAAACTCCAATAAAAAGAAGTCCGTTAGGCATTTGGTAAGTTCCTTATTTCTACTGTCCTAGCATCTTTAAAATCAATGTCCTCTCATGAGAGGAATGTGCTTTATTCAGTACTTCGTGCTTGTGTAACATTTTGCAGTGGGGCACTGTGTAGTGTGCTTTGTTGTGTGTGGTGGCAATAGCGAGCAGGCAGAGTACCCTGAGAATTGTAGTTCCACTGTGTACAAGGGACTACAGTACCAGGTTGTAGCTCGTAAGCTCTGGAAGGGGGACTGAGCAAAATCTATTTTTTCCACACTCTGGGAACAAGCATTTAGTTTAAGGCACAGTGGTGCTTATTTTAAACATTTTCAGAAGTTATTGGTGGTAAAAGACCGATGACGTGGTCACATGACCCACTTGCCTCCTGGTTGGAGAAACTATTTAAACTCGCCCCAGAGCAAGCGGGCGAGATATTGATCTTTAAAATCAACCTCCTCACATGAGAGGAGTGTGCTTTATTCTGCACTTCATGCTTGTGTATCATTTTGCAGCGGGGCACTATGTAGTGTGCTCTGTTGTGTGTGGTGGCAATAGCGAGCAGGCAGAGCTCCCTGGGAAGGGTAGTTAGTTCCACTGTGTACAGGGACTACAGTACCAGGTGGCAGCTCGTAAGCTCTGGAAGGGGGCTTGAGTAAAATCTAGTTTTTCCACACTCAGGGGAACAAGAATTTAGTTTAATGCACAGTGGTGCTTATTTTAAACATTTTCATTTTTTTATACTTTCTATTTTTCCTCCTCCTCCTCCTCCCACAGCTCTGATATCCTCGGGAGCACCTAGGAGTCATCCCTCTGCAAGCCGCCTTACCTGATCTGCCCCGTCACCCATGGAGCCTCGATTTACCCCCCGGGCGGGGACGATGTGGGGCCCAAACAGCCCGAACATTCTGGCCTCATCAGTCAAGGGGTGCCAGGAATGCGGCTGCACATCGAGGGCAAGCTCTGGTGCTCTGTCTCCCTCAGAGCTGGAAGGCATTTCCTGTGTTCTGTATGGGAGTGGCCAGCACCCCGCTGTCAAGGCATTTTCACCTACGTCTGCCACTCTCAGCCCTCTTTCATGCTCCTTCGCTTGCTATGCCTCTGGCATCCGCCAGAGGCCAGCCAGGTGCCGAGCAGGAGCCCCCCTCTCTCCCGGGAGAGGAGAGCTGGCCTTCGGTTGCTCAGTCCTCTCCCTTCCCTGCTGACCCCTGTCTTCCCAGGCTCGTTCCTGAATCCGGGTCGCTGGTGTGGCGCGAGGTGTGGCGTCCAGTGCCTCAACCCTCAGCGCCACCGGGCTGACTATTTTAAAAATTTTTAGAAGTTATTGGTGGTAAAAGACCGAATGAGGTGTGGATCACTTGACCCCCTCACTTCCTGGTTGTGAAATATTTCGCCCCAGGCGAGCGGGTATTGATCTTTAACTTCACTGTAGTCCCTGCACACAATGGAACTACACTCCCAGGAGCCTGCCTGCTTGCTATTGCCACAGCACATAACAGAGCACTTGGGGGTTGAGTAAACTATTTAAACTCACCCTAGAGTGAGCGGGGCAACCGTGTGTCGCAGTGCATGGAGACGCATGCAGAGACACGCACTAGCATGTCTGCGTGTGTCTGCCATGTCCGCCGAGGCCAGAGAGGTGGTGAGTCCAGTAATATCATTTAAACTCTAGAGAGCTAGTATAGCTACCTCAGGTCAGTTCAGTTGTGGGTATGAATTTGCTAACACTTTATTTATTTAGTTTTTGTTGACCGGGTAAGTGCACTAGACAAATCCTGCCTATTTTCAGGCACGACCCGAGGGGGATACAGATGAATGCCAACTGACCTTGAACCAGATTAAGCTGTTGGGAGCATACAATAAGGAAATGGCTTCATCTATCCTAACAACAAATGGGGACTTGTGTATAAGATGTAGCAGTTGCACCATGTACATGATGGTGGATGCTAAGACAAACTACAATGACTATGTGTGTGGCAAATGTCTACATAATAGAGAACTAATAAACGAGTTACATATGTTATGTGCCAAACTGGGAACCTTAGAAAAAAGTCAGAATTTAATGGCTGCTAAACTAAGGCCCCTTACTAGCCTAAATAAAGCAGATACTGGTACCCTTAGCTAAGGGAGTAAACTAAAGCTAACCGATGAGGTGGAAAGAAGTGAGTCAGAGGAGGATACTGAATGGAGTACTGTGACCTCAGTCAAAAGAAAAAAAAAAGGGCAGGACTCCACCGGAGCTTATCCAACTAGGTACCCTGGACATAAGATCAGCAAGTATAGAGAATGTAGTAACAGCACAAAATGTGTTGGTGCCTGAAGTACCTACAAATGAGATGGAGGTTGAACTAACTGAGGAGGGGACTAGCAAAGACTATGTTTCGCCACTACCACTAAACAGCAGGTATTCAGTCTTTGCTGATAATGAAGGGAATCAGGATAATCAGCCTCTGCTTGATATTGGGGAGAATAACCAAGAAGCCATGCAATCTAATGAAAATATGCCCAGACACATTATTGTGATCAGTTATTCAGTCATTGAATACACAGATAAGTACATTTGTAGAGATGACAAAGCTAACATACTGGTCAGTAGTTTTTCAGGGGCATGTGTACAGGATCTAACCAGAATGGGTGACAGCATTTTTAAAGGGGCAGGGGAAAATCCACTAGTGATGATCCATATAAGGTTAATGATATAAATAAAAAAACACTGCCTGAGCTAAAGAAAGATTATATAAACCTGGTGGACAAGCTATCTAGTAAGGGTTGTGAAATTGTGGTTTCAGAAATTTTGCCTGTCCCTAGGGCTTCTGCTTATATACATAAAAAGATCTGCTTAACAAATGCATGGCTATGTACATGGACAAGACAGAAAAACATGCGATTACTAAGGCACTGGGATACTTTTAACAACAGAACTGACCTCTATTGCAAAGATGGATTACATCTGAGCTTTAAGGGAAGTCGAGTTTTGGGAATGCGTCTGAAAAAGGAGATTACTAATTTAAACTGATTTGGGGGGGGGGGGTGGAGCTAGACTTAATGTAGCTAAGGAAGCTAACATGCTAAAAAAAACTTTTAAAGTGGAGGCCAAGGGAATAAAAGTCTTATACCTCAATGCCAGGAGCCGTAATAAAGATAAAATAGCCAAATTGCCGCAAATTGTTAAAGCTGAAGATATAAATATTATAGGGGTCACCGAAACCTGGTGGACCAGTGATAATAGCTGGTGCAAGGAGCTGTCTAGCTTTCAGCTAAACAGCAGAGAGAGAGATAAATGTCAGGATGGAGGCGTAGTCTTATATATTAAGAATGAAACTGAATGTTCAGTTGTTGAACTAGATGTGCACCATGGAATCATAGAAGCATTATGGGTAGACATCACTGGAATGAAGGGGAAAACATTTAAAATAGCAATTGTTTTTTTACAGCCCACCAGATAGTGCGGCAGCTGACACAGAAACATTTATAGAACATTTAGCTAATATAGCAGAGGGAGAAGATGTATTAACTCTAGGAGACCGAACTTACCAGAAATAGACTGGAAGGATGATACAACTAATAACACGCTAGCAAACAAGGTTCATTTGAACTTGGCATCAGCAGGATTGGAACAATGCATAACTATACCTACCCGAGGAAATAATATCCTAGATGTCCTTCTAACAAATATAGGTAGCAATATCTCTGACATTACCTCATCCGCCCCATTGGGCAACAGTGATCATAACATCCTCCAATTTAAAATTAATAAAACAAAGAGATTCGCCACAGGAAGAACCAAATACAAAAATTATGCTAATGCAAACGTTGAGGAAATGAGAGAAATTCTTGGATTAGACTGGAAAACAATAACCACCAATCTAAGTGTCAAACAAACATGGGAATTATGGACCAAAACTGTATCAAACTTGAAATCCATTTATGTTCCCACTAAAAGAGTATATGGCAAACGAGGGAAGAAGCCATTGTGCTTCAGCAATTAGATTAGAAGGCTCATTAGCAAAAAGAAGGCCAGGTTTAGTAAAATGAAAAAGAACCCTTCGGCCAGCAATATTGCCAACTATAAGCGCATATTAAGACAGCTTAAACAAGAGATTAGGAGATCAAGATCTAGTACAGAATTTAGGCTAACTAACAGCAAGACTAACTTTAAAGGATTTTATGCCTATGTAAATAATAAAAGGGGTATGGATAGAGTAATTGGACTACTGGAGGTATATAACATAATATATAATAAACCTGAAGATATGGCAAATTAATTTAATAAATATTTTGGGTCAGCCTTTACTCCCTCTGAGCAAAACGTAGTTCTACCACCTTTCGAAGCAATAGAGTCAGACCCCAGCCACTTCATTACAACAGAAATTATATAAAAAAAATAAAATCAATAAGTGTCAATAAATCACCAGGCCCGGGTGGATTCAATCTGAGACTTCTGAAGGAATTGGCTAATGAGTTTGCTCCACTCATAGCTGATATAGGACGCAGATCTATACTAGAAGACTATGTGCCCCTAGCATGGTGCAAAGCAGTCGTGATACCAATTTATGAAAAGGGTGGCAAGAAAAACCCCACTAACTACTGTCCAGTAAGCCTAACGTCCATAGCGGGCAAAATTATAGAGGGTACCATTGAGGAAGAGCTTAATAGAATTCTAATTGTTGAGGACACGCTGATCTTACACAACATGACTTTGCTAGTAATAGATCCTGTACCATACACCTGATTAGCTTTTATGAATATATTGGGTGACATCTGGATCAGAGTAGGGCAGCTGATGTATTGATGCTGGACTTCAGGAAAGCATTTGATACCGGGGGCCCGATTCTCAAAGCCTCTGTCTTGGGGCAAGGGGCGTGTGCCAAAAAGAATCCCGCAAGGTGCCCTTACTGCAGAAAAGATAGCAGCGGCAGCGATTCTCAAAAGGTGGCCTACGTCAAATGCAAAGCTGCCTACCCTGAACAGAACTGCGGCATCATGTTCCCTGCAATGTAGACTCGACATGGCACTAGGGGCCGTGCAGCAGACGCAAGCCGCCACAGCCTCAGATGTCCAATTCACATATATCTCCCCGATGGACAACCTCTAAGTCCCCTTAGACCAGCCATGGCTGGTCTAAGGGGACTTAGAAATATCTCCCTGGGAGAGATGCAGGTCATAAAAGTGCTGTGGGACCCACCTCCATAGCCCCAATGTGCCACATATCAGTATGTATCCCCCTACCCAGATTGCTGCTCATCCCCACATGTACAATGCACTGCAAAGCCCCCCCAAATTTCCGATGTCCCCATTCCTATGGCACAGTAGAGTGCACCCACATTGGTGGTCCAGTGCCCCCACCCTAATAGGTATTCCCCCCATCCCCAGACAGAGCCAGGGACTGGCACAGTCCTCCTCACACCTCCACAGCCAGTCCCCGACTGAGCGGTCAGTGGCGTGGACTTTGTATGTATCATGCGTTACAGTATCGCTCATTGACTGCTGCAGTGGGGGACCGGCTGAGTGTGAGGGGAATACCCGATCCCTGTCTGAGGATGGGAAGTCGAATCAACTGGGTGCTGGTGAGGTACTGGACCCCAATGAGAGAAGTCTGTTGTATGTGTCGGTGACATCGGGGATCTGGGTGGGGGATTGTGATATACTATCAACAGTGGGGAACATCAGGGGGGACCAGCTTTCCATTGCTGCAAGGGGCTTTCAGCATCCCCTTCCATGCGCCATGTGTTTTCCGCATGGGTGGGGTTGCCACAAGTATGGGGATGTAGGCACCGGGAGCCCTCCTGTTCCTGAATTGCGTGCAGGTTCCCTGGTGCAAGGGGCTTTGCTGCAAGGAGGGGGGGGACCAGCTTTCCATTGCTGCAAGGAGCTTGCAGCAATCCCTTCCGTGCACCATGTGTTTGCCGGATGGGAGGGGTTGCCACAAGTATGGGGACATAGGCGCTGGGACCACTCCTGTACCTGAATCGGGTGCAGGGAGCTTCGGTGCAAGCTGCTGTTTGCCGCAGCTTGCGCCAAACGCAACCTCCTTTGAGAATCGGGCCCCAAATCTCATAAAATATTGATAACCAAATTAACTGAACTGAGAATCAATCCAATATTGATCAAATGGATACAAAATTGGTTAACAGATAGAACGCAGAGTGTCAGAGTCAATGGATTCATGTCAGCAGAGGTAGGGCTCACCAGTGGTGTACCCCCAGGGCTCGGTACTGGGCCACCTATTATTTAACATCTTTATAAGTGATTTGGCAATCTCAAGTGGTAATAAATTGATTAAATTTGCAGATAATGCTAAATTGAGAGATACTGTGGACACTGAGGCTGACAGAAGGAAGGTACTGCGAGATCAAGACAGCATTAATAGTTGGGTTAACCAAAATAAAATGAAATTTAATCTTGATAAATGTGCTGTATTGCAGTTTGGCAAGAATAACATCAGGCAAGAATACTATATTAATGGGGTCAAAATAAGATCAGTAAGTAAAGACTGTGACCTGAGTGTATATATATTAGCAATGGCCTAAAATGTTGGTCACAATGCAAACACATAGTTAATAAAACTGGACATTTAATTAACTGTGAATGAAGAACGTTTCATTCTAGATCAGAAACGGTGCTTTTACCTCTATATAAATCCTGTATAAGACCACGTCTGGACTACTGCTCCCAGCACTAGAGCTCCTACCTCAAGAAGGATGTAGACATTGTGGAGAGATGTCAGAGGAGGCTTACTAAGCTAATACCATGATGTAAGAATAAAGAATATGATGATAGATTCGGGGCCCTGGGATTATGGAATCTGTCATTGAGATGGAAGAGAGGCGATATGTTGCTCTTTTATATGCTACTTGAAGATCCTAATTTAATGAAAGAAGTTGGTCTAGTTCATAAGGATATAAAATATGATCTAAGGAGGCATAAGCGATAGTTAGTGGAAACTGTACCAAGGAGCGAACTGAGGAAGTTTGCTTAGGTACCTAGAGTAATAAGACTCTGGAACCAGCTTCCAAGTGATGTTACTGAAACAACCAATTTCCAATCTTTTAAAGCTCGACTAGACCAATTTTTTTTGGGAAGATAACTCTCTTTCTCACCACTGAGTAGTGGGGACAGCATTTAGGCTCTGGCCTTCTGTTGTCCTACAAACAAAGTATTAGCCGAAGGGTTAAAATGTCTGCAGAGCTCCACCCTGCAGCCATAAAAATGGATTGCATCTTGGTTGAGCAATAGGAAATGGGCTGAGCATTCAAGGTATCTACTCAGATTGGTCAGATGTGTGTAGTGGAATCCCCCAAGGATCGGTCCTTGGACCATGTCTGTTCAGCCTGTATATTACTTCTGTGGGTTGTGAGGATTGTATCTGGGTGACCAATTTGCAGATGACTCTAGGATAGGCGCAGCTGTGGAAAACACAGAAGACTCAGCAAGGTTACAGAGAGCTTTGACTAAGTTTGAGAATTGGGCCATTAAATATAGGTTACACTTTAATACCGATAAATGCACAACTGTGCACATGGGCAGCAGGAACATCAGGGCTAACTACACATTAAGCGATCAAATTCTGAGAGAGGTGATTGAAGGGAGAGATCTTGGTATAACAATTTCTAGAGACCTGACATTTAAAAGTCACTGTGAAGTTACAACGAAAAAGGCGAACAGAATACCGAACAGTATAATTAGAGATGTAAATAACAGGGACCGTGAGGTTATTGTCCCCTTCTATATATCTTTGGATCGGCTACACTTGGAGTATTGTGCTCAGGTCTGGGAACCAAGTAAAAAATATGAGATATTCACACTTGAGAAAGTGCAGAAAAAGGCTACTGCATTAATCAAGGACCTTAAAGATTATGATTATGAGAAAAGACTGGAACATCTGGGATCATTTTCACTTGAGTACAGAAGACTGAGGAGAGACACGTGTCTACTCTAAGTACTGAGCATCAAAATGATGACCTGTAGCATTGCCCGGGCTTAGAAATGAGAGATTTAAATTATAATGCGAGATCTCACATACTGCAACTAAGAGAGTAGTTACGCCACTCAAATAAGAGATCCAACTGGTATAACCAGAGAGTGGTTACATTCTGGAATTTACTCAGCACGTGGTTGGAAGTAAAAATATGACAGAATTTAAGAGGAAAGTGGATTAAATTTTCATGATAACAATTATTAGGGGATATAGTTTTTTTTTTTTGCTATCTCTTTCTACTCCCTCCCTGGCCCCGGTCGGCACCTTGTCCAGCCGCCATCCCATCGCTCCACTCCTTCGGGCCCTCACCCCCTGTAACTGCCACGGCTTAACCCCTGTGGTGGTGCAGTGGGGAGCCCCCTACTCACCCGCTGATTCTGGATCCATTTCAGAGGTGTTACCTCTGCAGACTGAGCACCGAGGACAGCCATCAAGCCTCAACGACCGGCCACCAGGGTCTTTTCCTCTGTTTACTTCCCATCCAGGAGCACAGTGTGCAGTGACACCTGTGGGGGGCCCACGCACGCTCCCGTGTGTGTCCCTGCCAAGCATCTGCTGCGCTCCTGCCCAACAATCTTGCGGCAGCGTGCCGCCGAGCCCCAGCCTCCACTAGGGGTCAGGTATGTGCCGGCTGCTAGTCATCCCCCTTCTCCGGAGATGGAGAGCAGTCCATCGGACACTCGATCCATCTTCTCCCTGCCAATACCCGGCGGTCTACGCTGTTTCCCAAACACGGGTCTGTGGTGTGAGGTGTGGCATCCAGCACCTCAGTGCCACTGGGCCAGTCCAAAGGATATAGGTTTTGAAATCATTCAGGTACATGGACATCTGTCTTTAAATACTAAATAGCTATGAGACCTGTGAGGTCCATCTATTAATGTATAAAACTGCCTGTATTACCCAAATCTGGGGGTCAGAAACTAATAACAGTTGTTTTCCCTTTCCTTTTTTAGCTACATTAAGGTTGGGGTATAGCAGTATTTTTTATTTTAGTCTTTGGTAACCGGGTAAGGCCCACTAGGCAGAAGTGCCTGTTTACAGGGGCAACCTGGAGCACTGGGTGGTTAAGTGTCAGTGGCTCAGTTGTCAGTGGCTCAGTAGGTAGCACACTCACCTCTGAGGCCGGGAGATCAGAGGGCTGTGGGTTCAGTTCCCACATCTGGCACTTGAGTTAATATCCCAGTACTGACACTGTAATGCAGCATGAGAGGGGTGCTGCATTTCTGAGGTGCCGTCTTTCGGATGAAACGTTAAACCGAGGTCCCATCTGCCTGGATTGGTGGTAGTTCAGGTGGATGTTAAAGATCCCATGGCACTTATCGAAAAGAGTAGGGGAATTTCCCCGGTGTCCTGGCCAAATTTCCCTCATTCACTAAAAATACCACCAACAGCTTAATCTGGTTCAAGGTCAGTTGGCATTCATCTGTATCCCCTTCCCCCGGGTTGTGCCTGAAAATAGGCAGGATTTGTCTAGTGCACTTACCCGGTCAACAAAAGCTAAATAAATAAATAAAATAAATAAGTGACTTGCTCAGTCACACAGTATGCAAGTGGAGGCTGTGAGAATCAAACTCAGATCTGGTCTGCAGGATGTATCAAGCTCATTCCAGGATTTTAAATAATTGATTAGCAGTTTTTTTTCCTGGGACAATACTAACTGTATAGAAAGTATTTATATAGGTTTTCTAGACGTGTTATGTTTGTTAAACACAATGAGGCAAGTGCTATGCATTTTTACAATGTTTTAGCACTTTTATGAGCAAAACGCAAATCAATTTTTAGACTCAAATAAAACTCTGTCATTCACACCTCGTTCCTTTAACCTCTAGGGCTATACTGCCAAGCCTAGAGTTTAGAGTGATGAGCTGTGAATGAGCTTGGTACATCCAACAAACCTGAGTTTGAGTCCCACAGCCTCCACTTGCATACTGTTTGACCCTGAGAAAGGTCACTTTACCTACCCAGTGCTCCTTGGTCACCCCTGGAAACAGACATTGTGCCTAGTAGGCCTTACCCAGTTACCAAAGAATAAGAAAAATAAAAAAGGGGCATCGTACAATCAAAATAGCATTTGCACATTAACTGTACCATAGTGCTTAGGGGTATTTGTATTTGATAATGGTGCTAGTGAGGAGAGCCGTTAGGTGCCTTTTTCCACTGAACTAGAGAACTGTTCTTGGTGCATTCAAGCATAGCGGCCTCATGACACACTTTTAATAAAGAACCCTGGACTGTGGAGGAGTCACTGCTTTTTATTTACCTCCTTATCATGACTTGTAACCTTAGGACTCTAAAGTGGCATGCAGTACCCTGGATTACTTGTGGACATTAGGGAAAGTTAAAGGGTTTGTATTTACTGTTCGTAATCTGGTACCAAATATCTGTTATGCAGTTTACTAGCTCATAGGTAAACATAGAGCAGAGAAGACAATTTGTTCATAATGCTCACCTTAATTAATAACTATATGCACTTATTCCATGACCTACACAGTATTTATCCAAATTGGTCTTAAATTCATTCATATCCTTACTACCTACTACATGAAATGGTAGTGAATTCCAAAGTTTCTCCACTCTGTGATTAAACCAGTGTGCTCTTCTGGTGTACTAACAATGTCCCCCCTTTAGTTGTAGTACATGTGATGTACAGTCATGTGGTTGATGTTTGAGGCCAAGTCCCAGACACTCTTGTAAGTCATCATCATACCTCTCAACCTCTTGCCTCCTGAATAAGGGACAAGGCTTAAAAAATCAGGGACAAAAGACCCAAAATCAGGGACACATCTTAAGAATTTATACTATTCATTCAGAGTGCTGATAGAATAAGAGGATTTGTGTTGAGATGCATTTTCTGATGAAGAACAAGTCTGAATCTTTAATGTTTGACATTATTTTGTGATTTTAATCCCCGCTCTTCTGTCACAAAAACACAAATTTTACGAGGGACAGAGGAAAATTTTGAGGCAAAATCGAGGACATCCCTGAAAATCAGGGACAGTTGAGAGGTATGGTCATCATTGGTCAGTGAACGAAAAACCATACAATTATCTCCTCACAGTCTGTGGTATTTGAGAGAAAACATCCCTAAATTAAATAGCCTTTGATTGTAGTTAAAAAGCAACTGACGCGGTCAGGAGAACTTTACCAAAACATGATATTTAGATCCAGTCCAGCTTGTATTTCACTTTAGTTCTGTATTCCTCGTTCTCATTATTCATTACTGAGGTCCTCTGTGTGAAAACAGGATCTTTGCTTGTGAAGAGTTCATGTATTCCTGTTGCTGTCTCCCTACCTGAGGTCATAATGCACTACCTGAGACATCGCAGTTAGTTCTATGGCAACAGATGGTCATGTCACAGCAGAGGATTATGACTTAAAGTAGGGAGTGAGCTATAGAGGCAGATGAACTTTGAGGGATAAAGATCATATATTCTTGCAAATGTTTTTAGTAATAAATACTGAGGAGGAGGAAACTTTAGAATATATATGAAATGGAAGCTGAATTTTACCTAATTATTATGTTTTTCAAAGTTATATTTAAGGAGTCAGCAGCTCTTTAAAGCCTTTAAGGTTACATGTTGAGCTTGTTGCTCAACACTGAGCTCCCTCAACTGTCCTGATCATAGCTTTAGTGCCTGGAGCCCAGAGTTGAGCACAGTATTCAAGATGTGGTCTGACCAAAGACACAGACAAGGGAACCATTACCTCATGGTCCCTACTTGTAATGTGTCTAATAATATTGGTCAAAGTGTCATTGGCCCTCTGACAGTAAAACAATGTTTGTTAAATTTTAGATCATTGGTTATGATGATACCCAAATCGCTCTCCTGGACTGCTTCCCTTAACAGTTTGCCCCCCAGCTGATATGATGCTGAGTGTTATTTCTGCCAAAGCAAACGTTTATCTAAATTAAATTCCAGGCTGTGTGAGATCGCCCACTGCTCTAGTTTGCCTTAAGCACTCTGTAAGGTGTTAATATTTGTGGTGTTATGCACTGGCATGCCAAATCTAGAATCATCTGCAAACTAAGCAGCCCAGAACTCCTTGCTACATCTCCTAGAGGATATATATAGGTTAAAGAGACATGGTCCCAAAACTGAGCCCTGAGGGACCCTGCTGGTCACTGTTTTCTAATCTGAAGCCATGCCCCTGATGGTAACCTACTGATTTTACTTCAGGAGGGTTCTTGCAGTAGGTAATAACCATTTGGATTAGAAACATCAGGCACTAGGACCACACAGAAAACTTTAGCTAGCAGTGTCTGGCAGGGGAACGCCCACCCGACATCACACAGCATGACACTATATAGTGGGTGGTCCCCCACGCTGGTCCTCCAGTTCTTTCCCGCCTTCGACCTGTGCACATTGAACCTCGTGGAGAACGCTGCTTCTGTCAACTGCCATTTTTGGATGAGTATTTAATCGCTTTTATTTCTTTCTGTAAATTGTTGAAAAGTATTACTTTTTTTATGCATGTCTTCTCTGACGCCTTCCGAGTTGCATAAGGACAAGTGTGATTCCTGCAGCACTCAGCTCCCTCATAAAGACGGTCATTCCCTCTGCCTCTTCTGTCTGGGACCGGAGCACAAGACGAGGACTGTGAGGCCTGCCAGAATTTCAACCAGGCCACACGGAAAAGCTGCCAACAGGCCCTGGAAGCCCACGTTCTTAAACTAAGGATGGCTTCCATGAAGAAGGAGCTGCGGAGATCATCCTCCTCTCCGAGGGGTTCTTTGGACTCCCGTAAGAAGAAGGACAAGGAGAAGCACCGGCACCGCCATTGGTCTCCTTCGCACTCGCAGCCTCCCACTGTCATGGGTACCGATTCTCCGACCAAGCCTGCCCCTCCTTGCAGGGAGCAGCCATTTGTCCCCTCCTGAGCTGGTCCCAGTTCAGGTGGGTGCCTCCAATCCATCGGAGAGCTCCGCTACTCTTAGGCCCCTCAAAACCCTGGGGCCTAAGTCTGGTGGCGTGGCCGATTAGTCAATCATCAGCCTCTTTGAGGAAAGCCTGGCCCCAGCTGAAAAGTCGCACACCAGCTCCTCTGATGTCCACCCAGCCACTGCACTTCCACTGGGCCCCGATAACAGGCCTGGCACCAATCCTTTGGATCAGTGCACACTGCTGCTCTGGCCGCAGCCCTCCCCAGAGGGTTCTCCCTCTCGGGATCCTCCTTTACCACCTCCCCTGGTGGTGTCTCCTGGCTCTCCTGCACACACTGAGCTAGGGTCGGAGGAGTGTCTGCCTGACACAACCCTGGTGCCGGAACTGGAATGCCTGATGCCGGACCTCCTTCAGGAGCCAGTGTCCCCTGCACCACAGGCTCCCCTGTCTGGACTGGCACCCTCCACCACAGACTCTGGTTGGACCCTCGGCCCCCTTGGGGCTGATGCCGGAACCTCCTCTGGATGTTCTGTCGCTGGACCTGATGTTATCAGGCCCTCTAATATTCTGTCCGGGCCCCGTCAGGTCTTTTAGGCCCCCATCCAGGGCCTACACCTGGCTACCCACTGTCAGGGCCCCCAGTAGGACCTTTGGCACATTCGTTGGGTCCGACAGTGGGTTATCCATGGTCAGGGCTTCCAGCTGGTCCCTTGGCTCCACCGTCAGGCCCTTCACCAGGCCCCCTGATGCTAGGCTATTCTGTACCTCACTACCCTTCACCAGGGTACCTGCCACCAGGGTATCACATGCCAGGATACCCCATGCTGGGGTATCCAATGCCAGGCTAGTTGCCCTATGGAGTGCCAAACTACCATTACCCAATGCCAGGGTTTACTTTCCCAGGATACCCGCCCATCTGTCATCCCCCCTCCTCCACCCCCTCCACCACCTCAGCCTCAGGTGGATTTTAGGGAGGCATTACAGTCTTGGTGGTACGAAACCAGGATGCAGTTGGTCTCAGAATTGGACCAGCGGCAACTGGCCATGGCTTCTACACTGGCCCGCATGCACCTTACCCCTAGATCTCCCTCTCCAGTGGCATCTTGGCCCTCTACCTCGGGACAGACCTCGTTTCCTACCATGGTAGCCAGTGTTGGCAGGGACCTTGTGGTCTCACTGCAAGAGATTCTGCACCCACAGGCTCTGTCTCTGGATGGAAGCATGTTGTTGGACTCTGACACCGTAGACTCCTCCACCTTGGATTTTGAGACAACCCCCTCCAGTGGATCCAAAGCCCAAAGAGTCTCCCAAGTCCCCTCTTGAAGACCCCACCTTTACTGAGATCCTTCGGAAGATTCAGGAGGCAAATGGGTGGAAGACGGAGGATCAGGATCCCCAATGCAAGAGGCTGGCAGAACACCTGGAAATGCCTGAGCTGTCCCCTCAGCTCTTTCCTCCGTGGATAGGAACACATGAGGACCTGGCCTCCACGGTCTGGCAGTAGCCTTCACCGGTGGCTGCAGTTGCCAAGAAGGCTAATGGACTACATTAGTTCTCACCCTAAAGCGAACTCGGTGATCATTAATGCGGCCCATGACCATACAGTTGAGCTGAAACACAAGAGCACCTCTCCTCCAGACAAGGAGTCTCAGCAAATAGACCAGTTTGGATGCAAGGTTTATTGCTCCTCTACTCTGGCTCTCAGAGCTTTGAACAAACTTGCACACATGATTGTATACCAGAAATCTATCCTGGGACAGTTGAAATCGGAATTTGAGGCTTCGAGTGATTCCGAGGCTAAAACCAAAATTTCCCAGACTGTCAGGACTGCAGAAATCTCCTGCCGTTGTTCACTCAGAGCGACATATGATGTGGTAGACACCTCTGCCCGGAATACTGCCACGGCTATCAGCATGCACTGGGACTCTTGGCTGAGGGTATCTGGATTGGCCCAAGATGTCCAGTCGGCTATCCAGCATGCCCCTTTCAGGGGCGACATCAAGGACATAATCACTGAACTCCAGGACAGTGGCAAGGCACTATGCTCTGTTCAGTCTATGTATCGCTCTAACACCAAGCCAAAACAGTCATTTTGTTGCCAACAACCGTGCCAGAATAGGCAACAGCTAGCCCGATGTCAGAATAAACGTCAGGCCCCGTTGGCAGGAGCCACCCACCCCAGCCAAATCTCAAAGAGCTGACGGGGTGGCGCTCTCCCAACCCCTCTCCTCCTGACTTGTGGCAGGGTCCCCAGCCTCTGCCATCAGCTCTGGAGTAACCAGTAGGGGAAAGATTCGCCAACCACCTGGCCGGGTGGAAGAAGATCACTTCAGACATGAAGGTCCTTCAGCTCATCGCTCAAGGCCACACCATTGAATTCACAGCTAGACCTCCAAGGAATCCTCCAGGTCTCTCTCACTACCCAATAGACCTCATTCCTCTCATAAGGGGAGAAATTCAGGCTCTTCTGACAAAATTAGCTATAGAGCCTGTTCCTCAGATCCAGGAAGGAAAGGGATATTACTCCCACTTCTTGCTGGTCCCCAGAAAGACAGGGGACCTCCGTCCGATCTTGGACCTCAGCACGCTAAACCTGTACATAGAGTACAAGAGGTTTTGCATGCTGACCCTACTGGGTCTGCTGTCTCTTCTGCACCAGCTTTGCGCTCTGGATATGCAGGATGCATATCCCAATTTTTCCCTTCTACCGCTGCTTCCTATGCTTTTTCCAGGGGGAACACTTCCAGTTCAAAGCGCTCTCCTTTGGCCTCTCCTCAGCATCCAGAGTGTTTACCAAGTACCTGGCAGTGGTGGCAGCAGCTGTACACCACCAGGGACTATATGTCTTCCTGTACCTTGATGACTGGCTTCTGTCGGCACCTTCGAGGGACAGCCTGGTGGCCTCCCTGACTACTACACTGAATCTTTTTAGGCAAGTGGGGATCACAGTGAATTACTCCAAATCTCACCTTGTTCTTTCACAATGCCTCCAATTTATTGGTGCGGTGCTGGAAACTGCTCAGGGTCAGGCTTTCCTCCCTTTGAACTTGGTGGAAACCTTGCATCAGCAGGCTATCCAAGTGGCAGCCAGCCAATGGACCTCGGCCTGTTTGGTCTTATGCCATCTGGGCCTGATGGCAGTGGCTATTACCACTGCCCCCCTAGCCAGACTCCACATATAGATGACACAGTGGACTCTTCTGGTCCAGTGGGACCAGAAATCAGTTGACCTGGATCACAGGATTCTGGTGTCCAGCCCCATGCATCGGGATCTCCTATGATGGCAGAATCTGTCCAATCTCACCAGAGGAGTTCCTTTTCAGATGCTTCCTCTGGCTCAGACCCTGACAATGGATGCTTCCAGTCAGGGCTGGGGTGCCCATCTGCACGACCACAGGACACTGGGATCCTGGTCTTAGCAGGAGCTATTTCTGCACATCAGTCTGCAGGAGATGCGGGCTGTACTATACGTCCTTCAGGCTTTTCAGCACCTACTCCTCCCCGGACCCCTACTGGTACAGATGGACAGAATGTGTGTGGTCTGGTACCTGAACAAACAGGGAGACACACGGTCGTATCCATTGTGCAGGGAAGCGATGCACATGTGGCAGTGGGCAGTTCAGCACAGCCTGCAGCTCATGGTAGTGCGTGTTCCAGGTGTTCAGAATGTCCTGGCGGACACCCTCAGCCACACTCATGAACTAAGGCAGTCAGTAGTCAAAGATCTCTTCGATCGATGGTGTCGCCTAGATCTGTATCTGTTCGCCTCCCCGTCCAACTCAAAACTACTCGGTTTCTGCTCCCTCATTCCTGGGCGTGGTGTTTTCTGGTGAGACGCACTGTTTCTCTGCTGGACAGGGAGGTTATTGTATGCCTTCCCTTCCATTCCACTGTTGCAGAGGGTACTTCTTAAACTACAGCAAGAAAGAGCCTGCATGATCCTCATAGCTCCTTACTGGCCTCGCCAAGTGTGGTTTCCTCTGCTTCAGCAGTTGAGAGTGGGGCTTCTGGTTCCCCTGCCTCTCTGCCAGAATCTGCTGACTAAAGATCAGGGCAGGCTGGTCCATCCAGTCCTCAAGTCCCTTCACCTTCATGTGTGGCACCTGCTAACATAGCCATTGCATGCTTTGGAGTCTCTTCCAGAGTAGCCCAAGTCCTTGTGGAGATCCAAAAGCCAGCCACAAGAACCACATATGCTATGAAATGGAAAAGGTTCTCCATCTTGGCAACCAACAAGGGATGGGACCCTTTTTCTTGCCTTGTCCCACAGGTCATGGAATACCTGCTGCATGTTTCTGACCTTGGCCTTAGCTGTTCTTTGCTGAAGGTTCACTTGTCTGCCATTTCTGCCTACCACACTCCAGTGGATGGCAAGACTTTGGTGCAGTTGGAGGTTCCCAAAATTTTTTTGAAAGGAATTCTCCATCTGAAACCCCTGGTTAGGAATCCCATTCTTTCATGGGATCTGAACTTCATCCTTGAGAAACTCACTTTACCTCCCTTTGAACCAGCTGCGAGTTGCGACCTGCACTATCTTTCCTGGAAAGCTCTCTTTTTAGTTGCCATTACTTCGGCTCGAAGGATTTCCAAGCTTCAGGCCCTGATGTGTAAGGAGCCTTATTTGCTTTTCCACAGAGACCGGGTGGCTCTGCGTACAAATCCTAAGTTTCTACCAAAGGTGGGGTCTGAATTCACTGTGAATCAGGCTATACACTTTTTGTTTCCTTTGTGCCCACGAGAGGGCGCGGCAGTTTCCAAACAATGCTTTTCCAAATGGTTAGCAAACTGTATTTTGTTTTGTTGTTATAAGAAGTATAACAAGCCCCTTCCAGGGGAAGTCAAGGGACATTCAACCAGAGGCATGGATGCATCTACTGCTTGTTTCTGGAATGTTTCCACCGAGGACATTTGTGCGGCAGCCACTTGGAGCTCTGTCCACACCTTTACCAAACACTACAGTCTGGAAATTGCCTCTAGATGCAGGGCAGGCTTTGGCCTAGCTGTCCTTCAGGGCCTCCTGGCTTAATCTGGTACCAATTGCAGACCTTTCCTGCCTCCTGTGATTCAGCCTTTGTCTGAATTACACTGCTTGGGACTTGGTCCTAATGGTTATTACCTACTGCAAAAGCCCTTGTGAAGTAAGATAGTACAGGTACCTAAGAACTTACCATAACAGTAGATCTTTGAGAGAGGCTCTTGCAGTAGGTACCTTTTTCCCTCCCACCTGCCCCCTGCTTCTGTGGCTATTTCTTTCTAGTCTTTCTTTTGGCTCCAGGAGCCCACTCCTTTCTCCTGTTGCACCTTATTAGGTCTCCGGCTGGAGAACTGGAGGGCGGGCGTGGGGGAACCGCTCACTATATAGTGTCACGCTGATGTCCATCACATGACATTGGGTTGACAGTCCCCCACTAGACACTGCTAGTTAAAGTTTTCCGTGTGGTCTTAGTGCCTGACGGCTCTAGTCCGAATGGTTATTACCTACTGCAAGAGCCTCTCTTGAAGATGTGCTGTTATGGTAAGTTCTTACTTAACTGTACATTTCCTGCAGTCAGTCATGAATCTATCCAGTGTACTATATTCCCATTAATCCCCATTTTGATCAATGATTCAATTAACTCACAGTGTGGTACCTTTTTGATTGCCTAGTGAAGTCCAAAAAGAATACTTCCACTGGAGAATTGTGATCTAAGGCTTTACTAACTTTATTATAAAATTATAGCAGGTTGGTCTGACATGAACGACCCCTGGTGAAACCACGTGTATTATCACCTATATTTTGTATTATTACAGCAGTAGCCATGCAAACATTTGTAATTGCCCTCATGAGGAAGCACTTTTTGTGAAACTAGCTGGGAGTTTAGTGTTTACCCAAGGGTGTCTCTGGTTTTGGTAGCACCTATGCAGTTTTTGTAACAATTTATCTTTATTGTTAAATAGAGTCTTTCTGAACACTGGAGTGCTGGTGCTGGTCTTTCTTTTGACACACACATTTGTAATTTAAGCAGTGTGCATGTTAATGGTGACAATTTTTGCCTATACTTTTTAATTCTATTTTACACTGCATCATCTCCTGCCTTTTAAATACCCTCTCATTTTGAGTTTGATTTAGCACATTTTCTTTACATTTGAAGTGATAAAAGGAGCACTTCTTTTAATATGGCTCAGAACAGGTTTTTATCAGTATTCTTTGTTGGTTTTGAATGGAAATTGTTTAGAATTACTTTTCTTGTAGCTAAAATAAACTAGCATACAGCAGACAGTGCTGTCTGACATTATGGTACAATAGGTGTACAATACCTGATGAAAACCTTGCCCGGGTAATATTAAAAGGAGGCGCTTCTTTTATTATGTCAAATGTACAAAAAGTGCATAAGCAATCTCAAAATAGGGAAAGAAGGGTATTGTACAAGACAGGAGAGAAAGGGCAATCTAAAATGGAATAAAAAAGTATGTCAGACTTTTCACTGTAACAAGTACAGCTGCTTTAAATTTTAGTAGCATGCAAAAGATCTTGAAAAAGAGTTAGGTGCTAGATGACACTTAAGCCAAAGTGTGCTTCAGCAAGCAAATTTTTCCAAGTTCTTTCCAACCATTTTGTGGGACAAACTCTGTAAAGACAACAGATAATGAGCCTGCTCTTCCAGGAAAGGAAACTGCCAGCCAGTACAGCAGTCACACCCACATGAATCCTAAGCGCAAGTCATTGACTCTCACGTCATGCCTGAGGGTGCGCAACAGTGATGCAGTCAGTTGGAATGCCCCTGGAGGCTGTTGATAACCTCTGTACAAGGCCTTGGCTCAAGCACATCTGGAAGACTGTGTTGAGATCTGATCAGTGCAGCGCAGAAAGAACATTGAAGAGATCGAGAGGGTCCAGCACAGGGCCAACAAGCTGATTGGTGGCTTAGGAGGCAAGAGCTATGAGGAGAAGGTGGACATAGATGATTCATTCTTGAAAAGCGAGAGCTGAGAGGGGATATGATCCCAGTTTTCCAAGTACTAAAGGTGATGGATAGGGTGGAGCATGTACAAATGTTTGAGCTGTGGAGTGCAATCTGAACTGGAGGGCATGTCCTTAAACAGAGAGAGGACAGAATAAGAGGAAATATTCAACATTATTACTGTACTTTGTATGGAAGGTGGTCAACACATGCAGTGACCTACCCAGTGAAGTAATGGAAGCTAGCTCTGTTGCGGCTTTCAGACAGAACCAGACAGATTGCTGAGTGAGAATGGAATTGGGGGTTACACATCACATGTTGGGGTAACCTGATGATTTATAAACTTGGATGAGTGTCTATAACATTAGGAGTAGCCATAGCCATGAGGCAGTAGGGGTAGACAAGATGAACCCTAAGTCCTCCCTATCACCACGGTACTGTGTTATCTTGCAGTGTACGCTATCCTCCACTAGCCTCAGACAGAATTCCTAAAATTTTCTTCTGCACCTGTGTCCCACACATTGCAGGTTTGGCTGCCATTAGGTCAGCTTCCTGCTTTCTTGCTTTTCATCTTATAGATGTGGGTGGTGCAGTGCATATGGTCTTTGCAGGCTAGGGAATAGAGAGGATTTCCAGGCTTACCCCAACCCCCCTCAGTTTACTTCTGCCTGGTTTCCCACTGTCCTTTAAACATTTCAGGTTGTTAATAGGATTTGTATTTTGAGGACCCTGGACTCCCTGTAGAAAACAAAAAACAAAACTGGGGGTCCCATGAAAATATTTAAGAATCCATGACTGCACACTTACTGTAAAATGTGTTGTATTGCAAACAGTTACAGTAGTTTAACACTTTTCACTGGAATTGCATGAAAAATAACAGGTTGAGTGATATATGTGTGTTTTGGGAGGTGTTGAGTGCCAAATTTGCCATTTTCTTTTTTTTTCCTTATTTTTTTATAATATATATATATATATATATATCTATATATATATATATATATATATATATATATATATATATGTATATACACACACACACAGTTTCAGGAAATAGCACATACTGTGGACACATATGGGGAACATATCGGCATCATGAACTGCTGGCTGTGTGCCCCAAGTACCCTGCCATCCTCCAGTAGATTAAAATACAGTGGGAAATTTGGAACTTGAAATCTTCAGCTAGTTTGGCAAATAATGTTTGTGCCCCTTTCAAAACTTTAGCTTTGTTTTTATGCTGCCCTCTATGAGCTGCCCCTATTGCTTGCTGTCAGTGAGCTGCCCTAGTGGTTGCTATCAGTTCCTACAAAAGGAGATCCTATGAAAAACCTGGAATGGATAGTTAAACAGTATTAAAAAAAAAAATGAGGCTGCCATGGTATTAAGGTAACTCACAGATACTGTAGTGACAATGGCATTTTCAGAATTATAGTGGACTTTGGCAACTGCAGTTCTAAAACGGCATTCAGTCACTTATTCATTAATTCATATAGAAAAGAACACTTGTGGTCATAGCTTTGAGTTTGTGATCTAGATACAGATACATAGTCACCGTCCGCAAATATGGGCCTATGGCCCACCCAGTCTGCCCATTTGAGCTTGTAAGTTCCCTTTACGTTTTTCTAGAAGTCTGTTGCCCCTTACCCTTGACCTCCAGAATTCCCTTATGTCTGTCCCATGCATTCTTAAACCCTGTGATTGTTTCAGCCCCCACCACGTCCTCTGGCAGGGTGTTCCACTTGTCCACCACTGTTTCTGAGAAGAAATTCTTCCTCACGTTTCCTCTGAATCACCCTCTCTCCCACTTCATCCCATGCCCTCTAGTCCTGGAACATCTTTTTCACTGGAAAATAGTGTATTCCTGCACCCTGTTCCTCCCTGTTAAGGTACTTGTATGTCTCTATCATATCCCCACTCTCCCTCCTCTCCTCCAGGGAGTACATATTCAAGTCCTTCAGCCTGTCCTCATAGGACTTGTGATGCTATCCCTGTACCATCTTTGTTGCCCTCCTCTGAACCTGCTCCACCCTGTCTATGTCCTTACATAGGTAAGGTCTCCAGAACTGTACACTGTACTCCAGGTGGGGCCTCACTAGTGTCTTGTATAGTGGGATTATGACCTCCCTTTTCCTGCTGGTGATGCCCATGCCTACGCATCCCAGCATCCTATTCACTTTACCTGTTGGGAGAAAACTCTTCTGAGGCCTGAGCCCTTGAAGTGTTCATGCGAATATGAATGGGGTTCATCCATGACTCGCTAGATTGAGGGCCCTTAGTGGGGGCTAGCTTTATTGACCTTACTGAGGCCTTCAATATGGTGAACCACAAACTCCTGCTAGCCCAGTTAGGCACTGCTTCGTAACCGAGACATCAATAGGTTGGTTCAGAAGCTACCTCTCTGATCGGGTCCAACAAGTGAAAATAGGCAACATTGTTTCCACTACACTAAGTGTGACTACAGGGGTACCACAGGGTTCCATCTTTGGCCCGCTCATGTTCAGTCTCTTCCTAAATCACCTCCCGCAAGTTTGCCAAGACCACATTCTCCTATATGTGGACTATGCCGTCATTTTCTCCAACTATCCGGACATTAGAGCTCTTGAACAAAGCATCCAGAATAACTTCACACTAGTTGAGGACTGGTTCATAAGCTCGCGATTACTGCTCAATTATAAGAAAATGAAAACTATGTTGTTCGTCTCTACACACAGGAGATTCAGAGCATCCAGACTTGTCATCCGCAACAAACAAGGCGATATCCTAGACATGGTTAATAACTCCAAGTATCTAGGAGTCATGCTGGACAGTGCCCTTTCATACTCCCTCCACATCGACTTAGTCACTAAATCAGCGAGCAGAAAGTTAGGGCAACTGCACAGGCATAGGCACTGCTATACAGACAATGCTCTAAGACTTGCCTTAACAAGCTTGGCTTTCTTTGTGGTTGACTATGGTCTTGTTATATACAGTGCAGTCTCAGCTATGGCCCTAAAGAGAATTGCAGTTACTCTCAATAAAGCCTGTAGGGTATTCCTGGGTGCTCCTCGCCTTACCCATACGTGCAACCTATACTCCCATATGGGTTGGCTTGACCTGGATAACAGAATTAGTTACCAGCTCAGTCTCCTGGCTAAAAAGGCTACCCTTGGTATGACCCCCCTTGGTTTCAGAACATGTTACACCCTCTGCACTGTCTCATTTGACATGAGAAACACTCACTAATTGCTTCAAGATGCCATTCCACTTTGGCCAAAGGTCTTTTGTGTACCGAGCCCCTCACCTGCTGAACTCCCTTCCGAGTGGGCTAATTACCGAATCCAGAATCGGGCCTTTCAAGTCGATGATCCACACTCACCTTGCTAGCCGCATGAGGTGCACCTGCCTTTTATAACTCCAGTTTTCCAGCAAGGGCCTGCCCGGTCATCCCCCTGCACTTCTTACCTGCCTATGTGCCCCCTACACTTATCTCTGTCCAGTCAGATGCCATTACCTACCCCAGATGCCTACCTACTACTCTGTCCTCCTCTTGTCTCTTTTAACCGTCCTCTCCTTGTATACCATCATCCCTCCTCTCCTTAATCCCCCTCTCCTCCATAATCCCACTCTCCTTCAATATTCCTCCTCTCCTCCTTATCCCCCGCCTCTCCTCCATACCCCTATCCCTATCTCTGCTCCCTTGCACCTGCTCCATCCCCCCCCCACTCTGGTCCTAAACTTTCCTCTCCCCCAGTACCCCCCAACTACCTCACTTTGACAGTGGGCTTGGTCCTGCCTGGTCCCCACTCCTCCCACCCTGTTGCCTATTACCTTCCACTGGAGGTTCCTCCGCCTCCTGAGTAGCAAAACAATCTTCCTTGATTTTCTGTACAACCATTTACATCCTAAAGCCATGTCTGAATCTCATTATCACGCTTGAACCAACTATGTAACTTGTGTAACTATGATGGTAACCTGTATGTGCCAAATGTTTGCATGAGTCGCATATTCATGTTTGTACCACTAATGAAACTTTTTATATAACCCTTGTACATAACCTGTATGTACCTATTGATTGCTTACTGTTTGACGTGGAGCCTTTGCAAATGAGCTCCCAGCTCAAAGGTCGGTAATCTGAGACTTGAATAAATATAAATAAATAAAATATCATGTCCCTTTGAAAGTCTAAGGGGGTACTTCTTTTATGCCCCAAACCTTATTTTAAAGCAACAGCACAATAAAAGAAATTCCAAAAAGCTAAACAGTTTCCGCTACAGTGAATACAAATATTAGCATGTCTGTCACATCTACTTTTCTAGGCACCTTATATGCTGTACACCATGAGTTTATTTTATTTTCTCAATCCTAACCCTTAAAAGTTCAGAGCACTGAACATTTGAAGTATAAAAGGAATATGTCTTCACTCAGCAGGGGTCCAGACAGTTTCTTGAATTTAGAAGGGCGCTGCAGCTCCTTGTAAATGACTGTTATATTTTAGAACAAAACTTAAAAGGTACACACTTTGCCCCAAACAAATTAGCATTAAGGTGAAATGCTGGTAGCAGTATTGAGTATTGAAAAAATGTTCTCTCTCTTTTTTTGGTAGCTGGTGAAACTGCTTGTTTGAACATTAACATAGAAACAGAATTTGATGGCAGACAAGGACTGCTTGGCCCACCCAGTCTGCCCATTACCCTACCTAATGGATAAGCTGCAGATCCTAGTTAACCAACAGCCTACTTCTTCCTACCCCTACCCCCTAAAATTGCCTTATGACTGCCCCATGCATGCTTGAATTCCACCACTGTTTTTGACTCTACGACCTCCTCCGGAAGGCCGTTCCATGCATTCCAACCCTTTCTGTGAAAAATACTTCCTTACATTACCTCTGAGCAGCTCCCCCATCTTCAAATTGTACCCCCTTGTTCTTGCACACCTCTTTTTCTGAAAGATGCTACCCTCTTGGACTTTGTTGATTCCCTTGAGGTACTTGAAAGTTTCTATCATGTCTCCCCTCTCCCTCCTTTCCTCAAGGCTATACATATTAAGCTCCTTAAGTCTCTCTTCATATGTCTTCCGGTGCAGACCCTGCACCATTTTAGTTGCCCTCTTCTGGACTGCCTCCATCCTGTTTATGTTTTTGCGGAGATTAGGTCTCCAGAACTGCATGCAGTACTCCAGATGGGGTCTCACCAGCTGTCTGTACAGAGGGATAACAACTTCCTGTTTTCTACTGGGGATACCTCTCCCTATGCATCCCAGTATCCCCCCAGCCCTCCTTACTGCCCTCTCACATTGCTTGCCCACCTTTAGATCATCTGATATGACTACCCCCAGGTCCCTTTCCATTTTTGTTGTTGTTAGTATCTCACACCCCATTGTGTACTCTTCCCCTGGGTTTTTGTTTCCCAGGTGCATTACCTTGCACTTCTTAGCATTCAGTCTAAGCTGCCATACATTTGACCATTCCTCCAACCTTGCCAAGTCCCTTCATCCTTTCCACCCCACCTTGTGTATCAACTCTGTTGCAGATCTTTGTGTCATCTGCAAAGAGACATACTTTTCCTTCCAGTCCCTCTGCAATGTTGCTTATAAAGACATTGAAGAGGACCGGTCCTAGTACTGAACCCTGCGGTACCCCACTAGTAACCCCCCTTTCTTCAGAGTGGATTCCAATTACTGTCATCCTCTGTGTCCTGTTCTCCAGCCAATTCTGTACCCAGGCTACCATCTTGGGACCCACTCCCAGGCTGGCTAACTTGTATATTAGTCTTTTGTGTGGGACTGTGTCAAATGCCTTGCTAAAGTCTAGGTAGGCCATGTCCACAGCCCCTCCCTGATCTACTACTTTGGTCACCCAGTCAAAGAAATTGATTAGATTCGTCTGACATGATCTTCCCGCTGTGAATCCATGTTTTCTTGGGTCCTGTGCCCCTCTGGCCTCGAGGTACCCAACAGTTCTTTCCTTCAGAAGTGATTTCATCATTTTCCCTGTCACTGAGGTTAAACTAACAGGTCTGTAGTTGCCTGCTTCTGCACTGCTCCCACTTTTGTGAAGTGGAATCACATCTGTCCTCCTCCAGTCCTCAGGTATCACCCCATCCTCCCATGATTTGTTAAAGAGGGTAGTCAGTGGTGTCACTAGTTCTACCCTTAGTTCTTTTAGAATTCTGGGATGAATCCCATTAGGCCTCATTGCTTTGTCCACCTTCAGTTTTAAGAGTTCTTTCAGAACCCTTTCTTCTGTAAATGGGCTGATTTCAACTTCTGTATCCAGAGTGTTTCTATTGTTTGGTTTAGGTACCTCCCCCTCTTCATTTGTGAATACTGAGCAAAAATATTTGTTTAGTATCTCTGCCTTTTCACAGTCACCCTCTGCCCACTCCCCTCCCCTTTATTAAGCCTCACAATCCACCCCTTGGTCTTCCTTCACTCCCTCATGTACCTATAAATGGTTTTATCCCCCTTCTTAACTGTGTTTGCTATCTTTTCCTCGGTTTGGGCCTTTGCTGTTCTGACGTCCTTCCCAGCTTCCTTTTGCTTTAACTGATACAATTCTCTGTCCTGCTCCTTCTGTGATTCCTTGTACTTCCCGAATGCTTTCTTTTTCTCCCTAACCTTCCCTGACACCTCCTTTGAGAACCATAGTGGTTTCTTACATCGTTTTGTTTTGTTTATTTGCTTCACACAAAGGCTTATTGTCTCTGTGATGGCAGTTTTGATTATTCCCCATTGTTCTTCCACCCCTCCTTCCTGCCCATTTGCTAGTGCATTCCTTAGGCACTCACCCGTTTTGACAAAGTCAGCCCTCCTGAAGTCCAGTACCTTTGCCTTTGTATGGCTTGACTCTACTGCTGTGTTTATTGTGAACCATACTGTTCGATGGTCACTAGTTCCCAGATGGCTAGCCACTTCTAAATCTGTGATCCTCTCACCATCTCCATTTCAGAGTACCAGGTCTAACATTGCTCCCTCTCGAGTGGGTTCCAATTAGTGGTCTAAGGCATGCCCCCTGTAGGGCATCTAGAATGACCTCACTCTTACAAGTGGCTGCTGCAAATGTACTCCAATTAACATCTGGCATATTCAGGTCCCCCATCAGCAATATCTCCCCTTTTTCCTGCCATTCTAAGGATACTTCCTGTCATTTCCTTGTCCATGTCCTCCCCCTGAGATGGGGGGTCTGTATGCAACCCCTGTGCGGATTGTGGTGCCATTGCCTGTCTCCAAATTGACCCATAGTGCTTCCTCTCCTCCCTGCTTACCCTTTTGTTCTGTAGCTTTGATTCCTTCCCTTATGTAGAGAGCTACTACTACTCCTCTTTTACCCTCCCTGTCCCTCCTGTAGACTGTGTATCCTGGTATGTTTACATCCCAGTCATGGTTCTGTGTGTACCATATTTCTGTGACTGCCACGATATCCAGATGTTCCTCCTCATCAAGGCCACTAATTCAGGAAGCTTGTTACCCAAACTACGGGCATTAGTACTCATTGCTCTCCATTTTTTGATGGCTTTACCTCTTGTAGCACTATCCCTGTCCTCATTGACTTTACTTTCTCTATTCACCCCTGTCCTGCTCTCTACTGACCTTTGTATCTTGGTCTTTCCATCATTTACTACCCTGTTTTGTAGGGGGAGGCTGGGAATTCCCTGCTGCTTATCAGTGCCTCCCCGCTTGAGTAGTTTAAAAGCTTGCCAATGAAGAATTTAAACTGATTGCCTAGAAGACTTGTTCCCTTCGTGGACAGATACAGACCATCCTGCCAGTATAGGCTGGTATCCCTTCAGGTGGAACCCCAGTCCCCAATGAAGCCAAACCCCTGTGCTCTGCACCAATTTTTTTAACTGTCCATTGAACTGAATGGTACAAAGTACCTCGCCTCACCTTTGCCATAGACGGGCAGCACCTCTGAGAAGGATACTGTGTGTGTGTGCTACTTGCCTTAGGCCCAACTCCTCCTGCACTGTTCTAATCTCATGTTGAGTCAAGTCATTTGTCCCTAGCTGGACAACGACATCCAGATCAGTCTCCTGTGCAGCTGTTCTCATGATCCTGAGGATGCGCTTCCTGTCCCTCCAAGCCATGGCACCAGGCAGGCACCTTACTTCAGTTTTCCCTGCTCCCCCCAGTTCTATCCCCTAATGATTGAGTCCCCCACAATGAGCTGCTTCTTTTCCCTGTGGTGTCCTCTGCCTCCTTCCTGTGGGGCCCCTTGTGACAGTTGTCCACAACCTCCTTAGTCTCCTCTGTGGATGCAACCATAGGGGAACTATGCTCCATCAGAATGGTGTGCGGATTGTGGAGTGGTACAGTTGGCTGGGTGTGCCTCTTTTCCATCACCTTCACCCTCCCTGAGCCCACTGTGGTCCAACTGCTGTGCTTTCTTCGCAGCCTCTGAGCTGGTGGTGGCTCTGTTGCTCCCTGGATGAGGGAGATTCCCTTACCACTGTCCAGTGTGGCCTGAAGACAGGCAACCTCCTCCCTCAGGGCAGAGAGTTGTCTGCAAATAGGACAGCATCTCAGCCTCCAGAAAGACTCCCGGAAGACTGCTGCCCCACAGCCATTAGATTGCACTACTCCCCACATGTCTGTCTACCTTCTTGTTTAATTTTTTTATTTTTGTGTGATTGTTTTGTTATATAGAAAATATATATATAATACAGTGTGTATGGTTATATTGTCAGTGCAGTGTGCTAGAAAGGATATGACGTGTTATGCACCTCGCCCTCTTGAGGAAATGATATCAGAACACCAGGTATAAAGGAAATGTGATCAGGGGTGGGTGGGGTGTGGGTCTAAACTGTGCCCTCGAAACAATCAGCTAAAAGCTCTGACCCACCGCCTGGATAAGTGTTGACCTTCCTGCCAGCAAGATGCCCTACACGACAATTTGACAGAGAAAATACCCTGCTAATCAAACAGAAAAATCCAAACATCCAAGTCAGACACAGGTAAACCTCCCCAGCCCCAATGCAGCCTGGTGATTTGTGATCTGAAAGTAATCAGCCCCAAAACAAGTCAGCTGTGCATTAGGACAGACACAGTAAACAGTATTTCAATCCTTTTGGGTTTAAACTCCCAATCTGCAAAGCAGTTTTGCAAGTCCCTGCACTGAAAACAATAATAACAATTGTAACAAGCAAAGTAAGGTACACCTCCCTCTGCTGAGAGCAAGACTGTCTTATTTGATAATTCTAAGTTCCTTATTTCACCTTTCAGTTAGAAGTAGCATCCACCTGAAGAAAATTAGCTTTTCTGATGATTCTGCTACAAACCAAAGAACAATTGTAAAGTAAGGTTCACCTCCCTCTGCTATGAGCATGACTTGCTTTCTTGCAGATCAGTTCAGTATAGCTTCACCTGAAGAATATTAGCTTTTTTTTTTTCAGACGGGCAACAACCAACAATAGAGTTTTAAAAGTATTTTGGAAAATAAGTTTTTTTCTATGTGCAATAGTAAAGTAGCAGATACAAATGTTAAATCAGGTCTATTCTTAACACAGTTTAGAAAATCAGTGATCATCTAATGGCTAGTTAATAGATAATTAAGATACGTGTGGTAATCAGGTGCCCCTGTAGTGACAAAAGTGGTAAAAAGCCTTTAGTGGGGCTACGATATAAGAATTACAATGCTGGGCTAGTTAAGTGAATTCAGTGGCAAGTCTCATGTAGAGTAATTAAGTACTATAATGAGCAAAATAGTATTTAAATGAATGGCATGAATTTGAGCGTCTTTGAACTGTGGTTTGTGAACACTTTGGTGTATAAGATTTTACAAAGATGTTTCTATAAATGTAAGGAAATATATCACTGGATTATTATAACATATATATTTTCTAAAAAATCTTTTTAGGAAGCCCTTTGAAAAAGTACTATACATGCAAAACGTCAGGGCTAAAGAGAGAGAAAAAATAAAACAGAAGAAATTTATCACAAAGTTTGGTTTCCTTCAATTTCTTGTCTGTGGACACCCTCAAGCTATTATTAGATCCTTGAAGGAGCAAACAAATGACTTAGAACAGTAACCATTCCCCCTGGTGACTAGCTTTGGCTACTCCTTCACAGTCTTAACCCTTACCAGGTCTGCAGTAGTATTTCTGACATAAACATGGTGACCACCTTTCTTTCTTGAGAAAAAAAAGGAATTAAAACTTTTATAAAATACTCAAGTTTTGTTGGAACTAGATATTGTTACCACAAAAAAAAACAAAAAAAAATGGAAGATGTCCGGATTCTTTTATAGTGAAACAAGGCAGGCACATTTTTGCTCAGTTTCTTTGTACTACTGCATATATTCTCGCAGCATTTAGCATAAAAAATACTCAGTCAGTGTCTTAACTGTTACCATATGGCAGGCTTATATATGTTCATAATCTAAATATGTTCCAAACATATTGATAACTCAAAGGGTTAATGCGATCATGTACAGAGTCTTTAAAAACTCAAACTTGTAAATAAAGAAAATGATCTGCACACAGTGGAGGTTTTGAGTACCACCACTGTTACAGTCCTACAAAAATGTGGAACTCTTTCCTGCAATTTTAAATGACTCTGTAACCTACTCTGTTGTTTTCTCTCCTTCTTTCTTCCTCTCTTTCTTTCTTTTTTTTATAATTGACTATGGGCTCCCTTAGTAATGTGTCACCCATATAATATTCTACCATTTTTTATTGTGTCCTCTGTGGATTGAAGCACATTTTACTATCCACTAACCATTTGTACAATTCATCTATTTCCTCCTGAAGCAGTACTATGTTATGTATTCAAGCCATTAATAAAGGGAAGGTCCCCTTAGCCTTTCATTCTGGTTACCTGTATAGTTTATAGGCATGATCAATAACTCCCTGTCTTGCATCCCCCTAATTTCATCCTAATATAAATATAAATAAGGTTACTTCGCCCTGTTTGCCCTGATGTGAAAATCTGTTTGTCTTCATTGCAACGGTCATGTACCCACTCATGCAAGCATGCAAGCAAGCAAGCAAATTTTTGTTTATATAAGGTGCCCTTCCAAAGCTCAGGGCGCCTTTACACTTATAACATCAAAATCATCATACATCATAAAACATAAAAACATACTAAAATGACCATATCAAGTTGAAGGCATCATGGGAGTTGATGCATGCCTGTACAAGCCTGCAAAAGTTACACTCTCAGTTCTGTTACATGTCTTGTGAAGTCCCTGTATTCTCTAAAAGCATTTTTTGTCTAACTCATAAACACTTTAAACTGCAGAAAACAGCAGGGCACTTACTATGCCTGGAAGAATTTCATGGCCAGTATAGGACAAGGACATAGGGACTGCGGAGGTTGGCAACAGCACTGACTAATATACTATAACTACTGCAGGTTTCAGCACTAAAACATTATAAAATCCCAGGATGTCTTACATGGGTCGGGTCTTAACCTTTGCAGTGGAGTCAGGCAGGTTTTCACACCAGACTTAAAGAGCTGCTGATGCCTCAAAGAAAACGTTGAAAAACATAATATTTAGGTACAATTTAGCGTGCATTCCATATGTATTCCATAGATTTCTCCTCCCTGTTACTCATTACTGAGAAAGTTGCATGGAAGCATGCTCTGTATCCCTTAGAGTTCATCTGCCTCTTTAGCTTACTCTCTACTACATGTCATAGTCCTCTGTTGTGACATCATAATCTGTTGCCATGGGAGTAATTGTGATGTCACAAACCAAGCATTATGACATCAGGTAGGGAGCAAGCAACAGGAATAAATTAACTCTTCAGGAGCAAAGATCCTGTTTTTCATGCAAATGGCCTCAGTAATAAATAATGGAGAGGAGAAATAGAGAACTAATGTGAAACACAAGTTGAACTGTGTCTAAATATTATGTTTTGTTAAAGTTGTCCTAATGGCGTCAGCTGCTCTTTAAGTACCTTGATGAATTTAGGAGAGTGCAATAGAGGCACTCATTGTGCATACCTGCAAACTACACAGGTAAATAGAATAAAAGGTTGAGGGAACCTTTCTTTTATTATTATTTTTTCTTGTTTAATTTTTATTCAATTTTCAGAGCATCAAATACAATGGAAAAAAAATCATGCTTGGTTTGAGTGTAGTAATATAATATATACAGTGGTAGTCATGCAAAAGGTGACCATTACCACACGGTGCTTGGCATTGCATGGTACCGCTATAAATGTTATTCAGTGGGTACCACGCTTGCGAACCGCTTGGTATATACCAGATTGCCGGTCAACTTTCTTGTGACTACCACTGTATCATGCAGTCAACAAATCAGTATAAGGTCACTCTGCTTCCTTGTTATACATTGTAGAGGTGATTTGGCTCATATAACTTAGAAATATACCACCTAAAGCATCATATAGCAGTGAGCATGGACGTATATTCTTTATAATCTCCCAGGTCGTACCTGGAAATAGGCATATTTTTGTCTAGCATGCTTACCTGGTCAACAAAAGCTAAATAAAATAAAAAGTAACTGAAGAGCTAAACAAAGTCCGAAAATGAAGTCCTTGTGTAATGCACAACTGAATGCTGCAGACTGCAGTGGTGTGGTCCATGCAACCCCTCATTTTAAATAAGAAAGTGTCCAGAAAAAAAACTGCAGGTGCACACATGTCCAATCACCTCCTCAACGAATGACAATTGCTTAATGTAATTAAGTTCAGTTCCTTTTAAACAGCCAGAAACCATGGGAAATGTGTATTAACAATTGCAACTGCATATACACTGTAACCTGTAATAACAAAAAGTGAAGACAAGCTGTAAGTCACTTTTGCTTACTTGTGGCTACCACAGTCTAGACTCACAAATCAAGACTATGCTAGAAACAGACATCAAACAAGCATTCAGCTGGCAAACCTTGTGGCAGCAGCTATTTTGAGAGTGTCAGCTTTTCTCCCTCCTCAGCCTAAGACCCCCCTAGGCCTGCCAATTTCACCTTTTATTCATGGTTGGATGAATTTACTCCCATTCCTAATAAACATAACCACCTATATTTTGACATATTGCCCTACAGTGGTTAACATCAGCTATGGTACAAGCTACTGAGTAACAGCATTTTACTGACTTTCAAAGCCCTTCATGATCAGGGTCCGAACTATCTGAAAGAACTTCTGGTGCCTTACTGCCCCGGTCGATCGCTCCACTCGGCCGACGAGGGGCTGTTAGAGATTCCAAAAGTGAGTTTGAAATCTTCTGGTAGTAGAGCGTTTTCTTATGCCGCACCCACTCTTTGGAATTCTCTACCACGCTGGTTAAGGTAGTGCACCTCCGTGGAGGTATTTAAGAAAGATTTAAAAACCTGCTTATGGGATTTGACTTATCTGGGTGATTAATGGAAACTATTTGTAAATATCTGCTGATCGTATGGATGATCGCATGGTTTGTTTTAACTAAGTGATGTTTTAATGTATTTATTTTTATATGTTTAAAATTGATATTGTATATTGTGTTTTGATGTAAAGCGCCTTGATATTTCTGAAAATAAAGTTATTATTATTATTATAGTCATTCAGCTTTGAAAGTCAGTACCAAAACCTTTTCTTTATTAATGGTTTGAATACAAAGTATATCACTGCTCTAGGAGGAAATAAATGAACTGTACAAATGTTCAGTGGATAGTAAAATGTGCTTCTGTCCAGAGAAGTGTGTTTGGAACATATCTGGTTAAAACTGTCTCCAAAAAATAAACCCAAAATTATTTTAGGAGTAATATATAAACCCATGTCTATATCAAAAGAAGATGATTGTTTGTTACTGCAACATTTGTAGGAATTAAACCCGTCCGACAGGCTGTTGATCATGGGTGATCTCAATTTGCCAGGTATAGACTGGACTACACTAAGAGGATCAAATGGCACAGAAAATAGTAATATAGAAACATTTGACAATATAGGTTTGGAACAGAGGTTGGAGGAAACAACAAGGGGGTCAAACACCCTTGAGCTGATCCTAACAAATTTGGGAGATTTATTACTAAACTGTGCTACAGCACCCCCCTTGGGCAATAGTGACCATCTAGTGGTACAGTTTGAATTGCAGGAAACACTTCCTATACAGCTGGGTACAACTAAGGTCCTAAATTTCAACAAGGCGAATTTCCCCAACCAAAAAATAGTATGGCCAAATGGAATTGGGCTAAGGAGTTTCAGAATAAGACAATTTATGAGAAATGGAGCATCCTCTGCTGAAAATTTGAACAAGAGACCTATAGACACGTACCAGTGAAATTAAAATATAGAAGCCAGGGGAGAACACCAAACTGGATGACTTCAAAAATTGGGTGTTTAATCAAAAAGAAAAGAAAGATCTACCAAAAATGCAAGGGCAGATGGAATGAACAAGGGCATATGGTTTACATGAAATTGAACAAAACAGTGAAAAAGATTAAAAAAGCTAAATCAGCTTTTGAAGTAAAACTAGTGAGTAAATCTAAAGATAATTATAAAGTGTTTTATGCTCATGTAAACAAAATAAAACAAATAATTCAGTGGGCCCTCTTATAAACCAGGAAGGAGAGACTATATCTGATCTAAACAAAATAGCTGATATGCAAAATGAGTACTTCAGTTCAGTTTTTGGCCCAAAAATACCTATCAGTCTAATTGAGAAAACAGAAGACATGGCTCCCCAAATGCTTATACAATTTCAGGATGTAGGAAATAGGTTAAAACAACTAAACCAAAATAAATCTCCAGGACCTGATGGTTTGCATCCAGACATTATCAAGACGCTTTGTACAGAATTGGCCCCACCTATAATCCACTTTTTCCAGGAATCTGTAGATAAGGGAGAGGTAGTAGAGGCCTGGAGGACAGCAACCATTCTACCACTACACAAGAAGGGATCTAGGCAGTTTCGGCAAATTATTGTCCCAGTAGTTTGACATCCATATTGTCCAAAATACTCAAGGGCAACCTTAAAGATCATATCATAAATCATTTAGCGCAGGAAAAATTACTGGATGAAACTCAACATGGTTTTACAAAGGGAGATCTTGTCAAACGAATATGTTGCAGTTTTATGACAGGGTAAATAAAGCTCTAGATCAGGGAACTCCAGTGGACGTGGCCTTTTTAGATTTCTCTAAGGCCTTCGATAAGTTGCCTCATGCAGAACTGTTAATTATACTTCAGGAAATGAGGATACACCATAACTTGATATCATGGGTAAAGTCTTGGCTTACAAATAGGAAACAAAGAGTATGCATCAAGGGGGCCTTTTCAGAATGGAGGGTGGTAACGAGCGGAGTTCCGAAGGGGTCAGTTCTGGGCCTCTGTTTGTTTAATATATATGTCTCCTCCATATAGCATGGTCACGAAAACATCTGGGTGATGAAGTTTCCAGATGACTGCAGACTGGGGGCCGTGGTTAGGAATCTGGACGATGCAGCTGCACTCCAACAAGCTCTATACTTAATACAAGCCTGGACAAACAAATACAAACTACCATTAAACCAGGAAAAATGCACAGTCATGCACACGGGAAAGAGAAATCACAACTATAATTACATTTTAAATGGAACAGTCCTGGGAACTACTAGAGAAGACAGGGATCTAGGAATTATGATCACACAGGATCTCTCCTTTAAAACACATTGTACAAATATAGCCCAGAAAGGAAATAGGATCTTAAACTGTATTTTAAGACCTATTGAGAGCAGAAAAAGGGAGGCATTGGTCCCCTTATACTCATTCCTGGTGCATCCCATCCTTGAATATGGAGCCCAAGTCTGGTCTCCCTGTAAAAAAGGGGAAATTCAGATGATGGAGAAAATACAAAGAAGAGCTACTAGGAAAATAGAAGGGCTGAAAACAAAGACTTACCAGCAGAAATTGAAGGAGTTGGACATGTACACCCTGCAGTATAGGAGACTGAGGGGGGATTTGTGCCTAGTTTGTAGAGCATGGGAAAAAGAGGAACTATGGAACCTCCTGGCATTACAAGAAAAAAACAAATATTATGACACAAGGGCGTACCCTCGGCAGCTGGAAGACAGCAGATGCAAATCAGTGGCCAGATCTAAATAGTTTAACCAAAGGGTTGTGACCACTTGGAATATACTGCTGCTAGAGGTTGTCGGTAGTAAGAAATTAAATCACTTTATATTAAATCTAGATGGACATTATGGAGGGAGAGAGAGAGCATTTGGTTCTTAAAAATGTAAACAAGTGAACATCATGGACGGAAGTCTGAATAAAGCTCTGTATTACCTATGTTGTGATGCATTTTGACCATAGTAAAAAAAGTCAGAATATTATATGGGGTGACAAATTACTAAGGCAGTCCAGCTGTGAGAAAGATTTGGGAGTTATGGTGGACAACAGCCTTAAACACACTAGGCAGTGTGATGAGATAGTGTCCAGGTGCTCAAGGATAATAGGATATATGAAGAAAAATGTATGTAGAGACAGAGAGGTGATCTTACCCATTTATAATTTCATGGTATGTCCCCATCTGGAATATTGTGGTCATTCTGGTCTCCCCACTACAAAGGGGATATATCCAGACTGGAGAGAGTACAGAGAAGGGCAACAAGAAAGATAAGGGGGATGGAAGGATTAGGTTATGAAAGGGGACTGGAAGAACTGGGCTTGTACAAACTAGAAATGTAGAGACTTGGGGATGATATGCACCATGTATTTAGATCATTGTCAAACAATGATCTTAGGCATAGCTATAATACTGAATTAAAACTACAGATAAAATAACAAGAACACATAATATCCAACTGAGGGGTGTCCATTTTGGAACCGATAAAAGGAAAACCTAGTTCTCACAGAGTACGGTGGGATTCATAGGTTTCATAGATTTATACAGAGCATAGAAGACCGTAGTCCATATAGCTCGCAACACCTGTCCTAGTTATACCCCTGTATTTTATTTGTTATTAAGTACTCATCCAACTTGTTTTTGAACTCATTCATGTTTTTGCTGGCCACCATTTCCACAGGTAGCCCATTCCAAATAAATACCACTCTTCAGTTGAACCAGTGCTTCCTTTTTTTGGTAAGGTACCTGTTAGTTGTAAAGGGTGGTCTCTAGTACAATAGCTTTGCACCCTAATTTCAAGACCTAATTTCTCCCATAACCCCTCGTCAGATAGTGCTTTATAAACTAGACACATGTCCCCCCCCCTTAATCTACGGTATTCCAAGGAAAACATCCCTAGTTCAGAAAGCCTGTCCTCATATTCCTTATTTTTTAAGTTGGCAATCATACATCTTGCTCTCCTCTGCACTTTCTCCTCTGATCTTATTTCAGTTTTGTATCCTGGTGACCAGAGCTGGGCGCAGTATTCCATATGAGGCCTCACTAGTGACACGTATAATGGGACCAGTTGGAGAATGAACCTCTGATACACACTCTCTGCTTCCTGTTACTAAGCCATGAAGCTATCCAGCGAGTTATGTTCCCATGAATTTGGTGATCTATGAGCGCATCAACTAGTCCCCCATGTGGAACTTTATCGAACACTTTCGAAAATATCAGAAATATCACGTCCACCGAGTTTCCACCATACAAAGCCCTGCTAACATTGCCATAGAATTCCAATAAATTAGTCTGACATGAGCGGCCCTTTGTAAAGCCATGTTGAATGTAATCAATATCTCCTGTTTGATACATGAAGTCCGTAATATATTCCTTAATAACCCCCTTCAGAACTTTACCCATCACCGTAGTCAGACTAGCCGGCCTATAGTTGCCACCTCCTGTTTCGATCCTTCTTATAGATAGGCACCGCTTTGGCTGTTCTCCATACCTCTATAACCTCTCCGTCATCTAATGATCTTTGAAATAGAGCTGTTATTGGCTCTGCCAACTCCTCAGCGAGTTCTTTAATGACTCGTGGGTGTGTTTCATCTGGGCCTTGTGCTTTGGTATGATCTAATTTTTGTAGTCTTTTTTTAATGTCTCCAATTTCAAGTATAAGTCTGTCATTTGTGGTGTCATCCAAGTGTTTGTTTGTTCCTATGAACTTGGCGTTGTACACTGAAGTGAAATATTTATTGTACTGCTCAGCCATTTGGGCAGTGTCTGTCATTAAGTTCCCCTTTTGATCCTTTAGTGGGCCTATGGTTTTAACTCCTCCGTTTTTATTGTTGATATAGCTATAAAAAGATTTGTAGTTATCTTTACTCCTACTAGCTAATTTGAGCTTGTGGCTCTTTCTAGATTTATTTATGGCATTCAGTACTTTGTCTACTGTAGTACCCTTTTGTATTTTTCCCAGTTTTCTTTGTGACCATTGCTCCTGGCTTTAGCATATGCCTTTTTTTTCTTGTTTATGAGTCTTCTGACTTTTTGTGTCATCCATGCTAGTATTTTGCCTGCCCTATTGTATTTTCTTTTGGTGAGGATGTATTTTTTTTTTTTTACCAAGTACGTGATTTGTCCCTCTAGTGTCCCCAGCATCTCATTTAAGGTCTTCTGTTTGACGTCTCCTTTCCAGTTCCATCCTGATAGCTCCTTCCTCATGTTGTTGAAGTTGGCTTTCTCATAATTTCTAATGACTGTGTTCCCAGTAATACCCCCCTTGCTCCCTACTATATTAAAACCCACCATAGCGTGGTTGTTGGATCCAAGTGGTGTAAACACATACAGTCCTGTATGTTATGACCCATGTTGCTTAGTACCAGGTCCAGTATATGTTCCCTCCAGTAGGGTCCTGTACATATTGGTCCATCCCAGCTAAGTTGAATACCTCCATAAACCATGACTCCACAGTCATTTCTACATTTTGTTTTACCCAGTCTATGCCAGGTCAATTAAAATCTCCAAGCAATATAATATTATCTGATGTTGTCAGGGTTTCAATGTATTTATACAATACTTTGTGCTCGTGCTGTGTATGCGAGGGTGGTCTATATATCACATCTAAGATGATCTTGGCACTGTGTGGTGCGGTTAATTTATCACACAGCACCTGTTCCACATCACAAAGAGATGGAGTCAAAGTCTGACAGGTCTAGAAGATCGGGGCTTGAGAGGCATGGATCTCTGCATAGGATCTGCAGCAGGCCACAGTGGGTATCTGTTGGTGCTTGAGCTCAGCATACAGGCAAACTTGCGCTAGGAATAAGATTCAGAAATAGTATGGCTCTACACAGATTATGTTCCAGTCTTCCATGGAATCAGGGCTATCTACAGTGAGTTGTTTTCCCATTTCAGTTTGGTTTTATGAGTAGAGTAAGTCACAATTGAAGAAAGAACTTCATAAACTTTATGAAGAAGGGAAACAATTCGTTCTCGAAAGGTACCAGTAAGAGCCTGTTGAAAGAGAAGGCAGAAGGGGGAATCAGCAATGTCAAGGGAGGTACCTTTTCATTTTTAATGAAGCTGCACTTACAAATGCAAGTAATGAAAGAAGCCCAATTGAGGCAAAGAGAATTGTTCCCACAATGCAGTAAATTTTTGACCACCCCACTATCCAAACATTGGTAGTACGAGTGCAAACCCAATTTGTCCCATATCCTGCAAATATGGTTGATTCATGTATGTATGTGTGTGTGTGGGGAACAGGACTTGATCATCCAACACTATACTTCTAAGCAAGGGCATAGAAACCTAGAATTTGTCGGCAGAAAAGGACCACTTGACCTACCCAGTCTGCCCACATGGTCCCTGCCAAATCTGTCTTCCAAGACCCTAATTGGTCTCCTGCAACCTTCCCTTCTCCCTGCCTATTTACTAATATTATTATTATTAGCCTACTTATTAGTATTTTATTTTGATGTTGTTTTATGACAGTGTCATATTGTTTTTGCTTGTTATTTTAGTTTATTGATGTATTTTATTGTACAGCGCCCAGAGCCTCTGGGATTGGACGCTATAGAAATAAAGATTCACTTACTTACTAATATTCCCCTGTGTCCATCCCACACATATCTTGAAGCCCCCTACTGTTTTCACCTCCACCACTTCTGCTGGCAGCCTGTTCCAGGCAACTGCCACTCTTTCAGTGAAACAGTACTTCCTCACATCTCCCTTAAATCCCACCACCCAGCTTCATTGCATGACCTCGGTCCTGGTGCTCTTCCTCATTTGAAAGAGACTCCCCTCCTGCACCCTGTTCACCCTCTGTGAGGTACTTGTAGGTCTCTATCATGTGCCCTGCCGCTGTCCTCTCTTCCAGAGTGTACGTGTTTAGTTTCCTCAGTGAGGGTACAACGAAGGACAAAGCTGTCAGAAACAACCATGTCCCAGGTCTTAAGAACTGCGAAAAGAATGTGATCTGTCAGCTTTTGTTGGAAGTAGTGAATAAAGTGGGGTCACTGTCACAAACGCACTCAGCAGGTCAGGCCCTCCACTCCCACAGTGCCAGCCTCTGAGTGCAGTATTGTGAACAGGTAACAGACAGGGTAAATCTCCTGTCTGCTTGTGGGTCTGAATCACCTTTAGTCTCAAGTTCTGGGGGGGGGGATTCAAACTGTGAACCTTATGCTAGCGTACCCAAATGTATAGGCTCAGATAATCTGCTCTTCGGGGAGATGCCAGATATCTTTTGCCTAAGGGCACCTAACCAGGTATCCAAAATGAACACTTAAAACTCTATAAAAAACCTTAGGTATATTCTTACCTTTTCCAAGTTTAATAACACCATCAAACTCTGAACAGTTTTTGTCAGTCTTAACCCTCTATACGTCACATACAAAGAGAACTTCGAAGACACACCCAGGCAGTCTTTGGAATAAAAGGTTTACTTAAAAATGGATAAAAATGTTAAATGTAAACACAGAACAATAGATCACTAAGCATACAATCACTTAAAAGAAAAGCAAAGAAAACTACAGACAAACTCCTACCAACATACAGTTAGACTTTTTCTATATAATGTATTACCTCTTTACAGTGCTTAAATTAGGTCTTGTTTCTTAATCGCCCAAAAATATATGTCTCTCAGTTGAAACACAGAATACAGTTTAAAACACTGTGTTTCCACCCCTTCTATGATGTCATCTAACTCCTCCTTTTAGAATATAAAAAATTATACAAACAATGATCTTCCTGTCAGGAGATACTTTAAATACTGTGACTTCAGCAAAAACTAATTTCCCAATATGACTCCTTAATTAACATCCCTTCTTTGATCTTGAGCAGTTCCTCTTCCCAGGGCAAATCAAAGGATTTTTATGACTTTTCACACCATGGTATAACATTTTTTTTCTCTAAAACATTATAAAAGTTTACTATCCCTATATCCTGGCAGCTGGGTCAGTTCTACTTACAGGAGACCCTTAATTAAGTATTTCTAGTCTTTTAATTACCTCCTGGTTTCAGGTCACTTGACTGTAACTTAAACCTGGGGGGGGCACTCATGGAAGCACTGACAATAACACACTATATTTTTATATTACAAATATCATAGAACAGTTATAACCAGCTGGCCAAGCGTCACACTTCTCTCCACCTAGACTGAATTTTGGCGCTCTGTCCCCTGCATGGGATGAGCTTCCCAAATCAGTTCACTCATCATAAACATGTGACAGGCCATCAGCGTTCTGATTGGTCACTCCAGCCCCATGTAAGATTGTCATGTCCTACCCTTGCAAGGCAAGACTCCATCTTAATAGTCTACCATTAGTTTTTCCCATTTGCGTCAGCCAAACCAGGGGGTTGTGCTCCGTTTGTACCTCAAAATGCTGCCCATATAAGTATGGTTCTAACTTCTTTAGGGCCCACACTATGGCAAGACACTCTTTTTCCACAGTAGAGTATGCCTGCTCCGTGGAAAGTAACATTTTACTCAGGTACACTACAGGGTGTCTTTCCGTTGGTTGGATGTCTGACTCAGTACTGCCCCAATACCCACGGCTGAGGCGTCAGTCTGAGTTATAAAGGGTCTGTTATAGTCAGAACTTGTCAATACAGGAGCACTGCACAGTACCTCCTTCAGTCTGGTAAAGGGTTTTTCACAGGCTGGTTCCCAGGTAATTGTTTTAGGCATCCTTTTCTTTACCAGGTCAGATAGGGGAGCAGCCAGGGCACTGTAATTAGGTAGAAATGTCCTATAGTACCCTGCTGTCCCTAGAAAACTCTTGACCTGCTGCTGCATTTCTGGTCTGCGCCATGCCTTGATTACCTCTATTTTTACTTGTTTAGGACGGAGCTGTCCCCGGCCTACAACATGCCCGAGGTATGCCACTTCAGCCATGGCCACCTGGCACTTCTCAGCTTTGACAGTGAGCCCGGCCCTCTGTATCCTGCCCAGCACTTCCCTAAGATGGGATAGGTGTTCCTCCCAGCTGGCACTAAAGATGGCAGTGTCATTCAGGTATGCCACAGTGTACTCCTCAGCACCATTTAACACCTGGTTCACCAACCCTTTGGAAAGTGGCCAGGGCATTCTTCATTCTGAAAGGCATTACTTTAAATTCAAATAAGCCTATCGGAGTTATGAAGGTCAACCTCTCCCTAGCTCTGTCCAGTAACTCTACCTACCAATACCCCTTTGTCAGGTCGATAGTCGTAAGGTATGTCGCCCCTCCCAACTTGTCCAGGAGTTCGTCCGTCTGAGGCATCGGGTGGGCGTCTGACTTCGTGACTGCATTCAGTCCACTATAGTCCACGCAGAAACGTGTAGAGCCATCTGGCTTGGGTACAAGGACTACAGGTGAGGCCCAGGGGCTGTGGGAACTCTGGATTAGCCCTAAACACAGCATTTCCTCCACCTCCCTCCTAATGTCCTTTTGGACGGCCTCCAGCACCCGATATGCTGTCTGCCATATAGGCGTCTGTATCCCTGTCTCCACATCATGTGTCGCTAAGTGGGTTAGACCAGGCTTGGCGCTCAACAGTGGGGCAGAGTGAATTAAAACCTCCCTTACTTCCTGGATCTTGTCTGGGGCCAGCTGGGGAGACAATTTAACTGCCTCCACAGAGGACTCCTGCTTGCTTTCTTCCAGCAAGTCCAGAAGGAGGTCTCCTTCGTCCGTCCCCTCCCTAGGACTACATACTGCTAACACCATGTCAGCCCTATTAGCATATGGCTTCATCATGTTGACATGATACATCCTTTCTGTCTGTCTTCAGTCAGGTAATTCTATGATATAGTTCATGTCATTTACCTTTCTAACTACTTTGTACGGTCCTGTCCACTCAGCCTGCAGCTTGTCTTTCTGGACTGGAATAAGGACCATGACTTCCTGACCCACCGTGTACGAGCAAGCTCTGGCTGTGCAGTCGTACCACACTTTTTGTTTCTGTTGGGCAGCTGCCAGGTTGCTGTGGGCTGTCCCCATAAGCTCCTTCAGCCTTTCCCTAAACCTAAGGACATAATCCACTATGGGAGTTCCCTGGGTAATGTGCTTGCCTTCCCAGTCCTTCTGGATCAAGTGTAGGGTCCCACGTACCCAGCGTCCATATAAGAGCTCGAAGGGGGGAAATCCTGTTGACTCTTGGGTCACCTCCCTGTATGCAAACAACAGGTGGGGAAGGTATTTCTCCCAGTCCCTTCCCTGCTGTTCAGCAAATGCTTGAAGCATTGACTTCAGGGTACCATTAAATCTTTCCAGAAGCCCATTGGCTTGCGGGTGATAAGGTGTCATGCATCTCTCATCCTACACTTCTCCTACAAACATTTCATCAGGTCCGACATGAAGAAACCCCCTCGATTGATGATAACCTTCTGCAGAAACCTAACACGGGAGAAAAATCACAAGTAAGGCATCTGCCACTTTGTCTGTCTTCAGTGAGGATAGGGTGACTGCCTCGGGGTACCGGGTGGCATAATCCACCACAGTCAGGATGAACCTCTTCCCGGAGGACTTGGGGGTATTTTAAGGCCCGACAGTATCCATTCCTACCCTCTGGAATGGCTCCTCCTCTATGGGCAATGGAAGTGGGGCAGCTTGGGTTTTCTTATGCACCTTCCCTATTTCTTGGCACCGGTGACAAGACCTGCAGTACTCCTTCACCTGCTGGGTGAAGTTGGGCTAATAGAAATTCTGAGCCAACCACCGCGTAATTCCCAGATGACCAGACAGTGGAATATCGTGTGCAGTCTTGAGCAACTGCTCACGATACCCCTGGGTAATGACAAGCTGCCTGCCTATCACCCCTTCCTCTGTCTTTAGATCCTGAGTATACGTCAGTCCATTTTCTCAATAAACCTTATGTTTACAATCACCTCCCTGTGCTCCATCAGAGTCTTCCCAAGCCCTCAGCTTCTCTAGACTAGGGTCACTTTTCTGAGCAGCTGCAAACTCCTTACACATTCCCAAGGCATGGGACAGGTCCCCTTCGGTCTCTAAACTAGGGTTCCTAGCACTAGTGTCAGGACACTCAGGATCACTGTCATCCCTAACCCTCTGACAGTGGGTCACCCTTCCTTCTTCGAAGTAACTTTCCGTAGCTGTGTGGTTAACTGCTACTGGGGAAATTTCTACCCCCATTTCATTAGTCTCCATATCAGGAGACACAGGCTGGGGAACCAGGCTCTCAGTGGTGTCCACAATGGCTTCTGTGGGGTCCAGGGAACTACAGTTTCCCTTCCTGCTCGGCTACGGGTAACTGCACACACCATCCCCTGTTTGAGATTATTGCCAAGGATGATGTCAGCTGCTAACATTTAGGCTACAGCCACCTGTTGCACAGTTCCCCCTGTTTCTCCCCAGTCTAGGAGAACACTAGTGAGGGGCAATGTTTTCTCCTCACCAGTAAAGTCTTGTACAGTTACAAATGCATTGGGTATAAGCTGACCAGACTCTACCAGATCCCCCTTTACCAATGTCAGGGATGCCCCTATGTCCCTTAACCCATGTGTCTGTACGCCATTCACCGTGACTGGGTGCATGTGTTCCCTCATGTTCACAGGCATGCTTCCAGGGACACACAAACAACACAGTTCTTTCCTAGCCCCATGTTGCGTATTGCTTGCCCTTTTGAGATACTGGCAATATGCCCAGTTTCTTTACAGACCCAATTTGTTTCTTTTGTCAGAGAAATCTTTTCTCTGAAACCTGGAGCTAACTGGTTTCGGTGGAGGCAGAGGGGGTTTTAGATACCCCTGAAGGCACTTTTCTCTTTCTGCGCTGCCACACCCACCCCATTTGCTCTCAGAGCAGGTCTGCTCTTGGCATAGCAGTCCGAGAGTTCAGCAGCCTCTTGCACTATTTTGGGATCTTGGTCCTCCAGCCAGGTTTTCAGCTCTGCTGGGCATGTCCCAAAAAACTGTTCTAACAAAATAGCATTTTCAGTTTTATCTACGGAGTTTGCTTCAATTCCTTCCCACCAACATTTTAAAAACTGACGTTATCTCGTGGCTAGCTCATATCAGGGCTTCTCCTGAGCTTACGGAATTTAGCTCTGTATGTTTCTGCAGTTAAATCAAACTTTTTTAAAAGTGCATCTTTAAGTTTGCTGTAATCTTTACTGTCCTCATTGTCCATTTGACCCAAATGCATCCCAAGCTTTCCCGGTAAGTAGCAGGGATAGCTGGAAGCTCCTGGACCCTCTAGGAATTTTAGCCTGAATACAAACTTTTTCAAAGGAATTTAAAAAGGCATCCATGTCCTCCCCCTCTTTAAATTCAGCTATCAATTTGGAATTCAATTTGTAATCCAGTCCTGTAGTTCCAGTTAAACCCAAGCCACTTACCTGCTCTGATGCTGGTGGTGGGAGTCGTAGCTTCTCCAGTTCATGTCACCTCTGGCACTCATGCTCCTAACGGTTCACCTCTCGCTGTTCATGGTCCACTTCTCGCAGTTCTCGATCCCTCTTCTCCTCTGCAGCTCATTTCTGTCACTCTGCTTCTCTCTGTTCTCGCTCCCTCTTTTCCTCTGCAGCTCGTTTCTCTCGCTCAGCGTCTCTCTGGAACTCCAGCTCCATTCTGCGCAACTCAGTCTGCAGCCTGAGTGCTTCTGGCTCCAGAATGATGGTGACCTTCCCCTGCTGCTGTGACCCTTCACTGGCACTGGCCCTGCTGTCATCCTCATCAGATGTGGACCCTGCACTGGCCACTGGCCCCTCCACCTCAAGATTTGGTCTCTTACAGTCACAGTCTGTGACTCGATGCTCTGGACATCTGCTGCCATCAGGGCATTCATGAGGCTCTGCTTGGTGGCTCTCCCCTTGTGCAGGACTCCTCTGTCCTTGCACAACTGCCTCAAGTAGTCTACAGTGTGCCCGCTATAGCTGGAAGCCATCTTCTTCCCTAACTATGGCTACTCTAACTTGCATTTGAGAGAAAAAATAAAACAGATAGGAACTTGACTGTATGCAAAATGATATAGTTCTATTTCCTTGTTTAAAAAATAAATCACTCCCTTATTTTGCAAATGAGCTGTACAGTATTAAGCTGACACACTGAACAGTTAAAGCTTGTGTTACCAATTTTATCTGCACTGCTGCCAACCAGTCTGTCACAAACACACTCAGCAGGTCAGGCACTCTGCACCTACAGTGCCAACCTCTGAGCACAGTATTGTGAACAGGTAACAGACAGGGTAACCCTTCTGGCTGCTTGTGGGTCCGAATCACCTTTAGTCTTAAGTTCTGGGGGGGATTCAAACTGTGAACCTTATGCTAGTGCACCCAAATGTACAGGCTCAGATAATCTGCTCTTCGGGGGGATGCCAGATATCTTTCACCTAAGAAAATACAAAATCACACATGCCCACACAATGCAAAGCATCATGGGCTGCATATGCAAATCACCACAGAATGTTATGCTGGTTCAACTTTAAGCAGAATTGCATGGTGCCGAAAGGCCTCTCACACAGTTTGCAAAGGGTGCTAACAGATGACATAGACACATGTTTCGTCCTACCAGGACTCATCAGTATGACTCGTCTGTTTGACACCCCGGTTGAATGAACCAGCTACCCTAAGACTAGGGTTATAATGTGGTGAACCCATTAAAATAAAAAAATATTTAAAAGACAAAGAACCTCAGTGCGCAAACACTGAGGCAAGGGTTACCCCAAAGGGCGTTTGGCTGGGAAGCCAAGTTTCAAGAAAATACAAAATCACACATGCCCATTCTGCTTAAAGTCTTTTCACCTAAGGGCACCTAACCAGGTATCCAAAATGAACACTTAAAACTCTATAAAAGACCTTAGGTATATTCTTACCTTTTCCCAGTTTAGTAACACCATCAAGCTCTGAACAGTTTTTGTCAGTCTTAACCCTCTATATGTCACATGCAAAAAGAATTTCGAAGACACACCCAGGCAGTCTTTGGAATAAAAGGTTTACTTAAAAATGGATAAAAATGTTAAATGTAAACACAGAACAATAGATCACAAAGCATACAATCGCTTAAAAGAAAAGCAAAGAAAACTTCAGACAAACTCCTACCAACATACAGTTAGACTTTTTCTATCTAGTGTATTACCTCTTTACAGTGCGTAAGTTAGGTCTTGTTTCTTAAGAGCCCCAAAAGATATGTCTCTCAGTTGAAACTCAGAATACAGTTTAAAATGCTGCATTTTCACCCCTTCTGTGATGTCATCTAGCTCCTCCTTTTAGAATATAAAAAATTATACAAACAATGATCTACCTGTCAGGAGATATTTTAAATACTGTGACTTCAGCAAAAACTAATTTCACAATATGACTCCTTAATTAACATCCCCTCTTTGATCGCAAGCAGTTTGTCTTCCCAGGGCACATCAAAGGATTTTTATGATTTTTCACACCATGGTATAAAAATGTTTTTTTCCTCTAAAACGTCATAAAAGTTTACTATCCCTATAACCTGGCAGCTGGGTCAGTTCTACTTACGGAAGATGCTTAATTAAATCTCTTTAGTTTTTTAATTACCTCCTGGTTTCAGGTCACTTGACTAACTGAAACCTTGGGGGGGGCACTCAATGAAGCACTGACAATCACACACTATATTTTTATATTACAAATATCATAGAACAGTCATAACCAGCTGGCCAAGCGTCTTGTAGGTCTCTATCATGTGCCTTGTCACTCTTCTTTCTTCCAGACTGTACATGTTATGTTCCCTTAGTGAGGGTACAATGAAGGATGAAGCTGTCAGAAACAACCATGTCCCAGGTCTTAAGACCTGAGAAAAGAATGTGATCTGTTGGCTTTTGTTGGAAGTAGTGAATAAAGTGGGGTCACCACTGTAGCAAATAATGGGTAGTCCTTAGGAAGTTCCAGGGCAAGCTGCTTCCAATGCACCAGGTACTGTACTTGTGGCAGCTCAGTAGATAACCGATTATAGTTGGTCCTGCTGGGAGTAATGCTTCAAACAAGGTCAGCTAAACGACTCTAAGATTTGGGGAGTTGTCAACATCTGAAATTAAATTTTAGGCATCTTCTTGATCCAGATAAATCAGGCTATTGCTCTTTTGAGTACTGCAAAGGCTGCAGCAGTATTCAGGGGAAAGACTGAAAAAATGGTGCAGCAGGTGCAGCAAGAGGCACATTCGTACCACCGCCACACTGAAGAACAGTGAGACAATTTAACTGGTAAATCGGACACTGATAAGATTTTCCTTTCAGGGATAATTGATTTGGGCTTAGAACAACTTATGTCAGAACCCACTAGAGGAAACAACATATTAGATCTTCTATTCACAACAACTGATATTCAAATTTCCAATCTATCTATACTAGATCCTCTTGGGAATAGCGATCACAAATCTATATTTTTTAGTTTACCTTGTCATCAGCAATACTTAAGAAATGACATATTACTTAAGCAGTATGACAGAGCTGACATTAATTTAATTATCACCTAAAGAACATAAAATCCTTTCATTTTTATCAGTGGAGCATGCTTGGATTAAATTCAAAACAATTATTCTGGATTTGGAATCCAAATACATACGAACAAAAAACAAATATAATCTAAAAGGTTATATTCCTACATGGTTAAATAATAATATAAGAACATTAATCAAACAAAAAAAAAAAGATGTTTCTCTAAACTAAAAAAAATCCAAATAATAACGAAATGTTATCATCCTATAGGGCTTCTGTAACAAAATTAAAATCAGCAATAGTGAAATCAAAGCGAAACTTAGAATTCAGGATAGCGCACACAAAAATTACCACAAGGCACTGTATTCTTATTTAAACAAGAATAAAGCCAACACTAGACAAGTAGGCCCACTAACAATCAACAACATACCAATAACATCAGATAAAGTAATAGCTGATCATTTAAATAAATACTTTTGTTCTGTTTTTTCACATGTAAATAAACACCTGATTCATATAATTAAACAATCTAACAAACTTAATTATTTGATAACCACTAATCATACGAAGGAGGCACTGAAAACACTTAATAAAAAAGGAAGCCCAGGACCGGACATGATTAATCCCAGATTTTTGATAGAAACCATTGATACAGTATCTATTCCCTTGACTATTATTTTTAACAAATCCTTTAATGAATCAACAGTTCCCACTGACTGGTTGAAAGCATATGTGACACCCATTTTCAAAAAGGGGAATAGACTGAACCTTGAAAACTATCGACCTATAAGTTTAACGTCAGTACCATGTAAAGTAATGGAAAAAATTATTAAAACTCTAGTGGAAGAAGTTTTAGATCTAAATCTTCAAGACACTACACAGTATTGCTTTAAACAGGGACATTCAACAACTGCTAATTTGATTGTTTTCTACAATTAAATTCACCTTGAACTGGATGCAAGGACCCCCATGGACATTATTCTTTTAGATTACAGTAAAGCTTTCGATCGTGTATCCCACACAAAACTAATCAATAAACTGACATTGTTAGGAATCTCACTATGTCTAATTAATTGGGTGGACAACTGGTTAACTAATAGGATCCAACGAGTAAGGATTAATGGAATCCTGTCGGACATGGGTGAGGTGACCAGTGGGGTACCACAGGGTTCTGTTCTTGGACCTGTCTTATTTAATGTATTTATTTCTGACATGCAGACTAGTTCAAATACTTATTTATCAAAATTTGCTGATGACACCAAATTGGGAGGAAGCTTTGACACACTAGACAATAGGAACCTATTGTGCCCAGATTTGCATAAAATTGAGGAATGGGCGTTGCTGAATGGCATGGAGTTCAACAATAATAAATGCACTGTACTTCACCTTGGTAACAACAATCCATGTCAATCCTATAAAGTAAACAACATACCACTTAAAATAACAAATTGTGAAAAAGATCTTGGGATTACTGTTGACAACAAATTATCCTCTAGTGACCACTGTAATAAACTAGCTAAAAATTCAAATGGATTACTTAGAAGAATAAATTGCACGTTTGTAACAAAACTTGAAAACTGCATTATTCCCCTGTACAGGACATATGTAAGACCACATTCTGACTATGGGTCACCATTTTGGAGCCCATACCTTAAGAAGGATATAGCTACTACTGAGAGCATCCAGAGAACAGCAACACGGATGATACCACATTTGGCACACTTACCATATGATGACAGGTTAAAAAAATTAAAACTTCACTCATTAGAAACAAGGCGGCTGAGGGGTGACCTCATGTTTCTCTATAAAATTAAAAAATAAACTTGATGCAACAATGTGGAATACATTTTACAACAAGAAAATTAGTCCCTAGATTGCACACTAAACAACTAACTATCCCTAAAGCAAACACCAACTAGAGATTACACTGTTTTACACTCAGGGCCCCCCAGAACATGGAACAAGTTACCCAATGACCTTGTTAACACCACCAATTTTGAAACATTTAAAACTAAACTAGATTTACGGTTAGAAACTGCTGACAAATAATGATCCACAAAATTGTGGGGGATACTCTCGACGGGCACATTGTCTCCTTGTAACCCACTCTACCAAGTAATACCAAGTAGTATCAGTATATTTCAGTTGTGTTGAAATTAAGTTTTGCAGCTATGAGCCAGCAGGGCCAGTGACTTGGAAAATCTAGTGGCCGAAGTGGTGTACTTATTAAAAGTTTGCCTCCTCCCATACAGTCCAGCAGGGCTAAGTAAAGGAAACTTTTTCTGGCCCAACAGAATGATCTACTAGCATGTAGCCAGTGGCCCATTGCCAGCTTTGATACCAGTTTCATAGATTAAAGCCAATTGCCATTGGAAAACAAGCCTTTGTAGCAATGCAGAAGTTAGTCCCCCCGGTGGAGCTGACTTGTGGAACACTGTTTCACTATGTGAGAGACCCTACAGTGATCCTCAGTCCCAGCTTCCTCACCTGGACCAGTGGGGTCTGCAGCGTGATTTGGAGGAATGGGAAGTCAACCCGGGGGGGGGGATGGTGCTGCGCATCCCACTCCCTGAGCACCACCAGCAGGTGGGAGGTGAGACGGCCTTGGCCCTGTGGTTGACCATGCAGCATCAGCAGTTCCCTTTACACTTCAGGTTGATGCCACAGGCACTCAGTGGCTGTGTGCCAGGGAGACGGGAAAGCCCAAAAACTAGAAAATCCTCAGAGTAAGCAGCATGATAGCTGGTGTATCCAGGTCATCCCCGCTGCCTGCCATTCTAACTCCACAGAGGGTGTCTCCCAGTGTGTTAGCTGATGATGCATGGTGGGGGTGAGCCATGGAGTCAGGGTGCAGAAGTGCTGGAGACACTTAGGGGCAAGGCCTGGCCCAACCGGAGGGCTGGGGAAGTCATGCCAACAGAGGGTTAAAAAAAAAAAGCAGATGTTATATATAGAATAATGTATGGGGTGTTGCGGATTATGAGGTTTTTTTTTACACATCTGAGGTGTCTGATACCACATAAACCATGAGTGCAAAGCATGAGTGGTTTGTGATGGCATTACACACCTAGGGTGTGTAAAAAAAAGAATAATGTCAACACCCCATAGTTCATTTTATATAATTGCTGGATTGTCTTTGACTATAGACTAAAAAGTAGTTGGAAAAGCATTTTGAATGTTTGAAAAATTAGTTTACTTTGCCACTTACTGTCTTTAATGATGAACATGTTGCATTTACAGAAAGATTTACACATTGTGCAAAATGTCTTTAAAAACATGCATTTGCAAATTTTATGGGGTGTGTGTGTGTGTGTGGATTAATTCTGAAAATGTGACTGAAAATGTGGCACGTGCTCTGAAACTCACACCGAATAGAAAAGTACACATTTCCACTAAGAAATATATGATACGTAACAGGGACCTGTGGAATACATGATTTATTTTCACAAGAGCTGTTAGGGATCCTTTGAGATAGGGCAGAGAGTTTTGTTTTAAACTGTTTATTTAATTTTTAATGCAAACTTACATGGACGTTTTGTGTTTTTTCCTCAGTGTAGCTCCACTTAACATAGTGGTTGCTATGGATGCTTCAACTTTATATTATGGCCAGTACATAATGAAAATGTTTTATGCACAATTCTTTTGTTTTTGCTTCTTTTTTTTGGTGGGGGGCATTTGTTTGTCAAAAAAGTGAATAAAAATTAAATGTTTTGCCGATTTTATAAAAAATCTAAAAGTTATCTATAAACAAAACACTTCTCATTTTTTACATATTTTTGTGCTGAACAACTTCTCTGCGAAAAGTACCATGCTATTATTTTTCGTTTTAAAGTTATTTGCATTGGTGTGTTGAAAAAGCGCAAACAAATTAATTTTCTGCTGTTTTTTTGCTAATTATAAAAAAAACAAAAGTTATCTGTAAATGAAACACTGCTTATTTTGTAGATATTTTTGTGCTGAACAACTTTCCTGCTCACAGTACCATGCTATAATTTTTCATTTTAAAGTTATTCATATTTGTCGAAAAAGTGAAAACAAAATGTTCTGCTAATTATAAAAAAAATAAATGGTATGTATAAATGAAACAGCACTCATTTTGTAGATATTTGTGTGCTAGACAAATTTCATGCTCACAGTACCATGCTGTCATTTTATATTTTAAAAGTTATTCACATTTATTTGTCAAAAAAGTGAACAATAAAGCATTGATTGACAGGTAGTCATATGTTGTCATATGTTGAATAAATCTAGGATTCTAAAATTTATTCAACATATGTGAAAATAAATGGATTTATTCAACAGCTTCTGAGTCCACACCTATTGCATAAATAAGAGGTGTACAATAGAGAGCTGTCAGATAAATGATTTATCTACACAAGTGCTGTTTAACCTTGGGTAACCTCACGAGTGGCATATGCTACGATTGAGGTGTCCGAGGTCAAATAGTACAAGTATAGATAAATCATTTATCTGACAGCTCACTGTTGTATATTTCATTTATGCAATAGGGATGCTTTCTGTCAGTGCAGGGACATTTGCTTTTGATTTATTATCTTTTTTTGCATATGTTTGTCAAAAAAGTGAACAAAAAATTGCAATTCCTGTTCTTTTTTGCTAATTATTAAAAAATCTATACGGTATCTATAAATGAAACACCACTCATTGTGTAGATAATTTTGTGCCGAACAACTTTCATGCTCACATGCTCACCATACCGTGCTTTTTTTGGTTTAAAGTTATTCACATTTGAATATGAGTAGTACTGCTACTGAGGCCGAACATTCTAAATGAGTGCTGGAGTGATTGTGACATAGCTACTATATGGATACATTTTATTTATTCAACGTCTGTGAAGATAAATGGATTTATTCAATGAGTTCTGAGCCCACTCCTATTGCATAAATATATTTTTTCTAGCATGGTACTTCAGAAACCTTGTGGCAGTTGTTTGCTGAAAGGGAAAAAACAACACTGAACACTTTGTAAGAAAGCTTTGTTACCTGGTGCATTGTGCATCCTGTGGTTCCTTTTTTCTTAGTAAAGTGCTAGGTCTTTCTTGAAAGAATGAGTTTTGAAAGCCCCTTACACAACTGGTGTTGTTCGCCATGCCGTGCGGTTGTACTAACTGGAACCGCATCGAAAAAGTAAACATTGTGAACAGGCGCATTCATGTGGTGCCATGCTCATCTATGTCACACTGCCATCTGACCATGTGTAAAGAACACACGCTTACATGACTGTGCTTGTGCTGCCTAAGTGTTCAGGAAGTGCCCTGTATTCTCCTTATTTTTTTAGTTATTATCCACAGTTCACCAAGCTGTGCATGTTTCAGTGTTTGAAAAAATTAAATGTCCCATATGCAGTCGCTAACTTGGAAACTGAAAAAACATCTTACTTTTGCAGTCACCAGCCTGTAAAATGGATGTGGGCATCCAGAGTTGTTTCTTCTGTGAAGTGCCATTACGCTCCGGCATGAGAGGTCAACAGACGTGTAAATACAGTGAGCGTAATGTTGTCGTACAGAAGAAAGAACTCTGGATGCCCACATCCATTTTACAGGCTAGCGACTGCAAGAGTAAGACTTTTTTCTGTATCCAAGTTAGCGGCTGTATATGGGACATTTCGTTTTTTTCAAACAATGACATGCACAACTTGGTAAACTGTAGATGATAACTAAAAATATAAGGAGAATACAGGGCGCTTCCTGAACAGTTGGACAGCACAATTGTGGCCATGTAAGCGAGTGTTCTTTACGCATGGGCAGATGGCAGCGCGACATTGGCACCACATGAATCTGCCCACTCACAATGTTTACTTTTTTGATGCAGTTCCAGTTAGTACAGCCACGCGGCATGGCGAACAACACCAGACGTGTAAGGAGGTTTCAAAACTCATTCTTCAAAGAAAGACCTAGCACTTTGCTAAGAAAAAACGAACAACAGGATGCACAATGCACCAGGTAACAGACCTTTCTTACAATGTGTTCAGTGGTGTTTCCCTTTAAAGGATTTTTGTACTGAAAGCAGAAGCTATGTAGTGCAGACCTGTTAGACATGGCGGTTTGCTAACATGGCTTAAAAGTACATGAGGAAAATGAGTTTTATTTTTACTTGAATTGGTTTGATTGGCAGCTCATCCATAATAACTGTCCCATATTATGGTGAAAGCCGGTTATTATGGCATTTGAAAGTGCTTCCAATCCAGTTAATAACCTAACCAGTAATTATTATTCAGTACATTTTTTTTCTTCTCCTTTTAGGTCCTTTTTATAATGACAGATTCTGACATAGAGGACAGCAACCCTACGCTTGAAGATGTGGCTAAGCCTTTTAAATCAGGTAATGAAAAACAAAAAAAAAATGACTTTCTCTTAACAAGGAGTCAGATGAGAGAACCTTTGTTTTAGAAGTCACACTTTTTCAAGCTAGCCTGGGATTGGCAGTATGTTTAGCTGGGAACCCAATGGACCGGATTTTCAAAAGGAACGGACATAGACACAAATGCATGCTGTGCCCATGTCTGTGTCTGCTGGATTGTGTCTGAGCAGCCCTGACACTTTTTTTTTTTTTTAAAGCGGCATCCATTAGCAACAAAAAGTCACATGGTAAAAATGACATACAGTAACTGTGCTCTTTGTAATTGTTTTGCCTTGATTGTATCACTTTTTAAAAATTTAGGTTTATTCAAATAGTTGATACAACCATACAGATTTCCAATAGAAAAGTTGTAAACAGGCATTACATAACTTTCCAGCTGATAGCCTTCTTACTGACTCCTATAGAATAAAAATGTTTTCCCCAGTTAACGTTCATACTATGTAATGACTATAAAAAATATTCCTGTTAAAGTCCAAAAGCCCTAAAAAGTTCAGCAGGTCTTTTTGACCAATACGTTCTAAATATGGAAGTGTTTCAAATAGGTATCTGTAGTTCCACAGAGGCGACTTGGCTTGGCATGCTGTCCCATCTGTTGATATCCCCATCCCACAGTTCATAACAGGGCAGTCACAAGCCATCTCTGCCCTAAAAGGGGAGAGGAAAGAAAAACAGCACAGAAATCTAATAAGCATCTTGGTCTGACCACAGAGTCCTCATCTAGTGAGACCACAGTCTGAGTTGTCCCCCTCTTTCCCAAATGACCAGAAATTCATCCTGCCTGCGATCTCTACCTGTGCCAGGGGGCCCAACCCCCCAAGAACTTTTCTCTAGCCAGGCGGAGGTCTCCTGTACTCCTTTCCATTGTTTCTATTTCCTCCACCTTATTGTTCATGGTATCTAATGTGGGTGTTGTTAGGGGAGAGCCCCTTTATTGTAATGCATTGTATTTCTCCCAGTCTTAAAAAGCAAGGGTATAACGTCTAATAAACAGACAACCATTTCATTTATTGTGTTTGATGTGTTAGTAATTACCTTCTACTTTCATAATATACGGTTTGTGCAGCGAAACAAGTGGGTTTTTACCATTGCTTTTCACACTGTTAGTAAAAAAGAATTCGACAGAATTCTGATGTTGTGATGTCAGAAACTGCCAGCTACTTAGCCGCTCAGAGTATTTCAGTGAGGAACTAAATATATTTTTCTTTCTTTTTCAAAAGAAATAGATACTTCTTTCAGTAACAAACTTTTCCTTTTATGTGTTTGCGCTATTGTGGTCCATCTGTACGATTTTTACAATTTTTTAAAACAAAAATTGTCTTCTCTTTTCTTCTTCTGGGTAAAATCTAGTTATGAAGAAAATGCCACCTGCTATATTATAACACAAGGTCACAGGTTATCAAAAATCACATGTTTCTATTAAAGAGCAGGTTCTGGGTAGCTGTCTGCCCCAGCCTATTTGATTACTTACTCCTTCAGTAGCACTGTTACCAAATGTGGCATAAAAACTCCTTGTATTTTAAAAGAGTCATCCCTCATAAAACTGAAATATGCAGCCCAGTCCAAAAACAGACCAACTTCCGGTCCTGGAACGCCCCCACGTCATTACGCGGTCTGTTTTGTGATGTCATAAAAGAGGCTGCAGGCACGCCACATTTATTCTATGGGGCCAATATTTTGTAATAGTTTTATACCCTTTGGTGTTGGATTTTGTTCTATCAAAGCGATCGATCGACAATATAGGAACCAATGATGATTCGATCACTGATGAATATCTCAACAAAATATGAAACTATTAGAAAATATCAGCCACATAGAGTAAATGCAAACGTCATTCACCCTTCATTTTGTGACATCCAACAGTCTGCAGGCTGACGGGAGCATCGAACTCAGAAGTCGGGTCTGTTACGGCCAGGCTATTTCAATTTACAAGGGATGACTCTTTTAAAACACAAGGAGTTTTTATGCCACATTTGGTAACAGTGTTACTAAGGGAGTAAGTCATCGATTAGGCTGGGGGAGAGCAGCACCATGCAGGGTAGGAATCTGCTCTTTAAATATATAATATTTTGGTGGTAGAAAATGTTACTTCTCCATAAAAATCTGAAAACGGGGCCAGCCAGGTGGTGCAGAGAGCTAAGGTGCTGGCACTTTACCTCGACCCATGCCAGCGACCCGGCTACAGGAACGAGCCCAGGGTGTTGGAGGTTGGCATGGGGGGAGGGCAGAGCTGGATGGAGCTGCCGACAGGCAAGCTCTCCTCTCTGGGGAGGGAGTACGGTGTCCCTCGGCTGATGGGCGACCCCCAGTGGAAGCTGGAGGAAGCTCGGGCTGAGGTGGCCTAGGCACTAGGCCTGGGGTGGGGGAAAGAGGATGTGACCGGGGCTGTTCGGTGCATGCAAGCTGACTCTTGGGGTCTCCAGGAGAAAACAGTCGTAGGAAAAAATGCAGGTCGGCAGGGTGACGACTGACCCCCCCGCAGGCGCTGCTCCCGGACCCGGCAGGTAAGAGCCGGTGATTCTGGGGGACAGGGCTGGGGGGGGGAGTCGGTCAGATGGGGGCTGAACGGCAGGGAGGAGCATAAAGGAATAAAAAAAAATAAATCTGAAAACAGTTGCAGTTTCCCATTGAAATACACTGCCAGCCTTGCCAGTAAAGAGTTTCTGACACGATACCAGGATTCCATTGGATTATTTTTTCACTAGCAATTGGTAAAATACAATAAAATGAAGAAAAGATAAGTCAAGAAACAAAAGCAAACTGAATGATTGCAAAGGCATCTGAAGGCCTCAAATCTTCATTCTTTAAGATATACATTCTACTAAGCACTTGCTCTTTCAAATTTGCCCTGAAGTCTGTGTGTTTTTTGAGCCGTGTAATAGTCTTGGGAATCACAGCACTAGCTCAGGAAGGGTATCTGGGATCTGAATGCCTAAAATGGTCTGCAGTGCCTGATTTACGGCTTTGCAATATCTGCCCCAAATCAGACATGGCCATAAAATATGATGGTGAGTCCCCACCCCTCCACATTGTCTCCAGCATGCCTCAGAGTGTGTTGTTCCGCAATGCTCGGTGGTCAGAAATATCAAATTAAAATTTTCAAATTATATTCCCTCCACATGGGGGATGCCATGACTCTCCAGCCTGTTTCCCATCTTACTTTCTGTGGTTTGTCATATTGCACCCACTCTCTGCCTTCCACGTTCTTTTAATGTGCACAATAGTTATGGGGGATTTTAACATTAACTGGCTGGCAAAAATTAGTGCCTCCCACAAAGACTTGATTGCTAGCCTATTCCTAACCCAGATGGTTAAGGACTGCACAAGGACCAATTACAAAACGAGGACTAAAACCATAATAGACTGGACTCTAGGCACGCACCCAGAAAAGATTAACAAGGTTGAGGTCCTGTCTGATGCCATCAGCGACCACGCGCCTGTAATCTACAAATGGTACTCCAGAAAACATAAGACCCCCCCCAAACCATCTCCTGCAGATTCCTCCTGAAAGAATCAACGGCCGCATTGAAATCCTACTTGACCCAAGTGGACTGGAGGTTCTTTGATGCTATCCCAGACGTAAACTCCAAACTGGATTTCTTCATTTACCAGTTTAATATTGTCTTTGACAAATTTATACCTCCAAAAAGCATAAAATTAAAGATATTACATAAGAATGGATCACCCCAGAGTTGCTTGCACAATTTCGGGCCAGGGATAGTCTATGGTCCTGTGCAAAGGATTCAAGATTGCCAACTAACATGCAGAAGTACAGAGCAGCCTGCAACAAGTGCACCTGAGAAGTCCAGAGAGCAAAAGCGGAATAGTACAAAGAAAAACAGGCAAAAACTTGGTCCAACGGGAAGAAATTTTGGGACTGCCTTAAAGACCTCATAGGCAGCACTGCCAAAGCATCTCCTACAGTGCTTACCTCTATGGGGAAAGGCACCATCGAACCCTCTGAAATAGTAGACATTCTCAACGAAACCTTCACTGACCTTACTACATTCCTCCCCACGAACCAGGCTCAAAGTAGCAACAAAGAGGAGCACGCTGGGCATAGCACTTCACCTTGACCTGAAATTACCCTCCCCCACCAAAGTTCTACTTCAAGCAAGTCACCGTGAAGGAAACCATCAACTATATTAAAAACGTCCTTGATAAAACAAGAATGGGTGGAGGCACAGTAGATATGAAGCTATTGGCACAGGCTCTGGACGTATTAGCAATTCCCTTGTCCAAAATCTTCAGTGTGTCCTTACAACTTTCAAAGTTACCTGAAACCTGGAAAGCCGCCATCATCACACCAGTGCACAAAAATGGAGATCACACCTATGTAGCCAACTATAGAGTGATCTCCAACCTCTCCCCTATATCCAAGGCCCTGGAGAAAATTGCTTCTGATCAATTAGTCTCCTACCTAAACAAGTACAAACCTGTTCTGTAAGCAACAATACGGCTTCCGAAAACTACATAGCACCAGGACTGAACTAGTTGAGTACACCAACTATCTACACATGGCGCTTGACAAAGGGCATTTGGTAGGTGCTACATACATAGATTTAACAAAGGCATTCGACCTTATAAATCACCAGCTGCTACTGAATAAGCTAGATGCGCTGGGCCTCTCTACCAAAATCCTCTCATGGTTCAGATGCTACCTCTAAGGGAAGTCACAGAGGGTCAAGATTGATGGGGTACTCTCAGATGTCAAAAGGGTTACAGTTGGGGTCCCACATGGGTCAATACTTGGCCCTGTCCTCTTCTGCCTCTTTATCAACAGACTTCCTGATGCATACCCCCATTCTGCAATACTACAATATGCCAATGATGTGGTAATTTATAACAGTAACTCCCAAATGGCTGCACTTAACCAATGATCTCCAAAACAGTTTCAAGGCCCTCGAAAAATGGTTTGAAGGAAATAAACTTGTACTTAATTACAAAAAACGAAGACAATATTGTTCGTGGGGCAGCATAACAAGAAGAAGTTACCCCCACTGGTCATCTTGAATACATACGACGCAGTCCTGGAACAAGTTGAAACTTTCAGGTACCTCCCCGTAGATGGTGTGGCTTGTGAGACGGTCCTAAATAGGATACAGAAGGTACTCAACAAACCATGCTGATTTGTTAGCAATGCAGACAGACGCACACCTGCTCCCTGTACTCCCAAACTGGATGTCTTTCTCTCCAAGAAAGACAAAAATATCAGACCTGCCTCCTGGCAAGAAAAGCCCAATTGGGGCTCACCCCTACAACAATCAGTGACCTCCTTTGCCCGGTTAATAATAACTACTGAACCGAGAGTATGCCTAGGCAAGCCCTCAAAGTCCGTTACTGTAAAACCAGCTTAGGGAAGTGCTCATTTGCTACCCGAGCTGCATGCTGGGTGAACGACCTCCCTGAACCTGTAAGGGGACTACCCAAGATCTCACAGTTTAAGCCAGCCCAGAAACAGGAACTTGCAAAGATGGCAGCATGCTATTGCTTCACATGATAAAGAGGTAACTGCCAAATGTGTGTTGCTTGTACTCCACACTGCCACCGCTGGTGGCACCCCCCCCCCAAGAAAAAACAGCAAAGCCTTAAAGTTGCCCCACAGACAAAGCCCCACTTGGGCTACACTGTATCCCCCAAAAATGTATCTTTTTATCAGAGGGTTTACTAACAGCAACTTTAGAAGTACCAGACTAGGCCCTATTTAGGGCTATCACTGAATCTGTCTTAGTCCACTGAATGTACGGTAGACCAAGCTCCACATGAGCTAGACCAGTGATACTCAGTCCTTAACTGGCTCGGGAGCCACATGGGTTTATTTTATTTCATTTATTGCATTTTATTGCCTTTATTTTAAAAAAACTTTCAATATCACACTGTTTATTAATAATAGTATTTAGAAAAAATATGTACATTAAACTGAGTTACACACGAACACACACACAGCCCTACACCAGTTTACCACGTACAGCACAAGTCAGCCACCATAAAAACACAAAGCTAGCTGGTGTATATGCCTTGCTAATTACAGTGTATGTGTGGAACTCATAACAGACACACAGCCTGAGGTTAGGTGTAGCCATTTGGGAGTTACTGTTATAAATTACCTAGAGGCCAGTGGGGCACAGGACCCAAGGCAGCATGGATTCACGATGGGAAGGTCGTGTCAGATGAATCTAATAGATTTCTTTGACTGGGTGACCAAAGTAGTAGACCAGGGAGGGGCTGTGGACATGGCCTACCTAGATTTTAGCAAGGCATTTGATACAGTCCCACACAAAAGATTAATTCACAAGATAGCCAGCCTTGGAGTGGGTCCCCAGATGGTAGCCTGGATAAAAAATTGGCTAGACAACAGGACGCAAAGGGTAGTAGTAAATGGAGTACACAGTGAAGAAAGGAGGGTTACTAGCGGGGTACCGCAGGGTTCAGTACTGGGACCGATCCTTTTTAATGTCTTGATAAGTGACATTGCAGAGGAACTAGAAGGAAAAGTATGTCTCTCTGCAGATGACACAAAGATCTGCAACAGGGTTGATACACAAGATGGAGTGGAAAGGATGAGAAGGGACTTGGCAAGGTTAGAGGAATGGTCAAATGTATGGCAGCTCAGATTCAATGCAAAGAAGTGCAAGGTAATGCACATGGAAACAAAACCCAGGGAAGCATACACAGTGGGGGTGAGATACTGACAACAGTAAAAATAGAAAGGGACCTGGGGTAATTATATCAGATGACCTAAAGGTGGGCAAGCAATGTGAGAAGGCAGTAAGGAAGGCTGGGGGTTACTAGGGTGCATAGGAAGAGAGCATCAATAGTAGAAACAGGAAGTTGTTATCCCTCTGTACAGACAGTTGGTGAGACCCCATCTGGAGTACTGTGTGCAGTTCTGGAGACCCCATCTCCGCAAAGACATAGACAGAGTGGAGGCTGTCCAGAGGAGGGCAACCAAAATGGTGCAGGGTCTGCATCAGAAGACATACTGAAGGAAGACTAAAGGAGCTTAATATGTATACCCTTGAGGAAAGAAGGAGAGAGGGGACATGATAGAAACTTTCAAATACCTCAAGGGAATTAACAAAGTCCAAAGAGGTAGCATCTTCCAGAAAAGAAATGTGCAAGAACAAGGGGCACAATTTGAAGATAGAAGGGGACGGCTCAGAGGTAATGTGAGGAAGTATTTTTCACTGAGAAGGTTGTGGATCGTGGAACAGCCTCCCTGAGGAGGTTGTGGAGTCAAGAACAGTGGGGACTTCAAGAATGCATGGGACAGGCATAAGGCAGTCCTAGTGGGGGGGTAGGAGGAAGTAAGCTGTTGGTTAACTAGGATCTGCAGCTTATCTGTTAGGTAGGAAAATGGGCAGACTAGGTGGGCCAAACGGTCCTTATCTGCCATCAAATTCTATGTTTCTATGTTTCTGACAGCCGTTTATCACAAACAGTATAGCACTGCTCATTGCCATGCTAATTTACATTCATTGATGATTTAAAAAGGCTAAATGTAATTCATAAAATATAAATGAGAAATGTACCTGAAATGAAGCAGCATTATCTGCAGGACTGAACAGAGTGTGATTAGCTGTCAGTACAGCATTTCTATGTACTCATGGTTAACACTATTTATCCTGTTTCAAACAATTCACAACCAAACCAGATGGTCTCTCTTAATTAACTACAGGTTCAAGACTCGGGCCGATTCAGACAGATAGTACTCAATTAATCAGCACTGCACTTAATTTCAGACACATTCAGCTGTAGCTTTTACCTGATCTCTACAATTCTGTCTGCCATTGGAGAACACTGAATATTACTGTCAGCTGTTCTAACCTCATCTGCTGATGCAGGAATGCCTGTTTGTTTCTTTCTGACGGTAACATGAAAATACCATTTGATCGCTAGTATGCCTGAAATCAGTACTTGTTCCTTAGTTCTTGTATGTTAGCTTGATCAGTACAGTAGCACAGCAGTGCAGTAAATGTGATACTCACTCTGTGGCTCGGAGTGCTAAGCAGGCCAATTTAACAACATAAAAGTGCTAAGTTTAACAACACAAAACTGCTAAGTTGTACATTACTTTGCATGAGCATGTAAAGAGCCGCATTTACACTTTAACAATCAGAGGTGTTAATGAGCCGTAATCTGATCTCTAAAGAGCCGCTTGTGGCTTGCAAGCTGCGGAGTATCACTGAGCTAGACTATGTACCTTAAATGTAATGTGCCTTAAATGTTATTATGTGCCTTAAATGTTACTGTAACTGACGTGGAACTTTTGGAAAAGAGCACTTGTTGCTCAAAGGTGTATTTCCGAGAATCAAATAAATAATGGGCGAGTCATTAGTATTCCCCGATATCAGGTATAATTCAGTAGGTTTGGGCTCTTGTTAGCTTCATTTGTGTGTCTGGGGAGGTAAGGAAGTGCCTTACATGAATGTATCTATAAAGTCACTTTGTCTAAGGTGGACATAATTTGCAAAGTTTAAAAGGAGAGACACCTCTGTGGAGAGAGACATTGGGAAAATCTTGCAAGGTTCCTCTCTTCCCAATAAGCAAATCCTGTGTCTAAGGTGATGGGGGGGGTGCAAGTTCTTCATGGGGTCTAATTAAGGTTAACGGTCCCAAGTCATCTGGGGTGCCAGTTAATCTCTGTATCTTTGTCAGAATACAGAGAGTATGTTTTGTCCAGGGGTTATGTAACATATACCAGATATTAGGTGTTAGATCTGCAGTCAGTAATGCTGAAATGGGGTGTCCTGGGAACATGTCTGCTTCAGTTTGGTAGAACCCTGAGTTTGTCCATTGGTTGGCTCATATGTATAAGTATGTAGCCTGTGCCATCAGATAATACTTAAGAAAACATGGCAGCCCCCCAAAATGACACAACTGTGCTTCGTATTTTTTTTTTTTGTGCTACAATTTCATCTTTTTTTTTACACAAAATGCAGCCACTGTTAGACCATCCAATACATGGTCTAACAAACTGGGTGCATTTCTATTTTGAAAATAATGGCAGGCAGATCTCAGAGGAAAAATCCTGCCCAATATATCCATCTCCTGTGGAAGTTTAGAAGACCACTCGGCAAGTAGCTGAAAGTCTCACTTTTCTTTTTTTTGTATTTTTTACTCCCTGTCCAAAGATGTAGATTTACTAACATAGATACATAGACGGTGTCGGCAGATAAGGGCCTATGGCCCACCCAGTCTGCCCATTTGAGTTTGTAAGTTCAGTTTATGTGTTCCTAGAAAGTCTGTTACCCCTGACCTCCAGAATTCCTCTATGTCTAACCCATGCATTCTTAAATCCCGTGATTGTTTCAGCCCCCACCACTTCCTCTGGCAGGGTGTTCCACTTGTCCACCACCCTTCTGTGAAGAAATTCTTCCTCATGTTTCCTCTGAATCATCCTCCCTCCAACTTCACCCCATGCCCTCTAGTCCTGGATCATCTTTTTCGCTTAAAAATAGTGTATTCCTGCACCCTGTTCCTCCCTGTAAGATACTTGTATGTCTCTATCATATCCCCTCTCTCTCTCCCTCCTCTCCTCCAGGGAGTACATGTTCAGTTCCTTCAACATGTCCTCATAGGACTTGTGATGCAATCCATGCACCATCTTTGTTGCCCTCCTCTGAACCTTCTCTACCCTGTCTATGTCCTTACATAGGTAAGGTCTCCAGAACTGTACACTGTACTCCAGGTGGGGACTCTCTAGTGTCTTGTATAGTGGAATTATGACCTCCCTTTTCCTGCTGGTGATGCCCCTGCCTATGCATCCCAGCATCCTATTTGCTTTACCTGCTTCCTTGTCACACTGTTTCCCTACCTTGAGGCCATCAGAGATGATAACCCCAAGATCCCTTTCCTGCTTGGTGCATGCTATATCCTCACCCCCCAACTGATATATTGTGCCAGGGTTTTTGTGCCCCATATGCATTATCTTACTCTCTTTGCATTGAATTTCAACTGCCAAACCCCTGACCATTCTTCAAGTTTCTGCAGGTCCCTTCTCATTCTGTCTACACCCTCTGGTGTGTCTACTCTGTTACAGAGCTTTGTGTCATCAGCTAACAGTGAAATTCTGCCTCTAGGTCCCAAGAATGTCGCTGATGAAGATGTTGAATAGGACTGGTCCCACTAATCCCTGTGGTACCCCACTGGTCACTTTTCCCTCTGTGGAGTGACAGCCATTTACCACCAACCTCTGTGTCCTGCCGCCCAGCCAGTTACCTACCCACCACACTACTGTCCTGCCACACCCATATTCCCCAGTTTGTGTAATAGTCTTCTATGTGGCACAGTATCAAGGCCTTGCTGAAGTCCAGATAGGCCATGACCACTGCCCTCCCTGATCCACCTCCCTAGTCACCTAGTCAAAAAATTAAACGAGGTTGGTCTGACATGACCTCCTCCTGGTGAAACCATGCTGCCTTGGGTCCTGTAGTCCATTGACAACTAGACGTTCTACCAATCTCTCCTTCAGTAGTGCTTCCATGATCTTCCCCACTACCGAGATGAGGCTGACTGGTCTGTAGTTCCCTGCTTCCTCTTTGTTCCAACTTTTGTATAAGGGGACTACATCTGCTATCCTGCAGTCTTTGGGTACCTCCCCTGTTTCCAGTGATCGGCCAAACAGGATAGCCAGAGGTTCAGCCACCACCTCTCTTAGTTCTTTAGGACCCTGGGTGCACCCTCCTGGCCTCATTGCTTTATCAACTCTTATTACTTCCAGTTCCTTCAGGACCCTTTCTCGTGTAAAGGGACTTATGTCCATTTCTGCACCATTCTCACCCCTTGTACTCCCTTCAGACCCATTACCCTCTTCTTCCTCAGTAAAGACTGAGCAGAAATACCTGTTCAATATGTCAGCTTTACTGTTGTCATCCTCCACGCGGCCCCCATCCTCCCCCTTCAGTCCCACTATCCCTCCCTTTGCCTTTCTTTTTTCAGTTATGTACCTGTAAAAGGTTTTGTCCCCTCTACCCACTGATTTTGCAATGTGTTCTTCTGTCTGAGCTTTGGCTTCCCTTACTGACCTCCCTGCCTCCCTTTGCTTCTCCTGGTACTTCTTCCTATCCCCTTCTGCCTGTGTCTTTTTGTATTGCCTGAATGCAATCTTTTTGGCTTTCACTTTCTTTGCTACCTCTTTGGAAAACCATAATGGTCTCCTCTTCCTTTTCCTCTTGCTAACCTGCTTAATGCATAATTCTGTTGCTCTAGTTATCCCCATTTTAAATACTGCCCACTGTTCCTCAACCCCTGATTCCTGCCCCATTCCCCTTAATGCCTCTTTCAAGTATCTTCCCATTTTCCCAAAGTCTGCCCCCCTAAAATCCAGGATACGTGTTTTTGTGTGGTTGGTTCTGCTCTTTCTGTGATTTCAAACCACAATGACTGGTGGTCACTGTTCCCCAGGTGCTCCCCCACTGTTACCCCCATCACACTGTCCCTGTTTGTGAGCACAAGGTCCAGTATTGCCTTCTGCTGAGTTGGTTCCATGACCAGTTGCTTGAGGAAGGCACCCTGAAGGGAGTCCAGGATAAATCTGCTCCTAGTTAATGCTGCTGCTGGGATGCTCCAGTCCACGTCTGGAACACTGAAGTCTCCAACCACGACTACCTCAACCTTGTCTGCCATCCTTTGGATGGCTAGCATCAGCTCCCTATCTGTTTCTTCCTCCTGGGCTGGTGGTCTACAGACCACACCTGTGCGGATGGCTGGCCCCATTTTCCTTTCCAGCTTAACCCACAGTATCTCTCCCCCATTTTGTTCCTCCTGGATCTTTGTGGCCCTTATGTCATTTTTCACATACAGTATCCTACCTGCCCTGTCTCTTCTGAATATGTTGTAGCCAGGTATGGCCATCTCCCAGTCGTGGTTATCATTGCACCAGGTTTCAGTGATGGCCACAATGTCCAGGTCTGACTGCACCATGACAGCCTCCAGATCTTCCATCTACTTGCTAAGGCTCCTGGCGTTTGCACACATGGCTTTCCATGATTTGACCTCCCTAGACTGTTTCGCTGTTCTACTCCAGTCCCTTCCTTTGTTGTCCTTTATCCCTGGTTCTCCTTGCTGTCTGCTCTTCTGCTGAATTTTGCCCCTTTTCTGCCTATCCACCTCTTGGGCACTAATCTCCATCTTTTGCACACTGCTTTGTAGAGATAACCACTCCTCTAGTTCACTGGTTCCACTGCTAGCTGTGGGGGGTGAGCAAGTAGGTACTCTCCTTGCTGGCCTGCCACCCCTCTTTGCTAGTTTAAATGCTTGTCAATGTAGCATTTAAACTTATCATTGAGTGCTTGGATTCCCCTCCAGGATGGATGCAGGCCGTCAGGCTTGAACAAACCTCCATCCCTCCAGGTGGGTCCCCAGTCACCAGTGAATCCAAACCCTTCCTCACAGCACCAGTTCTTCAACCTTGAGTTAAAGTTCCTGGTGCATGCACCCCTATGCTCTCCCTTGCCTCTCGCAGGTAGTACTTCTGAGAAAGTGACAGAAGTAGCTACTTGCTTGAGACCCCTCCCCAATTTCCTAAACTCTTCCTGAACTTCCTTTGGCTCCCCATTTGCCAAGTCATTAGTATCTAGGTAGATAATGACATCCAGCCCACCCTCCCGTCTTGTCTTCCCAGTGATCCCTAGGATCTTCCTTCCATCCCTCCATGCCGTGGCACCTGGTAGGCACCTCACCTCCCTGTCCTCCCCCTCCTGTGTTCCTGTCTGGATCCTTCTTATGATGGGGTCCCCCACCAGGATTCACTTCCTAACATAGAAACATAGAAACATAGAAACATAGAAGTTGACGGCAGATAAGGACCGCAAGGCCCATCCAGTCTGCCCAGTCCTCCTCCTTCTCTGGGGTCCACTGCTTTCCCCACTGAGGTCACCTCCTTGGCTAACCTCCACATCCTTTCCTTTCCTTCCACTTCTCTGGGTACCTCTATTTGGTTGTCCCTGTTTGCCAGTGTGGCATATGAGTTCTTGAATGGAATAGGATCTGGGATGTGCCTCTGCCTGATCGCTCTAACCCTCCCTGAGCCCTCTGTCATCCAAGTGCTCCTTGTTCTCGGCATTTTTGAGGCAGTTGCATTGGACTGGGTGGTGTCTGGATAGGGGTGATGGTACTCCTGACCCAGTTTACTTCCGCCTTGAGTCTGGCTACCTCATCCCGCGTCCAGAGATGCATGCAAATAGGGCAGCACCCTCAGTGTCCAGAAGGTCTGCCTGAATATGGCTGCCCCACAGCCACTGCATTGCACCACTCCCACATTATACTGCAATTATACTGCTATTCCACTACTTGTCTGCTACTGAAGCTCTCCTAGTTCCCTTTTTATTAATTTACTGTCCTAAAAATCCTACCACTGATCCTCAGATACTTTTCTTTAAAAAAAAATAGAAAATAAACCAAGAAATAAATAAATGAATCAAAACACTTGTCATGCTGAGGGTGGGCTTCTTCACCCTTATGCCCCTCCTACTCCACACCCCTTGCTATACCCTGTGTTTAACTCCTGTCAATTAGATTTAACAGGGCATATAATTAAGAGTTGGGGGAAGGGGAGGGAGGGGGCGAAAATTTGCAGCAATTAAAGACAGCAAAGAAATACACCACCACTACGTTTTAAATTTTCAACAGCCCAAAAATAATTCTAAGTGAAGACAATAAAGAAAGTACAGTGTCACTAAAAGCCCACAATCTAAGTTTAAAAGAAAAACAGCAATTACCAGTTACTGTAAAGCACTGAATTGAATATGTTTCCTTCCCCTTCTGGCTTCAGTCTTATGCTGAGAGAGGAATAATAGATGTGATACTTAGCACCGGATTACAACAACTTGTTACAGAGCCCACTCGAGGTTCTAATATTCTGCATTTATTATTTACTAATATCGAGCAACAAATTAGCAATCTACAAATTTGGGACCCATTTGGAACCAGTGACCATTCTTCTGTTCTTTTTTCTTTTCTTTTTCTTTTCTGTTCTTTGTTCTTTTCTGTAACATCCATGTTGGTCCAATAAAAGGTATCAAATCATTTGTTTCTGGATCTGTTCTTAAAAGGATCAATATGGCACCTACAACATTTTTTCTGTTCTTTTTGAATTCAACAGTTTAAAACCACACAAAGGAAGTTACATTATACAAAGAATTATAATAAAGCAAATTTTTCCAAAATCAATAAATATTTACGAAGCATAAATTGGGACTCTAACCTCCTTAATTGCACAACACAACAAGCTTGGGACTTTTTTTAAAATTCTCGTACATCATTTGGAGAATACTTTCATTCCATCTAAAAGGAAATTTAATAACAAAGGAAAAATTCCCCCTTGGTTTAACAGGACAATTGAAAATCAGATTAAAACAAAAATTTAACTTTTTAGGAAACTTAAGGATAGTTCTCTTCCATGTAAAACTACCCTATTGCACAAATATAGATTATCTATTAAAAATCCAAAAAAATTCTATCAAATTGGCAAAAAACAGGCTGGAATTTAAACTAGCTCACACAAAAGACTGTCATAAATCTCTCTTTTCTTATATAAATAGCAAAAAGGGTGTATCATAGACCATTGGTCCCATTATAACCAATGGTTCTCCCTTATCTGATATAGAAACCTCAGATCTCTTTAATAAATATTTTTGTTCTGTCTTTTCCCAGCAATCATCTATTAGTACACTTAAAGTCTACCATGCAGATTATCACAGGTTTTACCCAACCGACATTTTACAGGCTATTAAAAAAAAACAAAAAAAACAGTAGTCCAGGCCCAGACGGTATCCATCCATGGTTTCTGACTGAAACCTCTACAGATATCTCTATACCATTGTCAGTTATCTTTAATAAATCGTTACAAGAAAGTAATGTACTAAATGATTGACGTTCAGCGATAGTTACTCCAATACGCAAAAAAGGCAATAGCGAGGTTCTGTGCAAATTTATCGTCCAATTAGCCTGACCTCAGTGGCTGGTAAACTAATGGAACAGGTAATGAAGTCTTTGATAGATCAGGATTGTAAAAAATTTGGAATTTACGATTCAATCCAGCATGGATTTACTCTTTAAGTATTCCTGTACCACCAACCTGATATCATTTTACAGTAATATAAATGCTCTCCTAGAGGTAGGTACCCCTTCTGATGTAATTCTTCTGGACTTTAGTAGAACCTTTGATAAAGTCTCACATAAAAAACTCATTACTAAAATGCATAATTTAGGTTTGTCATCTGATATTGTCAACTGGACCTTAAACTGGTTAACAAACCGTTCCCAGAGAGTTAGAATCAATGACACCTTGTCTGATCTGGGTAGAGTGACAAGTGGTGTGCCACAGGGGTCAGTCCTGGGACCAACACTGTTTAATCTCTTTATTAGTGATTTACAAACAGGGCTTAAAAATTTCATGGTTAAATTTGCAGACAACACTAAATTAGGGGGTAAGGTTAATAATCAAGAACATATTTCCTCATTAAAGGAGGATTTGGGAAAATTAACACTTTGGGCAAATGATAATCATATGCAGTTTAATCAAGACAAATGTTTAGTAGTACATTTCGGTGCAAACAATCCCAAAATGATATATCATATAAATGGACTTCCACTTCACTCATCAAACTGTGGGAAAGACTTGGGTATATATGTTAATAATAAACTCACGTCAAATGATCACTGTGTTAAAAATGCTTGTATGACCAATAGACTTTGGAGGCAAATATAACGCACTTTTATTAACCACACTGAACAATGCCTTATCCTATTGTACAGGGCATATATTAGACAGTATCTGGACTATAGCGCCCCTTTTTGGAATCCAAATCAAAAAAAAGATATAGCCATTCTTGAACAAGTTCAAAGGAGAGTAACCAAAATGATTCCCAGATTAACAAATTTGGATTGTCAGACTAGATTAAAAGCTACTGATCTCTTCTCTCTTCAAACTAGAAGACTAAGAGGTGATATGTTTATGGTTTTTAATTTAATAAATTTCACCAGATCTAATGGGAAAATGTGGTCTAACATTCTCCAAAAGGAGACATGTTCCGAGACTGCACAACAAACAGCTTGAGGTAAAAAAATTATAGAACCAGCAAGAGGGGAAACTTTTTTTCAGTAAGGGTGTCTACTGTATGGAACACCTTGCCACAGGAATTAGTTGAGGCTTCTAGTATCACTATCTTCAAAAACAAACTAGATGTTTGGATTAGGGATAACAAATAAATAATGTCCCACATTGTGTGGGGAACTGTCTCGATGGGCATTGGCTTTCTTCTGTTCTTTCATACCGAGTACCAAGTAATGCCCACCCTGCCAAACTCAACGCAACATCCTCCACTCCCAACATCTCGTCTGCTACACCACCACCTGTACACCTACAGGTGGCAGTAGCATGGTAGGGTGAAGCAGCCCTTCTACTCTGGAGGAGGAGAGCATTGTTCCTGAACCTTGGTCACCAGCGTTGTGAGCAGTAGAGTTACTACTGCACTGATAGGCCGGCTTCACGTTTTTTTTAATGGGGTAGACAGTAACTGCAATACTTCATTGTCAGTGAGTGCAAAATTAAACATATACCTCTAATGCAAGACATCATGGGCAATATATGCAAATCACTATAACCCCACTCCCCCGTTAGGCAAGGCAGCAACTTCAACAACACGAAGGCATTACCCCTGACTTTAGAGCAAAGCCTGACTCGATCATCTAGGAGGTTGGAAGGAGGGGTACAAAATAAACATTTCTGTTTTACCCAAGCCCAAATTACTTGGGTCATGGGGAGGGGTCACACATGTCTGAGGGGGCCCCAAAAAGTCACAGGTCACACAAAGATGGATTGTCCACAATAGGAATGGGATTGTACTGTATGGCTTTATTCTGACACAGATACCAGTCAGAATTTGGTGGTGCCCCCAAGGGCTTTGGAGGTGCAGAACGCAAAGTACACAGAAATTCCACAGGTGAAGAACTTCTACAGAGTACACACTTCGAACATCCATCCCCTTCTTCTGGGGCAAATGGAAAAGAAAAGATGGGGCACTAGTGATAGCCAGAACTATTACAGCACAAATCACAATGGGCAGACCCAAAGCACACTTTTAGAGAGCACAAGAACTAGACCCGTAGAGTCCCACATTAGAGCACAGAACATGGACCTGTTGAATCCTGAAAGTTACCTGCGGGCATACATTCCCGACCCGGTGAGAGCACTTTGTTTCCTCCCCTTATTAAATTTCACAAACTGGGGGAACCAAGTTACCACCCAAACACTTGTAAGCAAATTGTCCCTCTGCAGCCTGGATTGAGTGGTAGTTCATCAGCCAAAGCCAGACTTCCTCTGAAATTACAACATTCACATTTTCCCAGGCACTACAGGCTTTTTTAGATGTTCTAATGTACCTTTGTGCTAGTCACAGTGTGCCCATTTAAACATTTCTTGTTAAGGTCCCACATAACTAACATTCTCTCTCAAAAACTGTAGGGGTCCTTTTCCACAGAACCCAACCCACAGTAAGTACTTAAACAGGTCACTAAAGTAAACACACAGAAGCCCCAGGCTGAAGGGCTTTCTGATTTACTGTACAAGAAGTGACAGAATCCAAGACACTTTAGCTTTTCCATGGCTTGAGGCTTTGATTTCAAAACACCCAAATTATTCTGGGCAGCACTTTTAGAAGATGTGTTACAGGTGTGGAGATTGCCCCAACAGGTACTCACTGTACCAGTCCTAAATAGCACATCTGTGAGGAAATTCACTCTCTTGGGGCCCTGCAAGAGACAGTTGCCACCACATCCCATCACACAGACTGTTTTGCTGACAAACTAAGGCGAGAAAAGAAAAGAGGGGCACTCCCCTCTGGCAGTTGGGTTGCCAGCTGCCGGAGCACCAACTGGTTCACACCAACTCCACAGACTAACTCTCTCTGACTACTGAGTCAAAACTGTAGCACAGAGAGCAAGGAGGGCTTACACTGCTGTGAGAGTTCTGAATTCCACATGGCATCCTCTGGCTCAGCATAGACTGTCCATATGATTCATAAAGGGACCCTACAGTGATTTCACCCTTCTGCTGCCCAAATTCTGCCTAAACTTGTACTGAAGTGGTTCTACTAACCCCAGGGGAACCTGGGTGCTATATCACCATGAAGAAATTCAGGCTGGATATGTTTTGTGCAAGACCACAAAGCACCACAAAGCCTCAAAAACATTCTGCACAGGGTAGAAACCGCAAGCCATAGACAGGTATTTTTATCCTTTGTAGGACTCAACAGTGTGATATAGTTGTTGTCTCTGCCCAGGTGAAGGGCTCTGCCAGCCAGTTACTGACAGTTATTTGGGTCATGGTGAGCTCAAAGCAGGAATACAATGACAGTGCACTGAAACAGGAGTCTTGGCTAAATGAATCTTCTCAGGCTAGCAAATAAAAAAACATTTCACTGTAGCTTTCCCTGGCCCCATCACCTAATTCCCTTCAGGTGGTGGGGGGATTTTCTGTTTCCACTCACTGTCATCTGTTTGTCATTTTAGTATCATATTCATTGTATTTTACATGTTGTGTTTCAGATTGTGAAGCGCTGTGAGCTTATAGAAGGGCAGTCAATAAAAACACCTGGGGCTGGATTTTCAAAGCTTATGATGCAAAATGCAGTTGCCGATGTTGAGCGCAGCTTGCATCATGGCAAATGGGACAAAATGTTTGTGGGCTATTTTCAAACCTGTTGACATATTTGTAACAGCTCCCACACATTATGGCATCTTCTTTTGACACATGCATCATTTTTGTTGTGCAACTTGAGGCATTAAGTTAGACTACCTTTTTGTGGTCTATCAGTCATGTTACAAATAGCACAGTTGCACTAAAAATGTGTCACAAATCTCTGAAAATCCAGTCGTTAAACTCTAGTATCTTGGCCAGCATTCCCCCTTGACTCAATAAAACAGCTGCTGTCACGGACATAGGCCACCTGGCATTTTCACACCCCTTTCCTGCCAACCAAGTAGCAGGTGTGGCATGGGCTGTGAACGCAGATACCTTCTTGCCCTCCTGGCCTGCAGAGGTGTACATAGAAACATAGACTTTGATGGCAGACAAGGACTGCTTGACCCACCTAGTTTGCCCATTTCCCTACCTATTGGATCAGCTGCAGATCCTAGTTAACCAACAGCCTACTTCTTTCTACCCCCCACCATGTTATGTCCCATGCATTCTTGAATTCCCCCACTGTTTTTGACCCCACAACCTCCTCAGAAAGGCTGTTCCATGCGTCCACCATCCTCTCTGTGAAAAAATACTTCCTCACATTGCCCCGAGCCATCCCATCTCTATCTTCAAATTGTGTCCCCTTGTTCTTGCACATCTCTTTTTTTGAAAGATGCTACCCTCTTGGACTTTGTTCATTCAGCAGTGTTTCACGACATGAGCGATCATGGAATTGTTGCTTGCATAAGATCTCAAATTAAGGCCCGTCTGCAGCCCATCTTTATAACAAAACAATCCCTTCACAAATTCAGTGCAGTAAACTTCCTATCTGATCTAAGCATGATCAGATGGCAAGATCTCTACCTAGCCAAAGATGTCAATGAGGCAGCTTACACCCTTAATGACAAACTCACTACAATAATAAATAAGCATGCCTCTTTCATCAAAGTAAGGGTATGGAGCAGTTCCAACCCCTGGTTCACCTCGGATCTCAAGGCAGCCCTTATAGCTCGAGATAAGCTCTGGGCTAAAGCTAGACATTCCAAAGAATCTTCGGATTGGCAGGCCTTTAGAACAGCCAGGAATACCTGTGTGAAAAGAATTCGCTTTGCTAAAGCTAGCTATTATACTTCTACTCTCGAACAAGCTAAAGGTAACCCTCATAAAATATGGAAGACTATCAGATCTATAGAAGGACGGCTCACGGCCCCCTCTGTCCCAACAAAGATAGTTGCAAGTGGCAAGATCGTGGAAAACAAGTCCCTAATCCTGGAGGAACTTAACTCCCACTTTGCCATGGCTGGATTAGCTTTTGACTCATCACCTTATGCTGGTTTTGCGGTGAGCCAGCATACCCCTCCCCCATATCTAGTCCTGCACCCAGCCCCTTCCAACTGCGCGAGATAACTTATAAAGAAGTAGAAGATTCTCTTCTTAACTTAGACACCAAAAAAGCGCAGGGGACGATGGCTTGGAACCCTTTTTCCTAAGGTCAGGCTACGCCCATCTCACTGCCCCAATTCTCAACATCTGCAGTCTTTCCATTACATCTGTTACTGTGCCGTCCTTCTGGAAATCAGCACATATCCTCCCTCTATTTAAATCTGGTGACCCGTACGATGTGAACAACTATAGGCCTATCTCCTTATTGCCTATCCTTTCTAAAGTTCTCGAAAAACTGATCCCTATTCAGTTAAAATCTCACTTGGAAACCTTCTCTCTCATTAACCCAGCTCAATCCAGCTTCCGGGCTAATCATGGCACAATCACTGCCCCAGCAAAAGTAACCAATGATTGGATCTCTGCTATAGATGCTAAGAAGGTAACTGGCGCTGTCTTTTTGGACCTAAGCAAAGCTTTTGATCCTGTTGATCACAAACTATTTGTCAATTGCCTTGCAAAGCTGGGTGCCACATACCATACCACCCAGTGGTTCTCTAGCTACTTAACTGGGAGATCCCAAAAAGTAAAGGCGGAAGGCTTTTTTTCTGCTGCCTTGCCAGTTGCAAGAGGAGTCCTCCAAGGATCCATCTTAGGCCCTATCTTGTTTTCCATATACATTAATGACTTAGATACTAACATATCTACGTCCAATCTGTACTTTTTCGCGGATGATACTGTGTTGTATACTTCTGGCTCATCGTTATCTGAAGTCAAGGGAGTGCTTCAAGCGGACTTCGTACAACTTGAGCATAATCTAATAAAGGCAAAGCTTCTGCTCAATGCTAAGAAGACTAAAGCGATGATATTCGGAAGCTGGATCAGTTGAAGCAAAAGGAAGCTGGGAAGGCAGTCAGAACAGCAAAGGCCCAAAGCGAGGAAAAGATAGCCAACTCAGTTAAGAAGGGGGATAAAACCTTTTATAGGTACATCAGGGAGCGAAGGAAAACCAAGGGAGGGATAGTGAGGCTTAATAAAGGGGATGGAGGGTGGGCAGAGGGTGACTGTGAAAAGGCAGAGATACTAAACAAATATTTTTGCTTAGTATTTACAAATGAAGAGGGGGAGGTACCTAAAACAAACAGAAACACTCTGGATACAGAAGTTGATACCAGCCCATTTACAGAAGAAAGGGTTCTGAAAGAGCTCTTAAAACTGAAGGTTGACAAAGCAATGGGGCCTGATAGGATTCATCCTAGAATTCTAAAAGAACTAAGGGTAGAACTAGTGACACCACTGACTACCCTCTTTAACAAATCATGGGAGGATGGGGTCGTACCCGAGGACTGGAGGAGGGCAGATGTGATTCCCCTTCACAAAAGTGGGAGCAAGGCAGAAGCAGGAAACTACAGACCTGTTAGTTTAACCTCAGTGATAGGGAGAATGATGGAATCACTTCTGAAGGAAAGAATTGTCGAGTATCTAGAGGCCAGAGGGGCACAGGACCCAAGGCAGCATGGATTCACAGCGGGAAGGTCATGTCAGACTAATCTGATAGATTTCTTTGATTGGGTGACCAAAGTAGTAGATCAGGGAGGGGCTGTGGACATGGCCTACCTAGACTTTAGCAAGGCATTTGACACAGTCCCACACAAAAGATTAATATACAAGTTAGCCAGCCTGGGAGTGGGTCCCAAGATGACAGCCTGGGTAAAGAATTGGCTGGAGAATAGGACACAGAGAGTAATAGTAAATGGAGTCCACTCTGAAGAAAGGGGGTTACTAGTGGGGTACCGTAGGGTCAGTATTAGGACGGTCCTCTTCAATGTCTTTATGCTACATTGCAGAGGGACTGGAAGGAAAAGTATGTCTCTTTGCAGATGACACAAAGATCTGCAACAGAGCTGATGCTCAAGGTGGGGTGGAAAGGATGAGAAGGGACTTGGCAAGGTTAGAGGAATGGTCAAATGTATGGCAGCTTAGATTCAGTGCTAAGAAGTGCAAGGTAATGCACCTGGGAAACAAACACCCAGGGAAGAGTACACAATGGGGGGTGAGATACTAACAACAACAAAAATGGAAAGGGACCTGGGGGTAGTCTATCAGATGACCTAAAGGTGGGCAAGCAACGTGAGAGGGCAGCAAGGAGGGCTGGAGGGATACTGGGATGCATAGGGAGAGGCATCACCAGTAGAAAACAGGAAGTTATTATCCCCTCTGTACAGACAGCTGGTGAGACCCCATCTGGAGTACTGCGTGCAGTTCTGGAGACCCAATATCTGCAAAGACATAGGCAGGATGGAAGCTGTCCAGAGGAGGGCAAACTAAATGGTGCAGGGTCTGCACGGAAGACATATGAAGAGAGACTTAAGGAGCTTAATATGTATAGCCTCGAGGAAAGAAGGAGGGGGGACATGATAGAAACTTTCAAGTACCTCAAGGGAGTCAACAAAGTCCAAGAGGGTATCATCTTTCAAAAAAAGAGGTGTGCAAGAACAAGGGGGCACAATTTGAAGATAGAGGGGGTGGCTCAGAGGTAATTTAAGGAAGTATTTTTTCACAGAGAGGGTTGTGGATGCATGGAACTGCCTTCCGGAGAAGGTTGTGGAGTCAAAAACAGTGGTGGAATTCAAGCATGCATGGGACAGTCATAAGGCAATTCTAGGGGGTGGGGGTAGGAAGAAGTAGGCTGCTGGTTAATTAGGATCTGCAGCTTATCCATTAGGTAGGGAAATGGGCAGACTGGGTAGGCCAAGCGGTCCTTATCTGCCGTCAAATTCTATGTTTCTATGTTTCTCCCGTAGTACTGTCACAGGCCCCCCCAAATACCCTTGCCCAAGACTTCATTGTCACCACACTAAATAAGCCTTTGGAAGTTGTAACCAAATTTAAATATCTGGGTATCTGGATCGACAATAAATTATCTTTCAGTGACCACGTCGAAGATGTCTCTAGAAGGTTAAAAGCCAGGTTAGGTTTCTTCTACAGAAATAGGCCCCTTTTCCCCCTTGAAACTCAAAACAAGCTTGTCCAGGCCACTTTTCTCCCCCTGCTCGACTATGGCGATGTAATCTAATTCTCCACCACTCTTGCAAATCTATGTAAACTGGACATCCTTTATCACCGTGCGTTACGGTTCATTACCAACTCCCCTTACTGTTCGCATCACTGTGACTTATATGCAGCTGTTGGTTGGACATCCCTTAGTACTAGACGCCTGCTCCATGCTGGGCTATGGACTCTTAAACTGCTCCTGCAGAAATTGCCAAGCCATCTCTCATCCCTCATTAGTATCTCACATAGTGCATACTCGTTAAGAAAATCTGACTTTATTATGCTTGATATACCAAGGACGCGGACCTCCTTTGGTAAACGTGCTATTGCATATGCCTTTCCCTCCATTTGGAACCAATTACAAACCGTACTGAAACTAACTAGCACAGTTTCAATAAACTTTTACAAATTGCTAAGTTCAGCCAAAATAAAAGATACCTGTAACTGTCATTAGGTCTCTTCCTTCCCCATGTGTGCCATATTTATCTACTGGTAAGGTATAATTGCTTTGTCATATTAACTGCTTTTCCTTCCCCTTCTACTCCTGGCCTTACCTATGTTTATGCTCCACTGCTACACTGTCAAATCACTTCTACCCCCTTATCAGTTGTATTCTGTTGTTTGTTCTAGCTGCCAAAATATATGTATTGCACACACCAGTCATCATGTTTTATTTATCAGCATGCAACCTGTAAGTCGCTTTCCTGTGTTATATTAGTGTTTACCACCTGCGATCATCCTATGTGGAGCCCTTGTATGTATATCCAGCCTGTATCGCGCATTTCATGTATATACTGTTATTACCTATGTTTGTACATTGTTAAGTCTATATGTCACAGGACCTCCTTGTGAATGAGCTTGCTTAATGGAGTTTTCCTGCAATAAACTTGAACTTGAAAGCTTGAACTTGTTGATTTCCTTGAGGTACTTGAAAGTTTCTGTCATGTCCCCCCTCTCCCTCCTTTCCTCAAGGGTATACATATTGAATTCCTTTAGTCTCTGTTCGTATGGCTTCTGTTGCAGACCCTGCACCAATTTAGTTGCCCTTCTCTGGACTACCTCCATCCTGTCTGCATCCTTACAGAGATGGGGTCTCCAGAATTGCACACAGTACTCCAGATGGGGTCTCACTAACTGTCTGTACAGAGGGATACCAACTTCCTGTTTTCTACTGGTGATGCCTCTCCCTATACATTCCAGTATCCCCCCAGCCATCCTTCCTGCCTTCTCACATTGCTTGTTTACCTTTAGGTCATCTGATATGACTACCCCCAGGTCCCTTTCCAGTTTTGTTGTTGTTACTACCCCGCCATTGTGTACTCTTCCCGTGGGTTTTTGTTTCCCAGGTGCATTTATTTGCACTTCTTTGCATTGAATCTAAGCTGCCATACTTTTGACCATTCTTCCAACCTTGCCAAGTCCCTTCTCATTTTTTCCACCCCCCCCCCCGTGTATCAACCCTGTTGCAGATCTTTGTGTTGTCTGCAAAGAGGCATACTTTTACTTCCAGTCCCTCTGCAGTGTCACTTATAAAGACATTAAAAAGGACCGGACCCAGTACTGAACCCTGCAGGGATTCCAGATTGGTTTTACAGTTTTCCTTTAACTCCAGGGTGATGTTCTTGTAAATTGCATTATTTTACACTGAATCAAAACTGCTTGGTTTTGTTATATAAGCAATACAAGACCATAGTAACACTTTCTCTGTTGGCTGCTCCATTTTCCTGTAAAATGTCAGAGTTTCTATAGATCTAGAAGCTCTAATGGTGTTGCCGTGGCAACCCTGATTGACAGGGTGGGGGACGCTGGCAAAATGAGGGGAAACCAAAACAAAAAAAGGATTTTTTACAACCCTGGTGTAGTAGGTATAGACTTCCAAGACGGGATAGAGGTGGCAACAGAATATTACATGTGGCACTAAGATGAGATAAGACAAGGAAGTCATGTAGGGGCAAACTTAAGGGCTGTAATTAATAAGTATGCCCCTCCATTTTAACCTCCCCTAACATAAAATTCACCCTTATCCAGGCTTGGACCGCCCATACAGTGCCAGATGTGCTTGTTATCTCAGAATCCTGGCTACGGCCTTCTACACCAAATAGCGTGATTAATATACCTAGCTACCAGATTTTTAGATGCGATAGGCAATCCAGAGGAGGTGGGGTTGCCATCTACATCAAAGATAGATTTGTGGCATCAACACTTAATTCTAACTCACTGGTAGTGGGATTTGAGTGCCTGGACATAAAAATTGACCTATCCCCATCGTTAGCACTCCGAGTCATAGGATGCTATAGACCACCATCTGCCGGTACTCAGCTCTTGTCCTATCTTACAACTATCTTGGACATTAGCCCCCTGGAAACAATAATCCTCAGGGATCTAAACTACGATTGGATGTCGGAAGCCAGTCACCCGCTTAAATCTTTCTACGACTCCCTTGGTTTTACCCTACTCAACGAAGAGCCCACCCATATCAACAAAAAGAATACAGCCAAAAGTACCCTTCTGGATGTCCTGCTTGTGAATAAACCCCATTCCTTCTCCCACGTTGGAACCTTTCCACGGATATTAGTGACCATTGCCTAATAGCTGGAGTTTGGGCAGCCAACAAAGTGCCAACTATTGCCAAATTCTCCACCAAAAGGTCAACCAGGTCATTCGACCCAAAGGTATACCTACTTGACCTAAAAAACTCCCCCTTGTGGCAGAGTTTTTACCTTGCTAAATCAGTGGAAACTGCATATTCTATACTACATGAAATCATTACCTACGCCATGAATCTACATGCGCCTCTGTCAAAAATACGCTTAAAGGCTAGGAAATGCCATTGGTTCACTCAAGATCTCAAGGCTGCACTACTGTCTAGGGATAAACTCTGGAAAACTGCCCACAAATCCCAAAAAGAGGAAGACTGGCGCTTCTTTAGAACAGCCAGAAATCGCTGCACCAAACTGATTAGGGAAGCTCAAGCCTGCTATTACCAAGCAGAACTAGATACTGCAACCAGTTGTCCCTCCAAATTCTGGGCCACAATCAAAGGACTGGCGGGAGCCACGTCACAAAATATGTTCCCTACAAAAATTACCTCTGACAATACAGTAATCAATGACAAAAAAGAGATACTGCAGGCATTCAACACGCACTTCGCCACAGCAGGCTTAGCCTTCTGTAACTCGCCTGCATGTAGCTTGTGCACATAACTTGGCATGACCCCACCAAATGTTGGCTCTGTTAGTCAACATTTCTCATTCTCATCGGTTTCCCTCAAGGAAGTGGAAGACTTGATTCTCCACCTGGATACTAAGAAAAGTGCTGGCGCAGATGCACTTGAACCATACTTCCTAAAGAGAGCATGCCATATATTGGCAGTGCCTATTACTCATTTATTCAACCTGTCCCTAACACAAGGTACCCTTCCTCAAATATGGAAGATCACACACGTTATCCCGCTATTTAAATCTGGAGACTCTTGCAACCTTAATAACTATAGGCCAATTTCTCTCCTACCCACACTCTTGAGGCTACTGGAAAAAATAGTAAATGGCCAACTAAGATCCTTCATCGACAGAGAAAAATTACTAAACCCCCTTCAATCCGGATTCAGAGCCAACCACAGTACAGTCTCAGCATTAACTAAAGTAACAACGACTGGGCAACTGGAGTTGGAGCATAAAAAGTCAGTATGAGCTGTGTTTCTTGACCTCAGAAAAGCATTCGACACAGTCGACCATGACCTGCTCCTTGACTCGCTAAAAACACTAGGACTGGATGCTACTTCTCTAAACTGGTTCTCTGAATATCTGACAGACAGATACCAGCAGGTGAGAGCGGATGGCGAACTTTCTGCCCTAAAATTCTTACAAAGAGGTGTCCCTCAGGGATCCATATTAGGTCCCCTCTACTTCGCAGTGTATATCAACAACATTGACGAGGGAATCAAGGATGCAAGTATTCACTTATTCCCAGATGACACAGTGCTGTACCTGAGTTGTCCCACACCAAAAGAAGCTTGTACTGACCTACAAAAAGATTTTGACCTCCTGCAACTCCAACTAATCAATAAAAAACTGCAATTAAACACTAAGAAAACTAAAGCTATGCTATATTCTCCCACAAACTACACAAGTGCTACTGACTCCCTTCCCCCAATAACCAGGATGCTGGGAGAGTGCTTGGAGTACGTTCCGAAATTCAGATATATTGGGGTCTGGATCGACTGTAAACTCTCCTTCACTGACCACCTGGAAGACTTGCTGAAAAAATTAAGGCAAAGACTTGGCCTTTTTTACAGGATAAGAAGATTTCTTACAGCAGACGCAAAGAAACGACTAGTCCAAGCCACATTCCTGTCCTTAATTGACTATGCAGACTTTATATACAGTAGCTGTGCGTCTTCCTATCTTGGAAAATTGGATACGCTCTACCACAGAGCTATATGCTTCATCACTGACCTCCCCTTCTCTAGCCATCATTGTGCACTATATGCTGCCACGGGCTGTACCTCACGTCACTATAGGTGCAACTTTTAATGCAGCACTCTGGACACTTAGAGCCCTCAGCGGCAGACTCCTGCAATACACTGTCGACTGTCTGTCTCCGATTGTGCCCAGGAATTATTCCCTTAGAAGCTGCGCACAACTCCTGCTAAATATACCCAGGGCACTCACACAAGTTGGGAGAGCCGTCTTTGGATTCTCACTCCCATCAGTATGGAATAAAACCCAAAAAATACTTAAGCTGAAAACCCCAGTAAGTACCCTTTTGTTCAAAAGGCTTTACCATGATGGCATTACAGAAATTTGCAACTGCTTTACTAGACACTAACTAACCTCCCTCCCTCAAACAGTGGCGCACAAATGGCGGCTCCCCCAGCTGTAATGTGTGCCTCTGCCTCTAGCATGCCCACCAACAGATCCACAGGACTTATTGCCGACCTCTCATATCTTACTCTTTGATGCTCTGAACAGCTGCAGCCTGATTCTAGCACGTGCTACCGCACTTGGGGATAGTCTTTCGCTCCCAGAAATATTCGGTCCCTTGTCCATCGAACACCTCCCTCTGCCCCAACCTCCAGGACCCTCCCAGTTATGCCCCTGCTACTATATTCCTCCTCTTGCACTTAGTACAATGGCAGCTTTTCCTCTCCATATGTCGCCGCGTTTTGGGGCAAAAATTGCTTCGTCGTCTTTCTTACGGTCCTCCGTCCTCCCAATCCCTCACTCTGCTCTAACAATTGGGATCTCTTCGCTTGAGCCCCTATTCCCCACCTCTTCCTACATTATGCGCTTGATATCTTCTATCTGGTATACCTACCCTCTCCCTAACATTTCCCACTACAAAATGCACAGTTTTTGGGCTTGGATCCAGCACAAGTTCATTATCCACGACTCCTTGTAGTTCTATGTTCCATGTATATTACCTGTAAATGTAAATTTTTACTATAATAGCAGCTATTTTTACTGTTTGTACTATTGTAATTTATCTTTCTGTATTATTACTGTAGGACTGCAGGTCCACCTTGTAAATGAGCTTGCTCAATGGTGCCCGCCTGGATAAATAAAGATATTGATTGATTGATATTGATAAACTTGGATTTCTGGAGTAATGTGATGTAATAGAGACACAACTACTGGATATGGGAAGTGATTGGTTGGGCTGGGTAAAGAGGTGAGGAAGACTCAAGTCCTAAATTTCAATTGTTTTTTCAATTTACTTTTTCTCCCCAGCCATGCTCCATCAGGGATATACCCTGGTCACAGGCATATTCCCTATTCAAGCCTGATGACCCCAGGTCCAGCCCCCCGGGCCCCACATGAGCTGATGTCCTCCATGGCTCTTCCCCATGGCAGGGACTCCGGGGGTAGGGGGTGTCCTGTACCCCAAGGCAGCCCACATGTTCTAATATCCACTGTAGGCAGGCACTTGGACCTAGGGGAGCCATGAATCCAGGCCCACATATAGGTAGAGCTTGGGTTTTCCCATGTGCTTCTCCCTGCCCTCCCTCCAGCCCTTGGCATTCACTTAGTCTTGACATGCGTTGGCCACATGCAGAAATATCCTGTGGAGGGAGCAGTCTCCCTTGGACCATCGCTGGTGTCACGGTGGGACTGGTGGTGCAGTGCCATCTCTCCAACCCCAGTAGACTGCTGATACAGGGCCTCACGCTCACTCCCGAACTCAGGTTGCCTACATGGCAGCATGATGTATTGCTGCTAGGCCATCAGGGTCGCCCTGACATTTTTAATTTATTTTTTATTGGGATTCAAATTTTTACAGTTTGCCACCCAAATAGATTACCAATGTTTTGTGGCCATTCTGTACCACTTCTTTCCAGGCTGCAGTGATCTTTGGTTTTTTTTGTCTCTATTGCATTTTCTGACTCATACAGTAAAACAGGCACTTGGCCACTTGCAAGGTACTGTGGGAACTCTTTTACAGAAAACATGAATGGGATGGTGAACCAAGTAGATAAAGTCTTTGCAACCAAAAAAAGCTAAGAGACCTGCTTCCAATACAGATAATACAATAAAGACAAAAACCTAAGGTTAGAGCGTTGTTGACGCAAGTCCGCCCTTGATACCGACCGCCTTAGATTGGTGGAACATTACTTTATCTGTCAATCTGCAATCACCCGTAAGAAGGCAGAATTCCTGTCCAGGGAGATTGCAGTTGCACAGAATCAACCGGCTCAGCTGTTTCGGACTGTAGACAGACTGTGCAACCCAGCCTGTCTACAAGTTCGGAAAGCCTTTTCGCAATTAGAGTGCGAGGAGCTTGCTCCTTACTTTGCAACTAAGGTGGCCGATATCAGGGCGGACCTCTGTCCGGCAATCTCTAAGGGTGATGTTGTAGAACAATGTGAGCTCACAGTACCCCAGTTCTCTTGGAGTTCCTTTGGTCGACCTGAGTCCGTGGATATTGTAAGGATCATCCATAGTGTGCATCCCACAAGCTGTGGTTTGGACCCTGGACCGACTCCTCTAATTTTGGGTTGTATTGATATCATCTGTCCAGTCCTGGTACAAATAGTCTGGAGCTCCTTGGAGTCAGGTGAGTTTCCTAGCTCCCTGAAAGAGGCGGTGGTGACACCTCTCTTGAAGAAAGCTACCTTGGACCCAGACTGTTTCTCAAACTACAGACCCATCTCCAACCTTCCCTTTATTGGGGAGGTTATTGAGAAGGTAGTGGCTGCCCAATTGGAAGACAATTTAACCATCCACAATATCTACAAATCCTTCCAATCCGGTTTTCGTAAAAGACATAGCACCGAGACTGCGCTGGTTCAGGTGCTTAATGATCTTCTGAGGGTGAGAGATCAGAAGAGATGTTCCATTCTGGTTCTCCTTGATCTCTCGTCAGCCTTTGACACTGTGGATCACTTGGTGTTGATAGCACGCCTGAGGCAAATTTGTGGAATATCAGGAACTGTTTTACAATGGTTCACCTCATTCCTCTCTGAGAGATCACAAAAGAGTTGTGTCGGGAGTTTGTTCTTCTGGCCCAACTCCTTTGTTGTGTGGGGTGCCTCAGGGTTCCGTGCTGTCATCCATGTTATTTGCAGTGTATATGCTGCCCCTTGGAGACATTATTAGATGGTATGGGCTGAGGTTCCACTGCTATGCAGATGATACCCAGCTATACCTGTCTTTTGCACCCGACCAGGATGGAGCTTTCGCGGTGTTTAACAACTGTCTTGAGGAAATCCAGGGTTAGATGGATTCTAGTTGGTTGAACTCAGAGAAGATAGAGGTTTTGGTTGTGGACTTGGGAGGTCAGATAGAGAGGTTGTGTTGTGGCACGCCTTCTGGAATATTTCTTGGTTGCATGTCACTTCTGACCTCTGAACGGGTGCGTAGGCTTGGGATTGTCCTAGACGACAGACTGACATTACTGTCTCAGGTGTCAGCCGTTGTCAGGACTTCCATTTACCTTTTTTGGAATATCGCCAGGGCTAGGCACCTTGTTCCGTCTGACTCTTTGCCAACGTTGGTCCATGCCTTTGTGTCCTCGTGTTTGGACTATTGCAACACCCTCTACTTTGGGCTTTCTGGGGTTGAAATCCGCCGCCTACAGCTGGTGCAGAACGCTGCAGCCCGAGTTTTGACTGGGACAAGTAGGTCCTCCCATATTACCCCGCTGCTGCGCAAACTGCACTGGCTGCCTATACGGTGGCGGATCACCTTTAAGGTCATTTTAATGACTTTCAAAGCCCTTCACGATCAGGGTCCGGCCTATCTGAAAGAACTTCTGGTGCCTTACTACCCAGGCCGATCGCTCCACTTGGCCAAAGAGGGGTTGCTAGAGATTCCAAGAGTGAGTTTAAAATCTTCTGGCAGTAGAGCTTTTTCTCATGCTGCCCCCACTCTCTGGAATTCTCTGCCATGCCGGTTACGGGAGTGCACCTCCGTGGAGGAATTCAAGAAGAACTTGAAAACCTATTTGTGGCAAATGGCCTTTTTGGATGCTTAATCCTTCTTGGATGCTTAAGTAAATTTATTCTGTTGAGATTTTTTATTTGTATTTATTATTTGATTTTAATAATCATTGTTAACATGATATGATTTTATTTATATGTATTATTGATTTATATTTGATGCTGTGGTTTTAGTATGTTCCGCGCCGCCTTGGTATGCTGAAAGGCGCTATACAAATAAACTTATTATTATTATTAAGGCCATCTCAGCCCTAGAAGAAGTAGTAGCACTGCTCCAGACAAGGTCAGTTCCAGCCTATTTTACTCACCATTTTCAAGGAAATACTCTTCAGAAGGTTTTTAAACAAGTACAGATGCTCATCCACCCACCTGAAAATGCTCCATAGCCAGCAAAAGAGCACTTCATAACAGTGTTATTGCTTCAGAAGGAGCATTTTCTTCAAGATTTGAAGCACTTTTGATCACTAAAGTTCCATTTTTCTTACCTGATTTAAAATATGGGGAGTAAATTACTCTTGCCTGCCAGAATGATCTGGAGCACTGAGTAGTATAGAATACCCATGAAAGGTAGGCAATCTACTTGGATGGCAAACTGTTTTTTTCTTTATTAATGTTTTATTGAATTTAATAACTAAAACATTCATAAATGTAATTCATAAACATACTCTATTTACATAGTTGCAGTATTTAAAAGTTATACTTGAAAAGATTATTTGACCACAGTTTATACGTATCAGTTCAGTCCTAGAATAAATGGTGACGCTGATAAATTCTCTCAGCAATACTAAAATAAATAACACTACAAAACTAAATCTAATAACTAACAGAAATATTCTACAAGCATGACAGAAATGGATTCCATATTTGCTCAAACATATTTAAGTTGTCAGAAGCAACATAACTGATTCTTTTTTGAAAGCTAGTCCTGTCACACCACTACTACCTCTGTATAGGTCACTGGTGAGGCCACACCTGGAATACTATGCTCCGGACAGGCTGGAGACGCTGTAATGCAGGGTGACCTCACCAAGATGATACAGGGCCAACAAGGCAGATCTTACAAATACCATCTCAAGGCACTGAACCTGTACTCGCTGGACAGCAGGCAAGGGAGGAGGGATATGATAGAGATCTTCAAGTTACTGAAGAGAATAAACAAGGTGAACTGTGGGGAACTATTTAGCATGAGTATAAAATCAAGAATGTGATGTCTTAAGTGGAAACTTGCAGAGGGAAGATTTGAGAGGTATGTGAGAAAGTTCTGTTTTACAGAAAGTGTGGTGTAGCTGTGGAACAGTCTGGCAGAGGAGGTGGTGGGCACCAAGACCATACATGGTTTCATGCATAGCTGGGACAGGGTGAAGGGTGTGATGGTTGTTCAGGTCTGTAGTAGTGAGGAGGGGAGCAGGGGGGTGGACCTGGTGGCATAAACCCTGCATGAACAATAGATCCCGGGGCAGATAGAGAACACCAGGCAGACTGGATGGACCCGTGGTCTTTTTCTGCTGTCATTGTCTATGTTTCTATATATTTAAGCCAGTCCTGGAATTTGGGGACATATAGGATCATCCAGTAAGTAGAATGAGCCTCTTGAGGTCTAGGCACAGTGATAGAAATCATCTACATAGATGTTGACGGCAGATAAGGGCCTACGGCCCACCTAGTCTGCCCATGTGCGCGCATACTTAGCTTAGCAATTGGATGTATATTTCCCCTCTCCATTTGCTAATATATATAGTGTAAAAAAAAAAGAAATTCCATCATACTTACCTTTTGGCTCCAACATTGGTAGCCGTGTACACTTGCCTGAATTTAGAGTTCTGTAGCTCCATGGACCTTTGTACACCACCCAGGATCCTAGGCTTATACTACCATGCCATGATGGTGTACTCCTGTTTTCCTGCAGGACTCCATTACTGCCAGCATTGCCTCTGCGCATGCGAAGTGCTGCTTCCCTTTCAGTCTGCTGCTATCCCCTATCCCCCTTCCCACTGCATACTAATTCTATCTGTTGTTCTTCCCCTTAGGTTAGCACAGGAGTACCCCAGCCCTCACTCAGCAGCTGGCCAGTGCTCCCTTGTGACCCACTAAAGGTAAATACATCTCCTCTGCTGCACTATCTCTTGGAGGGATGTTAGCCTGTCGACACACAGCGTTGATTGCCCTGCCCACCCCACCCAGCCACCCTCCCACCAAGGGCATCTGTCTCCACTTATTGATCTCCCCCAGGTCACGTGACTAGTCACGTGATTGGTGGCCTGTTTTACTAAGTGTCTATTTTCCCATTAGCTCCTTATATTCTGCAACCACTAGGAGTCACTGTGGCACCCTAAGTTTGTCCTGCCTTCCCTACCCTACTCTCTAGTTTCCACTGCAGTCTCACCTGGCTTCCCCTCACTGCTAGTCACTTTCTTGCCTCCTTTCTGCACTTTCCTCCTATCTCCTGCCAGGACTCAAACCCTGCACCTTCCACACTAAAGGCAGTGTCCCTACCACTACGCTATTGCTGCTCCCCTGTTGGAGTACGGCCTTTTCTGCCCATTGACCCTTTTCTCCCCTCACTGGTTCCGCATCTTTCACCATGGCCATCCTCGGCCCCCTTGTATTAGCCTTGTATTTCCTACTCCCCCCTACTTCCTACCCCCACCATGGCACCCTCAGTCATAGAAACATAGACTTTGACGGCAGATAAGGACCACTTGGCCCACCCAGTCTGCCCATTTCCCTACCTACTGGATAAGCTGTAGATTCTAGTTAACCAACAGCCTACTTCCTGCAACCCCCCACTATAATTGCCTTGTTTCTGTCTCATGCATGTTTGAATTCCCCCACTGTTTTAGACCCAACGACCTCCTCAGGAAGGCTGTTCCATGTATCCACCACTCTCTCCATGAAAAAAAATGTCCTCACATTACCTCTGAGCTGTCCCCCCCATCTTTAAATTGTGCCCCCTTGTTCTTACACATCTCTTTTTCTGAAAGATGCTACCCTCCTGGACTTCGTTGGTTCCCTTGAGGTACTTGAACATTTCTATCATGCCCCCCGTCCCTCCTTTCATCAAGAGTATACATATTAAGCTCTCAGTCTCTCTTCATGTATGGTTTCTGCTGCAGACCCTGCACCATTTTAGTTGTCTCCTCTGGACGGCTTCCATCCTGTCTATGTCCTTGCGTAGATGAGGTCTCCAAAACTGCACACAGTACTCCAGATGGCGTCTCACCAACTGTCTGTATAGAGGGATAACCACTTCCTTTTTTCTACTTGTGATGCCCCTTCCTATGCATCCCAGTATCCCCCTGGCTCTCCTTACTGACTTTTCACATTGCTTACCCACCTTTAGGTCATCTGATATGACTACCCCCAGGTCCCTTTCCATTTTTGTTGTTGTTAGTACCTCCCCTGCTATTGTGTATTTTTCTTCTGGGTTTTTGTTTCCCAGGTGCATTACTTTGCACTTCTTTGCATTGAATCTAAGTTGCCATATGTCTGACCATTCCTCCAACCTTGCCAAGTCCCTTCTCATCTTCTCTATGCCGTCTTGTGTATCAACTCTGTTACAGATCTTTGTGTCATCTGCAAAGAGGCATACCTTTCCCTCCAGACCCTCTGCAATATCACCTATAAAGATGTTAAAGAGGACTGGACCCAGTACTGAGCCCTGAGGTACTCCACTAGTAACCCCCCTTTCTTCGGAATGTGTTCCATTCACTATTACCTTCTGTGTCCTGTTGTGCAGTCAGTTTGCTACTCAGGCTACTACCCTGGGACCCACTCCCAGGCTGGCTAACTTGATTATTAATCTTTTTTGTGGGACTGTGTCAAATGCCTTGCTAAAGTCTAAGTAGGCCATATCCACAGCTCCTCCCTGGTATATTACTTTGGTCACCCAGTCAAAGAAATCAATTAGATTCGTCTGACATGACCTTCCTGCTGTAAATCCATGCTGCTTTGGGTCCTGTGCTCCAGGCCCTCGACAACCCCACCTCCTCACCCCAGCCCTCCATCGACCGCCCACTCTGTCTTGCCATGTGCTTCCCCACTTCCTCCCCTTTACCCCAACCCCATCTTCACCTCTTACTGCTCTCGCCTTTCCCTGTTTGCAGCACCCCACATTCTTTTTCTCCCCATCCCTGTTACCGGCCCTAAGCTGTCCCATCAAACCCCCCTAGGTCACTTCTCCCACAGGCATCTATAGCTCTCTCTGCTCAGACTCCTGCTCCTTCTTCTTATGCTGATGTCAGGCAACGTCCACCCCAACTCTGGTCCCACTCCTACCCCAGCCACTCAACATCCCACGGTCTGAACCTAGCTTCAATCAATATCTCTAGCCTGCAGAAAAAATGTGACTCCCTTCAGGTCTGGATCACCCAACACCAGCCTGATATACTCTGCCTGGTAGAAACCTGGCTCACTATAATCACCCCTGACTCTACCATCTCCAACCCTGGGTACTCAGTCCTTCCAGTCCAATAGATGTGGTAAACATGGAAGGGGTTGTGCCATCTACCAGTGATTCCTGCAATGCATTGCCCTCCCACCCACCCACCTTGACCATGGTGTACAAGGCCTCAGTTAAAATTACCCTTCACAAAGCCTCTGCCCCTCTCTTTGTCACTGCTGTATACATCCCACCGAGGAACCAAGAATCTGCCTTCCTCTCTCTCCTAAACTACCTCTCCCTAAATCTGAGTGTCTAGCTCTAGGTGACTTTAATGTTAACTGGTTGTCTCACTCAGCCACCCCCTCAAGGATGCCATTGCTGCGATGGACTTTTCTCAAATTGTCCCCACTCCCACAAGGGTCAGCACCAAAACCGGCACCGCTATCCTGCTTGACCTGGTTCTAACTAACCACCCCAACAGAATCTCGCGTGTCTCAGTGCTGTCCAATGCCTTGAGCGATCACCCTCCAGTGACTTGTACCTGGTCCTGTAAGAGAATGAAACAACCACCAAAAATCATTTATCAATGGTGTCTGAAGCCCGGGATGCTCCAACGCCTAAAACACCGCCTCAGTTCCCATGACTGGTCGCATATCTACAGGGCCATTGATGTCAACATGGCCTTAGCTTACTTCATATCCTCCTTCACTTCCGCCTGTGACAAATATGCCTCGTACATAAAAAGTGTCATTAAGCATCCCTCTACCCCTCGGATTACTCGCTGTCTACTTGACCTTATTCACTAGCATGACTCCCTCTGGCAAATTGCCCTTTACACTGGCAAGCCTGCTGATCAGTAACAGTACCATGCAATGAGAAACAAATGCACCTGGGAAATTCGCAAAGCCAAAGCAGAGCATTACAAGTCCTCCCTTACCTCCACTTGGGGGTCTGGCAGAAAATTCTGGAACAGTCTCAAAGAGTTGAATGGGAAACCCACATTTATTTATTTAGTTTTTGTTGACCGGGTAAGTGCACTAGACAAATTCTGCCTATTTTCAGGCACGACCCGGGGGAGGGGGATACAGATGAATGCCAACTGACTTTGAACCAGATTAAGCTGTTGGTGGTATTTTTAGTGAAATCTCCCCCCACCACCATCCTCACTAATGGCATGGCTACCTCTGACCCCAAACACATAGCAGACCTCCTTAATACATTCTTCTCTGACCTTAGTAGTATACTCCCTCCCCACTTTTTCAACCCCCCTACCTCGGATGTAGCCCCACCTCCTCTCCTTGTGTCAGGATGGTCACCCCTCATGAAGCCAAGCCCTACCTCCTAGAGGCTTTAGGGCATGCCTGCTTCAGTGCTGACACTCTTGACCTCAAGCTCGTACGCCTTACTCTTGATCTTGTCCTCTCCCCCCTCACCTCCAACCTCAACAGCTCCCTCTGTCTTGGGTCCTTCCCTTCCAAATGGAAAGCTGCCGTTATCATTCCTATCCACAAAGGCGGTGACCATGCCTCTGCTGGAAACTACCACTCTATCTCTGTCCCCCCCCCCCCCAAGGCACTAGAAAGAATTATATCTGACCAACTCACTAAGTACAATCTTCTTATGCCGGCAACAACATGGTTTTCGACAAGGCCATAGCACTACCTCTGCCTTGCTGGAATTCACCTCCTCCTTGCATCTTTGGTCGTAGTTTGGTATAGGGAGAAGAGGGTTAAGATCCCTCAAGATACGTGTCATAGATTTGGGGCTTATTTAATGACCCAGCAACCTAGAGCAGAATTCCATACCTTCAGTCCATATGGGGATCATTTTTGGGCAGGAGCAGAGGATGAGCTTTGTTTGAATTGTCCATTTTGTGAAGAACTGGACTTCACCATAACCTCAGGGGTGTAGTAGATGTAATGTAGTATCTTGAACTAAATTATGGTCCCCTTCCCTGAATTTCCTTTGAGGAGTTGCAGGTGTTTCCCTAAGTTCTCCCGTGCTTCTGGGCATATCTTGACTCCAGCTCTTGGATGACAAATTGTAAAAATCTGAATTATAATAAAAAATTAAATTGAAATTTGGGAGTTTTGTCTTCCTCACCTCTTTTATCCATTGTCACAAGTGCTATCATAGCAAACTCCTTCAAACATTTAAACCAATTACAAGGGAATAAGCCCAGGGCACTCGCACTACAACCCACACACAGGAAGTGTGTGTGTGTGTGTGTGTGTGTGTGTGTGTGTGTGTGTGTGTACAGATAAGATTCAAACTGACATACTGAATCGGGTTAAGTTGTTGATAACTATTTTTGGTGAATCGGGCAAATCTGGCTGAGATACTGGGGAAATTCCTCTACTCTAAACATTTTGAACATGGAGACTCCTAGGGGCCATAAAACTAGTAGGCAAATTTAGAAAAAAATCCTAATAGCAAACAAAGGGAAGTACCCATTAGGGCTACACATACAAATCAAAACACTCTGCAACAACATATGCTTTTGCAGATTTTGACTGTAATACTCCTTTAAACTGGGTGTTCTGGGTTATGGTTGCAACAAAAAAAAAAAAAACAGTTTTCCTACTTTCAGTTTACTTGTTCGAGGGGCAGCATGTACTGCAATACTGAAAAGTAACAGTGCTGGCTTCGACCTCTGTGGCCAGAACAAGTAAAGCAAGGTGGGTGCACTTCTGAATCAGGATTTGTAGCAAATTAAACCATTCACTCCAGAGCGCTGTTTATACAATTTATTTCTGCTGCGTTATCTAAAGTACAAATTTCACATTTCATGCAGGATTCATGTGATAAAACAGCATGAGCAGCTAGCAGCATATTTTTTATCGATGAGCGCCATAGTGACAGTAATCAAGTGCTCTTATGCATTTAGTGTAAAAAGTAAGGGATTGCTTTTAAGTATCCCAAAACAGCTTGGTACTTTATACTTCCTGCCACAGTGCTGTTGACAGACTTAGACCTCTGTGGCTTCTGACAGTAGACAGTCACACAAAACCCTTCAATCTCCATTCACCTCCTTAGCCTTCCTTAACCTCCCTTGGTCTCATTTCCTGGCAGTGTGCATCACATGTTTGCTGAATGCAGTGTTCATGACTTGTAAAAACACTGTGGGATACAGAATGCATGAAAGGCACTATCTAAAACTTAAATTCCTTTCCTGTACTATTAAAATGCCATTGTATAGGTTTAGAGTTCTGAAACGTTGTTACTCATTGTTGCTGGGTGTGTATCTTACATTCTCTCTAGGCCTGGATGTAGAGTACCAGTCTTTCACTGAATCTTTGAGCCAGTGTCCGAAAGACCACTGCGATTACCTTCTGGATACAATTGATGCACAGCTGAGCCAAATGCAGGTACAGATCCATGTCAGTAGAAGGGGTGACATAAAGAAATGATTTCCAAGGAGAAGCAGAATGTTCATGGTTCTAAGACCAGCTAAGATGTGGCACAAGATTTTCTAGAATTTTATTCAGTAAAAACTTTTCTTGAAAAATGTTAAGGTGGTACTTTCTTCCTAGGGGGCAGGTGAGCTCTTTAGTTTAGACATGGGGTGGGGTGTTGATTGGCATGTTTCCTATTGCTGATCACGTGACAGCATCATGGATCCCTCACACAGATAGTCGACCACACCAAAACCACTGTTGCAGCACCGGTGAAAGGTGACTGATCTCCCGGAAGAGGAAGCATATTGTTCAAATTCTAGAAAAAAAAATTATAGGGGGAAAAAGGCAGTAAAAACGCATTTTACTATTTACAGAAACTGTGCCAGCTTTTCTTGTAATAGGTGCAAATTTAAACATTTGAGGCTCGATTCTCAAAAGTTGGTGCAAGCCATGCCAAAGGCAGCTTGCACCAGTTGATGGTGCACCTGGGACCCTGCACCCGGTTCTTGATCTGGTAGGGTCCTGGTGGCAAAATCCCATAGCTTGTGGCAACCATAGTGGTGCATCAAACAGAGGACGTACCTGGACAGGTTGCTGAAAGCCATAGGCGTCCATGCGGCAATGCCCTCTAGCATTCCCTGGTAGTCTAGCCCCAATCCCCCATAATGTTTTCATTTATTATCCCTGGTAGTCTAGCAGGCCCCCCAAGCCCCGATCCCCCATAATGTATTCATTTATTATCCCTGGTAGTCTTTATTTCTTTATTTTATTTATTTGCATCTCTGATTAACAACTTTGAGCTACAAGCTTGTTTACAAAGATTCCATGTCATAGAGTTTAAAGTCAACAGATAGAGAGCTTTATAACATTTCAAAATTATTACAACAGGGTTACAAAAACTTCGACAAGGTAGAGTAGTCAGATTTGTGATGCTGTAATCAGCTGTAACACTAGAAGTATGAGTGGGAGGTAAGGGGGGGTAGTGTGAATAAGGAGGAAGGCAGAGGAGGCAGGAACTGGGTCGCAGGTAGAAGTGTGTGGGGAGATGAGAAGTAGGTGGTTAGCGGAGGATAGTTGTTTAAAGAGCTGCCCAGAGGTGCCTTGTCAAAGTAGGGGTGATGGTTGGGAGGGGGCCACAGGGTTGCAGGGGGTGAGAGGTGAGGTACAGGGGTTAGGGAGGCCTAAGGGAGGTAGGAGGATTTAGGGTGGAAGAGTGGGTGAGGCAGTAGGGACAATGTTGAATGTAAGAGGTAAGTAACTAAGTAAGGGGTGGATAGTAGGTGGGATAGTGTGAGGGTGGGAAAGGAGGGCAGTGGAAAGGAGGGTGAGGGAGAAAGTGCTGGCGCTGGAAAGTAGGGAGGTTGGAGACTAAGTGCTGGTGTTGGATATTACCAAAGAGGGTGTATGTTGCCTTGGGAGGGGGTAGTCTAGTGGCCCCCCAGCCCGATCCCCTGTAATGTATTCATTTACTATCCCTGGTAGTCTAGGGTCCCTCCCAAGCCCCATCTCCCCTAATGTATTCATTTATTATCCCTGGTAGTCTAGCACCACCCAGCCCTGATTCCCCATATCCCCCATAATGTATTAATTTATTATCCCTGGTAGTTTAGCACCCCCCCCAGCCCCGATTCCCCATATCCCCATAATGTATTCATTTATTACCCCTGGTAGTCTAGCAGCCCCCCAAAAGTCCCAATCTCCCGTTATAGTATTTTTGAAATTTTTTACTTGCTCTATCCCCGTCCTGGGTGGCCCATGATTGTGCCGACCCCCCCAGCCCCGTCCACCCGTTCGCAGCACCACCTCCTGTCTTCCTCCATGGCTTAACCTCCTCCGTGGTGGGGCGGTGTGGATCCCTCAACCCACCAACACAGATCTGGTTCTGTAGGTGCTTGCAGTGTTATGGGGGCGGCGCCTGTGGGGGTCGGCAGTCATCCAACCACCCAGGCTTTTTCTCCTCCTGTTTTCTCTCAACCTCCCCCTCCCAGAGGTGGAGCAATATAGCGTCCTCAGTGACCGAGCTGTGTGTGCTTCTGCCCACAGCATGCTGGCCAACTGCTCCTCTATCCCACATGTATGGGACCTAGGCGCTCCAACACCCAGCCACCGATAGGTGTCTGAGATGCGCCGGCATCTGTGTCCCTCCCTCCCTCCCCGGGAGAGGAGAGCTGTCTTCTGGATGCTCAGTCCTCTCCCATCCTGGCTGACCCCCGGTGAACCGCGAACACAGGTCGCTGGTGTGGCAGGAGGCGAAGCATGATGCCTCAGCCCTCCATGCCACCAGGCTGGCCCCTGTTGTGATAGTTAGTAATCTTTATAATATAATAGTTATATGCCCTGATAGTCTAGTGGACCGCCCAGCCCCAATCCACCATTAAAAGATATTCCTGGTGGTCTGATGGACCCCCCACCCCACTACCCCCAACCTGTAAATGAGCTGGTGATTGGCACAGCCCGCCATTCACCACCATGGCCAGCCACTGACCGAGCTCTGAATGAGCTCGTACTGTATACAGTATGAGCTCAGTCATTAACAGCTGCTGTCAATCACTGAGCACGTACTATATACAGTACATGCTCATTCTGAGCTCAGTCTGCAGCTGGCTGTGGTGGTGAGTGGTGGGCTGTGCCAGTCGCTGGCTCAGTTACGGGTTGGGGGAGCAGAGTGGTAGGCCACTGTGGGGTTGAGGGTCCACTAGACCACCAGGAGTATTGCAATATAATTTAACGGCGGATCGGGGCTGGAGTGGTCTCTAGATCACCAGGAATATAACTATTATATTATAAAGATTACTAAATATCACAACAGGAGATTGCAGCTTCTGGGGTGTGCTGGACTACCAGGTATAATAAATGAATAAATTACGGGGCTTGGGGGCACCAAACCTCTAGGGATAATAAATGAATACATTACACGGGATCGGGACTTTGGGGGGGGGGCAGCACATTGGTGCACCCTCCCAGAGGATTTTTAAGTACCGTTAGACCTTCTAACAGTACTTAGACCATTGACCTCTGGGAGGGTTTTGAGAATACCATCTGAGGGGTATGGCAGCCTGCATCCGCCGCAAAACCCCTAGTGCCATGCCACTGCCCGTTTTGTGGCACAAGGCTGGTGTAAGCCCCCTTTGCTTTTGAATATAGTTCAGGGTGCATTTTATTTGATGCAAGGTGCCACTTGCATCATTTATGTTTGATGCAGGCACCTTGCATCAGTCTAAGGGCTTTGAGAATCTGGCCCTTGGAGTGGCTGTAGTTTGTGCTGTACAAAAAATGGCAGCCATTTCAGGATGCTGTGGCTGCAATTTGAATTAAAATACCGTTCTTGTTCTTTTTTTTTTGTATGGTTTATTTATGCACCTCCACAGCCGGGCATTCTTCCGGGGTGTTCTCTCGACGGGACTTCTACTCCCTACCTGAACACGATCTTGGAAAGACTCCTCCGACTACCCAGGCAGACCTAGGTTCCTGAATCACCGCCCCCCCCCCCGGGACAGGGCTGTTTTCACCTAACGGCCTATCTGCAATTAGAGAGGCCTTACCTGGGTGCTGGATCGGGCATGGAGTCTTCTGAATAGATGACCAGCAATGGGATACGAGTCCTGCCCCTGGAGCCCCCATCATCTCCACGGTCCATGGTGGGGTTTTTCTCTTAGTTTTTTCCCCAGGAATGTGGTGTACAATGATGTCCGCGCACGGCTGCCCTGCTGACATCTGCCGCACTCCTCCCCCTTACATCGGCTGGTGTGCCTGTGGTACCTCCGTTCTCCATCGGGGGTCGCCAGGACACCAGGCAGCCCCGGATCCCTCTCCAAGGAGAGGAGAGCTGTCCTCCTGACACTTTATCCTCTCCCTCCCCTGTCGACCCCTGGCAACCCGAGTTTGTTCCCGAACCAAGGTCGCCGGCATGGCGCAAGGTGTGGCATCCAGCACCTCAACCCTCAGTGCCACCGGGCCGGCTACGTTTCTTGTTCTTATTGGAAAAAAAATGTTTATGATGATCAAATTGGGGGGTGAGCAGGAGGCTTCCTGATTCAGAGCTAGAGTAGCTCAGAGCACTAGGGCATTTAGTCAGCATTTTGTTTGTGTGGGGTACATATCTTATTGTAGTAACACTTGCACATCAACTTTTGCTGCTTTTCAAACTAGCACTGTGAACTTTGGATGGTTATGTAGTTTAATAAATTCAGGAAGCAGCACAGACTATCCCCTCGAGTGCTTTTGTGTATTTTTGTTCTGATTCTGCTGGGCCAAGCAGCCTATGGGTGCATAAATCTATGTTTTCCAAATAGCTTTCCCAGTTGCATTGTGCATTAATAACACTGGGGACCTCACCATGGGCCAGGTTTTCAGAAGTCCATTTTTGCCACAAGCCCTGGGTGCATCAGATATATGGTGCACTGGACTTGTGGCAGAAAAATGGGATTTTCCATTCCATGCATCATATTCACGCCCACTGGACCCCATTTTTTCAGTCTATCTTGCATCAGTGCTGGGGCCTCCTGCAAGCTGCTGTAAAAGAGATCCAAAAGTTGCAACTTTATCTGCGATTATAAAATTAGGTGCAGTTGGCAATGGTGCAGAGGTTTTGGGGCATGCCTTGGACATAAATCCATGCTGCACTGCTTGCCTTTTCTATAACCATTCATTACTTGCAGCAGTAGTGTGAATCTTTTTTTTATATTTTATATGAGTTTACCATTTAATTTACATCTGTTTTCCCAATTACAGACCTCCAGTATTCGTACCCAGGCCAGCTGTTTTACAGGTAGGCAACTCCTTCCTGTGTGTAGCTCTTACAGACTGATGCATGATCAGAGTTCATACAGTGCTTTGTTCTTTTTTTTTTAGTTATTAAGAGTTTTCTTCTTGGAGCAGCCAGCCCTTCCCTCTTGGTCACTCACTCCCATCTCCCAGCATCTTAGGGACTTGCCTGGCGGGAGAGCTCCCCCATGGATATTCCCTCTGTGGAAGGATCAGGGAAAGAGGGCCATCCTTACCCTCCTAAAGCACACTCCAGATAGCCCCTCAGCCTTGTAGGTGGTGCGGGGTCTGTGACAACCAAGGGATCATCCTGCCACTGCTACGTTTCCTCTTCCTCTTCTTCCCTCGCCAGGCATCTTGCAAGAATGCAGTCGTGTGTGTGCACCTGCACCGGACAACCCTTCATAGTCACAGTCACTGCCCTGCCACGGCACCTCCACACAGTGGCAGTACTAGAGTGGCATGGCATGGCATCCCCTCCTCCCTGGAAGCAGACAGCTGTCATCAGACACTTGATCCTCTCTGTCCCGGCCGACCCCCAGTGACCTGAGCTAATTTCTGAACTCAGTTCGCTAGTGTGGTAGCAGGTGTGGTGTCCAGCACCTCAGCTCTCCGCACCACAGTGCTAGAACCACAGGACTATGTTCTTAAATCCTGTTGTCTGTACTATTCAGACCCAGAAAAGAACTTTTTCTGACAGTCATGACTCTGGAATAGACAAATCTGTTGGAAGAATATTTTTTTTTACCTGTTGTGCTGAAAACACCAGTGTTGTAAGAGATCAATAGAAGTGAGATAACTGGCCTAGTTACTAATTACCATTCATCGTAGCAGCTGTAATGTGTCATACAAAGGAATCTTTTTTTAATGTAACTTAAAAGTGCAAAATAGAACTTGTTATTTAGGCTTCTGCCTCTTCAAGGCAGGACCTGCTTCCATCAAATATCATTCCTCCCCCCCAATTGCTGAAGCTTCTTTCAGTCACCATTTTCACTTCCAGCTCCACCAGGTGCCGTGGAAGGGGGGGAACCTAATGCCATGGGTGATCAGGTCCTTAAATCTGGTTCTGGGCATGGGAAGAGATGAAGAGGAGATGCTGTGGGAGGGGTCAGCAGTGTGAGCAATCCTTACTGGACATGGAGAGTAGGGCCAGGGTCTTCTGTCCAATCTGTTCCATGGCTGATCTCCACCTTGCTTGTCCACATACAATTCCATGCTTACTTGCTCTTACCTGCTTCAACATCATGCTTTCTGCATCAGCTACTGAAGGTGAATGTGCAGTGGGACAAGACTCTCTCTCACCCCAGAGATGGAGTGTGTCTTGTGGCACACTGTCTCCTTCTCCTGCTGACCTGCTTTGGCACTCCTTAGCTCTGGGCATGTACACATGCTGCCAGTATGGCAAGTGGTACACCCACCGCAAGTCCCACATTTTTAAAGGTACTTTTATTATTTTAATTTTTTTTTTTTGTAATCAAGTTTTTTCTCATTCACCAAATCACCTGGAGGCACCCCCTCAAGACCTGTCACTGACCTTCTCGTGGTCTTACTGTATCAGTTACATAGAAACATAGAATTTGACGGCAGATAAGGCCTGCTTGACCCACCTAGTCTGCCCATTTCCCGACCTGATGGATATGCTGCAGATTCTAGTTAATCAACAGCTTACTTCGTCCTACCCCCCCAACAAGAATTGCCTTATGCCTGTCCCATGCATTGTTGAATTCTCCCACTGTTCCTGACTCCACAACCTCCCCAGGAAGGCTGTTCCATGCATCCACAACCCTCTCTGTGAAAAAATACTTTGTAACACTACCTCTGAGTCGTCCCCCCTCTATCTTCAAATTGTGCCCCCTTGTTCTTGCACATCTCTTCTTCTGAAATATACTACCGTCTTGTACATTGTTAATTCCCTTGAGATACTTGAAAGTTTCTATCATGTCCCCCCTCTCTCTCCTTTCCTCAAGGTTATACATATTAAGCTGCTTTAGTCTCTCCTCGTATGTCTTCTGTTGCAGACCCTGCATCATTTTGGTTGCCCTCCTCTGAACAGCCTCCACTCTGTCTATGTCTTTGCGGAGATAGGGTCTCTAGAATTGCATGCAGTACTCCAGATGGGGTCTCACCAACTGTCTGTACAGCGGGATAACAACTTCCTGTTTTCTACTGTTGATGCCTCTTCCTGTGCATCCCAGTATCCCCCCAGCCCTCCTTACTGCCTTCGCACATTGCTTGCCCACCTTTAGGTCATCTGATATAATTACTCCTAGGTCTCTTTAGATTTTTGTTGTTGTTATTATCACTTGCCCAGGACCACAATAGTGGTAGGTGGCCGGCCATATCGGTTGTGCTTAGGATTGCAGGAGGTGCCAGTACAGCTGTGGGCCAGGGCTGTTTCCTCCACCTCCTGCTTTTTTCCCCAAGGGTACCAGCATCCAGTGACGTGGCAGTTGCTCCTCCCCTTGCTGCGGTCATGCTGTGCTATCTCCGGGCATCCACCAGATGTCAGACGAACAGCGGAATGCTGCGTCCTCCTCCCCAAGGGCAGAGAGGTGTCCCTGGCATGCTTGATCCTCCCTTCCTCCCTCCTTCTCCTCCAGCCAGCCCATGAGTGACCCGAGTCCATTCCCGAACCCAGGTCACGGACCTAGAGAGCCGTAGCACTACTGCTGCACTTACTGGTTACCCTATTCCTTTCTTTAAATAAGTCAGTGTAAAAGCCTGTTTTGAGGCAGTTGTTGCTTTGATGAAGCTTTGTCACCCTGCCCCCACACAGCAATTTGCATACTGTTACCCATGATGCTTTGGACTGGGATTGAAGCTTCAGAAAGTATGTACTGTTGGTAAGTTGGGGAGACATACACAAACCAAACAATTTGAATATTTGTTCTCAGCTGGCATCCTGTTATGGATTCTACGTGTTTGCTCTCTTTCATGAAATACCTCTCTGATGTTCTACCTCTGAGTATTATAAATGCCTGATCTTCGAGTATATCTCCTCCATTAGGTCACACTTTTGAACTATAAGCCATCAGCGTTAGGACCACATGGCAACTTTTGCTAGCTGGGGGCCACCCACAGTGATGTGCCATGTCTATTTGTATATAAATGTGGGTGGCCCCATCACTCATTCTCGTCAGATGTGCTGAAAGGAAACACCATCGACCTAGCCATTGTTGTTTATAATTTTACTTTGTTAGTGTTTATTTCATCATCTGTGCATGCCTCCGATGTTGAAAGCCCCTTTGTTTCAGTATTGCAAGTGCGAAGATAAATCAAAAAAGAAGACACATACGCGATTTGTGTGTGCTGTCTGGGCCTGTCTCACAACATGAGAACTTATGAGATTTGCCAGAGCTTCAACCAGGCTACAAGGCAATGACATAAGAAAGCTCTAGAAAATGTCCTCCTTCTCAAAACAGTAAAATCTATGGAGAAAGAACAAGGCTCAAAATCTGTGTCTCCCTCACTGTCAGCTGAAAAGTGGCTGCTGAAGTCTAAAGATCAAGATAAGGAACAGTCGCCATTGTAGATCTCCTCGTTGTTCAGCCACAAGCACAGACACAGAGATGAGGAAAAGTCTGTGAGGTCCTGGTCACCATTGAGAAAATGCATGTCGCTTTAGGGCCTGGAGTTTTTTGGCGAGAAGTATTGTCTCTCTCTTGAAAATGAAATTCCTATATACATTTCCCCCAATTCCTTTAAAGAGGGACTCTGGTCAAAAGTGCTACATTACAGGATTAGAATAAGCATAACCCCAATAAATCTCATACCAACATTAAGTTTCTGTGTTACTTCATTTTAAAGTTATGGGCTATTTTGTAACCCTGATTTCACTACCTGTTCAGAAAAGCCAGTTTCAGTGAAGAGTTGCTGATGATGTCATCTCTTGAACTCACAGTTTAGCCCTCCCTGTCAGCAAGCTTATAGGACCTGTTTCTTCAAAGTTAAAAGATCATTCTGCAATGGTTTTCACAAGTAAAACACTCAGCACCATTCTAAAATAGTGCTATAATAGAATCTATGTGTTTTAGGTTTTGTAACAACGTTGACAAATTTGTATTTTAATGCCTTTTTGGTTTAGTTTATTTCTCCAGAGTTGTAGGATGCTGAGTCAGCATGCCTCCAGGCTGCTGATACCATGTAAAGTGTTACTCTGTAGTGCCTGTTTGGAAGTTGTATTACTAAAAGTGTTGCAATGTTGGTAACTGCATTGCTGCTTGTTAGTGTCTGCTTTACAATACATTTTAATAGGGGGCTTATATGTGTTATTTCCTACTAGGGGTGGAAGTGTTAGCCCTTGTAAAACAATAATTGTAATTTGGAATACAACACAGATGAGCCTGAATATAGAAACATAGAATTTGACGGCAGATAAGGACCGCTTGGCCCACCTAGTCTGCCCATTTCCCTACCTGATGGATAAGCTGCAGACTCTAGTTAATCAACAGCTTACTTCCTCCTACCGCCCACTAGAATTGCCTTATGCCTGTCCCATGCATTCTTGAATTCTCCCACTGTTCCTGACCCCACAACCTCCTCAGGAAGGCTGTTCCATGCATCCACAACCCTCTCTGTGAAAAAATACTTTCTAACATTACCTCTGAGCCATCCCCCTCATCTTCAAATTGTGCCCCCTTGTTCTTGCACATTTCTTCTTCTGGAAGTAACTCAAGTAGCTCAAGTCACAACATGTCAATGAGAAAACAGAAATGAGCTCTGTTCAACTGAGTATCCCACTCTTTCATACTTTGATGATGAATAAAAGATTGATTGATTGCTTGATTGAGTGATTAAGCATTGAGCTACCTACTGCATAGAAACTTTTAGTAAGGTTTCAAAACAGCACTACCTCTCCCACCCCCATTTACCAGGTGATGGAATAATTGATTTAAAGTGCTATCCTGAGAAATCACCTCAATTGATTGATAGGTGTGAATGATCACAGTCTTTCACCACATCAGAGATATCCAGTGCGCAAATCTCACATTAGTGTGCTGTGACTTAGCATCCAGCAACCCAGCAGAAAATACCACGACAACAAAACAAAAAAAAAAATTTAATTTGTCAACTTTGTTACAAAACCTGAAACAAACAGGTTTTAAAGCAGTGTTTACTGAATGGTGCTTCCTATTTTACTGGAGAAAACCATTTGCAAATATTTATTAAACTTTGGAGAAGCAGGTCCTGTCAGCTTGCTGACAGGGAGGGCTAGACTGTGAGTTCAGGAGATGACATCATCAGTACCTCTTCACTGAAACTGGCCTTTTTGAACAGGCACAGGATTTAGGGTAGTAAAATGATTTGTAACTTTTAAACAAAGTAATTTAGGGATCTCAGTTTTGGCATGAGGGTGATTGGGGCTATGTTGATCCGTATTCTGAATTTATTAATGCCAGTAATTTGTGACCATAGTCCCTCTTTAAAACAGGGGGTTCTACTCAAGCTGCAGGTGGAGAGTGCCACTCTTATCCTCATTGCTCTGTTATGGCCGCAGTGGATATCCTTTCCACTTCTTCAATAGCTGGCAGTGGAGCCTTCTGTCCCTCTACCTCTGTTTCGGGATCTGTTGTCGCAGGATAGGGGGTCCTTGGTCCATCCAGACCTGAAGTCCCTATATCTGCATGCATGGCTCTTGAAGACATAGCTATTGCATGTTTTGGGGTATCTACTAAGGTTGCTGATGTCCTGATTGCAGCTAGGAAGTTTTCTACCAGACGTACTTATTCCCTGAAATGGAAGTGGTTAATTTTGTGGGCTGCTTCCAGGAACGTGGACCCTTTTACATGTCTTGTAAATACTGTGTTGGAATACCTGTTCTCCTTGTCTAACTCTGGCTTGCAGTATTCCTCACTTAAGGGGCATTTGGCAGCTATATCAGCTTTCTATGCCCCTATTGCTGGTCGTATGGTTGCTCAATTAAACTTGTCCCATACATTTCTAAGATATATTTTTCATATGAAACCTCCTATCTGTAATTCAGTCCTGTCTTACAACTTAAATTTTATGCTTGAGAAAATGTTGTTGGCTCCTTTTGAGCCAGTTGCGAGTTGTGGCCTACATTTCCTGTCTTGAAAAGTGTTTTTTTAGTTGCAATGATTTCTGCTCAAAGGATTTCAGAGCTTGAGGCTCTATTGTGTGAATCTTCTTGTTTGATTTTTCACAGACAGAGTCTCTTTGCCTACCAAGTCATATGTTTCGACCAAAAGTGGTATCTGAATTTATTCCGAATCAAATGCTACAACCTTGCTGTTTATTATCCTGAGCATGCCTATCAGGGTGAGGCCAGTACTGCTCCAGACTTGGGATGTACGTAGAATACTGTGATACTATATCACTTGAAACGAGGAGTACAGAAAGTCCTCCCAGCTTTTTGTTTCATTCACTTGGAAAAAGATGGTGCCCTGTGTCTAAACAGTACCTATCCAAATGGGTACCCATTGTATTAAATTCTGCTATGGAAAGCACTGTAAGGAACTTCCTGGTGTTGTTCGTGGCCACTCCACAAAGGGATATGGTCACTTCTCTTCCTGTTTCAAGAATGTCCCTGATGCTGACATATGTGCTGCAGCCTCATGGAGTAACGTTCACACTTTCACTAAACATTACAGTCTGGACATCGTCTCTCATAAACATGCTGGCTTTGGGTTTGCTGTACTTGCAAGGCCTTCTGTCCTGATTATATATCAGACTGGGCCATCATCCAGATCACTTTTGCACTGCTTAGGAATCGTTCCAAAGGTGTGGTCTAATGGAGATGTCCTTAAAGAAGATAGAACAGTTACGTAACGACTTACCATAACAGTAGATCATCAAGAGAATCTTTTCTATTAGACCATGCCCTCTCTCCCTTCATTCCCCTTTTGCTTTTCAGTGAGGTTTACATTAGATGGCTGTGCCTAAAATCCTGTTCCATGCATTCTGTTTCCAGAGCCATGCCTCTCCTTGTATGCTGGTGCTGGTCTTACCTTCTGGTTCCTCACAGGTGGAGGTCCTCCAAGGCTAATCTTGGGCAGGGAGCTGAGGAGTGATGGGGTTTCCCATGTTTATATACATGTAGACTTGGCATGTCATTGTGGGTGGCTCCAGCTAGCAAAAGTTTCCGTGTGGTCCTAACACTGATGGCTTCTAGTTTGAAGGTGTGGCCTAATGGAGGAGATTCTCTTGAAGATCAACTGTTATGGTACGTTCTTACATAACTGTTCTTTCCCTTCTCTGTGACTGACACCTGCTTTAAGATCATAGAGCTGAAAAAAGGTTTGTTTTCAGCCAGTTATAATATTGCATGTGATTTGGGAAAATGCATTTCTATTTAGTTTTGAGTTTGTTTGTGAAAACATATTTTGTGGTGCCACCTTATAGCCTAATAGAAACACTTTGTGCTTCTATACCTGCGAACTAACTTCAGGAGTGAGATTGGGTGCCAGCACTCTTGCAGACAGGCTGGGAGAACATGTTGCCGATAGCAGCATGTCCCAGCTGGAGGGATGGAGGCAGCACGTTTTGGCGCTGTCTGCTCCTGCTGGTGGGCCTGGAAACTTGCTCTTCTGGTGGAAGCATGCTGCGTGTGCGTGAGGTAATGATGCTGTGAATGCCTTCTGGGGACAGGGACAGATATGATAGAAAGACCTGATCACAGCCGGATGAAGGTTTGCCCACCGCGGGCTGCGCACCACATATCACAGCACTTGTCTTTATCAGATCTTGGTCCCTGTAGGCCCTGTCATGGGGGGCAAGCCATAGAGATGGAGGTCAGGATAAGTACTAGAGAAGGTGGGTAATGGGGTGGGGGAACAGACTACATAGGGGCCTGTCAGAGAGGAGGATAAATAGGTGAAAAGCCCCCCAACATTATCTGTATAATTTTCAAATGCAGAACACTGAGATGATTTAATAATTATCTGTTGAGGCGGGTAAGGGACTGCCTGCACGAAAAATGGAGTGTAGCTGCCATTTTGCACTGAATTAGCTGATGCATGTAATCACTACAGGAGGAACCCTAAGTCAGGGTCAGTCTGCCAGTAGGGACACAGATCGGGGTGGTACCAGCGCACCAGAAGAGAGCCCCCTCTCAGAGAGTGAAACAGTTTGCACCAGAGCCCAGCAACCGTCAGGTAATAACTATATAATCTCACTAGCCATTCAGGTGCATGCTGTGTACAGTTCAATATGTTATGTGTTTGTAGGGTGAACTGGTTTACTTTTACCACATGCAAGTGTGCCATTGTTCTGATGAACACTAAATGGTTAATATTAGAAAAGATGTGTTGCTCCTTGTGGAAAATACTCGGGGAAACAAATGGCAGGGAGAAAAGCAAGGATGTGATTGGTTAAAATGCATAATGTGACTGTGTTGTAAGATTCTCTTATTGCATGGCTAGATGTCAGTCAACTTTGAAGTTATGCAATAAACTAGGAGTTGGTTCCTTTAAAACTAATGATGAAATGTCTCATTCAGACATCTTCTACCTAACTGAGCCATTTTAGGTGGGAACTAGGGAGACACGATAGACCCCGGGTCTTGTTCTGCTGACAACGTACCATGTTTTGGTTTTATAAGTGTAGTGTCCCACTCTCGTTTGATAAAATCTCTTCCCAGGTGGTAGAACGCACGAGGTGCCTACTGCACCTCAGGCATCTAGTAATATATTTCTCACCGCGCACTCTGTTATCGGTTATTACTGTACTTGTGTGTCTTATGGGTTTATTTTTTTTCTGTTGTATTTCTTCTTTTTCATGTCATGCTAACCAGGCTCATAGCCTTTTTTGTTGCTCTGTTTTGGCTCCTGTGGCCATGTTCAAGTGAGTTGGATTCTTTTTTTTATTTATACTTTATCATCCTACACCCCCCTCGCTGGTCCTCCTTCCTGCCCTGTCACCCAGTTTCTCCCAGGACTTACCTTTCCCTGAGTCCCCCACGGCTTGCCCTCCATGACAGGGTAGTGGGGAGTCCCTTGACCCGCCGAACTATGGATCCAGATCCGGGAGGAGTCTGGGCCACATGTGCAGGGCGTGTGGAGGCTGGCGATCATCCTACCAGCCAGGGTCTTTTCCCATCTTCCATTCCCCCTCGTGTGCTGCTGCTCTACCCTTCTCTGTAGGGACTTAAGCGTGCATTGGCACGCCCACACGATATGTAGCGTGTCCCTCCCACTCTGTGCCCTGCACGTCCTACCTCCCACACATTTGTAGGTGGCAGTGCTGCAGCGGGACATGGCACCCTCCCCCCAGTAGGAGAAGAGCGTCCAATGGGATGCTTGATCCCCCCCTTCCCCTGGCTGGCCCCTGATGACCCAGGCTTGTTCCCCAGCCTAAGCTGGCAGGCATCACGAGTGGAAACGCTACCACTGCACTGATGGGCTGGCATAAGTGTGTTGGATTCTTGAGCTGCATAGCCATATATATTTTTATGCTCCCCCGATGGTACTCTTATGATTCTAAGAATGGTCTCACACCCATTATGGAGTGTGAGAACTATAAACCAAAAGCGAGAAGTTCTCTTTCTTCTTTTTCTTTCTCTTTCATAGAGGTTTTTCTGCCTTGGCCACATCAGGGATATACTGTGGACCCATGGATTTACTGTATCTTTTAAGGTCTGCTTTTCCCCCCATCTCCTGGGTTCAGTTGCCCTTCCAACCCAATGGCTCCCGTGTCTTTCCCTCCATGGGTAGGGGCGAAGGTGTGAGGGCTGTCCTACTCTTCCCCCCCACCCCAAGGCAACCCACCAGGTGCACAGGATCCAGTGTGGGGGGGTGCTAGGACCCAGGAGAGCCAGGAACTTCAGCCATCATGTTGATGGATCATAAGATTTTGTTGCTGTTTTCTGCTTTGCCATCCTCCTCCTTTTCTGTCATGGTTGGAGCCTACCGATGGCCTCGGATGCATGCAGCAATGTTTGTGGAGGGAACATCCTGCCCTGACCCACAAGAGGACTCATTGTGGCACCGGGTGCCCACTGCATTCTCTTGTGACCACATCATACTGCCAAACAGCAACTGCTGCAGTCTGGCCTGTCTTGTGACATGGTAACTCACATTTGCTCCCAAACCTGCGTCACCTGCATGGCGGCATGATGCACTGCTGCTGGGCCATTGTGACAGCCTAGGTGAACAGTTCTGACACTTTATGCAAAAGCACTCTAACAATTGTAAGAATGCTGTTGGGGGCAGATAAGTACATTATTGATCTAGGGCAATTAACATTAAAAAAAAAACATTTCTATGGCTGACCTATCAGCACAGGGATAGGGCTACCGCTGGTGCTGCTGATGACCGGGTTTAGAAATAAACCCAGGGTGTCATGGGTCAGCCAAGCGAGGAGGATAGAATGTCTTGGAGAGCGCTCTTCTTCTCCAAGGATGGAGAGAGGTAGTCTCCACTTTTATACTGCCACCTTGGTGACCAAAGTTGGTGGTGCAGCTGGAGAAGCTCTTGGGAGGGAGGATGCACACTGCATCTGGGGTGTGTGGTCATGCACTGCATGAACATGTGCTCCTCGTATTCCCCACTGCCTGCGTCCTGAGGAAAAGGGTTTACATTTTGGAAAAAATTTGCAGATTGGCACAATAATGCTGGCACACTCTCTATTTTTTTCATGTGTCATCACCTATGTTCTGAGTGGCCACCATGTGCTAGTTCGACTTCCCTCAGGACTTACTGGCCACGTGATCCCCCATGGCTTCCCCTCCAGTGGGACTGGCAGGGTCCCAACCCCCGCCATTGCCTGGGATCTGGTTTTGTGGCTGCTGAAATGGGTTATCAGGTGTGGGGCCTGCGAGTGATTGAAGGCATCCTGCTGGCCAGGATTTTCAGACTTTTCCTCCCTTTGGGGGAATAGGTATGCAGTGATGTCACGACACACATCACGTGCTCCCTGTTGATGTGCATCGACATCTGCTGCAAATCCCTCCATGCTGGTGGCCTTGAACTGCCTTTCTCTCCAGCCTCCGCTAGGGGCCAGGCATGCTCCCTTCCTCTGTACCCCCCCCCCAGGATGAGAGGAGTCCTACGGACACTTAATCTTCCTCCCCTCCAGCTCTCAAGCCTCACCAAACCAGATTGCCCACCAGCCACCGACATTTGGGGAACCTGAGGAGAACCTGTCTCCACCCCCAGAGGAATGCACCATGGGGAGCAAGATCCCTGGAGGCTGGGTGAGGGAGGGAGATGGGGACAGACAGGGCTGAGATGTAGTCGAGTGGAGTGTGCAGCACCAATGATGAGGAGATCAGTAGGTTAAAATATCTCTCCTGTGAACGTCTAAATTTCCAGGGCAACTTTGCACGAGACACTCTTTACAGAACAAGTATCTCATATACAGGGAAAAAGAGAAGTCTGATTGGTCGGCAGTACGCCCTCAATCTATAATAAAAACAAAACTCACACAGAAGTCTAGCCTACATTCAGTATTCTGTGCACTTACAACAGAAGTCATGTTGAATGTACTTATCACTGTATTTCTTGTGCCATGGTTAGAAGGTTTCAAAATATCGGCAGCTCACTTTGCACCAAAACAAGTGCCACGTAAAAAAATAAAAATAAAAACATAATTTGTTAGATTTTTTTTGCATTTTCTGATTTTGGGCTAGCTTCAGTTATATAAACTGGTTTTATATCTCTAGTCACATCATGCACTAAGCCATGTTTTAACAGTTGTACAGCGGCCTGTCACACCAGTTGTGTACAGTATGTCTAAAACCACTTTAATCAACCAGACAGGACCTCTAAAACTGGCTGACTGCCTCGATGTGTCGTTACTGCTGTGGACCATTATTAGCATCAGGAGGCCTGCTAATTCAAGCAATAATATATGATAGCACTAACACCAGATATATTAGCATGCATCAGAATCGAGATTGAAGTAAACTTTACGTTTCTGTCCTCTTACTGTCAATTGTCCTGTAACATTATTATTAAAATAGGTCTCACTGGCAAAGAATAGGAGCTGCTCGGCAGTTAAGTCAGATAAATAGGGGATATGCAGTAGGCTGACTCAAAATATGCAATTTATCTTCAAGTATGAGGGCCAGGACCATAACTCATGAGTGACGTAGTCACAAGTGAGTTATGAAAATCCTGCATGCTCACAAATGGTTATAAACTGCATATTTTGAGCCAGACCATTGCATAGTAAATTTATTCATCTGTTTACTGGTTTTAGCATTAAAATCTTCTGTTTGAAGATTTACTTGTTTTTCTTATAGTTCAGAATGCTGCATTCAGTATGGCACATGGCTGTTGTGATAACATCAGTATTGTGAACGCTGCTTTCTGATTTGTTCAGCATAGGTAGATATCAATAGCGACATACCCCAGAATGTAGGATCTTACTTCGAGAGGGCTCTTGCGGTAGGTAATCACCTTGAGGACTGAGCGCCCCCTGGCGTCAGGACCACATGGAAAACTTTAGCCAGCAGTATCTGACGGGGGACTGCCCACTGAATGTCATGTGGCTGATGTCCACGTGACCCTATATAGTGGGCGGTCCCCATGCCCACCTTCCAGTTCTTTCCTGCCATCGACCTAAACAGTCAAGACCTCGCGGAGATTGTACGCTGCAGTTTGACCTCTTATCGGATGCATATCCATTTTCTTCCCTTCAGAATTCAGTTATTTAGTTTATTTGTGCTTGTCGTCGTCTTCCAATGTCGAGCACTAGAATAAGCGTGTTTCGTGCAGCTCCCAACTACCGTACAAGGATTCACACTCCCTCTGCCTCTTCTGCTTAGGCCTAGAGCACAAGGTTGAGGACTGTGAGGCCTGTGCCAGCTTCAATCCGGCCACACGGATGAGCCGCCAGCAGGCCTTAGAGGCCCATTTACTCAAAAAGAGAATGACCACAATGGAGAAAGAGCTCCAAAAGTTACACAGCGCTTCCACCTCACCCACTGAGTCCAAGCATGAGAAAAAGAGGAAGGAGAAGCATAGGGATCAGGACTGGTCCTCATCGTGTCTGAAGCCGCCAGCGGGAACTTCTGACGAGTGAGGACCATCTTCCTCCGGGAAGTCGCCCGCCGTGGTCTAGCCTGCTCCCCCCAAAGAGCAGTCCTCGGTCCCTCTGCCACCACTGGTCCTAGTGGCCATGGAAATCTTGGCCGTGCTTAGACCCATCTCCACGGGGGGGTCTACCTCGCCGAAGGCAGCTGCTATGTTGCTCAAGCACCTGGCTCCAACTGTGGTGTTGGGCTCTGGAGGTTCCGAAGCACACCTGGCTTTGACTGCTATGTCGAGCATCGGCCAGTCTAATGTTCGCACAGTCATCTCGGCTGATAGGTCGGGCACTGGCTCTGCTGATGCATGCCCGACCAACCTGGCATCTGGGTCAGGCGATGGAACCGACAATTCCCAGCTGCCGGATTTACCTCAGTTTTCCCTGGAAGGTTCTCCTCATAGGGCTCTCCCACTCCACTGGGTGTGGTCCTCCCTCACTCGCCTGTCAATCGAGGAATGGGAATTGAGGAACTTCCATCAGGTGACCTTCCAGGCACACCTCCAGATCTGGCAATGGGAGCTGGCGCTGTACTGGATGGTTCCCAGCCACCTCCCCTGCTGTCAGGGGCTATCGTGCCATCGGCACGCCCTCCTCCGAACCTAACCCTACCAGGGCTGTCAAGATTTAGCATGCCACAGGGGCCACCGTCAGGGCCTTTGGCACCACCGTCAGGCCTTCTGACAGGTTTGCCCCCTTCAGGCCCTCTGTCAGAGTTTCTGCCACCACATTTTCATACGATGGGTTGCCCACAACCGGGCTTTACTACGGGCTATTCCCTGGCTTACTAGCCTCCCCCTCAACCTCCAGTGGAGTTTAGGTCCATTTTACAGTCTTGGTGGTCAGAGACCAAGGCCCAACTGGTAACGGAGTTGGACAATTGTCAACCTCCCAGAGAATTTCCTAGGAGCCCTGACATTCAGCAGCAGAGGCGGTTTCCGGCCCCTTTGTCTCAGCCGACGCTGGCCCCATCAAAGGTTCTGACGATGGCCAGGCCCTCGGGCAAACCAGCGCGAGATCCCCGGGAGTCTTCCAACTCAGACCAGAATTCTGACTCAGATTCTTCCGAGTTGTTAGGGTCGGGTTTCGAAACCCCGCCTATAAGGGAACCCCAGCCCAAAGAATCCCCCAAGTCACCTCTGGAGGATCCCTCCTTTATGGACCTCCTCAGAAAAATAGCGAAGGTGTATGACTGGAAGTCGTATGCCCAGGATCCGAAATGGCAGTGCCTTGCAGAACACCTGGACGTGCAGCGACCCCAATTCTTACCCCACCGTGGCTCGAGCTCCATGAGGATCTGGCATCAACAATCTGGATGATGCCCTCCTCCATTCCAGTGGTGGCCAAGAAGGCAGACAGCACCTACCGTACCCCAAAGGGAAAGGACTACCTCAGTGTGCAGCCAAAGGCCGATTTGGTTATTATAGCAGCCGCTCATGACTGGTCTCCTAAGCCCCAGAATATCAATCAATCAATCAATCAAAATCTTTATTTATCCAGGTGAACATCATTGAGCAGAGCTCTTTTACTAGATGGACCTGGTTAGAACAAGGTCAGGGTATCATCCAACATAAAAAACATATATATATATTTGTATATACACATATATATATAAGTATATAAACATATTCACATTGGTGCAAGTATTAGGAGGTTCAAATAACAAGAAAAGGGAGAAGAAAAGAAACCATAGCAGAGGAGGATCCAAATACAAAAGGGTCATATCCACCATTCATAATCTTAATTAGATAAATACAGTTTCATATAATCCATATCCACTGTAGAGAAATGCCAGAGAGTCCACTTACCAGGGCAATGACAAGAACCAGCCATGAAGAGGGCCTAAGGGAACAGCCAACTAATGGCAGATGGGGGTACCAGCAGGGGTGTGTAATGTATAGACGAGGGGATATCAAGGTCCCATAGATAGGGAAAAGAAATAGAGGAAGAGGCGCGGGCTCATGGGGGGAGGGGGACTAATAATGTTTGAACACGTGGATGTGGTGGATATGCCCTGTGAGGGGTTGAGAAGAGAAGGATGCAGGAAGTAGGCCAATATCAAGAAGGGAAACAGAGACAACACAAATGGAACAGGTTAACATGATGACAAATTAGAGTCATGGAAAACAATTGCACTGTTCATTTCTGAGACGGGAGTATAAGAACTTGAAGGAAGAGATGCTGATGGGTGACCTTAATTTTAGCATTTTTTGCAGTTTGCTCCACAAGTTGGACAGTGTAAAGCTTTTAGCAGCCCTGCCAAAACGAGAGTTAACTTTGGGAACCTTCAGTAAGATGGATGTGCAACTTCTCAGGGCATAATTGCCTATAGGGTTTAGAGGAAGACAGTCTGTAATGTATTGGGGAAGTTTTTTAGCGATGGCTCTCAGGGTCCATAAGGCTGCATTTCCTTCACGCATGTATTGAAGAGAGCTCCACCCCACTGCTTGATATAAGGAGCAGTGATGCGTGGAGTAGGGAAAACCTGTGATGAACCTCAAAGGTCTATGATAGACTGTGTCAAGTTTGGTGAGGTAGGACAATGACTATACAGGATGTCAGCATAGTCCATCAATGATAGAAAGGTTGTTTGGACCAGCTGCAGTTTAGCTTCTCTAGTTAAGAAGCTGGCTATCCTAAAGAACAGGCCAAGTCTCTGTCATAGTTTTTTGAGTAGTTCTTCAATGTGCTCTGTAAATGAGAGCCTGTGGTCCAGCCATACTCCCAGATATTTGAATTTAGAGACGAATTCCAACTTTTCACCAAGAATTGTAGTAATCTGTGGCATAGGTTCTGATAGGGCTGACTTTGCCGTTTGAACAGAGGGAGAAAAGAGCATTGCTTTTGTCTTCTTGGCGTTAAGTAATAGTTTTTTATTTAGAAGTTGGTATTGCAGCAGGTTGAACTCAGATTGAAGGTCGTTACATGCAGATTGTAATGACGGGTGGCTTACGTAAAGAACTGTATCATCTGCAGACAGATAGATATTGGCCTTAGTTATGCTTGCATCAATGTTGCTGATGTAGATTGCAAATAAAAGGGGTCTTAAGATAGAACCCTGGGGAACACCTCTTAGGAGAGGTTTGAGAGTCGAGAGATCTCCTTCCGCTTTCACCCGCTGGAAGCGATCAGAGAGGTAGTTGTTAAACCACTGCAAAGATAATGGGTCTACATCTAATGAGGTCAGGGAAGAGAGTAGCAGAGAATGGTCGACAGTGTCGAAAGCCTTACTCAGGTCCAAGAACACAGCACAAGTGTAATTCCTGTTGTCAAGCTCTCTTTGCCAATCATTAGTCACTATGGCAAGTGCTGTGATGGTGCTATGTTTTGCTCTGAGACCTGATTGGACAGGATTTAGTAGGTTCTTAGCTTCTAGGTACTGCCTCAGTTGGTTGCTTACGACTTTTTCCAATAATTTCGACAGAACAGGGAGAATTGAGATCGGTCTGTAATTATTTAGATCACAGGGATTTTCGGACTTGAACAGGGGTATGATGTGCGCTGTTTTCCAGATTGAAGGAATGAATCCTTGGGTCAGTGTTAAGTTGAATAAGTGGGTTATGGTCACAGCTAGCACATGAATGGCCACCTTCAAAAAATACGGGCCCAGGGTGTCTGCACCAGCACTTTTTTTAAGTCCAGTTTTAGCAACAGGTCTTCAACTTCTTTCAGAGTAGTAGAATGCAAGGAGAAGACTGAGTCTGTGACGCTGGGATCAGCATCATGATTATCCACCTGGGAGCATATCAGATTTGCAGGGGAATTGTTGAAAGCTAAGCCTGCAGTCGCAAAATGATTATTGAAAGCATTCAAAATTTCCAATCTATCACTGATGGTGTTATTATTTAAAGAGATCTTATCAGATAATGAGCCACCAGGCGTGTGACCAGACAAATCCTTAACGGTTTTTCCAAACTTTTGTTGGATTTTTGGAGGCAGAGAGAAATTCAGAATGATAGTAAGTGGCTTTTTCTAGCCATTCTAGCGCATGAGTTTCTTGCCCTCTTGAACTGGCACCAGTCCGTAGAAGTCTGAGTTCTGCATGCTTTTTTCCATAGGTTGTCTATGTCAGTCAATGCAGATTTTAATTCTGGTGTGAACCACCGACATGCATTCTTTGCTATGTGCACCTTAACTATAGGGGCTTTAAATTTGGTTAATCAAATATATTATAGGATAGGTAAATTTGCTTCCGGAAGTATTAAAAATGAGCATCATTGTATAATTTATAATAAGTTAAATTGGCTTCAACCTGAAGCAAAAAGAAACTATCTCTGGCTTACTATATGTCATAAGATAATTCACAAAAAGTATAACCATCCTTTGTATAAGCAATTAAAAAAGAAAGATAAATAACGAATCATATATAAAGACTAGGAATCCATTAAGCAATATCCCAATGTATAGAAGCTTTAATAGACTAGGGGACAGTATGCTCCAGAATAGAGTAGCATTAAGTTGGAATGGTTTGACTGAATCACAGAAAACAAATTTAGATTTTTTTAAATTTAAAAATGAATTGTTTAATAGTTTGTATTTTTTATGTATGTGTTTTAAATAATGTATGTATGTAGAGTGCGATTATGTTTGTTTTTTTAGTTATGTTAAATGTCAATTGTTAATTGGTAATTGTATTAGAATCTACATACAGGACTTTGTTGTAAACGGGACTTGGTCCTAACAAATTAATTACTTTTGAAAAAATAAACTTTTAATCAATCAATCAATCAATCATATTTATTTAGGGCTTCTATGATAATTTTGCTGAATGTGTCAAATGCTGATTGTGCGTTTTTTGCCAGGTAGAATTCTTGCCAATGTAAGGAGTGTTTTAGCACCTTTAGCATATGAGCACCTCTCCACCAGACAAGGAGTTTCAGTAGCTGGACCAGTTTGGAAAACAAATTTATTCTTCCTCTATTCTGGCCATGAGGGCCCTCAACTACGTAGGGCACATGCTGGTATACCAGAAATCCTTGTTTGCCCAGCTAGAGACAGCCATTCAGGCACTCCCAGATTTGGAATTGAAAACTCTGTTGGCGGATTCGATCTGTTCGGCAAAAGTGGCCTGCAGACGTTCGCTTCGAGCCACCTATGATGCAGTAGACTCTTCCGCCAGGGGGGCTGCCACAGCCGTAAGCCTCCGGCGTTTCTTCTGGCTGAGAAACATAGAAACATAACATAGACTTTAATGGCAGATAAGGAATGCTTGGCCCACCTAGTCTGCCCATTTTCTTACGTATTGGATAAGCTGCAGATCCTAGTTAACCAACAGCCTACTTCTTCCTACCCCCTTCCCCAGAATTGCCTTATGTCTGTCTCATGCATTCTTCAATTCCCCCACTGTTTTGGACCCCACGGCCTCCTCGGGCAGGCCGTTCCATGAGTCCACCACCTTCTCTGTGAAAAAATACTTCCTCACATTGCCCCTGAGCCATCCCCCTCGATCTTCAGATTGTGTCCCCTTGTTCTTGCACATCTGTTTTACTGAAAGATGCTACCCTCTTGGGCTTTGTTGATTCCCTTGAGGAACTTGAAAGTTTCTATCATGTCTCCCCCCCGCTTCTTTCCTCAGGGGTATACATATTAAGCTCCTTTAGTCTCTCTTTGTATGGCTTCTGTTGCAGACCCTGCACCATTTTAGTTGCCCTTCTCTGGACTGCCTCCATCCTGTCTATTTCCTTGCATAGATGGAGTCTCCAGAACTGCACGCAGTACTCTAGATGGGGTCTCACCAACTGTCTGTACAAAGCGATAACAACTCCCTGTTTTCTACTGGTGATGCCTCTCCCTATACATCCCAGTATCCCACCAGCCATCCTTACTGCGTTCTCACATTGCTTGCTTACCTTTAGGTCATCTGCTATGACTACCCCCAGGTCCCTTTCCATTTTTGTTGTTGTTAATAACCCCCCCCCATTGGGTATTCTTCCCCTTGGTTTTTGTTTCCCAGGTGCATTACTTTGCACCTCTTTCCATTGAATCCAAGCTGCCATAATTTTGACCATTCCTCCAACCTTGCCAAGTCCCTTCTCCTCCTTCCCACTCCCCCTTGTGTATCAGCCCTGTTGCAGGTCTTTGTGTCATCTGCAAAGAGGCATACTTTTCCTTCCAGTCCTTCTGCAATGTCTCTTATAAAGACATTAAAAAGGACTGGACCCAGTACTGAACCCTGCAGTACCCCACTAGTAAATCCCCTTTCTTTGGAGTGGACTCCATTTACTGTTACCCTCTGTGTCCTGTTGTCCAGCCAATTTTTTACCCAGGCTACCACCCTGGGACCCACTCCCAGGCTGGCTAATTTGTTTATTAATCTTTTGTGTGGGACTATGTCAAATGCCTTGCTAAAGTCTAGGTAGGCCATGTCCACAGCCCCTCCCTGGTCTACTACTTTCGTCACCCAGTCAAAGAAATCAATTAGATTCGTCTGACATGACCTTCTCACTGTGAATCCATGCTGCCTAGGTCCTGTGCCCCGCTGGCCTCTAGATACTCAACAGTTCTTTCTTTTAGAAGTGATTCCATCATTTTCCCTACCACTGAGATCAAGCTAACAGGTCTGTAGTTTCCTGCCTCTGATTTGCTCCCACTTTTGTAAGGGGGAATCACATCCGCCCTCCTCCAGTCTTTAGGAACCACACCATCCTCCCATGGTTTGTTAAAAAGAGTAGTCAGTGGTATCACTAGTTCTCGCCTTAATTCTTTTAGGATTCTGAGGTGAACCTGTCAGGCCCCATTGCTTTGTCCACCTTCAGTTTTAGGAGTTCTTTCAGAACCCTTTCTTCTGTGAAAGGACTGGTAACGGCCCCCCTATCCAGAGTGCTTCTATTGACTGGATTAGGTACCTCCCCCTCCTCTTGTTTTGTGAATACTGAGCAGAAGTATTGGTTCAGTATCCCTGCTTTTTCACTGTTCCTCTCTGCCCACCCAGCCTCCCGTTTATTATGCCTCACTATCCCTCCCTTGGTCTTTATTCACTCCCTAATGTACCTGTAAAAGGTTTTATCCCCTTTCTAAACTGAGTTGGCTGTCTTTTCCTTGGTTTGGGCCTTTGCTATTCTAACTGCCTTCCCCGCTTCCTTCTGCTTTAACTGGTATAGTTCTCTGTCCTGCTCCTTCTGTGTTTTCTTATACTTCCTGAGTGATGTTTTTTTCTCCTTAACCTTTCCCGCCACCTCTTTTGAGAACCATAGTGTTTTTTCTTTTCTTTTGATTTGTTTATTTGCTTCACACAAAGGCTTGTTGGCACTGTGATGGCAATTTTGATGTTTCCCCATTGTTCCTCTGCCCCTCCTTCTTGCCTGTTTGCTAGTGCTTTTCTGAGCCACTCTCCCATTTTGACAAAGTCAGCCCTCATAAAGTCCAGTACCCTCACTTTTGGATGGCTTGACTCTGTGCTGTGCTTATCGCGAACCACACTGTTTGGTGGTCACTTGTTCCCAGATGGCTACCCACTTCTAGATCTGAGATCCTCTCTCCGTCCCCATTTAAGAGTACCAGGTCTAAGATTGCTCCCTCCTGAGTGGGTTCCAACACTAGCTATGTGAGACAGGCCCCCTGTAGGGCACGGAGAATGACCTTGCTCTTGGATGTGGCTGCAGCAAAGGTACTTCAGTTAACATCTGGCATATTCAGGTCCCCCATCAACAATATCTCCCCTTTTTCTGCCATCCTAAGGATGCCTTCTATCACTTCCTTGTCCATTTCCTCCCCATTAGACGGGGATCTGTATACAACCCCCCATGCAGACTATTGTGCCATTTCTGGTCTCCAGGGTGACCCACAGTACCTCCTCTCCTCCCCATTTACCCTTGAGTTCCATTGCTCTGATCCCTTCCCTTACGTAGAGAGCTACTCCTCCTCCTCTTCTACTCTTCCTGTCCTTCCTGTAGACTGTGTAACCTGGTATGTTGACATCGCAGTCATGGTTCTCTGGGTACCATGTTTCTGTGACTGCCACGATATCCAGGTGTCCCTCTTCCATCAAGGCCACCAGTTCAGGGAGCTTGTTACCTAGACTGCAGGCATTGGTACTCATTACCCTCCATTTTTTGATGGCCTTACCCCTTTTTGCCCCATCCTTGTCCTTACTGCTTTTGCCTTTCTCTCCACTTACCCCTGCCCTTCTCCCTATTGACTTCTCTATCTTGGGGTTTACCTCACTAACCCCCCTGATTTTGTAGGGGGAGGGTTGGACTTCCTGCCCTTTCAGTGCCCCCCGGCTACTTTTAAATGCTTGCCAGTGAAGCATTTAAACCTATTACCCAGGATCCTGGTTCCTCCTGGACAGATGCAGACCATGCGCCAGTATAGGCCTGTATGCCTCCAGGTGGACCCCCAGTCCTCAGTGAAGCCAAAACCCTGAGCTCTGCTTCAGTTTTTCAACCATTGATTGAATCCTATGGTGCGGAGCACCCTAGCCTCACCCATGCCACAGACAGGCAGCACCTCCAAGAAGGTTACCGAGGGTGTCGGGTCTGGCACAGGATGTACAGAGTGCCATCCAGTATGCCTCTTTCCAGGGATCAGTCCTCTTCGAGGGTGATGTACAAGACGTCATTACCACCCTGCAGGATAAAGGCATGGCGCTTCAGTCAGTACAAACAATGTACCATCCAAAATTTCAGGCAAAGAAGCATGCCAAGGCAAGTGGCAACCAAAGCAACAGCAGACGTCCCAACGTCAAAATAAACATAGAGTGCAGTCAGCCTCAGCCACTCCACAGGCCAATTCCCAGAGAGCTTCAGGTGCAGCTCTCTCCAACCCCCAACCCCGCCTCCCTAGCATGACCCGCCATCCACCCTACCCCCTCAGAACCTCACAGGGGAACAGATGGGCAGAAGATTTGCTTGTCATCTGCCAGGGTGGCGGATGGTGACAACCGACCCATGGGTCCTTCAGCTCATAGAGCACGGCCACACTCTGGAATTTCTCAGGAGACCTCCAGACTGGCCTATGGCCCATTCTCAGTACTGGAAGATGCACATCCATGCCCTAAGAGAGGAAATTCAGGCTCTGTTACAGAAGAGAGCAATAGAACCTGTTCCCATGCACCAGGTAGGAAAGGGGTACTACTACCACTTCTTTCTGGTCCCCAGAAAGACGGGAGATTTGTGTCCCATTCTGGATCTCAGCACTATAAACCTGTACATAGAGTACTAAAGGTTCAGGATGCCAACCCTCCTGGACCTGTTTCCCTTTCTGCGCAAGGATCAGTGGCTCTGCTCTCCAGATGTGCAGGATGCTTACCTGCACATCGCTATGTTCAGGGCCCATCATCACTACCTACAGTTCTTCTTCCAGGTTGAACATTACCAATTCAGGGCCCTGCCCTTTGGCCTTTCCTCTGCACCTCGCATTTTCACAAAGTGCCTGGCGGTAGTCCTGAGGAGTCAGGGTCCACTGTGTGTTGTCTTACCTCGATGACTGGCTTTTGTCAGCCCTGTCGAGGGAACAGTTGGAACTCTCCCTGTCTGCAACCCTGGACCTTTTTCATCAAGTCGGGATCACTGTAAACTTTCCCAAGTCCCAGCTTGTCCTTTCCCAGCACCTGCAATTTTTTGGGGCGGTGTTGTACACAGTCCAGGGTATGGCTTTCCTCCCTCAGGACAGGGTGGAAACCCTGCAGAGGCAGGCTCATTTGGTGGCTTCCAGCAGGAAGGTCTTGGCCAGGTCGATTCTTCGACTATTGGGCCTAATGGCAGCAGCCATCCCCACAGTACCTTTAGCCAAGCTTCACATGCGTATCTCGCAGTGGACACGTGGCACAGTGGGAACAGAGGTCGGACGACCTAGACCAGATGGTCATGGTTTCCACTTCCATGCAGAGGGATCTCTCGTGGTGGCAGGAACTTTCCAGTGTCATCAAGGGGGTCCTTTTTCAGTCCCATCCTCCCTCTCAGACCCTGACAATGGATGCATCAGGGTCGGGATGGGGTGCTCATCTGGGAGACCTCAGGACTCAAGGCACATGGTCCCTAGTGGAGTTTTCTCTACATATCAATGTGTTGGAGATGAGAGCAGTGTTGTACGCTCTTCAAACTTTTCAACACCGGCTTCTCCAGGGTACTTTGCTAGTCCAATCGGACAACAGATGCATTGTCTGGTATCTCAACAAACAAGGAGACGCATGTTCATACGCCCTACATAGGGAGGTGATGCGGGTGTGGAATTGTGCTGTTCTGCATCGGATTCAGCTCCCAGCCGTACACATTCTGGGCATGCAAAACGTCCTAGCACACAGTCTCAGCCACACCATAGTCAGAGCCCATGAGTAGGAGCTAAAACAAGAGGTGGTCGACTCCATCTTCGACCTGTGGAGTCGACTGGAACTGGATCTGTACACCTTCCCATACAATGCAAAACTTCCAAGTTTTGCTCACTCGCTCGCTCCAGGGCATGGTGTTTTCTGTTGAGAAGTGCTATCTCTTTGCTGGCCAGGGAGGTTCTTGTATGCCTTCCCTCCCTTTCTGGTTCTACAGAGGGTGCTGATCAAGCTATGGGCGGAAAGGGCCCACATGATTCTGATTGCCCTTTTTTGGCCCCATCAGGTTTGGTTTCCACTGCTTCAGCAGCTTGCAGTGGAACCTCTGGTTCCCCTGTCTCTCTGCAGTGACCTCCTGACCCAGGAGGCAGGCATGCTGGTCCATCCAGGACGAAAGTCCCTTCACTTTCATGCGTGGCATTCCAGGACATAGCCTCTTTATGCTTTGGAGTTTCTTCCAGAGTGGTTCAGGTTCTCATGGAGGCCAGAAAGCTGTCCACAAGGACCACTTTTGCCATGAAGTGGAAGCGTTTTTCAATTTGGGCCACTGCTAAGGGTTGGGATCCTTTCTTGTGCCCCCCTCCGTCACTCATGGAATATCTGCTGCACCTCTATAAGTCAGGCCTAGGCTACTCAGCGCTGAAGGTCCACTCCTCTGCTGTCACTGCCTACCATACTGGCCCAGTTAGAAGCCTCCCCTTAAAATTTTAGATTTTACAGCTGAAGTCCCCAGTGCGCAGCCCCATACCACTGTGGGATCTTAATTTTATTCTGGAAAAGTTGACTCTGCGTCCTTTTGAACCGGCTGGTTCTTGTGATATGCGCTATTTATCTTGGAAAGTGCTTTTCTTAGTGGCAGTCACTTCAGCTCGAAGGATTTCAGAGCTTCAGGTCCCGATTTGTAAGGAGCCTTATTTAATTTTCCACAGAGACCAGAAGGATCTTTGTATCAACCCTAGGTTTTTATCTATGAACATACGAAGAAGCCAGCAGAAGATGGCCATTTGGTCTGTCAAGTCTGCTCATATTGCAGGGTCCACAGCTTGAGCTAATGTCCCTGCCCTCCCTCCCCACTCCTCCCATCCTCCCTACCCCTGATCCTTACCTTCCCCCTATGCCTATCCCATCCTCTTTTAAAACTGCCCACTGTCTTCAACGAGATGACCTCTTCTGGCAGCGCATTCCAAGTTTCCACCACCCTCTCTGTGAAGAAGTGCTTCCTGACCTCCCTCCTGAACTTCCCACCCTCCAGCTTAAGACTGTGCCCCCTCATGTTATGGTTGCCACTCAGCTTAAAGAGACTCTCCTTATCAACCTTATTTATCCCTTTCAAATACTTGAAGGTCCCAATCATGTCCCCCCTCTCTCTCTCTCCTATCTTCCAGGGAGTACATGTTCAGTGCCCTTAACCTCTCCTCATATGCCTTACTCTGCTGACTGGCTATCGTCTTTGTAGCCCTCTTCTGGACCTTCTCCAGCAGGTTAATGTCCTTTTTGAGGTGTGGGTACCAGTACTGAACTCCATACTGTAGATGTGGCCTTACCAGTGACCTGTACAAAGGCAGTATAACCTCCTCTCTCCTACTACTGATCCCCCTAGATATGCATCCCAGCATCTTGTTGCCCTTGCTGCTGCTCTCCTGCACTGTGTGGAGTGCTTCAGTTCACTAGTGCTCATCACCCCCAGGTCCTCCTCCTCCTCTGATGCAGACACTCTGACTCCACCCAGGTAGCACTCTGTCCTGGGACTCCCGGCCCCAGTATGCATTTCTTGGCATTGAAGCCAAGCTGCCAGATCCTGGACCACCTCCCTAGCTTTTCCAGATCTTCCTGTCTGTCCTTTATCCCTTTAGCTGTGTCCACTCTCCCACAGAGCTTGGTGTCATCTGCAAATAGGCACATTTTACCCTCAATGCCATCTCCAATGTCATTGATAAAGACATTGAACAACACCGGCCCCAGCACCGAGCCCTGCGGGACCCCACGGGTTACCTTTCTGGTACCAGATAACTCTCCCCCTACAACCACCCTCTGAGTTCTGTCCCTCAGCCAGTTTACCACCCATCTGGCCATCTTTTCCCCAACCCCGAGATACATCATTTTTCTGATCAGCCTTTTTGTGGGCACAGAGTCAAAGGCCTTGCTAAAATCAAGATAGAGGATGTCTACCGCTTGGCCCCTGTCTACTGTCTTAGTGACACAGTCAAAGAAGTCAATCAGATTTGTTTGACACGACCCCCCCCCCCAATTGAACCCATGCTTTCTGTCATCCTGGAGACCATGCTGCTCTAGATATTCCACAAACCTTTCATTTAGTATGGTCTCCATGAGCTTGCCCACAATGGAAGTCAGGCTGACTGGTTTGTAATTCCCTGGATCAGCCTTGGGACCGCTTTTTTGTGCAGGGGCACTACATGTGCTGTTCTCCAGTCCTGCAGTACCACACCTGACTCTAGTGAACTATTAAATAGGTCTGCCAGTGGCCTTGCCAGCTCCTCAACCAGTTCCTTTAGTACCCTTGATGTAATCTGTCTGGGCCTGGTGATTTGTCCACTTTCAATGGCAGCAGTCCCTCCCTCACTCTGTCCTTCTGTATCACTACATCTGTATTCCTCCCCCCAACTCCTCTTTTCCTTCCTGAAAGTATTGGTCCGTCCTTCTCCCTGGTGAAGGCGGAACAGAAGTATCCATTTAGTATTTCTGCTTTCCCCCATTATCCTCCATTCACTCCACCGTTTTCTTAAGCCTAACAATCCCTTCCTTCTTGTCCCTTTTATCATTTACATAGCGAAAGAAAGCCTTCTCCCCCCTTCTTAATTCCTTCAGCTATCTGCAGTTCCTTCTGTGCCATTGCTTGTCAGACTTCTTTACTTACCTCACTAGCCAACCTTAGTTAATTTTCCCTATCCACCTCTCTCTTGGTCTTTCTGAATTTTCTATAGGCCAACTTTTTCCCTTACTGCCTGGTCAACCCCAGAACTGAACCTGCTGGGCGCTTTGACCCTTGTGTTCTTCCCCCTTAGCCTAATGCACTCATCTGTGGCAACCAGTATGCCTTCCTTAAAGATGGACCACCTTTGGCCCACCCCATATCTGCTCTGATGCCCGCCAGATGACTCCTTAGTACATCACCCATTTTCCTTGAAATCCAAGATTTTGATCTTACCTAAAGTGGTTTCTGACTTTTTGTTGAATCAGTTGATTCAACTACCAGTGTACTACCCCGAGTATTCTAATCGGGGAGAAGCACTTCTTCACACGTTAGATGATCACAGAAACATGCGCTATTACATAAACAGGACAAAGTCTTTCTGAAAAACGGATCAGCTTTTCATTTCATTTGCACTCAAGAGAGAAGGTGCGACAGTTACCATACAGTGTTTATCCAAATGGTTTGCAAACTGCATTACTTTTTGTTACCAGAAGTATGATAAGACCCTCCCGGGGGAAGTCAAGGGATATTCCACTAGGGGAGTGACTGCCTCCACGGCTTATTTCAGGAATGTGTCTGCCGCTGACATCTGTGCTGCTGCTACCTGGAGTTCAGTCCACACTTTCACCAAGCATTACAGTCTGGACATTGCTTCTAGGCGCAGGGTAGATTTTGGCCTAGCTGTATTTCAAGGCCTTCTATCATAAATTTTCTGTGCCTATAGCAGGTTCTTAGCTCCTGTCGCCCATGTTTCAGTCTTCTCTTCTGATTCACACTGCTTGGGACTCAGTCCTCAAGGTGATTACCTACTGCAAGAGCCCTCTTGAAGTAAGATAGTACAGTCATGTAAGAACTTACCGTAACAGTAGGTCTTCCAGAGAGGCTTTTGCAGTAGGTAACCTTTTTCCCTCCCTCCCTCCATCCCCCTTCTTATTTCTGCTCTTTCTTTATGGGCTCATTCTGAGCTCCTGGAGCCTCTTATTATCCCTTCTTCTGTCGCACCTACTTGGAGGTCTCCGGCGGGAGAACTGGAAGGCAGGCGTGGGGACCACCCACTATAAAGGGTCACGCTGACATCAGCTACGTGACGTCCAGTGGGTGGTCCCCAGTCAGATACTGCTGGTTAAAGTTTCTGTGTGGTCCTGATGCCAGGGGGCGTTCAGTCTTTAAGGTGATTACCTACTGCAAGAGCCTCTCTCGAAGATCTGTTGTTACGGCAAGTTCTTACATAACTGTACTATATCAAGATATCTTGCAGAGTGAGTCCAGAAATATTAGTTTTATTCTGTGGCACTTCTTTACACTTGTTGTATAAACAGTCTACATTTTTATGTTTGCTTGCGCCCGCAGCGCACAAGAAACATACTGAGGTAGTAGAGCATTGCAGAGGTGTGGCAGTGTTGTGGTCAGTCCAGTGAACGCTTTAATGGGCGCGTGCATCGGCCACCAGTTAATGCTGAAGCTGCTGATGACTGTAGTTTCAGAGTGAGCACCGCACTTGAAAGAAATCTGCTGCTGCAATCAGGGTCAGTTTCGTCATTGCAGCTGCAGGCCCCCCCCCCAAATCAGTCAGACAGCAGGACAACAAATGAGCTCCCTCCCACTGCTGCTGCCTGCCCTGCACCTTCCGTTCTCCGTCCCCTGCTGACATCGGGGTGCTCAATCCCTGTGTCAGCATGTATCCCCCATTAATGTGGCACACTGGGAGACCACCCCAGTATGCCATAAAATACTTCTTTGATGTTTCCAACACCGGGAAGCCCACTCCTGTGTTGGATGCGTGGGCCTCCCCCCACACTCCTATGTTCTCAGCCGCCCTCAGGGTGCCCAGTCCCCAGGTCAGCATTGATTCTCCACCCCCCCCAGTACTCTGGCACACTGGGAGCCAAGCCCAGTGTGCTGAAATCCATTTCACAATATTTCACCCGTAAAAAAGAAAACAGTCCCACGATGTATTATTTTTTAAACCCAAAAGAAAACAGTCCTCGCTGCTCCTGCCGCCCCCAACCCGCACCCTCCTCTGCACCCCCACCTCCTGCACCCCCCACCCATACTTACCTCCAGAGGTTGGGAGCAGCGATCTTCTGTGGACAGGGAACACGCCTGCACTCTTCAAAGACCAACTGGGATCTGAAGAAATGATGGTAATGGCAGTCAGTGGGGGGGTTTCAATTTAGGTTGATATCTCAGCCAATTTTTAGAGTTTTGGTCCCACATTTTCAACATGGGGTTCTTGAGACCCCACCTTGTGAACACTGTCACTGTCATTTAATTTTTCATCCTGAAAGGTGATTTTGTGTTCACTGTGCGGAATCACCTTTTGGGACCAATTAATGAAATGACAGTGCCACTATTCATGAGGTGGGGTCCCAAAAAAGCCCTTCTTACAAATTGGTGAAAAACTCCAAACAATGACTGTGTTACGAGCATCTGTTGCGCAGTTTCTACGCACGCTCGTAACTTCATCAATTTTTAATATTTTCACTTAAAATTTCCAACATTGCCATTTTTTTACACCCCCTTATGAACAGTACAGCTGTCATTTTTTGCATCCTTCCCGAAATGTGTTTTTGCACCTGTGGCACAGAATGGCATGGTCGCCGTGCAAAATCAATTTTCGGGACAGATTAACGAAATCCCAGTGCCAGGTACTGTTCATGAGAGGAGGTCCCAGAAAGACCATCTTGAAAATTTGGTGAAAATGTTCAAAAAAATGACTGCGTTACAGGCGTACGTTGCACAGTTTCTACGTGCACACGTAACTTCGCCACGTTTTCAGATTTTCAACATTGCCATTTCTTCACACCTCCTCATGAACAGTACAGCTGTCATTTTCCACATCCTGCCTGAAGTGTGTTTTTGCACCTATGGCGCTGAATGGCACACTTGCTGTGTAAAATCATCTTTTGGGATTGAGTAATGAAAGGATACTGCCGCTGTTCATGAGGTAGGGTCCCAAAAAGCCAATGCTGAAAATTTGGAGCAAAAGCACCAGCAAACGCCCATGGCGTTAGGGTTTCTAACCATAATGCCCACCCTGTACAAACTGACTGGCGTCGGGAGGGGGGGTGACATGGGGTTGTCGGCGGCCGTAATGCTCACCCCATTCTACCCCCATCCCCACCCTGCAGGCTCTGACAGGTATCGTGGTGTGCCTTGGGGTCTTTGACCCTAACATTCACCCCATTCTCCTATACTGCACCCATCTCAGCTTATTTCCTTATGGAATGGGGTGAGCCTAAAAGCCGATGACCTGCGGCACCTTTCGGGTCTGCAGAGTGGGGTGTGGTGGAATGGCGTGAGTGTTATGGCCAATGACCCAAAGGCACACCCCCAACGCCTGTCAGTTTCTTCAGGGTTGGGGCTGGCGTCACTTCGTACTTCACTGCCATTCCTATTGTGCATCTCTCTAACTCATGCACTACCAGCAAGCCAACATTCAGCATTGACAAATGCTTGTTTGCTGTAGTTTCAGTGAGGTGATTATAGAAAGCAGACCACTAACCCTTTGAGTTCTGTTCTCCAAGAACTCTGCAGGACTACCCTGTCACTGGTTTTTCATCAAGGTACAGTCCAGTCCCGATTATCCAAACCACAATTAACTGGAACTTCCTGTCTGATGGAGTCCTGGCTTGTCTCCCAAAAAGCCCATGTTGAAAATCTGGAGGAAAAATACCAACAAATACCTGGGGCGTTAGGGTTTCCAACCATAACGCCCACCCTGTACAGGCTGACCGGCATCGGGGAGGGGGAGACTTGGGGTCGTCAGCCATAATGCTCACCCCATTCCACCCCCACTGCCACTGTTCATGAGGTGGGGTCCCAAAAAGCCCATGTTGAAAATTTGGAGCAAAAATACCAACAAATGCCCGGGGCGTTAGGGTGTCAACTGTGATCATTTAAACTGGCCAAGGGGGGAGAGCCAGGAGGGTCAGGAGGCTTAGGAACACCCCCACCATGGGAACACGCAGGAATATAAGTTGACTACAGGAACAGCTAAAGCAGGCAGGGTAGGGCAGGCAGGTGAAAAATGTATAACGAGTGCTATGGGGGGGGGGGGCAAGAGCATATAGGAAAGGAAACCGGGGTGAGGGAAGACGCTGAAGAGGGAGAACAAGAGCAGTGGGAAGGCAGACTGTAAAACGTGGAAGTTCATGCTAATGAATGCCCGTAGCCTAGGAAATAAGGTTCCAGACCTGGAGGCCTTGTTGGGAGATGCAGACCTTGACATAGCAGCAATAACAGAGACGTGGTACTCTGCTAATCATGGCTGGGAAGTCAATGTACCAGGCTATACACTGTTCAGGAGAGACAGGAAGGGTTAAAAGGGTGGGGGAGTGGCCCTGTACATCAGAGATGGTATAAAGACTACAGAAGTTCGGGGAAGACAGGAAGGCTGTGGTAATGTGGGTCACCCTGGAGCCAAGGAATGGAACAGCAATACACACAGGGAGGAAGTAGACGGGGAACTAGTGGAGAACATATACGACATGGCAGCTAAAGGCGAAATCCTACTACTAGGGGATTTCAATATGCCGGATGTGGATTGGGCCACCCAGGTGGCTGCTTCAGCCAAAAGCACAGTCATCCTGGAATCCCTGCAGGGGGTTGGACTCAGGCAGCTGGTGCATGAGCCAACCAGGGACAAGTCAATTCTGGACCTGGTTTGGACCAATGGGAACAGAGTCAAAGAAATACAGGTGGAAGGGCAGCTGGGGTCCTGTGACAACCACATGGTGTGGTTCAACATGGAGGCATGGACTCAGTTAAGCCACACAAGGGTAAGAGCATTAGATTTCAGGAGGGTGTATTTCACTGAAATAGGTAGATGTATACAAGCACTCCTGGAGAAGGGAGAGGTAATAGAGGGTGTGGAAGAACAATGGGAGACATTGAAAGGAGCCATGGTGGATATAACAAACCAGTGCATTAGGATAGTAGCCAAAGGGAAAAGAAGAAGGTAACCACTATGGTTCTCCAAAGAGGTGGGGGACAAAGTCAGGGCTAAAAGGCTGAGTTTCAGGAAATAGAAGGGGAGCCAAAGGGAGGAGAACAGGGAGGTGTACCTTGAATGTCTAAGGGAAGCAGGGAAGGCTGTTAGGAGGGCGAAGGTGCAGACAAAAGAGGGCTTAGCATGGTCTGTAAACAAAGGGGATAAGGCATTTTATAGGTTCATCAGTGAAAGAAGAAAAAACGTGGGGGGATTGTAAGGCTCAAAGGGAAGAAGGGAGAATGTAAGGAGGGGATCTGGACAAGGCAGAAATACTGAACAAATACTTCTGCTCAGTATTCACTAAGGAGGGGGAGGGTCAAGCACACCAGTTGTGTTGCAGAGGCATTGAGGGAGGAGAGTGGACACCAGTCTATTCACAGTGGAGAAAGTTCTGGAAGAACTCACAAAGCTGAAGGTGGATGAGGCCATGGGGCCAGATGGCATCCACCCGAGGATATTAAAGGAGCTGCAAAGGGAACTAGCAGCACCTCTGGCGGCCCTGTTCACAGAGTCACTCAACACGGGTGTCGTTCCAGAGTTCTGGAGGATGGCACATGTAGTCGCACTGCACAAAAGTGGCAGTAAGGAGGAGGCAGGGAACTACAGACCAGTCAGTCTCATCTCAGTGGTGGGTAAGATCATGGAGACACTGCTGAAAGAAAGGATAGTGGCACATATGGAATCCAGCAGTGCTCAGGATCTGAGGCAACATGGATTCACAATGGGAAGATCATGTCAAACAAATCTAATAGATTTTTTTGATTGGGTGACTAGGGAAATAAATCAGGGAGGGGCGGTAGATGTCGCCTACCTAGATTTCTGCAAAGCCTTCGACACCGTCCCGCATAGAAGTCTGATTAACAAGTTGGGTAGTCTGGGCATGGGAGACAAAGTGGGAAAACTGGGTTAGGAACTGGTTAACAGACAGGAGACAGAGGGTGGTGGTAAACGGGGTACAATCTGAGGAGGGGTGACCAGTGGGGTACCACAGGGATCAGTACTAGGACCAGTCTTGTTCAGTGTCTTCCTTAGTAACGTTGCAGAGGGGCTGGAAGGAAAGGTCTGCCTGTTTGCAGATGACACCAAGATCTGCAACAAGGTGGATACTCCAGAAGGGGTGCAGAAAATGAAGAGGGACCTGGAGAAGCTTGAAAGATGGTTGGAGATGTGTGCAACTGAGGTTCAGTGCAAAGAAGTGCAAAATAATGCACCTGGGTAGAGGGAACCTTGGGGAGAGCTACAGGTCGGGGGGAGGAGCTGACTGTCACCAAACAGGAAAGGGACCTAGGGGTTATCATCTCTGATAATCTTAAGGTATCAAAGCAGTGCACAGAGGCGGCAGGGAGGGACAGTGGGATGCTGGGGTGCATAGGCAGGGGTGTCAGTAGCAGGAGGTGGGAGGTGGTGATGTCATTGTATAAAACATTGGTAAGACCTCACCTGGAGTACTGCGTGCAGTTCTGGAGGCCACACGTGTGCAAGGACATAGATAAGGTGGAGACTATCCAGAGAAGCGCAACAAAGACGGTGCAGGGCTTGCACCACACAACCTATGAGTAGAGACTAAGAGACCTCAATATGTACTCACTGGAGGAGAGGAGACAGCGGGGGGACATGATTGAAACCTTCAAGTACCTCAAGGGCATAAACAAGGTGCAGGTGGGGGACCTTTTCCAGTGTAGAAAAAGTACTAGAACAAGGGGCATAATATGAAATTGGAAGTGGGTAGATTAAGAGGTAATGTGAGGAAGTTTTTCTACACAGAAAGGGCAGTCGACGCTTGGAATAGTTTGCCACAGGAGGTAGTGGGGGCAAGCACAGTGGGGAGGTTTAAGTATGCCTGGGACAGGCACAGGGGAAGCTCGAGAGGGGAAGGAGCGATGAAAAGCCATTGATTACTTAGGGTGAGTGGATACGTACATGTATAGGGCCGATGGGCCTAGCAGTCCTTATTTGCTGACAATTTCTATGTTTCTGTGTTCTGTTATGTACCTGACTCATCCATTTGAATGAGGCACTAATTACAGTAATGTCACCATATAAATAACCTGCTGATTAATTTCTGTTATCACCCCATTAAGCAGTCTGTGTGGCAAACCTGCCTGCTGCATTTCATTCAGCCAAAGCAGGTAGCAAAGAAGGTTATCACAACATTATATAGCACTCTTCCACCCTTCCCTTCCCTAAACTCCGCTAAACATATCAAAGTTAAAAGTAATTTTCCTTACATCCCTGTTCAGTCACCCATGACCATGCAGTCCTGCTGACACTGCGTACAACTTGCGGCTCTGCTTCTTCTCTGATGGCGTCTCTTAGCTGGTCAGCCCTCCACGTCATTCTTCCTCCCCTCCTCTGCCCACAGCCACCATATTAAACAAACATTGTCAATGCCGAATGTTGTCTCGCTGGCATTGGTAGTGCAGGAGTAAGAGATGCATAATAGGTATGGCAGTGAAGTATTGAACTGACGCCAACCCCACCCCCACCCTGCAGAGACTGACATATTCACCTCTGTACAGACTGACCGGCCTGGGGCGGACTTTGGGTCATCATACAGCCATGCCATTTTATTTCACACACTACCTCCCGTAGACACACTGATGAGTTGTGGTGTGCTTTGGGGTCTTTGCCTTATACTTACCCCATTCCATAAGAAAATACACTAAGATGGGTGTAGTATAGGAGAATGGGGTGACCTTTAGGGCCGAACACTCCAAGGCACACCTCAGTGCCTGTCAGTGGCTGCAGGGTTGGGGGGGGTGTGGGTGGAATGGCATGAGCATTACAGCCAGTGATCCCAAGTCACACCCCTGATGCCTGTCAGTCTCTACAGGGTGGGATGTTACAGTTGGAAACCCTAACGCCATAGGCGTTTGTTGGTATTTTCACTCCAAATTTTCATCATGGGCTTTTTGTGACCTCTGCTCATGGACAGTGTCATCGTAATTTTCAAACTGTCCAAAACTGATTTTATTGCGCCGACGCGCTTATTCTGCGCTGGACGGCGAAACACATTTCAGCTGTGAGGTGTAAGATGACAGCTGTACTGTTCACAAGGAGGTGTGGAAAATGTCAATTTTGAAAATCTGGAGTGAAAATATTACAAATTCACGAAGTTATGAGCGTGCGTGGAAACTGCGCAATGCACACTCGTAAAACAGCCATTTTTTGGATTTTTTTCACCACATTTGAAACATAAGCTTTTTGAGAGCCCCCCTCATGAACAGTGGCACTGTCATTTCGTTAATCAGTCCCAAAAGGTGATTCCACGCAGTAACTACGAAATCACCTTTCGGGACTGAATAACACCATGACAGTGAGTAAATTCATGAGGAGGGTCCCAGTAACCCCATGTTTAAAATTTGGTGCCAAAATTCCCCAAAATGCCTGAGATATGTACCAAAGTTGAAAAAAACCCTATTTATGTCACTATACAGCTTACCGCCATTTCTTCAGTTCACGGTCAGCTTTGAAGAGTGCAGACGTGTTCCTGGTCCACCAAAGATCGTTACACCCTGCTCTGGAGGTATGTATGGGGTGAGGGTGTGTGTGGGGAGGAGGTGCACAGAGGAGGGTGCGGGTTGAGGGGTGGGCCACCAGAGTCGATGAGGGACCGTTTTCTGCTTTGCAGGTTTAAAAACGAAAACATTACTTGGACGGTTTTCTTTTACACAGGCATTTGTGCACGCTGGGGTGGGCTCCCAGCGTACCACTTGAGTGTTTTTTTTGGGGGTTCGTAGCCGACGGAGATTGGGCAACCCCATCTGCACACAACAAATGGGGAGGGGACATTATGCCAACGATGTGGGTTCCCCATCGGCAAATTAAACTGGGAAGGGGCATGATGCCGAGGGGATTGGGCACCTCGGCACACACTTTAAATGGGAGGGGTTCATTATGCCGATGGGGAGTGGGCGCCCCCATCGGCAAATTAATTGGGTCGGAGCACTCTGCGGCTGCATGCCGCCATGTTTTGTAAACTGGTTCACCAGGAAAGGCACACCGCTGCGTGAGAAGCTTGGCTCTAATTGCAGCGGACCTTTTTTTCTATCTGGTGGCCAGTTTACGTGTTGCTGGTGTCAGCGCCTGCAGCTGCCTTATTGGGGAATGAGGGACGTACCTACTGATGTGTGCCCTGCATTCGCCCACAGTGACGGCACCTCCAAATCTACTACTACTGCAGTATGTTGGCTGCGCAAGAGCAAGCCAACATAAAAAGGAACTGCAGTTCCTTTTATGTTGCCTTGCGCTTGTGTAGCCAACATATTGCATTTGTAGCAGATTTGGAGGCGCGGTCACTGTGGGCGAATGCAGGGCACGCATCAGTAGGCGCGTCCCTCTTACAGTATACAGATATAGTCAGAAACTGTGTAAAATCCCAGCCACAAACACCGTAAAATACTGTATGAAGTGCGTTCATCGTTCACTGCTAACACCGTCACAAAGCACCTTGACAGCGGAACTCACAATCATCCAGACTCCCGATTATCTGAACATTTCCTATGTGCCCCAGGTTGTGTGGATAATCGGGAGTCTGCTGTACTTTTTTCCCCTTTTTTTGTCTGTATTGACTTAGTTTTACCTACCGCCTTCTGTTGCCCCAGGGATGTACCCTGTATATGAGCGATATACAGTAGTCTCTCATTATAACGAACTGCCTTGGGTCCACTGATTTAGTTTGTTATAGTGATGGTACGCTATAGCTGAGATAGCTAAAAATAGTGAAAAATACAGCACTAATCATAGTGTGAATGTACAGTAGTACACAGTACACAATAAACTATAGTAGCAGAAAATATTTATGTATAGAAATTGAAAAGGTATTTACTTTTAAAGTTAAAACATTCGTTTATTTATTTACTGTATCATTTATTGAAATAAGCGTCCAATGTTGTCTGGATTTTCACACCCCTTGTTTGCTCCACTCATGCCATAGTGATTTTTTTTAAATTCAAGAGCTGCAAAGAGGTGATGTAGGGCTGGCGTTCAAGGAATTTCAGACCAGTTTCCAGTGCAGTTAGTCCACTTTCAGCTGTAATTTCTGTCAAGTCCTCGATTTCAGCATCGGGGTCATCAGAGTCACATTCAAATTCAACAGAGCAGGTGCATCCAGCTGACTGCAAGGTGTGAAATTGTCCAGAAGATGATACTCCCCATCTTTGACTACTGTGACTTAGTCTACGGTGCTGCTCCTAAATCTTCCCTGACCAAGTTGGACACTTCCTTTAACTCCTTCTGCCGCTTTGCTATCGACTCCCCTTCCCGCTCCCACCACTGTGAACTCCATCGCTCTCTAACCTTCCTTCCACTATCTCACAGACACATCTCTCACTGTGCCAAATTAACCTCCAAAATCTGGTTCGGGGCGTTCCCCTCCTATCTCTCATCCTCTCTCTCCACTCCACCTCCCCCCACCCACTCTCTCAGATCAAATTATGCCTGCACCTTGATGGTCCCTTGCCGCTCCACCCTCATCGGTCAGACTGGTTTCGCCCATCGTTTCCCTAAAATCTGCAATTCCCTCCCCCCCTGAAATACGACATTCCTCCTCCCAACTACTCCCTTACCTCTGCCCTACACAATTACCTTTCCCTCAGCTGTTCCTGTTTTAACTCGCCTTAATATCTATCCCCAGTTCCTGCCTTCCCACCATAACCCCCCCGGCAGGGTACTCAACATCCTGAAGAGGGAAATAAGGAAATGGCTACCCCTTCTCCTCCTATTCAGTTCTTGGCTCTCCCCCCTCTCTTCTCCACCTGCTCTTCTGGGTTACCAGTGTGCACAACCTAACCCCATCCTTTTTACTCCAACAACACTTGCGTGCTACCCCGAGCCTGCTCCTGGTACACTCATAGAAACATAGAGTTTGACGGCAGATAAGGACCGCTAGGCCCATCTAGTCTGACCATTTCCCTACCTACAGGATAGGCCGCAGATCCTAGTTAACCAACAGCCTATTTCTTCCTACCCCCCACAAGAATTGCCTTATGTCTGTCCCATGCATTCTTGAATTCTCCCACAGTTTTAGATCCCACAACCTCTACAGGAAGGCTGTTCCATGCATCCACTACCCTCTCTGTGAAATAATACTTCCTCACATTGCCCCTGAACTGCCCTCCTTCTATCTTTAAATTGTGTCCCCTTGTTCTTGCACGTCTCTTTTTCTGAAAGATGCTACCCTCTTGGACTTTGTTGATTCCACTGAGGTACTTAAAAGTTTCTATCATGTCCCCCCTCTCCCTTCTTTCCTCAAGGGTATACATATAAGCTCCTTTAGTCTCTCCTCATACGGCTTCTCTTGCAGACCCTGCACCATTTTAGTTGCCCTCCTCTGGACTACCTCTATCCTGTCTATGTCCTTGCGGAGATGGGGTATCCAGAACTGGACACAGTACTCCAGATGGGGTCTCACCAACTGTCTGTACAGAGGGATAACAACTTCCTGTTTTCTGCTGCTGATGCCTCTCCCTATACATCCTAGTATACCCCAGCCCTCCTACTGCCTTCTCACATTGCTTGCTAACCTTAAGGTCATCTGATATAATTACCCCAGGTCCTTTCCTTTTTGTTGTTGTTACTACCTCCCCACCCATTGTGTATTCTTCCCTGGGTTCTTGTTTCCCAGGTGCATTATTTTGCACTTCTTTGCATTGAATCCTAGCTGCCATACTTCTGACCATTCCTCCAACCTTGCCAATTCCCTTTTCATCCTTTCCACGCCTCCTTATGTATCAACCCTGTTGCAGATCTTTGTGTCATCTGCAAAAGGCATACTTTCCTTCAGTCCTCTGCAATGTCACTGATGAAGACATTAAAAGGACTGGACCCAATACTGAACCCTGCGGTACCCCACTAGTAACCCCTCTTTCTTCAGAATGGACTCCATTTACAATTATCTTCCGTGTCCTGTTGTGCAGCCAATGTTTTACCTAGGCTACCACCCTGGGACCCACTCCCAGGCTGGTTAATTTGACTATTAATCTTTTGTGTGGGACTGTGTCAAATGCCTTGCTAAAGTCTAGGTAGGCCATGTCCACAGCCCCTGCCTGGTCTACTACTTTGGTCACCCAGTCAAAGAAATCTATTAGATTCATCTGACATGACCTTCCCGCTGTGAACCCATGCTGCCTTGGGTCCTGTGCACCACTGGCCTCTAGGTACTCAACTATTCCTTCCTTCAGAAGTGACTCCATCACTTTCCCTACCACAGAGGTCAGACTGACAGGTCTGTAGTTTCCTGCCTCTGTCTTGGTCCCACTTTTGTGAAGGGGAATCACATCCGCCTTCCTCCAGTCCTCGGGTACCACACCATCCCATGATTTATTAAAAGAGTAGCCAGTGGTTTCACTAGTTCCTCCTTAATTCTTTTAGAATTCTGGGTGAATTCCATCAGGACCCATTGCTTTGTCCACCTTCAGTTTTAGGAGTTCTTGCAGAACCCTTTCTTCTGTGAAAGGACTGGGATCGACCCCCTATCAAGAGTGCTTCTGTTAATTGGATTAGGCACTTCCCCTCCTCTTTTTGTGAATACTGAACAGAAATATTCGTTCAGTATCCCTGCTTTTCACTGTCCCCTCTGCCCACCCACCGTTCATTCTATTCAGCCTCACTATCCCTCCTTTGTCTTTCTCACGCTCACTGATGTACCTATAAAGGTTTTATCACCTTCTTAACTGAGTTGGCTATGTTTTCCTCAGTTTGGGCCTTTGCTATTTTGACTTCCCTCCCTGCTTCCTTCTGCCTTAACTGGTACAGCTCTCTGTCCTGCTCCTTCTGTGTTTCCTTATACTTCCGGAATGCTATCTTTTTCTTCCTGACTTTCACAGCCACCTCTTTTGAGAACCATAGTTGCTTTTTCTTTCGTTTTGATTTGTTTATTTGCTTCACACAAAGACTTGTTGCCTCTGTGATGGCAGTTTTGATGATTCCCCATTGTTGCTCCACACTTCCTTCTTGCCTGTTTGCTAGTGCTTTTCTGAGGCACTCTCCCATCTTGCCAAAGTCAGCCCTCCTAAAGTCCAGTACCCTCACTTTTGTATGGCTTGACTCTGTAGCTGAGTTTAACGTGAACCACACTGTTTGATGGTCACTTGTCCCCAGATGGCAACCCACTTCTAGATCTGAGATCCTCTCACTGCCCCTGTTTGAGAGTACGAGGTCTAAGATTGCTCCCTCATGAGTGGGTTCCGAAACTAACTGTCTGAGGCCTACCACCTGTAGGGCATCAAGAATGGCCCTGCTCTTGGATGTGGCTGCAGCAAATGTGCTCCAGTTAACATCTGGCATATTCAGGTCTCCCATCAACAGTATCCCCCCTTTCTCTGCCATTCTAAGAATGCCTTCTATCATATCCACTATAAATGCACTATAAATGGTTCTATCACTTTATTACTGTTTTGTACGTTCATATGTTCTTTTGTATGATTTTGGACATGTATTGTAATTTACCCAATGTTCCACTGCTGTTTATTGTACAATATCTTGTGTTCCAACTGTTGCACAATCTTACAATGTTGTATTGTTTGTACTACCCACATACTATATTGTAACTGATCATCCTTCACAACCCTATGTAACCCCTCCCCCCAGGTCACTCCGTGAGACGAGCAACTTGTTGTTCAGTGTGCCCTCCTGGTAAAACATTTCAATAAATAAATAAGTAAAAGAGCGGCTGTCATTTTTTATTTCTGCCACAATGTCCTCCTCTGTAAGTGGAGAAGTGATAGGGCAGCTGTCATCAACATGCAGCCAGTCATCGAGCAGCTGTGTGTCAGTCTCGAGATTCAGGTCCAAAGCTAGCTGTTTCGTTTCTGTGTCCGTGTCTGCATTTTCTGACTCGGATAGGCTCACTTCTGGTTCAGTAATTTGCTGCTCTTCAAAAAGGGGACCTGGAGCATCCTTCCAGCAGTTATGGATTTTCTGGGGAGAAATCTGGTCCCATAACTGTGCAGCAACATAAATCATGTCCTTCAAATTGTACTGCTTTAGAAATGCCACCAGCTCTGAACTGGTATATCGGGAGATGATTTCCCATAGCAGCTGTTTGTGGTACATTTTCTTTAGAATGGCAATCACACCTTTATCCATAGGTTGCGTATGCACTGTGGTGTTCGCAGGCAGATGGAGAACTCGGATTTTACCATCTCTGAAGCGGAGCTCTTCAGCATCAGGGTGGGTAGGGCACTGATCTAACAAAACCAGTGCCTTGGGAACTTTGCCTTTGCTCCTGGAGTAACAACGCGCTGCAGGAACAAAATCCATTTGAAACCACTTTCTGAAAATGTCCCGCATCAGCCAGGCATTGCTGGAGTGTCAGTAAAGCAGTGGCAATGCTTCCCTGTTCACATGGTGTAAGCAGCTGGGGTTGGCGAATTTACCGATGCAGAGTGGCTTTAATTTGTGTTCCCCAGTTGAATTAGTGCATACAAGGATTGTGACTCGATCCTTAAAAAGCTTGTAGCCTTTTGAGGCATCTGATTCTGAGTGGGCAGCAAGTGTGCAATCAAAAGGCATTTGAAGAATAGTCCTGTTTCGTCTGCATTATACAGCATGTCACTGTCATAACCACCACTTTCAATTTTCTGTATCAGCAACGGCATAAAGGCACTCACAGCAGCTGAATCAGAAGATCTCTGCTTCCCTGAAATTTTTAACTGCCGTATCCCATTTCATTTCTGGAATCTCCATAGCCAACCAGGACTAGATTTGAAATGATTGTCTTCACTGTACAGTGCATTAGCAAATGATTCTGCTTTCTCCTGCAGAATTGCCCCTGACAGAGGAATTCTGACCTCCCACTGGCTTTCGAACCATAGCCGAACTGCTGAGTTGACCTCCGTGTTTGCACGCAGACACATTTTCTTATGGTGTAAGCCATTTTTCTCAGAAACATTGAACCACGAAATCTTGAAGCTTCTCCTCTTGCTTTTTTAGACCAGATAACATTGACTTCGGCAAGCCATATTCTGTGGCAAGCTTAGATGTGGACTTGCCGTTTTTCATGCGGTTTAAAATCTCTATTTTCTGCTCCAGTTCCAATGCCTTTCTTTTTCATTTCTCAGCCATGACAGACACAAATAGATCATAGATACATAGACTTTGACGGCAGATAATGACCGCTTGGCCCACCTAGTCTGCCCATTTCCCTACCTACAGGATAAGCTGCAGATCCTAGTTAACCAACAGCCTATTTCTTCTTAACCCCCCCACAAGAATTGCCTTATGTCTGTCCCATGTATTCTTAAATTCTTCCACAGTTTTAGACCCCACAACCTCCTCAGGAAAGCTGTTCCATGCATCCACAACCCTCTCTGTGAAAAAATACTTCTTCACATTGCTCCTGAACTGCTCTCCCTCCCCATCTTTAAATTGTGTCCTTGTTCTTGCACATCTCTTTCTGAAAGATGCTACCTCTTGGACTTTGTTGATTCCACTTGAGGTACTTAAAAGTTTCTATCATGTTCCCCCTCTCCCTCCTTTCCTCAAGGGTATACATATTAAGCTCCTTTAGTCTCTCCTTGTATGGCTTCTCTTGCAGACCCTGCACCATTTTAGTTTCCCTCCTCTGGACTGCCTCTATCCTGTCTATGTCCTTGCGGAGATGGGGTCTCCAGAACTGGATGCAGTACTCCAGATGGTTTCTCACCAACTGTTTGTACAGAGGGATAACAACTTCCTGTTTTCTGCTGGTGATGCCTTTCCCTATACATTCTAGTATACCCCCAGCCCTCCCTACTGCCTTCTCACATTGCTTGCAAACCTTAAGGTCATCTGATATGATTACCCCCAAGTCCCTTTCCATTTTTGTTGTTGTTACTACCTCCCCCCATTGTGTATTCTTCCCCTGGGTTTTGTTTCCCAGGTGCATTATTTTGCAGTTCTTTGCATTGAATGCAAGCTGCCATACTTCTGACCATTCCTCCAACTTTGCCAAGTTCCTTCTCATCCTTTCCATGCCTCTTTGTGTATCAACCCTGTTGCAGATCTTGTGTCATCTGCAAAGAGGCATACTTTTCCTCCAGTCCTCTGCAATGTCACTTATAAAGACATTAAAAGGACTGGACCCAGTACTGAACCCTACGGTACCCCATTAGTAACCCTCTTTCTTCAGAGTGGACTCCATTTACTATTACCTTCTGTGTCCTGTTGTCCAGCCAATATTTTATTCTAGGCTACCACCCTGGGACCCACTCCCAGGCTGGTTAATTTGACTATTAATCTTTGAGTGGGACTGTGTCAAATGCCTTGCTAAAGTCTAGGTAGGCCATGTCCACAGCCCTCCCTGGTCTACTACTTTGGTCACCAAGTCAAAGAAATCAATTAGATTCGTCTGACATGACCTTCCCTCTGTGAACCCATGCTGCCTTGGGTCCTGTGCCCCACTGGCCTTTAGGTACGCAACAGTTCTTTCCTTCAGAAGTGATTCCATCACTTTCCCTACCACAGAGGTCAAGCTGACAGGTGTGTAGTTTCCTGCCTCTGTCTTGGTCCCACTTTTGTGAAGGGGAATCACATCCACGTTCCTCCAGTCCTCAGGTACCGCACCTTCCTCCCATGATTTGTTAAAAAGGGTAGTCAGTGGTTTCACTAGTTCTCCCCTTAATTCTTTTAAAATTCTGGGGTGAATTCCGTCAGGCCCCTTTGCTTTGTCCACCTTCAGTTTTAGGAGTTGTTTCAGAACCCTTTCTTCAGTGAAAGGACTGGGATCGACCCCTCTATCAAGAGTGTTTCTGTTAATTGGATTAGGCACCTCCCCCTCCTCCTTTTTTGTGAATACTGAGCAGAAATATTCATTTGGTATCCCTGCTTTTTCACTGTCCCTCTCTGCCCACCCACCGTCCATTCTTTTCAGCCTCATCATCCCTCCCTTTGTCTTTCTATACTCCCTGATATACCTATAAAAGGTTTTATCCCCTTTCTTAACCGAATTGGCTATCTTTTCCTCAGTTTGGGCCTTTGCTATTCTGATTTCCCTTCCTGCTTCCTTCTGCCTTAACTGGCACAGCTCTCTGTCCTGCTCTTTCTGTGTTTCCTTGTACTTCCTGAATGCTATCTTTTTCTCACTGACTTTCCCCACCACCTCTTTTGAGAACCATTGTGGCTCTTTCTTTCATTTTGATTTATTTGCTTGACTCAAAGGCGTGTTGCCTCTGTGATGGCAGTTTTGATGTTTCCCCATTGTTGCTCCACCCTTCCTTCTTGCCTGCTTGCTAGTGCTTTTCTAAGGCACTCTCCCATCTTGTCAAAGTCAGCCCTCCTGAAGTCCAGTACCCTCACTTTTGTATGGCTTGACTCTGTAGCTGGGTGTATCGTGAACCACACTGTTTGATGGTTACTTGTTCCCACATGGCAACCCACTTCTAGATCTGAGATCCTTTCACTGTCCCCTTTTGAGAGTATGAGGTCTAAGATTGCTCCCTCACGAGTGGGTTCCGAAACTAGCTGTCTGAGGCATGCCACCTGTAGGGCATTGAGAAGGGCCCTGCTCTTGGATGTGGCTGCAGCAAATGTGCTCCAGTTAACATCTGGCATATTCAGGTCTCCCATCAACAGTATCTCTCCTTTCTCTGCCATCCTACGAATGCCTTCTATCATATCCTTGTCCATTCCCTTCCCCTGACATGGGGGTCTGTATACAACCGCTGTGCGGATTGTGGTGCTATTTCCTGTCTCTAAGGTGACCCACAGTACCTCCTCTCCTCCCTGTTTACTCTTTTGTTCAGTTGCTTTTATCCTTCCTCACAGAGAGCTACTACTCCCCTCTTCTTCCCTCCCTGTCTCTCCTGTAGGTTGTGTACCCTGGTATGTTAACATCCCAGTCATGGTTCTCTGTGTACCATGTTTCTGTGACTTCTACGCTATCCAGGCATCCCTCTTCTATCAAGGCCACCAGTTCAGGGAGCTTGTTGCCCAGACTACGGGCCTTGGTACTCATTACCCTCCATTTCCTGATGGCCTTACTCCTTTTTGGCCCATCCCTGTCCTTATTGCCTTTGTCACTTTCTCCATTTACCCCTGCCCTTCTCCCTAGTGACATCTCTATGTTGGTGTCTACCTCACTTACTACCCTGAATTTTTTGGGAGGGGCTAGGATTTCTCTGCTCCGTTCCAGTGCCTCCCCCCTCGGCTAGTTTAAATGCTATCACCTGGGATCCTAGTTCCCCTCCTGGACAGATGCAGCCCGTCATGCCAGTATAGGCCTGCATCACTCCAGGTGGACCCCCAGTCCCCAGTGAAGCCAAATCCCTAAGCTCTGCACCAGTTTTTCAACCACTGATTGAATCCCATGGTGTGGAGCACCCTAGTCTCATCTACGCCATAGACAGGCAGCACCTCCAAGAAGGTTACCGTGAGTGCTACTTGTCTAAGGCCCCTCCCCAACTACACAAACTCTTTCTGCACCACTCTGATCCCTTTCTTAGCCAGGTCATTTGTCCCTAGGTGGACAATGACATCCAGCTCCCTCCCCTATGAAGCTGCTCCGGCAGTCCTGAGGATTCGCTCCTTGTCCCTCCAAGCCATGGTGCCAGGTAGGCATCTTACCTCCCTCTCCCCCTTCCTCCCCCAGTTCTACCTTCCTAACAATGGAGTCCCCCACCAGGAGTTGTTTCCTTCCCCTGTGGGGTCCCATGCCACCCTCCTGTGGGCCTCCCTTATGGAGGTTCCCAGCATCCTCCTTGGTCTCCACTGCGGGTGCCTCCATAGAGGAACCACACTTTGCCAGAATAGCATAGATCAGACCATGACACAACCAAAGTAAGCAACATTTTATTCATTTGGAACAGCTGTAACCAGTGAACTGCAAGGGGCAAACACTGCAGAATATGGAGGAATGTTTATTTTTTTTGTGTTATCTTCCCCCCCCACGCGCTACAGCTCTCAGCGACTCCTTCAGGCTGTGTCAAGGCACCTCTGATCTGTCCTGTTCCCATGCATCATTCCTCGCATTTGCAGTCGTCCCCAGGGTAACCCGGACATGACTTTTTGCTGGGCGGGCCCCCCTCCTCTGAGGGGAGAGGCACCTATGGGGCAGGCAAGCACAGTACTTGGCCCTGGGGTACTGCTGAGGGACGGATGGCTCCCAGGACATTGATGGCATCGGACTGCCAGGCGGCCATCATCCAGTTGAGTGCGGAGCCAGTTTCTGTTTTCTGGTAACGTTCCCTCTCTTGCGTGCGTCTGCCTTACCCCCCGTCTCCACCGGAGGTCACTACAGAGTGACGTACTCCCACAACCCACCCTAGGAGAAGAGAGCAGTCCTCCGGATGCTCAATCCTCTCCTTCCCTGCCGACCCCTTGTGCCCCGAGTCCGTTCCCGAACCTGGGTCGTTGGCGTGGGTCGAGGTAAGGTGCCAGCGTCTCAACCCTGTACACCACCAGGCTGGCTAGAATGTTTATTAATTCAACAGGGCTTGATTCCTAATCAATTAAGCACACAAGGTTTTCATTCATGTTTCAGTTTCAATTCTGAGTGAGTACGAGTGAGCACAAGTCATTTTAGTGTCAAGTACTTTAGTGTCAAGCACTTAGGAACTTAGGAACAGGCTCTGTAACTACTATGATTAGAACTGAGGGGGGGAACGATTGTGACCGCATTTGAAAAATGAGATGATAATGCGGTCCAACTACCTTGTTCCTTATATCCGGGAATCGTTATAATGAGGGACGTTATAGCGAGGGACTACTGTACTTTGAGCAATTTACCATCATGTGGATGGCAGGGTATTTTAATTTCCTCATTTCTCCCTCCTCCTGAGGCATGGGCCATGCCCTACAGCCTTGATGATACAGCCTAGCCCCTGTGGAATGAACACACTCCCTGGCCCACCCACAGGGGTCGCTGCATGCCCGAACCCATTGCCAGCCCTTCCCTGCTGAAGCGTGCGCCCCTCTGGAAGCTGCCTGCAGCCTGGCCTGCCTCCTGAGATGAACAACTGAAGTCTGCTCCCAAACTCTGGTCATCTGCACAATGTGCCATCATGGGGCCTTCGTAAAGGTACTTGCCTAGTTTATGCTTGAAGGTAGTAGCTGTGTTAGCTGTCGGCTCCTCTTCTGGATGTCTGTTCCAAATGTCCACCACTTATGCTGTGAAGTAGTTCCTCCTGATATCTCCCATGGATATTTCCCTTGACTCTACCCCCTTCAGTGACATTTAGTGCCCCATTGTCCTCCTATCCTTTGACATCACCCCCCATGCTGGAGTTTTCTTATCCAACCTGGCATTTAGGCCATAATGCTGGAGGTCTGATGCCTTGGAGTCTCTTTAGAAAATAGCCACAAGAATCCTTTCTTCTAGCAGGCTGGAAATACTGAATTTAGATGAACAAACAGGACAGAACACTTGTGTGATTTTTTTTTACCTCTTATTAACACTTACTTCAGGCCATATAATCTTCTGTGGACAAATCCACAAGCAAACATAGCACCCCAGAAAAAGAAAAATATGCAACTAACGCTGGAGAAATGTAGTGTTTCCAATCAAGTTTTATCCTGTGGGCCACTGATAAATTTTAATACGGAACAAAATATTATCATTGAAGGTTTTTCTTCTAGCATTCTCTTGCTGAATGTGTGTGTGTGTGTGTGTGTGTGTGTGTGTACATGTGTGTGTGCGTGTATATATATATATACATATTCATTGCAAGAAACTTTGTTAATGCATCAGTTAGGGTTCTTACTAAAGCAACAAAAGCAGGGAAATGTAGTGTTAGGGTTTCCAGCCCTAACACTCCACCCCCATCCCGCAAACACTGACAGGCGTTGGAGGTGTGCCTTGGGGTCGTCAACACTAATGCTCACCTCATTCCATAAGTAAATAAGCTGAGATGGGGGCAATATAGGAGAATGGGGTGAACGTTCGGGTTGATGACCTCAAGGCACACCTCGAACACCTATCAGTGTCTGCAGGGTGGGGGTTGGATGTTACGGCTAGAAACCCTAACACCACATTTCCCTGCTTTTGTCGCTTTAGTGAGAACCCTAACTGATACAGTAATGAAGTTTTGTCAGTGAATTTCCTTACTTTTTCAGATAATATAATCATATCCTTATGTGTCTGTGGGAGTGCAGGGCTCTCTGAGGCCTGCGCCCCAATCCCTTCATAGATTCGCGTATGTATGTGTGAAGGGCCCTGTGCTTCCATGTATAGAACAACAGTGACCAAACTGTCAGTACAGCAATCTTATTACCCCACCTCATGCACCCTGGTACAGAGAAATTGAGAAATCCAAGCCAAAATATAATTTTGCGCAACTGCAGTGTCATTCCATGCCACAAGTACAAAAACACATTTTGGGCAGGATTTGAAAAATGACAGCTGTGATATACATGAAGTGGGGTAATAAGAAGGCTATTGAAAATCTGAGGTAAAAATATTTAAAAATTTCCAAAGTTATGGCGTATGAGGTACATAGTGGTCATAAGTTTGTACGTTTCATGTTTTGACCCCAAATTTTCAACATAGCCTTCTTATGACCCCACCTCATAAAAACCTTAGGTGAAAGTTTGAAAATCCATGCCGCAACACCATTCTGCACCACAGTTGCGAAAACGCATTTTGGGCAGGATGTGAAAAATTACAGCTGTACTGTTCATGAGGTGGTGTGGAAAAATGGCTATGTTGAAAATTTGGTGGCAAAATACTGAAAATTGCCAAAGTTATGCGCATGTGTAGAAAAATTTCAACAGACTCACATAACTCAGGCATTTTCAGGCATTTTTTCACCAAATTTTCAACATGGTCTATTTGGGACCCCACCTAATCTCCACAGACATTGGCGCTGTGACATGGTTAATTGGTCTCGAACGGTGATTTTGCTCAGTGACGGCAAAATCACCTTCCAGGCCCAATTAACGAAACAACAGTGGGGTTCCAAAAAGGCCATGCTGAGAATTTGGTAAAACAATACCTAAAAATGCCAAAGATATCAACATTAGTTTAAAATGCCATTGAAATACATTATACGGCATTTACCTTGATTCTTCAGTTCACAGTTCGGCTGTGAAGAGTGCAGACATGTCCTAATCCACAGAAGATGACACCCGATGACCTCCGGTGGTAAGTATAGGGCAAGGGGTGTGTGTGTGGGGTGGTGGGTGCTCAGTGGGAGAGTCGGGATGGGTGAGGGGCACAGAGGAGACGATGAGGGGCCTTTTTTTTTTCAGGATAAAAAAGACGTTGGGGGACTGTTTTCTTTTTTACAGGTGCAAGTTTAAACATATTTGGGGACACTGAGGGTGGGCTCCCCAGTGTCTGACGCTGCTGGGGGATATGACATATCTGGGGACACTGGGTGTGGGCTTCCCAGTATCCCACACTGGCGGGGCTTCCAGTGTCGACACATAGATTGGGCACCCTGCTGTTGGCAAATCATTCAGATACATTTTTCGAGACACTGGGAGTGGGCTCTCCAGTGTCCCACAGTGCTGGGGGAGTGTAGGACATATCTGGGGACACTGGGAGTGGGCTTCCCAATGTCCCACACTAGCAAGGGGGGGAGGGGTTCTTATACTGCCGACATGGGGATTGGGCACCCTGAAGTTGGTACATATATTTTATACATATATTTCATATTAACATGCCTCTGCCCCCTTTCCCTTAGAGGCATTAAAAGGGGGAGAAAAAGGCTTGATTTAGGTAAACACCAACTGGTGTTTACCTAAACAGGGGCTGAGGAATTGGATTCTGGGGTCTGTTTTCACCTAAACTGCCCAGAAAATGTTTTAAAAAGTAGTGCCGCAAATTGTGGTACAACCCCGCCCCCGTAACACAATTTGTGTCATTAGCGCAGGTGTTTTGTGGAATAGTGCTGCAATTTGCAAATGTAATACCGAAACATTGAGGCAGTAGTGCTGCAATTTACAGCATTAAAAATGGGCTGATTAAAATAAATATATTTCTAGGGACATGGATATGTTGTTCATCCACACTGTCTGGCAGATTCCTTGCCACTTTAAATCTTGCCGGAAGGTCTTCAGGCTGGCTTCTCCCACCCACCTGGGTGGTAAAACTCTCGGCTCCGCCCCATGACGCCAGATCTTCCTTACCGCTTGGAAGCTCTGGTTCCCTCCTTAACGCTCTGTGTGATAGACTGGATCCTAACTCTTCGGTTTGTCCGAAACTCATTTAAAAATTTTCAGGACTTCGGTCTTCCCTTTCCCTCGCAGCTGCAATGGACAAATCGACTCCCGGTTTTCGGCGGTGCCCTTGTGGGCAGAAGATGTCCAGGACAGATCCGCACTCCACGTGCGTCTACTGCCTCGACCTAGAACATGACCCGCAGGCCTGCGAGTCATGCTGTTCATTCTCGGCCAACGTCTTGGAGGACCGCGCTGCCCGGTTGAAGCTTGGGTGCCCCGAGAAGCGCTATCTGCCAGTAAAGTCGAAAGAGGCCCGTTGGGCAGTTACTGCGGCGGCTGGCTCGGCTGAGCAGCTCGAGCAGATGATCGCCCTCGAGGAGGAGGCGGCCCAGGCCGCATCTTCCTCCTCCTCGGTCACGGCATTTATCCCGCTGTCTTTGGGTACCTCGTATTCTGCTTTGTTCAAGGAGCTTTGCCATTCCCTTTCCACGAAGGAAGAGGGGCCATCGGGACATTCCTCTCGGTCCAAGAAGAAGGATTCCAAGGGTAAGTCCCATTGTCGGCGTTCATGGGAGCGGGAGAGGTCCTCTTCCCCGGACAGTGGACCGTCGACTTCCCCAGACAGTGGACCTTCGACTTCGGTCGAGGTTGCAGCTAAGGCCGCTGGCTTCACAGCGTCCCCGTCAGGTCAGCTGGCCGAGACACCCATCGATGCGGTCGAGATTTTTCTCGACTAGACGGACGGATTGTCGACTGGTGAAGCCGACAACCCTTCTTCGCCGGTTCCCCGATGGAAACCGAGGATTTGCCTGTGCCCTCGGTGCAGCAGTCCCCGGTTAAGGTGTCCGAGCCGAGGGAAGAGCGGGTGTCCCCCGCTCCCTCCCAGGCCCGTCCTCGGACCCACCGAGGATCTTGGTCTCGGTCTCGGACCTCTTTTAGGTCCAGGCAATCCCGTCGACATCGGCGGTCTCGGTCTCGGCACCGAGGTAAGCGGTGATGCCGCTCATCCTCGTCTTCCTCCTCTGATGAGGAGAAGCTTCCGCGCAAATTGCGTCGACGCTACGAGGAACTGATGTGGCAGCAGTTACTTTTGTCTGGGAGTAAGTTGACACCGACCCCTTCCCCGGCCATCAAGTGGCTGTCACCCGAACGGCCAAAACAGCCTCTCGCTGCAGTCGAGATGCCCAAGCCTGGGCCGGTTGTTCGGCTGAAACCTGCTGCCCCACTGATTGTGGTGGAACCTCTGCCTCCTCAACCGAAATCGGGGGCACTGACCAAGGAATCTCGGTCGGGTCAAGGCCTGCCCCACAGGTTGTCGGTCACCCTGACTCCCGACCGTCCTCGGCAGGTGGAGGGTGGCCCAGGCCCTAGGCAGCTCGTCGCGGACTCCTTGGAGTCCGACGACAACTTCCCCCTGTTCTCTAGGCCGGTTGACCTGGAGTCCTCTGGGGGCCAGTCACTGGACGAAAGCCCAACGTCCTTCATGGGTCTGCTTCAGCTCATCTCGGAGTCCACCAGGATGGAGCTCAAGCCCGTATCCAAACGGGCCAAGTATCCCCTAATGGAGATACTGGACCGAGGGGATTCACCCACGGAGGTCTTTCCGGTGGCTGAGGCCATTGTCGGCCCAGCCTTGGAGCTTTGGCAGCGGCCTACTTTCTGTCCTGCACCCTCAGCCAGGATGGCCAGGAAGTATGCGGTCCCTACCGGCCCTTTGTCCCGGGTTTTCAGAGCACCCCTCTGACGAGGGGTTGGTCACCGACAGCATTTTCCGGCGTTCCAGGAACGCTAGGGACGTGGACAAGCCCCCCGACAAGGAGTCCAAAAAGTTGGACTACGCCGGGCGCAAGGTGTACGCTGCATCCTCCCTTAGCCTCCGCCAGGCCAGCTCGGCCGTGCTGATGGCACACTTCTCCCACGCCCTCATGGGCTCCCTGGATGAGGTGATCCCTCATCTCCCGGCTGACCTGCAGACCATGGTCCGGCAGGTTCAGGACCAGGGTAGGGCGGTGATGGGCAGCAGCTCCAAACAGCTCTGGACATAGGGAACCCTGTGCCAGATCGGGTTGTGAATGCGGTGGCCATGCGCTGCAGAGCATGGTTGAGGATATCCACCTCACGGCGGATACCACACTGTTGGCGGACGCCCCTTCATGGGGACCCGACTCTTCGCCCTGGAGTGGAAGGCCACCCCCAGCAGATTGAAAAGTCCAATGCCACTCTGACTCTGGTCACCTCGCCCAGAAGGACAAAGGCCACGCGGCAGCAGCACAAGTCCTTTCATCCTTCTGCGCCTGTGCACGTCCGCCCAACAGCACCAGCACCAGGGCTAGCAGGCTCGCGCACATCCCAAACCCAAGCCTGCGCTTCCTCCGACAGGAAGCAGGAGGTAAGGCCCAGGAGGTCCATCGCCAGTCCCTCCTCCAAGCCTGCCCAGTGATGGGTTGAGGGTGTAGCCCCAGTCTGGCTCACTCCCCTGGTTCCTCTGGGGCTCTGCCATCTTTTTCCGCCTGGTCCGCTATCACCACGGACCGCTGGGTGTTGTAGGTGGTAGGAAAGGGCCTGTCTTGAGTTCGAGCAGACCCACCCTTTCGAGCCGCTGTTCCCTCGGGGCCACGGGTCCAGAGCTCGCTGTTGGCCCGCCGAGCCAATATTGCCCTGCCTCGAAAAAGAGGTGATCAGAAAGGTGGCGGATCCTCCTCCAGACCCGGGGTTTGTGTCCAGGTATTTCCTGGTCCCAAAACGGATGGGGGGCTGGTGCCCCATTCTCGACCTGCATGACCTGAACAGGTTCCTAAGGTCTCGAACTTTCAGGATGGTCACTCTGTCTCAGATAATCCCATCCTTGGAACGAGGCATGTGGTTCTGTTCCCTTGACCTCCAGGACGCGTTCTTTCACGTCCCAATCCATCCGTCTCATCAGAGATTCCTCCACTTCAGAGCGGAGGCATCCCTTTATGAGTTCTGGGCCATGCCCTTCGGCCTCTCCCTAGCTCCCAGGGTCTTCACCAAATGCATGGCAGTGGTGACATCTCTGCGTGCACTCAAGGGTCCGGTGTACCTCACCTGGACGACTGTCTGATTGCAGCCCCTCCAGAGCGGAGGTGGAGCGATCCAGAGATCTGGCCTCCAGGTTTGTTCTCAGATTGGCCTCTCATCAACGCAGGCCAAGTCGGAACTTGTGCCAAAGCAGGTGATAGATTTCATCGGGGCAGAGCTCGACTCTCACGAGCGCCAGCGCACGTGCCAGAGGTCGAGGTTCTTTCCTCCTTGCCCAATCATTTCAGGTTGGGCAATCGTGTCCTGCCGGACTTCCTGTGCCTCCTGGCTCATGGCGCCTGCACCAGCGTGGTCCATTGGGCCTGTTGGACATGCGCCCCTTCAATGGGGACTGGCTAACCGTGGTCACAGTGCTTCAACCCGTTGGATCAGCTAGTGACAGTGACCCAGGGATGTGGGAACGCTCCAGTGGTGGACCATTCGGCACATCTGCAGGAGGGCATCCCATTTGTCCACCCCGAGCCGACGGTCTCTCTATCGACCGATGCCTCTCTGATGGGTTGGGGAGCACAGAGCGCATGGCCTCTGGTCCCCTTGGGAGTCCCGATGCCACATCAACTTGCTGGAGCTTCGAGCGGTTCGTCTAGCCCTCACCACCTTCGCTCCTTTTCTATGGGGTCAAGTGGTTCAGGTCCAGACGGACAATACCACAACCTTGTACTACCTAAACTGCCAGGGTGGGACACACTCCATGCCTCTGTGCAGGGAAGCTCTCTGCATTTGGTCTCTCGTGCGCAGCCTGGAGGCGGATCTCCTCGCTATTCACACGGCAGGAGCCTCCAACACCCTGGCCGATGCCCTGCCAGATAGGAGCTGCATCTCACGAGTGGTCTCCTGCTGGAGGTAGCATAAGATCTCTTCTCCCACTGGGGCATGCCTCAGGTGGACCCCATTTGCCTCCAGGAGAATGCGGTTGAGACTGTTTCATGCCCGCCTCAGCAGGGCAAGCTTCGCAGGCCGGTGACCTCGGCCTGTCACGTCTTTTCCCATTTCCCTTGATCCAGGGGTGCTTCTCAGGTGAGGAGGGACAAGGCGCAGGTGATTCTGGTAGCCCCAGACTGGCCCCGTCAGTTCTGGTATCCAGATCTCCTCAGTCTCGGCCCCAGGCTCCCGAGGCGGCTTCCAGCCCACCCAGACCTGATCTCAGTCAATCAGGGGAAGGTGTACCATCCGGATCTTCAATCCCTGCACCTGACGGCCTGGTTCCTGAGCGGCTAGAGCCCCAGGCCTTGGGTCTTTCCGACGAGGTCCTCAACGTCGTTGAGGTGTCCCGTAAGGAGTCGACCAGGAAATGCTATGCCTTCAAATGGAAGAGATTCTCCATTTGGTGTCAGGCAAGGGCGTGGACCATTCCTCCTGTTCCTTGGCAAGCATTCTGGACTACCTGTGGTCCCTTTCTCAGCTAGGGCTTCGGTTGACGACCCTTAAGGTGCACCTGGCAGCCATCTCTGCTTACCGGGCGCGGGCCAGCAAGCAGTCGGTGGCGCAGGAGAAGGTGGTCGAGCTTTTCAAAGGCCTTGATCACATATTCCTCCGTGTAGAACCCCACCCGGTGGATCTACTGCTGGTATTACTTGCTCATGGGCAAGCATTATCAACTGATGCACAAGTGTGACATCTCTCACCTGTCGTGGAAGACCGCCTTTGGTGGCTATCACATCAGCCAGAAGGATGGGAGAGGTCCAGGCACTTTCCATCGAGTCTCCTTATCTGGTCTTCCATAGGGACAAGGTTGTCCTGCGCCCCCACCCGAAATTCCTTCCGAAGGTGGTGTCAGAGTTTCACCTTAACCAGGTGTTGACTCTGCTGGTGTTCTACCCCAGTCACACCTCGGAGGCCGAGTATAGGCTGCATACTTTGGACCCTAGAAGAGCGCTCACTTATTATAAGGAGCGGACGGCTGAAGTTCAGGGAGAGGTTCGCCAGCTGTTTGTCACCTATGCTGAAGCTGCACCTGGCAGACCTGCAGCCAAGCGGACGATAGGCAGGTGGGTCACATCCTGCATAGATCTCTGCTATAGGTTGGCGGGCATGGAGCCTCCCAGAGGGATAAGGGCTCATTCTACCCGCCATACCGCTGCATCGGTAGCTGCTTCCAGGGATGTCCCTATCCAGGAAATCTGCAGGGCGGCTACCTGGAAGTCAGCACATACCTTCATCACCCATTACCACATCGATCTTGAGTCACGCCGGGATGCTGGTTTTGGGCCTCGGTTCTCCAGTCTTTATTCCTGCGTAGGGGTGCGCCTTGCTCCCTCCTCCCTCCTCCCGGAGAACTGCTAGAGTTCGTTAGATAGTGGTGGATGAACAACATATCCATGTACTCTAGAAATACAGGTTACTCACCTGTAACAGGAGTTCTAGGAATGGTATATGTTGTTCATCCACACGACCAACCCGACCTCCCCGGCTTCGATGCACAACCTGGCTTCCAGCGGGCTAGATCTGGCGTCATGGGGCGGAGCCGAGAGTTTTACCACCCAGGTGGGTGGGAGGAGCCAGCTTGAAGACCTTCCGGCAAGATTTAAAGCGGCAAGGAATCTGCCAGACAGTGTGGATAAACAACATATACCATTCCTTGAACTCTTGTTGCAGGTGAGTAACCTGTATTTCAGACAACATGAAGTCTTGCTGTATTCTGACATATGCAGTGATATCCAACCTTTGAACTGCCCTGGAGAGGAAAGAGTTAACTTTCCATGCAAGGCATGGAACGCTGAGCTCGAGCTTGGTTGAGCCTCTGTCTGTTGTTGTTTGAACCCAAACCGCCAGATTCTTTACTCCGCCTCACTGAACAGTCGCTCCGGAGATTTCTCCTTTGCTCGGTTCAGTTTAGTCGGTTAAAGTGTCGTTTTTTCCCTCGGTTTCAACCGAATTTAATCCATCTAACCTGTCGGTTCAGTCTCTGTCTGTGGTACCGTGAGTACTAGATAGGTTTATTATTATTAGCTCTGTGTGGAACTTGAAAATGTCGGATCAGTTCAGTTTGAACCGATCAGGTTTGTTAAAAAAGTTTGTTCTGCTTTTTAGAGTGTGGTAACCGGTCCTTATCAGTTCTAAAAAAAAAAACGGATTTCATTACGTTTTTTTCCACGACCCGTAACACGGTCAGGAACCGATAAGGGTGTCTTGCCTGGTGGATTGCCGAAAAAAGAGTAAGTTTGGTAAGGACTGGCCATGTCTGAGAAACCCAAGAGAAAAACCGTGCCCACTGGGTTTCAACACTGTAGTGTGTATGGGGAAGCCTTTGCTAAGGCTGACCTCCACACCACCTGTGTTTATTGTCTGGGGTTTGATGTGCCCATTGACCCGGACATCTCCCGAGACAGACCTTCAGGCGTTTCTCCTCCTAGGCTTTCTGAGTCCCCTTCCCACTTTATGTTTTACAAAAAAGTGGCTGAAACTCTCCAGCTTCCTATGGAGGAAGCAGTAGAGGATCAGGAGGAGCCTGATTATGTTGAGATGATGGACATCCCAGAGTCCAGGAGACTGTCTATTCTCTTCATAAGTCTTTTGGGAAACAGACATTTAAAATTTTAAAGATCTAATTCTATACCTCCTGTGGACAGAAGAATGGACAAGAGGTATACTCTTTCAGGTTCAGATACGGAGTTCCTTTCCCAGCAATGCAGCCATGTTGGGGTAGTGCAGGCTGCTGCCTGTGATAAGGCAAATATACCCTTGGCATCACACCCCCCAGATAAGGACTCCAGGAGGATTGATGCCATGGCAAAGAAACAGTACATGGCAGCATCTTTGGGACTCAGGCAGACTAATTATATGGCCTACACAGCTAGATACCAGAAGTCTAGATGGGACATTGCGATGGCTCTAGCTAAACAGGTCCCTGGTCAGCTTGCCAAGGAGCTGGAGCAGGTGGCTGCAGATGGTATTGAGGCATCCAAGGTGCAATTTCATGCTTCAGTAGACTCCAATGATGTTTCATCTAGAGTCATGGCTACATCTGTGGCCCTTCGTAGGATGGCTTGGCTCAGATGTACTAGCCTGTTGCAGGATACCCAGACTAAGGCCATGGATTTTCCTGTTATGGGTAATTCTCTGTTTGGGGAGCAGACAGAGAACTACATGAAGAAAATGGATGAATACAGGACCACCTATAGGAGTGCTCAGGCCAAAGAAAGGCAAGCCACTCCCCAGAGGCAGCATTCCAGGGGCAGGGGCAGGCCTTTTCATAGGCCTTTCTACCAAGCCCAGGCCTCCTCTTCCACCTTTGCCCAGAGGGGGTTCTTCAGAGGGAGAGGCAGATGGGGTATAAGCAGGCCTGATACCACCCCTCAGCCTAAAGCCTCTGCCAAACAGGCACCCTGATGGGATGGCCCGGGCTGATTCTCCACTACCTGTAGGGGGCAGGCTGGTTTACTTTGTCCAGGACTGGATGTCTTTAACATCAGACAAATGGGTCCTGGAAGTAGTAAGCCAGGGACTGGTTCTCAGCTTCAAACAATTTCCCAAGATGAGAACCAGATCCTTTCCACCTGCAAATCCTTCAGAGGCCCTTGCACTAGAGGCAGAGGTCTCTTCCCTCTTGGCTCTTAGAGCCATAGAAAGGGTTCCACCCCTACACAAGGGAAAAGGATTGTACTCCAGGTACTTCCTAACCCCCAAAAAGACAGGAGAATGGTGGCCCATCCTGGATCTCAGATATTTAAACAAGCACCTTTTAAAGCCAAAGTTCAAAATGGTGACTCTGGGAATAATTCTACCCTCTGGAAGGCCAGGGGACTGGCTAGTCTCCCTGGACCTCAAGGATGCCTATTTCCACATTCTCATCAGATGCTCCCACAGAAAGTATCTCAGGTTCGAGTTGCCCTCAGGCCACTATCAGTTCAGAGCAATGCCCTTTGGCCTAACATCAGCTCCAAGGGTGTTCACAAAATGCCTGGTAGTAGTGGTTGCCTTCCTAAGGAGAAAAAAGATCTCCATCTTTCCATACCTGGACGACTGGCTTATAGTGGGTCAGTCTCAGACCAAGTCAGTCACACCTTCAGATAACTCAGCAACTGCTCACTTCTCTAGGATTCCTCCTGAATCTTTCAAAGTCAGTTCTAGAGCCAGTACAGCTCCTCACCTTCATGGGGCGGAGCTGGATACAATAAGGGCAAGAGCCTTCCTTCCCCTGGACAGGGCAAGGACCCTTGTGACACTGGCCTCTTCATTCACCCTTCAAGTGTCTTGACCAGCAAGGCATTTTCTGCAGCTCCTGGGCCACATGGCTGCCTCTACGGCAGTGGTCCAAGGAGCAAGATTTCAGATGAGGGACATTCAGTTCCACTTAAGAGCCTTCTGGTCTCAGAGAAAGGATTCTCTGACCAAGCTAATCCCAGTGACTCGAATCCTGATCCAGGCTTTGCAGTGGCGGCAGGATCAGGACAACCTAAGACAAGGAGTTCCCTTTGTCACTCAATCTCATTCTCTAATCCTTACCACAGATGCCTCCCTCTTGGGCTGGGGAGCCCACTTGGGGGATCTGACCACCCAAGGGTTGTGGTCACCTCAAGAATCTCTGCTTCACGTCAATCTCTTAGAACTCAGAGCAGTATTTCTAGCACTTCAAGTTTTTTTCAAGTCTGTTCAGAACAAAGTTGTTCAGATCAGGACAGACAATACCACCACAATGTGGTACATCAACAAGCAAGGGGGCACTCAGTCTACGGCCTTGTGCATGGAAGCAATGAAGTTGTGGTCTCTGGCCTATTCTCTGAACACCTCTCTGATAGCAGTGCACCTCCCAGGGAAGGACAATGTCCTGGCAGATGCTCTCAGCAGGATATCTCAGGGCCATCACGAATGGTCCCTAGATCCCCTAATTTTGAAGGTGATCTTCTCCAGATGGGGCACTCCACAGGTAGATCTTTTTGCAGCCCCAGACAATCACCAACTTCCTCTCTATTGCTGCAGATCCCCAGTGTTGGGATCAGTCCCCCTGGATGCTCTAGTTCTGAATTGGGAAGAGAAATTCCTGTATGCTTTCCCTTCCTTCCATCTCCTGTTCAAGGTACTAGTCAAAATCAGGTCTCAACCCTGCAAAGTGATTCTGATTGCTCCGGACTGGGCCAGACAGCCCTGGTATCCTCTCTTGCTGTCTTTAGCAGTCCACCTTCCCCTGTCTCTTCCCAGGAATTACAACCTGGTAACATGTTCTCATGGGAGGGTTTGGTACCCGAATTTCAAATCTCTCAATCTCAAGGCCTGGCTCTTGAAGAGTTAGAGTTTGCGGATTTGTACCTCTCTCAAGGTGTTCTGGATATTCTAAAGGCTTCTCGAAAGCCTTCCACCAGAAAGACTTACAACTCCAAATGGAAAAGGTTTACTATTTGTTGCTCTGAGAAGCATATTTCTCCAGAGTCTGCTGGGTTGCCTACAGTCCTGGACTATATGGTTCATCTCAATAGCTTGGGCCTCAGGCCAGCTACACTTAGAGTGCATCTGGCAGCTGTCTCTGCCTTCTTGTCAGCAGGCAAGCCCTCTTCCCTTTCAGCTCATCCTGTATTTTGTAAGTTCTTCAAAGGATTGCTGCATGCCAGTCCTCCCTTCAGGGACCCTGCCCCTGCTTGGGACCTTAATGTTTGCATTGCTCGGCTTATGCAACCCCCTTTTGAGCCTTTGTCTTCAGCAGAGCTTAAGTACTTGACTTGGAAAACCGTGTTCTTGGTAGCCATTACTTCTGCCAGACGCATAAGTGAGTTACAGGCCCTGTCAGTGGAGCCTGATTTTATCTCCTTCCATAGAGATAAGGTGGTCCTCAGGACTAATAGGAAGTTTTTGCCTAAGGTGGTTTCAGATTTCCACCTTACTCAGTCTATGTCTCTTCCTGTTTTCTTCACTGACCATTCCTCCTCTGGGGAAAGGAGGCTACACAGCCTGGATGTGAAAAGAGCTCTTAGCTACTACATAGAGCGCACCAAGGGTCACAGGTTTGACTCCCTCCAATTGTTCCTCACTTATGGTGAGGTTGGTAAGGGAAAACCTGCCACTAAGAGATTTATTGCCAGGTGGATTGTCTCTTGTATACAATTCTGCTATGAAAAATTAGGCAGAATCCCACCCTCAGGCCTGAGGGCTCACTCTACTAGAGGTACAGCTGCTTCCCTGGCTGCTGCCAGGGATATTCCTATTTTAGGCATTTGTCAAGCAGCCACTTGGAAAACAATACATACTTTCACCAAGCATTACTCTCTGGATATCCAGGCTAGGAGTGATGCTCGGTTTAGCACAGCAGTGCTTCAGAGCCTGTTCCCGAAGTAGGTTCTGTCCCTCCTCCATGGAGGTACTGCTTGGTAGTCTGCTGTATATGTCAGAATACAGCAAGACTTCATGTTGTTTGAAGAAAAATTATTCACCTTAGTAATGTTGTTTCTTCAAATGGAGTCTTGCTGTATTCTGACCTCCCCCCCATCTCCCCCCCACCTCCCCTCTCAGAACCTGGGTTTTGGGATGTGGGTGGGCAGGAACAGTGTTGGCACCCTAGAGGTGCCCCGGTTTTCTCACCCTCTTATTTTTGGGTGTGTGTGTGTTGTGTTTTGTTTTTTGGGTTTTCTGAGTTGAGTCTTTGCCTTGGAACCAAAAAACCCTTTTATTAAATTTAGTTGCCAGTTGGCTAGTGTGAGTTTACAGTTTCCACACAGGACGCACAGTGAGTATAGCTCGTAAAGATCTGGCGGTTTGGGTTCAAACAACAACAGACAGAGGCTCAACCGAGCTCGAGCTCAGCGTTCCATGCCTTGCATGGAAAGTTAACTCTTTCCTCTCCGGGGCAGTTCAAAGGTTGGATATCACTGCATATGTCAGAATACAGCAAGACTCCATTAGAAGAAACAACATTACTAAGGTGAGTAATTTTTTCTTCTGGGCACTATTTTTTAAAACTAACCACTGAATCGTGTTCCTCAGGGCCTGATTAGGTAAACACAAGTGTTGGTGTTTACCAAGGGGCAATATTTTTTGAATTATGCAGTTTTTTTCCCTGTCGCTAACTGAAAACAACATGGCGGAAGCTTGACACTATATTCCGCATTTGCGAAAGCAACTACTGCTTTCATGGCAACAGAAAGTGCTTTTGCACGGCACATCTAATTTTTCCCATAGGATATAATGGGAAACTTCAAAGTTTAATAACCTTTGAACAGAGTAGTATTTTTTCACCAAACCTTCAAAAGGCACATATGTGACCCAAACTCAATATACCCTGAAAGTTTCAAACCAAACCCCCATGCCATTTTGGAGAAACTGGATGACAAAGAAATGGGCAAAAAAGTGGTTATTTTCACGTTTTTTGACATTCCATATCTCTGTACCTGCACATCTGACTGGAACGAAACTTGCCAAATCCAGAGATCTATGGCACCCAACAGTGCAAACGTTCATGCAAATCATTTGAACAGTTGCAGAGTTATTAAAGTGCAAACTTTTGGGTTTAACATAGAAGTGACCATTGAACCCCAACTATACTGGTTTAAGCGAACAGCACAAGCCCAGAGATCCCGCTCCTTCCGTGGACCCAAGTGGCTCAATAAACTCCCCAAGGACTTGATCGAGTGTAGTAAGGTTAGCCAATTCAAATCGGGCTTCTGAGCCCACTTAGCCCTAGAGAATGTCTGCAAATGTTTCCACAAACCCTAGCATTATCTAGCCCTTGCCTATGCATTGATCCCTGGCTCCTTTCATACCACCCCATTGGACACTAGTTTAAATTGTTACAATGCTCCCCCCTGCCACCATTGCCCCTCCACCATCCCCCACCTCGCATCTCTCCCCCCCTTCCCCTTGACCTCCCCCCACGCCACCCCTCCTCCTTCTTCCTGCCTACTTCCTCTGCACCACCACCCGGCCCACCCCTGACAATTTCTCCTCCCTACCACGTTTCTCCTCCCTACCACATTCCTTCTACGCCATGCACTGACAAAGCTTTCTCTGGCTGCTTCGCTATCAAGCAATGATTTGGATCCTTGGTCCTCTTGCTGTACTCTGCACTTACTCTAGTATGGCCATACGTTACAATCTGCATCTGAACTGGAAACAGTTTTCTCTATTTCGCACTGAATTCTAATCTAGTTATGTTGTGTTCTGGGTTACCAGGATCACTAATTTCCTTTGCAATCAATGTATCATGTGTACCTTTTGTAACTTGCAATGTAAACTTACTATGGAATCTGTGTAACCTATGTGGTGTTTGATTTTCTTATGTATCTGTATGATCTGGAACCTTTGTAAATGAGTCCCTGACTCAAATATGTATTAATCCCAATCTGAAATAAATAATATATATACTTTATAGTATAGTGGCACGGTAGCAGGCACTTTAATGTTAAACCTCACATTATGCACTTTAATAACTTTGCAACTGTTTAATTTGCACAAAATTTGGTATGTGCGGTCCCGTGGGGTAGATCTCTTGACATGCCAAGTTTCATTTTGATTGGATTTATGGATTTTGTGCAGCGCATAGTGAAAAAATGCATTTTTCGCAAAGTTTTTCTAATTTTTACCTGTTTTTCCTCATCGCACTGCGGCCACACCGTTTGGAGTTTGTCCCAGTGAACAAAGCCAGCATTGGTTTAGTGAAAAAATATTAATTTATTCCAAAGTTATTACATTTTTAAATTTTGGGTTCTGAGCATGCTCAGTTCAGTCTTTTGGATAGGTGTATAAAGTGCGAACAAGGATTTGCCTCACAAACAAGAATTTTGACAGCTCATGAACAAGGATTTATAAAATTCCTGTTCGTGAAAAAAAAAATCCCTTGTTCGTGAATCGCTATCATTTTTTCAATTTTTTGGGCAAACAAAACCTTGTAACTTGCCCCAGGGATATCTTCTATGGAGATTAAAGTATGAGTTTTGTTTAGGGTGACACCTTCTACAAACCCATGGCTTTAGTTTCCTTTAGTTGCGTCAAAAAATGGCCATTTTTAAATTTTAAAATCCTTGTTCGCCACTCGCTTCCGATCCTTGTTCGTGAAGTGTCAAAATCCTTGTTCGCGAGCTGATCCTTGTTCGTGAAGTGTCAGAATCCTTGTTTTTGAGGGGACGACCAGATGGCCCTATCTCACGAACAAGGATTGCTCACGAACAAGGATTTTGACACCTCATGAACAAGGATTCGGCTCGCGAACAAGGATTTTGACATCTCACGAACAAGGATTATAAAAAGGAATCCCTGTTCGTGAGGTGTCAAAATCCCTGTTCGTGAGCTGTCAAAATCCCTGTTCATGAGAAATCCCTGTTCGTGAGGTTTCAGAATCCTTGTTCATGAGGGGACAACCAGATGGCCCTATCTCACAAACAAGGCTTTTTCATGAACAAGGATTTTGACAGCTCACGAACAAGGATTTAAAAAGGAATCCCTGTTCATGAGGTGTCAAAATCTGTGATAATGAGCTGTCAAAATCCCTGTTTGAGAGGTGTCAAAATCCTTGTTCGTGAGGGGATGACCATTTGGCCCTATCTCACGAACAAGGATTTTGACATTCACGATCTATTAAGGACAGAATCTCATTTTGAGGTGTCAAAATCCTTGTTCATGAGAAATCCCTGTTCGTGAAGTGTCAAAATCCTTGTTTGTGAGGGGACAACCAGATGGCCCTATCTCACGAACAAGGATTTCTCATAAACAAAGTTTTTGACACTTCACGAACAAGGATTCAGCTTGCGAACAGGGATTTTGACAGCTCACAAACAGGGATTTTTACACCTCATGAACAGGGGGTTCCTTTTTATAATCCTTGTATAAGCCTCATTTCTCTACTTTTGTCTTTTCAGCCCTAACTGATGCATTAATTAAGCTTTTTGTAATGAATATATATATATTATATGTATAATAGTTTGTGGTGATTTGCATATACAGCCTATGATGCTTTGCATTCTGGGGTTATGTGTGATTTTGTAGATATAGATATACATACATATATACGTTGCAAAAAAACTCCATCAATGCATCAGTTAGGGTTTCTATTACAGCAACAAAAGACTGAAAATTCAGTGTTAGGGTTACCCAACCCTACTACCCCACCACCTCCCTCCACACACCAACAGGCATCGGGGTGTGCCTTGTGGTCTTTGGGCTTAATGCTCACCCCATTCCATGATTAAACAAGCTGAGATGTTACAGTACAGGAGAATGGGGTGAGAGTTAGGTCTAACGATCCCAAGGCATACCCCGATGCCTGATGAGTGAAGGGTGGGGGGTGAGATGGTAGGGTTGATGACCCTAACACTGAATTTCTAGTCTTTTGTCACTGTAATAGAAACCCTAACTGATACATCAATGGAGTTTTTTGCAATGAATTTCACTCTTTTTGAGACAGTATAATAGTATCCTTATTTAACTGTGGGAGCGCAGGGTCCTTTGAAACCTGCGCTCCAATTCCTCCGTAGATGCGCATATGTATGTAGCTGTGGAAACGCATGGCCCTCTGGGCCCTGTGCTTCCATGCGTTCGACAGTAGTGACCCAGTTGTCAGCATAGCCAGCTTATTACCACACATCATATACCCTGATACAGAGAAATTGTGAAATGCAAGGTAAAACGTAATTATGCACAACTGCAGTGCCATTCTGCATCATAGGTGCAAAACCACATTTTGGGCAGGCTGTGAAAAATGACAGCTATACTGTTCATGAGCTAGAATGATAAAATGGTTATGTTGAAAATTTGGCGTCAAAATATTGAAAAGCACCGAAGTTATGTGTGTGTGTAGAATAAATTCAACGGACGCACGTAACTCGAGCATTTTCAGGCATTTTTTCACCAGATTTTCAACATGGCCTTTTGGGATCCCACCTCATGAAGACTGGCACTTTGATTTTGTTAATCCATCCCGAAAGTTGATTTCACACAGTGACAGGTACATTAGGGAGCATAGAAAGGTTAAGGGAGGGATAGTGAAGATTAATAAGGGAGAGGGGAGGTGGGCAGAGGGAGACAGTGAAAAGGCAGAGATACTGAATGAATACTTTTGCTCAGTATTCACAAAAGAAGAAGAGGAGGAGTTACCTAAATCAAACAGTAGAAGCACTCTGGGTAGTGGGGTTGACGCCAGTCCATTTACAGAAAGAAGAGTCCTGAAAGAACTCCTAAAACTCAAGGTGGACAAAGCAATGGGGCCTGACGGGAATCACCCTAGAATCCTAAAAGAACTAAGGGAGGACCTAGTGACACCACTAACCACACCTTTTAACAAATCATGGGAAGATGGGGTGGTACCTGAGGACTGGAGGAGGGCAGATATGATTCCCCTTCACAAAAGTGGGAGCAAGGCAGAAGCAGGAAACTACAGACCTGTAAGTTTGACCTCAGTGGTAGGGAAAATGATGGAATCACTTCTGAAAGAAAGAATTGTTCAGTACCTAGGGGCCAGCGGGGCACAGGACCCAAAGCAGCATGGATTCACAGCAGGAAGGTCAAGTCAGACAAATCTAATCGATTTGTTTGACTGGGTGACCAAAGTAATAGACCAGGGAGGGGCTGTGGATATGGCCTACCTAGACTTTAGCAAGGCATTTGACACAGTCCCACACAAAAGATTAGTAATCAAGTTAGCCAGCCTGGGAGTGGGTCCCAGGGTGGTAGCCTGGGTAGCAAACTGGCTGCACAACAGGACACAGAAGGTAATAGTGAATGGAACACATTCTGAAGAAAGGGGGGTTACTAGTGGAGTACCTCAGGGCTCAGTACTGGGTCCAGTCCTCTTTAACGTCTTTATAGGTGACATTGCAGAGGGTCTGGAAGGAAAGATATGCCTCTTTGCAGATGACATAAAGATCTGTAACAGAGTTGATACACAAGGGGGGTAGAAAGGATGAGAAGGGACTTGGCAAGGTTGGAGGAATGGTCAGACATATGGCAACTTAGATTCAGTGCAAAGAAGTGCAAAGTAGTGCAATTGGGAAATAAAAATGCACGAGATGAGTACACAATAGCAGGGGAGGTACTAACGACAACAGTAATGGAAAGGGATCTGGGTGTAGTCATATCAGATGACCTAAAGGTGGGTAAGCAATGTGAGAAGTCAGTAAGGAGAGCCAGGGGGATACTGGGATGCATAGGGAGGGGCATCACAAGTAGAAAAAGGGAAGTTGTTATCCCTCGGTACAGACAGTTGGTGAGACCCCATCTGGAGTACTGCGTGCAGTTTTGGAGACCTCATCTACGCAAGGACATAGACAGGATGGAAGTAGTACAGAGGAGGGCAACTAAAATGGTGCAGGGTCTACATCAGAAACCATATGAAGAGAGACTGAGAGAGCTTAATATGTATACCCTTGATGAAAGGAGGGTTGGGGGGACATGATAGAAACTTTTAAGTACCTCAAGGGAATCTACAAAGTACAGGAGGGTAGCATCTTTCAGAAAAAGAGATGTGTAAGAACAAGGGGGCACAATTTAAAGTTAGAGGGGGACGGCTCAGGTGTAATGTGAGGAAATTCTTTTTCACGGAGAGAGTGGTGGACGCATGGAACCGCCTTCCTGGAGAGGTTGTGGGGTCTAAAACAGTGGGGGAATTCAAACATGCATGGGACAGACATAAGGCAATTATAGTGGGGGGTTGCAGGAAGTAGGCTGTTGGTTAACTAGAATCTGCAGCTTATCCAACAGGTAGGGAAATGGGCAGACTGGGTGGGCCATGTGGTCCTTATCTGCCGTCAAAGTCTATGTTTCTATGACCGCGCCATTCTACGCCACAGGTACGAAAACATGTTTCAGGCAGGATGTGAAAAATGACAGCTGTACTGTTGATGAGGAGGTGTGGAAAAATGGCAATGTTGAAAACCTGGCGTGAAAATATGAAAAATTGGTGAAGTTACAAGCATGTGTTGAAATGCTCGTAACATGGTCGTTTGGATTTTTTCATCAAATTTTCAACATGGGCTTTTAGGGACCTCTCCTCATTAACACTGGCACTGCCATTTTGTTAATTGGTCCCGAAAGGTGATTCTGTGCAGCGACCATGAAATTACCTTTTGGGACAAGATGACAGTGACAGGTGGGGTCTCAAAAAGCCCATGTTGTCAACAGGTACTCTCCTCTAGCAGGTGATCTTGGGGAAGGAGTGCCAATAGGACCAGCAGGAGCAACAGGCATGGCACAGGAAAATAGGGTAAACGGAAGGGAAGAGAGAGTTGAGAACATATGGGGGGTGGAAGTGGCAGGGGAAGGGATTCTGAGTTTGTAGGAGGAGGAGGGAGGCAGCGCAAGGGAAGATAAGGGACAAGAGGGGGAAGCTGAAAGGAGGCCAGAAGATAAAAGAAAGACTTAAGTTACTGTGTGCCTTGAGGGCAAAATGGAGGAGGTGAATGACTGGGTTACCAAATCAATGGAAAAATCTGAGGGATCACTGGCAGCAGTAGAACAAAGGGGGGGATGGAATGAAGGTAGGAGTGGCAAGTGGGAGTAGAGAAGTGGGTAACACCAGTGGGGAGAGCAGGGAGGGAGTAACTCGGGGAGGCAGGACTCGGGGAGGTGGAAATTAAAGGAGATGAGGGGATTAGGGTGATAAAAGAGATGCCTGGAATTAGGAGAAAGGGGAAATTAATAATAAGCATAAGTTAAACAGGGACAGGGTCATACCCATGGGGGACTCGATTTTAAGAGGAATTAAATGGAATGGTAGGCGTAGTGCAGTTTGGGTGGAGTGCTTGTCGGGTATGACAGCACCAAGGGTAATTCATCACATTCCATCATGGGGAAAACCTCAGGATGAGAAGTCACACTTGATTTTCCATCTGGGGACAAATGATTTGGATGGAAACAGCCTGATGGAAGTGCAGGCGAGAATCACGGAGCTGGTTAAGTTTTGTAGTAACCTGTGCTTCCAATCTATAGCATTTTCGGAGGTGTTGCCTGTGCCTAAAGCAAGCACTGAAAGAAAACAAAGGATCATGGAGTTCAACCAGTGGCTTAAGAGGCTGGTGCAGGCAGAGGGTGTGTGTGTTAGTGGGGGACTGGGGCACAACATGGAATGATGAAAGCCTATGTGCCGAGAACAGACTATACCTAAACGGGGAGGGAATGGCAGTACTAAGTATCAAATTTAAGGAATTCATAGAGCAAACGTGATTTAAACTAAATCAGGGGTTGGATGGGGAAAATGACACACAAGTTGAAATGGCAAAAGATAGGCATGTCGTGGAGTATTCAGCCCCCCCCGAAAATGCAGAATTGTTATGCAGTAACATGCCTAGAGGTAACGGGGGGGGGAGGGTAATTGGTGGAAGGGACTTTCCACAAATGCCAAAAGCCTGGGAAATAAGATGGTAGATTTGGAAGCATTAATGGAGGGGGAGGGTTTGGACATTGTAGCAGTAACGGAGACCTGGTGGTCTAAGCATCAAGATTGGGAGGTGGGGGTCCTGGGGTATAAGTTGTTCATGAGGGATAGAATAGGTGGGGGGGGAGGAGTGGCGCCATACATTAGGGAGGGAATTAAGGTCATGGAAGGGAAGGAGGATCAGGGCGAAGTGGAAAGCTTATGGGTCATGCTGGAGAGGAAGGCTGGAACAGCATTAAGACTAGGGGTGATATACAGACCCTCTACGCGGAGTGAGGAACAGGACATACAGATGTTGTGGGAGGTTCAAAGAATGGCCCAGAAGGGGGAGATTCTACTGGCAGAAGACCTGAATCTCCCACATATAGATTGGGATATCCCATTGGCTAGGTCAGCTAGGAGTGGGGAGATCCTAGGGACACTCCAAGGTGCCTTCCTGCATCAGCTGGCTAGGGAGCCCACAAGGAAGGGTAACATACTTGATGTGCAGGGGTCGATCTTAACATTGTTTTACTAGCCCAAACCCTAGTGCAAATTGACCAGGGCTAGTGCAGCTAACTCTCTAGTTGTCCGTTTTGACTAGTGCAGATTTTCATGGCTGTTAATGAAGTTAAAAAAAGTCTCTACTTTAGCAGGCTCTAGTCCTCATGCTAATCTCTCTTAATGTTCCAGATGGCCTGGTGTGATTAACAGCTCATTAACAGCTGCAATTATCGGGCAGTTCAAGAGAGGGAATCCCACAAAAGACTCAATATGAGTCATTATCACTCCACTGTTAAGACTTTCAGCTATTGTCCAGGGTGTGATCAAGGGTAGAGTGCTGTTAAAAGTCACTAGCTTCCAGTTTTCTGAATATGTCTCTAACAATGTGTCCCATATTATGAAGACCAGTGCCCCTCATTTCCCTACATTTTTCATGTCTGTATCCAACATTTCAGTGACAAAATGCAAGGAGGTATACAGGATTGGCCCTGCAGGTGGTGGGTTTTATCCCAGCCTCACCATAACTTCCCTGTCCCCTGCAAATCTTTAATTCTGTTTTTTCCCTGGACACCACTGCAGACCAGAGTCTGACTCTGAAATGACCATCCACAGATCCATAACTGCCATTAGTGGCAAGTGTAGGGGGTCCCCAGCTCTTCTAAATGGACCATGCCAGCCATCACCATCCATACAGTCCCACCCTAATCCCACCCAGCATGCCCTTTCATTCTTAAAACAATGCTTTGGATCATGTATGGTACAAAAATAACCAAAACTTAAGGAAAGCCACCCTTCCAGCTAGGTGTGCACATGAAACCGATCAAAATAATCTCAAACAAGCATTTGTCAATGTCGAATGTTTGCTTGCTGGCATTGACATTGGTAGTGTAGGAGTTAGAGAGCTGCATAATAGGAATGGCAGTGAAGTACTGAATTGAAGCCAACCCCACAACCACCCTGCAGAGACTGACAGGAATTGGGGTGTGCCTTTGGGTTGTCAGGCATGATGGCCATGCCATTTCACCACATCCTACCCTGCAGACACTAACAAGTGTCACAGTGTGCCTTGGGGTCTTTGGCCTTTATGATCACCCCATTCCATCAGGAAATACGGTGAGATGGATCCTGTATAGGAGAGTGGGGTGAACTTTGGGGCTGAAGAGTCCAAGGCTCGCCTCGATGCCTCTCACTGGCTGCAGGGTGTGGAATGGTATGAGCATTAAAGGCGAGAATCCCAAGTCACACCCCTGATGCCTCTCAATCTCTAGTCTAGAGGCTAGGGTGTTATGGTCAGAAACCCTAATGCCTCAGCCGTTCGTTGGCATTTTCCCTCCAAATTTTCAACATTTTTTTTTGTGTCTCCCACCTTATGAACAGTGACAATATCAGTTTGTTAGCTGAAAGCTGATTTTGCACAGCGACTACGCCATTTGGCACGACAGATGGGAAAACACATTTCGAACAGGATGTGAAAAATGACAGTTGCACTGTTCATGGGGAGGTGCAAAAATGGCAATGTTGAAATTCTGCAGTGAAAATATAAAAAAAAAAACGGTGAAGTCACGAGCATGCGTAGAAAATGCGCAACACAGACTGTAATGCAGTTAGTTTGGGGATTTTTTACAGTAGATTGTCAACACAGGGATTTTGTAACCTCCGCTCATGAACAGTGTCACTGTGATTTTCTTAATCTGTCCTGAACATTGATTTTACACACCTACTGCGCCATTGTATGCTACATGGGCGGAAACACGTTTTGGCCGAGATGTGAAAAATGACAGCTATACTGCTCATAGGGAGGTGTGGTAAAATGAAAATGTTGAAAATCTGGAGTGAAAACATTGAAAATTCGCGAACTTACGAGCATGCATAGGAACAGCGCAACGCATGCTCGAAAAACAGTAATTTCTGGGAATTCTTTCACCAGATTTTTAACATAGCCATTGTAGCACCTCTGCTCATGAACAGTGTCACTGTGATTTTCTTGATCTGTCCCAAACATTGATTTCGCACACCGACTGCGCCATTGTGCGCTACATGCACGGAAACACTTTTTGGGTCAGATGTGAGAAATGACAGCTGTACTGCTCATAAGGAGGTGTAGTAAAATGGCAATGTTGAAAATCTGGAATGAACATATTGAAAATCCGCGAACTTACGAGCGTGCATAGGAACAGCGCAACGCATGCTCGTAAAACAGTCATTTTTGGGATTTTTTCGCCAAATCTTCAACATAGGGTTTTGGGGCCTGCCTCATTAACTGTGACACTGTTGTTCTCAGAATTCCATCCCGAAGGTGGTTCCGACAGTGACTGCAAAATCACCTTTCAGATCATAAACGCCATGACAGTGACAGAATTCATGAGGTGGGGTCCCAAAACCCCATGTTGAAAATTTGTGAAAAATTTCCAAATGCCCGAGATATGCAGTAAAGTTGAAAACCCCTATTTATTGCATTATACAGCTTACTGGTATTTCCTCAGTTCGGCGGTCAGCTTTGAAGAGTGCAGGCGTGTTCCCAGTCCACCGATGATCATCGCGCTGAGCTCCAGAGTAGTATGGGTTGATGAGGGGTGTGGTGGAGGCAGGGTGCGCAGTGGGTGGGCACGGGTGGGGGGAGAGTGGGTGAGGACAGTCAGCGAGGGAAGGTTTTTTCTTTCAGGTTTCTTTTTACTTAGACGACACGGGACGCTTGCCACGCTGGGGTGGGCTCCCAGCGTGGCAGCTGGAAGGTTTGGGGTCCATGGAGCCGACGGGGATTGGGCACCCTGTCGGCCATACGATCTGTTGCCATGCTGGGGTGGGCCTCAGCGTGGCACCCTGTAGTCTCTTGGGGGAGGGAGCCGACGAGGATTGGGAACCCCGTCAGCCATACGAGTTTGTTGCCACGCTGGGGTGGGCTCCCAGCGTGGCATCTGAAACTCTGTTGGGGAGTGCAGCACAGCTAATGGGGGATTGGGCACCCCGGCCGGCTATACAGTGTGTGCATGGGGGACACGAGCACGCAGTATGTGTGTGTGTGTGTGCGTGTGTGTGGGGAGTGCATGAGCACGCATATCTTATCGCTGCTCACTGAGCTTAGCCTCCTTTTCAACGGTACGCCACTGCATTTTCAGCTGCTGTCATAGACAGCCGCAGCGCTCATTGGAGAACTGTGACTGTGCCTGTAACACACTGACTGAATTGAAGACGGTGCCACACCTCCAAAACCGGATGATGGCACTATGTTTTGCAATATTCATGCAAGAACATAAAAAATCTGAAGACTACCACCACAAAGAAAGAACAAGCGTGACCACAGCTGTTATTACAAACATGTAATACGGAGCATAAACTCGGCAGTGCTGAACAGCACAGAGCCCTCGTGTCTTCAACTGGTGCCGCCCAAAGGCTTCCTTGCAGCTTCCTACGGAACCTGAAGTATCGGAGGGGCTCTGCCTGTGCTCCCTGAGCTTGGTGCTTCAGCACTTTTGTGAGGTTTGTACTCCATTACTGCTTTTTACATATTTTGCCATAGTAAACGCTGTGGATTTTACTACGCTTGTTGCTTCTTTTGTGGTGGGTGGTGCTGGAATTTTTGGTACAAAAATAAACCTCAATAAAATACGTAATTTGAAAGGTTAAAATAAGCATTCCTGGGATACATAGATAATCCTATATAGAAATAGAGCTAGTATAGCTTCATATCTGTGTACTGTTTCACCTGGGCTGATGAAAGGGCAATATTAAAAAAAGAAATCTGTTATTGTTTTGGGCAGAGCATATTAAAACCAATGCTTTTAAAAATAAAAATGTCATAGTTTTCTATTTCCCAAGCCCCTTAGGTTTGTGTAGCCCCCCCACCCCAAAGAAATCTTAGTTGTGCTCTTGGCTCAGTTGAGACAGTACAAAAACTTTCAGAAGTGCAGGTCTCCAGTTGACTATAGGGTGGGGGCTGAGGGTGTCTTTCTCTGCCTGACTCTGTTCATTGCCTTGTGGGTGGTGGTGACAGTGTGGTGAGATGCATGACGATGTTAGCTACTGTGTGTACAGAGCTAGGACTGCTTGATTGAACATTTGCTGTTGTGATATCCTCTGGTTTGGTGGTGGTGGCAGAAAGAGGAAGAGAGGAGGCCATGGTACAAAACAGGGGGTGTGCTCACTGTGTGTGATGGCACTGCAGTCTTTTTGTCTGCTGGGTAGCTGGAAGCAATGTGGGAGCAGGATAAACGTGCAATAATCAGTGTATTTCTTGGCTTGCATCGTTTCCTGTATAAGTGATCCAAATTTACCATTATAGTTAAGGGCTAGTGAAACCATCTGCAGGCTAGTGCAGTTTTGAATCAACTTGGCCTGCTGGCTAGTGCAGGAAAAGCTTAAGGTTGACCCCTGTTGATGTCATCCTTACCAATGGAGACAGTGTTTAGGGAGTGGATGTAGGGGCCACCCTGGGAGATAGTGACCACAGCACCATGGGCTTCAAGGTCAGAGCAGGATATGAGACTAGTTGTACCACCACGAAGGTACTAGACTTCAGGCGGGCATATTTTCCGGGAGGTATTGAGAGGGTGGGAGGTGATGGGGGAGGGGCAGAGGATCTATGGAAAAAGGTCAAGGGGGGACTCTTTAAAGCGACAGAGGGATGTGTAAGAAGGGTGAGGAAGAACAGGAGAAGGAGGAGGCCACTGTAGTTCAATAGGGGAGTGGGGGGGGCAATCGGGGAGAAGAAAAGGGCATTCAGGGAATATAAGACAATGCAGGGATAGTTGGGTAGGGAAACTTACAGAAAGAAGCTGAGGTGGCAGGGCGAAGGATTAGGATGGCTAAAGCAGAAACCTGATGAGAGAATTGCTAGGCAGGCCAAGGGGGGGGGGGACAAGATGTTCTTTCAGTACATTGGGGAAAGAAGGAAGGCAAGAGAGGACAGAAAGGATTAAGAGGAAGGGGGGATAGCAGGTGGAAGGGGATTTAGAGAAGGCTGAAGTGCTGAATGGTTACTTCAGCTTGGTTTTTATGACAGAGTGGGACGGAAGGGGACCAGAGCCAAGTGATAAGAGGAGGGTGGATCCTAGCCCAGTCAGTGTGGAAGAAGTAAAGGAGGAATTAGGTAAGTTGAGGGTGTACAAGGCTATGGGACCATATGGTCTTCACCCTGGGGTGCTCAGAGAATTAAGGTAGGTACTAGCAGAACCACTGGAGGGGTAGTTTAACTTGTCCCTGGTTACAGGGTGGGTACCAGAGGACTGGAAGAAGGCTGCCATGGTGCCAATTCATAAAAGTGGTAGCCGAGAGGAAGCGGACAATTATCATCCGGTCACTCTCACATCGATGGTGGGTAAAGTAATGGAGGCTATATTGAAACAAAGGATGGTTAGATATTTAGAAGAGGGGGGTGAAAGACATTCGGCAGCATGGCTTCGCTCAGGGATGGTCATGTCAGACAAACTTGATTTAATTCTTCGATGAGGTGACGAGGGTGGTTGATCAGGGTGGGGGCAATGGACGTGGCCTATCTGGACTTTGGGAAGGCCTTTGACATGGTGCCCCACAGAAGGCTGGTTAATAAGTTGGGGAGTCTAGTGGTGGGGGGCAGATAATAGTATGATGGGTGGAGAGTTGGCTGACAGGGAGAAGCCAGAGGGTGGTGGTCAATGGGGTGCACTCTGGGGAGGTTGGGGTGTTGAGCGGGGTGCTCAGGAGTCGGTGCTGTGGCCCATTCTGTTTAACATCTACGCCAGTGACATAGCAGAGGGGCTTCAGGGGAAGGTCTGCCTTTTCACAGATGACACAAAACTCAGTAACAGGGTGGATACCTGGGGGGTGGAGGCAGTGAAGAGTGAGATAAGGTTACTGGAAAAGTGGTCGGAGTGAGGAGGAGGAATCCAAATACCACATATACACTGGGGGGAGAAAATGGCAACAACCAGGCAGGAGAAGGATCTGGGGATTATAATCGCAGATGACCTTAAAGTAGTGACCCAGTGCAGGAAAGCAGTGAGCAAGGCTAACAGTATGCTGGCATGCATAGGGAGAGGGATAACCAGCAGAAGGAGGGAGGGAGATGCTGATGCCACTTTACAGCTCCATGGTGAGGCCACGCCTAGAGTGTGGGGTGCAGTTCTGGAGGCCCCATCTAAGAAAGGACATAGATGGCATGGAAAGGGTGCAGAGTGGGGGCCACTAAAATGGTGCATGGGCTAAGAGGTATGGCATATAAGGAGAGGTTGAGGGAACTGGATTTGTATCCTCTGGAGATAAAAAGGGAAAGAGGGGACACGATTGAAACATTCGGGTATGTGAAGGGGATCAATAAAGTGGGGCAGAGCTTATTTACAGGGAAGGTAGATAACAAGAACTAGTGGGCATGAACTGAAGGTGGAGGGTGGAAGGTTTAGGGGAAATGTTAGGAAGTATTACTTCACAGAGAAAGTGGTTGAGCCCTGGAACAGACTATCAGATGAGGTGGTGAGTGCCAGTACCGTGGAGGGATTCAAGAGGGCCTGGGAAAAACACAGAGGGTTGTCAAGGGGAGGACGAGGGGAATCTTGGGGGGGTGACAGATAAAGAGAGGGAATGGGCAGACTCGATGGGCCAGGAAGGCCCTTTTCTGCCATCACTTGTGTATGAATCTATGAAAATTTGGTGCAAAAATGTTGAAAATGCCCAAGATATCAACATAAGTTCAAAATGCCATAGACAGCCATTATACGGCACTTACCTGGATTCTTCAGTTCGTGGTTGGGCTTTGAAGAGTGCAGATGTGTCCCGGTCCAGAGAAGATTGCAGCCGCCGACCTCTGGAGGCAGGTATGGGGTAAGTATGGGTGTGGGGAGGTGGGTGCTAGAGGGAGGGTGGGCATGGGGATGGGGAGATGATGAGGGACTGTTTTCCTTGTTGCAGGATTAAAAATATATATATATAAAAGGATGTCAGGGACTGTTTTCTTTTTTACAGGTATACAGTACCGGGAAACATTTTGTGACACTGGGGGTTGGCTCCCCAGTATAACTCAGTATTGGTGGTGGTGGGGGGGTATAATATAACTGGGGGCACTTGAAGTGGGCTCCCCAGTGTCCCACCTAGGGGAGCGACTGCCAACACGGGGGTTGGGCACCCCATTATCAGAAATGTAGGGGACGGTTTTCTTCTGTTGGGGACACTGGGAGTGGGCTCCCCAGTGTCCCTTAATGGTGTGGGGGCGTCTGGTGCCAACACAGGGATTGGGCACCCCAGTGTTGGCATAAACATTTATTATCGTGAGTTTCGGCTCACGATCTAGGATCCTATGTCGTATCTCGGCATACTAAGTAGGATCCTAAGTTGTACTACACCGATACAACCTAGGATTTAAATGATGAAATAAAGCACATTTTCCAGGCATATTTAATCTGGTACAGTGCAGAATGCACCTAATAGGGTCCCAATAAGCAAGCTACATGTGTTGGTTCTGCACCAAACTATAAGTTTGTGCAGTTTCAAACTTTTTTTTTAAAGCAAAACTGAAAACAAGATGGCGGCCACACAAAGTAGGATTTTCTCCATATGAAGTAGGATTCCTACTTTGTTTCATACAGCTATCTTGAAGTGCTTATTGAGCATGCTCAGAAATGTGTTTTTTCCCCTCAAATTTTTAAATTGCAATATCTTGAACACAGCTTATTATTTTTTCACCAGAGTAGCAAAAGGCACATCTGTGGGGTAGTCCCTTTCTGTCCTGAAAATTTCAAACCCAAAAATCAAACCAGGTCCATCTTGTAAATGAGCTATGCTCATTGGTGTTCACCTGGATAAATAAAGATTTTGATTGATTGATTGAAACCCTCTGGGCTGTAGGCAGTTCAAAGAAAAATCCCAGCAAAGTCAATGAGTGAAAACATGTTTTTTTCAGCTCTCTGTAACTCGGAGACCGCACATCTGACTAGAACGTAACTTGCCAGATCAAGAGACCTACCCCACGGGACGGTGCATACCAAATTTTGTGCAAATCTTTTGAACGGTTGCAAAGGTATTCAACTGCAAACATTTTGAGTTTAACATTGAACTGCCTACTCAACCCTAACTATGTGGGCATGACTGCGCCCCTATAATATATATTCACTGCAGAAAACTCCATTCCATTTGTAAGGGCCTGAGATGGTACAGTATAGGAGAATGGGGTGAGAGTTAGGCCCGACAACCCCAAGGCACACCCTGCCTGTTGGTGTGTGGAGGGTGGAGGGTGGGGGGGATGGTAGGGTTGGTAACCTTAACATTGAATTTCCAAACTTTTTTTGCTGTAATGATAACCCTAACTGATGCATTAATGGAGTTTTTTGCAATAAATTTCTCTTCTTTTTGAGAAAGTGTAATGTTACTCATGTGGTTGTGGGAGCGCAGGGCCTTCCAGGCTGTGCGCTGCTATCATGCATACATTTTGTAATTGTCTCTGATTTAATAAGTGTAGAGATATTTTAATGATCTTGCATCTGCCTGTGGGACTGCTCCCACTACTGCACAATGGAGGGCTCCATATGTGGGAACGCAGGGAGGGCCTAGAGGGTCCTCTGCTCCCATCTACCCATAAATATAGAGACATAGCACAGGCCTAGAGCCATTCTAGGTAACCCTTGTGCTGCAAATGTGACGATATCTCACTAACCATAGGAACTTCAGAAAAAAATCCACTGCAGTTGTATTCATGATCTCACCACCTCCAGGCAGGCTGTACTTAGTGAAAAAGCCGTACTTCGAACTGTTTTCGAGATATAGTCGCAGAAAGGCACCGCAACTGCCACAGTGTTATCTTATGGGACATGTAACTTCAGAGTGCTGTAACTATGGAACTGGTGTTATTTTATTCACCAAACCAGCAAAAGGCACATCTGTGGGGCAAGGGCTTGCCACCATGCAAATTTCAGCCTAAAAGTCCTAACCTTTTTTTTGCTATGAAGTGGCAAAGAAACACTTTTTGTGGGGCTGTTTACCTGCAGTACTTTCGCAAAAGTTCCATGGACTTTAATGAAAGAACTGTGGACTTTCGCGAAAGTACCATTGGTTTACATGCAGTACTTTCGCAAAAGTATATTTTTTCATAAGCTATAATGGGAAATTTGAACAGCTTAATATTTTTTCACCAAACCTTCAAAAGGCACATTGGTGACCCATTTACCCTAAAACTTTCAGACCAGACGGACAAACCGTTCGGGCTGTAGAGACGAGCAAAGAATTTGCCAGAAAGTGAGGATTTTTCACACTTTTTGGCACTCTGCAGCTGCAAATCTGTTTGGAACGAAACTTTCCAGATCCAGAGATCAATGGAACCAGACCGCACCTGCAAATTGTCAGGCAAATCAGACAAATGGTTGCAAAGTTATTAAAGTGCAAAATTTGAGATTTAACATTAAAGTGCCAAAGTGCCTACTTAACCTTAACCACAGTGGCACTACCGTGCCACTGTAATATATATATATTGTAAAACATTTTATTAATGCATCAGGGTTGAAGCAACAAAAATAGGAAATGAGGCATTAGGGTTTCCAACCTAACACCTCCCTCACCCCTACCACCCCACCCTACCTCCACACATCAGCAGGCGTTGGGGTGTGCCTTTGAATCATTGGCCCTAACTCTCACCCCATTCCATATGTAAGAAAGCTGAGAGGCTTGACGACCCCAAGGCACATCCCGTCTGTTGGTGTGCGGATGGTGGGGGTTGGGTATGGGAGGTGTTTCTCTGCTTTTGTTGCTTCAACCCTAACTGATGCATTAATGAAGTTTTTTACAATGAATTTCCTTACTTTTTGAGAAAGTGTAATTGTACCGTTATATGTTTATGGGAGCGCAGGGCCTGGCCATCAGTTGATAGTGTGTTGTGGTTGCACAGTGCCCTCTGGGCCCTGCACTCCTATGTAGCCATAAGTGTATACACACTGTAATCAACCCTCATCTCCCTGTGAGCTCTGATCACACTCCTGTCACTCCATAATGGCATCCATTTGTGGTAACGCAGGACCCCATGAGTCCTGTGCTCCCATCTGTCCATAAGTGTTTAGACATTGTCATGAACTGTCATCTCCCTGTGGGAGCACAGTGCCCTTTGGAGGGCCCCTGCATGCCCCGTACTGCATTATGGTATCCAAATGTGGCAGTGCAGGGCCCTCTGGGTGGTGGATGCATGGAACAGCCTACCTCAGGAAGTGGTGGATATGAATACAGTGCAGGGCTTCAGACAGGCATGGGATAGGCATAAGGAAGCAATACAGATGAGTATGAATAGATAGGCCATTGACAGAGCAAAGGCCGATGGCACATTTATAAGGTAGAAAAAGAAATGGGCAGACTGGATGGGCCTTGTGGTCCTTATCTGCCATCGACATCTATGTTTCTACACCCCATCTACCTATAATTGTAGAGTCACAGCGCAGACCTAGAGACATTCCAAATAACCCCTGTGCTACAAATGGCGTAATATCTCAATAGCCATAGGAACACGGGGAACAATTTCACTGCAGTTGCAATCATGGCCTGGCAACCTGCATTCATGCTTAGTGCACCTAAAGGTGACCTAAAGGTGTACTAAGCTGTGTTTAGCGAAAAATCCATATCACAAACCGTTTTTGAGATATGTGCGCTGAGGGGTACTGCGTCCGCCACAGTGTCATCCTATGGGAAATTTCCAAACTTTGGAATGTTATAACTAGGGAAGCAATGTAAGTGTTGTCACCAAACCAGCAAAAGTCACGCCTGTGGGGCAAGCCCTTTCTACCCTGAAAATTTCAGCCCAAAATTCCAAACTATTTCTTTGCAGTGTAGTGCCAAAGAATCAGTAACCTTTAAAAATCCCTTTACGGGAGCTGATGATGCACATCTACGTACAAAACTGGTAGATAGCCACACGATCCATGTTGCGTTTACGGCATCCTTGTTTTATTTAATAAAGTATTGATTTATTAGAGTTCCCTGAGGAGTGCTGGTATTTATCTTATTCTGCCTGTTCCAGTATACAAGGCACCCTCAGTTGCAGTTATGGAGCTGTTTTGCTTTTTTGCTGTCTTAGTATTAAGTACTAGCAAGAGCTTTATCTACTGGCAGGTATAGAAAAATAAAGCTACGCCTTTTCTTTTGAGAACATATGGCTAGTACTGTAACTTTATTAGCACAGTAATGTGATGACAGAGGGAACATACAACAGGGTCCATCTTGTATGACTATACCCAGTGTAATCATGGGCACACATCCAAGCATAACAAGCGGAATGTTACCCTACTCATGCAGTGTTACTCTCAATGCCACTCTTCCTCAGGAATTTTGACCCACTTTTTGAAAGCCTAAACAGTGTTCTGCAACCTCACTGGGTAGGCTATTCAACATGTAACCACCCCCTCGCTACTTTACACAGCTAGCTACCCCTGGCACCCATAACTGGGCACAAACTTCAGAACACATTTAGAAATGGTATCATCCCTAGCTTTCAGAATGTATACCAAGCTCATTACTCTAGAGATCAAGTGGGTGGGGTGTACAAAAGTAACATGACCTATAAGGTATTTACAATAACCAGGTCCTGAGGAGAGAACTTTTTGCTAGGGATATGCTAGACCTAACATCTGGAGGAGTACCCAGTAAATCTACACACAGGAAGCAATAACGTAACTGTCCAAACCATAGTTGGGGTTCTAGAATGTGACTTTATTCCAAAAGATGTTCTCTAAAGCAAGGGTGGACCCCCAAGGTTTACGTATCGTCACACTAGGAACTTGCAGAACAACAAAATTACTTTATCTGACAGAAGACTCTTCATATTCCCACACTGTAGGACATTGAATATCTTGTTCTTGTATTCCCATATAGCATAGGACATTGAACATTTCTTCCAGTGGCACTGGCCACAACTGAAAATTGCTTCTAGTGGCATTGGCCACAACTGAACATACATTTGCCAGTAACTAGCACAACCCACTTCGGGGTAAAATCCTCTTCAGACGTTGGCCCCATGTCTAAAGTAACCAGGCATCCTTACTGAACCTGTTAGTCCTGAACTGGTTACCCCAGATGGGGGTCTGCCCACCCTTTGCTCCTAAATCCATACTTAGCCATTCTTTCAGAGTTGCACCTTAAACATTTGAAAACGCACTTCGGAAAATGCTTACTGAATGAAACTTTGGCATCCAGCATTTGAATCACTACACTGGTAATGGAAGAACTAAAATCCCGAACAATGTGATATAGTCATGCCTCTGGACATCAGACATGTCAGCAAACTTTATAAGAGCCTTGGCTCAAAGGTATTGTAATCCTAGATTGAAATAAATAAAAATAAAAATAAATAAAACCCTGAAGCCCCCTATAGGCTGGGAGGGAAGTTGCTGGCAGTCACAAGGGAAGAAAGAGACTTGGGCATCATCATCACCGATGACCTGAAATCATCCAAGCAGACCACTAAAGCAGTAGGTAAGGCTAGGGGGATGTTAGGGTGTATTAGTAGGGGTATCACAAGTCGGAAGAGGGAGGTAATAATCCCTCTTTACAAGACACTAGTTAGGCCCCATCTGGAGTACTGCATGCGGTACTGGAAGCCACACCTTCACAAGGATATTAACCAAATTGAGGCAGTACAGAGAAGGGCAACCAAAATGGTGCAGGGACTGCATCAGAAAACATATGAGGACAGAGTAACGGAGCTCAATATGTATACCCTAGAGCAAAGGAGGGAGAGAGGTGATATGATCGAAACATTCAAACACCTTAAGGGCATTAACAAGGTGAAAGAGTCCAACATGTTTCAATATAAGAAAAATAGCAGGACAAGAGGACACAGCATGAGATTAGAGGGAGGCCGATTAAGGGGTAATGTGAGGAAGTTCTTTTTCACAGAAAGGGTGGTGGATGCATGGAACGGCCTACCTCAGGAAGTGGTGGATATGAATACAGTGCAGGGCTTCAAACCGGCATGGCACAGGCATAAGGGAGCAATACAGATAAGTATGAATAAATAGGCCATTGACAGAGCGAAGGCCAATGGCACATTTATTAGGTAGAAAAATAAATGGGCAGACTGGATGGGCCTTGCAGTCCTTATCTGCCGTCAACTTCTATGTTTCTATGTTACCTCCTTCCCCTTCCCACTCAGGTGCAGCCTATCCCTTGCAAACAGATTGTTGTGATCCCAGGTACTGCCCCAGCCGCCCACAACCCCATATGCCTTAGTTCTAGGATCGTGGATATGTTGTTCATCCACACTGTTTGGCATGTCCCTTTCCCCTTTAAGATCAGCCAGAAGTCTTCAAGCTGGCTCCTCCCACCCACCCGGCTGGTATATACCTCTGCTCTGCACCATTACGCTAGATCTTCCTTTCCGCTGGAAGATACAGGTTGCCTCCCTCATGCTCACGCATTTCGTAGGCCCTGGCTTTCAAAATCTTGGTTTTACCGAAACTAAAACTTATTTGAGTTAGCGATCATGCTTTTGAGTCCTCGATCATGGAAGAGAAATCTTCTCCAGGATTTCGCTGGTGTCCTTGTGACCAGAAGATGTCGCGCACTGATCCCCATCTCACGTGCATCTACTGCCTAGGTGTCGGCCATGACACCTCATCTTGCAGCTTTTGCCTTGCATCCCAACATCCTGGAAGACCGCTTGGCGTGTTTGAAGTTGGGGAGACTGGAGAAAATGAACCCTCTGGTGAAGTCTAAGGAGGCTAGGTGGGTTGTTTCTGCGGCTGCGGGCTCCGCTGAGCAGCTGGAATGCATGAAGGCGTTCAAAGAAGAAGCCACCAGCGCTTCAGCTAATTGAAGCTTTTTCGTTCCTCTCAACCTGGGCTCCACCTTTTCAGGATCTTTCAAGGAATTGTGCCAGTCTCTCCCCACCCGGAGTGAGGTGCCTGCGGGCTCGCACTCCTCCCACTGCCGGAAGAGGGAAAAAGAATCTGGCCTGTCTTCGTTTTAATGAAGGCTCTCTTGGGACCAAGAAAGGTCTCAGTCCCAGCAGCATGCGGTCTCGACCTCGGTTGAGATCGCTTCCTCGGCCGCAGGCTTCATGGACCTTCCGTCTGGCCAGACGACCGAGGAGATAGCCGATGAGGTCAAGATCACTCTTGACCCAATCGACACTTTGTCGCTGGCCATGGCCGATGACTTCTTGGAGAGGACTCATCGAGGTCCTGGTTCCAGACCCCTGGCTTTTACTGATCCCTCCGGTGTCTCCCGAGCGACTGAGTCAGCCTGCCCGATCTTTGTTGAGGTCCAGAACCCCCTTGGCCGAAAGACCAAGCAGGAGCCATAAGCTCTCCAAGAAGAGGCGATGCTACAGGTCATCCTCATCCTCCTTGGATGAGGAGAGGCTCCAACAAAAACGCCGTCAGTGTTACAAGGGCCTTATGTGGCAACAGCTGATTTTGACCAGGCAGAAGCCGGCTCTGCCGCCTACCCCAGCCATTACTTGGATTTTGCCTCCTAGGCCGAAGCCGACCCCCTCAGAACCGAAGCCCTCGGTTCCCCCGCCCTCGGGGCCGGCCCATCCTCCGGTTCAGCTTTTGCTGGTCTCCTAACCAATAGTGGCGGAGCCGCCACCTAAGCAACCTGTGGGAAGGGCTCCTTCAAACGGGGACCGAACAGATACCGGACTTCCCTGACGTCTGTTGGTCACGGTCACCCCGGATCTTCCTCGACGGGTTGAGGGTGATTTGGGCGGCAAACCGCTGTACCCGGACCCCTTGGACTCGGACGTCACCGGACTCCACTCACATCCAGGGGATGATGAGTCGTCCATTGGCACAGGGATGGAGGAAGGCCCTTCATCCTTCCAGGGAATCCTCCATCTCATCTCTGATTCTACAGGGATGCCCCTGGAACCCATCCAGAAAAAGGCAGAGTACCCCCTCACGGACATCCTAAAGAGAGGGGACACCCCGGCGGAGGCCTTTCCTGTGGCCGAGGCCATTGTTGGTCCGGCACTCGAACTATGGCAGCGCCCTGCCTCATGTCCAGCACCATCTGCCCACATGGCACGCAAGCATGCGGTGCCATGGGGTCCCTTGCGGGGTTCACAGAACATCCTTCATCTGAGAGCGTGGTGACCACCTTTGTGTTCATGCGTACTGGCATTTCTGCTGACACTGACCGTCCCCCCGATAAGGAGTCCAAGCTATTGGACCATTCGGTGCGGAAAGTCTATGCGACTTCCTCCTTGGGCCTTCGTCAGGTCAGTTCGGCCATCATCATGGCACACTTCTCTCATGCCCTTCTTGGGTCATTAGATGAAGTCCTCCCACATCTCTCCGCGGACATGCAAACCATGGTTAAGCAAGTCCGGGACCAGGGCAGTGCTGTTGCCAAACAGCAGCTCCAGACAGCCCTGGACATTGGGGATTCTTGTGTCTGCTTGATGGCAGCCGCAGTGGCCTCTCACCACAGGGCTTGACTGAGGTTATCCTCCTTCCCAGCAGATACTCAGCATATGCTAGCTGATGTGCCTTTCCTCAGGACCGACTTGTTCGGCCCAGGAGTGGCTGGTCACCTACAGCGCATTGAGCAGTCCAGTGCCACCTTGGATGCCACTTCTGCCAGGGGTTCTTCAGGCAAGAACCAGCAGAAGAAAAAGAAGAAACCTTTTCGGCACTCTTCCCCTGCGGTCCAGCAGTCCTCCTTCCAAGGAGGTCAGCAGCATCAGCAGCAGGCTCGAGATTGGCGCCCTCGACCCAAGTTTGGACCCCAACAGGCCCGTAAAGGAGGCTGAGGCTCAGGTCCTGGAGCCTCCTCCTCCTCCTCCTCCTCCTGTAAGCCTGCTCAGTGATGGGATGGGGGCTGCCACCCCTGTCTCCGTCACCCCAGCTCTGGGTCCTCCCGTGGGGGGCCGGCTCCGTCACTTCCTTTCTACCTGGTCCGCTATCACTACGGACAGGTGGGTTCTTGAAGTGGTCGGTCAGGGACTGCCTCTGGAATTTGAGCAGTACCCTCCCAGCTGAGCTTGTGCCCCTCGGGAAGAACGGACATCTGCATGCACCCAGTCGACTCTTCGAGACGACATTTCTCAGCTCCTCCTCAAGGAGGCAGTAACTATTGTGGCGGATCCATCTGCAGACCCAGGCTTTGTCTCCAGGTACTTCCTGGTGCCCAAGCGGACGGGGGGGCTGGTGCCCCATTCTAGTTCTCCACGACCTGAATCAGTTTCTCAGGTCACGCACCTTTCCGATGGTCACTCTTTCCCAGATTTATTCATTTATTTATTCATTACAAATCGGGTTTACAGCCTTTGAGTCAGAGACTTATTTACAAAGGCACATCGTCGTGGGGGGCAGACATCAAGACAGTTATTACAGTGCAGATTAAAACAGAGGATAACATTACAGGTGCAGTAAAAGGAACATTTAACATAGATACACTTAGGTTACATAACGTAGTAGTTTGTATGTTACTTAGGTTACATAATGTTACAAAATTGTGAGTTGCACTCATGGAAATAGTAGGTTCTCAGAGAAGACAGTGGGTTACATCCCTGTTTGGACCTAGTAGGGAAGGAGTGGGTCTGGGGGAGGGAGAGGGAGAGGCTGTCCAGTGGACATTGTCGACCCAGGGAGCAAGGCGGGCGGGTACCACGGGTTACAACAGGGGGTTAGTTGCACCTACAACAGCGGGTATTAAAGATATGGTTCCGAAGGGCTGTTTTGAAGGAGCCAATTTTTGGCAAGTTGGAGATGCAGCTAGGGAAGGAGTTGAACCAGATGGGGGCTCAGTAGAGGAAGGATCTCTGGGCAAGAGAGGTCTTGGTTCTGGGCACCTTGAAAGTGGCCTTAACAGAGCTACAGTTGGTGATGGACGATGATGACTGCTGTAGGGAGGTGGAGACCCCCGGGGGGGGGGGGGAGTCCTAGCAGTGATTTCTTAGTGAGAAGGCAGGTCTGGTAGAGCAGTCGCTCCTCAAAGTTGAGCAGATTGGTGGTAGTATAAAAAAGGAAGGTGTGAGTTCGGCTGGGAACACCGGTCAGGAGCCTACAGGCCTTATTGATGGAGGGCTGGATTTTGGAGAGGGCGGTGTTGTCAGCTGCGGCGTAGATGGGCAAGCCATAGTCCACGAAGGACAAGAGGGAGGAGGTGATGGCCAGCTTGAGGGCAACCTGAGGCAGGCAGTCCCTGTGCCGGTATAGCAGGCAATCTGAGAGTTAATGGCAGCTGACAGGGCATTAATGTGGGTGTGGAAGGAGGGCGGTATCGAACGTGATGCCTAGGTACTTGTATGTGGTCACTTGTTCTAGCGGGTGCAGAATGCTGGGGATAATCAAGAGGGGGGTATTTTTAGCTTTATTTTGGTGGTGGGAGAAGAGCATTGATTTGGTTTCTTTAGGTTAATGACCAGTCTGCGGTCACCAACCACCTTGCGGCTTGGTTGTAAGCTTGCTGGAGGGATAATTGAAGGAGGTGGGATTGGGATGTGAGGCAACGAGGACTGCATCATCAGCGTAGAGGAGCATTTTACCGGTACATGAGCTGGGGAAGGTGTTGAGGTAGAGACTAAAAAGTATTGGTCCCAGGATGGAGCCCTGAGGGACCCCGGAGCAAACAGGAAGAGTGCTGGAGAGGGAGCCGCTGATCCTGACACGCTGGGATCTAGCAGAGAGGTAGCTAGAGAACCAGGAAATGGGACCACCAGAGAAGCCAAGTTGGTGGAGAGAGCTGAGTAGAAGGGGATGACAGACAGTGTCAAATTCCTTGGAGATGTCAATGAACACTGCTCCTGCAAGGCTGCCAGAGTTGAGAGCGGCATGCAGGTGTTGGGAGAATTCCAGGAGAGCCGTAGTTGTACTGTGTCCTGTACGGAAACCGTGCTGCTCTGGGCACGTAATGTCGTACTTGGTTAGATATTCAGAGAGCTGGATCAGCACCACTTTTTCAAGGGCTTTAGAGAGTGGGGGGATAGAGATCGGCCGGTAATTGTTGGGGGTGGATCGGTTCTCACTCTTACGTATGGGTGTGATTTCAGCAGTTTTCCAAGCACTTGGGAACTGACCCAGGCATAGAGACCGGTTTAGAAGGTCAGTCAGGGAGACTAGGACTTCGTCCAAGACCATACAGAGGATCCTGGAGTCGAGGGGGTCACTGCTGGGGTTATTGCTGCCTAAGGCTTTTAGCAGGTGTGACCTGGCTTCCTGGGGGGATAGGGAGCGCAGGTAGAATGGTGGGTGATGTAGGACTGGAGGGAGAGAGGTGGGGATTGGGTCAAAGAAGCTGCTGGGGAGGACCGAGATTAGGTCAGAGAAGGCAGTGTTAAGGCAATCGGCTATAAGGAGTGGATCTGTGATGGGGGTGCCATTGATGGAGAGCTGAAATGGTGGTGGGGGGAGCGGGACTTCACATTTAGCTCTTTCATATTATCCCAGAAGGTCCGGGCTGAACCCCAAGTGGAAGCGAGGGTGGTCTGGTAGTGCTCTGCCTTGGCCCGCCTAATGGCCCAAGTGCACTTATTGCGTTCTGCATTGTAGGCATGTCTATCAGACGCCTTTCCAGATTCTACAGCAATGTGCCAGAGATTAGCTCTGTTTTTGAGTCTCTGGAGGAGGGGTGGGGTGATCCATGGGGCATTGCATTTTTTGGAGCGGATCCTTGTGAGAGGGGCGAAAAGGTCACAAGCCTTACAGAAGGCATCTGTGAAGTGGTCAAGAGCAGAGTCAATGTCAGGGGCATGCTGGATAAAGGACCAGTCTAGCTGGGCTAGGTATTGTTTTAATTTTCTGAGCCCGCTGGGGCGTAAATGGCAGTGTAGAGTGGCCTGGGACACTGGCTTCAGAGTGGAGGATGACCAGAGACACAGGACTGGGGAGTAATCGCTAAGAGAGTCGGGGAGGACAGTGACGTCCCGGATTTTGTAGGGGCGGTTAGATATAACAAAATCTAGGAGAGTGCTGGTGCCAGGAGAGTGGTTGAATCTGGTGGGCTGGGTGACTAACTGGGACATATCCAGGGCAGCAAAGGAGTCCCTTATATGGGAGGCAGTGGAGGCAAGCCAGTTAACATTGAGATCACCTAGGATGACTTGCTCCACTTTGTGAGAGAGAGAGATGTGAGATAGTCCGTGAGGGACTGGATCGCTTGGTTTTGATTCCTCGGGGGTATGTAGGAGACCGTGAGGAAGAGAGGGCCTCGGGCCGGGTCTGATGTGATTTTTAAGTTGAGGGCTTGGGCTCCATAATCAAGTTTAGGAGCTGGGAGTACCTGACCTATAAGGAAGTCCCATACAAGTAGTGCGCAACCGCCACCGCGTTTGCCTACTCAGTCTTTTCTGTAGATGATATATCCAGGGAGGGTGATAGCGGAGTCAGGGGTGGATTTGGAGAGCCAAGTCTCTACCAGTGCAATTATGTCAGGTTGATGTTGAACGACCCAGCACTGGAGGGCAGCAGATTTTTTTAGGAGACTGCAAATGTTTAAGGATGCAAAGTGGAGGCTAGTTGCAGTACAGGGTTTAGAAGGGCTGGAACCAATAGGTCCTGGGTTTGGGTGTACATTACCAGATAATAATAGCAGTGTAATTATTCTGGTTAGTGGCCAGTGGCGATAGAGACCCTTGGGTCGACATCCAGCTGAGGACTTTACAATCAGGGTGCATGGGATAGATAAAGTGCGAAAGGTGGGAATGGCAGGGGAGAGCTGGGTCCAGTTCAGGCCTTGGAGGTGGAGGAGTGGGGGGGTTGGCAGGGTGGGGTGTTGGGGGTCACGGTGTGTCGAGGACGGGGAGGCCAAGTCACCGTGGGGTAGTCTGGGGATGAGGTGCCTAATGTGGAGGAAAGGTGCTCCGGTCGGTGTGAGGTCTGTACCAAGAGGGTGAAGGACAGCAGACTTAGTAGTGGAGTGTAGGTACCCATAGCAGCTGAGCAGTAAAGGAAGAGTGTCCAGGAGTAGTAGAGAGTAAGGAGATGTAGAGCAGTTTTGGAATGGTTGGGGGAAAAAACCCTCTAGTGGGCAAAAAGATTATAAGCTGCAAATGGGAATAATCTGTATCAATCAGTAGAAGAGGGAGGGGGCAAAGACTGATGAATAGTAATAGACTGACCACACAATAAGTGAAATGAGACAGGAACTGTATTGTGTTGGATTGGGTAAGTGTGCTTATAACTGGGCCCTCTAGTGGCTAAAAGATGTAATCTGCTAATGAAAAAAAAAAAGAACAGGCAGGGAGATTCTGAAGCAAGTTTTTTTGGGGGGAAGGGGCACTGTAGCAGCCTCAATGGGACACAGAGGTCAAGGGTGCAGCCCACAGACTTACAGCTCTAAGAGAAGGGGCTCAGGGCAGATAGCAAATTCACACTACCTTAAACCCTCTCTCATAACTTAAATCAACTCTAAGAAAGGAGGGGGGAGGACAGAGAGGAGTACTTGAACAGGGAGGGGGGAGGACAGAGAGGAGTACTTGACAGAATCGAAGGAGGTGACAAGAGCAGTAAGGGGAGCCAAAGCATCTACGGAACTCAGGCTGGCACAAGGCATTAAGAAGGGGGAGAAGGACATCTTTAAGTACATCAGGGAGAAAAGGAGCTGTAAGGACCACATAGTAAGGATTAGGAAGGAGGGGGGTTGGGTGGAAGCAGGGTGCGATAAGGCAGAAGCACTAAATGAGTACTTCTGCTCAGTATTTACTAAAGAGAAGAGGGGGGTGACACCCAAGGTGGGAGAAATGGCAGAAGCAGGGGAAGTGGTGACAGATGGGGAAATCATGGAGGGCAGAGCTCGAGAGGGTTTGAAGGCACTGAGGGTGGACAAGGCGCCAGGCCCAGATGGCATCCACCCCAGGGTACTGAAGGAGCTGGCAGAGGTCCTTGCAGGACCTTTGGCAGACCTATTTAATGCCTCACTACATTTGGGGTGTGTACCTCAGGACTGGAGGATGGCTCATGTAGTGCCCCTCCACAAGAGTGGCCCCAAGGATGAACCGGGAAACTACAGACCAGTGAGCCTCACATCCATGGTGGGTAAGCTAATGGAGACTATCCCGAAGGAGAGGCTGGTGGCCCCCCTAGAGGCTAAAGGACTACAGGACAGCAGACAGCATGGCTTCATACGTGGCAGATCCTGCCAAACCAACCTGGTTGAGTTCTATGACTGGGTAACTAGGCAACTGGACAGGGGCCATGCAGTGGATGTCCTGTATCTGGACTTCAGTAAGGCATTCAACTCAGTGCCACATGGAAGGCTGGGAAGGAAGTTAGTAGGCACAGGGGCGGGTGCAAGCTGATGAGATGGGTAGGAAACTGGCTGCAGGGAAGGCAACAGAGGGTGGTGGTGGTGGGTGGGGAGCTCTCACACCCAGGGGCAGTGACGAGTGGTGTCCCACAGGGCTCGGTGTTGGGACCAGTGTGTTGTTTGGGATATTCATTGCAGACATATCATGGGACATCAAGAGCAAGATCAGTCTGTTTGCTGATGATACCAAGGTTGGTGCGGTGGTGGATGACCTAGGGGGTGGCAGGGGTTGCAGGATGATCTGGCAAAGCTTGAAACCTGGTCAGACACCTGGCAACTGGGGTTTAATGCCAAAAGTGCAAGGTGCTGCATTTTGGGATGAAGAACCCAAGGAGGAGTTACCAGCTAGGGGGAGTGCAGCTAGCCCAGACAGAGGAGGAGAAGGATCTGGGGTGCTCATTACAGGGTCAATGAACAACTCGGCACAATGTAGGAAGGCAGCTGCAAAGGCCAACAAAATGCTGGGTTGTATTGCAAGGGTATATCCTCGAGGAGGGAGGAGGTGATTCTGCCACTGTATAGGTCATTAGTTAGACCACACCTGGAGTACTGCATGCAGTACTGGCGTCCGTATCTGAAGAGGGACATTAAGTTACTGGAGGGGGTGCAGCACAGGGCAACAAAGATGATCAGGGGACTGGGGGACTTATCATACGAGAGGAGGTTGAAGGAGTTGAACATGTACTCACTGGAGGAGAGGAGAGCAGGGTGACATGATTGAAACCTTTAAATACATGAAAGGAATAAACAAGACGGGTACAGAGGGCTGTTCAAAAGGAGGGAGGGAGCCTTAGGCCATGATATGAGACTGGAGCAAGGAAGGTTCAGGAGGGAGATGAGGAGACACTTTTTTTACAGAGAGGGTGGTGGCTGGGTGGAATGCGTTACCTGCAGAAGTGGTATGCAGTAGAACAGTGGACTGCTTCAAACAAGGATGGGACAGGACAAGGGGGAGGGTTAATGAAGGGGAAGGGTGGAAGGGAAGGGCAGCTGCAGAATAAGGGGTGCTAGCTGCACATTCGAGCAGACTTGATAGACCTCTAGGCCTGAACATGTCAAGTAGAGGTCAGTCCTAGCATTAATTTCTTGGCAGTAGTTCCTAGAAGACTTCTGGATTGCTGCACATAGTGTGAGAAACACTGGCAAACAGGGGCAAGTGAGATTCCTCCAGGGGTAGATGCCAAAATTCAGAGTTCCAACCTGTACCTTGCTTGGAGGGTGAGCATTGGGCAGCTTCTTCTTAGTCTGCTTACCAAACTGCAGAATGCAGTTTGTTTGAGAGGAAACAGCCCGAAAGGGCACAGTAGTCCCCTTGCTTGGAGGGTGAGCGTCGGGCAGCTTCTCCTTAGTCTGCTTACCAAACTGCAGAATGCAGTTTGTTTGAGAGGAAACAGCCCGGAAGGGCACAGTAGTCCCCTTGCTTGGAGGGTGAGCGTCGGGCAGCTTCTCCTTAGTCTGCTTACCAAACTGCAGAATGCAGTTTGTTTGAGAGGAAACAGCCCGAAAGGGCACAGTAGTCCCCTCAGATCCCAGATCCCTAGATCCCTAGATCATACCATCCTTGGAGCGAAACATGTGGTTCTGTTCACTGGATCCGCAGGCCGCGTTCTTTCACGTTCCAATCCATCTGTCCCATCAGCGGTTCCTCCACTTCAGGGTCAAAAGGACCCTGTACGAGTTCCGAGTCATGCCATTCGGCCTGTCATCGGCCCCATGGGTCTTCGCCAAATGCATTACAGTGGTGGCGCCCCATCTCTGGCGTCAGGGGGTCAGAATTTACCCCTACCTTGATGATTGGCTCCTAGCAGGTTCCACCCGACAGGAGGTGGGGAGGTCCAGGGATCTGGCCCTCCAAACCTGTTCCCAGTTTGGCCTCCTAATCAACTAGGCAAAGTCGGAACTCATGCCTTCTCAGGTGATGGGCTTCATCGGGGCAGAGCTCGACTCTTGTCAAGCTAGAGCTCGGCTCCTGGCGGACAGGGCGGAGGTTCTTTCCTCCTTTGCCCAATCATTTCTGTTCGGGCATTTGTGTCCTGCCCGGGACTTTCTGCATCTTCTGGGTTACATGGTGGCATGCACCTCAGTGGTCCGTTGGGCCCGGTTGCACATGTGCCTCCTCCAATGGGAGCTGGCCGCCCAGTGGACTCAGCGCCACGGTCAGTTCGACCAGCTGATCACTGTAACCCAGAAGATGTGGGATGCTCTCCAGTGGTGGACTGCCCCAAACCGACGGTCATCCTTACGACCGATGCCTCTCTCATGGGCTGGGGAGCCCACATGGGGGACAACATGGCTCACGGGTTCTGGACCCCTGAGGAGTTACGATGCCACATCAATCTGTTGGAGCTCAGAGCAGTCAGACTGGCACTGTCAGCTTTCGCTCATCAGCTCCGGGGTCAGGTGTTTCAAGTTCAGACAGACAATACCAGGACCACATACTACATCAGCAAACAGGGCGGCACGCACTCCCATTTGCTGTGCAAGGAGGTGCTCTGCATCTGGACCCTCGTAAGCCAGTTGGAGGCGGATCTCCTAGCCATCCATGTGGCAGGAGTCTCGAATCAGCTGGCAGATGCCCTCAGCCATATAGGCCAGACATCCCACGAGTGGTCTCTCTATCCAGAGGTAGCTTACAGCCTGTTCTCCCATTGGGGCAAACCGATGGTGGACCTGTTTGCCTCCAGGGAAAATACCAAGCTGAGGCTGTATCATGCCCACCCCCCTCAGCAGGGCTCACTGCAGGGGGATGCCTTCTAGAGGCCATGGACCCCAGCCCTCCTCTACGCCTTCTCTTCATTTCTCTTGATTCACAAGGTGTTACTCAATGTGTGGCAGGACAAGGCGAAAGTGATTCTGGTAGCCCCAGACCGGTTGCACCAATTCTGGTATCCAGATCTCCTCAGCCTCAGTTGCAGGTCCCCAGAGCGGCTTTGTACAGGCCCGGACCTGATATCTCTGAACCAGGGGAAGGTCTTCCATCTGGACCTTCAATCCCTGCATCTCACAGCCTGGTACTTGAGCGGCTAGAGTTCCAGGCTTTGGGTCTTTCCGAAGATGTCTACACCGTGGTGGAGGCATCTTGAAAGGAATCGACCAGGGCTTTCTGGGGTGGAAATCTGCTGCCTGCAGCTGGTGCAGAATGCGGTAGCTCGGCTTTTGGCAGGATCTGCTTGGTCCTGTCATATTTCACTGGTGCTGCGCGAAATGCACTGGCTGCCAGTACAGTGGCGGATCACCTTCAAAGTCGGTTTGCTGACTTTTAAAGCCCTACACGGACTGGGCCCGGATTACCTAATCATGGTTCCTTACTGCCCTGGACGATCACTCTGTTCGGCCAGTGAGGGGTTGCTAGAGATTCCAAGGGTGTGCTTGAAATCATCTGGGGCGAAAGCATTTATGTATGCAGCCCCCTACCCTTTGGAATTCTCTACCCTGTTGGTTACGGGAGTGCACAACCGTGGAGGGATTCAAGCAAGCTTTAAAAACTTTTTTTGGCACCAGGCATTCAGTGACTGATCTTCCTTTTTTGGTGTACTGTTATTTTAATGTTAATTGTATTGATGTTTGTTCTGTTTTTAAAATTGTTAGGCACCTTGGTTATGGAAAAGGCGCCTTATAAATAAAATGTGTTGTTATTATTATAAATGTTATGCATTCAAATGGAAAAGTTTTCCATTTGGTGTCAGGATAAGGGTCTGGACCTCTTGTCCTGTTCTGTGGCTAACATTCTTGATAGCCTTTGGTCTCCCTCCAAAGGGGGTCTACGGTCATCGACCCTTAGGGTGCACCTGGCAGCCATTCCTGCTTACCGGGCGCAGGCTGGTCAGCCGACACTGGCACAGGAGACAGTGGTCGGGTGCTTTTTCAAAGGCCTGGGTCACATATCTCCTCTGGTGCGTGAACCTCCACCTCCATGGGATCTACTGCTGGTACTGGCAAAGCTCATGAGCAAGCCATTTGAACCAATGCACAAGTGTGAGCTGTCACACTTGTCGTGGAAGACAGCCTTCCTGGTGGCTATCACATCTGCCAGAAGGACAGGGGAGCGCCAGGCGCTATCGGTGGACTCCCCTTATCTGATCTTCCACAGGGACAAAGTTGTTCTGCGCCCCCACCCGTAATTCCTTCTGAAGGTGGTGTCAGAGTTTCACCTTAACCAGGAGTTGACTCCGCTGTATACTACCCTAATTACACCTCAGAGGCCGAGTACAGGATCCATACTTTGGACCTGAGACATGCTCTCTCCTATTATAAGGAGAGGATGGAGGAAATTCGCGGAGAAGTTTGCCAGCTGTTTGTCACGTACGCTGAAGCCGCTTCTGGCAGACCTGCAGCCAAATGGGCCATAGCAAGATGGATTACATCATGCATAGGTTTGTGCTACGAGTTGGCGGACAAGGAGCCTCCCAGAGGGATAAGAGCTCATTCCACCTGCCATACTGCTGCATCAGTGGCTGCTTCCAGGGACATCCCTATCCAGGAAATCTGTCAGGCTGCTACCTGGAAGTCAGCAAACACCTTCATTACCCACTACCACATCGACCTTGAGTCATGCCGGGATGTTGGTTTTGGGGCCTCGGTTCTCCAATCTCTGTTCCTTAAGTAGGAGGTGTGTGCCTTGCCTCCCTCCTCCCGGAAAACTGCTAGGAGTCTGCCAAATAGTGTGGATGAACAACATATCCATGATCCTAGAAAAACAGGTTACTCCCTTCAACAGTAGTTCTAGGAGTGGTATATGTTGTTCATCCACATGGACCTACCCGACCTCCCCAGCTGCGGACGCACACAACCTGGCTTCCAGTGGGCTAAGATCTGGTGTAATGGGGCAGAGCTGAGTTATATACTACCCAGGTGGGTGGGATGAGCCAGCTTGAAGACTTCCGGCTGATCTTAAAGGGGAAAGGGACATGCCAAATAGTGTGAATAAACAACATATACCACTCCTAGAACTACTGTTATAGGTGAGTAACCTGTTTTTTAACACCATTCTACCAACCATATGTTCAACTCCCTAATCCTCTCCTTTCTTATTGTGCTTGCGCAGGGTACTGGGAGCACCTCGGAGAATGCCACAGACTCCCCAATCTCCTTGCACAACCTTCCCACTTCCTCAGTCCTCTCCTTTGTTACCTCCACTTTTTCCCCCGCTAGGTCATTTGTCCCCACATGTACCACAATGTGTGGTTTCCTCCTACCCCTCCTTACGCACTTTAGGATTGCTGTCATGATCTAATGACTACTTGGGAAGGAAGTACTGAAAGATCAACACCTCATGTCAGAAATGGGATTAGAATTCAAACAAGTAGCAGTCAATACCAGAGGACACCCATTACAACTAACTAGAGATAGAGTCAGAACAAATAAAAGAGCATATTTCTTCTCCCAAGGGATTATTAATCTATGGAATCTATTTCTGACCACTGTGGTAATTAGTGAGTGTAAAAACACATTTAAAAACAGATTAGATGACTTCCTACTATCCTACGGTTCACTTGCATATTATGGGTAACTGACAGGAGCTTTAAATGGTCATTGCCTTTTGCTCCTCTTTTCCTTAATGATAAGCTATATCAATATCTTCTTTAGCAGTTTCTGATAAGACTAACAAAGCAACCTTTGGTGTTTTTTCAACCTATTTCTTCAGTCGGTTAGCATGGTATATCTTGGTAGGGTTTTTCCTATCAGGGGTCTCAATCTCATAGTTAACTGTACCAGTACATCTAACCACTTTATAAGGCCCTTGCCACTTCATTTAATAGTTTGTTTTCTGTAGTGGATGACAGTAACAAGACCTTTTCACCTGGCTCAAAAACTTTTTCTTTTACACGATGATCATAGACAGTATACCTTCTGCTGTTTTGGGGCCTCTTCCTTGTTACTGTGGATATTTCAACATAGTTTGCCAGTTTCTTTCTCAGTGAACACATATAAGATGTAATAGATTCTTTCTGAGTGGGGTCATAGTCCCATGTTTCTTTTATTACATCTAGTGGCTCTCTAAATGGTCTCCCATACAGCATTTCAAATGGTGAACCACCTCTTGAGGCTTGTGGCACTTCTCTATAAGCAAAAAGCAGGTAAGGTAGATACTGGTCCCAATATTTCCCTTCATCTTTCACAAACCTTTATAACATGTGTTTTAGGGCTTGATTAAAACCGCTCAACAAGACTATCTGTCTGAGGGTGATAAGGGGAGGTTCTTATGGCAGTGATACCTGGTAGTCGGTACAGCTCCTTCAGTAATGCAGCACCAAAATTGCCACGCTGATCAATAATAATCTCTTTAGGTATGCCTACCCTGCTAAAAATTTTGTCAAGCTCTGCAGTCACTTTTGGGGCTGTGACAGTATGCATCTGAACTGCCTCTGGGTATCGAATAGCATAGTTACATACTACCAAATGAATCGATTACCCTTTTCACTTTTGTCTAAGGGGCCAACCACATCCATTCCAGTCATCTCAAAAGGCACATCTAACAAGGGTACGGCAGGCACCTTGTCTTTTCTTTAGTTACTGGGGCTACTTTCTGGCATTCAGCACAAGAACTGCAATAGGTAGCAACATCCTTATGAATCCCAGACCAGTAAAATCTGTACAGCAGTCTGGCAAGGGTGCAGTCCCTTCCCAAGTGACCAGCCATAGGACTACCATGTGCTACCCATAACAACTCAGTTCTATACTTCTTTTGTGTGACCAATTGTTCTTTTTGTTCCTGCATCTGAGGATTAACCCAAACTCTGTACAGTAGCCCATTACATTTTTTAAACCGTGGTTCACACTGTTTTGTTTCATCCCCAACTGTTTAAAATAACCTTGGAGAGAAACGTTAATTTGTTTAGAGACAAAATCACAATCAGTTATCAGTTCGGTTTCAGCATTTTCATATATCAACCCCTTATGTCCATCAGTTTTGTTGCCACTGTTTTCTCAGGTGCCTTCTTTCTTTCTTGGACTTCCGGATTTTGGAGCATGGCTCAAACAAGTCCGAATCATAGAAAAGGAAAACAGTGCCCAGCATCTGAGATTTTCTTAGCTTGTGCTGTTGTTATCACAGCTGCTAACACAGCAGGATTTACTACCTCTGTGATTAACGTGTGGCGTTTTTTTGTATGGTCCACCACTAAAAGACCGCTTACCTTCTCTGTCATCTGCCAGACCCTTCGGTTGCTGCAGGTGCTGCTGGTGAGGACCCCATCTGGACCGTGCAAATAACTAGTCAGACGCATAAAATAAAGAACAGGGCAGGTTTATTTGCTATACTGCAGTTGTTCTCTTCGTGAGGTCTAGTCCCAGACTGACAATTTCTGACTGACAGACCAACATGGCACTGCCAGGCAGTGCAACAATTAGATACAAGCAGGTTCTAAGTGATCTTAAAGGGGCGGCAGCTAAACGTTAAGTCCCTTGCTTAATGTGTGCTTCACAAACTTCACAAATCAGGGAAACTCATTTCCAGTAATCACAGATACTGGTAATTTAGGTACTGCCTCATTTTTCATTTGGTACCATACCCCATTAATGTTCAGAGTCACTTGGGTGGTAGGATAGTATCAAGTGTCCTGTGGATGCGGATGACCTCAGTACCTGGTCCCTTGCACAGTCTTTTCTCAGAACTTCAGCATGCACCAGGGTCTGTCGGCTTCCCAAATCTGTAAGTCCCTTCACAATCTTAGTCCTCATCTTGTCATTTTTTAAATATGTGCCCTCAATTTGCTAAGGCCAAATTTGCTCCAGTGCTACCCTACTTATTTTTATGGCAATTTCTTGCAGTATGGCCAGGCTTATTACCGCTATAGCAAATAAAGTCTTTGGGTGCAGATTTGTTACCCTTCTTCAGAGTTCTTATCTGATTTTGAGTTAAATTAGGGAAAAAGAGGGTCTTACCATTCCTTGGCTGTTACTTTGCTGCTGCGGTGTCTGTCTGATAGTCCTCAGCTGTGGGAAGGATGTTGATGAATTGGTCCACTGCAGATATGATGATGATCTGTGGGACTGTTTAGCCCTCTGGTTGGAGCCATTTAAATAGACATTCTCTGAGTCGGGTGAAGGCTTCTTAAGGATTGTTGACTGAGTTGTACTTCAGGGACCAGAATCTCTGCCAGTAGGTCTCTCCTGAGATGTCATATCTTTTAAGGATTTCTCTTTTCACAATGTCATAGTTTTTTGACTGTGCAGTGTCCATACTGCTGTAGGCAAGTTGGGCTTTACCTGTCAGATAAGGTACCAGCCTGATTGCCCATTGCTGTTTTGGCCATTGGCAGTCTCCAGCTACCCTTTTCAGAGTGGTCAGCTATGCTTCAGTATCATCCGAGAGACACAGCTTTGTAAGTTTAATATCTTTTAAGCTGTTTGTGTTCTGCTGATCTGTTGGACCTGTACCAAATTCTGTAACTTTGATAGCTTACAAGGCATCCTGACATCACTGTATCTCTTCTTTTCTCTGCTGCTCCTGTCGCTGCATCTCTTCTTTTCTCTGCTTCTCCATCTCTTTTTTTTTCTGTAGCCCTGGCCCACCATTTGAAGAAGACAGACATGCTTTCAGATTCTGTCCCTGCCCGTTCTTCTTCCATGACTGGTGCTGGTCATACAGTCTCAGTTTGGACTTTTGTTTCTGCTTCTGGTTTGGCTACCATTCTTCTGGTAATTACTCCTGAGCTTGCTGTTGCAGGATGCATGTCTTTCTTCTATGCTTCCCTGGTATCAGGTATAGTACCCACTCACAAAACTCCTGGTTTATAGTATGCATGACGTAAATCCCACTGCTGATACTATCTGTCATTGAGGCATGGGTCAGGAAGCACAGACAAAGCAGAAGTCATAAAATTCACAAATAGCATGTTATTATTAGCGATAATAAAATTAATAATTAAAATTGTGCCAGATAGCTCTTATACAGGCATTTCAGACAAAATTAAGTCCTTCATCCGAGGGTATCTCTAAATCTACACCTCAGTCTCTCTTTCTAACCCTCTAAACAAACATTGCTTTTATATGATGCTTTCACCTGACAACTTCTGCATCCCGGTCTCGTTAAGCTGTATCTCTGCTTCCACACAGTGTACCAAACTTTGTCAATTTCTTTCCTGTGACCAGTACATCCAGTCTTTAACATGTGCAGCCAATTAAGACAACCTATCCAAAGGCTGATTTCCTGTTGATAATTCTGTAGACAAGTTTGTGCCAGTCAAAATGCATCGTAAGGTTTAACCCCTTGTTCCAGGTAAACCCAAATAGTTTTCTGCATTCATTTCAACAGTGTAACTTTATATATTTGCAGACCAGTGGATCTCAGTTTCACATATTTACATATAGGTTTTACCCACAGAGAAGCAAGGGAAGAAAGAAAGAATAGAAGGAGCAAATAAAGAAAGGGAGAAAATGGGGGATTGGGACCATTGGAGTGGCCAGTTCCAAGGTTCCACAAGGAAAATTTGATTGCCCAATCAGACAGACAAGTGACAGAACTGGAGAGGACAGAAATGTAAAGCCTTGCTTTTAACTGTTTGTATAACAAATGGGACAGATCTTATATGACTGTGTCACAGAATGGCATGTACATCCCTAGAACTTGTACCCAGGGTACTAAAGAATGCTTTGAATTTTGTCTTTTGAAGCACTTTGACCTGTACTGCATGGAAATGAAACCTAATAATATGGCTGTGCAGGGGTCAGCCTTAACTTTTCTTTGCCCTAGCCAGCAGGACAAGTTGATTCAAATTTGCACTAGGCTGCAGATGGTTACACTAGCCCCTGTTTGTAATGGTAGATTTTGATCATTTATACAGGAAAAAGTGCAAGCCAAGAAAATACTCCGATTATTGCACATTTATCCTACTCTCACATTTATTCGGCCCCAGCAGAAAAAGACTGCAATGCCATGACACACAGTGTGCTCCTCATTGTTTTGTACCATGGCCTCCTCTCTTCCTCTTTCTGCACCCCCCAAACCAGAGGATAACACAGTAGCAAATGTTCAGTCAAGCAGGCCTAGCTCTGCACACACACTAGCTGGCATCATCATGCACCGCAGCATACTCTCACCACTACCCACAGGGCAGTGAACAGAGTCAGGCAGAGAAGGACACTCTCAGCCCCCGCCCTGTGATCAACTGGAGCCCGGCACTTATGGAAGTTTTCATACAGTGTCAAGTGAGCCAGGAACACATCTAGTATTTCTTTACGGAGGAGGCTACACAAACCGAAGGGGCTTGGGAAACAGAATGACATTTTTATTTTTAAAAGTATTGATTATAACATGCTATGCCCCAACAATAGCAGATTTTTTTGACATTCTCCTTTCCTCAAGCCAGGGCAAACGGTACACAGGCATGATACTATACTACCCCTGTTTCTATATAGGATGATCTATGCACCCCAGGAATGCTTATTTGAACCTTTCAGATTATGTATTTTTATTAAGGGATTTTGTACCATGCATGCTTCAAAGCTTTGTTTTTAGCATGAAAGAATATGTTGGGTAGGATAACGGTTGGACTGTACAGGTGGCATTGGCTGGCATGGTCTATTTAGAAGAGCTGAGGACCCTACACTTCCCAATAATGGCAGCTGTGGGTCTATGGATAGTCATTTCAGAATATGGTCTGCAGTGGTGTCCAGGGAAAGTACAGAGAAAGATTTGGAGGGGAGAGGGAGCAGCTATGGTGAGGCTGGAATAAAACACACCACCTGTAGAGTGCACCCTGTATGCCTCTTAACATTTTGTCACTGAAATGTTGGATACAGATACATAAAATGTAGGGAAATAAGGGGCACTGGTCTTAATAATATGGGACAAATTGTCAGATAGAGACACAGTCAGAAAACTGAATGCTAGTGACTTAACAGCTGCTACCCTTGATCACACCCTGGACACTAGCTGAAAGTTCTAACAGTGGAGTGATAGTTATTCACATTGAGCCTTTTGTGGGACCCCACCCCCTTGAACTGCCAGATAACTGCAGCTGTTAATGAAGTGTTAATCACAGCAGGCCATCTGGAACACTGAGAGAGATAGAGTAAGCATGAGGACTAGAGTCTGCTAAAGCAGGGACATTTTTAACTTCATCAACAGCCATGGAAAACCTGCACTAGTCAAGATGGACAAGTAGAGGGTTAGCTGCACTAGCCGTGGTCAATTTGCACTAAGTTTTGTGCTAGTAAAACAATGTTAAAATCAAACCCTACTCTGTGAAGAAGATTTTCTCAGAGAACAGTGTTCCTTTTCCCTCAGGGCAGCTATAGAAAGTGGGGTATAAACCCTATCAAGTATAGTCCCTTTGAATATGAAAACACCATGCTGAGTCATGAAGTTGATATTCTTATTGGTTAATGTAGCTTAAGCCTTCATAATATTCCATTTACTTCATAACATCTTTTCTGGCTTGCAGAAAATCAAAATCCAAAAGAAGGCTGTTTAGCTTGGAGTAAAGATGGAGCCACTGATTTACATGGACTTGAAGAAGATACAGGTTCCAGGAGGGAGCAGTATGAATGGAGGTTAACACAACTGTTGGACTCGGCACAAGTAGAACCCCAGGGATATCAGAGCGACTCTGGTTCTGTAGACAGTGTCTGTACTGAGGATTTTGCTGTGAAATTTAAGGAAGGCATGGTTGACCCTGTACTGAAGCCTGACAGAGATGATGATGATTATGCATTAAGTGAAGGTTTTTCTGAGAGTGATGCCCCTCTGGATAAGAATGTGAAAAGTGTGAAAAATGTTGAGCTGGAAAATCAAATTGTTTGTAATACTAGCATGAAAGGAAACTGTAATGATGGAAAAGAAGAAAGTGGGCTTAATACAGCCAAGAGGCAGAACATTGTCTGCCAATTTAAGAAAGAGTTAGAGAGTGACATATTGGTAACCTTGCTTCATGCTGATGAAAAAACAGATTCAGGGTTCTTAAGCTCTAGAAAGAGGACTGAAAGTATGGAGTCTCTGGGAGATAGGATCTCGAAACTAAGTCAAAACAGCATGTCAGAGTCACAAAGCACTGTGGATAAAGACAGGAGAAACTCAGTGGGAACTTTTGTTTCTGCTGAAGACCGAATTATGTTGCCAGTAGCAATGCAAAATGAATATTGTTTTGAATCTGCTGTCTCTTTAGTGAATGAAGGAGGTCATCATAGTTTGATTGTCCCCACCATAGTGTCTCAAGATCTGTTGAAAGACTCCATTAATATGTGTTCTTTGAGTCCAGAACTGCCAAGTCAGGAACTGTTGTCAGAACAGCAGCCCGTTACTACTGCTGATACGTCTGTAATGCAAAGCACAGTTACCCTTAGTAGTAGTATACCACAGCATATAACATCAGACAATAGTCCTTGCTCCCTACATCTGTCGTCTGGACCGAATAACCCCAGTGATTTGTTGTCTGAGATGAATTGCTCTTCAGTTAGCAAAACTTCACATGACGGGAGGCCTTTGATTCGGGAAACAGACTCTTTACATGGACAGAGAATCCATAACTGCAGTAAAGACAGCGAATCATTAGATGAAAGAAACGTGTGTAAATCTGAAGGAATGATGGCATCTGCTCAGGCTTTTGGTAGCCAGATTCTAACAACTTTGGAAGCTTTTCAGGCATCACCAGTTTTAAACCAGAACTGCTTGATAATGGGCAATAAGGAGGATGTTCTGGCAAATGTAGCCTACATTTCAAATCTAGAAATGAACAATGAAAATATGCAGGAAAAAATGAGGAAAGTGTTGCCAGACAACCAGTTAGTCAGTCACACAAGGCCAACACTGAGGCATGATGATTGTAATGAATTAAGTGACTGTAAGGAGAAACTTGAGGGTCAATATAAACCATGTCACCTTTCAGAAAGAAGAGTGTGTGCTGACAGGCCAAGTAAGTCTTCAAAAGAAAATGTAACTGTTTTAGCTTATAATTATGTGGATCATACTTGAGAATGCTTTGTTGAAATAGTGAGTCTGACAAAAACATTTATGATCGTCGAGGGTATCACCTCCATTAGGCCACGCATTTGGAACTGTAGCCATCAGTGCTAGGACTACGTGGAAACTTTTGCTAGTTGGGGGCCACCCACAGTGGTGTGCCACATCTACGTGTATATAAACGTGGACGGCCCAGTCACTTCTCAGTTCTTTTCTTGCCATTGATCATCCTCATCGGACCTGCTGAGGGAAATGCCATCAACCTGGTTGTTGCCGTTTATTCTTTCATTTTACTTAGTGTTTTGTTTTATCATCTCTGCATGCCATCAAAGTTGAAAGAGCCTTTACAGTATTTTGGTATTGTAAGTGAGGAGATAAAATTTACAAAGAAGAAACACACATGGTTTGTGTGTGCTCTCTGGGCCTATCTCACAATGTGAGGACTTGTGAAATATGCCAGAGCTTCAACCAGGCTACAAGGCAACGCTTTAAGAAAGCTCTCGAAAACTTCCTTCTTCTCAAGGCACTGAAAGCCATGGAGAAGGAGCAGGGCCCAGTCTGTATCTCCCTCACCACTGGCTGAAAAGCAGCCATTGAAGGACTGGGACAGGGAATGGTTGTTGTCGTGGCTGTCCTCGTCATCTGACCGTAAGCAGAGACACAGAGAAAAAGAAAAATCTGTTTCACAGGCAAGGTCCTGATTGCCACTGAGACAAAGGTAAACCTGCATCCTCGCCCATTCTGGTGACGTTGACTTCAGCCCCAAAACCATCGATGAGACACCAAGGACGGGCTTGGCTTAGGCACTGCCATACCTACTATGGATGGTAGGATGACATCTTCGTCAGGCCAAGACAAGTAGTCCTGGCCCCTTTACAGGGCACCATCGACTCTCAGGCAGTGCTGGCATCATTTTCAGAAATAAGATGCACTCTGCCTGCATTACCAGTGCAGGCATTTATTCTACTGACAAAGCCTCCTGGTACTCAGCCCTCGTCGAAAGGTTCCACTAACATGCCACAGATTCCTCTCTCTTAGCCGCTGCTGGTGTCTCTGGTTCATTCTGTATCTCCCGTTGTCAATCATGCTGATGACAGGGAAGTGGAATACAGTTGTCGCCTAATGGATTTAGAGGAGGAATATGTGGGCGAACAGTTTCTAGCACCTCGCTGTAGTCCTACCCTCTCATCCTGCAGTGAGCATTTGGTGGTTTATACCACCAGATCTCCTCCTGAGGATCCAACTTTCCAAGTCATGATACAGCAAATTAAGTCTACCATGGGCTTTGCTGTGGAAGAGGAAGATTTCACTAAAAGGAATCTCATGAAATTTTTGGAGGTGCCATGCTCTCCCTCCATTATAATTCCAGCTGTATATCCTGCATTAGAGGATGCTACCTTAGCTGCATGGTACAGACCACACTCACTGCCTGCAGTTCCTAGAAAGGCTGATGAGCAGTATCATGCTTCATCTGCTAAGCCTTATTATGCTAAGCAGCCAGAAACTGAATCTGCAGCCATCAAGGCTGCTGATGATTGGTCTAGGGCTCCTAGACATATGAGTACTTTGCCTCCTGGTAAAGAATAAAGGAAGCTGGATGTGATGGGCAAGCGTGCTTACTTATGCCTCTGCATCATTGGGTCTTAGGACTGTGAACTACCAGGCCCAGATGATAAAGTGTCAGAACAGCCTGTGGAAAACTGCTTGTAGTGCAGCTCAGGCTTTCCCTGATGGCTCTGCCAAAAATGATGTACTTAAAACATTGTCTTCTGGTGCTGAGATTGGCAAACATTTCTACACTTAGCTTATGATGTCTCTGATGCTTCTGCTTGGGCGGCTGTCTGTGGCATCTGCATGAGGAGATATTCTTGGCTTAGAGTTGCTGCCTTTGCCAGTGATGTGCATCAGGCAGTTTTGCCTGCCCTTTTTGATGGGACAGAACTGTTTTTTTATTATGCTGAAGAGGCCTGATGTGGCCTTCTCTGCTAGAGGTCATAGTCTGCTCCTTTTATTAGCCTGCTGCCCGAGTTAGCTGTGCCTACCATTAGCAAGACCGTGACTGAGGTGATGGCCCCCTTCTGGGTCCCCTGCCCTCTGGTGCTCATATGAAAGCACCCAAAGGAATCAGTTGCAGTGGCTCTTCCACCACCAGTACTGCCTGACTCTCTTTCGTCTCTCCTCCCACCTCAACTGTTTCCTCCAGGGGTGAATGTGGGGGGGGCAGGATCTCCCTGCATCTGCAACAGTGGCAGGAGATCACTACAGACAAGTGGGTTCTGGAGATAATTGCAAAGGGACATGCTCTGGAGCTATTACAGATCCCTCCAGATCATCTTCCTCCTCCTCCTCTCTTTTCTCCTCCCGGCCATTTGCACTTTCTGAAGGAAGAAGTTCAGTCTGTATTCCAAAAATGTGCCATAGAACCAGTTCTTCCTCAGAAGAAATACAAAGGGTTCTATTCCAGATACTTCCTAGTCCCAAAATGGACAGGGTATCCGCATCCTGTATTGGATCGCAGAGATCTCAACCTGTATATTGAATACAAATATTTTCAAATGGTATCCCTGCAAGCTGTGATCCCTCTTCTGCAAACAGGGGGTACTGGTGCTGTTCTCTAGACATGAAGGACTTATACCTTCATGTTAAGATCAAGAAATCCCACAGCCAGTATCTCTGCTGTATGCTAGAGGGTGAACATTATCAGTTCAGAGTATTGCCCTTTGGCTTGTCATCTGTGCCAAATGCTTGGCAGTAGTAGTAGCAGCAACCCTTCTCAGAGAAGGCCTGTATGTGTTCCCCTGTCTAGACAACTGGTTCCTGAAGGCCAGCTCCAGGGAAGCTCTGCTGTATACTGTGTCTCAGACACATCAGTTGTTAAACGACTTTGGGGTCACAGTGAATGTTTACCTAACTGAACACGGAGAAATTTGACTCATTCATCCAGGGTATAACTTATTTCAATTTATTGTCAAACGACTGATGACAAAATTGCACATAAACCAATGTTTCGAGGATGAATTCTCCTTCGTCATGATGTACAGTTACTGTGTTCAGACATACTATAATGTAGCCAGTAAGTGTAAATCCTAATTCATGCTTTTGTCTGTACAGGTTAGGCTTTCTGCCTTGTTAGCAATTCTCATGTCTTTTTCCTTTTTGGTTAAGAATTGTCTCCCTTTTCATGCAGGGACTTCTCCAGTGCCTTGCTTGCTAACTTACAAGGTCCTTGACAAAAAAAGAAAAAGACATGAGAATTTCTAACAAGGCAGAAAGCCTGATTTGTACAGACAAAAGCACGAATTAGGATTTACACTTACTGGCTACATTATTTATTTTTTATTTATTTAGTTTTTTTGACCAGTAAGTGCACTAGACAAATCCTGCCTATTTTCAGGCACGACCTGGGAGGGGGATACAGATGAATGCCAACTGACTTTGAACCAGATTAAGTTGTTGGTGGTATTTTTAGTGAATGAGAGAAATTTGGCCAGGACACCGGGGAAATTCCCCTACTCTTTTCGATAAGTGCCATGGGATCTTTAACATCCACCTGAACTACCGCCAATCCAGGCAAATGGGACCTCAGTTTAACGTCTCATCCGAAAGACGGCATCTCAGAAGTGCAGCACCCCTCTCATGCTGCACTACAGTGTCAGTACTGGGATATTAACCCAAGTGCCAGATGAGGGAACTGAACCCTCAGAGGCGAGTGTGCTACCTACTGAGCCACTGACACTGACTATAGTATGTCTGAACACAGTAATTGTATACCCTGATGAAGAGGAATTCCTCCTCAAAACATTGGCTTTTGTGTACAATACTGTCATCAGTCATCTGACAATAAATTGAAATAAGTTGCACCCTGGGTGAGTGAGTCTTATTTTCCCCAGATTCAGTTAAGTAAATATTGGCTTCATCTAGAGCAGTCTCCTCCTGTTTTGTTTTTTCCTGTAGATGCTGGGCCACACTGGATTTCTCAGCATTGGTCACAGTGAGTGTGCCATAGTCTGTGATGACTGCCTGCCAATGACTGCAATACATAGGGGCAGTCTTGAACATAGAGAAAGAATATGCCGTCCTGCCACAGGATAAGGCAGACAGTCTGACTGCCAAGGCACAATTTGTATGCAGGAGTCACTATGTCTCTGTGAGAACACTGTTACATCTCCTGGGTCTCATGGCTGCAGCCATAGTGACTGTGCCATTGGCATACCTTCATATGAGGATCCCTCAATGGATACTCCGGGTCCAGTGGGATTAGTTGATGGACAAGCTGGACCAAATAATTCTCATCATGTCTCTGCTTCACAGAGCATTGTTATGGTGGCTGGATCACGAAAACCTACTGAAGGGTGTTCCACTCCTTGTACCAGCTGCTGTACAGATCCTCATCATGGATGCCGTGGGTTCTTCCTGGGATGCTCATCTCAGCCCTTACCAGACACTGGGGTCATGGACCAAGGTGGAGGCCAAGTTGCATATATAAATCTCCTGGAAATGAGGGTTTCCCTGAATAGCCTTCAGGCATTTCGGAACCACCTTTGCCCCGGTCTTCCGCTAATTCAGGTGGACAACATTAGTATGATGCATGATATCAACAATGAGAAGGGACTTGGCAAGGTTGGAGGAATGGTCAGATATATGGCAGCTCAGATTCAATGCAAAGAAGTGCAAGGTAATGCACTTGGGAAACAAAAACCCAGGGGAAGAGTACACAATGGGGGGTGAGATACTGACAACAGTAAAAATGGAAAGGGACCTGGGGGGTAATTATATCAGATGACCTAAAGGTGGGCAAGCAGTGTGAGAAGACAGTAAGGAAGGCTGGGGGGATACTGGGATACATAGGGAGGGGCATCAATAGTAGAAAACAGGAAGTTGTTATCCTTCTGTACAGACAGTTGGTGAGACCCCATCTGGAGTACTGTGTGCAGTTCTGGAGACCCCATCTCCACAAAGACATGGACAGAGTGGAGGCTGTCCAGAGGAGGGCAACCAAAATGGTGCAGGGTCTGCACCAGAAAAAACATACGAAGAAAGACTAAAGGAGCTTAATATGTATACCCTTGAGGAAAGAAGGAGAGAGGGGACATGATAGAAACTTTCAAGTACCTCAAGGAAATCAACGAAGTCCAAGAGGGTAGCATCTTTCAGAAAAAGAGATGTGCAAGAACAAGGGGGCACAATTTGAAGATAGAGGGGGGACGGCTCAGAGGTAATGTGAGGAAGTATTTTTTCACAGAGAGGGTTGTGGATGCATGGAACAGCCTCCCTGAGGCGGTCGTGGAGTCAAGAACGGTGGAGGAATTCAAGAATGCATGGGACAGAAATAAGGCAGTCCTAGTGGGGGTAGTAGGAAGTAAGCTGTTGGTTAACTAGTATCTGCACCTAATCTGTTAGGTAGGAAAATGGGCAGACTAGGTGGGCCAAGCGGTCCTTATCTGCCGTCACATTCTACGTTTCTATGTTTCTGAACCAGGGGGCACTCACTCCTATCCCTTATCGAGGGAAGCAGTGGGAGTGTGGTACTGGCCTATGTGTATTGGCCTTTAGCCTCCTTACTGCCTTCTCTGGCCACTCTGCTCGACCGACGAGGGATTGCTGGAGATTCCCAGGGTACGGCTAAAAACATCTGGAGCTAGGGCATTTTTATTTGCGGCCCCCTACCCTGTGGAATTCTCTGCCTCATCGGTTACAAGTGTGCCTGACAGTGGAGAGCTTTAAGACTGCCCTTAAGACCTATATATTTCAGCTGGCATTTGGTGCCATTTTGTAATTGATAATTTTATGGCATTATGGTTTATTAATTATTGTATTTTAATATTTTCTGCTGTAATTGTTGTTTTGTTGTACAACGCTTTGATACATTGTTGAATAGCACTATATAAATAACATTTATTATTATTATTGTTGGCTACCTGCTGCATATATCCCAGGTCTCCAAAATGTCTTGGTAGACAGGCTAAGCTGGTCCCATTCAGTGATTCATGAATGGGAACTGTTGACCTCTGTGGTAAACAATCTCTCTGTAAGGTGGGGTCTTCCAGAGTTGGACCTTTTTACGTCCCCACACAACACAAAACTGCCACGTTTCTGCTTGCTCGCTCCAGGACCTGGCGTTTTTTGGTGAGACACGTTGTATCTCTCTCTTGGAGAGGGAAATTCCTATATGCATTTCCCCCATTTCTCTAATAGACAATTCTGCTCAGACTGCGGGTGGAGAGTGCCACGCTCATCCTCAATGCTCCATTATGGCCTCACCAGATTTGGTTTCCACTTCTTCATCATCTGGTAGTGGAATCTCCTGTCCCTCTACCTTTGTGTCGAGATATATTGTCACAGAACAAGGGACTCCTGGTCCATCTGAATGTCAAGTCCCTACATCTACATGCATGGCTCCTGAAAACATAGCCATTGCACATTTTGGGAAATCCCCTAAGGCTGCTGATGTACTGATTCCAGCTAGAAAGCCTCCTGCCAGACATACTTATTCCTTGAAATGGAAGCGGTTTACTTTGTGGGCTGCTTCCCGGAATTTGGACCCGTTTACATGTCCTGTGAATGCTGTGTTGGAATACTTGCATTCTCTGTTTGATTCATGCTTGCTGTTTTCTTCACTTAAGGTTCACTTGGCCACTACATCAGCTTTTCATGCCCCAGCTGATGTTCATACGGTTGCCCAGTTAGATGTGCTCTATATGTTTCTGAGAGGTAGTCTTCACATGAAACCTAGCCATAATTCAGTCCAGTCTTGTGACTTAAATTTTGTGCTTGAGGAATTAACATTGGCTCCTTTTGACCCTGTCGCAACTTGGGGCTTACATTTCCTGTCATGAAAAATATTATTTTTAGTTGTGATGACTTCTGCTCGAAGGATTTCCAAACTTCAGGGTCCAATGTGTGACCTTCCTTATTTGATTTTTCACAAAGACAGAGTCTCTTTGCGTATGATTCCCGAGTTTCTACCGAAGGTGGTATTTGAGTTTACACTAAATCAGACAGTACACCCTCCTGTTTATTATCCTGAGCATGCCAGCCAGGGATAGGCACTGATCCATAATTTGGAGGTACATAGAATACTGCAATACTATATTACTTACACCAACAACTGTAGAAAGTCGTCTCAGATTTTTGTTTCATTTGCCCCTGGGAAAGAGGGCACTCCTGTGTCTAAACAATGCCTGTCCAAATGGCTGGCACATTGTATTACATTTCATTACAGGAAGTATGGTAAGGAACTTCCTAGTGCTATTCGTGGTCACGCCACACAGGGTACGGACACTTCTGTTGCTATTTCAGAAATATTTCTGCTGCTGACGTACAGTATGTGCTGCAGCCACGTGGAGCACTGTCTTTACTTTCCCTAAACATCACAGTCTGGACATTGTCTCTTGTAGATGTGCTAGCTTCAGGCTTGCTGTACTGCAAGTCCTTCTGCCCTGATTATATATCAGTCTGTGCCATTCTCCCAGTTTACTTTGTACTGTTACTGTTGGGAATCATTACAAAGGTGTGACGTAATGGAAGAGATGTCCTCAATGAAGATAGAAGTTATGTAAGAACGTACCATAACAGAAGATCTTCGAGAGAATCTCCTCTATTAGGCCATGCTGTCCCTCCCTCCCTCCTTCCCCCTTTTGCTTTCAATGAGGGTTCTATCAGACGCTGTGCCTAAATTCAACTTCATGAATCCTTTATACAGCCCCATGCCTCTCCTTGTATGCCTAGTGCTGGTCTCATCTACTGGTTCCCCACGGTTGGAGGTTCTCCAAGGCTAATTTTCTGGGGTAATGGAGGAGTGATTGGGCCATGTACGTTTACACACATTTAGACGTGGTATGTCAAAGCTGTGCTCCCACCCTCCCCAACCAGCCGAACCCCTGTCGAAAATCCAGCTTCTGGTGTGGTCGTGAGGTCCAGCTGTGCTCCTGCCCTCCCCCAAGCGAGCCGAACCCCTGCCGAAAATCCAGGTATGACACTGGCAGAAAAAAGGCACTCAAACCTGCAACGGAGTGTGTGTGTGTGTGTGTGTGTGTGTGTGTGTGTGTGTGTGGGGGAACAAAGGACTCCTGCTTTTGGCGCCAATCTCAAACCTGGCCTGCTGTTTCTTCACCGAGTATTCTTTGCCTGTAGCTGTCGGCAGAGCAATGCTGATAGTTTTATTTTAGCTGCCTGAAAGTGTAAAATTACTGTGCGACCTCAACTTTAATCGGGAGCTTTAATTGATTATTGCTGTAAATTCCCCCCATGCTATAATGCCTAGGCTTCTTATGCTGTAATGTCCCAGCCCCTGACCTAGTTCCACAGGGAGCTTTAATTGCCAGACCTGACCAAGGAACAGCAGAAGGAACTGATGAAATGCTTCTTAAACTACAATGAGTATAGTTTGATTCCGTTTTCAGGGTGCCCTTAAACAGAATTTAATTGCATGCTTAAGGGGGTTGAGTCCAGTTTTATTTTGCTTAAAGGGGACTGACTGCAGTGGAAAACCTCAAGTTGAGTGCAGATTTATTTTGCTTAAAGGGGATTGACTGCAGTGGAAAACCTCAAGTTTGAAACGTAAAATAATCACTTGCTTACGGGGGTTATGTGCATTGCTGCTAGGGGGTTGTGTGCAGTTGTTAATCTCCGTTTAAAAGCAGCCCTGCACAAATCAATTGTCTCACGGGGTTGTGTGCACATTTTTAATCTCCGACTGTTTAAACTCCATTTTTGGGGCTGTATGCACAGATAAACTCTGCTAACTCCGCTTTTGCTAATAATCTCCAACTGTTTAAACTCTGTTTTTGGGGCTGTGTGCACAGATAAACTCTGCTAACTCCGCTTTGCTTATAATCTCCGACTGTTTAAATTCCGTTTTTGGGGCTGTGTGCACAGATAAACTCTGCTTACTCCACTTTTGATTACAATCTCCGACTGTTTAAACTGCGTTTTGAGGCTGTGTGCACAGATAAACTCTGCTAACTTCATTTTGCTTACTTAGTAGCCCCTCTCTCTACCCTACCTTTTAAATATTAATCCCACAGTGTTCTCTTCACAGTTTCTGGTGTGGTTGTGAGGGCCAGCTGTGCTCCTGCCCTCCCCTGAGCGAGCCAAACCCCCACCGAAAATCCATGTACAACGCTGGCAGAAAAAAGGCACTCAAACCGCAACGGAGTGTGTGTGTGGGGATAGACCCCACTAACGCTTTGTGTCAGCTGCCCTACCACCCCCGCCACCAGCCTTGGTGGACACGGTGATATATAAGAAATATCATATGCCAGTCACAGCCTATCAGTCTACTTCTTCACTTGCAGCTTATCAGTTACGGCCACCAGAGGGCGCACCGCTGCCTCGGATACTGTTTTTTTTTCTCTTTATCTCTCTTTGGCCAGAGTCACAGAATTAACTTAAAAGACAGTTCCAGGGTAGGGGTGCTGGTGTGCAGCTGACAGCCAGGGTCAATATGTGCTACAAATTGCAGTTAAAGATAAAGTTCTGCAGCCTGTAATATTTGCTTCTGCAGTGTTCATCCTAGCCTACACTCTACCTGTACAGTACTGTCTCCCCAGTGGCCTAAAAGGATGCTGCCCCTGAATGACTGCCCAGCTTTCCCAGACCTGGCTGGGGGCACAGCCAAAAACCATGGATAGCTGGCCGCCCCTTCATCCCTCAAGCCCCCCCCCCGCATGGCAGTCCACCAAGGGCGTAAAAATTGTGCATCTGAACGTATGCAGTCTCCTACCAAATCTTACAGAGCTAACAGCCTGGGTGGCTCTCTACAACATCCTGGGTGTCTCAGAAACCTGGCTAAAACCCCACATCCTGGACTCTACATGTGCCCTCCCTGGCTACAACTTCATTAGGCATGACAGGCCAGGAAAGAACCGTGGGGGTGGTGTACTCCTCTACTATAGGATGCACTTAAACCTGGCTGTCATTGAGCATACCCTCCTTCACCTCCTACACTCACTCACTGTGAGTTCCTGCATGCCCTGCTCCTGCTAGGTAACTTAAAAAAGGTACACCTGGTCCGTGCCTCCAATCCTCCAATAGGAGGCTTGCTAGGGCTCTCCTATCTCCTTGACAGTCTCAGTTCCAAGGTTGGCACAAATGAGTTACAAATCTTTGGTGACTTTAATCTGAACTGGCAGGGCCACAACGCCAAGCAATATGAGCCCTTGCTGTCCGGACTTGCCCTAACTCAACTCATCTCGGATCCCACAAGGCTTTGTCATCTACGGGATAAAGGATCCCTCATCGACTGGTTGCTGAGCAATAGACCCGACAATATTACCTGCTCTGGAATCCTCCCTGACGTCATCTCTGATCACTCTCCAACCTTCTGCACCTGGGGTAACTCCTCTCCCAGGATCCCCTGTAAAGTGATCCAGATGAGGGACTTCTCTAAATTTAACCTTGATAACTACCTGGCTGACCTTTACCATGCTGACTGCCACAAGCGACCCCTCTGTAGCTCTTGACAACTTTTTTGCTGTCTTTACTCCCCTGCAAAACAAGCACGCTCCTCTTACAGAGAGGAGGGTGAGGGGCACCGACACAAAATGGCTTCATAGTGGACTATTTTCCCTCATGAAGCAGAGGAACAAATGCTGGGTGAAGTACAAAACCTCCCTCGCAATCTCTGACTTCCACGAGTATAGGCAGCTGGAAACAAATGCAAAAAAGCCATTCGCTCTACAAAGAGCGAATACTGCAGCTCTGCCTTGCTATCCTTGGCCAGGAACCCGAGGAGTTTCTGGCAAAACATCAAGAACACTGTTGGAGGCTCTGCCAGAGTCCAGGTCTCTGACATGCAAATTGGCGGGGTTAGCTGCAACAACCCACATACAATTGCCAATGCTTTTAACTCCATGTTGTCTGACCTACCTGCTCACCCCTCCCAGCCCCCTGACCCTAGGGCTCAAGGTCACTCGCTCAGTGGTAAAACCTCTCGACCTCCGTTCTGCCTAAGAATAGTCTCTGCCACAGAGACACAGAAACTCCTTGCTGGTCTCTCCCCTCACACTGGAGCTGGGCATGACAACATAGAATCCAAATTGCTTTGCCTGGGGGCCTCGCCTCTGGCCTGGCCTATTGCCCACATCTTTAACACATCCCTGACCTCAGGATCCATCCCTGATGTGTGGAAAGTGGCCAGAGTTGTCCCGGTCTTCAAACAAGGGGACCCCAAAACCCAAGAACTATCGCCCCATTGCAATCCTGTCTGTGGTTAGTAAACTACTTGAGAAGCTGGTTGCCTCACAGCTCACCCACTACCTACAAAGCTATGATCTACTCACCCCAGCACAACATGGCTTCCGAAAAGGGCACAGTACTAGTACCGCCTTTGCTGGGGTCACCTCAGAGATCAGGTCTGCCACTGACCAAGACAAGCTGACCAGTGCCATCATCGTGGACCTCTCAAAAGCATTTAACCTGGTCGACCACTCGCTACTGGGCTCCACATTCTTGTCTCATGGCATTGCCCCGGCTCATTCCTGGTTCTCTAACTACCTCTCCAGGAGACAACAATACACTAGATTCAGTCAAGCCCTCTCTGATCTCTCTCCTGTGAATTGTGGGGTCCCCAGGGATCTGTTCTTGGGCCCCTCCTGTTTTCCCTTTACATAAATGAGCTGCCCTCGGTCTCGGTCCATGGGCACCCCACCCTGTACGCAGATGACCTTGTCATTCTCACCAGTTCCCAGGACATCAAAGACATCAACACCAAGTTGAACTCTGACTTCACTCAAATTCAAACCTGGCTAAAGGGCCACAGGCTTGCTATCAACCTACAAAAGACCCAGGCCATGCTCTTTGGCTCTCTGGCCAAAACAAAAACCTGCCCTGCTCCTCTACAAATCTCAGGAGTTGATGGTTACCTCCTGCAAGTTGTGGACTCTGTCAAGTACCTGGGGGTAACCCTTGACCTGAACCTTGACCTCTCCCTGCACATTTGCAGCATTTGTAATGCTGCGAACTGCAAGATGGGCCTGGCATACAGAACAAAAAGCTATCTAACCCCAGCTGCATGACTCACCCTGGCCAAGGGGGTCCTCCTCCCCTCACTCTGCTATGGGCTTGTCTCCTTTGCCCCCATCCCAAAAACCAGTCTCACAAAATGGGACACCACCTACAACAATGTGTGTCACTTCCGCTCTCTGCTCCCCGCCTCATGCACCACTGCGAGTTGTATGCCAGGCTCGAGTGGCTTCGCCCAGAGAAACATCGCACCTTTGTCCTCGGCAGCTTCATCGACAACATCATCAGAACTGCCACACCTCCTGCTCTCGCTCTGTCTCTCAAACCTGCTACCCACTCCTACCATCTAAGATCCTGTGGCTGTCATGTCCTCCAGGTTCCCAAAACCCATACTCAAATGGGTGACCGGGCCTTCACTGTCTTTGCACCCAGACTGTGGAACTCCCTCCCAGTATACACTCACTTCTCCCCCTTCCCCTCCTGTTTCAAATCCTCCCTATGGGGTTTCCTCAAATTGGCATCCTCCTGTCTTTGCACTTAAGGGGCCCTCCCAACTCCAAACTGACTGGCTGAGATGACTCTAACCCAGCCACTACCGTGTGAGATGAGTCTCCTGGTACTGAATGCGCTTAATCTGCTGGCTAACCTGCTACTATCAGCTATACTGTCTGGAAATGTGTTCCTTTCTTGCCTTTCTGTACATATTTTTTGTGAATATTCTGTACTATTTCTGTACTGTTCCTGAGCATTTGGGCTCCAGCCCACTAATATGCACTTGTAATGCTCTGTATATTGACTGCTGTCAAACACCGGTACCACTCTGTTTCACGTGTGATGTAGACTGTTTTATATGTGAAGTGATGTATACTGCCAAATTGTTCTCGTCTGTACCTTGTAACCTCACGAGTCACTCCTGAAAATAGGCACTTGGCTGTCTAGTGTGCTTACCTGGTAAACAAAAGCAAATAAATAAATAAATAAATTGTGGGCGGCCCCCAGTTAGCAGAAGTTTCCGTGTGGTCCTAGTGCTGATTCCTGTAGTTCCAAAGGTGTGGCCTAATGGAGGAGATTGTCTCGAAGATCTACTGTTACAGTAAGTTCTTACGTAATTGTTCTTTGTGTTCACAGTGCACAGAGGGATGTTTGGACAAATGACATTCACATTTTATAAATGTTTTTTATAGCAAGTTGATGCACAAGCCAAAGATAGCATTTGCTTGCAAATGAAAGGAAATTTACATCATTTTCCCAGAGGTGTAGCCGGCAAGCATTTTGGTCAGAGCAGCTAAAATATACATCATTTTCTCACAGGCCTAGCTGGCTAGTAGTTTGGTCAGAGTAGCATTGTTCATTTTAATTTTGGCAGTTTATTCTGACTGCAGTGGTAGATAACATTCATTTTGTGGTGGTGAAATGAGCAGATGGGTTAGGGTTTTGAGTCCTCTTTTTATTGAGGGGTGGGATGAGCATATGGGTGGGGGTGTGGGTGTTCTTTGTTTCTTGGGAGGGGACCAGATGGATGGGGGTTTGATTGCTCTTCAGTGTGTGTGTTTTGGGGGGGGGGGGGTTTGAGCGGATGAGTGGAGATTTAGATGCTCATCATTTCACGGGAGGTGGAGCAAGCAGATGTGTGGGTGTTTATTTAAAATATTTAAAAGAGGTTTCAATAGGATTAATAGAATAATATATAAGGTACCATTCAATAACAAGGCTGTAATTCCATCTAGCAAGTCTGGTGACATCATAAACAAGAAAGTGAAGGTCAAGTTACACAGACACATGAGATACAGAATTTGTCGGTAAATAAAGACCTAGTGACCATCAGTCTGTCCATTACTGGGCTGGCTCCACGTTTGATCTAATATCAGACCAGATTTATTGAACTGATTGCCTGAATGGGATCTCAGTACCCCCATCCCAGCTGTCTATACTTCCCCCTTCTCATAGACCTCACTATTCCCTTGTGTCTTTCCCATCATGCTTTAACCCGTCACTGACTTAGGTAAACTATTCCATTCATCCATCACGTACACAATTGTAACCCCTAGATGGCGCTATCCCAGGGGCTACTACCCCTGCCTGATTTGCCACTAACAGGTTGAGGGGCCTGGATCCAATGGCGGGTGCCTCCACCCAGAGGTCAGGGTTTGCAATAGTTAAACTTACTTGGTCACAGCCCTCTGGGACACTGCACCTTTTCTTCCCACTAGTGGCCCACACAATATATCAAATTACCTTCACAGTATACACTTACCCCAGGGCTGGTTCAGGCACTGGGACCTTCTGTAAAATAAGATACAGTGCAACAATCACAGTACAATACTTTAACATAGACAAATACCTCAGGCAGTATAACTTTGCTGAAACAAGCAGCTCTGATTTATTTAGGGGGAATATAACAAGGACAGGGGAAATCAGGTTAATTAGCTATCACTTTACTCATCTACCTATGGCTCTGTACACAGGCCTATCCCTACCAGTTACTGTCCTTGGATTACCCAAGCCCTAGTAGCTAGTCAAACCGTGGCAGCTGGTAGGGGCCCTTTCCACAGAAAAAGAAAAATTAGTTTAAACAGTCAGCAGTACAGTGATTCCATTTGGATTCAATGTGGCAATTCAACAGGGAGCGACCCTGAATTAGTACTCACGACCTCCAAACAAGATAGGGTCCTTCAATGTCAGCAGGGCTACTCTTGAGCTCCACGAGACTCCTCACACATTTATATGGCAAACTGCAACAGGCAAAAGTCCTTTAATGGCAGCAGGATTCACTTGAGCCAACCAAGCCTCCTCACACATTTATATGGTGAACAGTAACAGGCAAAAGTCTTTTAATGGCAGCAGGATTCACTTGAGGTACACAAGCCTCTTCACACATTTATATGGTAAAACAGAAAGTACTATACCAGGCAGGCTGCTTCTCTATCCTGATCGCAATTACTGCACAATACCGGAGAACACACAGCAGATTCAGTTCCTGACAGACCGAGTGCAATTCAGCAATTTCTCCAGTCTTCTACAGGGTGAGCCTGGTTTCTACTCTTCAGATATCCTTTGATTCTCTTCACAGGACGGATTCAGTCCTAACAAGCAGTTACACAAGCTGCAGACCGGAACTCTGGGCCTTACACACGTTTCCCGACTAAAACTGCACACTGAAAAAGCACAGGGCTCCTTCCTTCTTCACTGCCAGAGCTCAACTGAAACTCCAACAGACAAAACCGGGCACTTCCTTTGAGTTCCTCCCAGTTCTTGACTGGATTGGCTGTCACTCACAATAGACTGCTCCTGTTGGTCCAAAAAGGCGCCAAAGTCTAAACTACATCTCCCAGAGTCACTGCCCATACAATCCTCTTGTGGCTGGCTCAGATTATGAGTCCAAGTTCTGATTCGTCCAAGGCACCATTTTAGAGCTAGCTTACCCCACACTGATTGGTCCAATTCAGCAGTTCAAAACCAGAATGGGGAACTAAGCAGACACAGTTCTGACTGCAAAGAAAGCAGGTTAGACAAACTGTAATTTCATTATTACTCTAAATGGTTTCTGGCAAACAGTTACATCTTTCAGATAGGTTCCCTTTGCACTCCTAGTGACTGCAAAATGGGTGAATTGGCAGCAGCTCAGTGGTACTCAATCAAAGAAACACACAGTCCCCCATACAAACTAATTATGTCTGCAAGCAGACAGCTCTTAAAGAGACAGTTCCAGAGGTTCTAAAAACACTCACTGATAAATGGCTTAAACGTCAAACACCATTCAGGCTTGGAGCATTCAAGCAAGCTCCTGGAAGTCTTTTGGGAACCCCCATTTGCAAGGGGGTTACACAATGAAAAACAACTTCCTTACATCCCTTTAGAATCTCTCCCCCCACTACCACCAACTTCCATTCTTGCTATGGAGCCGTTGTACCTTCTGAATAGATCACTGCAGTTTACCCTTTTTATTCTCCTGGAGAGTTTGTAAGTCTCTCTCATGTCCCCCTTTCTCTCCTGTCCTCCAGAGGGTGCTGTACATATAGAGACACTGCACCCTCTTCTTGTACTGTACATCTTTCCATGCTGCCCCTGGATCATTTTTGTAGCCCTCCTCTGGGCTTTCTTCAAGTGGTCCCTGTCTTTTGTTAGGTGGGGACTCCAGAACTGCACTCTTTACTCCAGATGTGGCTGATCAGGGACCTATACAGGGGCAGTATCACCTCTTCTCTTCTGCTAGTGAATGCCCTGCCTATACACCTGAACATCCTACTTGCCATCCCATATATCTTATTGCATTGGGCTGTATATGTGAGGTTGTTCAAAGAAAGCAAATCCAGCACCAGAAATCCAAGTGAAAAATAAGGCTTTATTTTAGACAATGCCTGAGCACCATTCAGCTTGGTGTACAAACAGTCCCTCTACCGGTTTTGCTCAGAGAGCGTCATCAGGAGGATCCTCCTGATGACACTCTCTGAGCGAACCTCGTAGAGGAACTGTTTGTGCACCGAGCTGATTGGCGCTCAGGCATTTTCTAAAATAAAACCTTATTTTTCACTTGGATTTCTGGTGCCTGATTTGATTACCTTGGATGTTCATTGAGTTCTGGGCACAGCTTCTGCAGCTGGAGCAGTGATTGTAGTTGTTCCTATGTGAGGTTGTCACTGATAGTGACTCTCAGGTCCTTTTCCACAGAGGTTGAACCACCCTTGCTCCAACCATGCAGTTGTCTGCTCTAGGGTTTTTGTCACCAGTGTACATGCCCTTATACTTCTTGGCATTAAATTTAAGCTGACATATCTCAGACCACATTTACAGCTTTTCTGGAACCATTTTCATGTCCCTTCTTCCCCTCCTCTGTGTTCACTCTTCCTCACATTGTGGTATCATCTGCAGAGAGACAGATCTTGCTCTGGATATGCTCCCCTATATCCCAGATGAAAATATTGAATAACATAGGATCTTACTTCGAGACACAGCTCTTGCAGCAGGTTACACCATTAGGACTGAAGCCGTCAGGCGCCAGGACCCCACGGAAAAATTCTAGCTAGCTAACTACAGCGAGGACCTGGCGTCAGTCCCGCCTCCGGCGTCAGGCGTGGTACAAAAGGGGTGGTCCATAGATTCCCCAGTTCTTTTCCCGCCGTCGACTTAGCTACCTGACCCCTTCGGTTACCAGTCTAGCGCGCGACGCGTGAATAGTGCCTTTTCGTCAAATTTTGCAGAATTCTCTTCAAGCAAGATCTTGATGTCATCACCAACTTCTGGCCATCCATCGAAGTGCGCTTGTGGAAAGCAGATCCCGTTCAAGGACCCCCACACGGCCTGCGTCCGGTGCCTGGGCCCAGACCACGATACCCGGGCCTGTCCTTCTTGCCAAGGGTTCAACAGCCGTAGCCGGATCCGGCGTCAGAAGGCTTTGCAGGCGTGTCTTCTGGAGGAACAACTGAAGACCATGTCCTCCAAGGGGGAAAGCTCCAAGGTCCACAAGCACGCGGAGAAGAGAAGGGAGAAGGCCCTTTCCAGGTCCCCATCCAGGGGTTCGGAGTCCCGTAGCTCGGTTCGAACTCTCCCCGGCTGCAGTGAGGAAGCCTTTCTCTCGGAAAAATCCGCCAGGCCTTCCTCCTTCAGGGCCTTGGCGGAAGTCCGGAAGCTTGACACCATCACCACGCCAGAGTCGGGTTCCGGCTCCCTCGGTACCCGGCGTCAGGTCTTCATTCGGTGCCTCCACGCAGGCAGCTGGGCTCACGCCCTTAAAAGGCCTGTAGCCCAGGCGCGGCTCGACAGCCGTCAGCCGTCGCCCTGCTTCCCTGGAGCCGCCCGTCGGCCCGGCGACCGGCCGGCTATTGCATCCCAGCGGGCGCGGTGAGGGGACCGACGCCGCCCTCCTGTAGAAAAAGAAGGCCCTGTTGCCTCCGTCCGGCGTCGGTCAGGAGCCTCTATCGGAGAGAGGACCTAGAGCAGCCGAGGACCAGGCAGGCGACCCGGTCCCATCGGTACTCCCAGGAACCCTCGCCATTACCAGAGCCCCTGTGGAGCCGGCGCGGGACCTGGCGACCGCCCACCGGCTCCGGGCCGTCGTCGGGCCTCTCTCCCGGAGGTGAAAGATCTGTTCACCTCCTGGTGGGATACCATTAGAAGGACATGGTTCCCCCTCCTCCTCCTCCTCCTGCTCGGTTCCTGCCCCCTTGCCATCAGGGTCGCGGGCCGTGTTCCTCCTCCCGGGAGCCTAGAACCCCTCCCAGGGAGACCTGATAAGCGGAGACCTCCGTGAAATCCTCTTCTGGATCACCCAGCCCCAAGAGATCCAGGAGGCTGACGATCGCCTTCAGCGGAGGACACGGGATCAGACTACTCCACCTCTAGATCCCCATCTCCTCTCCATCCCTTCTCCGGACCCACGTGAGATGCCTAGATCTCCTCGGATGATCCCTCGTTCCTTGATATTATGAGACATATACAAGAGAACATGGGATGGGATGCTGAAGCTTAGACCCCGAAAGTGCGCCTCGCCAAATATCTTAGGCAAAGGACCCCAAGCCTGTGGTGGTACCACCCTTGGTTGACACTTTCGTGGGCGTCACAAGGCGATGGGCGCCCACTCGCTCGCGAGACCAGAAAGCTGATCGCTTGTACAAGGCTCCTAAGGACGACCAGTACTTGGACGCAGCATCCTCAGGCCGATTCTCTGGTCATCACAGCCTCACCTGACCGGTCACAGAGGCCACAACATTTGAGCACCCTGCCACGGACCCAGAGTCCAAACAACTGGACGCATTGGGTAGGCGCACGTATGCTTCCGCTACCTGCGCCATCAGATCCTTAAACTATTTAACCCACATGGTTCAGTTCCAGAACGCTTTGTGGGAACAGGGTCTGGAAGCAGCTGAAAAGATGCCCGAAGGTGAGCAGAAGGAGGAGATGCTTCAGCTCCTCCGTACAGGTTCAGACGTGGGGACCCAAGTGCTAAGAGCCGCGTATGACTCCGCGGACTCATCGGCCCGAGCAGCAGCTTCTGGCGTATGCCTCCGGAGACACTCTTGGTTGCGCGTATCCGGTTTTACCCCGGACGTCCAAAAGAACATCTTGGACGCTCCTTTTGAGGGAGAGGTATTGTTTGGTAATCCTACAGAAAAGATCCTTACCAAACTCCAAGAGGCCGGGAAGGCGGTAAGGTCGGTTCAGGCCATGTACCGACCTAAGCTTGGTTCCTTTCGTAGGAACCAAAGCCGTTTTCGTTGCGCGGACATGAGAGGCAACAGACCCACTCCGCTGCACCTCAGAGGGCTCTGGTTTCGTAGAGCCCAGGGCAAACACCCGCCAGCCGAGGCCAGCGTTCTCCTAGGCAGGCCCAGCCAGCGGGTCCATCTGCGCCACAGCCTGACTCCTTTCGGCCCCGCCCTCAGGATCCAGCGGAGTTTATAGTCGAGAGGTCGCTTCTGAGCTTCCTGCGGGATGGCAGGCCATTACCACCGACAGGTGGGTTCTTCAGTTGGTCAGTCTAGGCCACTTTATAGAATTCGGGGAAAGCCACCCTCGAGGCCTCCTTTGCTCTCCGGTATCAGGGTCAGCACAAAGCCTTGATCTGGCAGAAGTACTCGCGCTACTATGAAGGGGCGATAGATACGTCCCAGAGAACCAGAGAGGACTAGGATACTATTCCCACTTCTTCCTGGTTCCCAAGAAAACAGGGGACCTCCGTCCAATCCTGGACCTCAGCGACCTCAATGTGTCGGTCACTTACAAGAGATTCCGCATGGTGACCCTTCCGGGTCTTATCCCCATGCTCAAACAGGACGCCTTTTTAGCGTCTCTAGACATGCAGGATGCCTACCTGCACATCCCTATGGCTCAGGCGCACATGAGGTTCCTGCGCTTTGAGTTTCTCGACCACCACCTTCAGTTCCGAGCCCTTCCTTTCGGACTGTCTTCCGCACCAAGGGTCTTTACCAAGTGCATGGCAGTTGTGGCAGCGTCTCTGAGGAGACAGGGCCACTACGTGTTCCCGTACCTGGGCGACTGGCTTCTCATGGCGCCTCCAGAGGCGTTGCTTCTAGCAATCCAGAGCACCCAGGATCTGTTCCGATCCCTGGGCATTCTCATAAATTACGAGAAGTCTCTCCTGGTACCGTCGCAGAAACTGCAGTTCATAGGAGCAGTTCTGGACACTGTTCGGGGAAGAGCTTTTCTTCTGGCCGACAGAGCGGAGCACATCAGATCCCTCATAAGGGACCTATCATTAAGCAAGGTTGTACCTGCCAGGTCGGTCCTTTGCTTGCTCAGACACATGGCTGCGGCCATTCCTACTGTCCCTTTCGCAAGACTCCACATGCGAATTACTCAGTGGATGCTCAAAGTGCAATGGGACCAAAGGCAAGACCACTTGCAGCATCCGGTCAGACTCACGAATTCAGTGATTCAAGACTGGCAGTGGTGGCTAGCCCCAGGGTCGCTCTCATCAGGCGTCCCGTTCATTGCGCCGTCCCCGGAGGTCACCCTCACCACGGACGCTTCCGGTCTTGGGTGGGGGGCACACCTGGACGGGGTAAAGTCCCAGGGTACGTGGACCCAGATGGAAGCTCACCTTCACATCAACGTGCTGGAAATGAGAGCGGTCCTCTATGCCCTGCAGGCCTTTCAGTCAGTTATCCCCGTGTACTCTTCTACTTCAGACAGACAACACGGCGGTGATGTATTACCTCAACAAACAAGAGGCGCCTCTTACCCCCTTTGCAGGAGGCCATGAGAGTGTGGGATTGGGTAATCAAACACGGCGCGAATCTGATCACTGTACGTTCCGGAGTGGACAACACAGTTGCAGAGCGGCCTGAGTGGTTCTCAGGCCAGAGTCACTGAATGGGAACTTCTTCAAGAGGTAGCAGAGGATCTGTTTCTTGATGGGGAACTCCAGATCTAGACTTGTTAGCCTCCCATCCAGCATAAAACTGCCCAATTTTTGCTCGCTAGATCCAGGGCCTGGTGTTTTCTGGCGAGGCCGTTATCCCTCTCCTGGGCGAACAGATTCCTCACGCTTTCCTCCTTTCCCGTTGATCCAGAGTTCTTCTCAAACTGCGAGGCACGCACTAATGAGCCTGGTGGCCCCATTTTGGCCCAGACAGATTTGGTTCCTTTGTTGATTCAACTATCTCGGGAACCCCGCTCCCGCTGCCGCTCAGCTCCACTTACTGTCTCAGGAGAAGGGTTCACTTGTCCACCGGACCTCGTTCCTTGAACCTGCATGCTTGGCTCCTAGAGACATAGCCATTTTGCGTCTGGGTCTCGCAAGAGTTGCAGAAGTCCTTTCTGCAGCCAGAAAGCCGGCAACGCATCGTGCCATGAAATGGCGCCGTTTTTATGTGTAGTCATGAAGCACGACCTTTCCCCTTAGGTTGTCCTGTGGAGTAATATTAGAATATTTGCTCTCCCTCTTTCATTCGGATCTAGCCTACTCCTCTATTAAGTGCACCTCTGTGCCATTTCGACTTACCACCCCAGGTGAGAGAAGTAGTACAGTAATGGCTCAGGTGGGCGCCTCTCAAAGAATTTCTTGAGGGAGTGTTACATGGGCCTCTATTAGAGACCCTGTGCCTCCATGGGTTGCTCTTTGTCCTGGAACAGCTCACGCTCTCCCCCTTTGAACCTGCCGCGGATTGCGAGCTACGTTTTCTGTCATGGAAAACGTTGTTTTTAGTTGATGTTACCTCGGCAAGAAGAATTTCTGAACTTCACGCTCTCATGTGCAAAGAGCCTTATTTAGTTTTCCACCGGGACAGAGTATCCCTGAGGACGAACCCTAAATTTTTGCCTAAGGTGGTTTCTTCACTCACTCTGAACCAGGATATCGACCTTCCGGTCTACTTCCCGAGCTACTCAAACAGAGGAGAGGCTCTGCTCCATACCCTGGATGTTCACCGCAGCCTGAGGTTTTACCTCAACAGAACTCAGTCCTTTCGTAGTTCTGAGCAACTTTTCATTTCCTTCTCTGAGAGAATGATGGGCCAACCTGTATCCAAACAGTCCCTTTCTGCTGGCTTGTCCAGTGTATTTCTCACTGTTATGGTATCAAACAAAAGCCCCTCCTGGGTACAGTCGGGGTCATTCCACTAGAGGTGGCTCTACTTCCTTAGCGCTCAAAATGTTTCCACTTCTGCTATATGCGCTGCATACTTGAGTTCTGTGCATACCTTTATCAGGCATTATAGCCTGGACGTAGCCTCTCGGCGAAGGGCTGGTTTTGGCTTGGCCGTGCTTCAGGGTCTCCTGTCCTAGGTTCAGGACCTGGTATTTATCCTTTATTTTCCTCCTCCGGATTTTCTGACAGCGTTACTGCTTGGGAATCAGTCCTAATGGTGTAACCTGCTGCAAGAGCTGTCTCGAAGTAAGATAGTACAGTTACGTAAGAACTTACACGTAACAGTAGATCTTCGAGAACAGCTCTTGCAGCAATACCTCCCCCACCTCCCCTTGGAGGAGGCATGGCTCAGTCTTTCTGAGCAGGAAGTGTTTTCTTTCTGTCTTCTTGGCGAATCCTAGGTCTCCCATTTTGATGTCAGCCTGCGGCAAGAGTCTCGGCGGGAGAACTGGGGAATCTGGCGGACCGCCCCTTTTACACCACGCCTGGCCGTCCGGACGGGACCCGATGTCGGGGGCGGTCCCCGCTGTAGTTAGCTAGCTAGAATTTTTCCGTGGGGTCCTGGCGCCTGACGGCTTCAGTCCTAATGGTGTAACCTGCTGCAAGAGCTGTTCTCGAAGATCTACTGTTACGGTAAGTTCTTACGTAACTGTACTTTCCAGGACTGATCCCAGTAGCCACTCAGTCATGATTTCCCTGACCCCAGAGAATTCTTTGTTAACCACCACCCTCTGAATTCTGTCCCCCAACCTGTTCTCTATCCATCTGGCGAGTTTGTCCTCCCTCCCCATGTCCTCCAGCTTTTTAAGCAGCCTTTTATGTGGTACAGAATCAAAGGACTTGCTGAAGTCCAGATACAGTGTATCAACTGTCTGGTCCCTTCCTACTGACCTTGTTATCCAATCAAAAGAGTCAATTAAGTTAGTCTGGCACAGTCTGCCTGCCACAGATCCGTGCTGCCTCTTGCCCTGTAGCTTGTTTGCCTCCATGAATTCTACTAGAGGTTCCTTTACGATAGTCTCTATCATCTTCACTCTCTCTCTCTCTCTCTCTCTCTCTGTCTCTCTCTCCACGTTTGTGGCGTGGCACTTCATTCGCCACCCTCCCGTCTGCTGGCATAGTCCTGTTGCTGGGAGGCAAATAAATAGATCAGCCAATGGTGTTGCCAGATTCTGACTCCACCTCAGCACCCTAAGATGCATGAAATTGGGGCTTGACGATTTATTCACTTTCAGGGTCTCGAGTTCCTTAAACACCCTCTTCTCTGATACCAACCCCACCTCTGGCCTTTGCCCAGTTGCTACTAGGGCCTGAACGTCACACTCTAAGAGTGGTCCACCTTCCCCTACTGTGTCGACTAACTATTCATTCAGGATATCTGCTTTTTGCTGTCCTATTCCATCCATTCCTCTCCACTTCTCAGTCTTACTATTCACTCTTTTGTTTTCCTCTTTTCCTTAATATAATGAAAGCAAGCTGTGTCTCGTTCATTGACCCCCTTCTGCATTTCTCACCTCTGCACCCATCTTATGCTTCCTGACTATCCTACTGACCTCTTTTAGCTTTTCCAGATATCCTTCCATATTGGTGTCATTCTGCTTGCTATTGTACTTCCAGAATGCTGCTTGTTTTGCTCTACTGTGACTGCCTCCCTAGTCCTTTGGAGAACTGCATCTGTTTTTTTACACTACCTGCCTCTGATAGGCATTGGTCGCTCCTGTTGCTGCCCCCCTCTTAATGATTTCCCAATTGGCATCTACTCCTTCTACCCTCACTACCTCTGATAATCTTTCTTTGACCAATTCCTTCATTTTCCCAAAGTATTCTCTGTTGTTCAGTGCATTTTTGCCATTGCTCATGACAAGTGAGTATCTGTTTCCTATACTGTTTGCCATTTCTTGCACTATTTTTTACATCATACTGTTTCACAAGTTTCAGTCCTTGCAATGATTTGTAACTCTAGTATTGCTTACTTTATTCTACTACATTGTTTTTATGCTCCCTTGCACCCTTCTCCTGCAGAATCCATCTGGAAACGAGATGATCTTCCTGGACATGAGTCTCCACCACTCATTCACACTATTGGGATCTGCGCCGGAGGCACTAGGACCCATCGGGAGCAAACTTTTTTGCTGGAGGGTCGGTGCCAGAGATGGCGCCGTGAGCCCTAGCTCATGCGGTAATGACTATCTCGGCATCGACCCTCCAACCGCCTCAGTTCCTTTTTTTCCTGCCGTCCGAGTGCGCTTCAGTGGCGGTAGCTCGCCCTTGTCGGGAGTCAAACTTCAAACTAGCAGCATAGTTTTCAGTTTTTATTATTTTGTAGTATTATCTCGATACAGTATTGCTTAAGTTATTCTTGTTTTAAAATAAATACAATAAAAGTCTCAGCCTACATTGACGGAGTCGACCATGAAACAGGTCAGGTGGCGGTAGGGAGACTTCATATGAAACTATTCAGTCAGTCGGGCTGGGTCGGTCCGCCGCCTTCTCCGGAGGAGGGTCTGACAGTGGTCAGTCCAATGCCGAGGGATGGTGATCCCATGAGCTTATAAAACAAGCGATCGCATACTCGGCACCGTTCGACCTCAAACTCTTCGCCCTGCGGTCAAAAGAGAAGGTATCACTCGAGGTCGCCTTCTGATATGTCTGCGCGCAGACGCTCGGTTATCGGGGCTAGTTGCCGGTCTCCTCCTTCGGAGTCGCCAACATCTGCTTCTGGTAGCCGACAGCTTTGACATCGGAGTCCTACCCCGCCCGCAGGTAGGTCTTCAGATGAGCAGTTTCATCAGTGGGCCGCTCTTATGGAGCAATGGGCTCGGAGATTGGTTCGGCTACCTGGCTCGGTCGCTCGTGGGCCTTCGGGCTCTTTGGGCGACCAGGTAGGGCGGTTGGACTTTCCTGGTCGCGCGGCACCTTCTTCGGTGCCATCGACTCCGATGCTTAGATGTCCCCACATGGCTACAGCGCGGGGGCCACACCGATGCCCTTATCTCCTGCTCTTTCCTTCAAAACCTGTTTTAGTCTCGGGTGCTTTTTAGCGTCTGCGGCTTCGGCGTCGTCCTCGGCGTGTGCTTAGCGCCATGCGGCTTCTTGGCGTCGTCCTCGGCACTGTGCGGCCATTCGGTGCCATCGGCGCAGTCCTTGGCGTCGTGCGGTCGTTCGGCGCCATTGGCGCCATGCAGCTTCTCGGCGCCGTTTTCGGCGCCGCGTGGTTCCTCGACGTCGTTCTTGGTGCCGTGCGCCTCCTCAGCGCCGGGGGCTCTCAGAGACTCCTCTTTTCTCTTGTTTCCTTCTTCCTCTTCTGATTTTCATTCCTTTCCTGTCCATGCAGTCCCTCCTGGACTGTCAGGAGATGACATTGAGCCTGATCCAGACCTTCGGCTGGGTGATGAAGTCGACGAAGCAGGATCTATTACTGCTACAGAGCCTGTGGTTGAGGACCTGTCATTTAAGTCTCTGCTGAAAAATATGAGTTCCACACTTTCTCTCAGACTACAGACATCGATCCTGGAAATTGTTAAGACTCCAATACCTTCATGCCTCGGAGATCCCTCCGGATTTGACTCCTCCGATTCAGCCTTCCTTGAGGCGCTGTCTCAAATGGTATGGAATAATCCTGCTCTCTCCCCTTCGGTGGCTAAATCCATTGATAGGAAATATTCAGTCCCCAAGGATCGTCCCATTTTGGCATCTCAAGCCTTTGCGGATCCTATTGTGGTCCTGGCAGAGAATGATAAGGTCGTCCTTCCTCAGACTACTACAGCTCGACCTATTAACAAGGAATCTCGTAAGATAGACACCTTAGGTAAGAGAGTCATTGCTGCTTCTACCCTAAGTATGCGTATTGCCAGTTACCAAGGCTATTTTTCTCAGTACGAGTATATCCTGTGGCACTCTATCAAGCAAATGGTTGAAGCTCTACCAGAGTCGGATTCAAAGCCAGAGCTTCTTCAAACCTTTACCAGAGGTATCGAATCTAACAACCAGCAGGTTAAAGCAGCCATGGACGCTTTCGACACTGCTTCCCGTTCAGCAGCTGCTGGTATTTGCACCCGCCGCCATTCCTGGCTATGCACTTCGGGCTTCACGAATGATGCGCAGCAGCAGGTGATGGCATTGCCCTTTGATGGTGCATATCTTTTTGGTCCTCAGGTTGAGCAAGCTCTAGAAGCTACACAAAAGACTAGGTCAGCCATTAAGTTGGCTCGACCCCCTCCTGCTCCCTCTCGAGGGCATGTCAGTAAACATCAGTTTCATAACCGTCAGTCCTTTCGAGGCAGAGGCAGGGGAAGTTTCCATAAGAACCAACCTGCCCAACCTCAAAAGAAGGCGCAACAGAAAGCACAAGGGCCCAGCGCTACCTTATGAATTGCTGGTCCAAGTCCCATCTCAGCTGCCCGAGGTGGACTTTTTCTCTCCGGTGGGAGGTCGTCTGATGCACTTCTACAGCCAGTGGAAGTCCATAACCTCAGACAAATGGGTCCTTTGGAAAATTCGAGAGGGGTATTCACTCAATCTTGTGGAGACCCCTCCGGATTGTCCTCCCAAACGGCAGCCCACCCTTCAGTCAGACCTTCTCGCCGCCGAGATTCAGGGCCTTCTGAACAACAGGGCAGTAGAACTTGTGCCGCTGCATCAACGGAACACGGGTTCTACTCTCATTACTTTCTGGTTCCAAAGAAGTCCGGGGGAATGCGCCCCATTCTAGATCTCAGAAAGCTAAACAAATTTCTCCCCAAGGAGAAATTCAAAATGAATTCTCTGGGAACCCTGTTACTCTTGCTTCATCAGCACGACTGGCTAGCCTCCCTAGACATGCAGGATGCTTACCAGCACATTCCCATTCACCCGAGGCATCACAAATTCCTGAGGTTTGTGGCTCTGGGACAACGTTATTAGTTCAGAGTCCTGCCCTTTAGGCTATCCTTGGCGCCGCGAGTTTTTACAAAGTGTTGTGCAGTTCTCGCAGCGCACCTCAGGAAGGTCGGAATACAGGTGTTCCCTTATCTGGACGATTGGGTTCTGGCAAGCCCTTCCAGGCAAGGGACTCTGGATGCAGTAGAGACGGCCTCTTGCCTTCTTACGTCCATGGGAGTTCTGCTGAACCTCAAGAAATCGCAATTGCAGCCCTCCCAGAGGCTCCTTTTTATAGGGACCCTTCTGGACACATCCTGTGCGAAGGCTTTTCTTCCAGAAGACAGAAGGAACGATATCCTTCAGATGGCCCGTCACATCGGAGAAAACAGATCAGTTACAGCTCTCTCGATGCAATGGATGCTAGGCCTCATGGCATCCTCAGTGTTCTCTGTACCACTAGCATGTCTGCACATGAGAACCACCCAGTGGATGCTCAGTACTCAGTGGTCCCCAACCACTCATCCGCAGTCCTATCTCATCAAGGTGACAGAACCTTTAAAGAGGTCTCTCACCTGGTGGTCTCAAGAGAGCAATCTCCTGGAAGGATATCCCTTTGCTCCTCTGGACCATCAGATCTCCATTACCACAGATGCATCCCTAATGGGGTGGGGAGCTCACTGTCAGGCTCTCCACACTCAGGGTGTGTGGACTCAACTTGAGTCCCAGCTTCACATAAATGTCTTAGAAATGAGAGCCGTCCTTTATGCGGTCCGAGCATTGAAGGACATTCTCTGTCACAAGAACATTCTCCTCCAAGCGGACAACAAAGCAGTGATGTATTACATCAACAAACAGGGCGGTGCTCATTCTTACCCCTTATGCAGAGAAGCAATGAGGGTCTGGGAATGGTGCTTGGAGCACAAGGCTCTAATTCAAGCGGTCTACCTGCCAGGTGTACAGAACAACTTGGCAGACCGTCTCAGCAGAACAGAGACAGATCCTCATGAGTGGTCTCTCGACTCAACCATAGTTCAGTCACTATTCGAAGAGTGGGGAACTCCAGACCTAGACCTTTTTGAATCCCCACTCAACGCAAAACTGCCTCTCTTCTGCTCCAGAAATCCAGGGCCTGGCATTTTCTGTCAGGATGCATTCAGGCTGCAGTGGACAAAACGCTTTCTTTACGCCTTTACGCCTCTTCCTCTAATTCAGTGAGTACTCCTCAAGTTTGAGTCCCAGAGGGACAAGATGATTCTCATTGCTCCTTTTTGGCCTCGACAGCTGTGGTTTCCACTACTCAACAATATGTTGGCAGTTCCTCCCGAGACCACTTCCCCTGCAGATGAACCTTTTGACTCAGGGACCGGTGGTCCATCCCAACCTGAGATCACTTCACCTTCACGCTTGGCTCCTGAAGAGGTAGAAGTAAACCGGTTCAATGTCTCTCGAAGAGTTTCAGATATTCTTCTGGCTGCGCAGAAGCCAGCCACTCGGAAAACTTACGCAGCTAAGTGGAAGCATTTTTCGCTCTGGTGTGCAAAGTCCTCTTTGAATCCCTTTTCCTGCCCACCAGATAAAGTTTTGGAGTACCTCTTGGACCTCTCAAATTTAGGTCTGCAGTACTCTACAGTCAAAGTTCACCTTAGTGCCATTTCAGCGTATCATGAGCCGTTTTTTTTCCCTAATACTAGCTCAGTTACCTATGGTTAAGAGATTTCTTAAGGGTATTCTGCATACCAGACCTCCTACAAGACGTCCAGTTGCAGCCTGGGACATTAATCTTGTGCTAGATATGCTTACTCGGAAACCTTTCGAGCCTCTAGCTACCTGTGAGCTAAAATTCCTCACCTGGAAGACTGCCTTCCTAGTGGCCATTACCTCAGCCTGCAGGGTCTCTGAGATACATGCCCTGGTCACAGACCCTCCATATACTGTGTTCCATAAGGACAAAGTAGTCCTTCGTACTCATCCTAAATTTCTTCCTAAGGTTGTGTCAGAATTTCATCTTAACCAACCTTTGGTCCTCCCCTCTTATTTTGCGGACTTCCAAAATGAAGGGGAACGTTCTCTTCATTCTCTGGATGTTAAGAGGGCCTTGCGTTTCTATTTAAATAGAACCAAGGATTTTCGTAAAGCCCGGCAACTGTTCGTTTCCTTCAGTGAGACCCGGCTGGGTCAACCTGTTGCTATCAGATGTATCTCAGCATGGCTAGTGGCATGCCTTCGCCACTGCTATTCCATGGCACAGGTTAAGTTGGAGGGTAGAGTTTACGCTCACTCTACTAGAGCGGTCGCGGCATCCCTAGCGGAAATTCGCAGCGTGCCCATTGCAGATATCTGCAATGCAGCCACCTGGAGCTCAGTGCATACTTTTGTTAAACATTATGCACTGGATGTCCATGCCAGACGACATTCTTCCTTTGGCAGAGCCATCCTTAATGGACTTCTGTCCTAAGAAACGTGAGCTCTTGGTCTCTGCTGCCGCCCTCTCGGGGGTTTATTAGCTCGGTACTCTAGCAATAGTGTGAATGAGTGGTGGAGACTCATGTCCAGGAAGATATGAAAATTACGTACCTACTGTAATTCTTGATCTTCTTGGACGAGTCTCCACCACTCATTCACACGCCCACCCTCCATCCCCCGAGCTCACCTCTCTTGTTGGTCTTCACTCCCTCAAATCTTTAGGCCGTGAAGACTTCTTTGTTCAACCCTTCTTACAGGGTCGCCCGGACTATCTTATGTCCGGTTTTAGAGTTAGGCTACCCTTCTAGGTTAATTCGCTGCACCTCCTTGGTAAAAAGGTACTGGCGGTTGGAGGGTCGATGCTGAGATAGTCATTACCGCGCGAGCTAGAGCGCGCCGACCCTCCAGCAAAAAAGTTTGCTCCCGATGGGCCCTAGTGCCTCCGGCGCAGATCCCAATAGTGTGAATGAGTGGTGGAGACTCGTCCAAGAAGATCAAGAATTACGGTAGGTACGTAATTTTCATATCTCAGCGTGTTATGCTTTTCCCAGTAAAAACATTAACTAATTAAACAAATAAGATGCCTAAGAATCCAAAAGAGTGCAGGCTGAACACTGAGAAACAGTTCTGTCTATTGGGGCGGCAGCAGGCTGTAGCAGTACTGAACTGATACATTCCGTTGTCAAAGCCACTAACCTTTTAAACTACCTGTGTTATTGCATGACTACTACTGTTTGGTTATAAAAAAAAAATAAAGTCTTGTGGGTTCATTTACAGAAAGTCAGTGATGGAACCGATTGATACAAATTCATTGTATTAGTGGGTTGCAATTTAAAGGTGGTAGAAAACTTTAAACATCCTTTTGTGTCTTCCATTTAATGATCTCCAGTGCTTTGATGTAGTTTGCCAGTTTTCATGATTGTTAAATGTTTTTTAGTGCAGTCAAGTTTGCAATAGGCACACTGTTTGCTGATTGTAATTTTCCGTTTGCAAGTATGTGAGTGTATGTATGTGTGTGTGCGGGGGGTGGTGGAGGTGGGGGTTGGAACTTGGCCACCCCTATCCCTAGAAGGGATAAAATTGGGTTATGTGGAGGAGCCTGTCTCTGTGGTGCTTATTGTGAAGGAAACAAGCGAGTGAGACTCAGACTCCAATAGATATCAAGAACAAATTTCCTTTGTTAATAATAATGAAGTAGCCACCTACAACTGCCAGCATTTTGTAGCCTTGCAGTGGCACAGTAGATGCTTGTGTGCTACGCAAATAATTCACTAACTCCAGATCAGTAGAAGAAGAAAAAAAAGACTGGGAAAGTGACACAGACAGGCTTGCCCTTCTTAACACTTGGAATATGAACTTCTGAGAGTGTAATTAAAGGGCAAAAATGTGACAGAACACCATGGGCCCAGAGGTAGTGGCTGTAGGGCTTAGAAACTTAGTCAGTTTTAGGTGACAACTTCATTATTATTAATATAAAAAATTACTTTTGAAATCTACTGGAGTATAGAAAATGTATTTATAAAATCTACTAGAGTTTGTCTCTCCCTCACTTGCCTGTTTCCTGTATAATTTTCTGCTTCACTGTTCCCTGGACACTCTTTGATGTCTGTTCTTTCAGTGCCACACTGAATAGTTCGCATTGTGGAAACGCTGTAAACTGACAACTTTGGATGCCCTGGAATCCTAGAAACAGACCTTGTCATTGCCAACACTGAACAGACACACACACTCACTCTGTAGCAGTAAGTGGAGCAATAAAAACAATTTTGATGCAAAAAAACAGCCACAGTACAGTGCAGCTGCTGACTGGTGACGCCCCTTCTGGAGTACTGTGCCCAGTTCTGGAGTCCCCATCCGAAAGGAAGGGCAAAGATAAGCTGGAGTCTGTGCAAGGAAGGGTCACCAAAATGATCCAAGGCCAGCAGGGCAAATCCTATGAGGAACAGCTGGAAACCCGTAACATGTACTTACTGGAAGCCAGAAGGGAGAGGGGCAACATGATAGAGACATACAAATTCCAAATGGGGAATTAATAAAGACCTATTCAGCAAGAACTGCAGTGCAGTCACAAGATCACACGAATGGAAGCTTGTCGGTGGAAACTTCAGGAGGGGATTTGAGGAAGTTGTACTACACTGAGAGGGTGGTAGAACCATGAAACAGATGAAAAAATTACTCACCTTAGTAATTGCTTTTCTTCTCATGGAGTCTTCCTGTATTAGGACTTAATGCAGTTAGCCACTGCACTCGAACTGCCCCGGAGAGGATAGGGTTAACTCCAGAGCAGTCTGGAGTTCCACAGCGCGAGGGCGCTGTTCAAAGCTCTATCTGGCTAGTTTCAAATGAAACTGCCAGGTTCTTCTGAAGCTAAACTAATATAGCAAGTCTGTGTGGAAAAGCTCTACACTAGCCATTGGCTACCTACCAGTAGTAGGACAACAAAACACAACAACAATCATAGAATAATAACAAAATCACCTGTTATTGTTAGAATCATCCATGACAAGCACTAATAGGCCCCTCTCCCCAAAAGACTCAAGTCCAGAGAGGAGCCACCTATCACTTAACAAAAACAGAATCACCTAGTTCCTAACCCAAATGAACAAAAGGGGGACTAGAGAGAAATTGAAATGGCATGACAGTGCTTGCACCAGCTTGACAACCCCATACTCAAGTAGGAGTTCTGAGCGGGTAGGAGGGAGGGTTGTCCTAATACAGCAAGACTCCATGAGAAGAAAAGCAATTACTAAGGTGAGTAATTTTTCTTCAAACACCATGAAGTCTTGCTGCTTTAGAGACTTAATGCAGATTATACAGCAGTACCTCCATGGAGGAGGGTCAGAACCTACTTGGGAATAGGCTCTGAAGCACAGCTGTGCCAAACCGAGCATCTCTCCTGGACTGGACATCCAGGAATAATGCTTGGTAAAGGTGTGGACTGTTTTCCAGGTAGCAGCTTGGCAAATTTCCAAAATGGGAATATCTCTAGCAGCCGCTAGAGATGCAGCTGTACCCCTGGTGGAATGAGCCCTCAGTCCTGAGGGAGGTTCTCTACCTAGTTTTTGGTAACAGAACTGGATACAAGAGACAATCCACCTCGCAATTGTCCTCTTAGTGGCAGGTCTCCCTTTGCCAACTTCTCCATAGGTAAGGAAGAGTTGGAGGGATTCAAACCTGTGACCCTTGGTGCGTTCCAAATAGCAGCTTAGGGCTCTTTTGGCGTCCAGACTGTGCAATCTCCTCTCCCCTGAGGAGGAATGCTCAGTGAAAAATACTGGAAGAGAGATGGATTGGTTGAGATGAAAATCTGAAACCACTTTAGGTAAAAACTTTCTGTTAGTCCTAAGGACTACCTTATCTCTGTGAAAAGAAATACAATCTTCTTCTACTGACAAGGCCTGTAATTCACTTATACGTCTAGCAGAAGTGATAGCCACTAGAAAAACAGTCTTCCAAGTCAAAAACTTGAGGTCTGCCGAGGACAGAGGCTCAAAGGGGGGTTGCATTAGCTGAGCAATGCAAACATTCAGGTCCCATGCAGGAGCTGGTTCCCGAAAGGGGGGGTTAGTGTGAAGTAACCCCTTAAAAAACTTGGAAAATACAGGGTGAGAAGAAAGGGAAGCAGGCTTCCCGCTGACACAAAGCAGACAGCGCGCAGATGAACCTTTAAGGTAGCTGGCCTAAGGCCTAAGGAATTTAAATGGGCCAAATAGTCCAGTAAAATGGGCAGATTAGCAGATTCTGGGATAATCTGCTTCTCAGAACACCAAATGGAAAACCTCTTCACTTAGAATTGTAAGTGGCTCTAGTGGAAGGTTTCCTAGAAGCCTTTAAAATATCCAGGACACCTTGAGAAGGTGTAAATCAACAAATTCTAACTCGTCAAGAACCAGGCCTTGAGGTGGAGGGAATTGAGGTTCGGATACCACACTCTCCCCTGTGCACAGGTCAACAGGTCGTGGGTCCTGGGCAAGCTCAGGGGAGGGTGGAATATCAGGGACAGGAGGAGAGGGTACCAGGGCTGTCTGGCCCAGTCTGGAGCAATCAGAATCACTCTGCAGGGCTGAGTTCTGATTTTTACTAGTACCCTGAAGAGGAGAGGGAAGGGGGGAAAAGCATACAAGAACTTCCCTTTCCAATCCAACTGAAAGGCGTCCAGTGGGACTGATCCCAGAACTGGAGGCCTGCAACAAAACAGGGGAAGTTGGTGGTTGTCTGGGGCTGCGAAAAGATCTATCTGAGGGGTGCCCCATCTGGCAAAGACTGACCCCAGCACCAGAGAATTCAGAGCCCATTCGTGATGGCCCTGAGAAATTCTGCTGAGGGCATCCGCCAGGACATTGTCCTTCCCTGGAAGGTGAACTGCTATCAGGGAGGTGTTCAGGAGTAAGCCAGAGACCATAACTTCATTGCTTCGGTGCACAAGGCTGATGACCGAGTGCCCTTGTTGTTGATGTACCACATTGTTGTGGTGTTGTCTGTCCTGACTTGGACTACCTTGTTCTGGACAGTAGTCGAAAAACCTGGAGAGCTAAGAGAACAGCTCTGAGTTCCAAAAGGTTGATGTGGAGCAGAGATTCCTGAGGGACCACACTCCCTGAGTGGAAAGGTCGCCCAAATGTGCCCCCACCCTAACAGGGAGGCATCCGTGGTGAGTGAGGGAATGAAGAGCGGTAGAAGGGACCCCCTGAGTTAAATTGCTTCAATCCTGCCACCACTGAAGGGCTAGGATCAGGGTTTTGGTCACTGGGATTAACTTGGATAGGGGTCCTTCCTTTGAGACCAGTAGGACCTCAAGTGGAACTGGATGTCTCTCATCTGAAATCTTGCTCCCTGCACGACAGCTGTGGAAGCAGCCATGTGTCCTAGGAGTTGCAAAAGTGCCTTGCTGGTCGAGAGACCCAGGGTAAAGGAGGATGCCAGGGCAATGAGTCTGTCCACTCTTTCGGAGGGAAGAAATGCCCTGGCTGACTTTGTGTTCAATTCTGCACCTATGAAAGTTAGTACCTGAACTGGTTCCAGAACTGACTTTGGAAAATTCAACAGGAATCCCAGAGAAGTGAGAAGTTGCTGGGAGACTTGCAAGTGGGATTTACCTGATCTGGAGACTGACCCACTATGAGCCAGTCGTCCAGGTAGGAAACACAGCAACCCTTGCCTTCTTAAATGAGCCACTACTACAGCTAAACATTTTGTGAAAACCCTTGGAGCAGAGGTAAGGCCGAAGGGCATTGCTCTGAACTGGTAGTGGCCAGAGGGTAGTTCGAACCTGAGGTACTTTCGGTGAGAAGGCCTGATCAAAATATGAAAATAAGCGTCCTTGAGGTCCAGGAAGCTAGCCAGTCCCCTGGCCTTAGGGAAAGCAGAATCATTGCCAGAGTTAACATTTTGAACTTTGGTTTCAAAAGATGCTTGTTCAGGAACCTTAAATCTAAGATGGGCGCCACTCTCCTGTCTTTTTGGGGTAAGGAAATACCTTGAGTACAGACCCTTGCCCTGATGGCAAGGAGGAACTCTTTCCACTGCCTTGCAGCCCAGCAGAGAAGAAACCTCTGCTTCCAAAGCAAGGGCTTCTGAAGGATTTGCAGGTGGAAAATGTCTGGCTGTCATCTTTGGGAACTGTTTGAAACCGAGAACCAGACCTTGGCTTACCACCTCCAGAACCCATTTGTCCGAAGTTAGGGACAACCAGTTCTGGCTGAAATAAGCCAACCTGCCCCCCACCGGTACAGGAGAATCGGCCCTGGGCACCCCATCAGGGTGCCTGCTTGGCAGCAGCTTTAGGCTGAGGAGAGGGAGATGGTCTGCCTGTGCCCCGTCTACCCCTGCCTCTGAAAAAAACCCTCTGTGCAAAGGCTGAAGAGGCCTGAACTTGATAAAAGGGCCTGTGGTAAGGCCTGCCCCTACCCCTTGGGGCATGCCTTTGTGGAGTGGCATGCCTCTCCTTAGCTTGGGCACTTTTGTAGGTAGTTCTGTATTCATCCATTTTCTTCATGTAATTTTCTGTTTGATCCCCAAACAGAGAGTTTCCTACTACAGGAAAATCTATAGCCTTTGCCTGAGTATCTTGGGACAGATTAGTGCATCTAAGCCATGCCAACCTATGGAGAGCTACAGAAGTGACCATGACCCTAGAGGAAACATCATTAACATCAACAGCGGTATGAAATTGAACCTTAGAGGCTTCAATGCCATCAGCAACCACTTGTTCAACTCACTAGCCAGCTGGCCCTGGGCCTGCTTGGCTAACTGCAATATAGTGTCCCATCTAGATTTCTGATATCTAGCCACATAAGCCATATAATTAGCCTGCCTGAGTCCCAATGAAGCTGCCATATATTGCTTTTGCCATGGCATCAATCTTCCTGGAATCCTTATCAGGAGGATGTGATGCCAGGGGAATATTAGCCTTGTCACAGGCTGCAGCTTGAACAACACCTACATGACTACACTGCTCGGTGAGGAAGTCTGTATCAGGGCCTGATAAAGTATACCTTCTGTCCATTTTCTTATCTACAGGAGGAACGGAATGAGGATTTTTAAATCTTTGTTGTTTGCTTCCTAAATGACTTATGCAAAGGAATAGACAACCTTCTAGACTCTGGAATATCCATCATTTCTACATAATCAGGCTCCTCTTGCTCATCCACAGCCTCCTCTAAAGGGAGCTGGAGGGTTTCTGCCACCTTTTATAAAACATAAAATGAGAAGGGACTCAGACAGCAAAGGGAGATTCTAAGGGTCTATCTGGAGAAATGCCCGGTTCAATGGGCACGCCAGACCTTCCCAGTCACAAATACACTGATCAAATTCCTCCTCCCCTCCTGTGGTTCATAAAATCCTCAACATCATAATCCTGAACCACTGGACCTGAACGAGCCACCCTTTTCCCAATTGTAGGGGCTCGACAAGTCCCCAGACAAAGACTGAACAATCTGAATGGCTTTGCTATTTCTACAGCAGTTGAGAGACAATTTTGGACTCCAGACCTGCTGATTTCTTTGTCTTTTTGCTGGAGCTGGTTTCTCTGAACCAGCTTTTCTTTTGCCCGAGGAAGTCTCGCCCTGGTCAGAGGGCACTCCCTCTGGTCCAGTGGGTACTGGACCGGGCTGGCCATCCGGGTCAGCGGACTTATTGGCCTCTCGTTCCCTGAGCTGGCCCAATCTCTTTTCCAGGGTGGCTGCAGGGAAATTTTTACACACCTGGCAGTCTGACAGGAGGTGGTTAGCCCCCAGACAATAGACACAAGTGGTGTGTGGATCAACCTTGGCAAAGGCTTCCCCACAGACATCACAGTGTTGAAACCCAGTGGGCCCGGTTTTTCTTTTGGGTTTCTCAGACATAATGCCAGCCTAACCAACAAACTTGCCCTTTAAACGGCCGTGCCAGGCAAGACACCCTTATCGGTTCCTAACCGTGTCACGGGTATTGGAAAAAACCCAAATAAAATTAAGGTTTTTTTTAGAACCGATAAGAACCGGTACCACACTTCTAAAGCCAAAAATCGTAAAATAAGCCAACCGATCGGTTCAGACTGAACCGATAATGTATTCCACATAGACTTTATTTTTAGTACTTACGGTTACCAGATAGAGCTTTTGACCGCAGCGGTAATTTTAAACACTTGCGGTTCAAATGAACCGAGTAAACTCGCGAACATGAAATGAACCGAGCTGAAGGAGCTGATCTCCGAGGCGACTGTTCAGTGAAGCGGAGTAAAGAATCTGGCAGTTTCATTTGAAACTAGCCAGATAGAGCTTTGAACAGCGCCCTCGCGCTGTGGAACTCCAGACTGCTCTGGAGTTAACCCTATCCTCTCCGGGGCAGTTCGAGTGCAGTGGCTAACTGCATTAAGTCCTAATAGCAGCAAGACTTCATGGTGTTTGAATACTGGCTGAAGTGATAGGGCAATGGGTTTTAAACATGGCCATGAGAGGCTTAAAGGGCTGATCGTTCCAGCTGGAGGAGTTATGAAGGCGGGGGTGGGGTGGTTAGGGGAGACAGGGAGGGTTGGGGTAGAAAACCCCTTTCACATATTAGGTCAGTGAGAATAGGCAGCAACCTCTTTCTGTGCAGACTGGCTAGACCCTTGGTCTATATCTGCTGCCAACATTTATGTTTCTATGCAAGCAAAGGCTTAGTGTCCAAACCTAAGCATTCATTTAAGAAAGAAGACCACCAGCCCATCAAGTTCTCACCCACCCACCCCAAAATCAATTGGAATATCCTGTCACCCCTTTTTCTTCAGCAGATTTATCCAGTTTAAGCTTGAAGGCAGAAATGGTGTCAACAGGCAACAGTTGTCGTGGAAATCTGTTTCATGTGTTCACTTACTCGTTCGGTGAAGTAGTTCTTGAGTCTCCCTTTCCCCCTCTCAAAGACACTGAGTCCCCTCGTTCTCTTATCCTTGTACATCCTGAAGAGCTACAGTTGGCCTGACTGTGTTACCCTTTCAGATATTTGAATACTGTAGTCATGTCACCCCTGACTCTCCTCCTTTCCATGGAGAACAGCTCCAGTTCTGCTTGTTGAGCTCTATCACCCATGTCTTCCAAGCTTTTCAATCACCACGGTTACTGTCTTCTGTACCTCCTCAATCTTGTTGGTATCTTTCCTCTGATATGGAGTCCAGAACTACGACTTACTCAAGATGGGGTCTGACCAGTTGGATCTGTGCAAGGGCAATACAGTCACTTAATGATCTTCCAGTGCTTCTTTTGATGCATGCCATGATTTTATTTGCTTTGCTAGCTGTTGGCCCACCTAGTTGCCTCAGTTTAAAGTTATGGTTGATAATTATCCCCAGGTCCTTTGCCTGCTGAGTTTTGGCAAACTCTATTTGTAACCCCTAGATGGCGCTATCCCAGGGGCTACTACCCCTGCCTGATTTGCCACTAACAGGTTGAGGGGCCTGGATCCAATGGCAGGTGCCTCCACCCAGAGGTCAGGGTTTGCAATAGTTAAACTAACTTGGTCACAGCCCTCTGGGACACTGCGACCCCCCTTTCTTCCCACTAGTGGCCCACACAATATATCAGAATTACCTTCACAGTATACACTTACCCCCAGGATTGGTTCCGCACTGGGACCTCCTGTGAAATGAGATACAGTGCAACAATCACAGTACAGTACTTTAACATAAACAAATACCTCAGGCAGTATAACTTTGCTGAAACAAGCAGCTCTGATTTATTTAGGGGATATAACAAGGACGGGAAATCAGGTTAATTAGCTTATCACTCTAATAATCTACCTATGGCTCTGTGCACAGGCTATCCCTATCAGTTACTGTCCCTGGGTACCCAAGCCCTAGTGGCTAGTCCAAACCGTGGCAGCTGGTAGGGGCCCTTTCACCTGAGAGAAAAGGAGAATTAAACAGTCAGCAGTACAGTAATTCCATTTGGATTTAATGTGGCAATTCAACAGGGAGGCGACCCTGAATTAGTACTCGACCTCCAAATAAGATAGGGTCCTTCAATGTCAGCAGGGCTCACTTGAGGTACACAAACCTCTTCACACATTTATATAAAAGAAAGCACTATACCAGGCAGGCTGCATCTGTATCGATCGCAATTACTGCACAATACCGGAGAACACACAGCAGATTCAGTTCCTGACAGACCGGTGAAATTTTCAGCAATTCCTCCAGTCTTCTAAGGGGAGCCTGGTTTCTACTCTTCAGATATCCTTTGATTCTCTTCACAGGACAGATTCAGTCCTAACAAGCTGTTACACAAGCTGCAGACCAGAACTCTGGGCCTTACACACGTTTTTGACTAAAACTGCACACTGAAAAGCACAGGGCTCCTTCCTTCTTCACTGCCAAAGCTCAACTGAAACTCCAACTGACAAAACCAGGCACTTCCTTTGAGTTCCTCCCAGTTCTTGACTGGATTGGCTGTCTCACAATAGACTGCTGCTGTTGGTCAAAAAGGTGCTGAAGTCTAAACTACATCTCCCAGAGTCACTGCCCATACAATCCTCTTGTGGCTGGCTTAGATTATGAGTCCAAGTTCTGATTCGTCCAAGGCACCATTTTAGAGCTAGCTTACCCCACACTGATTGGTCCAGTTCAGCAGTTCAAAACCAGAATGGGAACTAGGCAGACACTGTTCTGACTGCAAAAGAAAGCAGGTTAGACAAACTGTAATTTCATTATTACTGTAAATGATTTCTGGCAAACAGTTACATCTTTCAGATAGGTTCCTTTGCACCCTAGTGACTGCAAAATGGAGTGAATTGGCAGCAGCTTGAGTGGTACTCAATCAAAGAAACACACAGTCCCCCATACAAACTAATTATGTCTGCAAGCAGACAGCTCTTAAAGAGACAGTACCAGAGGTTCTAAAAACACTCACTGATAAATGGCTTAAACGCCAAACACCATTCAGGCTTGGAGCATTCAAGCAAGCTCCTGGAAGTCTTTTGGGAACCCCCATTTGCAGGGGGGTTACATATTGTTTAGTCAGTAGTTTGTTTTTATATACTGTTTACCTAAATGTATCTCTTTGCATTTTGTTTTTTATAGAGGTTTTTCTCCCCAGCCATCTGCATCGTCCCAGGGATATACCCCATTCAGGCTCACAACTTCAGACCCCTTCGGACCCTGGTGGCCCTCCTGTTTCCACCCCACAGCTTATCCTCTGTGGCAGGGGCTATGGTGGTATGGCTGTCCCCTTCCCTCTGCCGAGGTAGTCCTCTGTGTAGATTAGGATTCAGTGCCGGCAGGCATAAGGTCCCTGGGGAGTCCCAAGGCTCAGACCATCATATAGAGAGACGTGGAGGTTTTCATGTCCTTGTTTTTGATCCCTCCCTCTTCCCCCAGTGTGAACACAGCAGTCGAAGTTGTTCTCTCATGCACACAGCAGACCTTGCAGCAGCAGCATGCTTCCTAGCCTAGCCACAGGGATTGCTGTGGGCCTGGATCTTGCCGCTGACCCTCCCCGACTGAGGCACACTGCCACACAGCAGCTGCATCACCTTAGCCTGCTTCCCGACATGGCGACTGAGCTTTCTCCCAAGCCCAGGTCACCAGCATGGCAGCACAGTGCACTGAACACTGGGCCATCATGCAGGCCCTGCTCTATGTTTTTTATCGCTGAGTTTGAGTTTCTGTTTTTCTGCCCACTTACTGATCATGTCCAGGTCCCCCAGCACTTCACTAACCTCCTGCTGAGATGAAACCACTCTTCCTATTTTGGTGTCATCGGTGAACATACCAAGGCAGCTACTGGTGCCCATTTCCACAGCACTCATTAACATATTGAACAACATTGGCCTATGCACAACATTTCTGGGACTCCACTGGTCACTTTTTTATGACTGAAACAATGAATAATTTGAATGTACATGGTTTAAACCTTTCCTGTTATCTTTAAGTATCTATTCACTGTAATTGATTACATATCAGTTCATATTGCCTTTTTTTTTAATGCTTTGGTTACCGGGTAAGGCCCACTAGGCCCCTGTTTTCAGGGGCTACCCGAGGGTACTGGTCAGCTTAAGTGACTTGCTCAGGGTCATACAGTGTGCAAGAGGAAATTGTGGGAATCAAACCCAGGTCTGCTGGATATACCAAGCTCATTCAGAATTTATTACTCTAACCTCTAGGTTATATTGCCAGCCCATTACACAGATTATTAGTATGGAGAGCACTAGAATTCCTCATGAATGCCTCATTACAAAAAGGGTATCTGCATTTTTTCCTATAATCTTTTTGGTGAACAGCTCGGCTACAGAGTTATGAACTGTAAATTGTTATCAAAATAGTGTAAGAACAAATCCTCATATGTATGACTGTGAGTGCTCATTTAAACAACCCTCCTGAATCTCCTCCCACCAGCTTTCTTTCATGTCTCACTGTGTTCGACCCGCCATTCCTGCAAAATCGTTCCTCGCAGTTTACCTTGCCATTCTCTTCAGTAACAGGGTTGCTATCATGTTGCCGCTCTTCCTTTTGGCCCCCAGCGAGTACATGCTCAGTGCGCCTGCTGATTCTCATACTGTAGGATCTGCCCTGTTGGCCCTGAACCATTTTGGTTACTCTGTGCTGCCCTGTCTCTGTCTTCCCTCAGGTAAGGACGTCAGAACTGGGCACAGTATTCCAGAAAGAGTCTCACCAGTGATCTGCAGAGAGGTAGTAAACTGATGTTATATAACCCAAACATTCCATGGCCTGATTTAAGCAATAAAGCATAACGAGGTGTGGGTTATTGAGGTTTACCCACACCTTGTGTGGTGTGTCTGAGAGGCGCGGCCAGTGGCTTAACATACAAGATTGGTAAATCCCCAATAACTCACACCCTGGTGTGCCTTATTGCGATTATACAATGGACCCATGTGTAAAATAAACGTAAAATGTGTTTAATTATGTCTTTTATAAATGCAATTCCTCATCCTTGGGTAGGCAATGCAGGATCCACGGTCATGTGACATGTTTTGACCAATGAGGTTACAGGATTTTCACACACCGTTGTAGAATTCACCATATGCCATTTATTATTACTTGTGAAGGTGAATAGTTACATACATTAAGTCATGCCATTTCATATCCTAAATGTATTTTAAACAATGCGTTACTCTATATGCACATTCATTAAGGGGGGGAACGGTCAACCTTTTTTGCATTATATTATTTCGGGGTAAAAACCCATATTTTATGATTTCTTACCATCTCTAAAATTCATTGGTGTTGCTGGCTGTTTTATCTGCCTCCTTATTTATTTATTTAGTTATTTATGTTTTTGGTAACCAGGTAAGTGCACTGATCCAGAGGACTTTTTTCGGTCATGACTTGGACCACAACATGGCGACACAGTAACGTAGTGGTAGACACAATATATACATTTGTTATATACTGTACGAGCACCAATGGGTGAAGAAAAACAAGACATTGTTTACATATGGTATACAAGCATGGCAAAATAGGGTACCGTGAGAAGTACAGGTGGTAGTGCAAAGGAGAGATGGTTATGCATTTGTACAATTTGACATTGAGCAGTTTAAGCCTAACAGACTGATTAACATCAGTCTAGGTACCACGCCTGATGATCTGAGAGAGTTTGTGGCAAGCAGAACATGGCTCTCAGACAGAGCGCCATGCTCAGACAGAGGGGTAGCATAGGCTGAGTATGTGGAGGGCCAGCATAAGATGTGCTGTGCCCTATAGGTCCAGGAGTATTGTTTTGTTGAGGGGTATTACAGGTAGGCAGTTCGAGGCAGAATGAGAGTTCAGTGTGTGGGATTCTGCTCAAGGGAGAAGGGGATGGGGTTGGAGAAGAGAGAGGAGGTAGGTCATACTGACGCTAGCCTATAGTAGAAATTATGGTGGCTTTTGGGCTCCTGCTCTGCCCAGTAAGCATTTACAGGAGGATTCTTCAGGTTTGATTTGAAGGACACATGAGATGGTGATGTACAAACGGATGCAGGGAAACTGTTCCAGAGGGAGGGGGCAGAGAGAGACAGAGAAAGCCTTACTGCCCATGACTGTAGAGACACGGGGAACCTCAAGGGTTTGAATGGAGGAGACCCTAGGAGGTCTAGTGGCTGCTCTGTTAATGAGAAAGGGAGCATGGGGGAAAGTTGGTAACTTCTGAGAGCACTGTCCACCAAGCAGCCTGCGGCATAGTCAAAGTGTGCCTGGAGAGGGAGCCATCCAAGGGACTGGTAGAGTGAGCAGTGATGAGTTAATGAGGGTCTTTGAGAACAAAGCGACAGATGGCATTATATGTCGTGGTGAGACAGGAATGTTGCTTTATGGACATGTGGAAGTAGATGGGGGAGCAGTAAGCTAGGAGGGGGGAGAAGGTTGCCTTGCGCAATGGCAAGGTGAGCTTCAGGGGAAAATAGGTAGATTGCTCAGTATGCTGCACCTAGCTTCTGATTAATCTTACTTATGGTCTGGGTTATGTGATCATAGTAGGTGAGCAATGGGTCGGGAGTAACACTGAGATATTTGAAAGAGGTGACCTGCTCGAGTGGAGGGCCTGCAGGTGTACATACGGTGAGGGAGGAATTTGATTTGGTGGCTTTATTTAGGAAAGGCTTGGAGCCAAAGGGCATGGCCTTCGTCTTTTTCCCATTGACAAGGAGTTTTCTGGATGTGAACCAGCCTACAGCTGCAGCAAAGTTACCAGTGAGAGTGGAGGAGATAGATTCTAGGGACTTGTCGCTGTGGTACAGGACTAGGTCGTCTGTGTAGAGGAGTGTCACTTAGTAGAGCTGAAATGCATGGTAATGTACCCAGCCTTGTTTTGCTTCAAATCCTTGAACTACTCTTCTTGCATACTTCCAGAACATTAAAAACACTCCAAGTTGTACAGCCACTCATGATACAATAGTTTCCTCTACTCCCACTGCATAATGAGTGGCTTGACTATGTCAGGTGAGTTCCTCAGTCCAGGAAAGATGCAGTAGGAGTTGATCAAGAAATATAAACAAACATTTTTAAGCGTGGTAACACCAGTATGGTGGGCAGGCAATTTTCCACTTTTTAGAAGAAAAAGGGAATCAAAGTCAAACTGTCAGCTGCATCGGCAGTCTCTGCAGAATGTGAACAATCATAAAATGTGTTTTTTTTAAACTAGGGACACTCTGAGGCCTAAGGGGGTTGATAGTGTCCCTTTAACATTACATTTTTGGAAGTTGTCCAATAAATTATTTCATTATTTAGCTTTTGCCAGCTCTGAATAATGTTCTGAAATCTAGCTGCATATTACAGCTTTATATAAGCAAGCATGTTTTGTATTATTATGGGTTTGGATAACACACAGAGGGGGACATGCATGCAAAAAGATCCATCAGTGGCACAGTGAATGGGGAGAGAACCACGCCAGCACCTGAGCACATACCTTTATTGCTTTCTTTGCCAGGACCTGTATCATATAAAAGAGCCAACAACTTCGGCTTTCAGACAGGTCTGAACACTGTTACAGCTGAAGAGTACAGGGATGGCTTTCATACAACGGCAGTCAAACATGTGGCAGGTAAGGAACCTTTCTCTGCTATGTGCAATTTGAAGTTTAAACAAAAACATTTTTTAATAATCTAATTTTATTTAAAGGAGTCCCAGTGACACGTTTTGATGAAGTTACCATCGACAGTGACCTTGATTCTGTCGGAACAGAGATCGTCCGAAAACACTTTCAGAAAGCAATTAGCAGCAGAAACGGTGAGACCATTTATGCCCTTCTTTGAAGAGCAGCTCATAAATTTCAGTGTCTACATATATCATCGAGCCAGCAGTTATTTCATAACCAAGCAGACTGATTTGCTTTATAGCTGTCTAGCTGATCGCTGTCATTGTCATTGGGTCCATTTACAATTTTTAACTGTTGTAGGGTCTTCCATATGTACGAGTGACAAAATGCTTCACAGTTTTCAAGGAGACAATGTAAGATGCAATAAACCTAGACTTAACTGTAGCAACTTTGAATTATGGGGTGTAATTTAATTCAAATGTTCAGGTTACTTTGTAAACTGCAAGAGTGAAGGCTAGTTTTGTTGCCCAAACCACAATTATTCTCTGTTGGCTAATTTTTTTAATTTTTTAGTTAAAATGTACTGAAATTTTCAACAGTTAATACTTTTAAACAGACGGCTATAAACCTGGATCAGCCACATGGGAGTGTGATGTGCTCAACTAGTGCCACAGGGATGGGGAAGGACTAGATTTTTGGCAACATGATATTCTCCAAATGTAGTCCCCTGTCCTGACTCATCAAGTACTAGGCATTAAAAAAATGGTCTGGCAACTCAGGCATTGTAATTATCTGTCCTACTTGCCCCCTCCTTAACAATTTGTTACAATATAAATAAAACTGAACCCACCTAGCAATTTCTGTTTTAAAGTTTATATTCTGACCCAAGGAAATCCTTATTTTTTTATTGTTGTTTTTTTAAACTCTGTTTATTGAACCCCAAATGGTGCTACACAAGTAATTACATGCATTCAAGCATGCAGTGACAGCATACGGAAAATCAAATTGTAATAAGCGGTATACTGTACAATAATCGTGCAGTGGAAACACTATAAACCATATACACATTGTATATACAGGTTAACCCTACGTCATGTTGAATACTATAGAACATCAGCCCTGAAACTGAAAACTGGCATATGTATATATTTTAAAAGGTAATTTTAGCAGTGAGGTATATATGGTAAATGGCTTCAAACTGTTATAAGGTATCTACAGTGGGGATATATGATACCATATGAAAACCTCTGCACCCTATTCAGTGACTATAAGTGATACTAAAATATAGGAGGTTTGATGTATGGTCCCCACCCTTTTCCAGCTTTATGAGGGTGCTTAGGCCCAAAATGTGGCAGAATATGGGCGGTATCAAAAGAGCACTCCAGTACGCCACTGCAGCTCCTCTAACATGGAACCAGAATACTGTTGTAAGACTTACAATAAAACTAATAAGAGATCCCAAATGTTTTTTATGATTCAAGGCCAGCTAAGTGGTCCATAGCAGGTGTGCCTTCGACACATTCCAGAAATTCTATAAAGGGCACCCATCCATACTGTCTTATAATGAGTTGTTTGCAACCACAGCCAAACTGTGACTCATTCCATAGTCTTGTTTTTATGGTTGTACAGTCTGGTTAAAGAGCTGCTGACATGTTCTGTTGTCTGGGGCAGGCAGCTCATGTCCAGTAGCTGCCTCTCCCAGGACCCAAAGTAGCCATAGTTTTAATTCTTTTGCCCATGGATTAAGTACATTTTTACCTTAATAGAAGTGCAGTCGCACTTTCTAGTGTCCCCGAAACCACCTGGTGCCTGCTGTTGCCCCACCCAGAAAACTGAGGTTTTGATGACACGAAGTAGGGAAGGGGCTGCAGGGCTATAGAGAGCATTATAATGCTGTTAGGGCAGCGGCAGCCTTTAGGTTCACAAAGGCAGGAGTGAAGAAGGCATAGCCCATAGTTGCTCCTGTATATCTAATAGGATAAAATGCCACCATCACTAAAGAACTTATCCAATCTGTGTTTAAAACTGTCACTGGAGGCGCCCTCTATCACAGTAGTTGGTAAATGATTCCAGAGGTTTACCACTCTTATGGAAAAAAATGCTTTCTGTTAGTTGTTTTGAATCTGTTAGGCTTTAGTTGTAAGAAGTGGTCTCTATTGTCGATATGACTACACTTTAGTTTCAGATTTAGCTGGGCTGTGAGGTAGTTATTTTGTGTGATGTTGTTCATCAAGACAAGATCCCCCTAAGCCTCCTGTGTTCCAAAGAGTATATACTATGGTAAAGAGGAATGACTTGTATTTAACCCTTGCATGGCTGCGGACTGATACATCAGTCCAGAATTCCTATACGTTCTAATTCTGTTGGCAGCCTAAGGGTTAAGACAGGCACTTGTACATGTTAAGGGGTGGTGGATCATATGTACTAACTAATACATGACCAACTTGCAAGTTAGTACTACTATCTTGCAAAGCTGTGTATATCACAATGGTATACTAAACAATTAGAGAGCAGCTTTAACAATGTTGATGACAGCACAGCAGCAATATGTACTACAAAAGACTGCATATGTGAAATGCTTTATAGACTTAGTTGCTTTCTTCTGTGCATTTGCTTTGATTGTGTTGACTTGTACTGCTTTGATTGTATTAATTTGTACTGTACTGATTTGTAATGTACAGATTTGCTTCTGTTGTGCTGAGCTGTTGAGCAGAGGGGCATAATTTACAGTTAGTCCTTTTTTTCTTTTTGTAACTTTTTATCCTTTCTATCACAAAACTACCTAAACACCTGTTTTACAAATCAAATATGAAATGGGTGAGGGTGAGATAGTAGAAAACTCTTCACTTGCCATACTTGACCTCTTCTGATCAAAACAAAACACATACATGCCACATTAAGCAAGACACAAGAATAAAAACAAATAAAAAAATCAAGATTCTACTGAATCACAAAGAGATGCAACTGATTATTCACTCAGATATAATCGTATTTAGTAAATAAACCGTTTGAAAAAAGGGATCATCAGCAATCCTAGAAATCATGAGTGAGGTATTATCCTCTTAAAACAATTTTTCCATTATGCCATGGGCCTACCCACAGTGTAATACTTCATATCCTGATGATAGACTACATAAATGGACACCATTAGCGTGTTGAATAGCTCGGGTGTGAAATTATTTTTTCTGGAATGAAAACGTGCACATGGTTTGTCAGCTATACAATTTCAAAATGGCGAACAACACCCCAGTGTACTGGGGTTGTAGTTGTCCCATTCAGATAGAAAATATCCCAAACTGCTACGTCATAAGTGAGGTGTGAAAACAAAAGAGTAGGGGACGTTTTTGTTTGAGAAAATCATACTTCACATAGGGATAAAAAATTCACAACATACATAAGTTTGTATGTTCAGAAAATTTGAACTGCAGAAAACAGGAAAAACAATCCTTGAATAACTATGACACATGGAGAAGGATTGACCAGTGCCTTCAGTAGGGAAAGAGGAGCGGGGGACACACAGATGTAGTGATAGAGAAGGACAGAGTGAGGGAGGAGGGGCTGCTAACATTGAAGGTGAATACATCACCAGTCACAGACCGAGTACATCCAAGGGCACTAAAGGAACTGTCTGAGGAGTTGGCAGGGCCACTGGCAGACCTATTTAATAGTTAATTAGAGTCAGGCATGGTACCACAGGACTGGAGAACAGCACATGTAGTGCCCCTCCACAAAAGCGGTCCCAAGGATGACCCAGGGAATTACAGACCAGTCAGTCTGACCTCCATTGTGGGCAAACTCGTGGAGACCATACTAAAGGAAAGGTTGATGAAATATCTAGAGGAGCATGGTCTCCAGGATGCAAGGCAGCATGGGTTCATGAGGGGAGGAAGATCATAGCAAATAAATCTGATTGACTTGTTTGACTGTGTCACTAAGACAGTAGACCGGGACCAAGCAGTCGACATCCTCTATCTTGATTTCAGCAAGGTCTTTGACTATGTGCCCCACAAAAGATTGATCAGGAAGTTGGTGTATCTTGGGGTTGGGGAAAAGATGGCCAGATGGGAGGAAAACTGGCTGAGGGACAGAACCCAGAGGGGATTTGTGGAGGGAGAGTTATCTGACACCAGAGAGGTAACCAGTGGGGTCCCACAGGGCTCGGTGCTGGGGCCAGTGTTGTTCAATGTCTTCATCAGTGACATTGGGGATGGCATTAAGGGCAAAATGTGCCTATTCTCGTAATACGCCAGGCTCTGCGGTAAAGTGGACACAACTGAAGGGATACAGGACCTACAGGAAGATCTGGAAAAACTGGGGAGGTGGTCCAGGATCTGGCAACTTGGCTTCAATCAAGAAATGCAAAGTTATGCATATGGGAGCCAAGAATCTCAGGACAGAGTACTGCCTGGGTGGAGTCCGAATATCTGCATCAGAGGAGGAGAAGGACCTGGAAGCGATGATCACTAGTGACCTGAAGCACTCCACGCAGTGCAAGAAAGCAGCAGCAAAGGCAGACAAGATGCTGGGATGCATATCTAGGGGGATCAGTGGTAGGAGAGAGGAGGTTATACTGTCCTTGTACAGGTCACTGGTAAGGCTGCATCTAGAGTATGGAATTCAGTATTGGTGCCCACACCTCAAAAAGGACATTAACCTGCTGGAGAAGGTCCAGAGGAGGGCTACAAAGATGATTGCTGGTCAGCAGGGTAAGGCATATGAGGAGAGGTTGAGGGCACTGTACATGTACTCCCTGGAAGACAGTAGAGAGAGAGAGAGGGGACATGATTGGGACCTTCAAGTACTTGACAGGGATAAATAAGGTTGATAATTAAAGTCTCCTTAAACTGAGTGGCAACTTTAACACGAGGGGGCACAATCTTAAGCTGGAGGCTGGGAGGTTTAGGAGGGAGGTCAGGAAGCACTTCTCCACAGAGTGGGTGGTGGACACTTGGAATGCGCTGCCAGAAGAGGTCATCTCATTGAAGACAGTGGGCAGCTTTTAGAGAGGCTGGGATATGTGTAGGGGGAAAGTAAGGATAATGGGTAGGGAGACTGGGAGGAGTTGGGAGGAAGGGCAGGGGCAGTAGCTCAAGCTGTAGGCCCTGCAGTATGAGCAGACTTGATAGACCAAGTGGCCTTCTTCTGCTGGCTTCTTCATATGTTTGTGTGTAATTGGAAAAAAAAAAGAAAGGAAAAATTAGAAATCGGTTCAAGTCACCCATTCTGAAGTGTTTCCATAGTGATTTCATATGTTGATTTTTAAGTAAACACTAAAAAGAAGTATTAAGGTATTTACATCATTACAATACAAACAAACAAGACTCTACTGATATACTCCAGGAAGCAAGTGAATATGTTAGGAAAAGAGTCACACAGTTATTGTGCTATTGATTAAAAATAGAACACATTTCCCACAGAATTGTGCAGTCCACAGCACGCTTGGCAGTGCACAGTTGTATTTTCCACATGTTGTGTTTCACTTAGTTTACATGTGAGCATTAGTACATATGACTATTGATTACAAAGTCCCCAGATAAGTACCGTTTATCACTTTTTCATATGAGCTACTGTTCAGAAGTTTTATTTCTTAGAGAATGACAGAGTTACTGTGTAAACCATATTATTTACATAGCCATAATGCAGTGCTTGCAACTCATGGAAATAATGTAGTCTCATGCATGGTAAAAAGCAAGTAAAACAGATGTTCTAATGTGTTTTATTGATTACTTTAGGAAAGGAACTGTGTTACTTTGCTCTCCTGTGTTTTGAACACTAAAAAGTATTAAAGAATTTCTGTCACTGCAATGTAAATAAACAGCACTCTACTCATATATTCCAGGAAGCAAGTGAATAGCCAACAGGATCATTGGTTGTATCAAAAGGTCATTTACTACTAGAAATAGGGCGTGCATCTTACCTTTATATCGAGCTTATGTTCGGCCTCATTTGGACTACTGTTCTCCCCTATGGAATCCATACTTGCTTAGCAATTCCAACAAATTGGAAGGTGTGCAGAGGAGAATAACAAGAATGATCAATGGGCTGCAGAATATGAATTATGATAATAGATTGACAGCATTAAAACTTTCCTCACTGGAACTCAGGAGAATGAGGGGTGATGTATTACTGATGTTTCGAATCTCAAAAGTCATTAGGCTAACCTCTGACCTGGGCCTCATTTTCAGTAAAAGGAAGTTACCCTTAAGAAATCATGCATTTCAGCTCATGTTATCAAACCCTAGGAGTAACTCCAGGCGAAGTTATTTCACTTGTAGAGTAATTCCCCTATGTAGTGCACTTCCCAGAGAGGTTGTAGAAGTTGATTCTTTTAAGACCTTTAAAATTAAATTAGACGAGTATTTTTTCCAGCAGATAGAATGGGGTTAAGCCTGCTCGCGGGAGATGTACACCTGTGGGCTATGCCTTCTGTTCATCTGTATAACAGATGAAAATGATACCTTGGGGGGGGGGGCGCTGTGGAGCCCAAGCATAATGGCTGCTTGAAGATAGAGCTCTGCATTCTGAAAGACAGATTGAGCTATAAAACGCTGACATTCGAGATTATTCAAGTCACAAAGTAAAGCTTATTACAGCTGAACTTTTGAGTAATAAAATGGGAAACCTTCGTAGAGACCAGCAGTCGGGGTTGGGAGCAAAATCTAAACAGACTCCCATGACTCCTGCCACGAGGTCAACTCAGGCCCGAAACAAGGAACAGCTGGAGGAATCTGGAGACGAGACTCTACAAACAATAGGGCTGAAACTCACTCGTCTCATCAAATCTGTCTCCATACTTTCAGACAGATTTGATGGTCTCACTACAAGAGTGGCTACACTGGAGACCACTATAGAGCATGTTCAGACAATGGCAGTAGAAACATTGAAGTGAGCTGATGCAGCAATGGGGGCTACCTCCAATATTGTTAAAGAAAGTGCCCATCTGAAAAATAGATTAGAAACACTTGAAAATCAAGTGCGTTCCCCTAACTTGAGAATTTTGGGAATGCCTGAAAGTGCTGAGGGGGACCACATACTCCTCTTTCTGCGGGAATGATTTGAGCTCCAGTTGGGAGAAGAAGTCATGGAGAAAGCCCAACAATTTCAGAGGGCCTATAGAGTGACACGGCGTGGTCGACCTGAGAATCCCGAAGCGCCATGTGCCATCATACTAGTAACAGATGGAGCAGGCACCCGCGACACACTAGTGGCACTAGCTCGGCAAAAGGGAACCCTCTTACAGGACGGACAACGTATCGCCCTTTATCCAGACATAAGTTATGCCACCCGGCAGAAAAGGAAGAAATTTGATGGGGTTCGAGCTATCTTACGTGAGGCATCTATCCCCCATGGTATGGTGTTTCCAGCCTGTCTCTGAAGAGCATACAGGGGTAAGATATTCCTTTTCTCCGATCCAACCGATGCTTTGAAATGGAGCCAGAAGTACGCGGTTCCTAGAAGTCGTACAACCGCTTTAGTAGAACAATCTTCAGACGAAGAAGACTCCTGAATAAGGACTAGAACAGTGTGGTAGTAATGTTCAGGGTGGGCAGTATTGGCCAGGTAGGACTTCTAATTGACTTTTAAAATCTAGTCATTTTCAGATCTACTAGCTCCTGGCTAGTGCCCATCATAAAGCTGGACTGTGGACAATCTGCTCTAAAGTTAGCGACAGAATCACTTAGTCATAGTGTCCTCTAAGTCCCAAATTTGTGTTATTAAACAGTTAAATAGTTATCTGTGGGCTTTGTAGAAGTTTAATACAGTATTTTGGCCTTGTCAATATTAGGTTTCATTATGAGAGGTGTTCTAAAATGTTTAACTTCTATTTTAAGAGAACTATTGTAACTATAACACTGTAACTGTAATAATAATGCCTTGTGGCAGTTTGTTTAATAGTTCAGATTGATCTTGATAATTTGTTTTATTTTTGTAGCACATTTCTCTATCTCTCACTCTGATTTACACATAATGTGCACAGTTATGATATTGCATGGTGCCTTTCTCTTTTAGTGCCTCTTTAATCGGGGTGTTTATGTGAATATTGAACTTTATAGCTAATGAAACTGGTACCATGTAGCTCATGGGCTATTTACACAGATGTGTTTTGTTTTTATTTATTTATTTATTTAGACAGCAGTTCGTCAATTAGCTGAATACCTCCCAAAGATGTATCTTTTATCACTGATACTAATATTTTGAGTATATTAAGAGGAGTGGCGTCCTCAATGATTAGAATTAATGTATTGCAATATTGGTGATAGGAATTCAAACTGTATGTTTGTATTTTAAAACAAACATAAAGTTTAAAAAAAAAGAAAATGATACCTTGGACTCTGATGGTGACTGGACTGAGGTTAGCACTGGGCACAAGTCAAAGAATAGACGTAGGGCATTGGATAACTTCACTGTTACAAGTACAAGCCATTGTTGGCTATACAGTAGTTGGCAATGATAACGATGAAACTGAGCACAGTGACCCTGTGGATACTGACTCAATGGTGGTTACTTCCCAACCCATGCCTCCCAGTGAGACTTCCGCTGGTAATTTAGTCCATAGGAAATCTTCTGTACCCAGTGGCTCAGGCTTACAAAATAAATCTCCCAAGGGAAAAAAATGTAAAAGTAAACATTTGAATGTAACAAAACAAGATATGATTTCCATAAACACTACGGAATCAAAAATAATGACTATGTCTATTTCAGTGGGAACAAACGATACAGAGGCAATGGTTACTATGCCAACAAAGAATACATTTAGGCAGTATTTTGTTCTTGGAAATTCCATAAGAAAATATATTGATAAATTCGTTTGCAGAAAAGACACACAACATTGCTAGTGCTTCCTTTGGGGCAGGTATTAGGGACATCCACAATATGTGCAATAACATTTTGAAAATGCTGGTCCAGATCCTTAGTTATAATACATGCCAGCACAAATGATATCAACAAACTCTCCACTGAGGACATTAAAAAGGAATAAATTGGTCTGGGGAATACCCTTAAAAAACTGAACTGTTAGTTACACGTATCCAAAATATTACCAGTTCCAAGAGCTAGCCTTAAAACTGAAAGGAAGATCAAAATAATTAACGAATGGTTATGAAAATGGACACTGAATATGGGTTTTGCGACAGTAACACATTGGGAAACTTTCAGTAATAACAAATCTCTCTTTTGCTGGGATGGGTTACATCTCAGTAAAAGAGGAGTGCATTTGTTGGGAAGAACATTTGAAAGCATCATATGTCGTTCTTTAATCACGAAGGGGGACTTGATGGGCACATCCAACTTAGACTACACTAGGGGTAAACAGCTGATCAGACTATTACATTTGAACACCAGAAGTTTGAATCAAAACAAACTTGCTGAGCTTAAAGCGTATATGACTCAAAATTGCATAGATATTGTATGTGTAACAGAAACCTGGTGGGATGAGGCCAGTAAGTGGGCCAATAATAGCTCCGGTTATCAACTCCTTTACAGGAATAGAGTTGGCAGAAAGGAAGGTGGGGTGTGGTGTTATATTTCTGATCACATCAAATGTAATGAATTATCATTGGACTGTAATCACAGATGTGAATTAGAAACTCTATGGGTCAATCTGCAATTCATCCACTCCCCGAAATTAATTTTAGGGATATGTTACAGACCACCTGCAAGTGATCGTAACTGTGATGATGCTTTATTAGAAGAAATTAACACAGCTACTGAATTAGGAGATGCAGTCACTTTGGGAGACTTTAATGTATCAGGTATCTCCTGGGTCTCTATGAAAGGATTTTCTGCATTCGAGAATAAAGCGGTAGACACCATCATATCATGTGGCTGTGAGCAATTAATTACAGCCCCTACCAGAGGCAGTAATATACTGGATTTAGTAATAACTAATTGTAAAGATCGTGTTTCTGAAATCAGTGTTGAGGTTCATTTGGGAACAAGTGACCACAAAATGACAGATTGCACCCTAAACATTTCAAGGATTAAACCTAGGGGCCCCACAATTTTACCTAATTATAGAAAAGCGAATTGGCCTAAATTAGCAAATGACTTAGCTAGAATTGATTGGTCCCTCGAATGCCATGGGCTAAATGCTGAACAAATATGGAATAAATTAAAGGATTGGTTGCATTCTGTCATTGACCAACATATTCCCAAACACAAAAAGACTAACAGTAAAGGTCCCATACCACTCTGGTTCACAAAAAATGGTCAGAAAACAACTTAGAAGGAAAATCAAGGCATTTAGAAAACACAGAAAAACACCTACCACGGCAAATTTAATGATATACCAAACACAACAAAAAATCCTTAAATCTCTAATTAAAAAAGGAAAAATTTAATTTGAAAGGAAATTAACATTGAAAAAGGATAATAAAGTTTCTACGCTTATGTCAACAGCAATAAATTAGTTTATGGCAAGATAAATTCTATAGACAAAAATGGCACTCCTACTAGTGACAACTAGGAGATTGCTGACTGTTTTAATGAATATTTTGCTTTGGTGTTTGCTAAAAAATATCCTAGAACAGCTCATCTAGTAAGAAATAATCACCCACAAATAGAAATTTGCCCAGATAGGATTCTGTCTGAACTTAAGAACCTAAAAACATCTTCCCCTTGTCCTGTCGGCCCGCCGGCGCAGCGGTTGGATTTCCGCTTGCGACGCCGGCAACCCGGGTTTGGGAACAGACTCAGGATGCCAGAGGGCAGGCCGGGGGAGAAGGATAGAGTGTCCTACGGACTGCTTTCCTTCTTCAGGGGGAGGGTGGGGAAGTGTCTGGTACAAGACTGACCCCAGGTGGAGGCCGGGGGCCACGCAGCTACCGGCTCTCACGCTAATTGGAGGCGGGGCAGACACTGGACGTCATTGCATGTCCCCGCCTTCTGGAAGAAAAATGAAAGAAAAAGGGGACGGGAGATCCTCTGTCTATGTAAAGCCTCCCGGCTAATTCACCATGCCACCGCCTCCCAACTAGATACTGGTTCTGTGGCTCTGAATTAGGGGAACCAGTGCTGCGGCCCACGCCCTCCGAGAGAACTTAAGCGGGAGAATGGCGGCAATAAGCAACTCTGGGGGTGAGTGACCAGGCAGATGGAGCGACACTAATAGGATCTCCCAGATAAACAAGAAAAAAAATAAATAAAAATAATTAAATGGCTGACGAAGATGTCGAACTTTTGACTGAGAGCTCATGTCCCTTCCTTTGTAAGGTGCAGGCCATCGAATCTAAAGTACTCCCTTTCCCAGAAGTTCTACCAGTTCGCGATGTAGCCATGCCCTTTTACCTGAAACCAATTTTTAAGCCAGATATTAAGCTCGCCGGTGTCATTCTCTCTGATTTTCTGCCTGTTGTCTCCCTTTCCCCACTCTGGCAGAATTTCTGAGAAGGAGATGCTGGATGAAATGGAAGCTAGTTTTTCTCTGCTAGTTTTGAAAAATGTTGCTTAGTTTCTAACACAGAGCGACTAGCTAGGTCATTTGTACCGATATGAATCAGAATATGTGTGTCTCGCTTGGTGTTTCGCACAGTTCCCTCGAGGCAGTTTGTGTCCCTCCATCTGATGTTCCTGGGAGGCATCTGACCGCAATCTCTGATGGGCTGCTTTGGTAGATGTGAGGCTCTACTCCACGGACCATAGAGTCTCCTATTGTTAGTACACGCTTTTTGTTGTATTTTTGTTTTGGTCTGACCCTCTATGCATTGCATGAGGGCCCCCTCCTCTGGCTTGTTTGCCCTGAGTGTAGAAACAGATGACAGCGAACCTATTTGACAGGTGGATTGGTGTTGGTGTCACCCTGGGCATGCTGTTTGGGTAAGCTTTCCGATTTCCCTCCAACTGCCAGCCCCCTGGTTTGCTGGTCCTCTGGGGGAGTGGTGTATGTGGTTGATGCCTAGAGGTCGAATAAGTTGAAGTGTTGGTCTGTGTTGCGCAGTTGAGTTTCATCCTGAGGTAGTTTATCTCGGCCCTTGCCACGTGGAGCTGAGTACATAAGTCATTGAGGGCAGAGCATGTACGACAATGCCCCACCTGCATTGCATAAGCTCCAGTGACTAGGGTCCTGGAATACCTGCAATTTATAATGTCCATATTCCCAAAGAGTGGTGCCGGATGAAAAAATGAGACCTATTCTGTGAGTGGATGATGCAGAAGGTAAATCACTCCTGAGTGGGATAGGAAAATGCAAAAATTCTGAGCTGTACTTAAAATAGAAACACAAGGAATTTTTTTTTTGTTTTATATAGTTTTCTCTTCCCTCACTAGGGAGGAAGTGCGGACGAAAATAGAGTGTCCTGTGTATGAGGGAACCACCAAAAACCTATATATAATTTTTTTTTTACTGTTCCTAGGGAGGAAGAGAGGATGAGTAGATGGAAATAGAAGGTCCTGTGTAAGAGAAAAAACATTTTTTTTTGACTGTGAGTTATTTAGTAATTCCTCTTCCTGTGGTATGAGAAATAGAAGGGTATGCCACCGTACCTGTGAAAGGAGAGGAACCTGGGGTGGATGGGTGGGCCTAAGCGTCTCCACTGCAGAAACAGTCTGGTTAGCAGGATGCCAGGTAAGAATACATTTTGCTTCTGTCTGGAGTGCCTTTAGACACCTATGACCTTGCTCCCTGTATGCAGAAAGAAGCAGCAGACCAAGCAGCCCTTGATGATAAATCAAACTGCTTGGTCAGATACTGCAGCCGCCGAAAGTAAAATCAGCTCTGAGAGGGGATTAGCTAACCGCCTGCGCTCTACTGCCTCCCAGGTGCCGTCGGTGTGATGCCTGCTAGTCAGCCACTGCATGGCAGTTTCTAAGATGATACTAGATTGCACCTAACCCCGATTCTTCAGACCTGCGGCGTTTCGTGGGAGGTGCGAGGAGGTGGGACAACATAGAGATGAAGCGTGGATGAAAGTAAATAGAAGGTCCTGTGCAAGAGCTGTTATCTAGCGCCTTCTGCTGTTTTTCAGGAAGTGTGGACAATAGCACTAGAAGGTCCTGTGCAATAGAGGAATACTATATAGTTCATCCTTTGTTTGGGAGGAAGTGTGGACGAAATGTAATGGAGGTCCTGTGCAAGAGACAGGAGGAAAACAGTATGTAGTGCCTCTTCCTGTGTTTCTGCAGGAAGTGGGAGGCTCCGGTTGACTATAAATGTGAATGACCTGAAAGGGAGGGTGGGATTTGAAGGAGGGAGGGTGGGTGTTTTGGTGCATTCCTGGATAGGGAGACAAACAATCAGAAACGAGTTAAAGAGCAAAGTTCCCAAGTACAATGGTAAAAGGGAAAGCAGTTCTGCTAACTACATACAGCAGTCCCCTTTCCTGGCTACTAAGAATTACAGAACAGTAAACAAAAACAGAACACAAAAAACCCTAATCCAAAGCCCTTCTGTTTATTCACTTACACAAACCCTGCAAGTTTGAAATGAAATAAAATAAATCACCTCTGCTGTGTAGTTCTTGTCAGCTCTTCTATGGATAGTTCCATGTTGATCCTTTACTGTAGTCCAAATGATTCACTGTTTCTTTTTTTTCCTTTCTTTTTTTGTCCTGCCCTCGCCGCCGGACTATCTGCCGGGTCACAGACTCCGGCTGCAGCTTCCCACATCTCTGAACCCCCTGGCTTGCCCCCCAGGGCGGGGTCCCGGCACCCTGGGTCGAAGGGTGCCAGGAACACCAGAAAGGTGGGAGTCGGCCTAGGAGCTGATCGTAGCCGGAGCGGACGTCATCGAGTCAGCGGGAGGCAGGTTTGTTTTTTTTTTTTTTTTTTGATGTATGCCCCTCTGAGGAGCCGGATGTGCACTGACATCAGCGCACTGAAGTGCAGACGTCCGCCGGCTCCTTCTGAATGCCCATAGCTTGACGAAACACCCAGCCTCCGCTGGGTGTCACTGCAGCGCGGTGCATGTCCCTCACCCTCCCCGAAGGAAGGAGAGCTGTCACAGGACGCTCAATACTTCCTTCCCCCAGCGGCCTGAGTCCATTCCTGAACCCGGGTCATCGGTGCAGTGCGAGGTGTGGCGTCCAGCACCTCAACCCTCAGCGCCACCGGGCCAGCGATTCACTCTTTCTGTAGCACTCCACATTATAATCATAACAACTGGGTATAATGCACCCCTACCAGGGGGATGGCACAGCCCAAGCTTTAGACTGTTGGGCACCTGAGGTTTCCATACACTAGCAACAACTCTATAGTTAACCTGTGCCATTCAAAAGGTACAGAGCTACTTTTCTCTTCTCTGAAGAATTTCAAGTTTCAAGATTTAAGACTTCATTTGGGGCTGCAATACTGCTCTACAGGTTGGGGCTACCTGTTTCAGGGAGCACCCCTAAGTTTAAATCATGCCTGTTAAGCTGCGGCTTTAAAACTGAATAACCTGCCTTTTTTCTTATTGCTTGTGTGGACTGGGAGCCGAGCCACTTATGCCTTGCTGGGGTATTGTTTATGGTCTCCTGTTGAAAACTTAAAAAGAAATAAAAAAGGTGCCACAGGTAGGTACAGATTTATTTTTGGGGAGTTTAGGGGCTCTGAGGGGTCACTAGTCTTTAGCGTCTGTTCCCTTGCCCCCCCCCCCCACGCTTGAGGTTTTGTGTTTTTCTCTGTTTTTAGCTAAATTTGTGATTTTTACCAACTTGTGAGGTATTTTGGTGTTTTCCACCTCACCCACCATTTTACCATTTGCCTGGAGGCGCCATTAGGGCTGGGCGTGTGCTTCTTCATCAATCTAGTTTCCTGCCAGTGTCCTGAGCGCATGCCCGTGTATGGCGATGTGTGCAGTGCTAATGGTTTGCACAGTGCTATCACTCTATTGACTTATGTACCAGAGATAGTGCGCACATGCATATAATAGGTGCACCACATTCGCTAAATCTTCATTGAATTCTACTGCGAGTGTCACACACGTCAAACAGATGTGCACATGCTCGTGCATGCATGCTAACACCCCACTAGGGTAGAGGATAACACACTCAGATAAGCACTTTTCAAGTCTGCTGAAACGTTTTTCACAGTTGATTGACAGTTGTGGAGCAACTTTCACAAATACAGTTTAAAATATAGGATTTTGTCCTGTCACAATTTTTCTGCTTTTTGGCACCATGGCCTTCAGGAGACCATACATTATGAAATGATGTAAGAACTGCAGATTGGTGATAAGGCCCTCTCCCGTGGGTACATACTGTCCTCATTGTCCACTATAATATTTCTCTCATGGTACCCCCCAGCCGGTCCTCCGAGCTGGGGGGGGGGCACCTGATCCGTTGCTTGGCAGTGGTAAAGCAGAATTGCAAAAAAAAATCTATTATTGCTCCTCAGTGAGCTTCTGAGCCCCAGTGTCCCACAGGACATCCCAGCAGATACACCCGACCCCGAACCAGGCCCCTCAGGTCAGGGGGGACCACACAGGCACGTCCAGGTGCGACGCAGCATGAGCAGGCTGCGGAATCAGATGTGCAGGCAGACCCTGACCCTGACTTCTTAGAAGACCAGGATGGGGATCTTGGGGAAACTCCTGACCTTAAAACATTGCTTTCAGATGAGGAGGACATCCCCTCGGAGGAGGAGGTAGAGGAAGGAGAGTGGACAGAGCCCAAGTCCAGGATTCCAATTCCACCCCTCTTTGATAATAAGTCCTTGTCCTTTTTGATAGCTGAGGCTTGTAGAACCTTACAGCTCAAAGAGGGTCTGTCTGTGGAGACACTGGATGTCAATCCAATTATGTCTGCGTCCTCCTCTGCTCCAAAATGTTTCCCAGGTTTTCTCCACTGTGACCAAATTATCAAACAAGAATGGGCTGGTGTGGATCAGAGAAAAAAATCTGCCCAAACCAAAAATGAGGAATTATCCTTTTAGGGGAAAAGTCCCGCAAGTGGGAATCTCACCTTCTGGTAAACAAGGCTGTTTATAATTCTATAAAGCACACCGCCATTCCAGTGGAGGGGCCTCTGGCACTATCAGATTCACACGACAAGCAGATGGACACCGCATGCAGGAGGGCTTTCGTTTCTAAAGGCACAAACATTCGTACCTCCAGTGCCTCATTTAATGTTGCCAGAGCCTTAAATTTTTATGTCACTATGCTGACAGACATCCTTCCTCCTGATTCGGAAGGTGCGAGCATTTTACAGTTGGTGTCCATGACATTCTCCTTCCTTGGTGATTCAACAGTGGACAATTTACTCATGTCAGCTCTCTCGGCTTACCACATTGCATCAGCCATGAGGGCCGTGTGGCTCAGAAATAGGTCTGCTGATCAGTCTTCAAAGGCAAAGCTGTTCAGCCTTACATTTGAAGAAAGTAGGCTGTTTGGTTCTACTCTCTATTCTATCTTGCAGGACATGCAGGATAAGAAGGGCCACCTTCCAGTATCTAAACAGCAGTGCAAGGCCACAACTCCTCAATGGGGTCAGGGAGATGGCTGGCACAGGCAGTCCCGTGGGGGGTATCGTCCCTTTTGGCACTTTGGAACCCAAAGAAATAGAGGTGCCTATTCAGGCAATAGAGGTTACGGCAATAGAGGATCCTTTTCCGGGCGCTGTGGAGGAGGACCAGCACAGAGGCCTGGTACCTCACAATGATGGTACGCAGGCCCATTCCTGCTCCCCTTCCCTTGGTGGAAGACTACAGGAATTTCTTTCAAGATGGGCCCAAACAACATCAGATGCTTGGGTTCTGGAAATCCTTCAACTGGGCTATGCCATAGAATTCTTAACAGTTCCCTCAAAGGGATGCTTTCTGCCGTCCCTGTTTCAAAGCAAGTGGCAAAACGCTAGGTGGTGTCAGACACTCTGACCCATCTCATTCAAATCGGCTCCATCATTCGGGTTCCCCCAAATGAGCAGGGTCAAGGGTTCTCCTCCATCTGTTTCGTAGTTCCCAAGAAGTCCAGGGGATTTAGGGCTATTCTGGACATGAAGCATCTCAACAAGTCTGTGCACCACAAGACGTTCAAGATGGAGTCTCTGAGGTCAGTAATCTGGGTTGTTCAACTGAGGAACTTCTTAGCCTCGATAAATGTGACGGATACATACCTTCACATCCCCATCTGTCAGTCCCACCAGAAGTACCTCAGGTTTGCGATACTGGGCTAACATTTTCAGTACAGGGCACTCACATTTGGCCATGCAACAGCCCCTCGAGTTTTCTTGAAAGTGTTGATAGTGCTGGTGGCTCAACTACGACAGGAAGGTCATCATGTGTACCTTTATCTGGACGACCTGCTCATTGGGGCACCGATGTTGCTTTTTGTGAGGAGGTCAGTGTCCAGGACCCTGCAGATCCTGGAATCACATGGCTGTTTAGTAAACAGGGAGAAGAGCTCCTTCGTACCATCTCAGTCCTTGGAGCACTTGGGGGCAACTTTGGACACGAAAGTAGGGAGGGTGTGCCTGTCACCCTCCCAGGCAGAGACATTGCTGTCAGAGATACGGTGGCTCAGGAATCAGTCCTCAGCATCCGGCCCACAACCTGCTGCTGATTCTCGGCCTCATGGCGGCAGCAGTAGATTTTGCTCTCTGGGCTTGCTTCCACAACAAAATGGTCTCTGAAGCAGATGCTAGGAAATACCTTGAAAAGGTTCTCGGAAAATCTAGGTGCAGTGGGGACTCCTTGGACCTCAAATTTGTTCGCTTGGCACTGGATGAAATGCTCGGACCACTAACAAGAATACTTAACCTATCCCTCTTTCACTCCCAATTCCCCCAAAGATGGAAGTCTGCTACAGTAACCCCCATACACAAAAGTGGGGACAGGTCCTTACATAATAACTACAGACTGATTTCCATACTCCCGCCACACTCTCCAAGGCTCTTGAGTGGATTGTGACTGACCAGATGGTGGAATACTTTAATCAATACCAACTCCTATGCCCAGAGCAACACAGGTTCTGGGGCAGCCACAGTACCATCATGGCCCTACTTGAATTTACCAAATTCATCCATAACGCCTTAGACCAAGGCCACCTTGTAGGGGCAGCCTTCATTGACCTGTCAAAGGCACTTGATATGGTTCATCATGTGCTCCTCCTCCTTGAGTAGCTATCTGACATTGGACTCACACCTGAAACTGTGAACTGGTTTAGCAGTTTCTTGAGCCGTTGCTCCCATCAGGTCAGGATTGGGGAAGTCCTATCAGACAGCCGGCCTGTCAGATCTGGTGTACTTCAAGGGTTCATTCTGGAACCGTTGCTGTTCAGTGTTTTCTTAAATAATCTCCCGGCCTCCTGCCATTGCCGTATGCTCCTATATGCTGACAATGCAGTGAGTTTTACCAGCAACCTGCGCCCTGAACTCCTTGAAACTGATCTCCAAAATGGCTTCACATTTGCGGAAAAGTGGTTTAAAGAGCAAAGACTGGTCATAAACTATAAAAAAAACAAAGACCATGCTCTACTCCACAGCCCAAAACAAGCTAAAAAGGTACCCCCTGGCAATAAGGAATGACAGCGGTGACACACTGGAGCTCGTCCCACATTTCAAATATCTGGGGGTTACAGTAGACTCCTTCCTGTCCTTCTCCCAGCATATCGATATCACTGCAAGAGCTATTAATACCAGAATCGGGATACTCTACCGCCATAGGCATTGTCTAACCTATGAAGCATTAAACCTGGCAATCAGCAGCTCAGTTGTCTCCCTCATAGACTATGGGCTGGCCATATATGGTTCTGCTGCTGACATGGCGCTCCAGTGGATCTCAGTTGCCTTAAACAAAGCCTGCTGCCTATTCACAAATGCACCAAGACTCACACACACCTGTGAACTTTATGCCTGGGCTGGCTGACTTCAGCTGAATGACTGAATTGGGTATCAAACCTGCCTTCTCACCACAAAAATTGCATTAAATCTGCTTCCAACAGGGGTGCAGAACCTGCTGTCACTGCCTATGAATACCAGACAAACCAGAAGGTCCGCCACTCAAATCTTCCAAGTGCCCAGATGCCGCACTACCATGGCACAGCGTGCGCCCTCACACCGTGCACCCCTCTGGGTAAACACACTGCCCCCTGGCATCTCTGACTCCACAGCGCTTGGCTCTGTTAAACATAGACTGCATCAGCACCTCATTGAGATGAGTAACTGCATGTGCCCCCGCTAATGCTCTGCACACAGCAAAAATCTGCCTCTAGCACTTACCTTTGCCTCTGTCATGACAGGATAGTCAAACCACAGCATTTTGCCCACCTCCCTATCCCTCCCTGGCTCTGCCCCTTGCCCCCCCCGACCTATCCCTACCTTTCCCCCTCTCTGCTCTCTGTGGTCTGCTCACCTAGCCCTCCCACTCCCAATGTATCCTTCCCTATACTGTCTGTTTATCTTCTTGACATGGGCATACATTGTACAATGCCTCAGCATAGCTATTGCTTTATGTTTGAATTCTATAACCTCCATGTGTATTTTTCTTTGTATTTGTATATTTGTACACAGTATTGTACCTTGTTGTCTAGTGTATCTGACGTGGAACCTATCAACGAGCATCCACTCACAGGTATTATCCGAGATCTCAAATTAAATGAAAAATAAAAAAAACATGCGGCCCCTTCAGTCAGGGCTGCTGACAGCCTGAGACTTGTCATCAGAGGACTGTCAATCCAGGATCCTCCTCATCTTTCAGCTCCACCACTCCCTGAATTGGTGGCTGAATGTGCAGAATCTCAACAAGAGGGTTTCATCGGAACTACTGCCAGAGGTGAGTCTCAAAACGGATGCAAGTCTGCATGGATGGGAGGCAGTCCTGGACCAACTTCCCACTCTGGGTTCCTGAATATAAAAAGTACAATGATAAAAATAAAAGAGTTCCCCCTTGGTTGAATGGTAAAATCAAAAGACTGATTAGAATCAAAAAAAGGGCATTTAATAAGTATAAAAAAGATTCAACTACAGAGAAATGGCTAAAGTTTAAAGCTACAGCTAAACAGGGCAAAAAGGCAGTTAGAACTGCCAAGAAAAATTTGGAATTAAAGCTTGCTACAATAACTAAGGATGATAGAAAACAGTTTTACAATTATATTGGATCACTAAAAGGGAAGGAACCGACCATAGGCCTATTACTTAAGGATAATGTGCTGTTAGGTAATAAATTAGATATGGCAAGAGAATTTAATGATTATTTTCTTAATGTGTATAAAACAAAGGATATTGCATGTCTGGATAATTTATCAACTGAAATACCATGTCCACTGATCACATCTTTTTTTTTTCCTTTTCTAATTGTTTAACCAGGTGAGACACACTAAGCTGAAAGCTTATTTACAGGTGCGACCTGGGAGCACAGGGAAGTTAAGTGACTTGCTCAGGGTCGCACAGTATGCAAGTGTGGGCTGTGGGATTCAAACCCAGGTCTCCAGATTTGCAGCTCAGAGCCTTAAACCACTGTGCTACATCTAAGGAAGTTAAGATAGCTATCCAAGCCACCAAAGCCAATTCTTCAGCTGGTCCTGACTGTATTCCAGCCAAATTTATTGAAGAACTGGCAACTGAACTACTAGGAATCCTCACGTTATTATTTAATGTATCACTCCATGAAGGCACTGCCTTATTGGAATGGAAATTGGCAACTGTGGTACCAGTTCACAAAGGCGGTAACAAACACGTAGTAAAAAAATTACAGACCCATTAGCCTCGCCTCCTGTTTAGGTAAAAATTGATGGAAAGGGTCTTAAAACAGAAAATGGCAGTGCACCTTCAAAACATGAACATCACGGATATATCCCAATATGGTTTTGTATGGGGAGATCATGTCAGCTTAACCTAATACATTTTTTTGAACCAGTAAGCTTGGCACTAGACCAGGGACTCCCAGTTGATGTCATCTTCTTGGATTTTGAGAAGGCTTTTGACTCCGTCCCTCATGGAGTTTTGATCAAGGAATTGATAGGGTATGGATTCCATACCAATATTATCAACTGGATAAATTCTTGGCTTAGTAACAGGAATCGGCAGGTGAGCATTATGGGGCAAATGTCTGAATGGGGTGCAGTTAGTAGTGGCACCCTCCAAGGCTCCGTAATGGACCCCTTGTTGTTTAATATACTAATTACTAGTATAGAAACTTATAATGGCATCTGGATACATAAATACCCCGACGATAGCAAACTTGGTTGCATCGTTAACGATTCGAATTAGTTAATTCCCTACAATCAAATTTGGATGATTTAGTTAGATGGTCAGTAAGGAATAAAATGACCTTTAATGCTGCCAAGTGTAAGGTGATGCACCTGGGCAGGAACAACATGTTAGCAACCTATAAAATAGAAAACAGCATATTACAAACTGGTAGCTCTGAAAGGGATTTGGGAATTACTATTACAAACGATTTAAAGTTTATGACTCATAACAATAATGTAATTAAGAAACGTCATGGCATACTTTCTTGTATTCTGAAACATATTAAGAGTAGGGAACCAGATGTTTTAATTACCCTATAGACAAGTTTGGTTAGGTCACATATTGACTTTTATGCTCCATTCTGCACTCCCACCTCTCTGGGAGGCAAGGCATCTATTGAAAAGATGCAAAGAAGAATCACTAGGAAGGTCGAAGGTTTGATTAACATTGACTATAATAGTAGACTTCAGACTCTAGGCCTATTTTCAAAAGAATACAGATCATTAAGGGGTGACCTTTGCCTGGCTTACAGACATTCCAAGATCCTGCCCTGTGTAAAGCTGTTTGCCTCGAAAAGACTGTAACAGGCTATAATACCACAGCACATAGCTACAGGCTAAAAACTATAGTAAACAAAAACTTCAAAAAGGAATCATTTTTATACCCAGCGACTGCCTTCTGTTTGGAATTCATTACCAGCAGATGTCACAAGTAAAAGCTTGACGGAATTTAAACACAGATTAGATAATCATATGGGAGAAAAGAAATTTCACTATCGCCATTAGGCGACGAGTTCAACATGGGCATGTCCCTCAAACTTACACAACACCTATGAACCTAGGGGGTTTGGTTACTACAGGAAAACCTCAACATAAATGCCCTGGAGATACGGGCAGTTCGCTTAACTCTGATGCAGTTTCAGTCCCGACTGAGGAACACTGCAATAAAAGTGCGATCAGACAATGCCATCACAGTTGCATACATAAACAACCGAGGAGGCACAAAAAGCAGGACAATGCTTTGGGAGGCCTCCGAACTACTGAGCTGGGCAGAGGAGAACCTTCTCTCTGTGTCAGCAGTACATCTAGCAGGGGAACCGAACATTCAGGTGGACTGGCTAAGTCATGAAAATGTTAACCCCGGAGAGTGGCAGTTGAACCCAGAAATGTTCGCACTCCTAAGCAGTCGGTTCAGGCAACCACAGAGAGATCTGTTTGCTTCAAGCCACAGTGCTCAGACCCACAGGTTCTTCATTTGGTACTGGTGTCCTCAGGCAGAGGCAGTGGATGCTCTGACTTAGGTGTGGTCCTTCCACAGAGCATATGCCTTTCCTCCACTACCTCTCCTTCAGAAAGTCTTAAGACACTTAAGCGGAAGCTTTCTTCTGATAGCCCCGAAGTGGCCAAGAAGACCGTGGTTCTCAAATCTAGTGAACCTAGCCCAGCAAGCTCCCTTCCGCCTTCCGGAATGAAGGGACCTGCTGCTGCAAGGCCCTATTCTCCACCTGAACCCAGGCACAATGCAGCATTGCTCCTGAAAGGAGGAGGCTCTTAAAATGAGATTTTTCCCCGAATGTAGTTGAAACCTTAATAGCGGCAAGAAAAGCCTCTACTTCGGCTGCTTATGCCCGAGTCTGGACAATATTTTTTTTCTTGGTCTAGATGGAAAGGAACTAAGCCTTCGAGAGCCTCCATTACTTAAATCCTGGATTTTCTTTAGGAGGGCCTGGATAAAGGGCTGGCCTTGAGCACACTGAGAGGTCAAGTTTCTGCTCTCGGAGCTTCCTTGGGATTCTTCCTAGAAACAAATAGAGAAGTTGTTCATTTTTTACACATGGCTGGCAGGAGCCAACCGCTGTTTCGATCCCCAGTTCCACCATGGGATCTTAATTTAGTTCCGAATGCTGTGTTGAACCTTTGAAGCCGCTGTCATCCATGCCACTGGATGTGTTATCCTACAAGGTCTATTTTTTAGTGGCCATGTGTTCAGCCAGGAGAGTGGACAAACTCCAGGCCTTGTCTCATAAGGAGCCTTACCTTATTATGCATAAGGACAAAGTGATACTTAGGACGGTTCCGTCCTTCATCCCTAAAGTGCTTACAGCTTTTAATGTGAACAAGGAAAGAAGGAAATTTGCCTACCATCCTTCTGCCCACACCCTTCTCACCCCAAGGAGGAGTTGCATAAGCTTGACCTGAGGCAAGCAGTTAGGATCTACCTTAAACATAACGTCTGAATTTCGGAAGTCAGATAGTCTGTGCTTTTTGGGGCAGCCAAACAGGGACAAAAGGCCTTAAACCCAGCCTAGCTAGGTGAGTACAAGCCTGTGTTGCTAAGACCTATGTGACAAAACAGAAAAGGCCTCTGGCTCTTATCAAGGCTCACTCCACCAGGGTGATGGCAACCTCTTGGGAGGAGAGGAGTGAGACCACAGTTTCAGAACTATGAAAGGCAGCTACATGGTCCTCAGTTCACACATTCACAAAACATTATAAATTGGAAGTTCAGAGTTCGGCTGATGCAGCTTTTGGCCGCAGAGTGTTGCAGCAGCAGTTTGTAAGTAATTTTAAAGCATCTGGCGTGTGGGATAGTATTCTTCCCCCTCCCGGTTTTTTGGCTGGGTACTGCTTCTTAGAACCCAGTTGTTATGATTACCCATTGACAATGTGGAGTGCTACAGAAAGAAGAAATTAACTTCATACTTACTGTAATTTGCTTTTCTGTTAGCTCCAATATTGTCAGTGGGCCCCCCCCCCCCAAGCTTGGCTCCTGTGGGAGAAACTTATCCTGCATGCTAGGAAAGAGGTCTGTTTCTTGGTAAAAATCCCCTATGTGGATCTCTCTCTCTCTTTTCTGCTGCGCCGTACTCTGATATGTACATTTTATAGATTGATTTATAAATTATCTGCGACTGCAGGTTAACAGTTTTTTTTGTTCATTAAGGTGTGTTTCCTGTTGCAGTTAGTTCTCTGCTTTAAAAAAAAAAAAAAAAGAAAGGACGCGTCATGTCTCATTATATATTAGCGGTGACTCCTAGGAAGCATATTACATTTACATGTTTTCTCCTCTTTGGATCCATGAAATACATCCCTTCCCTGAATGTTGGATAGGAAGGTAAGACAGTTTTTGTTATTGCAAGTACGTGATTGTTTTTATTGTATATATGTGTAGCTGTTATGGCACTGTGAGGTACGTAGTAACTGGGGAGTTGCTGCTAGTGCATGGAATCCTTATATGCCCAACATTCTTAAAGCTTGGGCTGTGCCATTCCCCTAGTAGGGGTGCACTATACCCAGTTGTTATCCATTGACAATGTTGGAGCTAACAGAAAAGGAAATGATGGTAAGTATGAAGCAAACAGAGTGGAATTCTATGCTCATCAATGCTAGGAGCCTTATAAACAAATTTGATGAGCTTCAGGTTATACTATGCACTCATAACATACATATTTGTGCTATTGTGGAAACATGGTGGTAACCCGTGGATACCTGAGATAAGCATATTCAGGGGTACACAGTATATAATAAAGACTGATCCCTAGCAAGAGGAGGGGGGGTGGCTCTTTATGTAGCAGAAGGCATCTCTACAGAAAGTATAGCCACATCTAAATGGTCAGAAATAGAAGCCCTATGGGTTAAGATTAGTCCACCCCGAGCAGCTAAGATCAACCTGGGTGTGATGTATAGGCCACCATCCACTAGGGCATTGGAGGATGAGATTATGTTAGAGCTTATCAACCAGTTCTCTCTAGCAGGGAACGCAATACTGGTTGGGGACTTAAACCTTCCAGGTATTGGATGGGAAACATTAAAGGCAAGTACAGCTGTAGAATCCAAATATTTAGAAATGTTTTGTCTCACAGGGTTGGCCACGTGTAACCCCTGAATAAACTATATGCATAGTACTCCCAGTTGCTTACATGTCATGATGATAACCATGCCTGTACCCATGCCTGCATGCACTGCTTTTCTTTTACCGTGCCTGTAAGCCATGCTTGTATCCACTGCTTTTCTTTTACCATGCCTGTATCCACTATTTTTCTTTACTGTAACCACCTCATGATGTAACTCACAATGCCTCAAATGTTCCTTATGTCCTCGTTCATTCTTATAACTTGTATTGTTATCCCGGGTCGTCTCTGAAAAGGGACCTTCGGGGCTCAGTGGGCCTACCCGGTCACCAAAATTTAATAAATAAATAAATAAATTTCAGGCAAATGAGGGATGAATTAGCTGCATGGGACTGGGAATCTGATTTTAATAACCAAACTGTCACTCTAATGTGGGATAAGTTAACGGAAATCCTAAATGGCTTGTCCCAGAGGCATGTACCAACCAGAAACAAATATAAGGAGACCAAAAATTCACTTCCACCATGGATGACCTCATCTGTTGAAGGATTAATTAAAAATAAAAATAAAGCTTACCATCAAGCAAAACATAATAATGCAGAAGCTAGCTGGGAGATGTACAGATGGTGCCTCAAACTTGCTAAAAGGGGCATTATTCAGGCCAAAAGAAACTATGAGCACATGCTGGCTACTAAAGTTTGGGATAATTACAAGACCTTTTATTCATAGGTTAATAGAATGAAGGGGAAAAATAATACTGTTGGACCCCTAAAAACACAACAGGGGGATCTTATAATGGAGAATGGGGCATTCGCTGAGCAGTATAATGCATATTTTTCGTCTGTATTTAATGTTGGCCCTCAAGTTAACCAGGACTGTGGTGGAAAAGTACAAATGGGACAAAACCTTAAGATAGCTCTAGCTGATGTCCTAAACAGGCTGAAAAAAAGTAAATCAGAACAAAGCACAGGGACCAGATAAAATACATACAAGGGTGATTAAAGAAATGGCAGCAGTACTGGTTGGTCCAGTATCCCACCTTTTTCAGAAAAGTTTAGTTCTAGGGACATGGACATGTTGTTCATCCACACTGTCTGGCAGGTTTCTTGCTGCTTTAAATCTTGCCAGAAGGGCTTCAAGCTGGCTCCTCCCACCCACCCGGGCGGTAAAACTCTCGGCTCCACCCCATGACGTCAGATCTTCCTTACTGCTTGGAAGCTCAGGTTCCCTCCTTAACGCTCTGCATATAGACTGGATCCTAATTCTTCAGTTTGCCTGAAACTAATTCTTAAGCTTTCAAGACTTCGGTCAAATTACTCCCTCGCGGTTGCGATGGACAAATCGACTCCCGGTTTTCGACGGTGCCCATGTGGGCAGAAAATGTCCAGGATGGATCCGCACTCCACCTGCATCTACTGCCTCGGCCTAGATCATGACCCGCAGGCCTGCGAGTTATGCCGTTCATTTTCGGCCAGCGTCCTGGAAGACTGCGCTACCCAGTTACAGCTTGGGCGCCCCGAGAAGCGCTACCTGCCAGTGAAGTCCAAGTAGGCCCGTTGGGCGGTATCCACGGCGGCTGGCTCGGCTGAGCAACTCGAGCAGATGATCGCCCTCGAGGAGGAGGTGGCCCAGGCCGCATCTTCATCTTCCTCTTCCTCTTCCTCGGTCGCAGCATTTATCCCGCTCTCTCTGGGATCCTCCTACACAGCTTCTTTTAAGGAGCTTTGCCAATCCCTTTCCACGAAGGGGGAGGGGCCATCGGGACATTCTTCTCGGTCCAAAAAGAAGGACTCAAAAGGTAAGTCCCACTGTCGGCGTTCGTGGGAGCGGGAGAGGTCCCCTTCCCCGGACAGTCGACACTCGACTTCGGTCGAGGTTGCGGCTAAGGCCGCTGACTTCACGGTGTCCCAGTCAGGTCAGCTGGCCGAGACACCTGTCGACGCAGTTGAGATTTTTCTCGACCCGTCGGACGGGCTGTTGACTGGTGAAATCGACAGCCCTTCTTCACTGGTTCCTCTGGTGGAGACCGAGGACTTGCCTGCGCCTCCCGTGCCGGAGTCCCCGGTCAAGGCTTCTGAGCCAAGGGAAGAGCGGGTGTCCCCTGTCCCTTCCCAGACCCGCCCTTGGAAACACCGATGGTCTCAATCTCGGAACTCATCTCGGTCCAGCCGATCCCGGTCTCGGTCTTGGCACCGAAGTAAGCGGCCGTGCCGCTCATCCTCGTCTTCCTCCTCGGAAGAGGAGAGGCTTCCGCGCAAATTGCGTCGATGCTACGAGGACCTAATGTGGCAGCAGTTACTTCTGTCCGGGAACAAACCGTCACCTTCCCCGGCCATCATGTGGCTGTCACCCGAACGGCCGAAACAGCCCCTCGCTGTAGTTGAGGTGCCCAAGCCTGGGCCGGTTGTTTGGCCGAAACCAGCTGCCCCACCGATTGTGGTGGAACCTCTGCCTCCACAACCGAAATCGGGGGCGCCGACCAAGGACTCTCAGTCGGATCAGGGTCTGCCCCACAGGTTGTCGGTCACCCTCACTCCCGACCATCCTCGGCAGGTGGAGGGTGGCTCAGGCCCCAGGCAGCTTTTCGCGGACTCCTCGAAGTCCGACGATGACTCCTCCCTGTTTTCCAGGCCTTTTGACCTGGAGTCCTCCGGGGGGCAGTCGATGGACGAAAGCCCATCGTCCTTTATGGGTCTGCTTCGGCTCATCTCGGAGTCCATCAGGATGCAGCTTGAGCCCGTATCCAAGTGGGGCAAGTATCCCCTGATGGAGATACTGGACTGAGGGGATTCACCCACGGAGGCCTTTCTGGTGACCGAAGCCATTGTTGGCCCAGACTTGGAGTTTTGGCAGCGGCCGGCTTCCTGTCCTGCGCCTTCGGCCAGGATGGCCAGGAAGTATGTGGTCCCTACCGGCTCTTTGTCCAGTTTTGCAGAGCACCCCTCCTTGGAGGGGTTGGTCACTAATAGCGTTTTCTGGCATTCCGGGAATGCTAGGGATGTGGATAAGCCCCCCGACAAGGAGTCCAAAAAGCTGGACTATGCCGGGCGCAAGATGTACGCTGCATCCTCCCTTGGCCTCCGCCAGGCCAGCTCGGCTGTGCTGATGGCACACTTCTCCCTCGCCCTCATGGGCTCCCTGGATGAGGTGATCCCTCATCTCCCAGCCAACCTGCAGACCATAGTCAAGCAGGTACGGGACCAGGGAAGGGTGGTGGCTAAACAGCAGCTCCAAACGGTTGTGGACATCAGAGACTCCTGTGCCAGATCAGTTGCGGCCGCAGTGGCCATGTGCCGCAGAACATGGCTGAGGATATCCACCTTCACGACGGATACCCAACATAAACTGGCGGATGTCCCCTTCCTGGGGACTGACCTGTTCGGCCCTGGAGTGGAAGGCCACCTCCAGCGGATTGAAAAGTCCAATGCTACTCTGGACTTGGTCACTGCCGCCCAGAAGGACAAGGGCTGTCGTCAACAACATAAGTCCTTTCGCCCTTCTGCGCCTGCGGCACGTCCGGCCCAATAGCACCAACATCAGGGCCAGTAGGCTCGCGCTTGGCACCCCAAAGCCGAGCCTGCGGCTTCCTCTAACAGGAAACAGGGAGGAAAAGGCCCAGGAGGTCCCGTGGCCGGTCCCTTCTCCAAGCCTGCCCAGTGACGGGTTGAGGGGTGTCGTCCCCAACCTCGTCACTCCCCCCTGGGTTCCCCCCATGGGGGGACGGCTCCGCCACTTCCTTTCCGCCTGGTCCACTATTACCACGGACTGCTGGGTGTTGGAGGTGGTAGGAAAGGGCCTGCCTCTGGAGTTCGAGCAGGCCCCGCCCTTCCGAGCCGTCACCCCTCGGGGGGCTATGGGGTCCGCAGCCTTTCTGTCGGCTCGCTGAGCTGACATCACCCTGCTCCTCGAAAAAGAGGTGATCAGGAAGGTGGCGGATCCTCCACCAGACCCGGGGTTTGTGTCCAGGTACTTCCTGGTCCCGAAAGGGATGGGGGGCTGGTGCCCCATTCTAGACCTGCATGACCTGAACAGGTTCCTAAGTTCTCGGACTTTCAGGATGGTCACGCTGGCTCAGATAATCCCATCCTTGGAACGAGGCGTGTGGTTCTGTTCTCTGGACCTCCAGGATGCGTTCTTTCACGTCCCAATCCATCCATCCCACCAGAGATTCCTCCACTTCAGGGCAGAGGGATCCCTCTGCGAGTTCCAGGCCATGCCCTTCGGCCTTTCCCTAGCTCCTAGGGTCTTCACCAAATGCATGGCAGTGGTGACAGCATTCCTGTGGCGCCGAAGGGTCTGGCTGTACCCCAATCTGGATGACTGGCTGATTGCAGCCTCCTCCAGAGCGGAGGTGGAGCGGTCCAGAGATCTGGCCCTCCAGGTTTGCTCTCAGGTTGGCCTCCTCATCAACGAGGCCAAGTCGGAACTCGTGCCAAAGCAGGTGATACAATTCATTGGGGCAGAGCTTGACTCTCTCCGAGCCAGAGCGGCCGAGGTTCTTTCCTTCTTTGCCCAATCATTTCAGGTTGGGCAATTTAGCCCTGCCCGGGACTTCCTGCGCCTTCTGGGCCTCATGGCAGCCTGCACCAGCATGGTCCATTGGGCCTGTTGGTACACGCGTCCCCTTCAATGGGGGCTGGCCAGCCAATGGTCACAGCACTCCGATCCCTTGGATCAGCTAGTGACAGTGACCCAGGGGAACGCACTCCAGTGGTGGACCGTTCCAGCACATCTGCAGGAGGACATCCCGTTTCTCGCCCGGGCAGCCGGTCTCTCTATGGACCGATGCCTCTCTGATGGGTTGGGTGCCCATCTGGGGGAGCACAGAGCGCAAGGCCTCTGATCCCCTTGAGAGTCCCGATGTCACCTCAACCTGCTGGAGCTTTGAGCGGTTCATCTAGCCCTCACCGCCTTCGCTCCATTTCTGTGGGGTCAAGTGGTCCAGGTTCAGACGGACAATACCACGACCATGTACTACCTAAACTGCTAGGGCGGGAAGCGCTCCATGCCTCTGTGCAAGGAAGCTTGCCACATTTGGTCACTCGTGCGCAGCCTGGAGGCGGATCTCCTTGCCATCCATGTGGCAGGAGCCTCCAACATTCTGGCTGATGCCCTAAGCCGGATAGGAGCTGCGTCCCACGAGTGGTCTCTCCTGCCGGAGGTAGTACAAGATCTGTTCTCCTACTGGGGCATGCCTCAGGTGGACCTGTTTGCCTCCAGGGAGAATGCAGAGGCTGAGACTGTTTCATGCCGCCCCCTCAGCAGGGCTCGCTGCAGGGGTTGCCTTCTCGAGGCCGTGGACCCCGGGCCTCTTCTGCACCTTTCCCCCATTTTCCTTGATCCACAAGGTGCTTCTCAAGGCGAGGAGGGACAAGACGCAGGTGACTCTGGTAGCCCCAGACTAGCCCCGCCAGTTCTGGTATCCAGATCTCCTCAGTCTCAGCTTCAGGCTTCTGAGGCGGCTTCCAGCCCGCCCGGACCTAATCTCAGTCAGTCAGGGGACGGTATTCCATCCGGACCTTCAATCCCTGCACCTGACGGCCTGGTTCCTGAGTGGCTAGAGTTCCAGGCCTTGGGTCTTTCCGACGAGGTCCTCAACGTTGTTGAGGCGTCCCGTAAGGAGTCGACCAGAAAATGCTATGCCTTTAAATGGAAGAGATTCTCCATTTGGTGTCAGGACAAGGGTCTGACCCTTCCTCCTGTTCCTTGGCAAGCATTCTGGACTATCTGTGGTCCCTTTCTCAGCAAAGGCTTCGGTCGACGACCCTCAAGGTGCACCTAGCAGCCATCTCTGCTTACCAGGCGCAAGCCGGGAAGCAGTCTGTGGCACAGGAGAAGGTGGTCGGGCGCTTTTTCAAAGGCCTGGATCACATATCCCCTCCGGCTCGAGAACCTCCACCTCCGTGGGATCTACTGCCGGTATTGGCTAAGCTCATGGGCAGGCCATTCGAACCGATGCACAGGTGTGACATCTCTCACCTGTCGTGGAAGACCACCTTCTTGGTGGCTATCACGTCAGCCAGAAAGATGGGAGAGCTCCAGGTGCTTTCCATCGAGTCTCCTTATCTGGTCTTCCACAGGGACAAGGTTGTCCTGCGCCCCCACCCGGAATTCCTTCCGAAGGTGGTGTCGGAGTTTCACCTTAACCAGGTGTTGACTCTGCGGTGTTCTACCCCAATCACACCTCGGAGGCGAATATAGGCTCCATACTGGACCCTAGAAGAGCGCGCCTACTATAAGGAGCGGATCGCAGTTCGGGGAGAGGTTCACCAGCTGTTTGTCACCTGCGCTGAAGCCACACCTGGCAAACCTGCAGACGATAGGCAGGTGGGTCACCTCCTGCATAGATCTCTGCTATAGGTTGGCGGGCATGGAGCCTCCCAGAGGGATAAGACCTCATTCTACCTGCCATACCGCTGCATCGGTGGCTGCTTCCAGGGATGTCCCTATCCAAGAAATCTGCATGGCTGCTACCTGGAAGTCAGCACACACCTTCATCACCCACTACCACATCGACCTTGAGTCACGCTGGGATGCTGGTTTTGGGGCCTCAGTTCTCCAGTCTTTATTTCCTAAGTAGGGGGTGTACACCTTGCCTCCCTCCTCCCGGAGAACTGCTAGGAGTCTGCCAGACTGTGTGGATGAACAACATATCCATGTCCCTAGAAATACAGGTTACTCACCTGTAACAGGAGTTCTAGGAATGGTATATGTTGTTCATCCACATGACCCACCCGGACTCCCTGGCTTCCAAGCACAACCTGGCTTCCAGCGGGCTAGATCTGGCGTCATGGGGCGGAGCCGAGAGTTTTACCACTGGGTGGGTGGGAGGAGCCAGCTTGAAGACCTTCCGGCAAGATTTAAAGCGGCAAGGAACCTGCTAGACAGTGTGAATGAACAACATATACCATTCCTAGAACTCCTGTTACAGGTGAGTAACCTGTATATACTGGGGAGGTTCCCGAGGCCTGGAGGCAGGCGGTGATTGTACCCATACACAATAAAGTTTCAGAACAGGAGGTCTCAAACTACAGGCCCATTAGTCTGACCTCGGTGTTAGGAAAGATTCTGGAAGGTATAATTAAAGACTTCATTATAGAATTTCTAGTAGCTTCTGGTAGGATAAATAAAACTCAACATGGGTTTACTAAAGGGAGGTCATGTCAAACTAACCTCCTGGAATTTTACAACAAGGTTAGTAAATCCATGGATATGGGAAATCCAGTTGATGTCATTTTCCTTGACTTTGCCAAGGCAGAGTCCCCCATGAGGAGCTTGTGAGAGCCCGATTTGAGTTAGGCCTCCCAGATTGGGTACCACAGTGGGTTAATGCATGGCTAAAAAATAGATGCCAGAAGGTCTGTGTAAAAAGGGAATTCTCTGGCCAGGCTAGAGTGACCTGTGGTATCCCCCAGGGCTCGCTGTTGGGACCGTGCCTATTTAATTTATACACATCATCCATGCAGGTCCGTTCAGGGGTTTGGTTATCAAAATTTGCAGATGACACTAGAATTGGATATCCTGTTAAGAATACAGAGGAACAGCTGATTTTACAAACAGCCCTGAATAACTTGGAGATATGGGCCTTCCAAAAGCAGTCTATTTTTAATAGTGATAAGTGCACAGTTATGCACTTTGGAAAGAAAAATAATCAGTTCCAGTATACCTTGGGAGGTTTGGTGCTAAAGGCTGTAAGCGAAGAAAAATATCTGGGGATTATTATTAGCAGTGATCTTAGTTTTAGTACACAGTGTAACAAAGTCATGAGAAAGGCCTGCAGTATCATACATTGTATACAGAGGCACATTAAATGTAGGGATAGGGAGGTTGTGGTCCCATTGTATACTGCACTGGTGCGTCCTCATGTGGAGTACTGTGTGCAGTTCTGGGTCCCATATAAAAGAGGTGATGTTGGAACAGTAGAGAGAGAGTGTAGAGGAGGGCCACCAAAAGGATTAGGGGGACAGAAGGATATAGTTATGAGCAGAGGCTACAGTATTTAGAGATGTACTCATTGGAGTATCGTAGAATGAGAGGAGATATGTGTTTGATTTACAGGGCTCTGACCAATGCCGAACTGTGGGATCTCTTAGGACTGACACTTAGGGACCAACTGCATAATACCAGAGCCCATCCTTATCACTTGATTAAGGAAAGATTTAAAACAAATAAAAGAAAATACTGGTTAAATAATAGGGTAACTGAAATTTGGAACCTGCTCCCTTCTCAGGTTGTCGAGTGTAAAACAATGTCGGAATTTAAAAAAATTTTAGATACATTTCTTGTAAGCAGGGATATTAAGAGGTATTCGTAATTTATAATTGGCGAGCTCATGGACTAAAGTCTTTTAATGCTCTATAGTATCTATGTAATCTATGTAATTTCTTCTGTGCTGGCAGTCTTTAAATATATCTATAGAGTGTTTTCCTCCGTGTATCTGAAGTTTGTTCTACTTTTAGGGGTTTAGCTGTGTCATACAAGAAATTTCTCATCTGCTGTTTAACCAGTGTTATCTGGTCAGTATAGGTATAGTTCCCTATGTGAAATAAGGCGGAATAAGTGTGTTCTTAATGTTAAAAACCTAAAATAATCTGCTCTGCCTTTAGTTCTCCCTAGTGTTTGGTACATTTGTTTAAGCCCCTGTTTAATATCATCACACCAATCCACAACAGAGTCGTACCATATGGCAACAGTTGCTCTGGCTTTTAGAAATTATTCAGTTTGTCTTTTGATTTCAGTGTTCATTAAAACAGAATTATTTGGGGGGGGGGGCGCTCTGTATCGTCCGAGCAACACGGACACAGCTTAGCACAGCTCCATACCAATGATCTGTATAAATTTTCTTTGTTGTAGTTTTTGTTGCATCCTGTAAGTTAAAACAGATATTGTTTGATGGCTGAAAGAATTCTGTACAAGTTGGGCAACCCCAAAAAAAGCTAATCAATCTGGAGAAGGACAGAGGGATCCTGGAAAGCCAATGCCAACTTGGCCTGCCACGAGATCATCTCAACTAGGACCAACTGATGGTGCTGGCACAGAGGAAACCCTGTAGTGCTTGGCCGGAAAATGCAGGCATTTCTGTCCTTGGCCTCTAATATAAACACTAAGCTTGAGGGTCTGTCGGAAAGACTAACTCTCACTGAAACAGCAGTGGACCAACTTAAAGTGGATGTGGAGGAACTCCAGAAACATGCAGACAAGTGTAAAGCGGGCACCTTATGCAGAGCAAAAGAGGCACAATACACTAACAACAGACTCGAGTTATTAGAAAATCAGATTTGCAGCGCCAACATGAGGGTCATCGGCTTGCCTGAAGGAACTGAAGGTGATCATCCGAGGCCTTTTATTAAGGAATGGCTTGTAGATCAAATGGAGAGTCAGGGCGCTGTTATGGAAGGGAGAATTGTGAAGGCTTACAGAGTACAGCCACGTGGTTCAGCAACGGAAGGGACACCTAGAGTTGGTGGTCATGGACGGTATGGGTTCCAGAGACCTGATATTAAACTTCTCAAGATGCCACAGACCCCTCAGTGTAGAAGGACACACAGTTAATCTCTTCCCGGATGTTTCTTATGTGACCCAACGACGAAAACAAATTTGATGGGGGTGTGGGTAAAACTTAGAGACCTGAACGTTCTGCATGCCATCTTGTTTCCTGCTAAGCTCTGTCTCAGCCATGAAGATAAAATTTATATTTTCATGGACCCGCTTGATGCGGGTATGTGGGTGGCCAAATTAGAGGCTTTTCAGAAATGTAACACAGATCAGGGCGAAGAGGAGGACTTGGGGACCAGTACCTGATGCTCCAGAGAGGGAACGCCATACATCATCACCATTTGGCGGACTTTGCACGAATTTCATACTTCGAGCTCTACAGTTTGACTGTTTCGCTCTTTAAAGATATTTGTTGTTGGTACATGAAAGTTTATTAAAAAGTAGAGGAAGGGTCAAGAACATTTATTTTATTGTGGTGAGATTACAGTGCAGACACTAAGCTGGATTTTCCCCTTACCCTTCCTGCAAGTACTGTTTATGACTTAATGTGCTGTTAGCAAAAACACTTTGTTACGGTTTTCTTATGGGGGGTGTAACTGTACCCCGCTGCTCTCTTTAGAACTGCAATTAGCATTTGGTGGTGTGGATGTGTGCTAACTCTGAGTCCACATCTTAATCAGTGGGGTTAGTGTTTTCCCCACGACGGATTTACTTTTAGTTATGAATGTGGTACCCACTCTTCCACTCCTGGGCTGGACTTTTTGCTGACACTTTGAGAACATTTCTCTTGATATAAAGCCACGTGCTCATGGGTTACAGTTCCATGGCTTTATGTTTTTTAGTATCACTGTAAGCTCTGTCTTAACGTTGTAGTTCAGCTCTCTAGATTGTAGCAAATTCTGGAGATCCATTTCTTCTGTTTATATATGGAAGTATGTTAACTTTCTGCTTGGTACTGTGCTTGATGTTTCCAGGCTGGGATATGTATATATGGGATATGGCTGGGATATGTATAAAACAGTATTGTGTTTATTATGCAAACTAATAAAATATAAATAAAAAAAAAACTGAATTATTTATGCGCCAATATCATAGAAACAGAAACAGAATTTGATGGCAGATAAAGACTGCCTGGCCCACCTAGTCTGCCCATTTTCCTACCTACTGTATAAACTCCAGATCCTACTTGATATGTAGCTTACCTCCTCCTTTCTGCCCCTAATGTTGCCTTCTGCCTATCCCATGCATTCTTGAATTCGCTTACCGTTGTTGCCTCCACATCATCCTCAGGGAGGCTGTTCCATGCTTCCACCACCCTTTCTGTGAAAAAAATACTTCCTCACGTTGTCCCCGAGTCTTCTCTCCTTCAGCCTCGTAGTGTGATCCCTTGTTCTTGCACATCTTCTTTTCTGAAAGATGCTGCCTTCCTGAACTCTGTTGACCCCCTTGAGGTATTTAAATGTCTCTTATCATATCCCCCTCTTCCTCCTTTCCTTTCCTCCATTGTACACATGTTGAGTTCCCTCAGTCTCTCCTTGTATGGTTTCTGGTGTACCCCTGCACCATTATCATTGCCCTTCTCTGGACTGCCTCCACCCTGTCAATGTCCTTTCAGAGACCAGGTCTCCAGAACTGCATGCAGTACTCCAGATTAGGCCTCACCAACTGCCTGTACAGCGGTATCGCCACCTCCTGTTTTCGACTGGTGATACTTCTCCCTATGCACCCCAACATCCCCCCAGCTTTCCTTACTGACTTCTCACATTGTTTGGGTACTTTTAGATCTTCTGTTATGACTACCCCCAGGTCCCTCTACAGTTTGGTTGTTGTTAGTACCCCCCGACATTTTGTAGTCCTCCCCTGGGTTTTTGTTCTCCAAGTATATGATTTTGCACTTCTTGGCATTGAATCAGAGCTGCCACACTCTTGACTACTCCTCCAATTTGGCTAAGTCTCTCCTCATCTTCTCACCCCAGGTGTCAACCCTGTTGCAGATCTTGGTGTCATCTACAAAGAGGCATACCTTTCCTCCAAGTCCCTCTACCATGTCACTAATAAAGACATTAAAGAGGACTGGCCCCAGTACTGAACCCCGTGGCACCCTGCTAGTTACTCCCCTTTTTTCAGATGGAACTCCGTTTACCACCTCCCTCTGTGTCTTGTTGCTAAGACAATTTCTGACCCAGTTTACCACCTTGTGACCCACTCCCAGACTGCCCAACTTGTTTACTAACATCTTGTGTGGGACTGTGTCAAATGCCTTGCTAAAATCTAGGTAGGCCATGTCCACCACCCCTCCCTGATCTACTACCCTTGTCACCCAGTCAAAAAAAATCTATCAGATTTGTTTGACAAGACTTTCCTGTTGTGAATCCATGTTGCCTTGGGTCCAGTGCCCCTGTGGCTTCTAGATATTCCACAATCTTTTCATTTAACAGTGATTCCATCATCTTTGACACCACTAAGGTCAAACTGACCTGTCTGTAGTTTCCCGTTTCTACCTTGCTTCCACTTTTGTGATGGGGTATCACGTTCACCCTCCTCCAGTCCTCTGGTACTACTCCCTCCTCCAACAATTTGTTGAATAGGGCTGTCAGTGGTGTCAGTTTCCTAGGGTTATAGGCAATTCAAAATGGTCTGAGGTTGCCGTAGGAATTGTTTTGGCTTCACTAACAGTCAATTATTGTGATATAAAAATATAATCTATTCACGAAGATAGTTTTCCCCTATGATAGGTATGCCTCCCTGTCTTCCAGATGCTTCTGTATGCATCCTGTAACCCTGCTACTTTGTTTTAATGCATGTGTGTCGGGGGGGACGTGTGTGAGGGGGGGACGGCTCGGGGCAATGTGAGGAAGCATTTTTTCACAGAGAGGGTGGTGGACACATGAAACAGCCTTCCTGAGGAGGTTGTGGGGTCTAAAACTGGGAGAATTCAACAATGCATGGGACAGACATAAGGCAATTTTTGTGGGGGATAGGAAGAAATACGCTGTTGGTTAAATAGGATCTGCAGCTTATCCTCTAGGTAGGGAAATGGGCAGACTAGGTGGGCCAAGCAGTCCTTATCTGCTGTCAAAGTCTAAGTTTCTATGTTTCTAAAACATTTTTGCAGTGTCTCCTGTTTTATCTTTTAGTTCAAGTGGAGAAGTTAAAGTCTCCCCCTAAGATAACGTTGCTTGTCGTGTGTAGGTATGGTTGTACCAAGCTGAATAACTGAATTTGGGTGGTCTTAGTTTGTGGAGTATAGATCACGCCTAACGTTTACTGCCTGTCCTTGACATTGAATATCTAGCAGAAGTGCCCTTCGTGAGTCTAAATCCATCACCTTTTGAATTTGTATGTTACATGATTTAAAAAGAATCCCCACCCCTGAGCAAGGGTCTTCTCGTAATGACTATATGGATGATCCTCATGGCCAAGCTTTCTGGGCCTGGTGTACGTCTGTATTGATCTTTACGTGGGTGTCTTGTGTGATGGTCTGAGGTGGTGCTCCTAACATGAAGATGGTGGGAGATGAGTGAATGGAACACCAAGGTCCGAATTATTGTGGATAAGATAACAGTTACCCAGACAAGGAGAGGCAGGAGTCATCCAAGAGATTCAGTGCCCTCAGGGCATTTATTTAGTACCAGTGGGTAGGGAGACAGTCACAAGATAGGGAGTGGACACCCAAAACAACAATAACAGGGCAATAAAAAGGACAGAATTACTTTTGTCTACGACTGCTAAAATGATTACAGATACTATTAGAATATGTATCTTGGCCGGCCCGGTGGCGCTGAGGGTTGAGGCGCTGGACGCCACACCTCGCGCCGCGCTGGCGACCCAGGTTCAAGAATGGACTTAGGTCGCCGGGGGCTGGCAGGGGGAAGGAAGGATTGAGCGTCCCACGACACCTCTCCTTCCTTCGGGGTGGGTTAGAGATATGCGCTGCACTGCAGTGACACCCAGCAGAGGCTGGGTGTTCTGCAGGTGCGGGCATTAACATGGGGGGAGAGTCGGCAGACATCTGCATGGCAGTGCATTGACGTCATTGCACGTTGGGCTGTCTAGAGAGGAAAGGGGGAAAAACATCTCCTAAGCCTCCTAGTTGACGACCACCATTGCCTGCTTCACCACCCGCCGTCTAATAAGGGGCAGACTCTGCTGTGCGCAGCTCAATCACTCGTGGAGAGAGGAGGATTAGGAGGGTTCCCTCCGCCCGCCTGGGGTAATCCGGCTAAGGACCCCTGAGATTCGCGAGTGTGTGGCACTCTAGGAGCAGACTCCAGGGTAGTCGGTAGGGTCGGGGAGCAGAGCACCTTGGTGGCCTGAAGGAGTGGAGGTTAGGAGATAGTAGAGACGTAGAAAAATAGAAAGTAAAGAAAAAAAAAAAGAATATGTATCTTGGCCTACTGCCACTATACTTGTACAGTTCTTCAATAGTAACTTAGGAGTATAACTAGAACTTAAGCAAAAATCAGGTGTTATTCACTACCCACAATACAATATTTGGATTTATGATGACCACAGATTTCTACCAAAGTCCAAATGTCTGACATCTTCATGTGCACCGTCATTCTTCGTTGGTAGCTACGAGGGAAGCAAACAGAATGGATGAACACTAAACACAGTTCCCAGCAGGGACCTAGTTAAGGCCACTGGGGTGGTGAGAGGTTTGGTAAACAGACCATATATTTCTTCGGCAAAAGCCCACCCTCTCCAAGGCTGCTGGAAAGAAAAAACCAGAGGAAACTGGTTCCCGGAATAAACCCACAGACAGGTTGTCAGATTCCACACTGGATGCAAAGGATTCCGTGGCCAAAACCCACTTCTAGGGCCGCCAGGGAAGAAGCAAAACCAGGAGATGTGTGGCGATGAATCCACTTGAGGAGTACCGCGACCTGGACGATGCTGCAACACTCCAAGGGCCAGCAAGACTCTGAAGGATCTGAGGTGAAGATGGATCTCCGATAGTGCCAGGTACCAGAAGGATCTGTAGTGAAGATGGTTGATTCTGCAATATTGTCACAAGGAACTGGAACAAAATAATGAAATGGCAGGCACGTCCCGAACTGGGCTTCGACGGACTCTTCTTACGGTGAACGACCTGGGCGCAGACCAGGTTCTTCCAGGACATGCTCACTCTTCTACGGAGGGCGACCAACTTCAGGACATCTGGAACAGGAGCCAAAACAAACGACACTAGCACGGCGGTCATGATGCGTTTGAACTTCGGCGAACATAACTTGGAACTGTAAAACAAAAGAAACGGTGGGTACAACTTGTGTGAACGGCTACTAACTTGACTTCGGCGGATGACGCGGACGGAGAAGATGGTCTGATGGTCGGACACTTGTCTGGTGAAGAATGATGATGAAGGCGTCCTCTTCTGGGTAAAGACTGATTCTGGATAAGTCAGATAACAGACCACACCATGGAACATCAATATGGTAGAAGATTGAAACTATCCCCATACACTGGCAGCAATGTAGCTATATGATGCACCTTCTTGCAACAGCAAGAGAACTGCGTAATGACCAGATAATCTACCAGGAGGATGGGAAAATGATCACTTTTGGGGCAGTTATTCTATACCCAGGGCAATAGTTCAGATACATGGGCAATAGTCCAGATGCCTGGGACAATAGTCCAGATGCTTAGGGCAATAGTCCAGATGCGTAGGGCAATAGTTCAGATGCTTAGGGCAATAATTCATACAACCGGGGTAAATAACCACAGTCCTAATGTACAATGCAGTCTTGGTGCTTCTAGCAATTACACAGTCTTTCAGATGCTTTAGCAATAAACAGTGGCATAAATAGTACAGACGTCACAGTTACTTTGTAGCATATTTATTTATTTATTTGCTCTTGTTAACCAGGTAAGCACACTAGACAGCAACATGCCTATTTTCAGGAGCGACCCGGGAGAGTTATAGGGTATCCATAAGCCAACAATTACATACAGGAGCCACATGCTCCAACAGTTTGGTTACATGCAGGAGCCACATGCTCCAACAGCTTGGTTACATGCAGGAGCCACATGCTCCAACAGTTTGGTTACATGCAGGAGCCACATGCTCCAACAGTTGGGTTACATACAGGAGCCACATGCTCCAACAGTTTGGTTACATGCAGGAGCCACATGCTCCAACAGTTGGTAATACAATAGAGTTTACATACAGGAGCAATGAGCTCCGCCGTAGGGTGATACAGAGGTAACAACAAATAACAGTTTAGGAATTTACAGCAAGAACAACAAGGCGGGAGTCAAACGATAACGCCGCTCCACCTGGAGCGGTAAGTGCCTGAGGGGGGTAGTCAGCAGCAGAGATATATGATGGGAGACTGCACTCTGGGGGGCAGGTGGGAGCCCTAATCTACTAGGCCGGGACACCCTGCTTTACCTCAGGCCTGGTGCCCTACATTTACCTCGCTATTATTGTGAGCTAAGCACCCTTAATTGGACCCTTTTCTAACTGTAGGGCCTACTGGAATAGGATCTGGCTACCCCTGAACGTTTTGCTGTAAATGCCCCAACTACTCTACCGGGGGGGTATCACTTGCCTTATGCTAGTTGCCCTAAACACTAAAGGCCTAAATGTCTTACTTACTATGGGGCCTATATGCCCTACTTACTACTATGCTGGCTTTGCCTTACTGGATAGGCCTGGTCTGCCCTTACTGCCACTGGGCTTGCTTGCCCTAACTCTCTAGGCCGGGACTGCCCTTACTACCCCTAGGCTGGCTTGCCCTTATCCACTAGGCTGGGGCTGCCCTAATCCACTAGGCCGGGGCTGCCCTTATTATCACTAGGCTGGCTTGCCCTAATCCACTAGGCCGGGGCTGCCCTTACTACCACTAGGCTGGCGTGGCCTAATCCACTAGGCTGGAGCTGCCCTTACTACCACTAGGCTGGTTTGCCCTAATCCACTAGGCCGGGACACCCTGCTTTACCTCGGGCCTGGTGCCCTACATTTACCTCGGGTCTGATGCCCTACCATTAACTTGGCCTGGTGCCCTATACTACTTGGGGCCTGGCGCCCTCAATGCTGTGGGCCCTGGTGCCTTCCGAAATGGGCCTGGTGCCCTGATTTAAATTTATGGGCCTGGTGCCCTCTCTGTTCCGGGCCTGGTGCCCTCTCTTATTCTGGGCCTGGTAGCCCTTTTAACTGTGGGCCAGATGCCCTACTTTACTTTTGGGCCTGACTTGCCCCTTTAATTTTGATGGCTCCCTGAGCCTGCTGTCAATCCTGGGAGAAAATTGCCTACTAAGTCCCACCCCCTTATAAATATTCATAGGCCTTCCAGCGGCCTTACTATCTTGGCCCCTCCCCATGGGCGTCGCTAGCCTGCCTCCTAATTAGATATTAATTTAGGGTCCTTGTGACCCACTAACCAGGCAGCGCTCAGCCGCATAGATTACGCCCACAGCGCCAAACAGTTTATTTATTTTTTAACAGTTGGGCGGTCAGCGCAAGACTATGTGCTGCCGCCGACTCACCACACACACCGAGATTCGAGGGAGTGAACCTGAACGGGAGGTGGGAGGTCTTGCTGGCAGAGGGAGGGAGGGAGAATACAGGCAGCAGAGAGGACAGAAGGGGGCTTACGACGACCGTCAGGACGACCGGCGATGCGGCTCTGGGAACAGCCGCCGACGACGGGGGACCGAAATAAATGTTTAAGACACTCTGGGCTAAAACAGATAAAACGACAGGGCTAAACAGAGCCCAACCCACAGTAGGAGCCGAAATCTTTTTTTTTTCGTGTCGGCCCGCCAGACTCGACCGCACACCAGGAGGAGCACCGGAAACAGCAGCAGGGATCTTCGCTGGCTGGAGGAGGCACCAGGCAGAGTCAACGGGACGACTTCAACAAGGATCAGGTGAGCCCTGTCTCCGTTGCACTCCCAGGTCCTCACACTCCACAGCCCAGCACGACAACTCCCCAAACGGACAAAAACTCCATTTCAAAAAGCGCTCGGGGTTCGGATTCCCGAAGCCTGAGCTCACGCCACACAAATGCCAGGGACTTGGCAAGGCACCACGCGCTGGCCAGAGGCAGCAAACTTGGTGCGTGGGTTCTGTGATCACAAATTCTCTCACTGTAAGTATTACCTGAGCAACCACTCCCGTCGTCACGGGGCAAAAACCACACCATTGGGTTTTGTCTTAACGTCGCTTTATTTGATCAAATCTTACACATGCATGTGGGACTTCTACAAAGGAGATCGTCCTTGATTAAAGTTTACAGCAGCTTTTTATAAGCTAGATTTTGCACTTCTTATCTTGAAAAAATACCAACATTTCAGTATGAGCCAATCATAAAACAGCATAACAAGTTTTCAGCAATGTAAAAAGAAAAAAAAAAATGTTGATATATATGAGGTACTTTTCCACTGCAATTCATTTCTTTCCCATTACTGCTTGATACATATGCCTGGGTCAAGCTGACCTGAAGAGACAATGAGTTTCACTCACACCATAGCAATGTACAGCTTGCCTTCAATGCCACTACGTGCTGTTATCTTTTATATTTTGCCCAGGCATGCTCTTATCTTTATATTTTGTCCAAGCCTGTTATTCAGGCTGGTACAACCAGTTCTGCTCAGTTTTATCTAGCTTTGTTTTCACAAATGTACCTCAAGTAACCTCAGTACAAATTCTCTTACCCTTAAAAAGAAAACATGAACTCAGAAATTTCTACTACATTCATTATTACTTTGTTACAGCATGGCTTTCAAAGCAAGCATAGCAAATATAGTTTTAGGATATATAAAAGAAGCATATATAAAAATTCCCTCACAGTGCCCATTCTCCTGCTGCCTGCTCTGGGGTGGGGGTGGAATGGAGCAGGCAGGCAGCAGAGAGGAGAAAAAACAATTCTTTTTCTTTCAGCCCTGCCTAACGCTTTACTAGGGCACAATAAAAGGGTCCCCTGGGGCATTTGGGAACCCCTAAACTTTTCTGTAATGCCCCTGCTTTTAACCCCCTTACTTTGGGGCATTACACTTACAGAAGAATAATGTGGGCTTGTGACTGGTGTGGGGCACTAAAAGTGATACTCCTTTTATAATTTTTTATGCTATTCACATTTAATGATAGCACTTTGATGTTGTCCAACGAATTTGGATCCATAAGTCTAAAAGGAGGGAAGATGTGAACCTCATTTTACTGTTTTTTTTTCTAGTCCTTTATTTTTTGTCTGTCTGGGATATCCCCATCTATATCCGAATTGTCCCTCTGTGAAGAGGTCACAGATGAGACTTCTGAATTTCCTTCATCATCCTCCTTTTGGCCCTGCAATGCCGAAAAGGTATTCTTATGTCCCATCCCAACCTTTTTGCTAGTTTTGATTTGGGTTTGCTTCTGGTGTATCACCCTTTTCCGTTTACCAGTTGGTGATCTTCTTGTGGAGCAGGTGGTAGGGGCATGTCCACACTCTGCTCTTGAGTCTTTTCCATTAAGGCGTTTGATGTGGCGTGGTCCTGTTGGATGGTGATTTCCATATAAGGGTCATTTTCTCCATTGTTTGTTTCCTGTATATTCATAGGTTTGTTTTCTCTGGTAATGTCCATTACCTGTATATAATAACTGGCTTTCCCTTTAACCCATAGGGAAACCGTGCCATAATTTTCCGTAATAAAGGAGTGTTTATTACAGCAAACATGCGCATGGTTTCCCTCACTCTGCCCAGGTGCCCGCCGCAGCACTTGTTCCCAGACCACTGGCTGCCTTGTCTTTCCTCCGCTCGGACTCGGTGGTAAGTGACTGGCACAAACAAATACAAGAAACTATAAAGTAAAAAAGTAAAATTTCAGCTCCGGACAGAAGTAACTGAATAAAAAAGTTTAAATAAATAAAAGCGACCGCAGACCATGCGCTAAACCTAAGTGGACCAGGGCCGCATAGGAATGTCTTCTTAATTTTATATAATTGCTGTGTCAAAAAAGGATAACCCAGCAATTATATGAAATAAAATATGGGTTGGTGTGTGTAAACTCAGTTTTTACACACACCACCCCATACTTTATCCTGTATTTCTTGAATTTGGTTATCGGTTTCCAAATATGGCTGTTCAGGTACATGTGCAGTTTCCGTAGGCTGGTTTGTATGGTGTGAAGGAGTGTCCTCGGCCTGTTGGGCTTGTCTGGCTTGTTTTGCCTGGGCCTTGTGGACCATTTCATCCTGGTCATAGAATGTTCCTTTATTATGTACTGCCCATAGGCAATGGAGAAACAAGTGTCCAGTTTCTTCGCAAACATTACATTTAGCTGGATTTGGGCAAAAGGTACTCAAGTGTCCAGTTTGCAAACAAAAACTACAACGTCACAAACATTACTTAACTGGGAAAGTGATCCACACCTGTGGCACGTTTTAGGCTGCTCGGGGTAATAAAAATCCCTGGTCTTGACCAATGTACAAGCAGCTGGGTAGGTGCTGGGGTCCAGTTACAGTTGTTTGCAATCTGATTTTGATTTTCCATCCTCCTGTCCATATGTTTTCTATGTCCAGAATGGGTAAAGGTCTATCAGTTACTTCTGCTCTTTGCTTTACCCAGTAAAGAATGTCCGATATGTGCACGCTTTCATTGTGGAATAATATTGTGATGTTTTTTACCGTCAGTTTTGTCAAGGGTATAGCCAAGAAGGGGGTCCAGAGAGGGGTGAATTTAAGTTGATGAAACTTTTTCCAGAATCTTCCCAGCTGGTGTGGTGTGTTGAAACTGACATTGAAAATCATATCTCCAGAAATATGAAAACGGGGAAATGTATCTGTGGCCAGAAACTGCATGGAATCTTTCAGTAACTTTCTTGCTACGTAGATCTGGTCTGGGGTTCGTCTAGGCCTCCATTGTGTTTTATGTGTACAATGTTTCTTCTTGTATTAGGTTTACCTAGGTTTGCAAACAGGTCAGGCATTTTAAAGTTCGGGTTCTCTTTGTTTAATGTAGCAGTCCCTTGATTTGTAGCTGTAGATGTCTTCGTACAGGTTTTATTTCCTCTTTTGGGGGGCACTGTATTTATTTCAGTGTTTAAAGTTTGTGCTGGTGGGGGTTCCCTTGCTGCCTGCTCCATTATATCAGCCCATGAGGTGGAAGGGAGAACTGGTTGTGGCATTTCTTCCACATTTATATTATCTGTCCCAGCACTATGTTTTTTTTTCCCCGTTTCCCCACGAGCAGCTTCTGACTGAACCGAGTAACTACCTGAATTAATGTTTTCTGGCTGGACTAGACTCTTGTATTGAGTGACAAAGCAGTTCAGTTAGGTCCCCCTGAAAACTTGTAACATTATTTTGGCCCCCTTCTACTCATTTAACATTACTTTGCAAATTATCACTGCTACACTCTATCCCAACTAAATTGGCCCTCCTGGGAAGCCAGTCTCCAGTACCTCTTGCTTTGCCAAACCTTTAACTTAATCAGCCCCCCCCCCAGCCTCTCAGGACTTATTGCACTAAAGAATAACCCTCGGCTCCTCCGCACAACGGATCGCATGCTCCTAGCTGTCCCAAGGGTCAGAACCAAGGTGGGGGGCAAGTCTGTCGCTCACACGGCATCCACCCTATGGAACTCCCTCCCTCCCGGAGTGCAGGAAGCTCCCTCTATCAAATGTTTCCACACAAGGCTTAAGGCTCATATTATGGCTACCTCCAAATGCAGCTGCTAGAGATACGGGTCCACCACACGGACACCTAAACCTCACAGTCCATTACTACCTACTGTGCGCAACCTGTCTCTGCATTTGCAGTTCACACCCCCCTCTTTATTAGTATCAATACAGATGCACTGCTGTAATGCCGATCTCAGCACATGTAACCAGCTGACTGTACACCTCTGTATAACTTGTATCATAGTTGTATTTTCTACATTTACCTCATTGTGAAGTATCCTATGTTATGTAATCGTGGGTCGCCCCTGAAAAAGGGACCTCTGGGGCCCAGTGGGCTCACCCGGTCACCAAAATTTAATAACTAAAATAAATAAATATAGATGCAGTCTTTTTTTACCTGATCTGTTACCGCAGCTTGAGGACTGGTTTCAGCGCCCAAACTCATTGTTACCCTGGCAACCGCTTGTGCTGATGTGTCTGGTTTGTTTGACAGCTCGATGTTCCTGCTGTCAAAGATTTTAGTTTTCTGCCACTTGTTTTAAGGACCTCACTGGAAATGAGCTTGTCTCAGTTGAGCCTCCTATTCTTTTGCTTGTCAATCGAATACAAATTTTACTACTACTACTACTACTACTTTTGAATTTAAAGATTTTGCCGCAGCCATAATCATGGCTGAGGTTGGTGCTGCTCCTGCTTCCTAGTGTGCTCCATCCTCCGACTTCTGCCACCCTTCTGCCGAAAGTGCCCCCTCAGGAGTCCATGGCCGGGCGCTCCATCTCCATCCTGCCGAATATTCCATTCAGTATGCACCTCGAAGCCATTGCCGACAACTGGTGCAGTGTGCTCTGTCTTAACCCTTGAAGCTTCTTTTTTCCCTGTAACGGCTTGGTATGCCCCTTGTGCTCGGAGCGGTTGTCTGTAGTCGTGTCTTCTGTCGTCATCAGCCTTAGGAGCCAGGCACTCCCTTCCTCCTTGTTTGTGGGCAATAAAACCACTGTTGCCACTGTTGCCTCTGGAGCTACAGCTGTCACTGCAGATACATCAAGAGCCTTTTGTCGGAAGCTATTGTCATGGCAGTCCATTTCATCCTGCTGTAGCATGCTAGTATCTGTAAATGTTTCATCTGGTTCTGGTATTTCCATGGAGCTTTGGAAAACTGGAGGTCTAGTGTCAGAGCTCCATACTCCCATTCCTCTTCCTCTTCCACTGTTGTCGTCAGCCATTTTGCTGACCTAGTCAGTCAGCGGCTCCCCCTACTGCCACGAGCAGGGAAGTTCCCTTGTGTCATGGCCAGCATTCCCTCTGATGATAAAACAGGTGTGTGCAACCTACCAAGGATGCAGTTGAGAACAAGCCATCATAGCTTAGTGTGCCTTTCCTGCTTAAAAATTACAAATAAACTAGAAAACAGCATGCGTATTCTTGGACAGAAAACTACTAGTATCTTCCTACCATTTCCAAAAATAATCTTTTATGATATCTTATAATAGCTGAAATTATATTTTGATGGACTGTAACATTTGAACTGCTAATCATAGAAACGTAAGGTTTTTTTTAATGAAAGCTTGGAGCCCAGTCAAAATGTACAGATCCTAACAGTACAGTTCTCCTGTGTCTCTACATGTCTATACGTGTCAATACAATATGTTGTTAAAAATGACAGGACTCAATATTTAATGAACCATTTTATGTTTTTTTTATAACAATATAAAAAAGTTTGGGCCACATATTCAAATGTTAGCACCAGGACAAATGTGGTTAGCATCAAGGCTATAACCTTGGGTTGCACTAGCGCTCCAGGTAAAGCCATATTACGAGGCCCCCGGAGCGCTCTCCAAACCTGACAGTGCCAAAATACTAACTGCACCTATACAAATGAGGAGGTCCCCACATGCATACTGGTGTAGTGGAATATACAAAGGTTTGTGGCAGCGGTAAACGGCCCCCAGAGTAGCACTGTCTATGGCTGCCAAAAAGCACATGTGTTAAGTGGTTGCTAAGCCTACACCCTCACCCCCCCGAAGGCAGGGCAGCAGTACTGTAGCCGCCTGTCCTGTGACAAGTTGCCTCCCACCCACTATTGCCCAGTTTACAGTATTGTATATTTCCTGGTGGTCTAGTGGTTCCCCCATACCCCGATTGTGCATTTTACATTAATGTGTATTCCCTGGTGTCATAGTGGTTTCCACACACCCTTTATCACCTGGTTTACATTAATGTATATTCCCTGGTGGCATAGTGGTTCCCCCGCACCCCCACTCACCCAGTTTACATCAATGTGTATTCCCTGGTGGTCTAGTGGTTCCCCCCGCACTCGCCCAGTTTACATTAATGTGTATTCCCTGGTGGTCTAGTGGTTCCCCTGCACTCGCCCAGTTTACATTAATGTTTATTCCCTGGTGGTCTAGTGGTCCCCCCAACCCCGATCACTCAGTTTACATTAGTGTATACTCCCTGGTGGTCTTGTGGTTCCCCCACCCCAAGTGCTAGTCTTCATAAAATTGGCAGCCAGCACAGCCCTCCTCTGGGAGTGCAGTCATGTATGTGTACTGTTTTTGTATATTTATGCTGTTCTATATGCATTGTATTTTACAGAAAAAGGGTGCTGTCCAGAGTAGGAAACAAATCCTTGCATGCTTGGGTAGCCCAGTGGTGTGGAGGGCTAATGTGTTGACTCCTTCCCTCCTGCCACACCAGCAATTTGTGTTCAGAAACGAGTATGGGTTGGTGGAGAGGGATGAGCATCCTAAGGTGAGCCACTGCCCTGCGTACCACCTGGACCCATGCCATCACCCGGACGCACTGGAGCAACCCTGGATGTGGACTCTGGGGGGAGGAGGATGGCCCTCCAGCCCCACCACAGTGGCAGTCTATAGGGGATTTGCTCCAGGTGGGTTCAGGAGAGGAGGGTGCCAGCCAAGGGGAGGTGGGGACAAGTGCAGGACTTCACCTGAGGAGTAAAAAGCTTAGAAAAAATATATATATATATATATATATCCCTGCATGCTTCAAAACCTACACATCTTTTTATTTTTGTTTCTTTTCGTTTTTTTTTACACATAGCTTTTTGGCCACTGGGGCCACCTTCGCCTGCTTCAGATTTGATTCCAGCACCCCCAGTCCCAGCTGCTACTCCCCCCACCGTCCCTCCAGCAGGGATCCACATGGGGAGGGACCAGAGGGTACTGGTGCCATCATAACAGCTGCTGCTGCACATTGTTTTTTTGGTTTTCTTCTGTGCTTCCCCTCCTCGGCACCCCAGTGCAGGATGTGCATCTCCATGCATGTCACCTCGGATGCACGTAACATCGTCCTGTGAGGGAGACAGGCTCCCTTAGCTCACCTCCGTGATCGTTATGGCACCAGAACCAGGGTACCTCCTTCCCCTGGTTGGGAGTCGACTTCCCAGGTCTGCTCCTGAAGCAAGGTCATTAACACGGAATCACAGAACACTTTCATTGGACCATCAGGCAGCGCTTTCTTTTACTGAGGGACACAGTTCAAGATTTAAAATATAGGCCAGCTTGTTGGTGCAACGGTAGCACTATGACTTCCAAAGCCAGCAACGTGGATTTAGTAGCAAGCTCGGGTCATCAAGGGCTGACCTGAGGGAAGAGAATCAAGCGCCACATGGATAGTTCTCCTCCTTCAGGGAGGGAGGGACAGGTGCCCAGCAGTGCATCTACCATCTAGTGGCAATCAGGTGGTAGTGCAGATGGGGCTACCAGGGCAGGAGGGACACTGCCAGGTGCAGTTGCCCATCGGCGCATGCTCACCCTGTGCATCATTGCTTGGCGACATCCCACAGATAACAATCTGGTGCTTCAATGGGCCCTGCACTGCTCGCTTGGTAAAGCCGTCCCTTGATTCTGCTCCAGAAGGGCTGGCCAACCCCATTGGCCTCACCACAGGGATCAAGCCATTGGAACTCAATAGAGGGGCAAGCCCTAGAGAATGCACGTGATAGGGCTGGGTTTACCAGTCAAAAGGGGGACGGTCAGTGCACAGCAGGAGAAAAAATATGAGTGAAAAAAAACATGGAAGAAGTAGTAGCAGTGCAGCCACTTGGCACAGTAGTAGCGCAGCCTCTTGCAGCACTGGCAATCCTGGTTTGGGAATGAGCCCCTGGCCATTGTCAGGGTGAGGAAGATAAATTATCCCAGAGAATACGATCCTCCTTTAGAGAGGGAAGGAGAGTCACTACCTTCATTGCAACACTGCCTCCTGGTGGATCACGGGAACTGTGGGATGGAGAATACCATCTGGGTTCTGCATTGGCACGTTTGGATATGCACCCTTGAAGCCCCCTTTGCAGACAGTATCCTGGGGCTGGAACAGACAAAGCAGAGAAGCCTTGGCTCATGAAAGATGGCTCTAGGTATTCCCAGGCCCAACTCCATTGCCTGTTTAGCCCTGCCAGTTGATCTCCTGGGGGGAAGCAGACCCAAGGATCCTGCCACAAGGGCATGTCATAGGGAGGAAGGGTAGCAGTTAAGATGGTGATGGAGCTGGGAGATGCTCTAGATGAAGGGGCCATACCAATGAACAAAGGACATAAATTCAGATTTATTAAAAAATAAGGGAAAGGCAAGGGAAGGTCCAGCTACACTATGTATGTTAATAGGGACACTCAGATGTCATGTCAGCAGGCCCATTGACGTAGTGGCAGGACTGCTGCTCATAACATCAGTGACCTGGGTTTAAGCCCCAAGGGGAGAAGAATCAGATGTCCCAGGGGACACAGTCCTCCTCCTTTGGGGAGGGTTTATGCCAGTCTCCATTGCAGCACTGCCACCTGAGTAATCACAGGTAGAAGTGCAAGCTGGAATGCTTTGGAGAAAAGGCTGTTGGCTGGCTCCGCATGGTGCCATGCATCTACATGCACATGCAGTGAATCCCTTGCTACTGATGTCCTGGGGTGGGAGGAAAAATCAGGTGTGAAATTCCCTGCCCTGCGAGGATGATGCCCTGTACCCTCAGGCCCTGCACAGTCTCCGATACCGAGTTGGAGGGAGGGCCTCAGGTAGGCATGACGTGGTTGGGTGGTCACTTGGAGCCAATAGGAGGCACGGGCCAGCCAGGATGCAAAAAGTACCAATAAGAAAACAAGCAGTGTCATCTCATGCAAGTTTAATTCTGCCACTCAACCTTGTGTGACCTAATGGTCTTATAACATTAAGAGGCACATCTCATTGCTTCTGTTATTTTTCTATAGATCATATCGGCAGGACATGACTAACTGTTAGTAACATTCTGATGGATTGGTTTAGCCTCTGAGGTATCCATCTGTACAGAGGACCATGCACATGTTGCATCCAGATGATCCAACCCACCTTTTATAATCTCGCCAAATATCATTCATCACAGCTCACATCTCACTTTCAATCATTCACAAAAGAGTTACCTTTTCTCCCTTTCAGATTTTCTTTGAGTCTGTCACACTGCACACTACAAGCCACTCTCTCAGCATTCCTATATTCTTATCATTCCTGTGTGCTGAATGAATGACTTGTAACGTGCAATGTGACAGGTGGGGAGAAAATCTGAATGGGAGAGAAGTATTTAATAAATCAGCATAAATATCCTCCAATCTTGAACATCAAGCACCCTCAAGTGGTTGTACTGTGGAGCAAGATGTAGTAAAAAAGACATGATTTATTTTTATTTTATTCTTTTGGTAACCGGATAAGGCCCGCTAGGCACAAGTGCCTGTTTACAGGGGCAACCTGGGAGCACTGGGGTGGTTAAGTGACTTCCTCAGAATCACACAGTATGCAAGTGGAGGTTGTGGGAATCAGACCCAGCTCTGCTGGATGTACCAAGCTCATTCACAACTTGTTACTTTAACCTCTAGGTTATACTGCCAGCCCCAGATCACTTGTTGTATAAGACCTTATATCTTACGTTGAGTAACATACCTACTGGAACCTGTAGTTGATGCTTAGGACTTCACAACACGAGCAGGCTTGATAGACCACTAGGGCTTCTGCTGGCAATTTTCTTATGTCCGTATGTTCATAATAGGAAATTAGAACCAGATACCAGAGATAATAATGCTTGTAAATATGTAAATAATATTCAATAACCCTCAAAATACAGCAAGCAAAACTCATTATCATAATCAAACATTTTTTTTACCTGAAACAGACAGCACCACATCTGAGTAAATTACAAAAAGGAGCCAGATCCACGTTTTCATTCAGACCCTTATTTTCTCTGGTCACAGTCTGAATATCCAAATATTTACTCCGCATCCAGCAACTCTCTCCAGATTGCCCCCCTTCCCCCAACAGAGACATTCCCAATACCTGTGAAACAGACCTGATGTATATCACCACTGGAATTCACCAAATGCTGTACTGTTGCATAACTTTTATCCCTATGTTGAATAGCTCTTACATGTTGCCCAGCACACAGTTTTAACTGGCAGATTGTTCTCCCCACATAGCTACATCACAGAAGCAGGTCAGGAGATGCAATACACCTGTGGACTCACAATTAATGAATTGTCTAATCTGAATTACTTTACCAGTACACGGGTTCGCAAATGATTTTAAATTGTTCACAACAGGGAAATATTTACACCTCCCACGCTTGTATGAATCGGTGGGAGGAGCCAGGAGACAGGGTGCCCCATAGAGGTAGTGAGTAGCGAAATGACTTCTCACAACACTATCTCTAGAGTTTCTGTGATTGTCTGTAGATCATCTTGGGGCCATCTCCATTATTTATTTATTCATTCATTCAGTCATTCATTCAGTTATTCGAGAAGTACCTTTGAGCACAAGTGCTTATTTAAAAAGCTTTCATGTCAGGGTCATTATAATACAATTAGGGTACAGAAAAAACAATGGCAAAGCAACATGCAGTGAGATACAGTCCAATGACAGTAATAAAACAATGAAGCAAATCACCACATAATGCAAAATCTACAAGTATGGGTATGTGCAGTTACAACAGCGTTGTAAAGATAGGTTACTGCAGAGGTCTTTTTACTGTTAATGATTTTTATTAATTTTTCAAGAAGACATAGAAAACAAGCTGTTAGTGATACATGAAATGTTGCTTTGATTAACAAAAACATCTTTGTAGTACATTGTATACCTCAATACAGGGCCCTAGTCCTTACCCTAATGTATCCCAGCATTACAGATAGATACACAGTGAAAACCCATGCAGTGGGGGTACTAGCTGTGAGATAATATGGGTGGGGTTATTAGTAATGGGCTGATGGACATGCTGGGTTATCCACCCTCTGAGGGGACAGGGCACTTCCTGACTGTATGTTTTGTAGCATTAGTATATTAGGCATTTTACCACCCACTGCAGCACTGTTATCTGTTACTGAATCAGAGTATTTACATGGTTGCAGTGTCGAGGTCCGCCAGGGAAACCAGGGGGTCGAGGGTCAGGAAGCAAAAATTCATGGCAACCTGAGTGAGCTGGGGGCGCTTACCCATGTTTGTAGCTTTGGAATCTCCAGGACCCTGTAACCAAACATAGGTACCCAAAGTATCTTGAACTTATTTGCAAATATAATCATAATATCACATTTGCACAAACAGAAGTATAGAGCAAATCCAAACAAACAAAAACTAACTGCACTGTCTCATTGTATTGGTTGATCCACGGGTGTGCTAGGGAAACTGGAAGGGGGTGGGCATATTGATGCTTTTATTTCACTGTGTTAGCATTGTGGAAACCTTAGGGTATGGGATTGGGATTGGGCAAGTGTAGCAGGGCGCCTACCTGAGATACTTGTCTGACAGTACCTTGAGTGTGCTATGGTTCATCCTATACCTCAGGGGAGGTGGGGGAGCTGGTGTAGGCCAGGTATAGGGACCAACACTCTTGATATTTATGAAACTGGTTGATTTGGGAATGTGATAGCCAATCCAGTTAGGCCACTTTGGCAAGGGATGACAAGATTGCCTCCACTGAAGGAATCCTGGGAGTGCGCCAGTAGCAGAGGAGGGCCCTTGTAACTTGTATGACCAGTATGGCTATCAACCTGAATTCACCTTTTGAGAACCTTAGGGTGTCTGGCTTTATACCCAGCAGGAGAACAAGGGGCATTGGACAGTATCTGTTTGCCCAGGACCTTATTGGCCAGTTGGCTGACTTGTTTCCAGAGTGACTGTATGTTGGGGCATGACCATAGAATGTGGAGGAGATCGTCCCTTGGTGCTTGGCACCTCTAGCACTTGTCATCGGGTGTGATTCGGGCAGTTCATATGACCACAGAGATTCTGTACCATGAGTGGAGGATCTTGTTCTGGATTAACCGACTGTGAGCATCCTGGAGTGAGGAGTGAGCTGAGCACAATACCTGGGCCCACTGGTCCTCTGTGATGGTTTGCCCCAGCAATTTTTCCCATCTATGTTTGAATTCTGCTGATTGGAAGGGGAGAGAGTCTCTAAGGTCAGCGTAAATTCTATCTGCCAGTCCCCTCTTGGTTGTTAGCCATTTCTCTATATGGGTTTTGGCTTTCTGAGGTGAGGTGTTGCAGATTATGAGAGTTACCGCATCTCTAACCTGGAGGTATATCCAGAAGTCTTTGTGGGGGAGGACCCAGGTTTACTGTAGCGTCTGGTAAGTTGCCACGCTGTGGGATCCTGGGTCTAATATATCTCTCAGGAAGAGGATACCCCTGGAGTGCCAAGAGGACCAGTTAATCGTCCAGTTGTCTATCAGAATTTGGGGTTTTTGCCAGATAGGGGTGAAGTCACATGTGACAGGTTTAGCTCCCAGTCGCCTGAGGGCCCAGGACCAGCTCTTGATTGAGGGGGTTAGAGTAAGATGGCCCTGCTGCTGTTTCTCTGTTGATAATCAGAGGAGGGATGCTGCTAGGTTTCCATATGCACCCATTGGGGGGATTGGACCTATAGGGGCTTATTCCATTGCACTGTTTGCGCAGCCTGGAAGGCATGCCTGTAGCCCTCCATCCATGGGAGGGTCCATCCCCCTGCTTTCCAGTGGGTACATAGTTTACTTCTAAATCTTGTTTTTTTTTCCTTCCCTTAGGAAGTCAATGAAGAGGTTGTTAGTTGTTCAAGCCCATATCGGGGATATGGTCATTGGAATGTAGGCCAGTATATATAGAATCTTAGGGGTGATGATCTTGTTAATGGCCGCCACTTTACCCATTAGCGTTAGATTTAGTGGCTTCCATCTGTCTAGCTCTGTTTTACAAGTGAGCAGAAGAGGGTGTAGATTTTCTTCCCAGATGTTTTCATATTTAGGGGATATGTGGATGCCCAAGTAGATAAGGCCTTTATCTGCCCATTTTAGCCCCGTGCCTTCGGCCTTGTCGGGTTGACAGTGAGGGTTTAGAGGCATGATCTCTGTTTTTGAGAGGTTCAGTCTGAGTCCCAATATTCCCGCATAGAGATCCAGTAGGGCTAGTAGGGGCTTGACCAAGGTGCTCAGGTCTGCCAGGGTAATCAGCAGGTCATCCGCGTACATTAATGTGGAATATTCCCTGCTCCCTATTTCCAATCCTGCTCTGTCAGGGTGTTGTCTTATTGCATTTGCGAGGGGCTGTACTGCTAGCATGAAGAGCAGTGGTGATAGGGGGCACCCCTGCCTTGTGCCTCTGCTCAGCTAGAAAGGGGGATAGATATCTATTGGTGGTAACCCTTGCCAATGGGCCGGCATATAGGGCTTGTGTCCAGGCATGGTACTTCTCCCCAGTACCCAGGTTCGTCAAGGTTTGATGAAAGTAGTCCTATTCAAGGGAATCAAATGCCTTTTCGAAATCGACCACAATCACAGCGGCTGTGAAATAAAGGGTTCAGGCTGTGTGCATCAGGTTAAGGAAAGACCTGCTATGATCGGCACTATTTCTGCCCTGAATGAATCCTACTTGGGAAGGATGAATTAGTGTGGGGAGGAGGGGACTCAGCGTATTGGCGAGAACCTTGGCATACACCTTGTTGTCTGCATTTATGAGCAAGATGGGTCAGTCAGTGGCTGGTAACATGGGGGTTTTGCCTTTTTGGGGAAGACTGTGATGGTGGCTTCCCTAAGTGTGTGTATGGGGGGTGGGGCAGCTGTCCTAAATCCTCTGATTCCTGAAAAAGTAGAGTGAGTAGAGGTGCAATTTGTAGGGCAAGTGTTTGGAGGAAATCGATTGGGTAGCCATCGCCACCTGGGGCTTTACCCTTACTGAGGGATAGGAGGGCAGTCATGACCTCCTCTGAAGTAATAGGTCCATGGTTTGTGCCTGCATGGAGGTTAGCTTGGGGAAGTTCAGCCACTCCAGGAAAGATATGGCTTCCACGTTGGGGTGTGTGTGAGTAGTAGTATACAGGTTGGTGTAGAATTGTTGCATAACTACAGTGATAGTTTCTTCCATGGAAACTACCCCAACTTGGGAGTTCTGAAGGCCATGTATGTGTCTATCGGACTGCTGTTTTTGTAGCTGGTAGGCTAGGATTTTGCCCCCTTTGTCTCCCCTTCACAGAATTTGTGTCTGAGCCTAAAAATAGCAATTTCGGCTTTCCGGCTGAGTAAGGTATTTATGTCCAGATGGCTTTCCCAGAACTAGTATTAACTCTGCTCTACTAGAGCTATCAGTGTCTAAAATCACTGGTTCGGCATATTGCTTCCACCTCTCTGCTGTACTGTTTACTGGGATGAGACTTTACCTTATGACCGGGCCTCATTGATTATCCTTGTACCTTGGTTTTTATTGTTATGTATTGTATTACTATGCCCATTTGAGCTATATGTTCTATTGTGCTACTGTATTATTTATTCTGTACCTACCAGGTCCTCCTTGAAAATGAGATTGCTCAATGAAGCTTCACCTGGCTAAATAAAGACTGATTGATTGATTGATTGATTAGTGTGGGGAGTGGGTCTGTTTTTTTTGGGGCCTTGTACAGAGTTTCCACTTGAATTGGCTCCATCTCCAGAGCCTTTAGGTGTTGTTCCCTCTCTCTTCTTTGTCGGGCAGCGAAGCCCATAATGTTGCTTCTCATTGTGGCTTTGTATACTTCCTAGATGGTACCTGCTGAGGTGTCAGCCACTGGGTTCTCCTTGAAGAAAGTGGCGGTTTCTTCTCGGGCCCAGGTAATAAAATTGGGGTCCCGCAGGAGGAGAGGGTTCAGTCTCCAGGAGGAGGGGGGGGATGTACAGCAGGCCCCCATGCTATGTATAGTTGTACTGGGGCATGGTCCAAGAGCAGCATCAGCAGGATCATTGAGTCTAGTGCTCTGTTGGTCATGGGGGGGTGGGGGAGGTCAGCCAGAAGTCTGATCTGCTGTGATTTGTGTACCCTTGAATGGAACATGTAGTCTCTGTCATGGGGGTGGAATAAGCGCCACACATCCGTTAGGCCTAGCTCTGCCATCATTTGTTCCAGGGCTTGACCTCCTCTAATTCTTCTCTTCTTTCTTTCTATTCTTCTCTTTGCCCATATCACTTCTGTCCACTGTTGGTACAAGGGTCAAATTAAAATCCCCGCCTAGCATAATGGGGCAGTTTGAGGGGGTCATGGCCTGCAATTCATCAGCCAGTGTGTGGAGGAAACTTGGTCGTCTTGATTTGGAGCATAGAGGTTACAGATAAGGATTGGGCCCGACGGGGTTCCCATGTGAGCCATCACCCATCACCCATCTCTCTAGGGAGTCAGACTTGGTAGCTGTTACTGACCATTTGAGATTTTTGTGGATGAGGATTGCTACACCACATTTCCTAGCTGGGGCACTGGAGTGTAATTCCTGCACCACCCAATCCTTCACTATGCTAGCATTGTCATTTTTGGTTAATTTGGTTTCCAGCAGGAAAGCTGTTTGGGATTTCGTTTTTTAAGGCGTGAAATGACCTTTTTCCATTTGACTGGGTTACTCAGGCCTCTAACATTCCAGGTGTCTGCTATTACGTCATCCATGATCAATTATTCGGGGTTATAGTGGCGGTAGATGTACAAGTAATGAGGGGGGCTAAAATCCAGGAGCTTTCGTGCATCTCCACCTTTCTCCACCCCATTCCCCTCGTACTCACCCACCCCCTAACCTGCCCCAACACCTATCAAACACTGTCCCCCTTCTGCCCCTCTTGTTTCTCCCTCCTACCACTCTCACTCATTTTCTCTACCTCGTCCCCTCACTTTAACCCCTCCCTCCTTGCTCCTCCCTCTTCTAATCCCACCCACCTAGTATTCCTCCCTCCTTCCCTCTACCCCCTCTCCCTTTTCCTCTCTGCCTATCTCCCCCCATTATTCACCCTTTCTCCTGTTGCTCCGCCAGCATAACCACCTAGCACTTATTTTGCTGTTTCTGCACTTGCGACAATGTCAAATCCATGACTGCCTACCCCTACCCCCTCCTATCCACCCACCTTGCTCCTCTTTTTATCACCCTAGGTTGGCTTTCCTTGTATGTACTGTATGACCTGCTATATATACACTTGTTTTGTTAATTGCACATTATTTGACACTGACTGTTTTCTACTATGCTAGTCTCTAACATGTATTGTTATTTTTGCTACTCTTTTAATGTGACCTTGCATAGATGTTTACTACTGTTTACGTGCACCCATTTCTGACGCGGAACCTTTGTAAAAGAACCTCTGGTTCAAAGGTACTTGTAATTCTAGTAATGAATTAATAAAAAAAAAAGGAACCTTCTTAATGCCCAGTAATCTAACAGTCGATGGGGAGCGTGGTAACACTGCTGGGCACTGTGGCTGTGTGGTCCATAGGGCTCTAGTCTAGGTGGGCCCTTGTTGTGTTCCTGCCATTGTTTCCAGGCACTTCAAGAACATACATTCATAGAACAGTGCAGAGAGTACATATAACACAATAACTATATTCAGTAACAACTGAGAACCATCTTGGAGAACTGTCATGTACTAAGACCAAGCACTCTTGGCGCAAAGCAGTTGATATGACTTCCCTGCGGAGTGTTTGTTGATATCCACCTCTAAATCAGGGTTACAGTTTGAGTTGGGGTTGCTTAAGCTTTCCTTAACTGTACTGGTGAGTCAGAACCACTGCCTTGGGGGGATACTGGGGGTAAGCTATATGCATAGGCCTACTGGTAACTACTGCTTGGGGTTTTAGCCAGTTTCCTGGTGGGCGGTGAGGGGGTAAACCCATTTCCCAGGTGGAGGAGTGCAGCTGCATTGTTTCTGGCTTCTCCCCTGTTTCACAGACATGGGTGGGGCCCTTGGGGGGTTCTTTTACATTATATCATTGCTCATTGACTGGGTCTTCTGTCGGCCACTCCTCCCTTCTTCCCACCAGGGTAGGGGCAGAAGGGGCCATGGTGGGGCATATCAAAGTAGGTTATCGCCTCTGTGTGGGCCAGGCCATCCCTAATCCCCTTGCCTGAATTCATCTGGCCCACTTTGGTGCCCCTAAAGTAGCCGGGGGGGGGGTCTTCCTTCTCTGAGTCGTATAGTACAATCTCTCCATTACTAAGCAATCAGCTGCACTGTGATGCATTGGAGAGGGAGTAGAAGGGGTAATGCATATCCCTACAGTGGCGGGGGTGCACATCTGCCCATTATGTTACCTGATGTGAGTGATTGCCCTGGGGATGGCTGGCTGGCTGGTGCTACGAGAATGCGCAGCAGTGTATGTGGCTAGCATGAGCCGGTCTTTTTAATTAGGCTCCCAAATCTGGTATTCTCTAATCTGGTGCGGTGGGGCTGTGCAGGTTAGGCCTTGTATCTAGCTCAGTGCTGTATAGACCTGGCCTGGCTCCACGCACGTCCAGTGGAGTCAAAGTCATTGTCTTTCGAGCTGTGGAAGGAGAGTGGGAGTGGTACCAGTTCCATGTCTGGGGAAGGGGGTTCCGGTGGCGTGAGAAACCAGGGCAGGGATCAGATGTGGGATAGTTTGAGTAGACACTTGGTCTGGTGCATCTGTCAGCAGCCCTGGCCCCATAGTAGAAGGAGAAATCAGGGCAGTGCAGGCTGTGAGCAGACCCAGGGGGGATGGGGGCCTTTTTGCCTGTCAGGGTGCACGTGTGTGCTGACCATCAGTATTGAAGGTTGCACCCGAGGAATGGGAGTCTACATGTAGATCCCGGGTTAGCCTTTTACGGCTGGTGGTTATACCGGGTTGTTCTAACCCCAGGAATCACTCATGATTAAACTGATGCAGTCAGCCTCCTGATTTGAAACTGCCCAGAGAGGTGGAATGCTATGCAGATGATGGAACAATAACTGGCTCATGCCAATTTCAAACTGCTGCACTCTGAGTGCTTCAGATTCTTTACTCCGCCTGCCTAGTGAAGATGTCCTGGAGAGCTCTCCTTCAACTTACTTCAGACACTTTAATTTGTCCGATAAGTACCTTTGTAAGTTATTAATTTTAGATTGCTGCCCTTATAAGTTAGCTTGGCGTAGTTTCCTAGTGTTTTATTGTTCTTTATCATTTTTTTGCGGTTCCCTCACAGTTCCGTGAAACTGAGGGTCTCGCAGTTCTCTGTGAGGTTTTTACCTCAAATTTAGTGTTAATTCTTGTCTATTCTATGGTTCCCTTTTGGATCTGTTGACCGTTTGTATTTTTATTTAAATTTAGTTTATTTTAGGTTCCCTCTTCTCTCAGGGAACCGATTAGTGCTCGGTTCCATTAACCGTTAGCGGTTGTTTACATTTAAATTTGTTGGTTCCAGGGAACCAGTTATTTTCACAAACATCTAAATTTCTATACTTTGCTCAATGTCAGAGGTCCCTGTTGATAAACCTAAAAAACACACAGGACCCACAGGGTTTAAATATTGTGAGTCTTGTCAGGTTATAGCAAAAGCAGACAAGCATTTCTCTTTGTGAGTTTTGTTTGGGAACTAATCATATTTTTTCAAACTGTGAAATTTGTAAAACTTTTTGTCCCAAGACTTTGAAAAAGAGATCTAAAAAATTAGAGGAAATGACTTATGCATCTGTTAGTACTGCAGAAGGAAACCCCTCTTCCTCTGTTCCTAATAAGGACAGGGGTAAGCCCAAGAATACTGACAAGGGGTCAGATAAGACTGAGCAAGGTAAATCTAAAAGAGCTGTTGAGACAGCAGCTGAAACTGTTCCACTTAAGAAAAAATACAAAGAAAAACATATTGCTGCACCTCCGGCCTAGAATGCTAAGGAGTTGCCAGCAGACAAAATATGCCCTCAGCCGAGAAGATTGCAAAGGCTTTACAGATTTTACAAGCCTTATAGGCTGTGGTCCTGGGTCCCACACCAGTTACACCAGTTTCTGTGCCAGTTCCAGCACCACAGGAACTGCAACCTCTGTATTGTAATCCAGAGGAGGATGAAGAGGAGTGTGAAGAGGAACCTATAGAACCAGCGGTCCCCCCAGAACAGGACTTTGGCTCCCCTCCAAGGGGACCAGAAGACTACACCTCTCATTATGCCTTTGTAAAAAAAAACATGGTGGATACCCTCATTCTCCCCCTCCAGGAGATGGAGGAGGATGTGGAGGAAGCAGATTTCCTGGATATGATGGGACTAGCTCCCACAAAACGCCTTCTGTTTCCTATGCACAAATCTTTGAAAAAGGCTGTGCTACAAATATTAAAGACTTCAACTTCGATACCTGGAGTGGAGAATAAAATAGATAAGAAATATCAGCTGGATAGAACCACTGCTGATTTTCTGTTCAGTCACCCTGATCCTGAAGGGTTGGTCCAGGCTGCTGCCTGTGATAAGGCCAGGATCCCCTTAGCAACCCATCCTCCTGACAAAGACTCAAGAAAGATGGATACAATGGGAAAGAAGGGGTATATGGCTGCCTCACTCATTGTTAGGCAGGCAAATTATATGGCCTGTGCTGTCCAATATCAGAAGGCACTATAGAATTCTGTCCTTGCCCTGTCTGATAAGGTCCCAGGTGAAGTGGCAGTCGACTTGAAAGAAACGGCAAGGGCTGCCCTTGATGCCACCAAATATCAGTTCCACATGGCAGTGGATGCTAATGATACCGCAGCCAGACTGATGGCTTTATCTGTCTCCCTCAGGAGATTTGCCTGGCTAAGAGCTACTAGCCTAACCTTGGACACTCAAGCTAAGGCTATGGATTTTCCTTGTGAGAACAGTTCCTTATTTAGTGACAAAACAGAGGCCTACATGAAAAGGGTGGAAGAATATAAGGCCACCTATAGAAGTAATTCTAAAGAAAAGCCTTCTGCCTCTTATAGGGCCCAAAATAGGGGAGGCAGGGGTAGGGGATCCTATCCCAGACCTTTTTTTCCAAGCACAGACTTTGCAGGTCTGCCAACAGCCGAGATGCTGTTTCAGAGGGAGGGGTAGAAGGGCCATGAGACGGGCTTCTCCTTCACCACAAATCCAGGCTCAGCCCACACAGAATCCCTGACGGGCTGGTACAGGTCGCTCCCCCACCACCATCAGTGGGTGGCAGATTGGCTCACTACCTCATTTGGCATGCCATCACCACAATCGAGTGAGTCCTGGAGGTTGTGTGCCAGGGGCTGTTACTCGGCTTCAAATCACTTCCCAAGCTGAGAGCAAGAACCTTTGCCCCAGTCACCTTCTGCAGACAGAATCCTACTGGAGTCAGAGGTAAAACACCTCCTATCAATCAAAGCAGTGGAACCAGTGTCCCTAAACCAAAGGGGCAAAGGCTTCTACTCCAATACTTCCTTACCAAAAAGAAAAATGGGGACTGGTGACCTATACTGGACCTAAAGCTTCTGAAGATGCACATTCTGAAGTCAAAGTTCAAAATGGTGACCCTCTCAATAATCATACCCACACTGCAAAAAGGAGATTGGTTAGCTTCCCTGAACTTAAGGGATGCCTATTTTCACATTCCTGTCGGATCAACTCACAGAAAGTACCTAAGGTTCAGACTGGCCTCAGGTCATTACCAATTTGCAGCACTCCCATTCGGTCTGACTTCTGCACCAAGGGCATTCACAAAATGCCTAGCAGTGGTGGTCGAATACCTAAGAAAACAAGATGTGACAGTCTTCCCCTACCTGGACGACTGGTTAGTTGTAGGCCATTCCCTGCAGCATGCAAGGCAGTCACTGACACTCACAAAATCCACGCTGGAATCCCTAGGTTTCCTCAATGAGCAGAAATCACAGCAAGAGCTAGTACAAGGGCTGGACTTCATTGGCGCAGAGCTGGACACCAGCCTGGGCAGAGCTTTCCTACCCGAGGACAGAGTGGACAGTGTCCTACAGATTGCAAGTTCCTTCATGCTGGGCAAGTCCAAGTCAGCCAGGGAATTCCTCAGGCTATTGGGACATATGGCAGCTGCCACCACAGTGGTGCCAGGTTCCAGATTCCAAATGAGAGACATCCAGTTTCATTTGAGACAGTACTGGTCACAAAGGACAGACCCTCTGTCCAGACTGGTTCCAGTCACCCACAGCCTACTGCAGGCACTTCAGTGGTGGCTGGACGAACACAACCCCAGGGTAGGTGTACCCTTTCTAAGGTAATAGCCCTCCCTAGTTCTCACAACAGATGCTTTACTTCTCGGTTGGAGGGCACACATGCTGGATCACACAGCAAGTGGCACATGGTCTCCTCAAGAGTCCCTGTTGCACATAAATCTGCTGGAACTCAGGGCAGTGTACCTGGCTCTACTGGCATTTGGCCCACATCTGCAAAACAAGGTGGTGCAGGTCAGGACAGATAACACCACAACCATATACTGTACCAGCAAACAAGGAGGAACCAGGTAAGCCCCACTTTGCACAGAGGCAATGAAGTTGTGGTCCCTGGCATACTCCAAGCAGGTATCTCTATCTGCCATACACCTTCCAGGGAATTACAACGTACTGGCAGATTCTCTCAGCAGGATATGTCAGGACCACCACAAGTGGTTTCTGAACCCTCAGATTCTCAGTGCAGTTTTCAGAAGGTGGGGGCACTCCAGATGCGGATCTTTTTGCCTCTGCAGAAAATCAATTGCCCCTGTACTGCTCCAGGTCCCTTCACAAGGGTACAGTTCCCCTGGATGCAATGGCCCTGGATTGGTCAGGGAAGTTTGTGTGTGCCTTCCCTCCTTTCACAGTGATATTCAGGACCCTACTGAAATTAAGGTCCCAATCGGCAACAGTGATACTGGTGGCACCGGACTGGGCGAGGCAACACTGGTACTCACTTCTACTGACTCTGTCAGTGGCCTCCCCAATTTACTTGCCCAGGAGGCACAACCTGCTGACCTCCTTTCAGGGCAGGATCCTGTATCCCAACCTCAAATCACTGAGACTCAAGGCCTGGCTCTTGAGGACTTAGAGTTTGCTAACCTCAAGCTATCAGAACAAGTCCCGACAGTGCTTGGGAGCTCCAGAAAACCTTCCTCTAGAAAAACATATTCCTCTAAGTGGAAGAGGTTCTCCATTTGGTGCTCAGGTAAGGGTACTGACCCCTGCATGGCTGACCTTGCTGTTCTCCTGGATTACCTGACACACCTGCACTCATTAGGACTGAGGCCCTCGACCCTTAAGGTCCACCTGGCTTCAGTCTCGGCTTCCCTGTCAGCTAGTAAGGAAAGGTCCATGGCGCCTCATCCAGTGTTCAGGAAATAGTATAAGGGTCTCAGCCTCCTTCACCCTCCTCTGAGAGAACCTGTCCTGGTCTAGAATCTAAATATCTGCATGGCCAAGCTGATGGAGCCACCATTCGAACCTATGGCAACTGCAGACCTGAAGTATGTCACCTGGAAAACTGTGTTTCTGGTGGCTATCACCTCTGCCAGGCGGATCAGTGAGCTGCAAGCCCTGTGTACAGATGTGGACTACATCTCATTTCACATGGGAAAAGGAGATCCTCAGAACCAATAGGAAATTTCTCTCCAAAGTGGTATGTGATTTTCACTTGAATCAGTCTATGACTCTTACCGGTTTTCTTTACAGAGAACTCCAGTTCTCCAGAAAGGAAACTTTACTGCCTCGATGACAAGAGGGCACTGAGCCATTACATTGACAGAACCAAGGCATACAGACCAGGACAAACACAGCTCTTCCTCACTTATGGTGAAGTGGGTAAAGGTAGAGCTGCCACAAAATGTACAGTTGCTCGCTGGACAGTGACATGTATTCAGTTTTGTTACAGTAAAGTGGGTAAACAGGCACCCCTGAGCATAAGGGCACATTTCACCAGGGGTACAGCTACATCAGTGGTAGCTTCAAGAGATATCCCACTACTGGAAATCTGCAAAGCAGCTACATGGAAAATAGTGCACACTTTCACAAAGCACTACAGCCTGGATCTACAATTCAGAAGTGATGCCAGGTTTGGCACAGCAGTTCTGCAGAACCTGTTCCCCAAATAGGTTCTCTGCCCAACCTCCAAAGGTACTGCTTGGTAGTCTGCATCAGTTTAATCATAATGAGTGATTCCTGGGATTAGAAGAAAGCATTACTCACCATAGTAATCTTGTTTCTTCAAAGGGATCACTCATTATGATTAAAACACCTACTCTGCCTCCCCTACTAGAACCTTACAAAAAAAAAGTGGAGGGAATTTTTTGTTCTGCATCTCTGCTTTAATGTTATATATAGGCCAGGTTAGAGACTCACCCTTTAAACCAGTTGGCTTCCTTGTGGTCTCATTTTAGGTCTGTCTCTTGGGGATTTTTGATCTTGGGGGTCAGTTTTTTCTTTATTATGTAAAGATTAGCTAGGGGGTATTATACCCAGTTAGGCTCCGTAAGAATCTGAAGCACTTAGAGTGCAGCAGTTTGAAACTGGCACAAGCCAATTAGAGTTCCATCATCTGCATAGCATTCCATCTCTCAGGGTAGTTCAACACAGGAGGCTAACTGCATCAGTTTAATTGTGAGTGATCCCTTTGAAGAAACAAGATTACTATGGTGAGTAATTTTTTCTTCTGTTACTGGGGTAGGCAGCTGTTCACGGGTGTATATTACTTATTTGTTGCATCATTGCTATTAACAGACAAGCAACCTATTCAAATCACACCCACCCTATTTCCCCGCTTTGGGCATGTATTGGCAGTCCTGTGAACAAATTCACTTTATGTGGGCCTGTGTATGGACCTGCCATGGTGGCTTGGGGTTTGGGGTCAAGGAGGGTGACCATCTTCCTAAAGCTCGCTTACATCGTGGAGGAGGGGGAAGGGTCAAACAAACCTGATAGGCTGTGTATATTCATGGCCTATGAAGGCCATGGCAGCATGAATGTGATGCCTTGTTAGTCCCCCCCACTATTCTGCTGCCCCTTACCCTCCAAATACCCATTACATAAGTGAAAGCCCACTTATCTGACATATAGGAGTTGATGGACCATCCTGGGGTCCCGCTGGGTGGACTGGTCCAGCTGTGAGCATGCTTCTTCTTGGGATGGATCGTGGCATTGGTGCTGGTCGTCAGATCCGTCTGGGCATAGCCCCAGGCATCTTCGTTGTACTGTGTTTGCAGGTTTCCTCTTGTTGGGTGACTTCTGGCTCGGGATGTTGTTGGGGCACAGCTGTGGAGTCAGTGGGTGCAAAGTTAAGGTCCATCAGCACCCGGGGCTCTTGAGTTCAATTTGCCCAGCAGTACGAAACAATTACTTGAAAAGTAGTGGCTGTACACAGGCTCCCTCTGTTCCAGGCGGTCTCTCTCCTCATGGTACTCCTGGTGCTGACCTCTAGTGTGGTGCGCAGTAGCATCTCTGTCAGTGGGGTGTGAGCATCTGTTGTGCCGGGTGGATTGATGTCGCTTCTTGGAGTGAGCTGGGAGGGACCCACAGTCATTCCAGTCTTCGCATAGGGAGACATCTGTTAGGCTTTGATGTACAGAACCATCCTCAGGCATGGACCGGGACATACCTCTGGAGCTTTGGTTCACTTTCAGTTTGCTTTTAGGGTCCTCTTGCACCACATTGATTTCTCTTGGCATAGTCTGTTGCAGGAAGTCCATCAAGGAATCTGGAGTACTAAAAGTGATCGGGGTACCGTTATGTATGATGTGCATGTTAGCTGGGTACCTCAGGGAGAAGGCAATTCCTAATTGATGTAGCAAGTGTCTGGCTGGAGTGTATTCCTTATGTAACCCTGGCAACATTATACCAAGGGCTATTACCCCTGCATGTATCCCTAATAACAGGTTGAGGAGCCTAGGTTCATAACTACCTAGTATGGGGGGGTGGGATCCCTACCAGTAGTAGTGCTATAACTATGGTGCCTCCACCCAGAGAAATTACATGGGTAACTACAGTAGGTACAGCCTTCTGGGAAGCTAATACCACCCACAATCCCACCTAGTGACCTTTTACAAAACCCTGAAGAGTTGCAGTGTTCAGCAATTAAAATACCAAACAGTTTGACCACTAATAATATGCTCACGGTCAGCCCACTTACCAACAGGGTCTGGATCTCTGGCTCGTGCCCCGTGTCCTGTAACCCCCTGCACAAAAAAGTGTTTCAACAATACCACTATACACTTTCAATATGCTTTGCAGTACATTCAGTGACTTTAGACTAGGTAATAATATGCTCACAAGACAGATTAACATTAAAACTGTAAATCAGATTTATTAAGGGGGACGTGAACAAGGGAGGGGCTAACATTTAGGTAAATGATTAATATTCTGATTTAATTCAGGCTGTTCATGCATGCACGTTAAGTCCCAACCATATAGTTCAACTACACTGGGTACCCAGAATGTTAAACAGGCTAGCCTGAAGCGTCGCCCGTGGGTGGCCACGTTGCAGCTGATGTTAGGGCCCTTTGTTGGAAAGAAAAGCAGTTAACCATGCAAACAACCCAATTATTTGTAATCCTGAGCTGGAGGGCTCAGTCCTTTGTAATCCAAGAAAAGTAAAACAATTAGATGGTACCACAGATGATTTAAACACCTGTTGCAGGTAGCTACCCTGATTTGTACTCACGCTACCAGAATCTGGATGTTGAACAGGTGATATGTAGACGTCGTGGTGATGATCTAGGAGGCCAGGGGAAGCAGAGCCGACACGGTTCACCTTCAGGCGGTCGCTACCTGCTTGGTGGTGTTGGGCAGGGGGCCGAATCCCCAGGCTGGTCTTTTGCCGAGAAGGTCTCTGATGCACTAGTAGCGACCTAGGCTGAGATGGCAAGGCCCAGGTAGGATGAACAGTTCAGGCAAAGTTTGTATCTTCTGCTGGTGAAGCCTCCAGTTGGCATAACAGTTTCTCTCGTGGGGAACCAATCTCGACCCATGAAAACACATTCAGCACATTTAAATCATTAACTACTTTAGACAACAGTTCAGATTCAGTCTTGTTGCAAATTACAGCTTACTGCGTAATGCTCTCAGTCCAAGGACGTCTCACACACAAGCTGGGCCGACTACTTAGCAAAATCTTTGGTCTGAATCACAAGTAGCGCTGGTAACACTTTTTACTGGTCTGCTGGAAGGCAGTTCCAATGCCCGATCCCCTTTTGGACTGGAGGAATGTCCACAGGGCCTTCCCTGTGAAAAGCAGCACAGAGCCACACAGGCTCCCTTCTCCTCGATGTTTCGAGCTGAACTCCTAACTGACTCACTTTAGATAGTCCCTCTTAAGGCAAACGGCAGGGTTCCAGAGATCCAGTTGGCTGAGCAAGCTGTCATTTACAGTCTGAGCACTCTATTTGGCTGGATCCTTTGGCACCAGGAATTTGGCCCTGTATTTCCTCCACAAGTCACTGGTCTTGTCCCATGAGCCCCTGCCAGACATCTTGGCTCGTGATTGGCTGTTTCACTCCCAAAATGGTGGCTGCTGAAAAATATACTGTCTCCAAATTGCAGTCTCACATGTTTAAAAGTCTGGTGCACCCAGGTACAGTATTTGCTTTTATTTATTTTAAACCCCCACATTCTTGTAGCCCCTTACTGTGCCCTTTCAAATGAGCCCATATATGTGTATATCACCCCTGCAGAACCCCAGTCGCTGCTGCCGTAACATAGACCCCCCACCAGGTAGCAGGCAGCACTTCATAAATATTTATGAGTGGCTCATGAATATTAATGAGCCCTCGGTAGAGCTCTGCATTTAAACTCTTTAGATTTGCCCCAAAGCGGCATTTGAGACACAGCTTTCTGGTCACCTGTCATCTTTAAACTGAGGAGAGGCGCCAGGATCGAGAAATTCCTTTTTGTCTGACCACATTGGAGGCTGGGATGCAAAAGGTGGCAACCGCTCCTACGCGAGTGCCGGCGACCTGCAAATAGGGCCGGCAGCTCGTGTTTAAACAAGTAAGTCTGAACTGGCTAAATAAATAAACTAACTGCGTTGGGAGCTGCACGGAGGACTTTGGGGCACACGGAATGACTCTGGCATGGCGGGGGATACAGCGGGACGCCAGGCAGCGGGAGGAAAAATGGAAGAGCCCTGAAGAACGGGGGCAAATGAGGTAAGCCCCTGATGGGGGGGTTACATCTCTCCCCTGCCTAAAAAGCTTGGCGTCCGTGCCAAGACTATAATAAACTAACACTTATAACAACACACTACTATACCTTAAATACTATAGCATTATCAGGCCTGACATACAACACCTATGTACAATTTTAGCATGCTGTCACTTTGAATTCAGCACTTTGTCAAGACATTTCTGCATTCAGTCATTACATTTTGTTTTTCATCAGGTTAACCATAAGAATAACATTTGACCTTTTTGCTTTGTCTTTAAGCATTTGCTTGAGCAATACAGACATATGGGGCACCTTTCATCTGATCCTCTAACTCTGTAAGGGTGACCCCTAAAATACTGGGTTGGAAGGCTTAACTATTACTTGGGAAGATGCAGTGAACACTAACTTGGGCAGGGAATTTGCTATATATATATATATATATATATATATATATATATATATATATACATATACACATACAGTGTATATGTATATATATATATATATCCCTTTGTGAACTACATTCAAGGGGAGATCTACAGTCATTCCTGGTGTGTCATACGTGAGTCGAACCACTGGCTTTCCCTGCTCTGTCTGATCCTCTAGGTGAAAGGGGCACTGGCACTGGTCTTTGAGCTTTAGCATTCGGGGTAGCTATTCACGGCTCATTGTCCACCAATAAGACAGCTTCTGAAGAAAGAGGTACCACTGCACTTGGTTTAACACTTGAACTTTCAGGTTCTTGAGACCCAAGTTCGTCTGAGAGAGGTATTTCAACAAAGTTCGAATCATTTAACACACTGTTACCACTTGCAGGACTAACATTATTGTCTGGCACTTGATCCAGTTCATTAGGCCCACTGGTTTCAGCATCACCATTTTCTTGATCAGAATCCGATATTTCAATTTCTGATAGTTCCACCAAGTATAATGAGATAGCTATGTCAGAGCTCACACTTTGGACATCACTGTCAGAAGGTTTGGGTTAAGTGGAGGAGTCAGGATGACCTGGCGTTACTGGACTACTTGGATCATCTCCTCTGTTACACAAAGGGTTTCCTTGAAATACTTGAGCTAGTTCAAACGAAGGAAAGAAGACAGTCCCAAAATCACGTTCATCATCAACTGAATTGACAGCGTCCTGTTCTGTACTGATTGTAGCAGAGGGTAACAACTGTGGCTCATCAATAATCCAAGGCTTTGATTGTTTGCGTGCAGTAGAACGAGTGATGGGACCTGTTAGAGCAGGATCTAGCAATGCAGTGCCTATAACTATTTGTCCAATGGGTAATAGATGATTTCCATGAATAGTCTTTACAGCCATAGGGTCCTTTTCTGGGCGTACGTTATATACTGGCAAATCAGCTAGTTTACTGATTACAATGCAGGGCTGGTGACTCCATTTGTCAACAATTTTAAGTTTACCCTGGAATCCCAGCTTCCTCATCAGTACTCGGTCCCCAGGTTGCAACTCTTGAGCTTTGACCCTCGTCGTGACGCACTTTATTTGCTAGATTTTTTCTTGGCAGCCATGGTGTGGACAAGTTGATAACGCATGTTTTAGTTGTGCTTTCAGTTTTGAACGTACTGCAGATAGTTGTCTGAATGTGCTCCATCAGAAGAAACTCCAAAACAGAAGTCAACAGGTAGTCGAACTTCACGACCAAACATAAGTTGATAAGGGGAGAAACCCGTTGCGTCATTCTTCGTGCAGTTATATGCGTGGACTAGTGCACTGATTTGTTGGCTCCACTTTGGTTTGTCTTTTGGGTGCAGGGTGCCAAGCATATCTAACAATGTTCTAATAAACCTTTCGGGTTGTGGGTCTCCTTGGGGGTGATATGGAGTGGTCCTGGACCTTTGAGCACCCCAGACAGATAACATTTCTTTAATTAAATGGCTTTCAAAGTTCCGACTTTGGTCAGAATGTATGCGCTTGGGAGCACCATAATGAACAAAGAATTTCTCCACTAGAACTTTTGCCACTGTGGTGGCTTTCTGATCATTTGTTGGATAGGCCTGAGCATATCTGGTAAAATGATCAGTAACGACAAGCACATTTCCAATATTTCGGGAATCCAGCTCTAAACTTGGGAAATCAATGCATACAAGTTCCATAGCCGCACTGGTGGTTATGTTAACCAGAGGAGCTGCTCGTTGAGGTTGCGCCTTTCACTGGAGACATCTGCCACAAGTTTTAATGTATTGCTCAATGTTCACACCCATCTTGGGCCAGTAAAAACATGCACGGGCCAGATGTAAAGTTCTTTTGCTACCCAAATGTCCCATCTGATCATGGAGAGATTTTAAAAGCACATTTTTGAATCTGGAAGGAAGTACAAACTGTTTCTTTACCACCTTACCTTGACTGTCTGTAATTTTTCTTTGAGCTTGAGTTTAGGCCCTTCTCGGAACAACAAGGCAGTATGCTGATCAGTGGATCACAACTTGGAAACATCTTCCCCTTTCTGTAATGCATTTAAGACTGGTTGGATCATAGGATCTTGCTTTGAGAGGGTTCCTGCAGTAGGTCTTCACAGATTGGACTGCACCCCCTGGAGTCAGGACCACACAGCAAAATTGTAGCTAGCAATCATCAGTGGGGACCGCCCCCGGCATCAGGTGATGGACATCAGCGCGACTATAAAAGGGGGCGGCCCCCCGCCCGCCCTCCAGTTCTTTCCCGATGTCGACCTGTATCATCATCCTAATGTGGTAGAACAGCTTCAGTCATCCGCCATTTTCTAAACATTTTTTTTGATAATCTTTATTTCTGAATCTTCCTAATACATAGCGGTGTATGTCATCTCATCGGCCCAAAAAGAAGTGCTCCAAGTGCGGCGCGCATATCCCACACGGGGACGACCATTCCTGTTGTGTCCTCTGTCTGGGGCCTAAGCATAACTCCGTTGAGTGCTCCATCTGCCAGGGCTTCAACCAGGCAACACTCACCCATTGCAAGAGGACCCTTGATGCCCATTTATTGACCCAAAGACTGGCATCGATGGAAAAAGAGTTCCAGGAGCTGAGGGAAAGATTGTCATCGCTGGCCCCGGAGAAAAAGAAGAAGGAGAGCCACTCTCCACAGAGGAAATCCAGCCAGACAGCCACTGCCATCTCAGGTGGGGCCCCCACCTCCGTGAGTACCCACCTCCAGGGCCTTCTTCCGCTCTGGCAGACCGGGCACCCTCCCCCCCCGAGGTCAGCGAGCAGTCGGGGGTTTCCTGTTTGAAGGAACTAGCTCAGGTACCTGCTTCAAGTCCTGCCGTTAAGTCATCCTCTGGCTCCGCCATCGAGCGCCAGGCCCAGGCCGATCAGCCTGACTCTAGCCTCCCGGCTTCTCTCAGCCTGGGCACGGTCTGTAAGCCGGTCTACGGGTTCTCCATCGACCGCCAGGCTGTCACCTCTGAGTTGGACACCGGACCAACCGCTTCCCACATGGCATCTTCTCGTCTGTCTAACTCCCTCATGGACCCAGACGCTGGGCAGAGAGAGCTCGCAGGTACCTCTTCATCCCATCAGGGTTCTTTCTCAAGGGATTCGCTGTCCCTCTCCGACCTTTTTGGGCATGATCATCAGGACTCTCTTCCGTCGGTGACTTTACCGGATCTGGCGATGGGGACTTTTCCTGACCTCCCCCCTTCACCTGGTCCTGTTCTGCAGACAGATCCTCACCTGACGCTGGATCCCTCGCCAGACAACTTTGGGAGTGGTATGGACCCCATCCCTTCTGAACCTTTGGGGATTCTCCCTCCTAGCTTGCCGCTGGACCCGACACCTAGTGGTCCTTTGGTGCTGCCTCCGGCAGGGCCTTACATTCCATCGTTGGGCCTGACCAGGTATTATCCTGGATACACTCTACAGTATCCGCAGTATCTGACGCCGGGGGCTCCGTTGTCGGGATACCTTCTTCTGACGCCATGTTACCCAATGCCGGGACAGGTCACACATTATCAGAGTTACCAGTACCCTTACTGGTACCAGCCACCTAGCTACCCTTCTTACCCAACAGAGTACCCAGGAATCCACCACCACCTCCTCCTCCACCTCTGCCACTACAGACAAAACAGGGGGCTGTCCCTGCCTGGTGGAAGAATGCGAAGTCCCAACTTCTCCAAGAGTTGGGCCAACCTCAGATAGTGGTTAGGGCCACCCCACCTCACAGAGTTTTACCTGGTAGCCCGGCACCTTCTAGCCAAGTCTCGGACAGAGGCTTGGGCATTCTGCCCTCTGGCATAACCAAACATAGACTCCCTATCCCAATTCCAGAGATTTCTTTGCCCAGTAGACCGGAGTCATCTGAATCAAATGAGGAATCTGATGTGGGGGACCAGTCTGAGCATCATTCTCCCATTGAGCCTCAGCCAAAAGAATCACCTGGATCCCCTTCAGAGGACCCATCCTTCACTGAGCTCCTCTGGACTATCCGGAAATCCTGTGGATGGGCCTCTCAAGAACTGGACCCCAAACACAGGAGGTTGTCGGAACACCTGGACTTGGTCAATGCGGACCCCCTCCCAATCTCCCCTTTGGATGGGGCCACATGAAGATCTTACGTCCACAACCTGGCAGCAGCCGTAGTCCATACTGGCCGTTTCCAGGAAGGCTGATAGGACCTACCACCCCCCGGTAAGGGTTTCCCACTTAACGGCCCAGCCTAAGGCCGATTCTATTGTGATCACGGCTGCTCATGATAGATAAGCCCAACCCAAACATCTCAGCACCTCCCCTCCAGATAAGGAGTTGAAGCAGATGGACCAGTATGGTTGTAAAATCTATTCTTCTTCCACTTGCGCCATTTGCTCCTTAAACTACATGGCCCATTTGGTGGCTTTCCAGAAATCCTCCTTATCGGATCTGGAAAAGGATCTCCAGGAGATTCCCATTGAGCAACTCAGGAACAAGCTCCTGGAGAAGGGTAGGATGAAAAGATCATCCTGCCACTATGCTCTCTGTGCCACCTACAACTTTGTGGACTCGGTGGCACAGGGCGCGGCTACTGGCATTTGCCTGAGACGCCTTGCTTGGCTTTGTCTGGTGGGGTTGGCTCAAGATGTGCAGAGTTCTCTTCTGGACACCCCCTTCAGGGGTCCAGTTCTGTTTGGCAGCAATGCCAAAGATATTATCATGGAGCTGCATGACAGTGGCAAATCCCTGAAGGATGTCCATTCCATGTATTGTTTGTGCCCAAAACAACAGCAGCAGCCATTTCGCCACCAGTGGAAATGGAATAAACAGAATTAGGGTAGATGACCAAACAAGCTTCACCCCCCCCCCCCCCGGGTTCCAGTGCTCAAACCCCCTAGGCCAAGTTTCCCAAAACTGCCTCTGGGGAAAGTGCCCTCTCCTCCGCATCCTGTCTTCCTAACCCCCCCCGCTCACTCCCTCCTATTCCCACAGAGGAACCGGTGGGGGAAAGATTCGGCTTCCACCTGGCAGGTGGAAGGCCATAACCACAGATGCATGGGTTCTCCAACTCATAGAAAGAGGTCACTTGATAGAGATGCTGGGGAGACCTCCCTCAAACCCACCAGGAAGGCCGCACTACCTATCAGACCAACATCATCTGGTCTTCAAAGAAATTCAAGCTTTACTGCAGGAGGCAGCCATGGAGTGAGTTCCACCAGAACACACAGGAAGGGGATTTTACTCCCATTTCTTCCTGGTTCCCAAAAAGACGAGGGATCTAAGGCCTATCTTAGATCTCAGCATGCTCAATCTGTTCATAGAGTACAAGAGGTTTCGCATGCTGACCCTTCAGGGACTATTACCCCTGCTCCAACCCAACACTTGGTTGTGCTCTCTGGATATGCAGGATGCTTACCTCCATATCCCCATCATACTGGCCCATCACCGCTTCCTGAGGTTCTCCTTCCTGGAGGATCATTTCCAGTTCAGAGCCCTTCAATTTGGCCTCTCTTCGGCACCTTGGGTATTCACCAAGTGCCTAGCGGTGGTTGCGGCATTCCTATGCCGCAGGGGCATTTACGTGTTCCTGTATCTGGATGACTGGCTTTTCTCAGTCCCTTCTCCAGACTGTCTGAAGGAATCCCTTTTCTTCACTGTGGACCTTTTTTTCCAGTCTGGGCATTTTTGTGAACTTTCCCAAGTCCCAGCTGGTACCCTTCCAGGACCTCCAATTTATTGGAACGGTGCTGGACACAATCCAGAGCAAGGCCTTTCTCCCAACAGACAGAGCAGAGACCTTAATCTCTCAAGCGGCGCTGGTGGCTTCATCACGGTGGACCATGGCGCGTTCGGTCCTACCGCTGCTAGGGTTGATGGTGGCTGCCATACCCACAGTCCCTATGGCCTGACTGCACATGAGGGTTAGCCAATGGTCTCTTCAAGTCCAGTGGGACCAGTGCCTGGATGACAAGGACCAAAGAGTCCTAGTCTCCAACAGCCTACAAAAGGATTTCCTTTGGTGGCGGGACCCAGCCAACCTCTCGGTGAGGGTCCCTTTCCACCCTGCGTCTCCCTCCATGATTCTCAGCTCGGATGCCTCAAACTTGGTATGGGGAGCACATCTGGGAGACCATCGGACTCAAGGCTCTTGGTCGTCCATGGAGGAGAACCTTCACATCAACATTCTGGAGATGAGAGCAGTGCTGTATGCTCTCCAGGCTTTTCAGTCACTTCTGATTCCGGGAACACTTCTTATCCAGACAGACAACATGGCTACTGTCTGGTAATTAAACAAACAGGGAGGCACCCGGTCGTACCCTCTTTGCAGGGAGGCGATGTGGGTGTGGTGCTGGGAGGAACAGCATGGCCTATCCTTGACAGCAGTCCACGTGCCAGGTGTTCACAACATTCTGTTGGACAGTCTCAGACGATCAGTCGCCAGGACTCAAGAGTGGGAGCTAAAGCAGGCAGTAGTAGTAGAAGATCTGTTTCTTCAATGAGGTCGGCCAGACATAGATCTCTTCGCCTCCCCATCAAATGCAAAACTACCCAGCTTTTGCTCGCTCGTTCCCGGGCGTGGTGCTTTTTGGCAAGATGCACTGTCTCTTTCCTGGACAGGGAGATTTCTATACGCTTTCCCTTCCTTTCCTATCCTACAGAGGGTTCTGCTGAAGCTTCAGGCAGAGGGGGCACACATGATTCTAATTGCCCCCCTCTGGCGTTGGCAGATTTGATTCCCGTTGCTGAAGCAGATGGCACTGGAACCCCCAGTACCTCTTCCTCTCTCTCATGACCTTCTGTCCCAGGAGCAGGGCACCCTGGTATATCCGAGCCTCAAGCCTCTTCATCGACATGCGTGACACCTGTGGACTCAGTGATTTCTCGCTATGTCTCTCTATGTCTCGCAATGTCATCTCTTCCGGAGTCGCTCAGGTCTTAGTGGAGGCTAGAAAACCCTCTACCAGATCCACTTCGCTATGAAGTGGAAGAGGTTTTCCATTTGGGCATCAGCTAAAGGTTTAGATCCATTTTCATGCTCGGCCTCCCAGGTTTTAGAGTACCTCTTGCATCTGTCAGAGTTGGGCCTCAGTTATTCCTCCCTGAAGGTCCATCTCTCTGCGATTTCGGCCTATTACCTTCCGGTGGAGGGCAAAACCCTAGCACAGCTAGAAGTTTCCAGAACTTTCTTGAAGGGGATCCTTCACATCAAACCTCCAGTCTGGAATCCTGCCCCCCCCCGGGATCTGAATTTTATGTTAGAAAAGCTTACTTTGCCCCATTATGAACCAATAGCAAGCTGTGATTTGTGTTTTTTAGTGTGGAATACGCTCTTTTTAGTTGCTATCACTTCAGGTCGAAGAGTTTCAGAGCTTCAGGCTCTAGTTTTTAGAGAGCCTTATTTAGTTTTCCACAGAGACTGGGTGGCTCTGTGGACTAATCCATCCTTTCTTCCGAAAGTGGTTTCGGAATTGACCCTTAACCAGAACTGACAATGTTTTTTCCCGAACATTCCAACAGGGGGAGTATCTTCTGCACACTCTTGATGTGCACAGGATTTTGAGATATTATGTCTCAAGGACTAAGGAGGTTCACAAATCGAACCAGCTCTTTGTAGCCTTCACCCCTAAATGCCAGAGTAAGGCTATCACAAAACAGACTTTGTCAAGGTAACTGGCAAATTGTATTCACTACATTTATCAGAAGTACGAGAAGCTCCTTCCAGGGACGGTTAAGGGCCACTCTACTAGGAGTGTGGCCACTTCTACTGCCTTTTTCAGGAATGTGTCCACTGCGGACATCTGTGCAGCAGCCACTTGGTCCTCCATCCACACCTTCACTAAACATTACAGCCTAGACATTGCTTCTAGGCACAGGGCTGGCTTCAGCCTTGCAGTCTTGCAAGATCTTCTGTCTTGATAGACCTATAGTTGGCAGACATTTTCCTCTTCCCGGATCCTTATCTTCGACTCCTCCTTTATTCGTTTGACTGCTTGGTATTCAGTCCTATCAGTGAAGACGTACTACAGGAACCCTCTCAAAGTAAGATATAGCAGTTACGTAAGAACTTACCGTAACAGTAGATCTTCGAGAGAGGGTTCCTGCAGTAGGTCTAGATTTCTCACTCACCTTCCCCCAGCTACTGTGTTTTTGCTCTTTTATTCCCTGTCCAGGACTTTGTCTCATCCAGGGAACAGGGTCCCAGGAGTTTTCCACTCCTTTTTTCTGCTTCCTCTTTAGAGATCTCCGGCGGAAGAACTGGAGGGCAGGTGGGGGACCGCCCCCTTTTATAGTCACGCTGACATCTGCCACCTGACGCTGGGGGCGGTCCCCACCAATGATTGCTAGCTACAATTTTGCCATGCGGTCCTGACACTAGGGGGCTCAGTCCTATCTGTGAAGACCTACTGCAGGAACCTCTCTCGAAGATTTACTGTTACGGTAAGTTCTTACATAACTGCTATATCATAATACTGTTCTTTTTACAATGTCAGCAGGAGTGAGTTGAGGCAAAGTACTTGGGTCTAAGGCTGCAAAGCTACAGAATGCTGGTGGCAGACAGGTATCAGGCGGTCCCAAGCAATCAGCTAGACAATTCACAATCTCCGGAGATGGGGTTTCATCTCTTTCAAATTTATGACATAGGGCCTTGACAGAATGTTCTGGTATGCGTGCCCACTGTTGCGAGGAATCCAGCCTCCGGGAGAGAGCATCGGTATCGACGTGACTTAGGCCAGGTCTATATTCTACTGCGTAGTCATACGTGAACAATGCTGAGAGCCATCAGTGTCCGGTTGCATCTAATTTAGCAGATGTTTGAACATAAGTTAATGGATTATTGTCTGTCTTTACTAACATCTTTGCGCCGTACAAGTATTCATGAAAGTGTTACACGACTGCTCACTTCAAAGCGAGAAATTCCAATTTGTGAACTGGGTAGTTCTTCTCTGATGGGGTTAAGCTTCGACTTCAAATGCCACTGGGTGCAGTCTGTCAGTCTACTCCTGGTAGAGCATGGCTCCTAGACTGCTCAGGCTAGCGTCTGTGTGCGGTACATATGGCTGCCTTAGATGGATCAGCATAGGCAAGAACTGGTGCATGTGTAAATTGGTAGATTATCTTGTGAAAAGCAGAATGACAATCTGGAGTTCATCTCTGAGCAGACAGTTCATTTAGGCCGAAAGTATGTCTTATTAGTCTCTTTGACAGCACTTTTCTTTTCTTGAACTTTTGGTGAGTGGGTGGGTAAGTTCAGTAGTGGCCTGATAACTTTGGTGTAATCTTTGACGAAGCATTGGTAGTAACCACAGAAACCCAGAAATCTCTCTAGTTTTTTTAGGTTGTCGGGCATTGGCCAGTTGGTCAGTGCTTCTACTTTAGCAGGGTCTGTCTGAATTCCTTCTGAGGACATGGTGTGCCTGACATATTTCACTGAGCTTTGAAAGAACTGGCATTTGTCAATTGATAACTTTAATCCGAATTCAAGTCTGTCCAGTACTTCAAAAAGATGAGCCTCGTGCCCTTCAAGGGTCTTGCCAAAAACTATGACATTGTCCAGGTAAACAAGGCACTCCAAAAGATTCATGTCTCCCACTGCACGTTCCATTAACCTTTGAAAAGTAGCTGGCGCACTAGACATGCCTTGGGGCATGCAAAGAAATCCATAGAAACCCAGAGGACAAATAAAAGCATTTTTTTCACAGTCCTCAGGGGCCATTGGGATTTGGTAGTACCCGCTTCTAAGTCAAGTATGGAGAACCACTTGCTTCCATTGAGACAGTCTAGTGCATCTTGGATGCAAGGCATTGTGTAGTGGTCAGGCACAGTTCTTTTGTTTAAAGTTCGATAGTCAACACACATGCACATTCTTTTTGTGAACCACCACAATTGGAGAAGCATAGGGACTGCGTGACTCCTGGATTATCCCTACTGCTAGCATTTCTTGCAGGTGGCACCTGACATCATCAGTGTCAGCAGGAGCTAACTGGTGTGATCTTTCTCTGAAAGGCCTCTCGTTGTGAAGGCATATGTGGGTTGGGCACTGGTGACATAATCTACATCCCACTCTTCCAGGGAGAACACTTTGTTTCTTTTGACCAGTCTTCAGCTAATTTTCTCTTTCCAGCCTTTGGAAATGGGTGATTCTCCAACATCGAACATATCTGGGGAGACTTCATTTTCTCCTCGGTGGCAGTTAGACAGCAGGACAGCAGTATCTGCACGGTACACTTTGGCCAAGGTGCATCCTCGAGCGAGTCTTACATCCCTGTCAGTGACATTTTGAATCTGTACCACAACTCTTCTTGCATAAGCATGAGCATGAAGGGGAGCACACCTGGTGTGACTAAGAGCTCGTTAGGCAGTTTTCCTTCATTGGGAGCATCCAGCTTAAGGATTTGGTTGTTTGTACCTTTTCGGATGCGTACCTCTCCACTGATACTGCACTGTGCGTTCGGAGGAAGCATAATGGCTTTGGGGTCCTTCTTCCATGCAGACCCCACTGGTTCATCTTTATCATTTTCTTCTGGTTGCAGGTGCTTGTCAGGACTAAACAGCGACGGTCCACCGAGGGTTCGAGAGGGCACATGAATGCCCTCCCCCACAGCAACTCGCCCCACCAGCAAAAATCCAGGACTGAACATCAGCGATCCCCTGAGGGTCCGAGAGGGCACACAGACGCCCTTCCCCACAGCAGCTCGCCCCTCCAGCAGAAATCCAGGACTGAACAGCGGCAGTCCCCCGAGGGTCCGAGAGGGCACACGGATGCCCTCCCCCACAGCAGGTCGTCCCTCCAGCAGAAATCCAGGACTGAACAGCGGGCGGTCCCCCGAGGGTCCGAGAGGGCACATGTACGCCCTCCCCCACAGCAGCTCGCCCCTCCAGCAGATATCCAGGACTGAACTGCGGCGGTCCCCCGAGGGTCTGAGAGGGCACACGGACACCCTCCCCCTCAGCAGCTCGCCCCTTCAGCAGAAATCCAGGACTGAACAGCGGCGGTCCCCTGAGCGTCCGAGAGGGCACATGGATGCCCTCCCCCACAGCAGGTCATCCCTCCAGCAGAAATCCAGGACTGAACAGCGGCAGTCCCCCGAGGGTCCGAGAGGGCACACGTACGCCCTCCCCACGCATAGCTCAGCCCCTCCAGCAGATATCCAAGACTGAACAGCGGGCGGTCCCCCGAGGGTCCGAGAGGGCACACGTACGCCCTTCCCCACAGAAGCTCGCCCCTCCAGCAGAAATCCAGGTATGTCACTCGGCAGCAGCACCATGCTCTCGGCTCCCAACTCAGGGTTAAAACTTGGTGCCTTTTTTTTTTTTTTTTTTTAAATCCTACAGTCTGAAGCACTTTAGGCTACACAATTAATACTCGGCAGACGAATGGAGATAGACTTTTTACCCACCTAAAAATACAATTTGCCTGCTTTATCCTACTCTTTACTGTGGAGCTCTAATTTTTTTTTTATTATTATTTTCTATTTTATGCGCCTTCCTCCCACAGCACTCCCCTCTCTTCAGGAGTTGCCTATGGCCGTTCTAGTCCCCACCTCCTACCTCAATCCCGTGGCGGTCTGTCCTCCACATAGCCTTGGCTTACCCCCAGGCGGGGATGAGGTGGGGAGGCAAGCACCCCGATTCCATCACTAGTCAGGACGCCGGTCACCGGGGCAGGTAGGGGTTTTGGGGATCGGGCCTGGCACTCTGTCTACACGGGAGTGCCGTAGGATATTTTTCCGATGTTCTGCGGGAGTGGCCTGCCGCCCTGATGTCACGGCATATCCGCCGACGTCAGCCACTTCCCAACCCCCTTGTGTGCCCATGTCTGCTATGCCTCTGGCTTCCACCGGAGGCCAGTCAGACACTGAGAAGGTGCCCCCCCTCCTTCCCGGGAGAGGAGAGCTGTCCTCTGATGCCCAATCCTCTCCCTCCCCTGCCGACTCCCGACATCCCAGGCTCGTTCCCGAACCCGGGTCGCCGGCGTGGCATCCAGAGCCTCAACCCTCAGCGCCACCGGGCTGGCTGTGGAATTTTCATTTTAAACTTTGAATTATCTAAGTTAAAAGACAATTTGCCTGCTTTTATTCTACTCTTTACTGTGGAGCTTTAACTTTAAACCTTGAATTATCTAAGTTAAAAGACAAATAGCCTGCTTTATCCTACTCATTACTGTGGAGCTTTAACTTTAAACTTTGAATTATCTAAGTTAGCTGTAAATGTTGTGTAACCCCTAGATGGCGCTATCCCAGGGGCTACTACCCCTGCCTGATTTGCCACTAACAGGTTGAGGGGCCTGGATCCAATGGCGGGTGCCTCCACCCAGAGGTCAGGGTTTGCAATAGTTAAACTAACTTGGTCACAGCCCTCTGGGACACTGCAACCCCCCTTTCTTCCCACTAGTGGCCCACACAATATATCAGAATTACCTTCACAGTATACACTTACCCCCAGGTCTGGTTCCGGCACTGGGACCTCCTGTGAAATGAGATACAGTGCAACAATCACAGTACAGTACTTAACATGAGACAAATACACTCAGGCAGTATAACTTTGCTGAAACAAGCAGCTCTGATTTATTTAGGGGATATAACAAGGACAGGGGAAGTCAGGTTAATTAGCTTATCACTCTAATAATCTACCTATGGCTCTGTGCACGAGCCTATCCCTATCAGTTACTGTCCTGGGTACCCAAGCCTAGTGGCTAGTCCAAACCCGTGGCAGCTGGTGGGGCCCTTTCACACAGAAAAAGGAGAATTAAACAGTCAGCAGTACAGTAATTCCATTTGGATTTAATGTGAATTCAACAGGAGCACCTGAATTAGTACTCACGACCTCCAAATAAGATAGGGTCCTTCAATGTCAGCAGGGCTCACTTGAGGTACACAAACCTCTTCACACATCCATATAAAAGAAAGCACTATACCAGGCAGGCTGCATCTGTATCGATCGCAATTACTGCACAATACCGGAGGAACACACAGATTCAGTTCCTGACAGACCCGAGTGAATTTTCAGCAATTTCTCCAGTCTTCTACAGGGTGAGCCTGGTTTCTACTCTTCAGAGATCCTTTGATTCTTTTCACAGGACGGATTCAGTCCCAACAAGCTGTTACAAGCTGCAGACCGGAACTCTGGGCCTTGCACACGCTTTTGACTAAAACTGCACACTGAAAAGCACAGGGCTCCTTCCTTCTTCACTGCCAAAGCTCAACTGAAACTCCAACCGACAAAACCGGGCACTTCCTTTGAGTTCCTCCCAGTTCTTGACTGGATTGGCTGTCACTCACAATAGACTGCTGCTGTTGGTCCAAAAAGGCACTGAAGTCTAAACTACATCTCCCAGAGTCACTGCCCATACAATCCTCTTGTGGCTGGCTCAGACTATGAGTCAAGTTCTGATTAGGTCCAAGGCACCATTTTAGAACTAGCTACCCCACACTGATTGGTCCAGTTCAGCAGTTCAAAACTAGAATGGGGAACTAGCAGACACAGTTCTGACTGCAAAGAAAGCAGGTTAGACAAACTGTAATTTCATTATTACTCTAAATAATTTCTGGCAAACAGTTACATCTTTCAGATAGGTTCCTTTGCACCCTAGTGACTGCAAAATGAAGTGAATTGGCAGCAGCTGAGTGGTACTCAGAGAAGCACACAGTCCCCATACAACTAATTATGTCTGCAAGCAGACAGCTCTTAAAGAGACAGTACCAGAGGCTCTAAAAACACTCACTGATAAATGGCTTAAATGCCAAACACCATTCAGGCTTGGAGCATTCAAGCAAGCTCCTGGAAGTCTTTTGGGAACCTCCATTTGCAGGGGGGTTACAGTTGTTAAAGCATTTGTCCTTTTAACTACTAAAACAGCCAAACAGCCAAAGTAACCTTGCAAATTGCTCCCATTACCAGCCCCTCCCCAAAGTTTCTCTGTACTAATACAGCTATTCTTTGTCTCACCTCCACAGGACTGAACAGTGGCAGTCCCCCGAGGGTCCAAGAGGGCACATGGATGCCCTCCCCCACAGCAGCTCGCCCCTCCAGCAGAAATCCAGGACTGAACAGCAGCGGTCCCCCAAGGGTCCGAGAGGACACATGGATACCCTCCCCCACAGCAGCTCGCCCCTCCAGCAGAAATCCAGGTACGCCACTCAGCAGCACCACCATGCTCTCAGCCGACTCAGGAAAGCCCCGCTGATGCATTGCGTCAGTTCCCCACTGCCTCCACCACCACCCTTGATCGGCTTTCACTTATATAGTTGCAGTCAGTTGTCGGCTGTAACCAATCAGTCGAGTTTCTCATTAGCAGGCTATTTCTTCTCCCCACTAGAGGCCGCCTCTGCATCCTATTCATTCCCTCTCACCAAATTGATGCGTTATGCAGCCTTGTGCCTACTCCTTCAATTTCCTCTCTCCAACATAGCGCCTACCTGTCCTTCTCCCCCCATCCAGGCACCCTTAGTCTACTCATCCCTTCCCCATGTGTTCCTCCTCAAAGCTATCTCTGGCACTCTCCCCTCCTCCCTTCCTCTCACCTTCCCCTCCCACACACACCCTCTCCCACCATCCTCCCGTCCCTTCTCCACTCTCACCTACTGAACCTCGAGGCCTTTCTCTGCAGCTTAAACCTAAATACTCCACCACCCAGACACAACTCATGTAACAAAAAGAAAACCTCTCCCCTCCACCTTCCTCTACTACTACTACTACTGCTCTTGGCAGGAGACATCCACCCCAACCCAGGCCCCTAAACACCCAACCAAACCACGCCAGCTCCTGCCCCCTCTCCAGCCCAGCTCTCAGATTCTCTCCCCAAGGGCCTCTGTATATTCCATATCAATGCAAGGAGTTTGCTCCCTAAAATAGATGCCCTCTCTGTCTGGGTAAGTCAGTACAAACACGATATACTCTGCGTCACGGAAACCTGGCTATCCACCCAAATCCCCAACTCCTCACTTAACATCTCTGAGTATGTCATCTTCTGGCAGGACCGCGGCAAGTGAGGTGGGGGGGGGTTGCACTGTATGCCAGGTGATCCCTAACTTGCTGCATTACCTACACAGAATCCTGCCCTGCCTCACATGAATCCCTAGTAGCCATCATCTCCTTTCCCTCGTCCTCCTCCCTTTATATTGGGGTCCTATACGCCCCCCCCCCAAGACCCCCCTGACTCCCTCATCAAGGCAATCACCACAATCTCCTTTGTTGCAAAAAATGGTGAACTCACCCTGCTAGGAGATTTCAACATCGACTGGCTCTCCTCCAATACCAAAGTCACTGCCCTGAGGATCAAAGCCCTAAACCTATCCCAACTAATCCAGGAACCCACCCGCTTAAATCACCAGACTCAAAATCACTCCCTGCTGGACTGGATCTTAACCTCCCAGCCACACAGGATCACTACTTCAGGGACCCTCCCCGATGCCCTCAGTGACCACTGCATCACGTACTGCATCTGCAAAATCCAGTCACCACAATCCGGCCCCAAATTCATCTGGTCTTGCCCATTACACCTCCTGAACAAATCTGCACTACTGCTCGACCTCTCAAACGCCGACTGGCTCCCCATCTTTGCTTCCCAAGACGTCGACCTAGCCCTATCCAACTTCAGCAGCATCCTCTTAAGCACCTGGGACCGCCACGCTCCCCTCAGGAAAGCCCGAGTTAAGCGCTACCATCACCCATGGATCACCTCGGACCTCAATTCCCTATGTCGAACCAGGGACAGGGCATGGAGAAAGTATAAAGCATCCCTTGCCCCTAGTGACTTCCAAGATTACAAACATCTCAGAAACACATGCACCAGCGTAATTCGGAAGTCTAAAGCCTCATACTTCAAAGCACTACTCACCCATAACAATGCATCCTCTGCATCCTTCTGGAAGGTACTAAACTCCCTTATGGACCCCCCCACTAAGCAGGCCTGCCCAGTCCTCGGCTTAAATGGCACTACAGTAGAAGACCCGGATTCCATAGCCGAACTCTTTAACACCATTCTTCACCTCCTGTGCTGTACCTAACTCAGCTCCTCCGCCCTACCCCACAACTTCCCCTGACACGGATTCCTCTCCCCCCCCCATGCCACAGGAAGTCTACTCAGCACTCACCACTCTAAATCAGTCCCAAACCAGCCCAGATGGCTTACACCCTAGACTGCTCCACATCTCCGCCCCAGCCATCACCACTCCTTTAACTCATATACTCAGCCTCTCCCTTTCAACTGCCATGGTCCCCACCGCCTGGAAGATGGCCAAAATCCTTCCCCTCCATAAAGGCGGAGACCCCTCCCAACCAGGAAACTACCGACCCATCTCACTCTTTCCCTCACTCGCCAAACTCCAAGAACCGCTCATGCTCTCCAGACTATCAGCATTTCTCTCCTCAAACAGTTCCCTCTCCCCTTTTCAGTCAAGCTTCAGAAAACATCACTCCACCATCACCACCCTGCTACTTGTAACTGACTCTATTCTCACTGCCATAGGTAAAGGCCAAATCACCTCTGCCATCTTTATTGACCTGGCAAAAGCCTTTGATTCAGTGTTCTACCCCCTACTACTCTGCAAATTAAGTTTCTTCGGCCTCGCTCAGCCTGCCATCAACTGGTTCCACTCCTACCTCCAGAACAGGCAGCAGTCGGTTTTAATAGGGGACACTCTCTCCCCACTGCTACCCATCCTCTCAGGCATCCCCCAAGGTTCTATCCTTGGCCCCATCCTCTTCTCCATTTTTATAAATGACCTCCCCTCTGCCTGCCTCTCCTCAAGTGTACATCTCTATGCCGACGACACCACCATCATCTTTGCCTCAGGCCCCTCCCATGACAGTCTGCTCCCTGACCTTCAAAACGACTTTAACAGGGTCCAAACCTGGCTTGGCTCCCTACCCCCCCTACCGCCACTCTCGCCTCTCACTAGTCAGTTACTCTGGATACCCGCTCCATCCCAGAGGCGCATGCACCTTCCAACTCCCTCGGCCACTCTCTGCCTTGGGCCAGGCAGCCTTTTCCTACCGCCTTCCCCTCCTCTGGATCAATCTTCCCCCCCAAACTCCATCAGCCCCCTCCCTTGCAGCTGTTAACACACTACTAAGGCTCCTCCCCACCCCCTCTTGCTCCAGCTGCTCTCAGGGTCCCTCCCTGACTCAGGTCTAGCCTTCTATGGCTGTCCCACTTGGTAACCTCCTGCTGCAGACAGCCTTGCCCTTTGTTCCCAGAGCATTCACTGTTCTATCCTGGTAATGGTCCACTCCTTCATGTTTTCTGCCCAAAGCTGCACGTATAAAGTGCTGACTTACGCTGATTACTTGTACTCTCCTGTTCTAATCATGCACACTGCTGTTGCTCCTTATGCCTGTAACCAGAAATTATTGTACTTTCTCTGTTTAACTCTAAATGTACACCTTGTACCTGGGTCGCACCTGGAAACGAGCTCGGCTCAGTGTGCCTTTCCCGGTCACCAATTTTAAATTAATAAATAAGTAAACCTTCTTGACTACAGCATGCACATGCACTGCCTTCCCAGTCCTCTTCTTTTGTCGCTCTTGGTACATCTGGGCCAGGCGGCCGAACATGTGAGCATTGGTGCCGAAGAACACTGGAAGTCAGTCATATAAACCAGAGGGGGGACAGACTAGTGCAATAGTCTCTACTGGTTTGTCCACATCTGCCACAGTGGATGAGAATGAAAGCCACACTCTCACAAATCCAAGGTATGGATAAGACGCTTCACTCAGGCCCCACACACGAAATCCATCTAGTGGCTATAAAGGATGGTCAGACAGGTGTTGATTATACCAATCCTTGCATATTATCGTAACTTGAGAGCCACTGTCAAGAACAGCTCAACCTGAGATGCCATCTACCCACACAGTAGTTCCATTGAAGGTCCTACCACCATCGATCAATCCAGTGAGGCGTTTAAAAACATCACAGGAGTGGAAACAGGCCTTGGTTACCGATGCATTGTATCGAGCTTGGAACGGGACTCCAGTAGCATTACCTTGCCTGGGGGCATTTGCGCAAGCAGCCTATCTCTTACTCTGACTGGATCCTCTCTGGATCGACATTCCCTCTTCAGGTGGCCATCTTTTCCCACACTTGTAGCAGAATCCACCTTCTCTAGGGCAGCGGTGCTGGCAGCAGTGGGCCCTTGCTGAGCTTGAATACTGTGTTCCGTACATTTTTTCATCATAGCAGCCAATTCACTTATTTCAGTCTTTTGGTTGCCATCTACAGGGGTACCTGGGGGTGCACTCCCACTCCCATAGCAGATGCATTTTGTAGGATGTCCTGCCCTTTGTCAGTGACGGCCTTAGCTATGGCACTAGCTTTCATTTCTCTAAACTCTTTAAGCAGTTCTTTTCATGGTGGATCATTCTCTACAGTCTCTTGCTTCTTGGGCCCTCTTAGCTCCGAGGTTACTTTAGCAACGCCTGCACAAGGATCCCAGACTTCTACCTCATCTTCATCTTCTCTGAGTTCTTTAATTAGATCACAGTAAGTAGGAGGATCATCTCTCCTATCCTGGAACTTTAGCTGCAGAATTAACAGTCGAGAGTATTTGGCAAGTTTGAGCATATGGTCTTGTTTCACATTATTCAAGTCGATGCCAGTACCCTACCTATTCTGTAAGCTCTCTGTAAAGCCCTTTTCAGTGGAGTGGTAAATTCAGACAAGCATTCACCTTTACATTGCTTGATGGATTTGAATTTCCATACCAAATCTTCCCCGGCGTCAGTACTACCAAAGCCACCTTCTAAAGCAGACAAATATTGTTGGGCTGAAGCATCAGGGTTTATGGACTTCAGAAATGTTATAGCCTCAAGTGCAGGACCTCTTAAACTTTCCATAAGCCTTTTCTGCTTTTCAGCTTCTGCACACTGCTACTCTTGGACCAGGGGGGTTGCATAGTCCATCCAAGTCTCTAAATCATCTTCCACTTGGGGTGTGGGAAGGCTGCCAGGAGACATTTGTAGTCTGCTGTAGGAGTCATGACTAAATACGGGCACAGGATTAGGTACAGGTATCAGTATCGGTGTGGGCACAGGAGCTGGTGCAGGTGCTGGGACTGGTGCAGGCCCTATGAGAGGCTTTAGTAACTTTTGTAAGTCCTCGAGGGTCTGACCCTCAGCATGTAACCATTTGGTAAGCTTTCCTTGAAGACTTTCAGAGAGGGGTGGGAGTTCGGGCTCTGAGGGACTCTCACCGTCCTTGGCTACCACCCTCCAGGCTGCCGGGGATCCATCTATGGTGATCATTTTAGGCACCTTAATAGTGTCTACAGGGTTACTGCACTCCACTAGAACCATTGTTGTTTGAGCGGTCAGGTCAGCTTGTTGGCCTACTATAGCAACCTCCCCCAATCAATTTTTGAAAGTGCCCCCTCTATAGTGTCCTTACTAGTGCCCAGGAGTATATCAAGTAATAACCGAGTGTCCTGGGGGTCTGTTTCACTCCCTGTACACCAACTAACTAACTGATGCACAGCCATCTCTTCAGGGGTACCCATAAAAATTTTATTTGAAATTTTTCAATTTGGCCGCTAGGTGGCAGTGATCCCAGTGGTGCCTCCAAATCCTGTAACCCTGGTGCCATTATACCAAGGGCTACTACCCCTGTCTGTGTCCCTAATAACAGGTTGAGGGGCCTGGGTTCGTAACTGCCTAGTATTGGGGGAGGGGGTCCCTACCAGTAGTAGTGCTTTAACTATGGTACCTCCACCCAGAGAAATTACTTAGGTAACTGCAGTAGGTATAGCCCTCTGAGAAGCTAATACCACCCACAGTCCCACCTAGTGACCTTTTACAAAACCCCGAACAGTTGCCGTGTTCAACAATTAAAATATTAAACAGTTTGATAATTAATAATATGCTCACGATCAGCCCACTTACCAGCAGGGTCTGTATCTCTGGCTTGTGCCTTGTAACCACCTGCAAAAAAACAGTTTCAACAATACCACTGTGCAGTTTCAATATGCTTTGCAGTACATTCAGTGACTTCAGACCAGGTAATACTATGCTCACAAGCCAGATTAACATTAAAACTGTAAATCAGATTTATTAAGGGGGACGTGAACAAGGGAGGCGCTAAACTTTATGTAAACTATCAGTATTCTGATTTAATTCAGGTTGATCATGCATGCACTTTAAGTCCCAACCATATAGTTCAACTACACTGGGTACCCAGAATGTTAAACAGGCTAGTCTAAAGCATTGCCTGGGGGTGGCTGGTGTTGCAGCTGATATTGGGGCCCTTTGGTGGAAAGAAAAGCAGTTAACCATGCAAACAACCCAATTATTTGTAATCCTGAGCCGAAGGGCTCAGTCCTTTGTAATCCAAGAAAGGTAAAACAATTAGATGGTACCACAGATGATTTAAGCACTTGTTGCAGGTAGCTACCCTGATATGTACTCATGCTGCCTGAACCTGGATATTGAACAGGCGATATGTAGACCTCATAGTGATGATCTGGGAAGCCAGGGGAAGCAGAGCTGACATGGCTCACCTTCAGGCGGTCACTACGTGCTCGATGGTGTTGGGCAGGGGGCTGAATCCCCAGGCTGGTGTTTCACCGAGAAGGTCTCTGAGGCATGAGTAGTGACCTAGGCCGAGTTGGCAAGGCCAGATAGGATGAACAGTTTGGGCAAAGTTCATATGTTCTGCTGGTGAAGCCTCAGGCTGGTATAACAGTTTCTTTAGTGGGGAACCAATCTCAACCCACGAAAACACATTCAGCACATTTAAATCATGAACTACATTAGACAACAGTTCAGATTCAGTCTGGTTGCAAATTACAGCTTTACTGAACAAACCTCTCAATCCCAGGACATCTCACACACAAGCTGGGCTGACTGCTTACTGGAGCAAAATCTTTGGTCCAAATCATAAGTAGTGTTGGTAAAACTTTTTTCTGGTCTGCTGGCAGGCAGTTCCAATGCCTGATCCCCTTTTGGACTGGAGGAATCTCCACAGGGCCTTCCCTGTGAAAAGCAGCACAGAGCTACACAGGCTCTCTTCTCCTCGATGTCTTGAGCTGAACTCCTAACTGACTCACTTTAAATAGTCCCTCTTAAGAGAAAGGGCAGGGTTCCAAAGATCCAGTTGTCTGAACAAGCTGTCATTTACAGTCTGAGCACTGTAATTGGCTGGATCCTTTGGCGCCAGGAATTTGTCCCTGTATTTCCCCCACAAGTCACTGGTCTTGTCCCATGAGCCCCTGCCTGAAATCCTGGCTCATGATTGGCCGTTTCACTCCCAAAATGGTGGTTGCTGAAAAATATACTGTCCCCACATTGCAGTCTTACATGTGTAAAAGTCTGGTGCAGCCAGGTATTTGCTTTTATTCATTTTAAACCCTCACATACTTGTAGCCCCTTACTGTGCCCTTTCAAATGAGCCCACATATGTGTATTTAGCCCCTGTAGAACCCCAGTCGCTGCTGCTGTAACACAGACCCCCAGGCAGCACTTCATAAATATTTATTAGTGGCTCATGAATATTAATGAGCCCTCGGTAGAACTCCACATTTAAACTCTTTCGATTTGCCCCAAGCGGCATTTGAGCCGCAGCTTTCTGGTTACCAGCCCTCTTTAAACTGAGGAGAGGTGCCGGGACTGAGAAATTCCTTTTTGTTTGACCGCATCGGCGGTTGGGTGCAAAAGGCGCCAGCTGTGCCTACGCGAGTGCCGACACCTACAAATAAGGCCGACAGCTTGCATTTAAACATGTAAGGCCGAACTGGGCTAAATAAATAAACTGCATTGGGAGCTGCACAGAGGACTTTGGGGCTCACAGAAAAACTGACATGGCGGGGGGAGGGGGACACAGCAGGATGCCAGGCAGCGGAGGAAAATGGAGAGCCCGAAGAACATGAGGGGCAAACAAGGTAAGCCCGGGGGGGGGGGTTACACTTACATTTGTCTGAAATTTCTTTAGAATAGTCTTGAAATATGAGGATATGGTTCCCTCTCCATTCCAGCTTGCCAATCTCCCAGGCCCTCTGCTGGATGGTTCTTTCTCTGCAAAATTCAGAAAGCGAGCAAGCATAGGCCTCGGCTTGTCACCCAATTTGGGCCATGGCTGGATCATTCTGTGGGCCCTCTCGATGGTATGTCTGGTGTCCGGGGGTAGTTTGAGTAATTTGGCAGTAATTTGCACAGGAAATCTACCATGTTCTTCTGTTCCGCTCCCTCGGGGATCCCCAGGAGCTGCAGGTTGTTCTGGCAGCTCCTGTTCCCTAGATCGTCTAGTGAGGAGAGCTGTAATTGTTTTAGATTGCTGGTGGACTGTGGCTGTATGTTCAGCAAGTGTAGTATCATGAGTGGCCACTCTGTATTAATTTTGGTTTATGCATTTATTTGTCGCTAGCGTAATCGCATCCAGCCTTTGAAATATTGTTTCAAACATCGCAGCTATCTGTAGAGGCTCCATTTTGTCAGTTCGCCCGCCTGCCATGCGGAATCTGCTGTGGATTTCCAACTCTGAAAAGTATTTCAAATTTTATTTTATATAGTAATATTACTAGTTCCGAGTGACACTGGAGCCTTCTTCCCTTAGAGTCCAGTACATAATTCAGCCAGTAGTGCCTGTAGGTAGGATTATAAGTAAGTAAATCCCATTGGTAGTGAGCTGCTGTGGAGTTAGGAGTCCATCTTGTTAGAAGGTTAAGCCACGCATCCCGTGCAGAGATCTTTTGATATGTGCAAGATTGGGAAGATTAAACAGTGAGTCCTGCAGTTCATTAAGCCAACCAGCAGCCCTTACTGCAAAGAAATGTTGACCCAGTTTTGTTTTTCCAGAATGGCAGCTCAGGTGCATTCCTAGACATGCTCCTGGTATTGTATTGGCTAGCAACATAGCGGAACAGTTAAATGGATTCAATGTGGGGTCCATCCCTCAAATGCCCCAGTTTTCTTGTAAGATGTTCCTAACCTCAGAAGATCTACTGCTGAATGTGGTTATAAAGTTACACCCCACTTCCAGTGTTCTCTCCCTGTCACCAACCCTGGAGATTCGCATGTCATGCCTCTCCATAATGTTAACTTGTTTGAGTGCAGCCCCAATTGAAATGTTGGTTTCAGACTTACTTTCCCCTGATGGGGCACAGTGAAAACTTGTGTGTAGAGCATTTGCGAGGGAAAACAGGTGGTTTTAATTTATTGACTGAGAAAGTTAATAATGCACATTTTGGAATGTTCAGCCATGAATTATCACACTCGAACATTCCAAAGTGTGGATTATTACCCTTCAGCAGTGCACTCTAATTGGTGATTATTGTCCTAGACCACATATTACTATGCAAATATTGACCCCAAGAGAGGAACTATTGTCTGACAGTAGTTATATTGCCTGAAGCTGAAGGCTGTGGGCAATATGAGTACTGGAAGGCAATAATTCATCTTGAGGGGTCTATAGATTCCTAGTACATCCCGATATAGCTCTTGTCAATATCTGTTTTATTAAACTTTAGCCAGGTTGTGAGGATAAGAATGGGAAATGATTGTAAAACCTATTGCTCTGTTCGTAGAAACTATTGCCTGGATCTAGTAAACTATTGCCTGGGTCTAATGAACTGTTGTCTGGTTCTAAGGAACTATTACCTTTACCTTTGTTTTGAACTGGGCAGTAGTTCAAAAACCTTGTATGTCATGTGACTGGCTCTTGCTGAACCAGAAGCCAGAATGTTTTTCTTCTATATAGCTTTTTACCTTCTGAGGCTAGCAGGCAGCCTCCTGCCCTCTCTCAGGGGGCTCCATTTCCCCACTGGCACACCTCCTGATCCAGCCTCCCCACTCTGGGCAGGTTCCCCCACAGACACCCCCCCCCCATGGCGGGGTCTGAGAGGGGAGGGCTTCCTGCAGCACAATCCAGAGTCACCCTGGGGATGCCAAAGTCGGGCGTGTGGCCAGGGCTTCATGGAGCCTGCTACCTCCTTTTTTCCATTTTTCTCCCTTCCCCTTGCTGACATGCACATGCTGCAGTCCTGCAGCACCCTCCCATTTTGGTTCCATCAGTCCCGCACTACCACCAGGCCTCTCCACCTGGTGGCAGGCGTTTGGAGGGAGCAGTGAACCACCCTAACCAGGAAAGGACAGCAGTCCTTTGGATGCTCGATCCTCTCCCTTCCCGGACGATCCCCCGGTGACCCACATTCGCTCCCGAATATGGGTCACTGGCATGACGGTAGGGAAGACGCCCAGTGCCTCAGCTCTCCATGCTGCTAGGACAGTCCCAGCCAGAATTTTGATTCTAAGGTTTAATATGTTACTGTACATTGCAGCAGCAGGTCTGAATGTACACTAAAACCTTTACCACTGCTAGGGAGAGCTGGACTTGGCACCAGTTTCTGATAGCTCAAGTTGCAGTGGTTTTTAAAGTTTAACTGTGAAGTCCTGACTTTGAATGCTTGCCTTCTCTTAACATATCCTTTCTGTAACGCACTTATCGTCTTTATTGAAAAATTGCACTTGTCCATGCCAGTGTCTCTTACGTGGAATTTCCTTTGAACATCCCTATGCTTAGTCTAAGGGGCCATATTTGGACATTTATGTGGTACATAGCACTGCTTGTAAGAATTCATAGTAAAGAGACTTTGGGCACAAAAAGTGGGGTGTTTCTGCATTCAAAAATCAAACCTATATGCAGGCCACAAATAACGTGTGTGCTCTCACAAAAAAAAAAAAAATAATAAATAAATTGCCACACAAGGTCCTCTTCTATTACATACTTGAAATATGCAGGGAGGACCTTGCATGATGCATGATTTATGTACACTCAAGCTGTATGACCTTGGATACCTCAGTCATGGTTTATGCCACTTGTAAGGTTACCTAAGGGCAAACAACACTTGTATACATATATTATGTATCACACTGGTCCCTCTCTGCATATCCCCTACAAATCTAAATATTTGCTGGGCCATATCTCTTACTACCACTGCATCAACAGTTAAAGATAATCATACCTTCACAAACATTTCTTTCTCACGGCACCTATGCTTTTCGCCTTTTCCCTGGCGTGGATGCTATGGCTGTCGCTGGGGACACCACGGTTGGTCGCCATGTTGACATCACTGTGTCCACTCTGACTGGAGTGAGAGCCTTTTGAAAAAGTTTAAAAGATAATGGCAGACCCGCTTAGCGAGAGCGGCCACTTTTGGTGAGTGAGGTGATGTTGGGGATTTATTCAGATGGCATCAGCTAGTTGTTATTGCTCTTTTTTTTTTAAATGTGCTCGCTTTTTGTGAATGTGTTTGCTCTGGTGTTTCCTGGAAGCAGTAGAGGAAGCTGAGAGCAGCGGTAATCAGAAGGTGCATTGCAAGTGGCTGAAAGCAGCAGAAGCAAGACAGTGACTTGACTTTAGTGTGTTTAATATTAAAAGGAAAAAGAATATCATGAACAAGAATATCATGAACATTTTTTAAATAAAGTATTGAGCAGAGCAGTGTTTGTACTGAACAAGGTGTGAGGCGGAAAGTGGGTTCTGAGCAGGGGAGTGTGCAGGCAGCTTGCAAACAGCTGAGACAAAACAAGCACCAGAACAGCGAGAGGAGAGCCCGGGAGGAAAGGAGCATGAAAAAAATGACGGAGCTGGAGAAGGCATTTTTAAAGTTTCAGAAAGGTAGAGCTGCAGAGTGAGATAGGGAAAAGGGCGAGTGGGCAAGCTCAGAGGCTGGGAAGGTGAATTGTGCAGTCATGGGTATGAGAGAGAGGGTGAGCAAGCGAGCCACTGCCACACAGCTTTTTGAAGGGGAAATTTCTTTGAGGCTGGAAATAGAGCAGCTGCAGAACTAAGAAGGAGAATGGCTTCAAAGAAATGCTCACAGCTTTTGCTAGGAAAGGTGCTGAATTCACGAACTGTGTGGTAGTGCTGGGGAAGCAGAGAGTGCATAGCTGCTGTGGGAAAATGCTGTCTGCAGAAAAGATACTTTCGTTTTCCTGTACAGCAAGGGAAAGTAGTGCCAGCAGCCGTGGGAGGGGGGACGTAGAAACTGTACACATAAATGGAGTGTGACCTCGTAACTGTGTACATAACAAAATTTATGTACACAGTTACTCAGGTAAATGGATTTATCAAACTCCATTTATGTCCATTATGTCCCTTTCCATAAATCCAGATACATCACCAGAAATCCCATTAAAATGAATGGGGATTTCCTGTTATACGGTACGTCTAGCTGTATCTTAATATACTGTGACTTCTCTCTGGCTACTGCTGGACACCAGTTATATCCTCCGGGGGAGGGGGTGGGGGCATGTGCCCAGAAGCTGTTCCTGCTTGGGGCAGTAGTAGTGATGTTCATCCCTCTCCTGCCTAAAATCCGGAAACTTCCAGCTATGTATGACTGTACTACATGGGCATTGTTTGTTTAATATAATTGTGTTTTGTTTACAGTGCCAAGTCATTCTGGAAAGAAATCTCGCTGTCCCAGGAAAGATTCATTTAGGTAAGCACTATTCATGTGGAATTTGTGCTTGTTGGGTAAGTAATGGTTTATGAAGTAAGCACTTGCACATAAGTATCAACTTTCAGTAACAGGGAAGGGGCCAAAAGTCTGCGCAAGTCTGCTTATGCATGTGGAAAGAATACACTTGCAAATGAGGAGATATTATTGACAAACCCAATTTTTCACTTGGTTTTTGAACCATTATGCTATTTTGAAAGCAATAATAGATGGACAGTGAAAGGTTAAACATACTATATGGGAAGCCTGAATTGGTGCGAGGGACACTGTCAACCTCTTAGGCTTAATTACTTCTAGCACAAAATAGAATACTAGGTAGGAAATTGTCAGTAATCATCATCTTTTATAGTGTATGGTCAGAAAAACACTGTTTGCATTCTATGTGTGAGAATTGTGGAACTCTGGTGCATTGTTTTTTGTTATGCCACTGTTTGGAAGTTCCGAAGTGTGGTTAACAACTTTTTAAAATTCTAAACAGTGCATAACAAAGCTGTGTGACAGCTGATTATGGTGGTTAATAGGCACTTGCCATACATTATATAGAGGATAATGACTGGGGATCGAGTGATAACCGTGCTGTAATCACCCCGAGTGGTTGCTAGGGCAACATGGTAAACCTCGAGAGCACAGCTCGAGAGGTTTACTGTAGTCCTAGCAACCACGAGAGGTGATTTCAGCGTGGTTGTCACCCAATCCCCAGCCATCATCTTTTATAGTGTATGGTCAAAAAAACACTGTTTGCATTCTATGTGTGAGAATTATGGAACTCTGGTGCATTCTTTTTTGTTATGCCACTGTTTGAAAGTTCTGAAGTGTGGCTAACAACTTTTAAAATTCTAAACAGTGCATAACAAAGCTGTGTGACTGCTGATTATGGTGGTTAATAGGCGCTTACCATACATTGTAAGGCTATAATTCCATCGAGGGATTCTGGTGATGTCATTAACCATGAGAGTAAAACTCGAGTGTTTTATGATGTCCCCAGAATCCTAAGATGGAATGACAAGCCTTGTTACGGCTGGATTGCTCATTTATATATTGTCACTATTGATAGGATACATGTGAATGTCCAGAACTCAATTATCACTGTCTACTATTGTAATAAAAATAGAGAACTGCCAGATATCTGTACGTTTTTTAGTTTTCATATTACTACAGAAATCTATTTATAGAGGGATAGAAACTTCCTGACTCAGTGATGAATAAGTTAAGGGTGTATTATTTTCACGGTAAGAATTGACATTTTTCATGGCTCCTGCAAGGCTAAAATTATGTTTTTCACAGAAAACATAATCACAAAGTTTTTAGTTAATTTTATGAGTTTTACTATGCTTTAATTCATTAAAAAAATCATATTTAAAATAAACACGTATATACAGCATAAATATGAATCAGAGCAATATAAAGTGCTGCAGCACTGAAAATACATTACTTTTAGACTGGCACCTCTTCCACCACAGTAGAGGGACTTGGAGATGAGGAGCGGGAGTAGCCAGAAATGGTATTCTGGGCTGCAACAGACTGCAGGAGCAAATTGCGCAGAGGGAGCCAATAGACAGTGAGCGCTGAGGAAGCGCCAACTTTAAATTCTGGGAGAAATCCCTGCCGACTCGGTGCTGTCCATGAGCTGTCTTTGTTATACTTACTTTTTAGTTGTGTGTATTCTGATCCTACCCAACTGCAAAAAAAAACCAACAAAAAAACACACAGAAATCTCAGCTCTTACTCATAAGCGCAGTGTAATGCTGTCAAAAACGTATTGCATGACAGGTTTCAGAAAAACGGCACTCTGCAATTGAATACATAGTGTGAACTTTTCTTTCCCTAGAGCTCACAGTGCAGCATATTAATTGCTAATCAGCTGTCACCTCCCCTCCCTTACGGCGAACCATCCATTCTGAAACCAGATCCGCATACCGCAAGCTGCAAAGGAATAAACAATGTGATGAACCTGTTTTAGTTGCAAAAAAAAAAAAAATTAAAAAAATGGTTAAAAGTGTACACTGAACTTGTGGAATTCATGGAAAAGTACAGTTTTCACAGAAATCGTGAATTCCGTGCATGTTGTGAAAACAATACAGCCTTAGTGATGAATATCTAGAGCAAATGAGGCATTGGCTTGCTTTTTTATTTTATTTCATTTGTTTATTGCAATTTTTATTATGTAATGACCAACTGGTTGATCAATAAAGTTTATTGAACTGCTGAGGTTCCCACCCAATCAATCAGGTACCCTTCTTCCCCCAGACCCCAGTAACTCTCCCACTCATTCCAGTGTATCTCTATGAGCTTACCAGTTTATACTGCTTTGAGATTATTGGAAGCGCTGCTGCATCAGGTGTTCTTTGTAGGATTAGTCTCAGGCAGAAGGAGCCTGCAGCTCTTCCTCATCCACGTTGTGGATCCCATGGATATCTGCATCTCCTCTTTCTCTGTGTCAGCATTTTGTGATGCCTCTGCTACTAATGAACCCTCTTCGGACTCCCTCTTTGATCATTTGATGCCTCTTCTGTCACTGGTGTGGTGTCCAGCACCTCAATCATCAGCGCCACTGGGGTTCTGTCACCTGGCTGGCTTGTATGAGTATTTTTCATGGAGCTTAGCTCTTCCCCTATAAAACAGACTTGTTGCTGTTGTTGTTGTATATTTTGTATTCCTCAGCTGGAGGGGGTTTGTACCTGTTGTCCCCCCCCATCGAGCTGTGTTCTCGGCTCTGCTCCAGCCGCAGCTAGAGCTCTGAGACCCCTGTGTCCTGCCCCCCCACCACATTGTGATGGGTACTCACATCACTCGCTGCGGAAGACCAGGGGGCAGACGCCAGGGGAGCTTACTTGGGTGCACCTGTCGTGGTGCCATCGGATCCTGCCGTCACTGTGCACGTAGGAAGTTTTGTCATGACCCTTCCTCCCTCGGCGCGGACAGGCAGTAATGCTAAGGATTCTGTCATGCATGCGTCCACACACAGCACGTCCAGTATCACCTCGCACTGCCCTCTCTGCAAACCGCAGCATGCACTGACCTCCAGCCTCTGCCAGGAGCCAGTGCGTCCGCAGAAGTTCCCTCCCCACCCTCCTCAGAGGAGGCGAGCAGTCTCTGGGACATTCAATCCTCCTCCCCCGGCCGACCCTCCAGTACCCAAAGTTGCTTCTGACCCCGGGTTGCTGGTGTGGTGTGGTGTCCAGCACCTCAAGTCAGCTCCACTGGGCCAGCCATTTCTGAACAGACTTTCTGATTAATCTGGGGGTCATTGAGGATGTGGTTTGGAGAGTAAATAGATTTTGTTGGCTCTGCGATATTACATCTGCCCCTCTAGCGACCTGAGCATTTCTTTTTGGCTCAGTTTTTGTAGCATAAAAGGAAGCTTTACCATTGTGGAGAGAGCTGCAGCATATAGGAATCCGATATTTTGTTCAGTATCCAGCCACCCTTATTTTCACTTATAATCGAATGACTGAACAATTCACAAATCCCAAAGCTGCCCTTGACTTTCTGAACAAATAAAAAAAATCAGATCAAAAGGAACTTTGTAGGAACTGTGTTGCTGACAGAACTCTGCCGACTGAGTCTTTGGGGGCTCTGTGTTCCCGCTTCCTTTCACTTTTCTTCCTTGGGTGCTCTTCCATTGCTCTATGCAAGAATCAGCCCTGAAAGAATGCTGTACCAATAGAACATGAATATATCACTGAGAACTGACTTCACATTTTAAAAGGATCAACATTCCAGCTAAGCATGGCATTTCTATCTTTTTATTCTAGTCAGACTTAATGCATGCACAATTCCATGGATTCATACTGCCATCTACTGACAATTTACTGCATGTACATTATTTGCAGTATTTTGATGTTTGACTTTAATCACCTGAGCCAATCTCTGGTGTCTTATTTTTCATATAATGCATGCTGGCAACATGACACATATCATCCTTTTAATCTCACATTTGATAATAATTAGTATACTTCAAATCACACTGAAAAGGAAACCCATGGACTACCCACTTTGCTTTTGGGACTTTGCATGAACACTTAACATACCTAATAACTGTGCAAGAAACCTTAATTAATTATGCCTGGTGAGGGTCCAGTTTTAGCCTTCTGCTTATTTGGTTATTTATCTATCTATTCTTTAAGACTGAATTTTGAATATTTTAGTGTATTATATTTGCAATTATATATGATTTATAATCACATTTACCCTTTATTAATAACCGGATATGTTTCATCATAGATTTTGAATTCATTATCTTTTAAATAGCTCATAGGGTAAACTGTTAATCCTTGCTAAGAACTGTAGTCAGAACTGCTACTCCACTAAGTCTGTTATTAGTATCTAATGCTAATGAATACTAGATGGTTAAGATGCCATTATTCAGATAGTATGATCAGTAAAACAGTGTTAGTTCTGTTGTGTTTGATTACTATTTTTGCTTGTCAGCGTGGCTCAGTTGGTAGCACATCCGCCTCTGGACCAGATGGTCGTGGGTTCTCGTCCCACACCGGGATTGGACTTGCACCTAAAAATCGCTGGCATCCGAGTGCAGTATTGAGGGGTGCTGTACTGCTGGGGTGTGCCGTCCTTCGGATGAGACGTTAAACCGAGGTCCCTTCTGCCCATCCTGGTGTTGTCCTGGTGGGTGTCCAGGTGGAAGTAAAGAACCAGGGCACTCTTCGCAAAGAGTAGGGAACATTCCCGGTATCCTGGCCAACATTCCCCTTCCCATAAACCAGTTCTTGCAATTATCCAGGCTGTGTGTGGGTGATGATGTGCGATATGGCCGCCACCACACATTCAGTCACTTCGCTACCAGTCTAGCATTGCTTGTAAAGTGCTTTGGATGTATGAAAAGCGCTATATAAATGCTGATTCTTCTTCTTCTTCTTCTTCTATTTAATTCTTATTTGCTGCTGAGAATCAGATATACATGTTCGTGTTTAGATCAGCTTTATGTACTGAATCTTTTTCCTTAGTTAACTGTAGGAATTATTTTTAACTGGAAACATTCACCTTTCATCAAGAGTGCAGTGTAATTTGGGTAATCAGAACTAGAATGGCTAAATGTTATCCTTTACTGCAAGAATATGGCCATAAATGTAACATTTATCTTATGGAATGTGAATAGTATAGGGTCGCCGGTTAAAAGGGCGAACATTTTACAGTTTTTAAACAACTCAAGGGTAGGTATTGCCTTTCTTCAAGAAATTCATCTAAGAGATGAAGAGGCAGATAACTCAACAGAAGCTGGGTGGGGGGAGTTTATCATAACTATTTTAATAGTGAGAAAAGGGGAATAACAATTTTAATAAGGAAAAATTGCATATTCAGTGCAAGAAGTGTTTTTTTTTCTTATATACTTTTTACTCCTCCATGGAGCCTCCCTCAAGAGGGGACTCATCTCTCTGGCCAGCATCTCCCACACTGGCCATCCCCCACAGGTTAACCCCTCATGACAGGGCCTGTGGCGAGGGGCACTGGCATTCCCCCCAACCCCAGAAGCCAACATCCCGATTGCCAGGGGTCAGCGTGGGTGCAGCCAGCAATCATAGAGCCTGCCAGCTCCGTCCTTTTTCCTCCTGTTTTCTCCCCGAACCCACGCATGTGCAGTGGGTAAGGAGGCTGTCTCCACCTCCATGGAGGCAGTCTATGTCCTGTGCTTGGGTCTTCCCCTCTGCTAAGCACCATGCGTGTGCTGACCCCCAGCTTTTGCTGGGTGTCAGTCTACAACGCAGTGCTGTGACCCCCCCCCCCGAGGAACGAGAGCTGTCAGCAGATGCTCAATCCTTTCTCTCCCCGGCTGGCCCTAAGCGATCCGAGTCTGTTCCCGAATCCAGGTCTCCAGTGTGGTGTCCAGTGCCTCAACCCTCAGTGCCACCGGGCCAGCTTTGTTTATTTATTGAATTTTGTTGACTGGGTAGGCCCACTGAGACTAGCAGTCCCTTTTTCAGGTGCGACCGGGGGGGGGATACAGATGGTAACCAACTGAAATTGAACCAGATTAAGCTGTTGATGGTATTTTTAGTGAATGGGGGAATTTGGTCAGGACACTGGGGAAATTCCCCTACCCGCCAGTAGGAGGAACCTCTGTCCCACAGTCCAAGGATGGACATTCGGAGCGAGACGGACGAGAGGATGGATGTCTTGGAGGAAGGTGATCAGGTCTCCTCACCTGTCCTGAATACCTTAGAAGCTGTAGAAAAAGCAATGTTGGAACAGGAGTTTGGGATTGATGATACAGACAATGCTGATGTGGCAGTAACAGTAAGTGGGCTTTCTAACGTTAATTCATGTAATGGAGAAGAATGGAGTAAAGAAAAGACTGAAGAGTATGTTGTGTTGGAAGAGAAATTTGATTTTCGCCCTGTAAAACCTCCTAGAATATCCTCGTTGCCTGGTGCTACACATGAATGGGCTGTTCGGCCTCTAACAACCCTCTTGGCTGATTCTGACAATCAGCTGAAAGAGGGTTCTTCCTCAGCAGCGCTGACTCATTCAGAAAACTCACAGGCGACTTCCACAGCAGAGGGGAGTACGTTTCAGCAGAATGCAGCTGGCAGTGAATCCAGAATTCCCTCTGGGTGCCTAAAGCCATGCATACTCCTCCAGAGGACTCCTCCGGTGGCAGCTGCACATAGATGATTAGACCCAGGATTGAATCTGCATAAAAACGAAACAGCACAGCAAAAAGGAGTTTCAGTTGAGCCAATGAATCAGACTCCCGATCACAGTTAAGTCCTCAGCAGAACAAGTCTTTTCCTTTTTGGACTGAAAACTGAAAAATAAAGAAACTGATTATCCACAACCAGGTTGGTCTCCAGAAAATGCATTAGAAGGGGCTGGCTGGATCCAAACATCAGTAGGTAAATGGATTCCAGATCCCTCAGAAGCTAAAATTGATAAATAAACTATGTCTGTTATGCATGTACACACCAATAGTACTGATGTACAAAAGAATGGCATTCCTGCAATTTCAACTGAATTACAACAATATGTACTTTTGCCTCAGCAACAAAATGACTCAGTAACAATTGTACAGGGTGCAACCTCAACCAGTGATCCTATATTGATGGGCCCCAGCGAATCGGTACTTAATGACCCTGAGAAGAAAGCTTGGCTAACACCAATGTTTAAACTGGCTGATTTGTTTCATTCATCAGGAGAACCCGCGCCCAGGAAAAATGCAGTCAGACTCCTTTATAAAGGAGGAACCTCCAGATAGACTATATATTGCCAAAACTTTATTGAAAGGCTCACTGAGATTTTTTCTAATTACATTTTTGCTCTACTTCATAATGGAAATGGAAATTTTGATATCACTTTTAAAGCCATTTCAAATTTAGATAGATTTTGGGCACAGTACCATAAATTGAAACACTTCTTTGTGGGTACCTTTTTTGGCCATTCCCCTAATAAAGCCTGCTGTTAAGGTGATCACTGTTATGTTTAAGAACAAAGGTGTCAATATTGAAGACATCTTGTTTTGGCTCAGGCAGCGGTGTGAAGTGCTGGATAGGCACTCCCCCATTCTAGATAGTGAACAGATTTGGAATGGGGATGGAAATCAAGATAAAATTGTTTTCATCAAATCATGGGCCAGTACACTTGCCTAATTTTTTCTTTTTAGGGAAGGACAGAGGTTCCTCGTTTTACATAGGCCAACCTAAGGCCTGCTTTAAATGTGGTGCATGCAATCATTTGAGCTCAGCTTGTGACTCAATTAAATGTAGTCACTGTTCTGAATATGGTCATTTTGCTGCTAACTGCCTTAATTTGTTTCGGTACAATCTTTGTGAGAAAACTGCCCATGGTTATGGGAGATGCCCATGGGCCTCTCACAATAGAGAAGAATGTCCCTCTCATGAAGGCCTTATCAGTCAGACTCAGCAGACCCAAGCAAAGAAAATAGCCCAAATGGAAGGGAAGGAAGGTACATTCTTAAATAGTGCAGAGACTCCCACTGTAGATCAAGAACCTGCTGCAGGTACACAGAATCCTTCTACAGCTGTTCCCCATGTTGAGGCAATAAGTTCTACACCTTCTGTTTCCGATCCACAAGTACTAGGCCTGGATCAGCCTACCGACCCAGCCTCTGAAGTACGAGAGGAAATGTCCCCCCCCCCCCCACCTCCAGGGAATGCTCCTTTTATTACAGTATCCTCCAAGACAAGAACTAGGGCACACACAAATCCTAAATTGGATAAGAATGGTGGGAAAGAGGAAAAAAGGCAAAAGGGAAAACATCCAAGATTTCTGGAACTTGATATGCTTCTCTTCCAGTAGATGAAGACTGGGGGGATTCAGATGAGGAAGATTCAATTATCCCCTCCATTGTTTCCTCTACTACTGATGATACAGAGGATGGGGGTCATGGTCATGATTTGGTGAAAACAAATAGATCTTGATTTTCCATCCCCCATTCCAAGTCTGTTGCTAACCAGACAACAAAGAATGCAAAAATGTCTTAAATAAATGTTGATTAGGGTGTCTTTTCCTGGGTTACATTGTTTAAGGGTCAGCCCTTTGCTATTCCTCCTTTATTTTATGACATCTTTAACTTTGTCTACTATTAATGTCAACAGCATTAAAAATAGTAGACAGAGAGCTTTTTTTTATCTCTGTACAAAATTTTCAGACTGATATTTGATGTATGCAGTACACAAGACTTAAAACTCATTTTGATTTCCGGCAAGCCTCGCAGAGTTGGTGTTTAGGACCTTCCTTTTGGTCAGTAGGAGAGGAGTGTTGTGATTGGGTGGGGATACTGTTTGCAACATAGAAACATAGACTTTGACGGCAGATAAGGACCGCTTGGCCCATCTAGTCTGCCCATTTCCCTACCTACAGGATAGGCCGCAGATCCTAGTTAACCAACAGCCTGCAAAACTAGGGATAGTTGTCTCAAGGCTGCTAGACATTTTCCCAGGTAGGGCTCTAATATTAGATTTTACTTATAGTCTGGAGAGATTTCGCCTGATAATCTATGCTCCCCAGAGCCCATTGAGTTTCTCTTTTTAAAACAGTTTTGCCTTATCTATTTAGTGCTAGAATCATTATATGGGTGGGAGATTTTAACTGTGGATTGGAATTAGCAGACAGAGGGCTCAAAACTAACAAAATGTTCTGTGATTCACTTGCACTAAAAAGCATTATTTCTGGTACAGGCATGATTGATGCTTATAGATTTCTTTACCCAACAGGAGGACATACTTTTTTTAAAGGTTCATTGTCCACAAGTATAGATTTTATTTTTTTATGCCAGATAATCAGTGTGGCAAAAGTTACTACATTAGCCTGGGAATTTTCATATCATAAATCAGTTTCAGTTAAGATAGACTGGGGTACTTCTCCCAGATGTAAAAAGAATATATGGCGATTTAAACACCAAAATAAAGGCAGCTTGGGTTAAGAATTGGGGTGCACGTCTTTCACTGATTGCTTGCTATATTGATTTAGTTTCATGGTGGGAAGACACAACATTAGAATTGAAATGTTTTTTTCAAGCTAAATCAGCAGAAATTTTACACTTGGAATATCTAACCTATTTACAGTTACGAGGACAGTTACAATCAATAATTTCTTTTTCTGACATTCAAAAAAGAGATGTAAGTTCCCAGATAAAGACTCTTAAACTCCAAATTACAGCTTCCTGCTGTTTCTGGCAGAAGAGAACTGGTTGCAGAGCAAGAAACAGAAGTCCAGAAGTACAGATTTTTTACTAATTAATCACTTCTGTCTCAGCAGGAGTAGTACCTGTTTGGATTACGCAAACAGATACTTTATTAGAAGAAGAGGGTCTCATTTAAGTTAAAAAAAAAAATGTTTTTTCTGTGGAAGGTGGCAGTATCATCTTAATTTACTGAGAGCAGAGAGTGAATCTAACTGGGGGTGTGGCTTAGCAGCTTAGGTGTACAAAAGCAGCTGTCTCCAATTATAGCTTCCGGCTGTTTCTGGCAGAAGAGAAATGGTTGCAGAGCAAGAAACAGAAGTACAGATTTTTTTTTACTAATTAATCACTTCTGTCTCAGCAGGAGTAGTACCTGTTTGGATTAAGCAAACAGATACTTTATTAGAAGAAGAGGGTCTCACTTACGTTAAAAAAAAAAAATGTTTTTTCTGAGGAAGGCGGCAGTATCAGCTTAATTTACTGAGAGCAGAGAGTGAATCTAACTGGGGGTATGGCTTAGCAGCTTAGATGTACAAAAGCAGCTGTCTCCAATTACAGCTTCCGTCTATTTCTGGCAGAAGAGAACTGGTTGCAGAGCAAGAAACAGAACTCCAGAACTACAGATTTTTTACTAGTTTCCCTCCTTCCCACCCAAAGCCAGTTCTAGTTTTATAGCCACTGAATTTGACTGACAACAGGAACTTCCTGTTTGGCAGTAGGAAGGGAAGGATCACTGAGACACATTAGTTTCAGCAACCTTGAAGGAACCTAAAAAAAAAAAAAATCTTTATCCCCCCGGCTGCTGGCTGGAGGTCTGAATCCAAGCACAGAGGAAGGAGATTGCTGAAGACTACAGGAAGTTCCTGTCCCAGAACAGGAAGGGGTGAGAGTTGTAAGGGCACATAGGCAGTAGGAAAGTAAGTGTAAAAATACATAGAGGGAGGAGACAATAAGCATACAAAGCAACAGGATAGGGGACACAAAATAAGTCAAGATGGGAGTGGTGCAGTGCAATGGCTGTGAAGCAGCAGTGTTCCGGGAGACATTCTGGAGGCTGCGATGCTGCCCTGTTTGCAGTCACCTCTCTGGTCTGAGGAAGGAGGTTGCCCGTCTCCAGGCTGACCTGGCTAGGATTGTGAAACCTCTTCTCCCACTCAGGGACCACCAGGACCACCACTGTTACCTCAGAGGTTGCCAAGAAAGAGGAGTGGTTGGACCAAGGTGGGCTTAGGGAGGGTGGTGGAACACAGGTGCATCCCTCCAGTTGTAGCTCTCCACAATTCATATGCTCTTCTGGCAAAGAGTGGTTCCTCTTTGGAGGCACCTGCAGTGGAGACCAAGGAGGATGCTGGGAACCTACACAAAAGAGACCCACAGGAGGGTGGCGCAAGACCCCTACAGGGAAAGGAAACAACTTCTGGTGGGGGACTCAGTCATTGGGGGGTAGACGTGGAGGAGAAAGGGGATAGGGAGGTAAGGTGCCTGCCTGGCGCTGTGGCTTGGAGGGACAGGAAGCGAATCCTCAGGATCGTGGGAGCAGCTGCACGAAGGAGGGAGCTGGATGTCATTGTCCACCTAGGGACAAATGACCTGGCTGTAAATGGGATCAGAGCGGTGCAAGAGGTGTTTGTGGAGTTGGGGAGGGACTTTAGACAAGTAGCATGTATGGTAACCTTCTCGGAGCTGCTGCCTGTCTATGGCAAGGATGATGCTAGGTATTCCACACCATGGGATTCAATGAATGGTTGAAAACTGGTGTGGAGCCCAGGTTTTGGCTTCATTGGAGACTGGGAGCCACCTGGAGGGATGCAGGCTTATGCTGGCGCGATGGTCTGCATCGGGTGGGGGGATCCACGATCCTAGGTAGGTTTAAATGCTTCACTGGCAACTCAAACTAGCCAGGGGAGGCACTGAAAGGAGTAGGGAAATCCCAGTCTTCCCCACAAAGCAGTAGTTAGAAAGGTAAACACCAAGGCAGAGAAGTCAGTAGGAGCAGGACTGGGATAAATGCAGAAAAGGTGTTAAGGGCAGGATGGGGCTAAAAGGGTAAGGCCATCAAAATAAATGGAAAGTGATGAGTACCAGTGCCCGTAGTCTGTGCAACAAGCTCCCTGAACTAGTGGCCTTAATGGAAGAGGGATGCCTGGATATTGTGGCAGTCACTGAAACATGGTACACAGAGAACCATGAGTGGGAAGTCAACATACCAGGATACACAGTCTACAGGAGGGACAGGGTGGGTAAAAGAGGAGGAGGAGTAGCTCTCTATATAAGGGAAGAGATTAAAGCAACAGAACTAAAGAGCAAACAGGAAGTTAATGAGTCACTATGGGTCACCCTGGAGACAGGAAATGGCACCACAATCCGCATGGGGGTTGTGTACAGACCTCCATCTCAGGGGGAGGAAATGGACAAGGAAATGATAGAAGGCATCTTTAAAATGGCAGAAAAAGGAGAGATATTGTTGATGGGGAACCTGAATATACCAGCTGTTAACTGGGGTACCTTTGCTGCAGGTACATCCAAGAGCAGGGTCATTCTTGATGCCCTACAGGGGGCATGCCTCAGATGGCTAGTGTTGGAACCCACTTGGGATGGAGCGATCTTAGACCTGGTGCTCTCAAATGGGGAAGAAGAAAGGATCTCAGATTTAGAAGTGGGTAGCCATCTGGGAACAAGTAGCCACCAAACAGTGTGGTTCACAATAAACACAGCCATAGAGTCAAGCCATACAAAAACAAGAGTATTGGACTTTAGGAAGGCTGACTTTGGGAAAATGAGAGAGTGCCTTAGAAAAGCACTAGCAAATGGGCAAGAAGAAGGGGTGGAGGAACAATGGGGAATAATCAAAACAGCCATCACAAAGGCAACAAGCCTTTGTGTGAAGCAAATCAATAAAACAAAATGAAGAAAAAAAACACTATGGTTCTCAAAAGAGGTGGCAGGGACAGTTAAGGAGAAAAGGATAGCATGCAGGAAATATAAGGAAACACAGAAGGAGCAGGACAGAGAACTTTATCAGTTAAAGCAGAAGGAGGCAGAATAGCAAAGGCACAAACTGAGGAAAAAATAGCCAACTCTGTTAAGAAGTGGGATAAAACTTTTTATAGGTACATTAGAGAGCGAAGAAAGACCAAGGGAGGGATACAGAGACTTAATAAAGGGGAAGGAATGTGGGCAGAGGGTGACAGTGAAAAAGCAGGGATACTGAATGAATATTTCTGCTCAGTATTCACAACAGATGAGGAGGGGGAGGTGCCTAAACCAAACAAGGGAGAAACTCTGAATAGGGGAGTCAGTACCTGTCCATTCACAGAAGAAAGGGTTTTGAAAGAACTCTTGAAACTGAGGATGGACAAGGCAATGGGGCCTGATGGGATTCACCCAAGACTACTGAAAGAACTAAGGGTAGAACTAGTAACACCACTGACTACTCTCTTTAACAAATCATGGGAGGATGGAGTGGTACCTGAGGACTGGAGGAGGGCAAATGTGATTCCACTTCACAAAAGTGGGAGCAGGGCAGAGGCAGGAAACTACAGACCAGTTAGTTTGACTTCAGTGGTAGGGAAAAAGATGGAATTACTTCTGAAGGAAAGAATTGTTGAGTACCTAGAGGCCAGTGAGGGCACAGGATCCAAGGCAGCATGGTTTCACAGCAGGAAGGTCATGTCAGACGAACCTAATAGATTTCTTTGACTGGGTGACCAAAGTAGTAGACCAGAGAGGGGCTGTGGATATGGCCTACGTAGATTTTAGCAAGGCATTCGACACAGTCTCACACAAAAGATTAATATACAAGTTAGCCAGCCTTGGAGTGGGTCCCAAGGTGGTAGCCTGGATGAAAAACTGGCTGGACAACAGGACACGCAAAAGGTAATAGTAAATGGAGTCCACAGTGAAGAAAGGAGGGTAACTAGTGGGGTACTGCAGGGTTCGGTACTGGGACTGGTCCTCTTTAATATCTTTATAAGTGACATTGGAGAGCACCTGGAAGGAAAGGTATGCCTCTTTGCAGATGACACAAAGATCTGCAACAGGGTTGATACACAAGGTGGGGTGGAAAGAATGAAAAGGGACTTGGCAAGGTTGGAGGAATGGTCAAATACGTGGCAGCTCAGATTTAATGCAAAGACGTGCAAGGTAATGCATCTGGGAAACAAAAACCCAGGGGAAGAGTACACAATGGGGGGTGAGTTAATAACAGCAACAAAAATCAAAAAAGACCTAGGAATAATTATATCAGATGACCTAAAGGTGGGCAAGCAATGTGAGAAGGCAGTAAGGAGGGCTGGGGGGATACCGGGATGCATAGGGAGAGGCATCAACAGTAGAAAACAGGAAGTTGTTATCCCTCTCTACAGACAGTTAGTGAGACCCCATCTGGAGTACTACGTGCAATTCTGGAGACTCCATCTGCGCAAAGACATAGATAGAGTGGAGGCTGTTCAGAGGAGGGCAACCAAAATGGTGCAAGGTCTGCACCAGAAGACATACGAGGAGAGACTAAAGCAGCTTAATATGTACTGTATACCCTTGAGGAAAGGAAGGAGAGGGGGGACATGAAAGAAACTTTCAAGTATCTCAAGGGAATTAACAAGGTACAAGAGGGTAGTATCTTTCAGAAGAAGAGATGTGCAAGAACAAGGGGGCACAATTTGAAGATAGAGGGGGGACAGCTCAGAGGTAATGTTAGAAAGTATTTTTTCACAGACAGAGAGTTGTGGATGCATGGAACAGCCTTCCTGAGGAGGTTGTGGAGTCAGGAACAGCGGGAGAATTCAAGAATGCATGGGACAAGCATAAGGCAATTCTAGTGGGGGGCAGGAGGAAGTAAGCTGTTGATTAACTAGAACCTGCAGCTTATCCATCAGGTAGGGAAATGGGCAGACTGGGTGGGCCAAGCGGTCCTTATCTGCCGTCAAATTCTATGTTTCTATGTTTCAAATGAAAGAACATCAATACAACAGAGCTAAATCACTGAATCAGGAATTGCAGTTTAACACTAAGCTAAAGAAGAGGTCATTGGATCCTTTTAAAGAGTGTAGTTCCAGGACTGACCATAGACTAATTATGGGTTTAAAAAATTCAGATGGACAATTATGTACTGATCCGTGGGATACGGTATACATTGTTGAAAATTATCTAGAATCTGCATTTGGATATTCTTTGGATAACACTGATTAATCTTTCTTTTTAAGTTTAAACCTCTCCCAGATAGTGCAAGAAGATAAAGATTTATTAGAAGCAGAGATTACAGTAGAAGAGGTACGTCAGGCGATTGGTTTATTATGGAAGGATGCATCACCAGGGTCTGATTGGTTTGGTACAGGGATATACAAGACTTTTGTAGATTTTTTGGCCCCTGTAGTAGGGATTCTATTTAATTATATGTTTGCACATAATACGCTAGCTCCTTCAATGTATGAGGCTATACTGATCTTATTATTTAAAAAGGAGATAAGACCTTATTAGAAAATTGGAGGCCATTGAGCCACTTGAATACAGATCTCAACATTTTAAGCAAAATATTATTAAACAGATTGGATAAGGTAGCAGACAGAGTCATTCATCCTGCACAAACTTGTGCTGTTTCTGGGAGGCATCAAACTGATAATTTAATTATTTTAAGAGAGCTCTTCAATAGAGGAAATAATGGGAATGTTAAAGGATTTGTTCTCAGCCTTGATCAAGAAAAGGCATTTGATAAAATCGCTCATGTATTTTTGTTTGTAGTTCTTAGGGCTTATGGTATTTCAGATAAATTTGTTTCTTGGATTTCTATTTTATATGCAAATGCTACATAATACCAAACATAAACGGATGGATGGGTAGAAAAGTTAGGGTGAAGCGTGAGGTTAGACGGGGAGTCCCCTAAGTCCCTTATTATACGTGTTTGGGATTGATATTCTTATTAGGCATGTCTCTATTCATGAGGACATAAGAGGTATTCAATCCTCTCCCCTACATGAACCTATTAAAATATTGGCATATGCTGATGATTTAGGCTTACTTTTACACCCACATACATCAGAAGATAATTTAACTAGTGCCTTGAAATGATATGGACAGTTTTTGGGAGCAAAAATTAACTGTAACAAAAGTTTGGGTACAGTATGAGGGAACAGGATTGCAGACACAGGAGTTTTTGCTGGATCTTTTGTTTCATTACCCCAAGTAAAAATGCTAGGGATGGGAGATAATGCTAAATGAAATTGGGATATTTGTTTAGGGAGAGTAAATAAGTTAGTATCAGGATGGAAGGGACAGCAGATTAAAAAAAAAGTCACATTGATTCATTCGCTTCTTATTTCAGTATTCTTGTACATTAGTTATGTATTTCCTATTTCCCAAGAATTGGTAACCTCCATTTTAAGTGTATTTTTTCAAGCCTTTTGGGGGAGTAGATTGAATCCCATAAAGTGTGAATTCACTTACAGTCCAATTTCTGAGGGTGGAGTTAATATCCCATTGCCTTTTTTTCTAGTCTGTTTATTGAATATAATTTTGGGCATGCTTTGAAGCCAGGTAATAAATCTTGGAAACATATGGTGACAGAATGGCTAATTCCCAGTTTACTTTTTTGGTTACCAAATAAAAATAGAAATTTACGGAATATTGAGTCTATTTCCCCTGGAGGAGTGGATTTCATTAAAGCATTGGTAAGATGGAAATTAACCCCAGATCTTGTTCTTACACAAAATAGGAAAACTATCTATATAACCATAATTAAGGCAGAGAGAAAGGAAACTCTTGTATTTCCCAATTGCCCTGATTCTTTGTTTAAAAACTCTTTGTAGTTTGTAAATAATAAAAGGCCACATGTGTATACATGGGATATAGTATGGTTAAGTTATTATGATATATTAGGAGTTAAAAGCAATAATAAACACAAGCCATTACCTGAAAGAAACTGTTTAAGATCCTCTTGCTCTCAAGTGTTAGAAACACAAAAACATTTATTTAAAGCATGTCCTTATGTGAATCAGTTTTGAGATATTTTAGCCAAACAATGGAATGAGCCCTTATTTAAAACATTAACGTATGTTGAAATTATGTTTGGTTCTACCTCCAATGGATGTGGTAGTTATCATTTTGAGACCATTTTAGTCATCTTAGCTATTATTAAATATTTTTGTGGCAGTCAACATGTGTGTGGTTAACATAGCAAAGACTGGTTTCATAATCTGAATAAATGGATAATATTTATAATGCTGTATGTTAACTTAAACAATCAGATGCTAGTGTATATTCTAAAGAGAGATACAACTATTGTGGGTTAATAGTGAGAAATGGGATCCTGGGTGAAAATATTTATTTAAATATCTTATAATGTATGGATATTAGTAGGTAATGTTCTGTTTCCTTTGTATAATAGGATAAGTTGTGTGTAATTTTTTGATGTGTATATTTCTGTTTGCAATTTGTACTGTAGTCTTTCTTTTCAATAAAATTCCCCTACTCTTAGTATGAAAAGCCATGCAAATATGATTATGGTCTTAAACTCTTTTTAAAAAAGGGAAAAGCGGCATAACATGCATACAAGACAGTAGGCTCAAAATAAACCTTGAGCTGCAGCAAGCGTCAAAATATTAGACTAATGGCCCTTCCTTTTGGTCCATAGGGCAAGAATTAGGTGATGGGGTGGGTATTTTACTTAACAACCCAGACATTAAGGTCTCCAAACTGGTAGACATAGAACCTCCGGAGAGCCTGATGCTGGACTTCTCATTACACACAGAAAGGTTTAGAATTATCACCATATATGCTCTGCAAACCAAAGCACTTAGAACAGCTTTGTTTAAACAAGTACAACCACATCTGTTCACCTCTAGAATGTTAATCTGGGCAGGTGATTTCAACTGCGGATTAGAAAGGGCAGACAGAGGCCTCAAGACAGAAAAAAATATTTAGTGACTCGATAGCCCTTAAAAACATTATCTCTAGCGCAAAACTTATAGACTCCTACAGACTGAAAGTCCCTACAGGGGGTAGCACATATTTTAGAGGTCACCTTTCCACTAGAATTGGTTTTATTTTTATTTCAGCCATTTTAGCTGTCTCAGAGGTAAAATTAACAGCCTGGGAATTCTCAGATCATAAGTCCCTTACTTTAAGTATTGCAGGTAACTGGAATCAAACCCCTAGATGTAAAAAGAACTTATGGAGGTTAAATAGTTCTAGTCTAACTGAGGAACACATACGATCTGCTTGGAGAAAAGAATGGCAAGCAAGAGTGTCAGTTGCAGAGCTCTATGACAATGCTGCCACCTGGTGGGAAGAAACTAAGAAGACATGGAAGGAATTCTTTCAAAACAAAGTTAGATCAGCTGCAAATAAAAACTACCTCACTTATTTATACCTGAGAGCCGAGCTGCAGAAACAAATTTCTCTCACTGAGACTAGCAGGTTAGATTATGGACCACATATTTCAGCAATTAAAAAAAACATGTTCGAGATGTAATATGACAGGGCAAAGTCATTAGAACAAGAACTTAGATTTGGTACCTGTATGAAGAAAGGCTCTATGGATCCATTCAAAGAGTGTAAAAATAGAACTGAACACAGGATAATTACTAAAGTCAGAACAGAGACTGGTCAAACTATTTCCTCTCCTGATGGTATATTAGAACAAGTAGACATATACCTTAAGGAAGCATTTTGGAAAACATCCCCAATTGAAGACAGCAACCTACTTACTTTAGAACTACCTCAGATCCTAGCAGAAGAATAAAGACTTTTTCTCAACCCTCATTACTGTAGCAGAGATAAGGAATGCAATATGTAGACTTACAAAGGATTTAGCTCCATCTACTGATGGTATAGTTGCTGAACTATATAAGACCTTTATTGAGGAAATCATCCCAGCTTTAGAAATAACATTCAACTGTATGTTAAAAGAAGGGGGACTGTCTAAATCTATGAATCACGCTTCCCTAATTCTACTTTTTAAAAAGGGGGAACTGGAAGAATTGAAGAACTGGAGGCCATTGAGTCTACTAAGTACCAACTTAAAAATATTAAGTAAAATCTTGCTTAACAGACTAGTAACAATAGCAGACAAAGTAATTAGCCCCATCAAACATGCACTATACCCAGTAGATGTCAACATGACAATTTAATCATGATCAGGGAGATATTTCATAAAGTGGAAAAAAAACAACTTTCAAGGATACATCTTAGGAATTGACCAAGAAAAAGCATTTGATAGAATATCTCATGATTATCTATATAATGTGCTAAAAGCTTATGGAATCCCAATGGAGTTCATTAGATAGATACAAGTTATGTATAAAAATGCCACTCTTATCCCCAACATTAATGATTGGATAGGGAAAGAGACCAAGGTTAAAAGAGGGGTTAGGCAGGGATGCCCCCTCATCCTCCTACTATATGTGTTTTGCATAGATATTTTTTGAGGAAAATAGAAAAAAATGACCAAATAAGGGGCCTAGAACTCAACTCAACAACCCCCCCAGTTACAATTCTTGCATACGCTGATGACCTGGTATTGTGCCTAGACCCTTCCACAAATGCTAAGGCCCTGACAGAGATATGCCAAACCTTTGTTAGATGGTCAGGATCCCAGATTAATTACTCTAAAAGATCTGGAATAGCACTAGGGGACACTCAGTTACTGGATGGAGCAGTATATGCAGACGTGACCATTGCTAGAGGGACAGTGACTATTTTAGGCATTATTTTTGGAGGAGAAGACATGGCAAGACAGAATTGGGACTTAGGTTTACAGAGAGCAAATAGGTTGATGGGCACATTGAAAGGTCAACAGATGTCAAAGAACAAAAGAATCATACTGATTAAAACGCTTCTTCTACTTATCTTCTTATATGTAAGTTACATATTCCCCCCTCCACAAGCCTTGTTTGTTCCCTTATATAGCATTTTTTTTCAAGCACTCTGGGGCAGTTGCCTGAACCCCATTAAAAGAGAAGCCACTTATAGAAAGATAGAAGAAGGGGAACTAGAGATGATAAACCCTGTGGTCTTTTACCGCAGTGTATTTTTATCTTATAATTTTGTACATGCCTTAAGACCAGGATGCAAAATATGGAAGACTCGGGTATTAGAATGGATTTCCCCCGCCTAACAGCTTGGGCTCAAGGAAAAGCTGGGTCACTTCATAGAATCCCTGTTTTGTACTGCTTTTGGAAACTGGAAATTAAGGAATAAATCACAGTCCTTGAACTGATTTGGACATACTTATGCAGGTCTGTATGTCTTTGTCCACATCCGATGCATATCTTTCACGATTGGTGAGTGGGGCATCATTGAGCACTTCTATTTCTGGGATTTGTTGACTTGTAAGCTAGCCACCTCTTTTGAAGTGCTGCAAGGCTTGCTCTGTTCCGCTTTTGTTCGTGGAGCATTCTTTTGGATTCTCCCAAAATATGGGCAGGAACAGATGAAAAATCTGATCAAATGGGACATATCTAGCAGCTGCATACAGACCAAAGCTAAGAAGGAGATATACATTCAAATCATCCAAAAAGAAAGAAGAGAGAACATTTCTCTAGCTGAGTGTCCCCAGGATAAACTACAATTCAATCTAGGAATTTGTGTGGGATTCAGTTTACATGGTAAGCGGAACGTTAGAAATAATAAAAAAGAACACAAACGGGTGCAAGAAAGATATTGCACAAGGCTCACATGTGTGCAACTATTAGAAACTCAAGAGCATTTGTCTTTAGGATGTGATTATGCCTACCAATTTTGGTTATATTTAGCAAAAGAATGGGAGGAACCACTGTTCAGCAATCTGACATATTCTCTGTTAATATGTGATACTAATAGTAGGGGATGGGGCAAATTTTAAGTAGAAACACTATATATAATTCTAGCCATAACCAGGTATTATATATGGCAGGCACAATGTGTATGGCTTACACAGCAACAACATGCATCTTATGTAGAAATCCTCAAGAATGTTAGAATTTCTCTCCAGAAGGTATGGGCACTAGATTGTAAAAAATGCAACATGGAAAAAACTTAAACTACTGTGGATAAATTGTGAAAAATGGGCTAAGGCTCCATGAAAAAAGATACAACGTTAATAATATGTTATGTATATTGTCTTTGTTTTATTTTTCATCTGTTGGTATTTTTGATTTATTGTTACAGTATGTACTGAAATTGCAACTTTGTGATCATGTTTTGTCAATAGTCCTCTTCCCCTACACTTTTCGAGAAGTGCCATGGGATCTTTAACGTCCACCTGAACAACCACCAGAACAGGTAGACGGGACCTCGGTTTGACATCTCATCTGAAAGACGTCTCCTCAGGAGTGCAGCATCCCTCTCATGCTACACTACAGTGTCAGTATTGGGATTTAACCCAAGTGTCTGGTGTGGGGATAGAATCCACAGCCTTCTGATTTTCCGGCCTCAGAGGCAAGTGTGCAGCCTTTTGAGCAACTGACACTGCCTCACTGTGTTGCTAAGGATACTGATGAAAGAGGGATCATAGTGAATGGTAGGATAGAGGGTAGAGAAGTTATTCTGTGTAATATATATGCTCCAAATGAGAATTGTTTGCAAACCTTAATGTGGAGCTAAGTGAAAACCTTAGTGCAGAGATAATTATTGGAGGAAACTTCAATTTTTCAGTCAACCCAATACTTGACAGAAGTAGACCTGAAATCACAAAATGCAAGTCCAGGACTAGACAACAAATACGTAGTATTTAAAAAAAAAAAAAAAATATATATATATATATATAGGCAGACTAGGTGGGCCTGGTGGCCCCTTATCTGCTGTCACATTCTATGTTTCTAAGTTGAGAATGTGTAAGGACCTGGGTTTGTCAGATATATAGAGGTCCGTGCATCCTAAGGGAAAGCACTACACCTACTTCCCTGCACCTCATGTGCTGTTCTCTAGACCTGATTACTTTCTGATTTCTAGACATCTATGCAATGCAGAAATCCTCACCAGTATTTTAAATAATATAGTTTCTGATAACTGCGCAGTATTGTTACAACTTCCTATAGGCCACCCTATACATGGTCCCCCAAGATGGAAATTCTACACATCACTTATTAAAGAGCCTCAGTTTATTGATTGACTTAAAAAAGAGACAAAATAATTATTTTCTATTATTGACACCCCAGGAATGTCTTAAGTCCAGGGTGACGTTTAGGTGTTACTTAAGAGACAGAATGATTGACTAGCATGCAAACTTGAAAAAGAAGAGATCTGAAATGCTAAAGAAATTAGTAGAATTAGCTGAACTTTTGAAATTGCATAAAGGGCAAAACATTCCTGAAAAGTTACTGTATAAAATGACAAAAGTAAAATATGAAATACATTCTGTGCACTTCTTTTCGATAGAAAAGGCTTTGCAAAAAAAAAACAGACAGAAGTACTGGGAGGCAAGAGAAAACCTAGTAAGCTTTTATCCAACAGACTTAAGAAACAAAGGAATAAAACAATCATTTCCTCATGCAAGAACTTCCATGGGAAACTTGAATACAAAACACAGGCATAAATCAGGCATTTAGAGATTGCCATATTAACCTTTACTCTTGTAAAATAGACATTAAAGACAAATAAATAGATTCCTCTCAGGGATAGAAATTTCAAACCTAACTAAACAAACTTTGGTCAGAGCCAATATGGCTGTGGAGAGCTTTTAGGAGTGGCATGAGTGTGGAAAAGAATATGCGGTGCTTTTGCTGCAGCCATAAGTAATACTGCAGCGATTACAGTACTGCACATGCATGATACTCGCACATGAGCAGTTTGCCCTGTAGTCAGCCCTGCTCAACATGGCGATGCTGACATAACTATGTATGCACGATAGTCATGCATGCGCAGTTTAAGTCAATGTCACCATGTTGCACATGGTGGCCGTCACTGCTGCAGTTGCAGAACAGAAACGTAGTGGGGAAGTGGTTGTGTTTATGCGGCTCGTGGAGGGGAAGGGCTGCATAAACAGAATCACTGGAAACTATGTCTGAGCACTGCGGCAGCACATCAGACAGCAGTCTGGTTACATGCTTCCACAGTGCTCTTATGCAAATCTGATGATGGCATAACATCCGTGGAGCTTGGCCTACACAGCCATACAAGTCAGACTCGGGAGGAATCTATTAACAAACTAGAGATCTGGTCTGGAACTCGTGCACCATCACAGTCACTTTCTCATTCTTTTCTGATCTCAGTGCTGGTAGACTACTTCTGGTTTTCCCCGATTGTATTATTAAGCAAGGATAGTAGCAGTCTTGAAGTGGTAGCCGCCGGTGGTGGCATGCTCTGGAAAAAAGTGGTCCCCATGCTCGTCTGCACATTTTAGAAATGTTGCCTTTCCTTGTTTTTGCTGTAAAGAAACTGACCCCTTTAACACAAAAACAAGGAGTCAGTTATGGCCTCTAACCCCCCCCCTTCACTTCAAGTAAGGAACATGATTATGGGTTTGCATCAGATGTACAGTGGCAGCCATATATGCATAATATTGTTAAACAGTAACCAACTGTATGTAAAAGCTCTTTTTTTTTTAATGTGTGCTTTCTTAATGTTGTCAATACCACGCCACCCGTTTGTACTCTGCCCCTGGATTTCTGTGCTCCAAGTGCATTATTTTACATTTTTGAGTTTAGGACAAAAAGGCTTTTCAAATGAAGGTAGTCACTAATCTAAATTTTGTTTCCTTGCGTGTGCACAAGAAACATCTTGTGGTAGAACGACATTTCAGAGGTGTGTCAGAGACATGTCCAATGCACAGCAATCTTCAGTGGGGTTGTTCCTGACAGACCAATGAACATGCAACCAGACTGTGACACTAGTCACAGTTTCACAGCTGGAAGCCATTCTCTAGTTGAAAGAAATGAAGTGCTCCAATGAAAGCGCTTCATTCCTTTCATTCATCCCCTTACTGAGCTTGCTGTTTATCTCCCCACACACCCTGCAGATGTCCGGGTACCCAGCCATACACTGCTTCCCCTTCTGTGTGTGTGTGCCATAAACAGTAAACAGTCCTAGCAGTAAAGAACAAATATACAGTATGTAATTTATCCTTCCCCCCTACAGATGTCCACGTCAAACTTGTTTGTGTCTCTGTGTGAATGAGAGTGCGTGTTCTTGTCCCTGAGCTCCTCTCTCTCTCTCTCTCTCCGGTGCTTCATCTGTACCACAATGCCTGAGCATTGCTGTCTGTGATGATACCCACTGACCCACCCCGTGGATCGGAGCGAGAGTGCTGAGAAGTGAGGCGGCATTGCTTGCAGAGCTGTAACTTAACCCTGGACTACGGAGAGAGAGAGAGAGACACAGGCTGCAGAGACAAACACTGAGAAGGAGAGGTAGCAGCGCCTCCCCCCCCCCCCACAAAGAGAGTGCAGGATTGAAAGGGGTGGTGAGTGCACCAGTGTCAGGGACAGAGCAGAGAGAGAGTTCCCAAACAGTGATAGCAACATACTGAGATGTGGCAAGTAAGTGGAATGAGAGTGATCACCAGGTGACAGGCTGTCACTATTGCAGCACCACCTTGGCAGTGTGAAATTGAGGGCAGTGCAATGTAATGACCATAACCACGATGACCGGTGTTTCCCAGGCCTGCAACTGAACAAACGTGCATTTCAATGGGTGGCCCTTCCACCTCCAGAGACAGACACAGCAACAGTGAGAGCCGCATCCAGTGCGGCATATATGTGCAAGTCCAATCCATTACAGTCAGAGCGATGTCACCCCCCCCCCCCCAAAACAGAGAAGCGGAATACAGTGTGCACCCGAGCTCGGTTGCCATCCATTTTATTGCCCCTCACTCTTCTGGCACCTTGCAGTAGGTCTGACTCTCTGTTTGGCTTTCTCAAGCCCAGTGGAAGCGGACAGCACATACAGAGAGGCAGAGAAAGTGGCAGCAAGAGTACCATGACTGGGACAGAGCAGTGCTGCAGAGTTTTCCTTTCGCTGTGGAGGGAGTGGAGATCAGAGAGAGAGAGAGAGACCAGGAGAGAGACAGTGTAAAACAAACTTGGTGCATTTGTTCCACCACTGCACAAAAGGAGCACCCAGACAGAGCCAGAGACAAATATGTGGATCACATATCTGCCCTTTCACATTGACTAGCACAGTGTAAGGTAGGCACTGGATGGGCACCCCCTGAGCAGTTGCTGCCCCTACACGTCCAGCTCACATCAGCACATATGGAACAATCTGCAGTAGCCAGAGACTGATGTAGGTTACTCATCTTCCCCTCTACACCCATCCCACTCCACACAGGTTGGCACAGTGACAAGGTGACCTCCAGGTGGGAAGCCCAAGGCAAATAGTGGACTGTGACGTGGCAGAAGTTGGTGATTGGTGCCCCCTCTACTACCATCCCACCACTGCACATTGGCTGTCCCAGCCAGAGACAGAAATGTGAGTTGCACATTTGTCACGCCACTCCTGTTTCTATCTAGCCTGGTGTGCTCCAGGTGGGTAAAAATGGGGCTGTGGTCCAGATCCACTGGGTGGCCCGGGGCCATTGGCACCCAACACACCATTCTGCATCTCTGCACATGTGAAGCATTTGCTCTTTCCATTCCAGCTCTTGCACTTGAGGAACACTCTGCAGAAGCCAGTGACAGATGTGGTTCACACATCTGTCCATCTTCACCCATCCAAGTTCCATGAAAGCTGGAACTGGCATTGGGTGGGCTCCAGGCAGGTGACTCTGGGAGAATGATGCCCCATCCCCCAGTCCCACCGCCATACAAGGGTAGTACCCTGCAGCAGCCATGGATAGAGATGCAAGTTGCACATCTGCCCCTTTGTATCCATCCCTGCTCCACCAGGGCTAGCATGAAGGTTGAAGTGAGCTTTGGATGACTGGCATTTCCTCATCCTTTGCCACACCTCTGCACTTGCAGAACACTCTGCTTCAACCAGAGGCTCTCCCACCAAACGTGCTCTGCCCATGGAGAGCACTGTGAGGTACTGAGATATAAAAATGTGGATCCTGTATCTGTCCCTCCACAACTGTTCCCATTCTGCTGGGTGGGTGGGGGGCAGGATACAGTGGGTGCTTCTGCGTGACTGGTGCCCCCTCTTGTACCCCCATCTATCAACCCCATACTTTACAGCAGCCAGAGAAGAGATGTGGGTTGCACATCTGCACATCATAAACTGTCTCCATGTCAGACAGTTTCACACACAGGCTGAAGTGGGGTCTAGGATGGTGGCCTCTGAGTGACTGTTCCCTTCCATCCCACCTCCACACATGGGGAGCATTCCTCCCCCTCCATTACACATTTGCACATAGAGAGCACTCCTCCCCTCCATGCCTTCTTTGCACATGGGGAGCAGTTCTCCTTCTTCAGCCCTCTTCCACATGGTGGACATAGTGTTTTAAGTAATCATATTTGGTCTCAATCCTTGTTGAATTCAACATTGTACATATTCTGCTGGGGGAGGCCTCCTTGGAGTTCCCAGGGTTAGGTTTCGGCGTTCTGGGAATAGGGTGTTCTCGGTGGCCGTGCCTACCCTGTGGAACTCCTTTCCTGTCTATTTAAAGGAGGCTCCCTCAGTAGAAGCCTGTAAGAAGGGCCTAAAAACTTGCCTGTTCCAGCAAGCTTTTATTGATTAAATGTTTGATGTTAGTGGGCTAGATAGATGCATTTTAAGTCTGCTCCTGGTTGAATTTTGCATACATTTTTGATGTATGATTTTATATTGTTGTTTGCTGTTTGTATTGTACAGTGCCCAGAGTCCCAGGAAATGGGTGCTTTTAGAAATCAGTATCTATCTATCTAATCTATATATCTATTGTATATACTAATGTAAAGAACATTGCTTTATTTTAATTTATATTATGTGTCCTTACTTATCGTATCTCACATCATGTATTGTCTTTATCATTGCTTGTACAAGGGACCTCCTTGCAAATGAGCTTGCTCAATGGATGTTATCCCTTCACAATAAACTTGAACGTGGAGAGCACTCTTCCCTCCATTCCATCTCCTTGCATAGGTATCATTGCTCCACCTCCATACATTGTGAGCACTGATCCCCTGACCCCACTCCCAGTGCTTCTCCCACTGCATTCCACCTCCTTCACATGGAGAGCACTTCTCCCACTGCATCCCACCTCTGGCACATAGGGAGCACTCCTCCCCCCCCTCCACTCAACCTCCACACATGGGGAGCTTTCTTCCCACTTCGTATCCGCTCTGTACATGGGGAGCACTCTACCCCTTCATCCCAGTGCCCCTACATGGGGAACATTGCTATCCATCCATCCCACTCCTACACATGGGGACACCTCCACACATTTGCATCACTCCTCCTCTACCACCATCCCACCTCTGCATATAGAGAGCATTCCTAACACCATTCCATCTTGCACATGGGTGCACTCTGCAACAGCCAGAGACAAAGATGTCAGTCAGGCATCTGCCTTTCCACACCTATTCTCACGCCACATGATAAGCTCCAAGTTGGACAGAACATCGGTGGGGTTGAGAATGAGATGTAATGAATGGTCTGCCCTGGAAGATGGTGCCAATACCCCTCACCACCTCTCTGAATGAGAGAAGTCCCCTCCCCTGAATCAATCTTTATTCTTTTCTCCGCTCACCACTTTTCTGCTGGTTGTCTTCCTGTTTGCTTGCCTTAACAGTTGTTCCCCTCCCAAGACAGCACTACAGGCCACTAGGCCAGGGCAGATTTTTCCTTGACCTCTCCTGTCTTCTCTTCGGACCACACCACCAGTCCAGCCTGCGTCTAGCACAGTCAAGAAGACGCACCGTGTGTTACTTGCAGCTTGGCCCCGGACGGGTCTGTTCTTTCTGTGGTAGACCATACTTCAAGTTCTCCCACAGTTCAGCTGATGCTAGAGAAGAGCAGCACACAGTCCCACTCTACCACCACGACAGTCAGTGGGACACCACAACTTGCTTGGCGCTGTACAGATGATGCAGCACAGCAGCGTGCTCACTAGTCTGTCTCACCAGGCTTCTCCTGCTCTCTCTGTTGATGATGTCTCCATCTCCCCTAGCCATCAATGGTCCCATGCATGCACACTGTGTTGCAGCTAGCTCCAACCGCTATAGAGACTGCTGAGACACTAAGTGTTTTAGCAGCTGAGCCTGAGCTAACCCAAAAATAAAATACAGGAATTTAAAAACTTCTGAGATAATTTCGGGGGGGGGGGGTTAAACACCTTGAGCACCCACCTGCTTACACCCATGCAATCCACAATAGTTCAGACACATGCAGTCCTTACACTTAAAGGCACCCCTGCAAGCCCAGCTAGCCCCACTACCTGCCCCAACACACAAACGAACACCAATTGCTACCCCTCCCACTTTCTTTGCAAGCAGCGAGGATCCCCCACACTCAAGCGGTCAGTCCTGTACAAGTAGCAGAGTTGGGGGTCCAGGGCTGCAGTCGGACCTATTGCTGTAATGGAGCTCGAGCCTGCCCAAATACAACAGGACAGCTAAACTGAGTCCCCTTAATCCCTATAGATGGAGGGCTGCTGCACAGATGATTGCTATAACCATTCAGGCACCACCAGGGATTTAAAACGAGCTGGACTATGGCAGGCAGCCTGCCATTTGCCTCCTCCTCCTCCTACACTGACTGCTTGCAGCACTTGCCCAGCTCCTCCTCTGCTACCAGTGCCCACCAGCAGTCAGTAGTGTCGGTGGGTGGCCCCCGTTGGAGTGGTCAAGCGAGCTCCTCGACTTGTTACTAGCCCCACAATCGATACTCTCTTTTGACTTCCTTCCGAGTCTGGTTGCATTTGCCTGTTTTCAAACACCCAATAGTTTTTTTTCTAGTGTCTTCTTAGATACAGAATATTAAATATGTCAAAATAAAATATAATTGCCTTGAAGAAGATAGAAGCCTTTATTATGGCTCGTCCTCAATGTATGGTTGGAGAACGCTGAAATCTCACCTTGATTGTTTTACTTCCTTTTTGCTATTTTATATTTTCAGGTTAAATCAAATATAATAAAATATGTATTTTTTTTTGAGAAGATAGAAGCTTTTATCATGGCTCTTTTTGGTTTGATCCATGCACACTGAAGCATTGAAGCAGTGAGAGCACCACGATTTTGGCAGCCTTGCACCATTCCTCTGATTCTAAAAATATGTATCACAATGGTTGTATAATTGTAGGTCTATATTTAAATGGCTTTAATTCATTATAATTACATGCCAAGAAGAATGGTCTTAATGAGTACATTTAAGGTTTCATAATTTGACCTTTTGCAATTTTAATGACCTCCCAATCCTGGAGTCATCAATTTGTTTTATCTAGACATTTGTTTGCTCAGTTCATCAATAGTCCAATAAGATTTAGAATAAAATTACTTTAGAACAAAAAATGTATAATTTGATTTTGAGCAACTGTTAACCTCTCTCCGAGCTGAAAATGCATAGATTAGTTGTTCATACTTTTGTATTTCTCCACACTTTTATTTCAGAAATTTGTAAAAAAAAATAACACTCAACAGTCCAATAAGATTTAGAATAAAATAACTTTAGAACAAAAACTGTATAAACTTTGGGTTTGATTTTGTGCAAATATTAACTTTTCTCTGAGTTAAAAATGCAGAGGAGATTAGTTGTACATACTTTTCTATTTCTCCACACTTTTACTTTGGAAATTTGTAAAAAAAAAAGAGAGAAAAAAAAAACACTTGACCTTTTGCACAGGTCTTGACCTCCCATAAAGGGAATTGCTTAAAACTTGTTTAGGAGTCATTCAAGAGTTATCCCAAGGTCAAAATTTAGTAAACTATACATTTAATGCGTTTAAATAGTAGAAGCTGCCAATTATTACATAATAATAAAAGAAAAAAATAGTGGTACTGCATAGATTCCTAATAGGTATCAAACCATTTGCTTCTAAAAGTTTCACAGATAGCCAAGTCTTCTTTATGTGTGTGAGCACTGTTTTCTTCATTGTCTTCTTTTTTCCCCCTATCTGGTCAGTGTCAGCTTCACATATAGTTCTAGGGACATGGATATGTTGTTCATCCACACTGTCTGGCAGGTTCCTTGCCACTTTAAATCTTGCCGGAAGGTCTTCAAGCTGGCTCCTCCCACCCACCCGGGTGGTAAAACTCTCGGCTCTGCCCCATGACGCCAGATATTCTTTACCGCTTGGAAGCTCAGGTTCCCTCCTTAACGCTCTGCGTCATAGACTGGATCCTAATTCTTTGGTTCACCCGAAACTCGTTTTAAAATTTTCAAGACTTAGGTCATCTTTCTCCCGCGTGGCTGCAATGGACAAATCTACTCCTGGATTTTGGCGGTGCCCTTGTGGGCAGAAGATGTCCAGGACGGACCCACACTCCACGTGTGTCTACTGCCTCGGCCTAGAACACGACCCGCAGGCCTGCAAGTCATGCCGTTCGTTTTCGGCCAGCGTCCTGGAGGACTGCACTGCCCGGTTACAGTTTGGGTGCCCTGAGAAGCGCTACCCGCCGGTTAAGTCGAAGGAGGCCTGTTGGGTGGTTACCACGGCGGTTGGCTCAGCTGAGCAACTCGAGCAGATGATCGCCCTCGAGGAGGAGGCGGCCCAGGCCGCATCATCCTCTTCCTTGGTCGCGGCATTTATCCCGCTCTCACTGGGTACCTCGTATTCAGCTTCGTTCAAAGAGCTTTGCCAATCCCTTTCCACAAAGGGAGAGGGGCCATCGAGACATTCCTCTCGGTCCAAAAAGAAGGACTCAAAGGGTAAGTCCCATCGTCGGCATTCGTGGGAGTGGGAGAGGTCTCCTTCCCCGGACAGCCGACTGTCAACTTCGGTCGAGGTTGTGGCTAAGGCCACTGGCTTCACAGTGTACCCGTCAGGCCAGCCGCCCGAGACACCCGTCGATGCGGTCGAGATTTTTCTTGACCCATCGGACGGGCTGTCGACTGGTGAGGCCGACAACCCTTCTTCACCGGTTCCCCCGGTGGAAGAGCGAGACCTACCTGCACCCGGTGCTGCAGTCCCTAGTTAAGGCTTCCTAGCTGAGGAAAGGCAGGTGTCCCCGCTCCTTCCCAGACCTGTCTCGAAACACCGAGGATCTCGGTCTCGGACATTGTCTCGGTCAGTCGATCCTGCCAACATCGGTGGTCTCGATCTCTAAACACCGAGGTAAGCAGCGCCGCCGTTCGTCCTCGTCCTCCTCCTCAGAAGAGGAGAGGCTTGGCCGCTAGTTGCATCACGCTACGAGGACCTGATGTGGCAGCAGTTACTTCTGTCCAGGAACAAGCCGACGCCGTCGCCTTCCCGGGCCATCAAGTGGCTGTCACCCAAGCGGCCGAAACAACCCCTCGCTGTAGTCGAGGTGCCCAAGCCTGGGCTGGTTGTTCGGCCGAAACCAGCTGCCCCACCGATTGTGGTGGAACCTCCGCCTTCACAACCAAAATCGGGGACGCCGACCAAGGACTCTCGGTCGGATCAAGGCCTGCCCCACAGGTTGTTGGTCACCCTCACTCCTGACTGTCCTCGGCAGGTGGAGGGTAGCTCAGGCCCCAGGCAGCTCTTCACGGACTCCTCTGAGTCTGACAATGACTCCTCCCTGTTCTCCAGGCCCATTGACCTGGAGTCCTCCGGGGGCCAGTCGATGGACGAAAGCCCATCGTCCTTCATGGGTTTGCTTCAGCTCATCTCGGAGTCCACCGGGATGGAGCTCGAGCCCTTATCCAAGCAGGCCAAGTATTCTCTGATGGAGTTACTGGACCGAGGGGATTCACCCACGGAGGCCTTTCCGGTGGCTGAAGCCATTGTTGGCCCAGCCTTGGAGCTCTGGCAGCGGCCTGCTTCCTCTCCTGCGCCTTCGGCCAGGATGGCCAGGAAGTATGCGGTCCCTACCGGCTCTTTGCCTGGTTTTTCGGAACACCCCTCTGCCGAGGGGTTGGTCACCGACAGTGTTTTCCAGCGTTCTGGGAACGCTAGGGACATGGACAAGCCCCTCGAGAAGGAGTCCAAAAAGCTGGACTATGCCAGGCACAAGGTGTACGCTGCGTCCTCCCTTGGCTTCCACCAGGCCAGCTTGGCCGTGCTGATGGCACACTTCTTCCACACCCTCATGGGCTCCCTGGATGAGGTGATCCCTCATCTCCCAGCCGACCTGCAGACCATGGTCCGGCAGGTGCAGGACCAGGGTAGGGCAGTGGCTAAGCAGCAGCTCCAAATGGCTCTGGACATCGGAGACTCCTGTGCCAGATCGGTTGCGGCCGTGGTGGCCATGCGCCACAGAGCATGGCTGAGGCTATTCACCTTCACGGCGGATACCCAGCACAAATTGGCGGATGTCCCCTTCTTGGGGACCGACCTCTTTGGCCCTGAAGTGGAAGGTCACCTCCAGCGGATCAAAAAGTCCAGTGCCACTCTGGACTCGATCACCTCCACCCAGAAGGACAAAGGCCGCCGACAGCAGCAACACAAGTCCTTTCCTCCTTCTGCACCTGCAGCATGTCCGGCCCAACAGCACCAGCACCAGGGCCAGCAGGCTAATGCTTGGCATCCCAAAACCAAGCCCGAGGCTTCCTCCAACAGGAAGCAGGGAGGTAAAGGCCCAGGAGGTCCCTTGGCTGGTCCCTCCTCCAAGCCTGCCCAGTGACGGGTTGAGGGGTGTCGCCCCCAGCCTCGTCACTCCCCCCTGGGTTCCCCCCATGGGGGGATGGCTCTGCCACTTCCTTTCTGCCTGGTCCGCTATCACCATGGACCGGTGGGTGCTGGAGGTGGTAGGAAAGGGCCTGCCTCTGGAGTTTGAGCAGGCCCCACCCTTCCAAGCTGTCACCCCTCGGGGAGCTATGGGGTCTGCAGCCTCTCTGTCCGCTCGCCGAACTGATACTGCCCTGCTCCTCAAAAAAGAGGTGATCAAGAAGGTAGCGGATCCTCCCCCAGACCCGGGGTTTGTGTCCAGGTACTTCCTGGTCCCAAAACGGATGGAGGGCTGGTGCCCCATTCTCGACCTGCATGACCTGAACAGGTTCCTAAGGTCTCGCACCTTCAGGGTGGTCACTCTGGCTCAGATAATCCCATGCTTGGAACGAGGCATGTTCTGTTCTCTGGACCTTCAGGATGCGTTCTTTCACGTCCCAATCCGTCCGTCCCACCAGAGATTCCTCCGCTTCAGAGCAGAGGAATCCCTTTATGAGTTCCAGGCCATGCCCTTCAGCCTTTCCCTAGCTCCCAGGGTCTTCACCAAATGCATGGCAGTGGTGACAGCATTTCTGCAGTGCCGAAGGGTCCGGGTGTACCCCTACCTGGATGACTGGCTGATTGCAGCCCCCTCCAGAGCGGAGGTGGAGCGGTCCAGAGATCTGGCCCTCCAGGTTTGCTCTTAGGTTGGCCTCATCAACGAGGCCAAGACAGAACTCGTGCCAAAGCAGGTGATACAATTCATCGGGGCAGAGCTCGACTCTGTACGAGCCAGAGCACAGCTCCTGGTGGACAGGGCGAGGTTCTTTCCTCCTTTGCCCAATCATTTCAGATTGGGCAATCGCGCCCTGCCCGGGACTTCCTGCGCCTCATGGCGGCCTGCACCAGCGTGGTCCGTTGGGCCCGCTGGTACATGCGTCCCATCCAATGGGGGCTGGCCAGCCAGTGGTCACAACACCGATCCGCTGAATCAGCTAGTGACAGTGACGGGGATGTGGAACACTCTCCAGTGGTGGACCGTTCCAGCACATCTGCAGGAGGGCATCCGTTTGTCCGCCCGAGCAGCGGTCTCGCTCTCGACCGATACCCTCTGATGGGTTGGGTGCCCATCTGAGGGGCACAAGAGCTTACGGCCTCTGGTCCCTCAGAAGTCCTGATGCCATATCAACCTGCTGGAGCTTCGAGCGGTTCATCTAGCCCTCACTGCCTTCGCTCCATTTCTACGAGGTTAAGTGGTTCAGGTCCAGACGGACAATACTATGACCATGTACTACCTAAACCGCCAGGGCAGCACGTGCTCCATGCCTCTGTGCAGGGAGGCTCTCCGCATTTGGTCACTCGTGCGCAGCCTGGAGGTGGATCTCCTCGCCATTCACGTGGCAGGAGTCTCCAACACCCTGGCCGATGCCCTAAGCCAGATAGGGGCTGCGTCTCATGAGTGGTCTCTCCTGCCGGAGGTAGTACAAGATCTCTTCTCCCACTGGGGCATGCCTTAGGCAGACCTGTTTGCCTCCAGGGAGAATGCGAAGCTGAGACTGTTTCATGCCTGCCCCCATCAGGGCTCGCTGCAGGGGGATGCCTTCTCGAGGCCGTGGACCCCGGGCCTCTTTATGCCTTTCCCCCATTTCCCTTGATCCACAAGGTGCTTCTCAAGGTGAGGAGGGACAAGGCGCAGGTGATTCTGGTAGCCCCAGACTGGCTCCGCCAGTTCTGGTATCCAGATCTCCTCAGTCTCAGCGCCAGGCTCCCGAGGCAGCTTCCAGCCCGCCCGGACCTGATCTCAGTCAATCAGGGGAAGGTATTCCATCCGGACCTTCAATCCCTGCACCTGACGGCCTGGTTCCTGAGCGGCTAGAGTTCCAGGCCTTGGGTCTTTCCGACGAGGTCCTCAGCGTTGTTGAGGCATCCCGTAAGGAGTCGACCAGAAAATGCTACGCCTTCAAATGGAAGAGATTCTCCATTTGGTGTCAGGGCAAGGGTCTGGACACTTCCTCCTGTTCCTTGGCAAGCATTCTGGACTACCTGTGGTCCCTTTCTCAGCTAGGGCTTCAGTTGACGACCCTTAAGGTGCACCTGGCAGCCATCTCTGCTTACCAGGCGCGGGCTGGGAAGCAGTTGGTGGCGCAGGAGAAGATGGTCGGGCGCTTTTTGAGAGGCCTTGATCACATATCCCCTTCGGTGTGAGACCCTCCACCTCCGTGGGATGTACTGCTGGTATTGGCTAAGCTCATGGGCAAGCCATTCGAACAGATGCGCAGGTGTGACATCTCTCACCTGTTGTGGAAGACCGCCTTCTTGGTGGCTATCACATCAGCCAGAAGGATGGGAGAGCTCCAGGTGCTTTCCATTGAGTCTCCTTATCTGGTCTTCCATAGGGACAAGGTTGTCCTGCGCCCCCACCTGAAATTCCTTCCGAAGGTGGTGTCGGAGTTTCACCTTAACCAGATGTTGACTCTGCTGGTGTTCTACCCAAATCACACCTCGGAGGCCGAATATAGGCTCCATACTCTGGACCCTAGAATAGCGCTCACTTATTATAAGGAGTGGACAGCTGAAGTTCGGGGAGAGGTTCGCCAGCTGTTTGTCACCTGTGCTGAAGCCGCACCTGGCAGACCTGCAGCCAAGCGGACGATAGGCAGGTGGGTCACCTCCTGCATAGATCTCTGCTATAGGTTGGCGGGCATGGAGCCTCCTAGAGGGATAAGAGATTCTACCCGCCATACTGCTGCATCGGTGGCTGCTTCCAGGGACGTCCCTATCCAGGAAATCTGCAGGGCTGCTACCTGGAAGTCAGCACACACCTTCATCACCCACTACCACATCGACCTTGAGTCACGCCAGGATGCTGGTTTTGGGGCCTCAGTTCTCCAGTCTTTATTTCCCAAGTAGGGTGTGTGCGCCTTGCCTCTCTCCTCCTGGAGAACTGCTAGGAGTCTGCCAGACAGTGTGGATGAACAACATATCCCTGACCCTAGAAATACAGGGTTACTCACCTGTAACAGGAGTTCTAGGAATGGTATATGTTGTTCATCCACACGACCCACCCGGCCTCCCCGGCTCCGACGCACAACCTGGCTTCCAGCGGGCTAGATCTGGCATCATGGGGCGGAGCTGAGAGTTTTACCACCCGGGTGGGTGGGAGGAGCCAGCTTGAAGACCTTCCGGCAAGATTTAAAGTGGCAAGGAACCTGCCAGACAGTGTGGATGAACAACATATACCATTCCTAGAACTCCTGTTACAGGTGAGTAACCTCTATTTATTGCTGGCTAATACTGTAATTACTAAAATTAATCGGCTGCTTTTTTCCTGAAAAGATTTAACATGATCCCATCCTGAAAAGATCTAATGTTCCCCCAATAAACAGATTATTTTGTTTCAAGCTGTTTTTTTTTCTTCAGATTATAAAGAATTCCATTGATGTGTTCTGCATTCCTAGAATAACTTCAGGATCTGCTGTTAAATTAGGCATGACAAGATATAATATGTTCTGGTCTCAGCGTAGTGGTTTCAGAAATCAGGCCATCAGAAATTCAATAGTTGTCCCAAACAAATGTAAATATCTCTAAAAGTATAGGAGTTACTCATAACCTATCAGTATGAAAGTTGTTCAGGACAAAAATAGCTTTCAAGTGAGCCTGTTCATTGATCTGCACTAATTATATTTTCTAGGGACTTGGATATGTTGTTCAATCCACACTGTTTGGCAGGTTCCTTGCCTCTTTAAATCTTGCTGGAAGGTCTTCAAGCTGGCTCCTCCCACCCACACGGGTGGTAAAACTCTTGGCTCCACCCTATGACGCCAGATCTTCCTTACTGCTTGGAAACTCAGGTTCCCTCCTTAGCACTCTGCGTTTTGGGTCTGGATCCTAATTTGGAAGTTCCAAAAATAATTGTAAAATTCTCTAGCCTTACGTCTTCATCTTCCCTTGCGGTTGCGATGCATAAATCTACTCCTGGCTTCCGTTGGGGCCCTTGCGGGCAGAAAATGTCCCAGACTGACCCGCACTCCACGTGTGTCTATTGACTGGGTCTTGCTAACGATTTGCAGGCCTGCGATCTCTGCAAATCCTTCATGGCTTCAGTTCTGGAAGAGACCGCGCTGCCCAACTCCAGCTGGGGTGCCCCGAGAAACGGTACCCACCGGTGAAGTAGAAGGAGGCCTGTTGGGTGGTGTCCATGGCTGCTGGCTCCGAGGAACAGCTGGAGCAGTTGATCGCCCTTGAGGAGGAGGCGGCTCAGGCCGCATCTTCCTCCTCAGTCTCAGTATTTATCCCGCTCTCCTTGGGCTCCTCCTACACTGCTTCTTTCAAGGAGCTTTGTCAGTCCCTCTCCACCAAGGGAGAAGGACCCTCGGGACACTTAAGTAGGTCAAAGAAAAAGGAACCGAAAGGTAAGTCCCACCGTCTACGTTCATGGGAGCAGGAGAGATCCCCTTCACCGGACTGTCAGCTCTCGACTTCGGTTGAGGTTGTGGCTAAGGCTGCTGGCTTCATGGTGTCCCCGTCAGGTCAGCCAGCCGAGACACCCATTGACGCGGTGACCCGTTGGATGGGTTGTTGACTGGAGAAGCCGATAACCCTTCTTCATCAGTTCCCCCGGTGGTAACCGAGGACTTGCCCATGCCTCCTGTGCGAAGTCCCGGTCAAGGACCCTGAACGGAGGGATGAGCGGTCTCCGCTCTCTTGACCCACCTCGCCACTCAAGGTCTCGGTCCTCTCCATGTCGGGTAGATTCCACCGACATCGGAGGTCTTGGTCCTGGCATCATGGAAAGCGGCATTGCCGCTCGTCCCTCTTGGAGGATAGGCTCAGCGCAGTTGGGCGGCACTATGAGGACATGATGTGGCAATATCCGGTAATAAGCCGACTCCATCGCCTTATCCGGTCATTAAGTGGTTGTCGCCCGAACGACCGAAGCAACTCCTCGTTGTAGTCGAGGAGCCGACCCCGGCACCAGTTGCTCAGCCAAAACCGACTGCTCCACCCATTGTGGTGGAACCACCGCCTCTTCAGCCTGAGACTGGGGCCCTGACCAAGGATTCTCGGTTGGGTCAGGGCTTGCCCCACAGGTTGTCGGTCACCCTCACTCCTGATTGGCCTTGGCAGGTGGAGGATGGCTCAGGCGCTCGGCAGCTGTTCGCAGACTCCTCAGAGTCTGACGACTCCTCCTTGTACTCCAGGCCCCTTGACCTGGAATCTGCTGGGGGTCAGTCGGTGGACGAGAGCCCATCCTCATTCTTGGGAATCCTTCGGCTCATCTCAGAGTCCACTGGGATACAGCTCGAACCTGTACAAAAACGGGCCAGGTATCCCCTCACGGAGATACTGGACCGATGGGATTCCCCTACGAAGGCCTTCCCTGTGGCCGAAGCCATTGTTGGCCCGGCCCTGGAGTTGTGGCAGCGGCCTGCATCCTATCCTGTGCCTTCGGTCAGGATGGCTCGCAAGTACGCAGTCCACACCGGTTCCCTCTCTGGTTTTTCGGAGCACCCCTCTGCGGAGGGGCTGGTGACCGATAGCTTTTTCCGGCGTTCCGGAAATGCTCAGGATGTGAACAAACCACCCAAGGAGTCCAAAAAGCTGGAATACTCAGGGTGGAAGGTTTATGCTGCTTCCTTCCTAGGTCTTCGACAGGCTAGCTCGGCCGTACTGATGGCACATTTTTCACACACCCTTATGGGTTCCCTGGATGACATGATTCCTCATCTCCCGGCTGACCTTCAGATGACGGTCAAGCAGGTGTGGGATCAGGGAAGAGCGGTGGCCAAACAACAGCTCCAAATTTCTTTGGATATTGGTGACTCTTGTGCCCGGTCAGTAGCAGCAGCAGTAGCCATCCGCCGCAGAGCTTGGCCGCGGATCTCCACCTTCACGGCGGACACCCAGCACAAGCTGGCAGACGTTCCCTTTCTGGGCACCAACTTGTTCAGGCTGGGGGTGGAAGGCCATCTCCAGAGGATCGAGAAGTCCAGTGCCACCTTGGACTCAGTCACGTCTGCCCAGAAGGACAAAGGCAGCCAGCAGCAGCATAAGCCCTTTCGCCCCTGCGGCATGTCTGGCCCAGCAGCACCAGCAACAGGCAAGCAGGCTCACACTTGGCGCCCCAAGGCCAAGTCTGCCGCTTTCTCCAGTAGGAAGCCTGGAAGGAAGGGTCCAGGCAGCCCCTTGGCTGGCCCTTCCTCCAAGCCTGCCCAGTGACGGGTTGAGAGGTGTCACCCCAACCTCATCACTCCTCCCCAGGTTCCCCCGCCATGGGGGGACGGCTCTGCCACTTCCTTTCTGCCTGGTCTGCTATCACCACGGACCACTGGGTACTGGAAGTGGTCGGCAGGGATTTGCCTCTGGAATTCTAGCAGTCCCCTTCCTATTGAGCCATCGCCCCATGGGGGGCTATGTGCTCCGCAGCCTCTCTTTCGGCTCATCGAGCCAACATTGCTGTGCTCCTCCAGAAGGAGGTGATCAGCGAGGTGGTGGATCCTCCTCCAAACCCGGGGTTTGTGTCCAGGTACTTCCTGGTCCCAAAGCGGATGGGGGGCTGGCGCCCCATTCTCGATCTGTATGAACTGAACAAGTTCCTAAGGCCACGCTCCTTCAGGATGGTCACTCTGGCTCAGATCATTCCATCCTTGGAACTAGGCATGTGGTTCTGCTCTCTGGATCTCCAGGATGCGTTCTTTCATGTCCCAATCCATCTGTCTCATCAGCGATTCCTCCGCTTCAGAGCAGAGGGATCTCTTTACGAGTTCTGGGCTATGCCCTTCGGCCTTTCTCCAGCTCCCAGGATCTTCACCAAATGCATGGCAGTGGTGACAGCATTCTCATGGCGCCAAGGAGTCCGAATGTCCCCTTACCTGGACGACTGGCTGATTACAGCCCCCTCCAGGTTGGAGGTGGAGCGGTCCAGGGATCTGGCCCTCCAGGTCTGCTCTCAGATTGGCCTCCTGATCAACGAGGCCAAATCGGAACTCATGCCATCGCAGGCGATTCAGTTCATCGGGGTAGAGCTTGACTCTCTTCGAGTCAGAGCCCGGTTCCCAGTGGACAGGGCCGAAGTCCTTTCCTCCTTTGCCCAATCATTTCTGGTTGGGCAATTGTGTCCTGCCCGGGACTTCCTGCACCTTCTGGGCCTCATGGTAGCCTGTGCCAGCATGGTTCGTTGGGCCCACTGGCATACGCGCCTCCTGCAGTTGGGGCTGGCCCGCCAGTGGTTACAGCGCTCTGGTCCTTTGAACCAGCCGGTGACCGTGACCCAGAAGATGTGGGACGACATGCAGTGGTGGCTCATCCCAGCTTATCTGCAGGAGGGTATCCCATTTGTCCACCCCGAGCCGACAGTCACTCTGACGACCGACGCCTCTCTGATGGGTTGGGGTGCCTATCTGGGGGATCTCCGAGCCCACGGCCTCTGGTCCCCACAGGAGTCTCTATGCCATATCAAACTGCTGGAGCTCTGAGCAGTTCAGCTAGCCCTCACCGCCTTCATTCTGTTTGTACGGGGTCCGGTGATTCAGGTCCAGATGGACAACACCACGACCATGTACTGTCTCAACCGTCAGGGCAGGACGCACTCCTTGCCTCTGTGCAAAGAAGCTCTCCTCATTTGGTCTCTCGTGATCAGCTGGGAGGCGGATCTCCTAGCCATCCATGTGGCAGGAGTCTCCAACAGTCTGGCTGATGCCCTCAGCCGGATAGGCGCTGCATCTCACTAGTGGTCTTTCCTGCCAGAGGTAGTGCAAGACTTGTTCTCCCATTGGGGCATCCCTCAGGTGGATCTGTTCGCCTCCAGGGAGAATGCGAAGCTGAGGCTGTTTCACGCCTGCCCCCCTCAGCTGGGCTCACTGCAGGGGGATGCCTTCTCGGAGCTGTGGACCCCAGGCCTCTTTTATGCCTTTCCTCCTGCTTCTCAAGGGGAAGAAGGACAAGGCGCAGGTGATTCTGGTAGTCCCAGACTGGCCTCGCCAGTTCTGGTACCCAGATCTCCTCAGCCTCAACTCCAGGCTCCCGAGGTGGCTTCCAGCCCGCCCAGACCTGATCTCAGTCGACAAGGGGAAGGTTCTCCACCTAGACCTTCAATCCCTGCACCTGACAGCCTTTTTCCTGAGCGGCTAGAGTTCCTGGCCTTAGGTCTTTCCAACGAGGTCTTCAAAGTCGTTGAGGCATCCCATAAGGAGTCGATCAGAAAATGCTACGCCTTCAAATGGAAGAGATTCTCCATTTGGTGTCAGGACAAGGGGTTGGACCCCTCTTCCTGTCCATTGGCTAGTATTTTGGACTACCTGTGCTCCCTTTCTCAGCTAGGGCTTTGGTTGACGACCCTTAAGGTGCACCTGGCAACCGTCTCTGCTCACCGGGTGCAGGCCGGCAAGCAGCCGGTGGCGCAGGAGAAGGTGGTCGGGTGCTTTTTCAAAGGCCCAGACCATATATCCCCTCCAGTGCGAGAACCTCCACCTCCGTGGGATCTACTGCTGGTATTGGCTAAGCTCATGGGCAAGCCGTTTGAACCGATGCACAGGTGTGACATCTCTCACTTGTCGTGGAAGACCACCTTCTTGCTGGCTATTATGTCAGCCAGAAGGATGGGAGAGCTTCAGGCGCTTTCCATCAAGCCTCCCTACCTGGTCTTCCACAGGGACAAGGTTGTCCTTTGCCTGCACCCGAAGTTCCTTCCAAAGGTGATGTCGGAGTTTCACCTTAACCAGTTGTTCTACCCCAGTCACAGTTCGGAGGACAAATATAGGCTCCATTCCTTGGACCCTAGAAGGGCGCTCACTTGTTGTAAGGAGCGGATGGCTGAATTTCCGGGAGACATTCGCCAGCTTTTTGTCACTTACGCTGAAGCCGCACCTGGCAGACCTGCAGCCAAGTGGACGATAAGCAGGTGGGTCACCTCCTGCATAGATCTTTGCTATAGGTTGGTGGGCATGAAGCCTCCAATAGGGACAAGAGCTCATTCTACTGTCATACCGCTGCTTCGGTGGCTGCTTCTAGGGACGTCCCTGTCCAGGAAATCTGCAGGGCTGCTACCTGGAAGTCAGCACACACCTTTGTTTCCCATTACCACATTGACCTAGAGTCACGCTGGGATGCTGGTTTTGGGACCTCTGTTCTCAAGTCCTTATTTCCCAAGCAGGGGGTGCGCGCATTGCCTCCCTCCTCCCGGAGAACTGCTAAGAGTCTGCCAGACTGTGTGGATTGAAAAACATATCCACGTCCCTAGAAATACAGGTTACTCACCTGTAACAGGAGTTCTAGGAGTGGTATATGTTGTTCATCCACACGACCCACCTGACCTCCCCGGCTTCGATGCGCTACCTGGCTTCCAGCGGGCTAGATCTGGTGTCATGGGGTGGAGCCGAAGTTTTACCACCCGGGTGGGTGGGAGGAGCCAGCTTGAAGATCTTCCGGCAAGATTTAAAGTGGCAAGAAACCTGCCAGACAGTGTGGATGAACAACATATACCACTCCTAGAACTCCCGTTACAGGTGAGTAACCTGTATTTTTAAACTATGGCCATCTGATTACCTGAATTTTCATTTTTCTTCACAAGTTTCACCTTTCAGATGGCTATATTTAAAACATCTAATGAATTCAGATTAGTAACTACCTTCATTTGAAAGGTAATTTTGTCCTGAAAACTTTCATGTGGCTTGTATATTGGTAACTTGTATACTTTACAAGATATTTACATTTGTTTGGCATGACTCCTACTGTGTTCACTCAGAGTGAAAAAAAATGAGGTGGTTTGTAAGACCATATTTTACAAAATATAAAGAATTCAGATCAGTGACTGCCCTCATGTGAAAGGTCTTTCTGCCCTGAACAGCTTTAACGCTGGTTGTTTTGTGCACCTTGAATAGTTTTAAAGATATTTGGATTTGTTTGGAAGGTGTGCACATTTGTTCTCAGAGAAAAGCAGCGTTGAGTTCTGTGTCAATCATTCTAAACAGAAAGAAGGGAGTATTTTTTTTAACTGCCATAGGGATTTGCAGTGTTATGAAAGGATACACTGAAAACTACTAAAAAATGTGTTCCGCAGAAACCCCTTTTCAAGCTAAAGCGATATAGCTGTAGGCTCCACCCATAGCCATAAAAACAGGGTCTAGAGCTATCTAAACCATTTACAGTGGATGAATTTCACCTAGCAGTCTCAGCTCTTAACAAGCATTAGTCAATGTGAAATGTTCACCTCTGGTAAGGCATTGCTTTTGTACTAGTTTTTCAGATTTTTACCCCAAATATTCAACATAATATTTTTATGAGCACTCCTTCTGAACTTGATAAAACAATGGCTGAAACGTCATTGTGCACCCCAAGTGTTAAAAAAAAAAAAAAAAATTTGGGGTAGGATTTTAGAAATGACAGGTGTTACATCCATGATGTGGCTTCGAAAAATTACTGTGTTGAAAAGTTGGGGTCAAAATATTGAAAATTACCACAGTTATGAGCATGCATTGAAAAATTGCAATGTAGACTCATAACATTGTTGGGTTTTTTGTTTTAGATTTTTACCCCAAATTTCATCCTGGCCTTCTTATGACCCCACGTGGCCTTCTTATGAGCCCACGTCATGAACAAGGGTGGAGAACATTTTCAAATCCTGCCCAAAAGGTAATTTTGTGCCACAAGTGCAAAAACACATTTTGGCCAGGATTTGAAAAATGACAGCTATCATATTTGTGAGGTGCTGTGAAGAAATGGCTATGCTGAAACTTTTGGGGTCAAAATATTGAAAATTACCAAAGTTATAAGCCTGGGCTTGCAAAATTGAATGGCAGGCTCATAACTTTGTTGTTTAATATTTTTGCCCCAAAGTTTCAACATAGCTGTCTTATATCTCCACCTCTTAAACAAGTACAGAGAACATTTTCAACTCCTGCCCAAAAGGTGATTTTGCACATCTACTGTGAAATTACCTTTCAGGATGCAAAAAGATACTTTGGCCAGGATTTGAAAAATGACAGCTATCACATTCATGAGGTGCTGTAAAGAAATGGCTATGTTGAAAATTTGGGCTCAAAATATTGAAAATTACCAAAGTTACAAGCCTGCATTCGCAAATTTCAATGTAGGCTCATAACTTCATTGTTTTTGAATATTTTTATGCCGAATTTTCAGCATAGCCTTCTTATGACCCCACCTCATGAACACGGGCAGATAAAATGTTCAACTCCTGCCCAAAAGATGATACATAGACAGTGTCGGCAGATAAGGGCCTGTGGCCCACCCAGTCTGCCCATTTGAGCTTGTAAGTTCAGTTTATATTTTCCTAGAAGTCTGTTACCCCTGACCTCCAGAATTCCTTTATGTCTATCCCATGCATTCTGAAATCCCGTGATTGTTTCAGCTCCCACCACTTCCTCTGGCAGGGTGTTCCCTTTCCACCACCCGTTCTGTGAAGAAATTCTTCCTCATGTTTCCTCTGAATCGTCCTCCCTCCAACTTCATCCCATGCCCTCTAGTCCTGGAACATCTTTTTCGCTTAAAAAGAGTGTATTCCTGCACCCTGTTCCTCCCTGTGAGATACTTGTGTGTCTCTATCATATCCCCTTTCTCCCTGCTCTCCTCCAGGGAGTACATGTTCAGTTCCTTCAACCTGTCTTCGTAGGACTTGTGATGCAATCCATGCACCATCTTTGTTGCCCTCCTCTGAACCTTCTCCACCCTGTCTATGTCCTTACGTAGGTATGGTCTCCAGAACTGTACACTGTACTCCAGGTGGGGCCTCACTAGTGTCTTGTATAGCGGAATTATGACCTCCCTTTTCCTGCTGGTGATGCCCCTGCCTATGCATCCCAGCATCCTATTTGCTTTACCTGCTGCCTTGATTTTGTGCAGCTACTGGGAAACCACCTTTCAGGACAGATTTGCCTTATGTCACTTGTATTGTTCATGAGGTGAGGTCCCAAAAAAGGCATGTTGAAAGTTTGGGGCAAAAATATCCCAAAATGGCCAAGTTATGTCACTAAGTTCAAACCTCCACTGAAATACATTGAACCACATACCTGATTTCCTAGTTCGTGGTCTGGCTTTGAAGAGTGAAGACGTGTCTTCTGTCCAGAGAAGATTACAGCCTCTGACCCCAGTGGGTAAATAAGGGCTTGAGTGAGTGGGGTGCTGAATGGGGGGACTAATGGCACAACAGACATTGATGGACGTTTTTCTTTTTTACAGGATTTATTTAAAAAAAAAACACAGAGAGGAGTTTTCCTTATTTCAGGTTTGGACACTAGGGATTGCCCCCGTGTCAGTGTTATGTTTGAGGAGGGTCCTGAGTGGGAGGGTCGGGTGGGGGTAATGGTTACAGGGCACCAGCAACAGACATCGATGGACCTTTTTTGTATTGCAGGCTATTAAAATGATACAAGGGATATCATCTTTATTTCAGTGGACACTGGGGATTTAGCACTCCCAGTGTCAGTGTTATAAATGGCAGCTGGGGGTTGCAGTTACAGTGGTGGCTGTAACAGACATCGATGGACCATTTTCTTTTTTACAGGCTATATATAAAAAAAATTATGAGGGTCGTTGTCTTTCAGTGGACACTTGTGGATTGGGCACCCCAGTGTCAGTGTTCTGTTTGGCAGCACCGGAGGTGGAGTCTTCGGTGCTGCATAACTAAAACGAGGGGGTGGAAGTTATGATGGTGGCAGAAACAGACATCGATGGATGGTTTTCTTTTTTGCAGGGTTTTTAAAAACAAACATCGGGGATGGTGGGGGGGGGCATGCACAGAGGGAGAAGAGAGAGAGAGCGCGAGGAAGAGGAGGCACAGCCGAAAGCCACTCAACTGTTTGCTGATGTGGCTCCATGCAAATCAAAGCCCTCTCTGATTGGAGTGGCTTCGGTCCTTTGAAGTACACAAAGTTTCAGCCCACCAAGCAGAAAGTTACGTCAGGAGCACATTGATCTACACTGCCGAGCCCCATCTATTTTGAGCTGTAATGGGCTCGGCAGTGACACACCCCTCATAAGTGCTGTCTCATAGCAAGATGTTCACTGTGCATGCATGCATGCGCGGCGAACATAATGGGAAAATGCGACTGACCTGGTGACATGGAGGGCTGAGGCATCTAATGCTGTACCTCCTGCCATGCCGACGACCTGTACTGATTGCTGGAGGTCAGTGGAGGGAGGGAGGATTGAGTGTCCCAGAGACAGCTGTCCTCTCTCGGGGATGGTGGTCAAACTGTATTGGTCCATGACTGCTACCAGTTGGAGACCCAGTGATAGTGCAGGAACGAGTGACTCAAAGGGAGGGAGCCGCGGTGACACAGGAGGAGTGTGCCTCCATGTACACATACTGGTGACGCAGCATGAGGAAGGGAAGCAGAAAAAATAGGAAACAAGGGTCTGGGATATGTGAAGTCCTGCCTGTGTCCCAGTGGTCCACCTTGCTGTTCTGGTCCCAAGGCTGGCACTGGATATGTTTGCATGGGGGGGGGCAGGGTGGCCCCGCCATGAATCTGCGGGAACAAGAAGCTTCTGGATCTGCAGAGATGTAAAGATGACCGTTGGGGACAGGGCTGATTGCCGCCCAGGTCTGCCAGGAAAGATAAATACCTTTGTGGAAAAAAATGGGAAAATGCCAAGGACAGATGGAATTCCCAGTGAATTCTATAAACTAATGTACCTACTTATTTCTTCACACCTAATAAACATGTTTAATGAATCTCACAGTAATGCTCATCTCCTTTGTTCTCTTCGAGAAGCTTTAATAGTCTTACTGCCCAAAAAAGATAAAGATGGTAATGAATGCTCTAACTATAGACCAATTTCAGCACTCAATAGGGACTATAAAATTATTGCAAAAGCCCTAAACTCAAGAATTGTCAACATGCTTAATGGAATTATAAGCAGAGAGCAAACAGGCTTTAAATGAAGGAGACATGACTCAGATAATATAAGGACACTGATATCAGTTTTATGGACTGCTAATAATTCAGAAAATTCTATGGCATTAATTTATTAGACTCAGAAAATGCATTCGACTCAACTGAATGGCCATATGTGAAAGCAGTTCCTCCTGAAATTTGGATTCCCTGCATATTACGTTAATATGATCATGGCTTTTTACAAATTTTTTGCTTGCACTGGAACCTCTCACAGCCAAAATTATAAATAACAATCCTATCGAAGGGCTCAAAATTAAAAAATGAAACGGTAAAATTCTACTTTATGCAGATGATTTATTAGTCACTATACAGAACCCTCATAGTTCCAGTAATAATCCTATGTCAGTAATGAAATAATTTAGGGAAATATCGGGATTTAGTATAAACTGGAAAAAAATCAGAAAAGATGCCCCTATGAAATCTGTTCTTCTAAATTAAATCTAGTTCCACAAGCTGATCTTTTGAAATGGAGAGAATTCATGACATATCTAGGTATTGTTATTCCAGAAAAAACTATTAAACATGATTAAACTATATCTAGAAAGTACAGTTACATAAAAACTTACCGTAACAGTAGATCTTCAAGAGGAGCTCTTGCAGCAGGCAGTAACTATAAAGACTGAGCCACCAGGCACTAGGACCACAAGAAAAACTTCTAGCTAGCAGTATACAACGTCCAACCTATGGTATAAAACCGGAGGTCCCCCAGCCCATCCCCACTTCTCTCACCGGAGACCCCAGCATCTACAGAAATAAGAGAACTGAGAAGGTTCCTTTTAAATGAGGAAAGCAGAAGGAGCTGCAATGGAGAAACAGCAGTCGGGGGGGGGGGAATGCAGTGCCTGCTGCAAGAGCTCCTCTCGAAGATCTACTGTTATGGTAAGTTCTTACATAACTGTACTATTTTACTTCAAGAGGGCTCTTGCAGCAGGCAATAACCATAAGGACTGAATCCCAAGCAGTAGAGGAGTAGGCTCAGTGAACCGAGAGGAGGACAACAGCAGTCTTAGGGAACTTCAAGACAGGAGGCCCTGGAGGACTGCAAGTCCGAAACTGGCTCTATGCCTGGAGACAATGTCCAAACTGTAATGCCTAATGAAAGTATGGACAGAACTCCAAGTTGTGGCTGTGCAGATGTCTGCAGCAGACACATTCCTGAAGGAGGCTGTCGAGGCAGCCATACCCCTGGTGGAATGACCATTGAACTGGCCTGGCAAAGGCTTGTTGTACTTGAGGTAGCAATACACAAGGCAATTAGCTAACCACTTAAACACTGTTTGGAAACAGGAACCCATTCTTTCCTGGGGGAAAATGAAACAAACAACTGGTTGGATTTTCTGAAAGGTTGGGTGCGGTCCAAATAGAAGTAGAGCACCTGATGGACATCTAGAGTATGGAGTAAAGCCTCCCCCTCATTGAATATTCAAGAAAATAAATCAGCAGGTGGATGGATTGATTCAAAGTAAACTCCGACACCACATTAGGCAAAAACTTAGGAATGATCCGCAAAGACACCCTGTCTTTGTGGAAAACCAGGTAAGACTCTTTACACATCAGAGCCTGCAGCTTGGAAATCCCCCGAGCTGAAGTAATGGCAACCAAAGCAACGCCTTCCATGACAGAAAGCATTGCTCGCAGCTTGTGGCAGGTTCAAAGGGAGGAAGAGTGAGCTTCTCCAAAATAAGGAACAGATCCCATGGCAGGACTGGGTCCCTAATGGGAGGTTGCAAATGGAGAATACCCTGCAAGAAGGTGCGAGACAAGTCCAGCTGGGCAATGTTTCTGCTGTTAATGGGTACGTTGTACGCAGAAATGGCGTAAAGGTGCACCTTGATAGAGGAGTAGCCCAGACCTGAGTCTGAAAGGGAAAGGAGGTACTCCAGAATGAGATTCACTGGACAGGTGAAGGGATCCAAATGCCGGGCGGTAGTCCAGATGGAGAACCGCTTCCACTTCATGGCGTAAATGGCTCTGGTGGAAGGCTTCCTTGCGGCCACCAGAACATCTGCCACCCTAGAAGAAACCCTAAAGCATGCAACGGCTAAGTCTGAAGCAGCCTTGCATGAAGATGAAGTGACTTGAGGTCTGGGTGAATCAGAGCACCCTTCTCCTGGGAGAGCAGGTCAGAGCAAAGGGGCAGGGGGAGTAGAGGTTCCACTGCTAGTTGCTGCAACAATGGGAACCATATCTGGCATGGCCAGTAAGGAGCTATCAGAATCATTTCTGCCGTCTCTGACTGCAGCTTGAGAAGAACTCTCAGTAGGAGTGGAAAAGGAGGAAAAGCATACAGAAACCTCCCTGTCCAAGAGAGGGCCAACTCGTCTTGCCAGAAAACACCAGACCCTGGATCTAGTGAGCAGAAATTGGGCAGTTTTGTGTTGAGTGGGGATGCAAAGAGGTCCAACTCAGGATGGCCCCACTTGTTGACGAGATCCTCAGCCACGGAGGATAGGAGCTCCCACTCGTGTGTTTTCAACCTGGACCTGCTTAGGCTGTCAGCCAGGACATTTTGGAAGCCTGGAACATGAACTGCCATTAGAACCAGACTGTCTTCTAGGGCCCAATGCCAAACTCTCATGGTCTTCCTGCACAGGGATATGAGTGAGTCCCCCCTTGCTTGTTGAGGTAATAGACAGGACGTGTTGTCCATCTCAACCAGGAGAGGGCCCGGGAGTAGATGAGTCTGAAAGGCCCGAAAGGCAAGAAGGATTGCTCGCATCTGTAGCACATTGATGTGGAGATGTTGCTCTTGCTGAGACCAGGTCCCTTGGGTCTGACTGTCTGCCAAGTGGGCACCCCAGTCCAGACAGGACGCATCTGTCATGAGATTCTTATTTGGAGATTCCACATGGAAGGGAACCCCTCTGAGGAGATTGGAGGGGTTCTGCCACCAGGACAACGTTTGTTGCACAGGATTGGAAACTAGTATCCCCTGTTCCAAATAGTCCGTATACTGGTCCCAATGAACCCATCGGGTCCATTGAGGCACCCTCATGTGCAGGCGGGCTAGTGGAACAGCAACTATTGCCACTGCCATATGCCCCAAGAGCCTGAGGAATGACCTGGCTGGGACTTGGTGTGAGGAAGACACCAATTGGGCCTAAGCTGTCAGGTGGTCTGCTCTGTCTGGAGGCAGGCAGGCCTTGCCCTGAGCCGAATCTAAGAATGCTCTGATGAACTGCAGTCTTTGACTTGGCCAGAGGAAGGACTTGGGCAGGTTCAGGGTGATGCCCACTGTCCAAAACAAATTAAAGGTGATCTCCCTTGTCTGGAGCAGCTGGTCTCTGGAGAGGGCTGTGAGAAGCCAGTCATACAGGTAGGGTAAGACATAAAGACCTTGTCTCCTGATGGTCGCAGCCACTACTGCCAGGCACTAGGTAAAGACTCGAGGTGCCAAGGAAAAGCCAAAGGGCAGTGCTCTGAACTGGTAGTAGTTCCTCTGGAAGCAAAAGCAGAGGAACCTCCTGTGGGGCCAGAAAACCTGTATGTGTAGGTAGGCATCTTGCATATCCAGGGAGCAGAGCCAATCTCCTTGACGAAGAAGGGGAAGGAGACCTTGAAGGGTAACCATCCTGAAGCGTATGTGTTCTGTGGACAGATTCAGGTGGCTGAGATCCAGAATTGGTCTCAGATTGTTGGTCTTCTTTGGGACCAGGAAGAAATGGTAATAGAAGCCCTTTCCTCTTTGATTTAAGGGGAACAGGTTCTATGGCCTTTATGAGCAGAAGTGCCAGGATCTCCTCCTGGATAAGGTCAGTATGATCTTTAGGGTAATGGGAGTTCAAGGGAGAGTTTTGAATGGGGGTATCTCCTGAAATTCTAGAGTATGCCCTCTTTCTACAAGTTGAAGCACCCACTGATACGAGGTGATTCTGCGCCATCTGTCCTGGTAAAGGGAGAAGCAACCCTCACCACCTCTCCCAGGGTTTCTGCCAGGGGAGGAAGGTCGGGTAAAGAGTCATGCTGAAGAACCTGGGATGGGCAGGGCGGCAGGAGAGGCCCTAGGAGCTCTTGGGTCTGAGGCTTCTGTCACCTGTGAGGTGGCCTTATGCTTCTACACGGTGTCAGCGTGGCTCAGTTGGTAGTACATCCACCTCTGGACCAGAAGGTTGTGGGTTCTCATCCCACACCGGGATTGGACTTGTACCTAAAAACGCTGGCACCCGAATGCAGTATTAGCGGGGTGCTGTACTGTTGGGGTGTGCCATCCGTCTGATGAGACGTTAAACCGAAGTCCCTTCTACCCATCCTGGTGCTGTCCTGGTGGGTGTCCAGCTGGAAGTAAAAGAACCCAAGGCATTCTTTGCGAAGAGTAAGGGACATTCCTGGTGTCTCCCCTCCCAATAAAACTGGTTCAAGTGTCCAGGCTGTGTATTGGTGTTGATGTGCAACATGGCCACCACTACACATTCAGTCACTTCACTACTAGTCTAGCGTTGCTTGTAAAGTGCATTGGGATACATTGTTTATGACACGCACTGCTGATTCTTCTTCTTCTTCTTGAAGGCTCCTCTGGGTCGCTGTCCCCGAGGCTGCTGATGGAGGTTCCTCTGAAAGGTCTGATGCTGTTGGGATTTTGGCTGGGAGTTGTACAAAGAATGTACTGACTTTAGGGCTTGACCCAGTTCCTGTAGGCAGGAGATAATGGTCTGAACATCCTCACCAAAGAGAACTGACCCCCTAAAGGGAGCATCAAGGATTTTGGTCTGCACGTTAGGGGCAAAGCCTAAAACCCTGAGCCAAGAATGGCAGTGAATACAGATGCCAGTGGCTGCCTCCTGTCCAGCTACGTCTGCAGTATCGTAGGACGCCCTCAGGACATGATTGCTGACGTCTGATCCAGACTTCAGGAGCTGGGTCAATTGAGATTTAGTAGGGTCCTCTGGGAGGGTTTGTACCAACTCCAGAGCTTTGTCCCACAGGGCATTCTGGTATTGAACCATGTGGGCTAGGAAGTTCAGTGACCAAACTGCCAAAGTGGCTAAGGCGTAGACCCTCTTTCCTAAGAAGTCTGCCTGCCTAGACTCCTTATGTGGAGGGTGTGTGCTGAGGTGTCTGGGCCTCTTCTTACAGTCGTGAGCAGCATTCATGACCACAGAGTCAGCAACAGGATGCTCCCTATAAAAAGGCTTGTCTACTGGGGGCATCATAATAAAGTCTGTCTGTCTTTTTAGGTATGGCTGGGGTGGAAGATGGGTGATTCCAGGCGGCATGTTGATATCCTCAAAAGAGTCAATGAGTGGAGGGATAACTGTAGGCAGAGTGTCATTCTTACGGAGGAAGGTTGACAGGTGTCTGTGTTCCAGGTCTAATTCCTCTGGGTCCCAGCCCATGAGGGACTGAATGTGCCTCATGATGTCCAGGAAAATTGGATCGTCCGGAGGGGATCTGGGGGTATCCCTTGGTTCCTTAGGCTCTGAGGGTAACTTGGAATCCTCGGAATCCTCAGAGGAAGAGGAGGAGGAATCCCCCTTAGACGATTCAGAGTCTCGGTCCAGCATCGGACGGTGATCCTTCTTGCAGTGGTCCTCCTTGTCATCGGGAGACCAGGGAGTGATAGCGAGAGCCCAGACCAGTGAGGGGGTAAGGCTCCCTCGGAGGAGGGGTAGGAGGCCTCCTCTGAGGATCCTTGTTCTGAATGAACTCACACCATGCCATGAACAAGGTGTTATAATCCAAAGGAGGTGGGGGGGGGGAGGCAGCACCGGGTGGGGAAGTGATGAATCCCCTGGTGTTGATCCCTGGGGTTTCGCATACTCTGGTGTTGATCCCTGGGGGCCAGGTGAGCTGACAACGGCTCTTGCAGTGCAGGGCTAGCCAGTGTCTGTCTCAAAGGGCCCGGCGTCGGTTCAGCAGGCATTGGTTGTGGCTGTCCTGAAGGGCCAGCTGGCACCAGCTGAGGCTTATCCGATGGCGGTGAAGGTGTCGCTGGGGTTGATGCCAGGGTGGCTGGCGACGACTGAGGAAAGGAGGCTGATGCCAGTCAGGCGAAGCAGCCAATGTAGGTGTAATCTGTTTAGGAGAGGTAACTCCCTCCGGAGACAGAGGCATCGCCTGTGAGAGAGAGGCAAGTGCATGCTCCGGGCGTCGCTTAGAGATGTCGTCCCCCAAAGACGGGACCAACGTAGGCTACGCCAGAACCAGAGGGGTGCTGGGCCAAGACCCACTGCCCGAAGAGCTGCCTGGCTGAGGACCCACTGGGAAAAGGGGCCTGAGCTTCAGGGGCTTTGGGGCTGGGGATGATGTAAGAAGACTGGAAGAGTCTTCACCCGAAATGGTGAGGAGGGCTGGAAGTGAAGGCATGGGCAGCCCGGACAGAGTGAGGGCTGCTGGTGAAGGAGGGACCGACCTCCAGCAGGAGGAAGATCTAGAAATGGCCGCCAACTTGTGCAGTGACCTGGAAATGGGAAGCCGACCGGGGCCAATCCCTATCCTTGTCCTGGTGCTTGTGCTTCCCACCCTATTTCTTTTATGTGGGAAGAAGTTGTTGATGCCCCGGAGGCCGGGGAGGAAGAAGAGCTTTTGCCCTTGAGCTCCTTCTCCATCATCGCAAACTTCTGCTGCAGAAGGAAAGCCTGAAGAGTCTTTTAAGTGGCGTCTCTGTGTGGACTGGTTGAACTCCTGGCAGTGCTGGCAGGCCTCAGTGTCGTGGTTAGGGCCTAGGCAGAACAGGCACGAGGAGTGGCAGTCCTTGGCAGGGATCTGCTTGCTGCAGGCACACTTTGCTTGTGGGTCAGAAGACGTTACTGGAGAAGAAGACCTGCAGAAACTCAAAGAAACTGAAGGAAGAAAGGTTAAACTATGAGAATAAATCACAGTAGAAAGACGATAAAAATGGTGGTTGATAGGAAGCAGGAGTCTGTGGAGGTCCGATTTGCGTGGGTCAATGGCAAGAAAAGAACTGGGGATGGGTTGGGGGACTGCCCCTTTTATACCACAGGTCAGACGTTGGCGTGCCGATCCCTCGCTGTATACTAGCTAGAAGTTTTCCGTGTGGTCCTAGCGCCTGAAGGCTCAGTCCTTATGGTTATTGCCTGCTGCAAGAGCCCCCTCAAAGTAAGATCCCCTGTTAGATCAAATAGTTATAGAATTTTAAAAGTGGAAGAAACTATCACTGTCACTTTGGAGAAAAGTCAACTCAATTAAATTTGTAGTAGCTCCTAAAATCATTTATACACTTAGCAACTTACATATGGTAGTGGGGGACACGTGGTTTAAAAAATTAAACAAAAAAATAATATTTAATTTGTTAGGGGACAACAAAACTGTGAGAATTTGTTTCAATAAGGTAGTTCAAAACAAAATTGGGGGGTTGGGGGTTGGATTACCAGATTTTAAACTGTATCATTCTGCATTTGCAGCAAAGTCTGTCAACTGGTTTCTTAACCCATCTTCTAGTTTCAACAAGCCTCCATGGATAGAATATGAAAAAACGATAACGAAACCAAATATTTGGTCCAGCTTTTTTTTCAGCAAGCTCCCGAGTAAAATGATGCATGCCTTAGTTGAACTGCTAACACCTGTACTGTATGCCATTTTATTTGAAAACATGTTATAAACAAAGAATTTCCACTTAAATTGATCCCTTTATGGGGCAACACAAGTACTGTGTTTGAAAATAAACCACTTGGGAAACATGGTGGGGAAAAGAAAGGTATTCCCAAATTGGAAACTATAATAGACCCTAGCACCTCTAAAATCTTCGAGGATATCTCTTGCAGCAGGTGACACCATAGGAACTATGGCTGCCAGGCACCAGGACCACATGGACACATTTTTGCTAGCAGTCTAACTGGGACCGACACAGCGATGTCATCATGTCGACGTCCCCTTATACAGCTGTGGGTGGCCCAACACCCTCCTCAGTTCTTTCCCACTGTTGACCATCACACTTCGGCTCTACAGAGCACAGTCGCTTCAGTTGACCACCATTTGTTCTCGAACTTGCTGAATTTTATTTTCTCACCATATTTTATTTCACTCTATTCCCTAAAGTGATTCCCACTTTTCTTTTCATTTATGCCCATTCCAACAACCTCTTCCATCGCTGCAGCTGTGGACACAAGATCTATGATAAAGATTTTCACGAGGCCTGCGTCCGCTGCTTTGGCACCAACCATGACGTCCAGGCCTGTGGGATCTGCCATGGCTTCAACCAGGCTACCCAGTGTCATCATCAGAAAGAGCTTACATCTTTCCTAATGGAACAGAAGGTTGCCACCTTGGAGAAGGAGTTTAAGGCTCAGGGATCCTCTGCTTCCCCAGCCCTGTTCTCAGGCTCCCACTCTGTCAAATCATGGGACAAGTCATCGAGGAAGCATCGCCATGGGGAGAAAGACCAGTTCTCCTGGGAGCGTTCTTGGTCACCGTGCCCAGTGCCAGCTGCTTCGGGGACATCAACCAGACCAGTGGCAACCACGGCTGTCACCCACACCCTCTTGCTACCAGAGTCGGCCTGGGCAGCGCTCTCTGCCAGCACTCCAAAGCCCAGTAGTGGTTCATCATTGGTGGACCTTTCTCATCTCCCACTGAAGATTCCCACTGCCTCCTTCACCCTGTCTGCTGCAGGGGGGACTTTGGCAGTGCGGCCCGTTGGTACCGCCGACGCTGGCCCTTCATCACTGGGATTTCCTCCTCTACCCCCGTCAGCACACCCACTCCCGCTGAACGTCCCTCCACCCTTTCAGGGGCCGCAGTCAGGGAGCAATGCTGGCCTGCTGGTGGCCGGCAATGGTCATGCGTCATCAGGCATTAGGCCTCTCCCATCAATGCCTATGACCGTCCCTTTGATACAGGCCCCTCACCTGGTTCCTCAGCCTGCCCCATCCTGTCATTGGTCCCGCCCTCACTCCCTAAACTGGGGCCTCAATACCCCTGTCGATGCTGTAGGGAGTTGCATGTAACAGGGACCGTTGATGTCCAGGCCCTCTTTTCTTCTGTCCTGGACATGGTATAGAAGGTTGTCCCACCTCAGGACCTGTCGCTGGCGGGGCCTTCTTGGCCTTCTGTGCCGTCACATCAGATATCATCAAGACCTGCCCCATCTTGTTTGTCGATATCATCGATGCCACCCTCTGAGCCAGGGGATGATGAAGACTATCACCCTGACTCTTTTACCAGATGAGGAGGATGAGAAAAATGAGGGAGCTGGGGCCCAGATTCCCTCTAGCACCTCCACGGTCTCCTTGGCGGGGGAAGATTCCTCCAATTATGTCCCAAGATCTCTCCCAGATGACTCCTTATTCATCGCTGTGATGCAGCAACTGCAGGCTGCCATGGGTTTTGATGCCATAGAACAGAACATTACCAGGTGGAACCTGGCTCACTATTTGGGCCTGCCTAAGTCTCCTCCTAGTATTATCCCTCCTGTGATTGATGCTTATGAGGATGCCACCATGGCAGATTGGTATAGGCTGAACCTGACCCCCCCATGCCCAGGAAGGTGGACAAACTGTACCTGGCCCCCTCTGGGATGCCCCCCTCAGGTGGATTTGGTGGTTATAAACACGACCCAAGGTCGGTCCAGGAGTCAGTGGCTCAGCAGGCTGTACACTCATCTCTGAGGCTGGAAGATCAAAAGGTTGCAGGTTCTAGCCCCACACCAGGCACTTGGGGTAAAATCCCAATACTGACACCGTAGTGCATCATGAGCGGGATGCTGCACTCCTGAGGTGCTGTCTTTCAGATGAGACATTAAACCGAGGTCCTATCTGCCTGTTCTGATGGTTGTTCAGGTGGACGTTTAAGATCCTATGGCGCTTCTCGAAACGAGTAGGGGAATTTTTTTTATTGAAAATCACATCACAAAAACATAAACACTAATACAGCAAAACAGTAATTGTAAAGAAAAGAGAAAAAAATTCATACACCAAGGATATCTTTACCATAAATATACTACTCCATAGATCCTAATATTGCATTTTTATACATCAGAAACAGAATTATACTTATGTGTTATTCCCCCATTTGGGGGAAAGTATTACAGACATCCCATATTTTTTTATTTTTTATAATATTCTTTGAATTTTATAAATATAGAAAACCCTTTCCATCATTTGTACACTTTATCAGAGGTATGTAGTGAAGAGTCTTTTAAGTAAATTGACTGCATAGCATTTTCTACAAGTATAGTAAAGGTTTCATATGGCATTAATTTCTAGCTCAAAACCCATTGACTTCTGGCTTGCCATATATATATATATATATATTTTTTTTTATTTAGCTGTTTAACCAGGTATAGCACACTAAGCTGAAAGCTTTTTTACAGGAGCGATCTGGGAGCACAAGGAGGTTAAGTGACTTGCTCAGGGGCACACAGTATGCAAGTAGAAGCTGTGGGATTCAAACCCAGGTCTGGTCTGCTGGATGTCACCAGATTTGCAGCTCTGACCCCTAGACCACTGAGCTATACTGCCTCCAATATATATATATATATGTGTATATATATATATATATATATTATATTATATTATATGAATATATTTATTATATTTAAGAACACAACTATTGTGCCCTGATCATATTTGCTTATCAAGTGTGGAAAATTGCCTAACACAAAAGATTCATAATTCAAGGTAGATGGCCACCTCATTTTCCATTTTTTTCCCATGAAAAGTCATAAAGGTTTAATATAAGAACATTCAAAAAGGAAATGATTCCTTGTTTCTTCAACAGCTGAACAAGAATTGTATGGGCAATTGCTTTCCTCTTGTACCTTGTGCTTATTATTGCCTCCAATATTTAATTGGCCATACACAGTTAACCATAACATTTCCCACATGTGCATTAGGATTCTAATATTATTAAGTTGTGATAAAACTTTTTTATGTATGGCTAAAGGGCAATCCTTAAAGATGAGATCCTTTGGATAAATTAAGGACATAATGAATGGGTGATAGGAAAAGTACTTTTAGCTATAGACCAATAAGCCTCACTTCGATCCTTTGAAAAGTGATGGAGCAGCTCATTAATAAGTTTATTGTGGAACATGTCAGAACCAAGGGAATGATTGATATAACACAACATGGGTTTACTTCGGGCAGGTCATGCCTGGCAAATTTGTTGGATTTTTTTGAGCTTGTGTCAGCAGCGTTGGACAAGAGACCACCGGTAGATATTATTTTCTTGGATTACTCCAAAGCATTTGATTCTGTCTCACATGAGGTTCTTATAGAGCAGCTAGAATCTATACCACTGCACCCAAAAGTGGTCAAATGGGTAAATTCATGGTTGGACACTAGGTGCCAGAGGGTGGATACTGGAGGCTTTTACTCTGACTGGGGAGAGGTGACTAGTGGTGTGTCGCAGGGCTCATTCTTGGGCCCAACACTGTTCATAACATAGAAACATAGACGTTGATGGCAGATAAAGACTGCAAGGCCCATCCAGTCTGCCCATTGTTTTCTACCTTATGAGTGTGCCGTAGACCTTTACTTAGTCAATGGCCTATCTATTCATACTCCTCTGTATTGCTCCCTTATGCCTATCCTATACTTGTTTGAAGCCCTGCACTGTATTCGTATCCATCACTTCCTGAAGTAGGCCATTCCGTGCATCCACCACTCTTTCTGTGAAAAAGAACTTCCTCACATTACCCCTTAATTGGCCTCTCTCTAGTCTCATGCTGTGTCCTCTTGTCCTGATATTGTTTTATATTGAAACATGTTAGACTCTTTCACCTTGTTAATGCCCTTAAGGAGTTTGAATGTTTCGATCATATCACCTCTCTCCCTCCTTTGCTCTAGGGTATACATATTGAGCTCTGTTAATCTGTCCTCATATGTTTTCTCATGCAGTCCCTGCACCATTTTGGTTGCCCTTCTCTGGACTGCCTCAATTTGGTTAATGTCCTTGTGAAGGTGTGGCCTCCAGTACCGCATGCGGTACTCCAGATGGGGCCTAACCAGTCTCTTGTAAAGAGTGATTATTACTTCCCTCTTCTGACTTGTCATTCCCCTACTAATACACCCCAACATCCCCCTAGCCTTACCTACTGCTTTAGTGGCCTGCTTGGATGATTTCAGGTCGACCCCTTATAAAAGTTACTATCACATTTTTTCTCCTAATGAAGTCCATCATTACACCTGACTGCCTGACATCAACTCATTACTTAAATACAACTTACATCACTGCATGGACAAACCTACTGTTTTTCTCTATAAAACTGTGTAAATAATCCCAAGACTGAACATCTGCCAGCCATTACTTTTTCATGTACTGCCACCTATTCTACCTATCAAACCTACATTGCTTACCATTCCTTCTATTGAAATATACACCTACATATCTTTTCCTAATAATGTGTCTGCCTTCCTTAGAATGCAAAATAAAATAAATCTTACTAGTTAAAAATCATTGTGTTGTTTCTCCATGTCTCCTTAGCAGTTCCACACAACTTCACTAACTTCATTATGCAGCCATGGTGGATCTGACCAGAATTTGAAATACTGTTGGTGGGTGGTGGGAGGGGGAGGGGGTTTTGGATACCCTGAAGATATGTTAATGTTACTACTAGTTGGAGGGTTATCCATGTTATGAGATTAAAGGTGTGTTTTTATTATTTGATACAATTTTTCCTCTGATTCTATCATAATCCCATTCTTATCACTTAATTTTTGAAAACCTATATTGTTGTTATTGTTATTGGAGGAACTGGAAGGGGACAGGATCAGTTGTGTTCCAGGACAGTAGCTGCTTCTTGTTGTTTTCACAGGGTTCTTGTGGATTTTACTTGGTAGAAGTTTATTTCTTTTCTTTCTTACTTCTAAGGGGCTAGCAGGGTATTGTTTTGGGAGCTGTTGGAAGTTTGAAAACTGGTTTGATGGCTGTAAGTGGGCTCATTTGTTGGATGTTTCACTGTGTAACAGGCTGCGCTGGTGGAGGCCTATTTCTTCTGATTTAAAACCTATTTGGTGGGATTTGCTTGGGCCTGGTTATTTGAATTGGAGACCTATATCTGTTAATTTCAAGCCTATTTTGATGTGTTGTTAGTGAAGCTGATTAAATTGGAGACCTGTTTCCTTTGGCAGCAAACATATTTTTGGGGCTTTGAGTTGAATTTTGATTCCTTGTTGCTGACTTCAGTAGCTGCAAAGATTACTGCATAGTGGGGGAAGGGTGTTAATGGTCTGGCCAGGTCTCACTCAGCTAATTGACTGGAGGCAGAGCTGAATCAGGTTTGTGGTGTTGGCTGCTTTGTCTTCTCAGAAGGAACTGGAAGGGGACATGATCAGTTGTGTTCCAGGACAGTAGCTGCTTCTTGTTGTTTTCACAGGGTTCTTGTGGATTTTACTTGGTAGAAGGTTATTTCTTTTCTTTCTTACTTCTAAGGGGCTAGCAGGGTATTGTTTTGGGGGCTGTTGGAAGTTTGAAAACTGGTTTGGTGGCTGTAAGTGGGCTCATTTGTTGGATGTTTCACTGTGTGACAGACTGCGCTGGTGGAGGCCTATTTCTTCTGATTTAAAACCTATTTGGTGGGATTTTCTTGGGCCTGGTTCTTTGGCTGCTGGGCTTGGAGGGGAGACACAGGGCTGATACACTCTCTCTCGGGTCGGGTGTCATTTGTTGGATGTTTCACTGTGTAACAGGCTGTGCTGGTGGAGGCCTGTTTCTTCTGATTTAAAACCTATTTGGTAGGATTTGCTTGGGCCTGGTTCTTTGGCTGCTGGGCTTGGAGGGGAGACACAGGGCTGATACACTCTCTCTCGGGTCGGGTGTCATTTGTTGGATGTTTCACTGTGTAACAGGCTGCGCTGGTGGAGGCCTATTTCTTCTGATTTAAAACCTATCTGGTGGGATTTGCTTGGGCCTGGTTCTTTGGCTGCTGGGCTTGGAGGAGACACAGGGCTGATACACTGTCTCTCAGGTCGGTGTCTGCCCAAGACCCACCCTCCCCACCCTCCCTCCCCAGAGTTCTGCTAATTTATATGGGAACACCTGCCCTGCAATTGGGGAAAAGGCTGTAGGTGCAGCTCATGTAGTTCTAGCTGCTGGGGTTGGATTTAAAGGCTGGGAGAGAGGAGCTTAGAGGTTGTTCATTTCCCTTATAAGTTTTACTGTATTTGTACTGCACCTAGTAACAGGGTTACGGTGTGACTGTGGGACTGTATCTAAGATTAGTGGGTGACCTGATTAGGCAGTAGGGGTGTATCTTGGACTGGGAGGAACCTGGTGGCTTACCCAAGGAAACCTACTTGGAAGGGGATGGAACCACACGGCATTAGGGCTGGCATCTTTGGGAGGGTGGTGGGGTGCACAGGGTGTGGAGCAGCCATGATACTGGACTGGGCTTGGAAGTTTGGTGGTTGCCCAGTGTGCTGCCAGCTGGCACAGCTTAGGGAGGAGGTTGCGGGGATTAGGAGACAGCTGGGGAAAGGGGGTATGGTTGGGGAAGAGGGCAGGGATCTCCACGAGGTTGCACCAAGCACTGGGGGCGGCGGCATAGGGAAAGGAGTGCAGGAGAATACTCAGGGGTCACATAGGGACCCTGGCAGAGGGGGTCCAAAAGGACACTACCAAGGAAGCAGGCAGGCAGGTAACTGGGGACCCTCACAAAGGAGGGACAGAGGGACAACATTCTCAGGGAAGTAGGCAGATGGCCAGGGCTGGACAGAAGGAAGCAAGGCGGGGAGGTGGATCAGACCTTACACTCAGTAACCGCTTCAATTCTCTTCTTCTGCTCGAGGATGAGGGGGGTGATGCAGCCACGACAGGGGTGGTTAGAGATGGAAAGGGAGTGGAGGGCAGGAGGCAGGGGCCAGATAGCAGGAAGAACAGGGGGGAACCTGGAATGCAGGAAAATGGGGGGAGCAGTGAGTCAGAGCAGGAGGGGCAGGGGGAAAAGGGAGGAAAGCGCAAGGAGAAGGACCAGTTGGGAGGAAAGGTAAAGGAGAAGGACCAGAAGTACAAGGAGGATTCAGTAAAGGGAGCTGAGGGTTTAGGCCAGGGGAGCACGCCAAGCAAGTAGGGACTAAATGGAGACAGCAAGGAAGGGAGGATGAGCCAGGCTAGTTTAGCAGATGGGGGAGAAGGACCAGTTTCAAGCAGTGAAGGGGGAGTTAGCAAGGTACAGAAGGATACTCAGGAGGAGGAGAGGCATAGGATTGGAGGGGAAGGGGTGGCCAGGGTAAATAAGAAGGGGGTGGCATGTGGCACCCAGATAGGAGGAGGAACAAGGAGCCCGGCTGGGTGGAGGGCGGTAGAAAGGATGAGGGACATGGAAGGGGGGGAAATGGAGGAAAAGGAGCGGTCAGAGTGCTCCTGTTGGGGGATTCTATGATCAGGGGTATCAAATGGGATAGGGAGGGAGAAGCCTGGCCAGTTAGAACAAAATGCTTCCCTGGACTAATGGTGCACAGGGCTAAGCACGAGGTATATCAGCTGGCAAAGGATTGTGAGGGTTCCCCGGACATACTGGTCCACCTGAGTACAAATGACATTGAGGGAAATAGCGAGCTAGAGATACAGGCAAGATTCAGGGAGCTTGCCAGGGTCTGTCATGACATAGGATGCACAGTTTCCCTCTCAGAAATCCTGCCGGTGCCAAGGGCTGAGTAGGAACACAAAAGGAAGATTAGGGAGATAAACCAGTGGCTCAGGGGGTGGTGTGAGGCCAGAGGTATGGGTTGATGGGGGATTGCGGAGACCTGGGAGGATAAGGAGCTGTATGCTACAGATGAACTCCATCTCAATTTGGAGGAGGGAATCCTTAAGTTGAAAATAGGGGGTTCATTGGTGAAAAGTGGGGTTTAAACTTGTGAAGGGGGGAGGGATGGGAGAAAAGGCTGTCAAGGGGGTGCCGATAAAGGAGGGACTCTGTCTCCACCCACCTGGGGAGCTGGAGGATTGCCGGAAAAGGCTGACTGGTAAAGTGCAACAGGGGAAAACAGAATCCCCATGGGAACACAAGCAGGGGAAATGAAAGTATAGGGAAAGGGTGGAAGGTATTCCTGCTAAATGCCAGGAGCTTGGGAAATAAAATGCCTGAGCTCCAGGCAATGCTAACTGAGGGAGCAGTGGATGTGGCAGCGGTCACTGAGACCTGGGCCACTGCAGGACATGACTGGGACCTGAACCTGGAAGGTTACACTATGTTTAGGAAGGACAGGGGGGAAGGGAGGAGGGGAAGCAATGATAGTCAAAAACGGCATTGGCATAGGGGGAGTAGAGGAGGCGGAGGGAACCGTGGAAACGATTTGGGTCACCTTGATAACAAGGGGGGCAAGAGAGGTAAAATAGGAGTGGTGATAGACCCCTGCCCCGGGCAGAGGAGCTGGAGGAGAGTCTGGTGGCAGATGTTGGGAGACACTGCAGACTGGGCAGAGGAACAGTGGTGGTGTTGGGGACTTAAACATGCCAGGAACAGACTGGGAGACTATGACATCCTCTGTGACCAGGAACAGAGGTTGTTGGATGTTTTCAAGACGTGTTCCTAACTCAGCAGGTGGGGAACTGACCAGGAGGCGCTGACTGATGTGGTCCTGGCAGACAGTGACCAGATTAGGCCTGGAGGTAAGGGACCCGCTATGGGGGAGTGACCATGCCACTGGTCTGGTTCTGCCTGGACCTAGGAGGCTAGAAGGCTGCACAAAGACGGAGGTAACTGACTTCAGGGAACGATTTTAAAGAAATGGGAAGGATCCTTAAGGAGCATTTGGATGTGATTGGGTCAGACATGGACGCTGATAGTAGGTGGGAAATCATCAGGAGAGGGGTGCAAGATGCTACCAGCACCTGTGCAAGAGTAAGACGAAAATGCGGTAGGGCCCGAAAACCCTGCTGGTGGACCAGGGAGGTCCAGGAGGTGGTGTGGGGGAAGAAGGCAGCCTATAGGCAATTCAAGTGCTCAAGGAGTGAAAGGGATCGAGGGGAGTATGAGCTGATGGCTAGAAGGGCCACTAGGGTGGTGAGGGCAGCTAAGGCAAGAAAGGAGTAGAACCTGGCCAGGAAAATTAGGAGAGGGAACAAGGGTTCTTTAGATACATTGGGGAAAAACGAAGGGTGAAGGGGCAGATTAGCAGGATTAAATCAGGGGAGAGATGGGCACAAGACCCGGGGGAGCAGGCTGAGGTACTAAATGAGTACTTCACCTCAGTTTTCACCAAGGAAAATGGGGGTGCTGCATCATACATGGGAGGAGACAGAGATACTGAGGAGGACCCTTACTGATCGGCGGGTCTGGGGAGAGGGAGGCATCACTGGCAGGAGGAGGAGGCTAAGCAGGAGAAGAGGCACCGAAGTGGAAATCACAGCAGAGAGTATAGGAAGCCCCAGCCCTTTAAGACGGAGAAAGCACCGGGCCAGATAAATTACACCCCAGGAGTGCTGAAGGAACTTATGGATGTCCTGGCGAAACCCCTGGCGGAGCTTTTCACCACCTCTCTGAGGACAGGGTGGGTGCCCCAGGACTGGAAGGTGGCGCATATAGTGCCTGTCCACAAGGGGGGATCAAGGGAGGTGGCAGGGAACTACAGGCCTGTCAGCCTGACATCGGTGGTGGGCAAGGTGATGGAAGGCATTGTCAAGGAGAGGCTGGTGGGGACCTGGAAAAGTCAGGGTGCTTGGACGATAGACAGCATGGATTCGTCCCGGGGAAATCATGTCAGACAAACCTTGTGGAGTTCTATGACTGGGTGACGAGTGCTTTGGACCTGGGTAGACCAGTGGACGTCCTCTTTCTAGACTTCAGCAAGGCATTTGACTCTGTTCCTCACGTGGGCCTGTTGGATAAGCTGGGAGAAATGGGGGTGGGGAACCAGATGATCAGGTGGATAGGCAATTGGCTCCAGGACGGATAGTTGGCGGGATAGTCTCATCCCCAAGGAGGGTCATTAGTGGGATCCCACAGGGATCAGTCCTTGGGCCCCTCCTGTTCAACGCCTACATCTCTGACATAAGGACAGGAATCAGGAGTGAGAAGAGTCTCTGCGGATGACTCAAAACTGGGGGCGGTGGTGGATGGGGAGGAGGGGAGGGTGGCCCTACAGGGGGACCTGGAGGCTCTGGAAAGATGGTCTAGAAAGTGAAGCTGAGGTTCAATGCAGGGAAATGCAAGGTACTCCACCTGGGGGCCAGAAACCCAGGCCAAGTGTACACCCTGGGGGAATGCTATAAGTCTTGATGGCTGAGAGGGACCTGGGGGTGGTGGTGGATGTCAAGATGAACAACTCGGAGACTTGTAGGAGGGCAGCAGCCAAGGCCAACAGGATGCTGGGATGCATCGCTAGGAGGATCACCTCCAGAAGGAGGGAAGTGATACTCCCTCTGTATAACTGTTTGGTGAGGCCACACCTTGAGCACTGCGTGCAGTTTTGGAGGCCACACTTAAAGAGGGACATTAAACTCCTGGAGAGGGTCCAGAGGCCAACCAAAATGATTTTGGGGCTTGGGGGACAGGACCTATGAGGAGAGGCTCAAGAGCTAAATATGCACACATTGGAAGAGAGAAGGACCGGGGACATGATAGAGGTCTTCAGGCACATGAAGAGGGTAAATAGGGTAAATAGGGAGGAACAGTCAGGGTGCTTCGAAGGAAGGAGGAGGGTCCACTAGAGGGCATGGGGTGGAAGCTGGAGGGGGAAGATTCAGGGAGAAAGGAGGAGGTGCTACTTCACTGAGAGGGTGGTGGAGCCATGGAATGCACTGCCTAGGGGGCTGGTGGAGGCAGAGACAGTGGAGGGGTTCAGGAGGGGGTGGGACAGGTACAGGGGAAGGGTTCTGGAAGCAAAATCCAATGCAGCAAGAATATCCGGAACTGGGAAGGGAGAAGCCAGAGAAGGCGAGGGGGGCAGCAAGGTCAGCACCCAGGGTGGGGGCTGACCAGTCGAACAGACTTGAAAGACTGTTAGGCCTATTCTGCTGGCATTATAGTATGTTAGTATGTTGTTTCGGGTTTTAAAAGCTTCGTATGGATCACCAATAGGAGATTTTTGGATTCTACACTGAAGTTCCACCCTTAAAGATTTAGCTCTGCCGTATTGATAGTTTTTCATATCTGATTTTATGTTTTCAGTTTGGGAGGAGTAATCCTGTCTAGAATTTTCAGCTATAGTATATAAGTATTGGAGCTGCCTTCTAAGCTGTAAATATTTGAAGAAATTTGTTCTTTCTTTTTTTCCCATAGTTTTGAAACCACGTTCTAATGTCTTTTTTTTGTATCTGACCACCATTCACCTAAACTTTCATAGAGGAAGCCTACCGAGGATCTTGCCCAACGTAACTGGATTATGCCATTCTGCGTATGGCAGACTATTTGGTCCTGTAAAATGGATGTGTTTAGTTTCCATTTGGTGCTTCGAAATTTGTGAGTAGGACGTTGGGTGAAGTTAATTTTTATTAATAAATTGTCACTAAATTATATCGGGGAGACCTGTACAATAGATAACAGAAGGTTTTTTGAAATAAAAAGGTGATCAACGGAGGTAAAATAGTTCCCCTTTCTATAAGTATAGGTGGGTCCTTTTTTTTTTGCAATCAACCAAATCAGCTGTTAATATAAATTTATATAAGGCATTGTAATCACAATATATTTTCTTCCCCTCATGGGTTTTCCCATGCTTCGCGAGTTCACAATTTAGGTCACCTCTTACTATGATGTTCGAAGAAGTAGCTAGGTAAGGTTGAAGGGTGGAGAATAAAGCAACCTTTTCTGCTTTTATTTGGGAACCATAGATGTTAATAAATCAAAAAGGGGTCCGATGCCATAGACCATCTATAACTAGTAACCTACTTGGGATTAAATCAGTCAGTTTTTTTTTAAAGTAAAGGAATTAAACATTATTCCAATACCATCGGCCCTGTCTAAGACAAAGGACAAAAAAGAGTGGCCTTTCTAATGAAAATAAATGGCACTGATCAGTGGAAGACATCCATGTTTCTTGAATGAAACAAACATCCATTTTTGATTCATGCAAAAACTGAAATACCGCTTGTTTTTTTACCCCATTTAGCAAACTGCAAATGTTTACAGACCCTATGCTGAATTCAACCAGAGAGAGGATTCAGAGCAATGAAATCAGGAACTCCTATGTTTTCCTTTTTTTCTTTTTTCCCTTTATAAGCAGTACCTTTCTGACTTGTTTGTATAGCATCTGTTTCGTCAGAATCCCTATGTCCATGTCTGATTCTTCCCACGAACTCGCTAGAGCAGTTTAAGGATTATGAGTTTCTATCTCAGGGACTTCAGGCCTGGGGGGCTTAGTGTTCTTGGTAGATCTCCTTCTAGGAAGTGAAGCTGGGGGTTGGGGTGAAACTCCTTCCACACCTTGTTGATCCTCAATAGGATCATGATAGCAGACTAGGGAAGAGTCTTCTGCAGACATGGTGGGTGGGTCAGACCCAAGGTCATGTGAGGCTTTGTTGGTAGACATGTTTTCCTGAGACTCCTTCTGAGGGGTGCCAGCGATAGGAGGATGGTCTTTGGGTACAGAAACATAGAAACACAGAATATGACGGCAGATAAGGACCGCTTGGCCCACCCAGTCTGCCCATTTCCCTACTTAATGGATAAACTGCAGATCCTAGTTAACCAGCAGCCTACTTCTTCTTACCCCCACACCCTAGAATTGCTTTATGACTGTCCCATGCATGCTTGAATTCCACCACTGATTTTGACTCCACAACCTCCTCCGGAAGGCCGTTCCAGCCATCCACAACCCTCTCTGTGAAAAAATACTTCCTTTAATTACCTCTGGTGCCCCCTCTATCTTCAAATTGTGCCCTTTTGTTCTTGCACACCTCTTTTTGAAAGATGCTACCTCTTGGACTTTGTTGATTCCCTTGAGGTACTTGAACGTTTCTATCATGTCCCCTCTCCCTCCTTTCCTCGAGGCTATACATATTAAGCTCCTTAAGTCTCTCTTCATATGTCTTCCGGTGCAGACCCTGCACCATTTTAGTTACCCTCCTCTGGACAGCTTCCATCCTGTCTATGTCTTTCTTGAGATTGGGTCTCCAGAACTGCACACAGTACTCCAGATGGGGTCTCACCAGCTGTCTGTACAGAGGACAATAACTTCCTGTTTTTCTACTGGTGATGCCTCTCAGTATGCATCCCAGTAACCCCCAACCCTCCTTGCTGCCCTCTCACATTGCTTGCCCACCTTTAGGTCATCTGATATGACTACCCCAGTCCCTTTCCATTTTTGTTGTTAGTATCTCACCCCCATTGTGTACTCTTCCCTGGGTTTTGTTTCCAGGTGCATTACCTGCACTTCTTAGCATTGAATCTAAGCTGCCATACATTTGACCATTCCTCTAACCTTGCCAAGTCCCTTCTCTTCCTTTCCACCCCACCCTGTGCATCAACTCTGTTGCAGATCTTAGTGTCATCTGCAAAGAGACATACTTTTCCTTCCAGTCCTTCCAAAATGTCACTTATAAAGACATTGAAGAGGACCGGTCCTAATACTGAACCCTGCGGTACCTCACTAGTAACCCTCCTTTCTTCTGAGTGGACTCCATTTACTATTACTCTCTGTGTCTATTCTCCAGCCAATTCTTTACCCAGGCTGTCATCTTGGGACCCACTCCCAGGCTGGCTAACTTGTATATTAATCTTTGTGTGGGACTGTGTCAAATGCCTTGCTAAAGTCTAGGTAGGCCATGTCCACGCCCCCCCTGATCTACTACTTTGGTCACCCAGTCAAAGAAATCTATCAGATTTGTCTGGCATGACCTTCCGCTGTGAATCCATGCTGCCTAGGGTCGTGTGCCCCTCTGGCCTCTAGATACTCGACAATTCTTTCCTTCAGAAGTGATTCCATCATTTTCCCTATCACTGAGGTTAAACTAACAGGTCTGTAGTTTCCTGCTTCTGCCTTGCTCCCACTTTTGTGAAGGGGAATCACATCTGCCCTCCTCCAGTCCTCGGGTACCACCCCATCCTCCCATGATTTGTTAAAAGGGTAGTCAGTGGTGTCACTAGTTCTACCCTTAGTTCTTGTAGAATTCTGGGATGAATCCCATCAGGCCCCATTGCTTTGTCCACCTTCAGTTTTAAGAGTTCTTTCAGAACCCTTTCTTCTGTAAATGGGCTGGTATCGACTTCTGTATCCAGAGTGTTACTACTGTTTGTTTTATTTACCTCCCCTCTTCATTTGTAAATACTGAGCAAAATACATTTTTTAGTATCTCTGCCTTTCATAGTCTCCCTCTGCCCACCCTCCCTCCCCTTTATTAAGCCTCACTATCCTCCTTGGTCTTCCTTTGCTCCTTGATGTACCTATAAAGGTTTTATCCCCTTCTTAACTGAGTTGGCTATCTTTTCCTCGGTTTGGGCCTTTGCTGTTCTGACTGCCTTCCCAGCCTCCTTTTGCTTTAACTGATACAGTTCTCTGTCCTGCTCCTTCTGATTCCTTGTACTTCCTGAATACTTTCTTTTTCTCTTGAACCTTCACTGCCACTTCCTTTGAGAACCATAGTGGTTTCTTACATCATCTTGTTTTGTTTATTTGCTTCACACAAAGGCTCGTTACCTCTGTGATGGCAGTTTTTATTATTCCCCATTGTTCTTCCACCCCTCCTTCCTGCCCATTTGCTAGTGCATTCCTTAGGCACTCACCCATTTTGCAAAGTCAGCCCTCCTAAAGTCCAGTACTTTTGTCTTTGTTGGCTTGACTCTATTGCTGTGTTTATGTGAACCATACTGTTCGATGGTAGCTAGTTCCCAGATGGCTACCCATTTCTACATCTGTAATCCTCTCTCCATCTCCATTTGAGAGAATCAAGTCTAATATTGCTCCCTCTCGAGTGGGCTCCAGTACTAGTTGTCTAAGGCATGCCCCCTGTAGGGCATCTAGAATAACTGCACTCTTCGAAGTGGCAGCTACAACTGCACTCCAGTTAACATCTGGCATATTCAGATCACCCATCAGCAATATCTACCCTTTTTCTGCCATTCTAAGTATACTTTCTATCATTTCCCTGTCCATTTCCTCCCCCTGAGAAGGGTCTGTATATAACCCTGTGCGTGTTGTGGTGCCATTGCCTGTCTCCAAATTTACCCACAGTGCTTCTTCTCCTCCCTGTTTACCCTTTTGTTCTGTTGCTTTTATTCCTTCCCTTATGTAAGAACTTCTCCTCCTCCTCTTTTACCCTCCTGTCCCTCCTGTAGACAGTGTATCCTGGTATGTTTATGTCCCAGTCATGGTTTTGTGTATGCCATGTTTCTGTGACTGCCATGATATCCAGATGTTCCTCCTCCATCAAGGCCACTAATTCAGGAAGCTTGTTACGCAGACTACGGGCATTAGTACTCATTGCTCTCCATTTTTTGCTGGCTTTACCTTCTGTTGCAGCATCTCCCACTGACCATTCTACCTCAGTCTTTTTCTCATTTAGTACCCTGTTTTGTAGGGAGAGGCTGGGATTTTCCTGCTGCTTGACAGCTTGATCTGCGGCAGCATCTTGTGCTTTTTGGATCAAACGTTCCGGGCTGATCACAGAGGCTTTATTTCTAGGATCATGGATATGTTGTTCATCCACACTGTCTGGCATGTCCCTTTCCCCTTTAAATCTTGCAGGAAGTCTTCAAGCTGGCTCCTCCCACCCACCCGGGTGGTGTATACCTCGGCTCCGCCCCATGATGCCAGATCTTCCTTTCCGCTGGAAGATGCAGGTTCCCTCGTGCTACTTTTCAAGTACCGTAGGCCCTGGAGTCTCATCGATGGTTTTCACCGCATTTACTCTCTCCAAAACTTGTTAGAGTTTACGACTCGGATCCGAATGCTTCGAATATGGAGGGCAAGTCGTCCCCCAGGTTTCGCCGGTGTCCTTGCAGACAGAAAATGTCTTGAACCGATCCCCACCTCTTGTGCGTTTATTGCCTAGGCGCTGTGCACGATACCTCAGCTTGTACCATCTGTTTGGCCTTCCATCCCACCGTCCTGGAGGACCGCAAGGCACGCCATCAGCTGGGGAGACCGGAGCTTCACAATCCACCGGTGAAATCGAAGGAGGCCAGGTGGGCAGTTTCCGTGGCTGCGGGATCTGCCGAGTAGCTCGAACAGATAGCAGCTTTCGAGGAGGAAGCTGCCCAAGCTTCGGCCAACCAGAGTTTTTTCGTCCTGCTCAACCTGGGCTCCACCTTTACGGGGTCCTTTCGGGAGTTGTGCCAGTCTCTCCCTACCAAGGGTGAGGCGTCTTCAGGCTCACACTCCTCCCGCTCCAAGAAAAAGGACAAGGACCCCAAATCCTCTTCTTCTAGTTGAAGAAGACGTTTCTGGGACAGAGAGCGGTCTGATACTCAGGATCAGGCAGTCTCAGCCTCGGTCAAGATCGCTTCCTCGGCTGCCGGCTTCTCGGACCTTCCGTCAGGCCAAGGCACTGAAGCCGACGGTACGGCAGAACCAGCCAAGATTTCTCTTGACCCGATCAAGCCGTTGTCGCCGACGCCTGTCGATGACTCTTTGGAGAGGACTCCCATCCTCTCCTTCCTCGACGAGGAAACCCGTCCTTCAGGTATCCCGATTGAGGGACAAGAGCCGGTTCCTCAGTTTTCACCGGATCCGGCTTCTCCCGATCGAAAGAGCCGACGCTGTCAGTCTCGATCGAGGAGTAGGACCCCGTCGGTCGAAAAGCCGAAAAAGGGTCATAAACACTCCAGGAAGAGGCACCGCCGCAGTTCCTCATCCTCCTCGGATGAGGAGAGACTTAGACGGAAGCTCCGTCGACATTATGAGGACCTCATGTGGCAGCAGCTACTTTCGACTGGTCAAAAACCGTCCACTCCGGCTGCACCGGCCATTACTTGGCCCCAGCCTCTTCGGCTGACGCCGACTCCCTCGCTACTGAGGACTCTGGTTCTCCTTCCGGTGGGACTGGCATGCATTTCTGGTTGGCCTGTTCCGGTCTCCCCACCAATTTTGGTGGAACCACCGCCTAAACAACCTCAGGGAAGGGCTCCCTCTAAGGAGGATCGGACAAATACGGGCTTGCCCCATAGGCTGTCCATAACTGTTACTCCTGATCACCCTAGGCGCATCGAAGGGGACATAGGTGGGAGACCCCTGTATCCTGACTCCTCGGACTTGGATACTACTGGCCTTCACTCACACCCCGATGATGAGTTGTCAGTGATAGGCCTGGAGGAAGGTCCTTCCAGGGCATACTTCGTCTCATTGCTGAGTCCACGGGTATGCCTTTGCAGCCTATACAAAAGAAGGCGGAATATCCTCTCATGGATATCCTTAAGAGGGGGATACCCTGACAGAGGCCTTTCCAGTGGCTGAAGCCATTGTTGGCCCGGCCCTTGAGCTTTGGCAGCGCCCTGCCTCTTGCCTGGCTCCGTCTGCCCATATGGCTTGCAAGTACGCAGTACCCTTGGGGTCCTTGGCAGGCTTCACTGAGCATCCCTTGGCTGAGAGCCTTGTGACTGCCTCAGTGTTTTGGCGCAAGGGTAGATCTGCGCATACTGACCGCCCTCCAGACAAGGAGTCAAAAAATATGGACCACTCTGCCCGGAAAGTCTATGCGGCATCATCCCTGGGCTTTTGTCAGGCCAGCTCGGCAGTGATTATGGCACACTTCTCTCACGCCGTACTAGGTCGCTTGATGAAGTCCTCCCTCATCTCCCATAAGTCCTCCCTCATCTCCCAGCAGACATGCAGACCACGGTCAAGCAGGTCCGTGACCAGGGCCGTGCTGTTGCAAAACAGCAGCTCCAGATGGCTCTGGACATTGGAGATTCCTGTGTCCGTTCAATAGCTGCCGCTGTGGCCACTCGCTGCAGGGCCTGGCTGAGGTTATCCTCCTTTCCAGCGGATACTCAGCACAAGCTAGCTGACGTGCCCTTCCTTGGCACAGACCTTTTCGGTCCGGGAGTGGCAGGTTATCTCCAGCGCATTGAGCAGTCTAATGCCACCTTAGATGCCACCTCTGCTGAGGGTTCTTCGGGCAAGAACCAGCAGAAGCGCAAGAAGAAGCCCTTTCGGCACTCTTCCCCTGCGGTTAGACAGCCCTCCTTCCAGGGAGGTCAGCAGCAACAGCAGGCTTAAGCTTGGCGCCCTAGGCCCAAGCAGGGTCCCCAACAGCCCCGCAAAGGAGGCCGAGGTGCTGGTCCAGGAGCCTTCTCATCCTCCAAGCCTGCACAGTGACAGGTCAGGGGTGGCCTTCCCTACACCCGGCACGCCAGTTCTGGGTCCTCCTGTGGGGGGCCGGCTCCGCCATTTTCTTTCCGCCTGGTCCGGTATCACTTCGGACAGGTGGGTTCTGGAAGTGGTCGGTCAGGGACTGCCTCTAGAGTTCGAGCAGTACTCCCCCAGCCGAGCCCGTGCCCCATGGGAGGAAAGGATCTCAGTTGGCGCTGAGTTGGCCCTTCGGGTCGACATTGCTCAGCTCCTCTGCAAAGAGGCGGTAGCTCCAGTGCCGGATCCTCTTACAGACCCAGGCTTCGTGTCCAGGTATTTCCTGGTGCCCAAGCAAACGGGGGGTTGGCGCCCCATCCTAGATCTCTGTGACCTGACTCAATATCTCAGGTCTCGCGCCTTCCAGATGGTAACTCTGAACCAGATCATACCATCTCTGGAGCAAAACATGTGGTTCTGTTCACTGGATTTACAGGACGCATTCTTTCACATCCCAATCTGTCCGTCCCACCAGCGGTTCCTCCACTTCAGGGTCGACGGGACCCTGTACGAGTTCCGAGCCATGCCGTTCGGCCTGTCATCGGCCCCACGGGTCTTCACCAAATGCATTGCAGTGGTGGCAGCCCATCTACGGCATCAAGGGGTTCGTATATACCCCTACCTCAATGATTGGCTCCTGGTGGGTTCTTCCCTGCAGGAAGTGGAGAGGTCCAGGGACCTGACCCTCCGAACCTGTTCCCATCTATGCCTCCTGATTAATGAGGCCAAGTCAGAACTCGTGCCCTCTCAGGTGATGGGCTTTATCAGGGCAAAGCTCGACTCTCGTCAAGCCAGAGCTTAGCTTCTGGTGGACAGGACAGAGGTTCTTTCCTCCTTTGCCCAATCATTTCTGGTTGGGCACTTGCGCCTTGCCTGGGACTTCCTGCACCTTCTGGGTTACATGGCAACATGCACCTCAGTGGTCCGTTGGGCCAGATTGCACATGCGCCCCTTCCAGTGGGAGCTGGCTGCTCAGTGGTCTCAGCATCAGGGTCTTTTCGACCAGCTGGTCACTGTCACTCAGAGGATGAGGGACGCTCTCCAGTGGTGGACCATCCCGAGTCATCTGCGGGAAGGGATCCCGTTTGTCCGCCCCGAGCTGACGCGGGAAAGGATCCCGTTTGTCCGCCCCGAGCTGATGGTCATCCTCACGACCGATGCCTCTCTTATGGGCTGGGGAGCCCACATGGGGGACCACAGAGCCCACGGGTTCTGGACCCTCGAGGAGTCCCGTTGCCACATCAACCTGTTGGAGCTCAGCGCAGTCAGACTGGCACTGTCAGCTTTTGCTCCTCAGCTCTGGGGTCAAGTGGTTCAAGTCCAGACGGACAATACCATGACCATGTACTACCTCAACAAACAGGGGGGCATGCACTCCCGTCTGCTATGCAAGGAGGCACTCCGGATCTGGACCTTCATCAGCCGGTTGGAGACAGATCTCCTTGCCATCCATGTGGCAGGAGTCTCGAACCAACTGGCGGATGCTCCTAGCAGCATAGGCCAGACATCCCATGAGTGGTCTTTCCATCCAGAGGTAGCTTACAGTCTGTTCTCCCATTGGGGCAAACCGTTGGTGGACCTGTTTGCCTCCAGGGAGAACACCAAGCTGAAGCTGTACCATACCCACCCCCCTCAGCAGGGCTCACTGCAGGGGGATGCCTTCTCGAGGCCGTGGACCCCAGGCCTTTTATGCCTTCCTCCATTTCCCTTGATCCACAAGGTGTTACTCAAGGTGAGGAGGGACAAGGTGAAAGGTGATCCTGGTAGCCCCAGATTGGCCCTGATTCTGGTATCCAGATCTCCTCAGCCTCAGCTGCAGGGCCCGGAGCAGCTTTGTACGCGCCGGACCTGATATCATTGAACCAGGGAAGGTATTCACTCGGACCTTCAATCCCTGCACCTCAGAGCCTGGTACCTGGCGGCTAGAGTTCCAGGCTCTGGGTCTTTCAAGGATGTCTACACTGTGGTGGAGGCATCTCAAAGGAATCGACCAGGAAATGTTATGCCTTCAAATGGAAAAGGTTTTCCATTTGGTGTCAGGGAAAGAGTCTGGACCCCTTATCCTGCTCTGTGGCTAACATTCTAGACTACCTTTGGTCTCTCTCCAAAGGGGGTCTTCGGTCATCGACCCTTAGGGTGCACCTGGCAGCCATCTCTGCTTACCGGGCGTGGGTCAGTCAGTCGACATTGGCACAGGAGACAGTGGTCGGGTGTTTTTTCAAATGCCTGGATCACATATCCCCTCGGGTGCGTGAACCTCCACCTCCGTGGGATCTTTTGCTGGTTTTGGCAAAGCTCATGGGCAAGCCGTTCGAACCCATGCACAAGTGTGAACTCTCACACTTGTGGAAGACTGCCTTCCTGGTGGCTATCACATCAGCCAGAAGGACAGAGGAGCTCCAGGCGCTCTCGGTGGACTCCCCTTATCTGGTCTTTCACAGGGACAAAGTTGTCCTGCGCCCCCAACCGAAATTCCTTCCGAAGGTGGTGTCAGAGTTTCACCTTAACCAGGTTTTGACTCTGCCGGTATATTACCCTAATTACACTTCAGACGCCGAGTACAGGCTCCATACTCTGGACCTCAGACGTGCTCTCTTCTATTATAAGGAGAGGACGGCGGAAATTCGGGGAGAGGTTCACCAGCTGTTTGTCACCTACACTGAAGCTGCTTCTGGCAGACCTGCAGCTAAACGGATTATTGCAAGATGGATCACATCATGCATAGGTCTGTGTTATGAGTTGGCGGGCAAGGAGCCTCCCAGAGGGTTAAGAGCTCATTCTACCTGCCATACTGGTGCATCGCTGGCTGCTTCCAGGGACATCCCTATCCAGGAAATCTGTTGGGCTGCTACTTGGAAGTCAGAAAACACTTTAATTTTCCACTACCACATCGACCTTGAGTCATGCTGAGATGCTGGTTTTGGGGCCTCGGTTCTCCAATCTCTCTTTCCTAAGTAGGGGGTGTGCGCCTTGCCTCCCTCCTCCCAGAGAACTACTAGGAGTCTGCCAGACAGTGTGGATGAACAACATATCCACGATCCTAGAAAAACAGGTTACTCACCTGTAACAGTAGTTCTAGGAGTGGTATATGTTGTTCATCCACACCACCACACCTCTCCCCGGCTTTAGGCGCACCACCTTGCTTCCAGCGGGCTAAGATCTGGCGTCATGAGGCGGAGACGAGGTATATACCACCCGGGTGGGTGGGAGGAGCCAGCTTGAAGACTTCCGGCAAGATTTAAAGGGGAAAGGGACATGCCAGACAGTGTGGATGAACAACATATACCACTCCTAGAACTACTGTTACAGGTGAGTAACCTGTTTTTTTTGGCAGCCCATAGGCATTCAGAAAAAACATGCCTGATTTCATCACATAGATCACACTTTGTTTGATTTGCACACTGGTGGCTGATGTGCCCAATTTTCCCACAATTGTCACACCTGGGTGAGTCACACACACTAGATAAATGTGTGCATGTACCACATTTGTAGTAAGCCTGAGGCTGGCCTGCGTAAAAGCATACATCCCTATCCCTTCCTAGCAGAAAAGAGTTTGGGATATGTTCAATTTCACTGTCAGTTGGTGAAGTTTAACTTTATATTTCCACCCTCCAGTCCAAAAAAGTTCAGAGTCTAAAATGGCCTCGGGGAACTGATAACTTTACACTTTTGTGACAACCAGTAATATCCTCTACATGGACTCCCTCATTCCTAAACATAACTGTGACAAATTTGATTAAAGGTTTTGTCAGTGGAATGACAAAGAAGGGAGACCACAAAGGGGAAAACTTAACAGTGTTAGTGGCTCAGTAGGTAGCACACTCGCCTCTGAGGCCTGGAGATCAGAGGGCTGTGGGTTCAGTTTCCACATCTGGCACTTGGGTGAATATCCCAGTACTGACACTGTAGTGCAGCATGAGAGGGGTGCTGCACTTCTGAGGTGCCGTCTTTCGGATGGGACGTTAAACCGAGGTCCCATCTGCCTGGATTGGTGGTAGTTCAGGTGGATGTTAAAGATCCCATGGCACTTATCGAAAAGAGTAGGGGAATTTCTCCGGTGTCCTGGCCAAATTTCCCTCATTCACTAAGAATGCCACCAACAGCTTAATCTGGTTCAAGGTCAGTTGCCATTCATCTGTATCCCCCTCCCCGGGTCGTGCCTGAAAATAGGCAGGATTTGTCTAGTGCACTTACCCAGTCAACAAAAACTAAATAAAAATAAAACAAATAATAAATAACCTGGTTATATCTTTGCCAGAACATTTCCAGGGCATAGGAGGACCGAAATCTGACATCAAAGTTGTCCTCTCCTGAAATATTGATGAAGACAAAAACTTCCCTTGGAGAAAAATGCAGTGATTCTTTTAAAAGCTTTTTTCCCACATACATCCTATCAGGTCTTATTTCTAGTTCCCTTTATATCTGATCCTAACTGCATTATGTCTAGGAGTAGCCTCCTTCTTGGTTTTAGTAAATAAATCTGACAGTAAAGGCCTTTGAGGGGAGACCATCCCCAGTGTTCATGTTCCCTTCTTGTGAAGGGATTTCACAGTTTTGGTGCACCTTGTCTTTTCTTTCCATGTTCGGGTGCGGGGTGGGTTGCAACATCTTCTGCTCTGGCTTCCATGTTTTTAGAGAAGACAGTTTGTTTTCCTGTGTGTGAGTCATTTGTTACTTGTTCCACGACATCAACTGGAACTTGTATGGCAGGATTTGCCAAGTCCATGGCTTCTGTTGCCCGTGGATGAATTGCTGGGTGCCATTGTGGTGAGGCCTGTGAGGGGGGGGTCTTTATCCCAATCTGGATCAGGTAACCATTTTCCATCGGGTAGCTTCTTCCACCCTGCATCAGCCAAAGCTTTCTCAGGAGACCATTCTGAGAAAGGGTCAGAGCTGGATTTTTGCACAGAAAAAGCGTCTTTGATTGCAGCTGACACTGTATGGGGTTTTTGAGCATTTTCAATGCAAAGTTTGTCTGAAGAGTCCTCACTATGAATATTATGAGGGAGGTTCCTTTTGGCTAGCGTTAAAGCAGTTCTTTTATTTTTCTATTCTTCTGATCAGGGTGGGCAAGGAAGAGGAGGCAGGCAAAATGGAGTGGAGGGGAGAGAAAAGGAAAGGAAGGGGGAAGGAAAACTGAAAGTAGATACAGATAGTCAAAAAGGGAGGGGCAGATTGGGAGATGGAAAAACAGTTAAGGGGATAAATTGTGGATGTGGAAATAAGTTTACCAGGGTGCAAAGGGAGCAGTTAGGTGGAGAAGCAGCTAGTACCGAAGGTAAGAAAGGAAGGACGGTGAGCACGGATGCAGGGGATGGAAGGGTGGCAATCATAGGGACTCCATAAATAGGGGTATTCACTGGGGAAGGAAAGGGGACCCAAATGCAGGCAGGATGGTGCTTTGTATGCCAGGGATGACAGCGGGGAAGGTGGGCCCAAGAATAAGAGAAATAGTAAGGGAGATTGGAGGAAAACCTAATTTAGTTATACATTTGGGAACCAACGACCAAGCTGGGGCAGAGGTGGAAGTAGTGCAAAGTAGGTTCGGGAGTTAGGGAAGATCTGCAGGGAGGAAGGAAGTTTACTGGCCTTCTCAGAGGTGATACTAGTACCAAGGGCCAGCACAGCCAGGAAAAGAAGAATAGAGGATTCAGTGACTAGCTGAGGAAATGGTACAGGGAGGAGATGTTCATCTGTATTGGGGATTGGGAGGAGACCTGGTCAAACAAGGCACTCTTTTCATCAGACAGGCTATACCTCAGTAGGGAGGGTTTGAGGGTACTCGGGGATAAACTGGGGGAATACATAACCACTACACTTAATTTAAACTACTGGGGGGAGGGGGACAGTGGACATGCAGGCCCACAGACTCTGAGAGGAGGAGGTTAGTGAACCTGCCCCCCACAGTGATGGAAGAGGTCTGGAGGGAGGAGGTGGAAGGGGCAAGAACTTAGTTAGCAAAGGGTGGAGGGGGTGAGGAACACATAACAAGGGTACGTGGAGGGGTGCACACAGAGGGGGATAAATGTGAATAGAAGAATAAATGGAAGAGAAGGAAGGTCAGATTCTAGGTGGAGGGTGGTGTTTCTGAATGCACAGAGTCTTGGAAATAAGATGGAAGATCTGCAGGCACTATTAGTGGAGAGGAGGGTGGACATAGCTGCAGTAATCGAGACTTGGGCAGCATCACACCATAACTGGGACCTTGCAATCCCTGGATATAAACTATACAGGAGGAACAGGGTAGTCGGGAAAGGGGGAAGGGTGGCAGTTTATATCACGGAGGGAATAACTTGCACGAGGGAGAAGACTGAGGAGGGGGAGGTGGAGGCATTGTGGGTTCAGTTAAGGTCTAATAGAAGGAGAAAGGTGAGGTTGGAGGTGGGTTTATAGACCATCAAGTCAGGATGAGGACAGGGAACTGAGCTCACAAATATCAGAAGCTGCGGGCAAAGCAGAGGTGGTAATTGTGGGGGACTTCAACCTGCCCAAGGTGGACGGGCACATACCATCCGCGACATGTGCTAGGAGTTGGGTGATCCTGGAAGGACTGCAGAGTGGGTTCTTGACTCAGGGTGTCACTGAACCAACAAGAGCTGAGGCAATTCTTGATCTGGTGCTCACAAATGTGGAGCATGTACAGGAAATAATGGTCAGGGAGCCACTGGGAAGAAGTGACTATTGCACAGTGTGGTTCCACTTGGATATGGGCAGGGAAAGCATCCCGACTAAGACCAAAATCTTGGATTTCAGGAGTTCGGTCTTCAGGAAAATGTATGAAGTGCTAAGGAGCCATCTGGTGGACATCAGAGCAGATATGGGGGTGGACCAAAGGTCCATCATTAAGGAAGGAATACTGGTTGCCACATATGAGTGCGTTAGGCTCAGGGGTAAGAACACAAGGGCCTAAGCACCCAGCTGGTTCAGTTCTGGGGTTGCCCAGGCAGTAAGGGAAAAGAGGTTGACCTACAGAAAATTCAGGAAGACCAAGAGAGAGGTGGATAGGGAAAAATACCTAAGGTTGGCTAGTGAGGCAAGTAAGAAAGCCAGGCGACCAAAGGCACAGAAGGAGCTGCAGATAGAATTAAGAAGGGGGAGAAGGCTTTTGTTCGCTATGTAAGTGAGAAAAGGGACAAGAAGGAAGGGATTGTTAGGCATAAGAAAGGGGTGGAGTGTGTGGAGGATAATGGGGGGAAAGCAGAGATACTAAATGAATACTGTTCCATCTTCACCAGGGAGAAGGATGGATCAGTGCCTTCAGGAGGGAAAATAGGAGTGGGGGGGGGCACAGATGTAGTGATAGAGGAGGATAAAGTGAGGGAGAAGCTGCAGGCATTGAAGGTGAACAAATCACTAGGCCCGGACAGAGTACATCCAAGGGTACTAAAGTATCTGGCTGAGGAGCTGGCAGGGCCACAGGGAGACCTATTTAATAGTTCACTAGAGACAGGCGTAGTACTGCAGGACTGGAGAACAGCTCATGTAGTGCCCCTCCACAAAAGCGGTCCCAAGAATGACCCAGGGAATTACAGACCAGTCAATCTGACCTCTATTGTGGGCAAGCTCATGGAGGCCATGCTAAAGGAGAGGCTGGTGGAATATCTAGAGGAGCATGGTCTCCAGGATGCAAAGCAGCATGAGTTCATGGGGGGGGGGAGAGATCGTGTCAAACAAATCTGATTGACTTCTTTGACTGTGTCACTAAGACAGTAGACAGGGGCCAAGCAGTAGACATCCTGTATCTTCATTTCAGCAAGGCCTTTGACTCTGTGCCCCACAGAAAGTTGATCATGAAGTTGGTGGATCTTGGGGTTGGGGAAAAGATGGCCAGATGGGTGGAAAACTGGCTGAAGGAAGAACCCAGAGGGTGGTTGTTGGGGGAGAGTTATCTGGCACAAGACAGGTAACCAGTGGGATCCCGCAGGGTTCGGTGCTGGGGCTGGTGTTGTTCAGTGTCTTCATCAGTGACATTGGAGATGGCATTAAGGGCAAAATATGCCTATTCGTGGATGACACCAAGCTCTGCGGGAGAGTGGACACAGCTGAATTGATACAGGACCTACAGGAAGATCTGGAAAAGCTAGGGAGGTGGTCCAGGATCTGTCAGCTTGGCTTCAATGCCAAGAAATGCAAAGTTATGCATATTGGAGCCAAGAATCCTAGGACAGAGTACTACCTAGGTGGAGTCAGAGTATCTGCATCAGAGGAGGAGGAGAAGGACCTGGGAGTGATGATCACTAGTGACCTGAAGCACTCCACGCAGTGCAAGAAAGCAGCAGCAAAGGCAAACAAGATGCTGGGATGCATTTCAAACAACATGAAGTCTTGCTATATTATGACAGTAGCAGTTTGTCCCACCACTAGAACTGCTCCGGAGGTGGAATAGTTAATTCCATTCCAAAATGGAACTTTGAGCACGAGCTCTAAGAAGCAGCCCTGTCTGTGTAATTTCAAACCTGAACTGTCAGATTCTTTACTCCGCCTCAGTGAACAGTCGCTCCGGAGATTTCTCCTACTGCTCGGTTCATTTCTCGGTTTAAACAGTGTTTTCTCGGTCCGATTCAACCGAGAATAGTTTTATTTTAACCGCAAAACCGTTCGGTTCAAGCTCTGTCTGTGGTATCGTAAGTAATTTAAAAAGTGTTTTTCTGTGTGGAACTTGTAAGTTTATCGGTTCGGTTTTGAACCGATCAGCTGGGTTTAAAACCTCATAACTTTAAAGTTTATCATTTTAGAGTGCGGTTCCCGGTTCTTATTGGTTCTAAAAAAAACGGATTTTATTACGGTTTTTTCCAATACCCGTGACACGGTTAGGAACCGATAAGGGTGTCTTGCCTGGCACTGCCGTTCAAAGGGCAAGTTTTTCTGGTTGGGCTGGCATTATGTCTGAGAAACCCAAAAGAAAAACCTGGCCCACTGGGTTTCAACATTGTGATGTCTGTGGGGAAGTCTTTGCCAAGGCTGACCCACACACCACATGTGTTTATTGTCTGGGGTTTGACCACCTCCAGTCAGACTGCCAGATATGTAAGAATTTCCCTGCAGCCACCCTGGAAAAGAGATTGGGCAGGCTCAGGGAACGAGAGGCCAAAAAGTCCGCTGACCCGGATGGCCAGCCCGGATCGGTGCCAACCGAACCGGAGGGAGTGCCCTCTGACCAGGGCGAGACTTCCTCGGGCAAAAGAAAAGCTGGTTCTGAGGAACCAGTTCCAGTGAAGAAAACAAGAAAGTCAGCAGGTTTGGAGTCCAAAAACCCTTCTCCAACTGCTGCAGAGATAGCAAAAGCCATCCAGATTGTCCAGTCACTGTCTCAGGTTCCGTCCGAACCGCCACTATCTGGCAAAAGGTCGGTTCGTCCGGTTCCAGTGGTTCAGGAATATGATGTTGAGGAGTTTTATGAACCAGAGGAGGGGGAGGATGATTATGAACAGTATGAATGTGGCTGGGAAGGTCTGGGTGTGCCAATTGAACGGACATCTCCCCAGACAGACCTTTAGAATCTCCCCTATGCTATCTGAGTCCCCTCTCATTTTATGTTTTACAAAAAGTTGCTGAACCCTCCAGCTTCCCTTGGAGGAAGCTGTGGAAAAGCAAGAGGAGCCTGATTTTGTAGAAATGATGGATATTCCAGAGTCTAGGAGATTGTCTATTCCTTTGCATAAGTCATTTAGAAACAAACAATAAAAATCTTAAAACTCCTAATTCTGTGCCTCCTGTAGATAAAAGATGGACAGAAGGTACACATTGTCAGGTCCTGATACAGAATTCCTTTCTCAGCAGTGCAGTCATGTTAGTAGTTCAGGCTGCAGCCTGTGATAAAGCTAATATTCCCTGGCTTCACATCCTCCTGACAAGGATTCCAGGAAGATTGATGCCATGGCGAAAAAAACAGTATATGGCAGCCTCCTTGGGACTCAGGCAAGCAAATTATATGACTTATGTAGTTGGGTATCAGAAATCTAGATGGGATACTGTTAGGAATTAGCAAACAAGCCCATGGCCAGCTGCTAGCTGAACTAGAACAAGTGGCTGCTGATGGCATTGAGGCTTCTAAGGTGCAGTTTCATGCTGCTGTGGATGTTAATGATGTTTCCTCTAGGGGTCATGGCCACATCTGTAGCTTTTAAGTAGGTTGGCCTGGCTCAGGTGTACTAGCCTGTCACAGGATACCCAGACTAAGGCTATGGATTTTCCTGTGGTGGGAAATTCTCTGTTTGGGGAGCAGACAGAGAATTACATGAAAAAGATGGATGAATATAGGACTACTTACAAAGTGCCCAAGCCAAGGCTGGCAGAAGCCTCCCCGAAGCATACCCCAGGGGTAGGGGTAGAGCCTTTTCACAGGCCTTTTATCAGACTCAGGCCTCCTCTGCTTATGCTCAGAGGGCTTCTTCAGAGGCAGAGGCAGGACGGGGGTGGGCAGGCCTGCTCCCACCCCTCAGCCTAAAGCACCTGCTAAGCAGGCACCCTGATGGGGTGCCCAGGGCCGATTCTCCTTTACTGGTAGGGGGCAGGTTGGCTTACTTCAGTCAGAACTGGGCGTCTTTAACCTCAGACAAGTGGGTACTGGAAGTAGTAAGCCAGGGTCTGGTTCTCAGCTTCAAAAAGTTTCCCAAGATGAGAACCAGGTGTTTTCTACCTGCAAGTTCTTCAGAGACCCTTGCTCTAGAAGCAGAGGTCTCAACCCTGTTGGCTCTCAGAGCAGTAGAAAGGGTTTCTTCCCTGCACCAGGGCAGGGGTCTGTATTCCAGATACTTCCTTACCCCAAAAAAGACAGGAGAATGGCGGCCCATATTAGACCTCAGATATCTGAACAAGCATCTTTTGAAACCAAAGTTCAAAATGGTAACTCTGGCAATGATTTTACCCTCCCTAAGGCCAGGGGACTGGTTAGCTTCCCTGGACCTCAAGGATGCCTATTTTCACGTCCTAATCAGAAGCTCCCATCGAAAGTACCTCAGATTCGAACTACCCTCAGGTCATTACCAGTTCAGAGCAATGCCCTTCAGCCTTACCTCTGCCCCAAGGGTATTCACAAAGTGTCTGGCAGTAGCAGTGGCTCACTTAAGGAGGCAAAGGATTGCTGTTTTTCCCTATCTAAACGATTGGCTCATTGTAGGCCAGTCCCCAGAACAGGTAAAATCTCACCTGCAAGTCACCCAGCAGCTTCTCACCTCCCTGAGCTTTCTGCTAAATCTACCAAAGTCGGTTCTGGAACCAGTCCAGGTACTCACCTTTATAGGGGCAGAACTGGACACAAAGCTAGCCAGAGCTTTTCTTCCCTTAGAAAGGGTAAGGAATTTAGTGGCTTTGGCCTCCTCCTTCACTCTGCAGGTCTCTCGACCAGCAAGACACTTTCTGCAGCTCCTGGGGCACATGGCTGCATCTACAGCTGTTGTGCAGGGAGCAAGATTTCAGATGAGAGACATTCAGTTTCACTTGAGAACCTATTGGTCTCAGAGAAGAGACCCCCTTTCCAAGTTGGTCCCAGTGACTCGAACCTTGATCCAGGCCCTCCAGTGGTGGCAGGATCAGAGCAATTAAGATTGGGGTCCCTTCATTCCCCCTGCTCACAATTTGACTCTCACTACAGATGCTTCCCTTCTGGGTTGGGAGCCCACATGGGCGACCTCTCCACTCAGGGAGTGTGGTCCCCCCAGGAATCTCTACTCCACATCAACTTGCTGGAACTCAGAGCTGTCTTTTTAGCTCTTCAAGCGTTTTCTGCATCTGTCCACAACAAGGTGGTACAAGTCAGAACAGACAACACCACAACAATGTGGTACATCAACAAACAGGGGGGCACTCGGTCTTCGGCCTTGTGCACCGAGGCAATGAAGTTGTGGTCTCTGGCCTATTCCCTGAACACTTCCCTCATAGCAGTTCACCTTCCAGGGAAGGACAATGTCCTAGCGGATGCCCTCAGCAGGATTTCCCAGGCCATCACAATGGTCCCTGGATCCTCAAGTACTGGGATAGTCTTTGCCAGATGGGGCACTCCTCAGATAGATGTTTTTGCAGCCCCCGACAATCACCAACTTCCTCTGTTCTGTTGCAGGCCTCCAGTGTTGGGCTCAGTCCCCTGGATGCCCTTCTCCTGGATTGGGAAGGGAAGTTTCTTTATGCTTTCCCCCCCTTCCCTCTCCTATTCAAAGTGTTAGTCAAAATCAGATCTCAGCCTTGCAAGGTGATTCTGATTGCCCCGATTGGGCCAGGCAGTCCTGGTACCTCTCCTTCTGTCACTGACAATCCATCTTCCCCTTTGTCTTCCCAGGAATCACAATCTATTAACTTGTGCCCAGGGAAGAGTTTGGTATCCAGACCTCAAATCCCTCAACCTCAAGGCCTGGCTCTTGAGGAGTTAGAGTTTGCTGATTTACACCTCTCTCAGGGTGTTCTTGAAATCCTAAAGGCTTCCAGGAAGCCTTCCACTAGGGCTACTTATAGTTCTAAATGGAAAAGGTGCTGGTGTGCTGGAAAAAATATTTCCCCAGAATCTGCTGATTTGCCCATTGTATTACATTACATGGTCCATCTTAATTCCTTGGGCCTCAGACCAGCTACCCTGAGAGTTCATTTGGCAGCTGTCTCTGCTTTTGTTTCAGCAGGAAAGTCATCCCCTCTTTCCACTCACCCTGTGTTTTCCAAGTTTTTTAAGGGATTACTCCATACTATCCACCCTTTCAGGAACTGGCCCCTACCTGGACAATATTATGTGCATTGCTCATTAATGCAACCCCTTTTGAACCTCTGTTTTCTGCAGAGCTTAAGTATCTAACTTGGAAAACTGTTTTCTGGGGCTATCACTTCTGCTAGACGACAAGTGAGTTGCAAGCCTTGTCAGTAGAAACTGACTTTATTTCTTCCCACAGGGATAAGGTAGTCCTTAGGACTAATAGGAAATTTTTTCCTAAGGTGGTTTCAGATTTCCATCTTAACCAATCTATCTCCCTTCCAGTATTTTTCACTGATCACTCCTCTTCTGGTGAGAGGAGGTTGCACAGCCTGGATGTTAAGAGGGCTCTTAGTTACTATATAGAGCGTACCAAAGGTCACAGGTTCGAATCCCTCCAACTTTTCCTCACCTATGGGTGAAGTTGGGAAAAGCAAACCTGCCACTAAGAGATCAATAGCCAGGTGGATTGTCTCTTGTATCCAATTTTGTTATCAGAAAATGGGCAGAGATCCCCCCTCTGGCTTGAGGGCTCATTCTACCAGGGGTACAGCCGCGTCTCTAGCTGCTGCCAGAGACATCCCTTTATTAAAGATATGCCAGGCTGCTACTTGGAAAACGGTACACACTTTCACCAAGCATTACTCCCTGGATGTCCAGGCCAGGAGAGATGCTCTGGTTTAGCACAGCTGTTCTTCAGAGCCTATTCCTAAGTAGGTTCTGCCCTCCTCCATGGAGGTACTGCTGTGTAGTCTGCTACTGTCATAATATAGCAAGACTTCATGTTGTTTGAAGAAAAATTACTCACCTTAGTAATGTTGTTTCTTCTAATGGAGTCTCTATATGTACCTCCCAACCTGCCCTCTCAGAACCTCTACTTGGGTGGGGTGCGAGCAACTTAGTGTGGGCACTATTTTATGCCCTTTAACGTTTCTTCCCTTTTGGGGTTTGGGGTGTGTGTTTATTATCCTGTTGTTTTATTCTCATTTTGTTAAAATTGTATTAGTAGTTCTGGTCCCCTGACTTGAGTCTTGGGTGTTGGGACCAGCAATGGTTGATTAATATTTAGGTAGCCTTTGGCTAGTGTGAGTTACAGCTTCCACACAGACCTTAGTGAGTTTGCTCATAAAGATCTGACAGTTCAGGTTTGAAATTACACAGACAGAGCTGCTTCTTAGAGCTCGTGCTCAAAGTTCCATTTTGGAATGGAATTAACTATTTCACCTCCGGAGCAGTTCTAGTGGTGAGACAAACTGCTACTGTCATAATATAGCATGACTCCATTAGAAGAAACAACATTACTAAGGTGAGTAATTTTTTCATCTAGGAGGATTAGTAGTAGGAGAGAGGAGGTTATACTGCTCTTGTACGGGTCACTGATAAAGCTGCATCTAGAGTATGGAGTTCAGTACTGCTGCCCACACCTCAAAAAGGTCATTAACCTGCTGGAGAAGGTCCAGTGGAGGGCTACAAAGATGATAGCTGGTCAGCAGGGTAAGGCATACGTGGAGAGGTTGAGGGCACAGAACATGTACTCCCTGGAAGACAGGGGGGAGAGAGAGGGGGAGAGAGAGAGAGAGAGGAGCTGAGTGGCAACCATAACACGAGGGGCACAGTCTTAAGCTGGAGGGTGGGTGGTTTAGGGGGGAAATCAGGAAGCACTTCTACACAGAGTGGGTGCTGGACACTTGGAATGTGCTGCCAGAAGAGGTAATCTCATTGAGGACAGTGGGTAGCTTTAAGGGAGGCTGGGACAGGTATGGGGGGTAAGGGTCATGGGTAGGGAGGATGGGAGAAGTGGGGAGAGGGGGCAGGGACAGTAGCTCAAGCTTGTGGACCCTGCAACATGAGCAGACTTGATAGACCGAATGGCCTTCTTCTGCTGGCTTCTTCGTATGTTCGTATGTTGTTTTGCTGTTTTAAGGCCAGGTCCTTTTGCTGAGAATGAGAAGATTGTTAACCCTATTTGACTGGAGGCTTCTGTCTGGTAGACAGTTTGCTCTGGGAGAGATGAGGGAGTTTCTTTAATTGGTGATTTTACCAATAACTCAGTGTTTGGGTTCCCTTTAAGAGTAGTGTTTTGAATACTTGGCTTCATATGGGTGGCTGCCCTGGGATACGTTCATGCACCAGGTCAGAATTTAAAACTGTATTTTTGCCATGCACAGTGGCAGTACCAGAAACCTGACTAGCTGAAACAAGTCCCGAAACATTTTTCTTTTTCCTCTAGTAGCTCTAGGTACACACTAGCTTTATCATCTTCCCTGCCAGTCACAACATCATTATTAATATTTAGAGGCAAAGTTTTTACCTGGTGTAAGACCAAAAGAGTTTCAGGGACTATATTCAGATTTTCTGGCCAGACGGCCTGCTCTTTTGATGCTCCTACGTCACCCGACTCTTGCAGATTTGACAGGACTGCCACGCCCATTGACAGCAGGGCTTGCAGCACACAGTTTAGCTAGGTCTTTTTAAATTTGTATTTTGTGGAGCTCATGTCTCCATTCTTCCTCAAGTTCCAGAAGCATTGCAGCTTGCAGAGAGATATCTTCTACCATGCCTGAAGTTTGGACAGGTAAACTTTTAAATTCTGTTGTACCAGCAGTTAAATCTTCCATCAAGACAAAAAATTTAGTTTTCAACTCCATCATCCATAATTTTAGATCCATCCTGAGATTTGCAGTCAGCCTCTTGTGGTAAGGGAGCAGAGAAGGAGGCCCGCTTCTCTGTCTCCAAAATGTCCATCTCCTCCAGCAGAAATGAGTAGAGGAATTTCCTCGGTGTCCTGGCCAAATTTCCCTCATTCAGTAAAAATACCATGAACAGCTTAATCTGGTTCAGTTTCAGTTGGTTACCATCTATTCCCCCCCCCCGGTCGCCCCTGAAAAAAGGACTTCTTGTCTCAGTGGGCCTACCTGGTCAACAAAATTCAATAAAATAAAGGTAAGAGACCCCAACAGCTCAGCTTCTTCCCTCCAGACAGCTGGACCTCATGGGCCAAATGTATTTGCCTCTTCTACCCTGGCAATAAGGATCCTTAATTGTGTGGGCTGCATGCTCAGGTACCAAAATGATCTCTGGGAGACGGCCAGATCAGCTGCGAAGTACCCCCGAGAGTCCCCAGACACAGGAGCTACTCAAGGCCCTGCAGTCTGGTGCTGACATGGATAGGCACCTTTTGAGGGCAGCCTATGATGCCTTAGGTGCCTCTTCCAGGGCCTCCACATTGGAGATTTGCTTGAGGAGGTTTTCCTAGCTCAGGTCTCTGGCTTCACCACTGATGTCCAGTGATCCATCCTGACTTCTCCCTTCAAGGGCTACAGGCTCTTTGGGGGAGATGTACAGGACATCCTTGATGACCTGCTGGCCTCAGAAAGAACCCTGTGATCTGTTCACTTCCTCTACCACATCCACCAGAAGGGAGGGCAGTGGGTGCCCTTTCGCTGTGCCACCCATAGATGTAGGTCTGGCGCCAAGCAGCCCAGTAAACGCAAAGCTACCACAGCGCTGCCTACCCCCTCCTTCACTACAGGAAAATTCTCACGGGGTGGAGGAGCAGGCCCGGGGGCGGACTCAGCACCAGTCTGACTCCTGGTCCGACCCCCTCCATCCGGCTCCTCAGGATGTGGTGGTGGGGAGCCGTTTCTCCCTCCATCTAGATGGGTGATGGGAGATCACATCCGATGCCTGTGTGCTACAGCTTATAGAACAAGGGCATGCTCTAGAGTTTTTTCAGATGCCTCCAGAGCTTCTTCCAAGACCTTACTTTTACCCTCCAGATCACGTTCCTGCGTTGCTGGAGGAGATCCAGATGCAGCTGTGAAAAAGGGCCATAGGACCCATTTCCATGAATCAGAGCAACACAGGGTTCTGCTTCAACTTTTCTCATCCCCAAGTCCACAGGGGACTTGAGGCCCTTCCTGGACCTGAGCAACTTGAACTACTACGTCCAGTACAAGAAGTTCAGGATGGTCATCCTCCCCGGCCTGTTGCCCTTGCTCTGGGAGGGGAGACTGGATCTGCTCCCTGGATATGCAGGACACATACCTGCACATCAAGGTCTGCCTTCCCCCAGAAAGTACCTCAGGTTCCTGTTTCAAGGGGAACAGTACCAGTTCACAGTCCTTCCTTTCGGCTTATCTTCAGTGCCTCGGGTCGTCACCTGATGCCTAGCTGTGGTGGCAGCGGCCCTTAGGAAGGATGTCTTTCTTTATCTGGACGACTGGTTGCTCAAAGACCAGTCCAAAGAGCAATTCTCCTTGACCTTGGGACGTACCCTGCAGTTGTTCAGCTAGCTGGGAGTTGCATTAAATCTGTCCAAATCAGTATTGACTCTGACATAGGAGCCATACTGGACATGGCTCAGGGCTCTGTCTTTCGGCACTAGGTGAAAAAAATGAAAACAACTACAGCACGGTCAAAAAATGTGTGTGAAAAATGGCGAAAGGAATGGTAGCGTTCAAGATAAACACCAAGTGCTACCATACCTAAAAAACAAAACAAAAAATCCAGCAACTTTAGTGTTTGGAGGCTTGCCCCCGCAACCCCATCTAGAAATAATCACCTCCAGGAGGAGGCGACTCAGGGATGGGGGAGGAACTTGGGGGATCCTTGAGGAGGAAGCAGGAACCCACCAGGACAACCACGGATGGGGGCAAAAAAATGTAGGGCGGGGGGCAAACCCATTAAAAACCTAAGTTGGAGGGGAGAAAAAAAAAAAGAAGCAAATGTCCTGGGACCAGGGGTTGAACCGACGTTCCACCGCCCTCCACTGCCTGTGGCCCTGCCCTCTCTGCCACGGCAGCTGCTCAGCAGCACACCACCCAGCGGAGGCTTTATCCTCTCCCTCGACGGCCAACAGCTATAGGGGTAGTGCTAACGTTACCTATGCTGCACTATCCTTGTAGCTATATTAGTAGTCACTATTTTTCCAGCATGGATTTTCCTGTGCTGTAATTCCGGTGACATATTCACTGGGTAGGCCGCCTTTCTGTCCCTGAACTGGGCTGGGCACTTGATAGCGCAGGCCCAGGAAGTTTATCACAACCAGTGTGTCACAGTCAGGACATATCTCAGGCTTCTGGGTCTGATGGCCACAGCCATTACCACTGTTCCCTTGGTGTGACTACACATGCTCATCCCTCAGTGGACTTTGAGGGTACAGTGGGATCAGCAGATCGACAATCTGGAGCAGATGGTCCTCATCTATTCCCCGATCAAGAAGGTTCTCTTATGGTGGATGGAACTCAGCCATTTTCTCAAAGGGGTTCCTTTCCTCATACCCTCCATTCAGCAGATCCTCACCTTGGATGCCTCTGGGATGGGCTGGGGCACTCATTTGGGTCCTTACTAGACTCCAGGAATGTGGACTCTGCTCAAGGCCCAACTCCACATCAGTGTCCCCAATGATGAGAGCTGCCCTCTGTGGCCTGCAGGCCTTCCAGTCTCATTTGTCCCTGGTCCCCCCACTAACGCAGAAATACAATGTCCATGTAGTTCACTACATCAACAAGCAAGGGGGCATCCATTCTTACCCCCTGTGGCAAGAAGTGATGAGAGTTTGGCACTGGACTCTGGATCTCAGCGTAGAGCTGTCAAATGTCCATGTTCCAGGTGTCCAAAATGTCCTGGCTGACAAGCTAAGCCGGTCACAGTCCAGAATGCATGAATGAGTACTACTCACCTCAGTGGTAGAAGACCTGTTCGACAGATGGGGTCACCCAGAGTTGGACCTTTTTGCAAAACTGCTGCTTTTCTACTCATTTGACCCAGGGCCTGGAGTTTTCTGGTGAGGCGCATTGTCCCTCTCTTGGAAAGGGAGGTTCCTTTATGCCTTCTCTCTGTTTCCTCTGATTCAGAGAATGCTAATCAAGCTCCAGATGGAGGGCTGCACCCTGATTCTGGTGGCTCCTTTTGGCCTCCGCAGATTTGATTTCCACTTTTGTAGCAGTTAGCGGTGGAGCTTTCGGTGCCCCTTCCCTTGTGCCTTGGGCTTACTTTTACAGGAATGGGGGACCCTTCTCCATACCAACCTCTGGTCTCTTCACCTGCGTGCCTGGTTTCTGAAGACGTAGCCATTGCCAGGTTTGATGTCTCACCTAAAGTGGCCTTCTACCAGGGCGACTTATTTCATGAAATGGAAGCGCTTTACTTTGTGGGTGGCTTCCCATCATCTGGATCCCTTCACCTGCCTGGTGAATCAGGTTCTGGAGTACTTGCTGACCTTGTCAGATGCTGGCTTGAAGTATTCTTCTCTAAAGGTGCACTTGTCCACCATATCGGTGTTCCGTGTGCCCATTGAGGGTCGTATGGTAGCCCAGCTGGATGTGGCCCATACCTTTCTGTGGGGCATATTGCACTTAAAGCCTCACATCCATAACCCAGTCCTGGCCTGGGATTTAAATTTTGTTATGGAGAAACTTATTTGGCTCCTTTTGAGCATGCTGAGACTTGCAAGCTATGCTTTCTTTCACGGAAAGCATTATTTTTAGTTGTTGTTACCTTTACTCCTCCAGGCACTCATATGTGAGCAGCCCTATTTGATTTTTCACAAAGACAGTGTCTTAGCATACTAATCTTAAGTTTTTGCAAAAGGTGGTGTCCGAGTTTGCTCTAAATCAAGCCATCCACCTTCCTGTTTATTTTTCGTAGCAAGCCAGTCCCAGGGAATTATTGCTCCATACTTTGGATGTACATAGAATACTCAAGATTTCTGTTGCGTGCCACACTGTCAATGGGTAATCAAAACAACTGGGTATAGTACACCCCTACCAGGGGAATGGCACAGCCCAAGCTTTAGAATGTTGAGCATATGAGGATTCCATGCTGCAGCAACCCCCCAGTTTAGCTGTGCCATTTGAAGGGGACAGAGCTACTTTTATTCTTCTCTCAAGAATTTCAGGTTTCAAGATTTCAAGACTTCATTTGGGGATGCAATTCTGTACTGCAGGTTGGGACTGCCTGTTTCAGGAAGCGCCCCTAAATTAAAATTGTGCCTGTTAAGCTGCGTCTCTCCAGTTGAATAACCTGCCTTTTCTCATTCCTTGTGTGGATTGGGAGCCCCTTCTGCCTTGTTAGGGTGTTTTAATGGTCTCTATTAAAAAAAAAAAAAAAAAGAAAGGTGCCACAGGTAGGAACAAATTTTATTTGTTCTGGGGGTGTAGGGTCTTGGGGGGGTGCCTTCGGCTCTGGCATTGGTTCCTCCCCCCACTTCCCCAAGCCTCAGGTTTTGTGTTTGGTACTTTTATTTCGCTAATGTGTGATTTTGGTACATTTTAGAGGTGTTTCGGTGATTTTCCACCACAGACCTCCGTTTTTCCGTTTGTGTGGCCGCCATTAGGGCTGGGCGCATGCTCCTTATTCAAGCAGTCTCACGCCATTCTTTTAAGTGTGCGCCCAATTGCGCAGCACAAGGATTGTTTGCCGGCTCCCCTAGGTGTCCGTATTGCGTCAAGAGCGTGCAGATACCCCCCCGGAGAAGGAGAGCAGCCATTGGGCATTCGATTCTTCTCCTCCCCGGCCCACCCCCAGCGGCCCATGCTCATTCCCGAACACGGGTCACCGGTGTGGTGCGAGGTTAGGCGTCCAGCACCTCAGCCCTCGGCGCCACTGGGCCGGCATAATAATTATTTTTATACATTTTACCTGAGTTTTTTTCTGTGCTAATTCTGTTTGTTACATCAGCATAAAGACATTAGCGCAGGTCCTGCTATTAGGACTAATTATCATATTTTACCCCAGAAATTGCTGTTTGGTACAATTATATCTTTCTCTGGCACCATGATTTATTGGAGACCATTAATCAGGAAATGATGTAGGACCTGCAAAAGGGTAATGAGGCCCTTCCCCATGACTCCTTCTGCATTCATTGTGTTGCTCAGCACCCCCAGCTGGTCCTCTGGCCTGGGAAGGGGGAGCACCTGGCTCTTCAGTTGGCAATGGCAGCAGAATAACGAGAAAATAAATCACTTTTGTGGCTCCGGAGTGAGCTTGAGCCCCACAGTCCCATCCCAGCAGATACACCTGACCTCAGTCGGTACCCTCAGGATGGGCCCATCCAGGCTTGTCCAGGTGCAACGCAGCAAGTTTTGGCTGTGATAACAGATGTGCAGGCAGACCCCGACCCTGCCTTTTTGAAGGCCAGGATGGGGATTGCGGGGATCTTGGGGAAGTTCCTGACCTTACATTAAATTAAAGAGTCTCTCAGATGAGGAGGATGTTCCCTTCCCTCTGTGGAGGATGAAGAGGAATGTGAGTGGATGGAGTTCCAGTCAGGGATTCCTTTCCTCCCCTGTTTTAAAATAAGTCCTTGTCTTATCAGTCTTTTGATTTCTTGGAGGTGCTGACTGTGCCAAGATCAAGCACATCAAGGAAGCAGAGGATTGAGGAATTCAACCAGTGACTGACAGTTTAGTGCAAGCAGATGGGGTTTGGGCTGGTGGGGGACTGGGGATCAACGTGGTAAGACAAGAGCCTATATGCCCCTGACAGATTGCACCTGAACAAGGAGGGATCGGCAATACTGAAGAGGAAGTAAGAGGAGTTTATCAAAAGAAACATAGAGGTTGACTGCAGATAAGGTCCACAAGGCCCATCCAGTCTGCCCATTTCTTTTTCTACCTTATAAATGTGCTATTGGCCTTTGCTCTGTCAGTGGCCTATCTATTCATACTCATCTGTATTGCTCCCTTATGCCTGTCTCATGCCTGTTTGAAGCCCTGCGCTGTATTCATAGCCACCACTTCCTGAGGTAGGCCGTTCCATGCATCCACCACTCTTTCTGTGAAAAAGAATTTCCTCACATTCCCCCTTAATCAGCCTCCCTCTAATCTCATGCTGTGTCCTCTTGTCCTGCTATTTTTCTTATATTTAAACATGTTAGACTCTTTCACCTTGTTAATGCCCTTAAGGTGTTTGAATGTTTCGATCATATCACCTCTCTCCCTCCTTTGCTCAAGGGTATACATATTGAGCTCCATTAATCTGTCTTCATATGTCTTCTGATGCAGTCCCTGCACCATTTTGGTTGCCCTTCTCTGGACTGCCTCAATTTAGTTAATGTCCTTGTGAAGGTGTTGCCTCCAGTACTGCACACAGTACTCCAGATGGGGCCTAACCAGTGTCTTGTAAAGAGGGATTATTACCTCCCTCTTACGACTTGTGATACCCCTACTAATACACTCTAACATCCCACTAGCCTTACCTACTGCTTTAGAGGTCTGCTTGGATGATTTCAGGTCATCGGTGATGATGATGCCCAAGTCTCTTTCTTCCTTTGTGACTGCCAGCAACTCCTCCCAGACTATAGGTGGCTTCAGGGTTTCTCTTCCCTGTGTGCATGATCTTGCAAATAGGAATGTATAATTTAAACTGAATTGGGGTTAGGGAAAAGACGAGACAAGAAGCCAGAAGAGATGGGAACCCCAGGCTGGAGATAGCTCAAAAATAGCTTGACCAAGGATAGGGTAGTAGGGGGTATATGATGGAAAGGATTGTCCATAAATGTCAGGAGTTTGGGAAACAAAATGGTGGACTTGGAGGCCATTATGGTGGACTAGGGACTGGATATCGTGGTGATAACTGAGACCTGCTAGTCAGAGCATCATACTTGGGAGACAGTTATCCCGGGTTACAGACTTTTTAGAAAGGACAGGACTGGAAGAAAGGGGGGAAGGGTGGCATTGTACATCAAGGACAACATTAGTGCAATGGAAGGGCAGGAGGAGCAAGGGGAGGTGGAGGTCGTGTGGGTCACATTGGATAAATGGATGGGATAATCATTAAAGCTAGGGGTGATATACAGACCTCCTACACAGGGAGAGGAAGGCGATAGGCAGCTGATGCAGGCAGTGAAATGGATGGCTTTCAAGGGGGAGCTTCTGCTAGTGGGGTACCTAAACCTCCCTGATGTGGATTGGGAGATCCCGGCAGCTGTATCAGCCAAGAGCAGAGGGATCCTAGAGTCACTACAAGGTGCCTTTATGCAATAGCTGGTTAAGGAGCCCACTAGGGGTGATAAGCTGCTGGACATGGTCCTCACAGATGGGGAAAGTGTGGAAAAGGTGGTGGTGGTGGGAGGCAGCCGAGGTACAGACGATCACAGGACAGTGAGATTCAGGGTGAGGTGTCAAATCGGACCAGCACGAGGGTTATGGACTTCAAACAAATGGACTTTACTTGAATGAGGAAGATATTTAGGAAAGAAATGGGGAAGGTGAATATAGGAGACATGGAGGTATTATGGGAATCCATTAAAGAGGAGTTACTGAAAGCCACTGAAATTTGCATTAAGAAGGTAAGAAAGAACAAAAAACGAGGGAGGCCACTCTGGTTTACCAGGGAGGTGTCAGGGGCGATTAGGGAAAGGAAAAGGGCATTTAGTACGTATAAGATGACCCAGAGGAAGGAGGACAGGGAGGCTTACAGGGAGAAGCTGAAGATGGCAGGGCAGAAGATAAGGAGGGCTAAAGCTGACACTGAGGAGAAAATTGCTTGGCAGATCTAAAGGAGGGATAAAACTTTTCTAGGGACGTGGATATGTTGTTCATCCACGCTTTTTTTGCAAATCCCTTTCCCCTTTAAATGTGCCGGATGGTGTTCAAGCTGGCTCCTCCCTCCCTCCCGGGTGGTATAACCCTTGGTTCTGCTCCATGATGCCAGATCTTCCTTTCCGCTGGAAGATTCAGGTTGCCTCCATTGTGCTGTCGCATTCTGTAGGCCCTGGCTTCTCAACCTTCAGTTATTCTGAAAATTAAAGTTACTCACGTTAGCAATTGTGACTTCTTCTGCTTTTCAATTATGGAAGACAAGTCTTCCCCCGGATTTCGCCGGTGCCCGTGTGGCCAGAAGATGTCGCGTACGGACCCACACACTGCGTGCATCTACTGTCTTGGTGTCGGCCATGACACCACAACCTGCGAGTTCCACCTCGCTTTTTAGCCTAACATCCTCTATGACCATCTCGCATGCCTTAAATTGGGCAGGCCCGAAAAACAGAACCCGCCGATGAAATCTAAGGTGGCCTGGTGGGTGGTTCCACAGCCACGGGATACGCTGAGCAGTTGGAGCCCATGAAGGGCTTAGAGGAGAAAGCGGCTCGCTCTGCGGAATCTTCCTCTCGGGGCTTCTTTGTTCCACTCAGCTTGGGCTCCACTTTCTCGGGGTCCTTCCGAGAGTTGTGCCACTTTCTCCCGACTACGGGTGAGAATCCCATGGGTATGCACTCTCCTCTCGGTCCCGTAAGCAGGAAAGGGATGCAGGACTGTCTTCATCTCGAGACGCTCTTGGAATCGGGAGAGATCTAAGTCCCAGGAGCCAGCCATTTCGACCTCGGTCAAAATTGCCTCTTTAGCCACTGGCTTCTTGGCTTTGCCGTCTGGCCAGTCGACCGCAATTTTGACCAACGAAGTTGAGATTATTCTCAACCCGATCGACTCTTTGTCGCCGACTCCCTCAGTCAGACTCCGGTGCTTTCCTTCCCTGATGAGGAGACCCAGCCAGCTGGGAAACCCACCGAAGAAGTGGTCCCTGCCCCACGGAAGTCTCCAGTTTTACCGGCATCTCCCGAGTGACCGAATCGGCCTGTCCGATCTCAATCAAGGACTTGGTCCCCCTCGACCGACAGGCCGAGGAAGGTGTACAAACGCCAAAAGAGGCGACGCCATCGGTTGTCCTTGTCTTCCTCAGATGAGGAGAGGCTTCGGCGGAAACACCGTCAACGCTACGAGGACCTCATGTGGCAGCAGCTGATTTTGTCCAGGCATAAGCTGACCCCGGCTCCTACCCCAGCCATTACTTGGCTTTCACCTCCCAGGCCGAAGCTGACTTCCCAGGAACCAATAAAATTGGTTCCCCTGCCTGCGGAGCCAGCAAAACCTCTTCCAATTAGGCCTAAACCAGTCTCTCCACCACTTCTGGTGGAACCACCACCTAAGCAGCCCGTGGGAGGGGCTTCTTCCAAGGAAGCTCGGCTGGACACTGGGCTCTCCCAACGTCTTTTGGTCACTCTCACCCCTGACCACCCTAGGCGTGTTGAGGGTGATCTGGGTGGTCGACCACTGTATCCGGATACTTCGGATTTAGATGACACTGGCCTCCATTGTCATCCAGCTGGTGATTTTGCGACGGAGGAAAAACTGTGAGGAGATAAAAATATGTGGTACAGGTTAAATGAACTTGTGTCGGGTCAAGCAGAGTGCATTAATGTTGAGACACAAGGGAAACAAGGAAATACACAACATTACAATGTACTAGCAAGAAAGCAGGGGCGAGAGCAGGAGTTGATAGAAATAAGTGAATAGCCAAACAAGCTGTCCAAGCAATCAGTACTGCAGATGGCTTCCGCAACTAAGAAGGATGGAGGACAGGGCACGAGCGAAGCCAGTGCAGTGCTGGAGCAGGTCGGGGGAGGAAAGAGGAGGAGAGAAGCCAAGAAGGGGAAAAAGGCTGTGTGAGAGAGAGAGAGAGAGAGAGCAAGAGAGGGCCAGGCTGTAGCTGGGCCAATTATCAGGGAAGGTTGCAGCGAGGTGGAAATGGTTCCAGAAAAAAGAGCAACATGATCGAGGTGGCAGACACAGGGTTCAGTGACATGATTGGAATAAAGTGTTTTGAACGTTCCTAAGCTGACGACATAGTTTAGTTTTAGAGATTTTTGCAGTTTATTCCACATTGATGGCAGCACATGGCTAATGGCTGCACAGACAAAGCGAGTACTGGCCTTACACACCTTCAAGGAGATATAGGAGGCACTTCTCAGTGCATACTTACTGATAGTGTAAAATGGTAAGCAGTCTGAAATGTAGTTTGGGAGTTTATTTAGGATGTCCAGATAATGGCATTTCGTTGTCGCCTAAAGTTGAGAGAGGACCACCCTACAGCCGTGTACAACAAGCAGTAGTGGGTGGAGTAGGGAAAGCCCATTATGAACCTTAGGGCTCTGTGATAAAGAGTGTCAAGTTTTGAGAGCGCTCCGGCAGGCCCTTGATTGTACAGGAAATCAGCATAGCCTAGCAGAGAAAGAAATGTAGTCTGAACTAGCCTCTTCTTGGCTTCCCTTGGGAGGAGGTCTTTTATCCTGAAAAAAAGACTGAACCTCTGACAAAGTTTCTTTATCAGTTCCTCAGTATGAACCTGGAAGGAGAGTCTGTTGTCGAGCCATACCCCCAGATATTTGAATTTAGTCACATACTCTAGCTGTTCACCAAGTATGGTAGTGACCAGGGGAGAGTCCCAACCGAGGCTGGGTTAGGTAGGTTGTGAAAAGGCGAGAAGAACATTGCTTTTGTTTTCTTTGCATTCAAAAGTAACTTCTGATTTATGAGCTGACATTGTAGAAGATTAACTTCATCCTGGAGGACTGAGTACGTAATGTCAGGGGAGGGTCTGCTGACATAAAGCACCGTATCATCCGCAAAGAGGTGTATTTGGGCCTTTTTTATGGTGTTGTCTATATTGTTGATGTAGATTGCGAATAACAGGGGTCCCAGGATGGAATCTTGAGGTACTCCTCTCAGAAGAGGTTTTAAGGGAGAGACTTCGCCTTCTGCTTTTACCTGCTGTGATCGGCCTATGAGGTAATTCTCGAACCATCTGGTAGCTTTGCATCTAGACCTATTTGTCGAAGGGACGTGAGGAGCAGGCCATGATCAACGGTATCAAATGCCTTGCTTAGGTTCAAGAATACAGCTCCAACAAAGTTCTTGCTGTCCAACTCAGTCTGCCAGTCATTGATCACTTTGGCTAGAGCCGATATTGTGCTGTGCTGTGATCTGAAGCCTGACTATAGTGGATTTAACATTTTCGCTGATTCCATATAGTTCCTAAGCTGGGTGTTCTCAACATTTTCCAACATCTTAGACAGGGTTGGTAGAAGGGAGATTGGCCTGTAATTGTTCAGGTCGCTGGAATCTCCAGATTTGAACAGTGGGATAACATGGGCCGTTTTCCAGATGGAAGGGAGGTCACCTTGAGAGAGGGAGAGGTTAAACAGGTGAGTAATGGGCACTGCCAGGGCATGATAGCTCAGCTTTAGGAAATAAGGACCAATTTGTTCAGCTCCTGCACTTTTTCTAGGATCCAACCGGAGTAAGAGCTTTTCAACTTCCTTTGAGGTTGTAGGTTGAAAGGAGAAAGATAGATTTGGGGGTGGGGGTCCTTGATCATTGTGTCCAAGCTAGGTGTGAAGTGCGTTAGTGGGAGAGGTATTGAATGCTAACCCTGCGGTGGCAAAATGGTTTTTGAAAGAGTCAAGGATTGAAGATTTATCGGTGTGTGTAGTAGTGCCAATCGAGATTTTTGTTGGCAGAGAGGCACAGTTGGAGAGGCCTTCAATATCCTTGATTAGATTCCGGAAATTGGAGGAGCAGTTGGATGAAAGATCCAGTTGGGAGCAATAGAAACTGACCTTTGCTTCTCTTACCATTTTGGTGCACTGGTTCTTCGCCCTCCTGAATAGATTCCAGTCGTTCCCTGACTTTGTCTTGCGGGCCTTCATCCACAGCAGGTCTCTATTATGCAGGGCATCCTTCAGCTCGGTAGAAAACCAAGGACAAGTTTTTTTCTGATCCGAGTTTTTGTTAATGGTGTGTGTTTATTGAGAGCAGCTAGAATAATGTCTTGGAGGATATCGTAAGCATAGTCACAGACTTTGCTAGATAGAAGTCTAGCCAGTGTACAGAATGTGTTAACTCGGAGATGAATGCATAGGGGTTGAAGTTGTGTAAGCACCTAGTAGTTGAGAATTTGGCTCATGTGGAGGCGGTGCGGTTGGACCTTACACAGGCAATAAAGCTACGATCGCTGATGTCTGAGAAGAAGACACCAGCATGGGTGAATATGTGGGATTTGCTCACAAGGATAATGTCTAACAGGGTGCTGTTAACAGTGTTGGTTTTATTTGGGTGTGTTGTTTCGTTGATGAGTTGGGACAGTCCAAGTGAGTCACAGAGTGATTGAGGTTGAGGTCACCAAGTAGTATGGTCTCGGTGGATGCTTGTCCTAGGATAGTGCTTAGATGGTTCAACAGCTGCAGGCCAGCAGATGGGGACCTATAACAACCTAGCACACAAAGTGATACACCAGGTGCAATCTCAACCAGCAGGGAGAGACTTTCGAACTCATGTGGAATTGAGGTTGAGTCTAGTATGGAGACTGAGAATTTGTCCTTGACATAAATAGCCACCCCTCCACCTCTGGTCCATCTGTCAGTATGGAACAATGAATAAGAAGGGAGATTTAGTTCATTGTTGCTAGTTGCTGGGCAAAGTCAAGACTCTGTGATGACCAGGATATCTGGAGTAGTGTGGCAAATCCAGGCCTGGATAGGTGTGATTTTTTTCTTAACAGGTTACATACATTAATGTGCATGAAGCTTAACCCTTTGAGGTTAGGTAAGTCTGCAGGCGATCCGATGGGTGCAGGAGGGCCAGGGTTAGGTTCAGTGTTACCTGAGCACAGCAGTAAAAGAAGCAGGATTTTTTTAATTGTTTCTGAGAGCACTTTTACGAGCTTAGTCCATCTTCGTTTGTGGGTAATATGATTGTGAGAGGGAGGGTCCTTGAGGCTGGTACCAGACTGCGTTAATGTTACATAGAACAGGACCTTGCCAGCGTGTGACAATGTGAGGTGAACGAGGTGGTGAGACATATTAAAAATCTTCAATTGGGGCACATCTAAGTTACCAGTTGGCCGTGGTGAGTAGGGGTCCAGTAGCAGATATGGAGTATTGAGGACGCGTAAGAGATACTAACATACTATTTACCAGCAGATTAGGCCTTACAGTCTATTGAGTCTGCTTGAACCTCAGATCCCTAGTTGGGTGCTGAGGCCCTCCCCTCCCTTGTGTTCCAGAAACCCCTATCATCCATCCCCACCCCCTTGGGACAGGCCATCATCTGATACATCCACTTTTTGTGTCTGTCCCACCCTCTCTTGAAGCCCTCCACTGTGGATCTCTGAACCAGCTCGCCAGGCAGTGCATTCCAAGGGTCCACCACCCTCTCAGTGAAAAACCTCCTCCTCTTTTCCCCTCACCCTTCCTCCTTCCAACTTCAAACCATGCCCTCTGGTAATACCTCCCTGCTTTAGTCTAAAGATCCCCTCCATGTTTACCCTATTTATTCCCTTGAGGTACTTGAAGACCTCAATCATGTCCCCCTGTCTCTCCTCTCCTCCAATGAAAACAGGCAGAGCTCCTCAAGTCTGTCCTCATACATCAAATCCCCTAGCCCTCGTATCATCTTAGTTGCCCTCCTCTGTACCCTCTCCAGGAGCTGTATGTCCTCTTCAAGTGTGGTCTCCAGTACTGCACACAGTGCTCAAGGTGTGGTCTAACCAGTCCATTGTACAGCGGCAAAATCACTTCCTTGCTCCTAAAGGTGATCCCCCTTACGATGCATCCCAACATCCTGTTTGCCTTGCTAGCTGCTCTCCTGCACTGGTCAGAGTTATTTATACATACATCCACCATGACCCCTAGGTCTTTTTCCCCTATTGAGGCCTCCAGCGCCTCCCCTCCCAGGGTGTACCTATGTTTAGGGTTTCCCTGCCTAAGATGCAACACCTTGCACTTGGTGATACTGAAATTTAATTTCCATGTGTGAGCCCAGCTTTCCAGGGTGTCCAGGTCCCCTTGCAGGGCCAACCTCCCCTCTTCTCCCTCAACTACTGCTCCCATCTTGGAGTCATCAGCGAAGAGACTCATTTCACACCCTATACCCTCTCTGATGTCAGATATGTATGCATTAAACAGGATCGGACCCAGGACCGAGCCCTGCAGTACCCCACTACCAACCTCTCTAGGGTTCGAGAGCTCCCCACAGACCACTACTCTCTGGGTACGTCCAGCTAGCCAGTTTTCAATCCATCTGACCATCAAAGGGCCTACTCCTAACCCCATCAATTTCTCAACCAGACCATTGTGGGGGACAGAGTCAAACGCCTTGCTGAAGTCCAAGAATAATACATCCACAGGCTTTTCTGTGTCCAGTTCTGATGTTACCCATTCGTAGAACTCCACAAGATTGGTTTGACATGATCTCCCTGGCACAAACCCATGTTGCCGACTATCCAGACCTCCCACCTCCTCCAAGTACACCCCCAATCGTTCCTTTAGTATACTATCCATTAATTTTCCCACCACCGAGGTCAAACTGATGGGTCTATAGTTACCTGGTACTTCCCTCGACCCCCCCTTTATGGATTGGCACCACATGTGCCTCTCGCCAGTCCCTAGGTACCCTCCCTGTCTCAAGTGACCTGTTGAAGAGCTCCGCCAGGGGTGCAGCCAGTATGTTCGCCAATTCCCATAGTACTCTCGGTTGAATGCCATCTGGCTCAGGAGATTTGTCTTTCTTTAGGGCCTTGAGGGCTAACCACACCCTTTTGGCGGCGATAGCATCATCCGTCCCCTCCACCTTACTGGCCTTTTTATCCTTGTCCAGATGTGACACCCCTGGGGTACCTCCTCCCCTCTTGCTCCATTTCTGTTGCTCCCCTGATCCTACTCACTGCCGCTTCTATCCCCATCGTGCCTTGCTTTTGTAGATATCCCATCCCTCCCTAGTGAACACAGAGGCAAAGTACTCGATAAATACCTCTGCCTGGTCCCTCGCCTCTTCCACCCACCCTCCTTCTGATCTCAATCTGCTGAGATGGCCCTTAGATTTTCTCCTCTCTCCAATGTACTGGAAGAACTCCTTTTCCCCTCCATGTATCCCCTGTGCCAGCCGCTGCTCTTTACTGGACTTTGCTCCCCTCACCATGCGGGTGACTTTTCTATTTTCTATTATTTTCTATTCAGATAATTTTAAGACATCAGCCTGGGGAGGCATATGGTTGGGACCCCATATCTCAGATGGCGGCGTGTCTGATGAGGAGTGAGGATATAGAGAGTGAAAGTGCAGTAGCAGAGACAGGCAAAAGAACGCCCACACTCTCTGTAGTAGCGTGCCTGTGTCCATGGCCAGAGTGTACTGGGCAGATGACAGATGAGGCGATAGCGGCTTGATCGCCTGTAAGGCAGGAATTTATAAAGCTGCAAAAATGGTACAGTAGAAACAAAACATAGGGAGGAGTGGAAAAAAGAGAGTAGGAGGAGTAAAGATATAGGAAGACTTGGTAGTAGGCAAGGGAGGAGAGATTAACAAAATGGAGAGAGAGAGAGACAATGAGGAGGGTTTTAGCAAGATGGAGAGAGCCAACGAGGAGGGATTTAGTAAGATGGGAAGGGAGAAGAGAGCATTTAAGGTGACCTAGGAGGGGGCGGGAAAAAAAACTCCCAGAGGGTACCGGTGCTGGAGCGCTGCTCACTGTACCTGTTGCTGTCATTGTGGGGCTCCCGAGCGCCACGGGGCACTTGCTTGGTGATCCGACCGCGGCTGCGGTCACAGCCTGATGAGGCTACTGGAGGCCTGAAGGGAAAGCAGACACAGAGTTAGATAAAGCCCAGGAAGGAGGGCGATTCAAACAAGGTGAGTCAAAGGGGCACAGAAGAGCTGAGCACTTAATTGTGCCGTTAGATAGGGAGGCGGGTTCAGACAGCAGCAAGGCGCCAGCTCAGTCTGAGAGCCTTGGTATGTAGAACAAAGGGGAAGAGAAGCAAGTCACCTTGGGGATGGGCAGAGTCTGCAAAGCTGGCCTTTTTTATATTTTATCTTATTACCCCAGGCAGAAAAATAGCAGGCTTGCCAAGGAATTTAAGCGTGTGGCCAAAGAGTCACAGAAGCAATTTACGAAATATAGCTCTACTAATGGCAAAGGGTCCGTGCAGGGACTGCCGCTTCCCAGGAATAAGGGGACTAGAGGTAACTGCAGCCGTGGGATGCTTCGTCGCAGGGGGTGCCAGCGCAAATTTGGGCGGCTTACAGCGCTGTCCAGACCTCACTCCTAGATGGAAACAGCAGTCTAAGCAGGGAGGACTACATCCTGAGCAATAATAATGCTATAAAGAGTTTTAAAACAACAAGCACAATCAATACAGTAAGAAGAAGCAGATTAGCATTGAAAATCCTGGGCAAAGGAGTTGGTCAATCAGGGAATGCTGCTTGACAGGGTAGGCAATGAGTGCCAATCCCAGAGTGGTGCCAAAATTTGAAGTCCAATGGGTATGTCAGAAAAACTTCCAGAGGGAACCAGTGCTGGGGTGCTGCTCACCGTACCTGTTGCTGTCCTTGTGGGGCTCCCAAGCGCCATGGGGCGCTTGCTGGGTGATCCAACTGAGGCTGTGGTCACAGCCTGATGAGGCTACCGGAGGCCTGAAGGGAAAGTAGACACGGAGTTAGATAAAGCCCAGGAAGGAGGGTGGTTCAAACAAGGCGAGTCAAAGGGGCACAAAAGAGCTGAGCACTTAATTGTGTTGTTAGATCAGGGGGCGAGTTCAGACAGCAGCAAGGCACCAGCTCAGTCTGAGAGCCTTGGTATGTAGAACAAAGGGGAAGAGAAGCAAGTCACCTTGGGGATGGGCAGAGTCTACAAAGCTGGCCTTTTTTATATTTTATGTTATTACCCCAGGCAGAAAAATGGCAGGCTTGCCAAGGAATTTAAGCGTGTGGCCAAACAGTCACAGAAGCAAGTTACGAAATATAGCTCTACTAATGGCAAAGGGTCCAGTCCCTGCACCTGACAGCCTGGTTCCTGAGTGGCTAGAGTTCCAGGCTTTGGCTCTCTCCGAGGATGTACTCATGGTAGTGGAAGCATCCAGGAAGGAGTTGACCAGGAAATGTTATGCCTTCAAGTGCAAAAGGTTTTCCATTTGGTGTCAGGGTAAGGGCCTGGACCTTTTGTCCTGCCCAGTGGCTAACATTCTAGACTACCTTTGGTCACTCTCCAAAGGGGGTCTTCAGTCATTGACCCTTACGGTGCAACTGGCAGCCATCACTGCATACCGGGCACGGGTCGGTCAGCAAACATTGGCACAGGAGACAATGGTCAGGCACTTTTTCAAAGGCCTGGATCACATATCCCCTCTGGTGCGTGAACCTCCACCTCTGTGGGATCTACTGCTGGTCCTGGCACAGCTCATGCACAGGCCATTCAAACCAACGCACAAGTGTGAGCTGTCACACTTGTCATGGAAGACGGCCTTCCTGGTGGCTATCACATCTGCCAGAAGGACAGGGGAGCTCCAGGCACTCTCGGTGGACTCCCCTTATCTGGTCTTCCACAGGGACAAGGTTGTCCTGCGCCCCCACCCAAAATTCCTTCCGAAGGTGGTGTCAGAGTTTCACCTTAGCCAGCTGTTAACTCTGCCAGTTACCCTAACTACACCTCAGACACCGAGTACAGGCTCCATACTTTTGACCTGAGATGAGCTCTCTCCTATTATAAGGAGAGGACGGCTGAAATTCTGGAGAGGTTCGCCAGCTATTTGTCACCTACGCTGAAGCTGCTTCTGGCAGACCTGCAGCAAAGTGGACAATCGCAAGATGGATTACATCTTGCACAAGTCTGTGCTACAAGTTGGTGGGCAAGGAGCCTCCCAGAGGGATAAGAGCTCATTCCACCCGCCATACCACTGCATCAGTGGCTACTTCCAGGGACTTCCCCATACAGGAAGTCTGTCAGGCTGCTACCTGGAAGTCAGCAAACACCTTCATCACCCATTACCACATCGACCTTGAGTCACACCGGGATGCTGGTTTTATTTTATTTATTAGCTTTTGGTAACCAGGTAAGTGCATTAGGCAAAAAAACTGCCTATTTTCAAGCATGACCCGGGAGTGTACAACAGTAAGGGGAAACAACATAGCAAGGATAAGACAGGTATATACTCAGAAACACTGGACCACCACTTAGGGCAGTCAGACGGGGTACAAAGAAAAACAACCAAAGTAGGAGGAGGTAATAGTAAACCATCAAGGTAAATTTTATAGGAGCTTGGTATGACTACTTAGCAGTATAATAATTACACAGGAACTCAGAATGACTACTTAGCAAGCGTTTGACATGGAGTGATCAGAAGGAACCAGAGAAGAAAATTAGGGGCTCTTGCAGATACCAGGAGAGATCAAGTAACAAAAAAGTGCTTTTTTGAAAGAGTTGTGAGATGGGGAATGCTTTATGTCAGTGGGAAGGGAGCTCCAGAATTTGGGAACAAGATGGGAGAAAGCACGCTCACCCATTTTAGTAGAACAAGGACGAATGGCAAGCAGGGGAGAAGTTGAAGACCTTAAATAACAAGCTTGGGTAACTGGTTTGAGCATAGACGCAAGCACGTCAGGACGTGGTGGGTGGGATAAGGAATCAATAAGGTTATCCAGAATGTGGGAGCATATATCATCGGGAGACAGCCAGTTCAGTGTAGAGTAGAGAAGGCAGTGATGGGTGAGACGGGGAGCCGACAGGGCAAATCTGCAGATGTGTGTGGTGCCCCATTTATGCAGATCCACTGCTTTAGCATAAGAGAAGACTGGAAGAGCATATTTCAGCCCTGGGAGCAAGACCCCCTGGGCTACGGAGATCCGGGCTGAAGCAGTGAGTGAGTGATATACCCTGTATGCAGCACCGATCTTTGAGTTGACGTGTTGACAGACCTCATTGATATACATGGTGAAGTTGAGTTGGGGGTCAAGAGTCACCCCTAAATATTTGAAGGATTTTGTGTTGGTCTGTAGAGATCCGTCAAGGCATTGGACCTGCAGGTGGTGGGATTCGACGTTGACTTTCCTTAGGGACCCAAGGAACATGGCCTGAGTCTTTGATTGATTGAGAATTAATTGGTTTGAGGAGAGCCAGGCCTGGATCTGACTGAGAGAGGATGATAGGTGCACATTGATGTTATTGACAGATGAGGGGGTATTGTATAGAAGTAGGTCATCTGCATACATGATAGATTTACAGTGGGTGGTGGAGGCCGGTATAGAATTAACAAAGATGGAGAACAGCAAAGGTCCCGGTATAGATCCCTGAGGTACACTGTAAGAGATGGCATGGGAGATGATAGGACTTTGCAGAAGGAGGTTTGGGAACGACAGTCAAGATAGCTTTTGAACCAAGACAAGATGGGACAAGTAGCACCAAGGCCCTGTAGTTTGAGAAGTAGGAGGGGATGGTTAACCATGTCGAATGCTTTAGTAAGGTCAATGAATACGGCTCCAGTGAGTAGTCCATTATCCATGTTTGTCTTAATATCACTGGTGAACAGGGTAAGTGTTGTGGTGGTGCTGTGTCCAGGCCTAAATTATACTGGATAGGGGACAGAAGATTGTGTTTGGTCAGTTGAGAGATGACCTGGCCACGTACTAATTTTTCAAGCATTTTGCTAAGGGTAGACCTCCCACGTGCAGTGCATGGGACAGTGGTCACTGATGGAGTCTGCTAGGACTCCTGAGGAGCTAATCCGGTCCACTCTGTGGGTGAGTATCCAGTCAATGAGCGTGCTACTGGAACCATTGGAGGAGACTCTGGTTGGAGATGCAATAATTTGTGTTAAGTTAGCCTTTCTAAGGGTAGATGCTAAGTGAGAGGCATTCGGGCCCAGCCAGTCTAGGTTGAAGTCCCCCAGGCAGATGGTGTCACTTTTACCGGATACCGTGGGTAGCTGGTCAATGAGTTCTTCGAGACCGAGCTTACTGTTTCTAGGAGGGGAGTAGACATTCGGGATGTGGAGTTTCTTGGTGCCTCCCAATAGGAGGACCAAGTGCAGTACTTCAAAGTGACTGAGGGGAGTACCAGGTACTAGAGATATATTAAGGTGCAGTTTGAAATACAGCACCAGGCCACCCCCCGGGAGTGGTACGGTCTACACAAAGCATATTGTACCCTGGGAGAGCACATGCTGAGTTAGGGACTGAGGATTTTAGCCAAGTTTCTGACAGTGCAAGGATATCAGGATTATGAACATGTACCCACGCGTCCAGCTCAGGGAGATTGGCTGCCAGACTTCTGATATTGATGTGAGCGAAGGATAGTCCAGGGGTTTTTGGTAGTTGACGTGGGATGGCATGGTGATGTTGCATGTTTGATCCCCCATGGCCAGGATTTGGCTGAATGTCGCCAGAGGGTGTGAGGGATAGTATTCCAATCCGGATTGTGACGTGGAGGAACATGCGAGGGGAGCAACCATGGAGAGAGATTTTCTTTCTGATCAGGAGTCTAAAGATGGAACCGATGGGTTTGTAGCTGAGACCCAAGGGAAGTATCTTAGGCGAGTAACATATTTCCAGTAACATATTTGAGAAGGAGAAGTCATTTTGGGAGGCAGCAGAGAAGGTGGAGCGGTTCCCAAGAATTAGTAGCAAGGAGTCTAAAGCCAGTAAAGAGAGAAAGGTGAGGAGGCATTTAGTCAGGAGCAACATTCCTAGGCTGTTGAGTGGGACAGGAGAAGAGGGGAGAAAGTGTAGTGAGGGTGAGGGTAGAGAGTCCTCAGAGATACCAGAACACACGCAGCCCAGTTTTTCTGCAGCCGGTTAATGTACTGTGATAAGGGATAAGAAAAAGGGGACCTCTAGTGGCCAGCAGTTATAAGCTGCAAATGAGGAACTAGAGAGATTTTTTTTTTTCCGCTTTAGACGGCCCACATCAGTACATCACGTGAGATTCCTGCCTATATATTAAACAACAGCTAAGGGTGGGAGGGAATTGGGGCGGGTGGGGAGCAGCCATGCGGCAGCTGCGGGGTGATGCTCAACCTCTTGCACGAGTTGCTACCAGGATCTGCTTGCCGGGAACAGCAAAATTGCGAAGTGCTCCTCGACTCTGCTCCTCCTGCAGAAGTCCCTCGGTGAGCTGTGAGTAAAATTAGTTTACAAATTAAGGGACCGAACTGTAAGCAATAGAACCCAGTCCTGAACAGGTATTTTACCAGGGAGCCCAGTTTCGGTAGCTTGAGGTTAATTTTGTGAGATGAGGCAAATTATGATTTAAACTAACAAGCTGCCGAAGTAAATGGTAGGGTGCCCAGCTCTGTATTCAGATTGAAAGGGCTGTCCGATTTTGCTTTGTGGCGTGGGGCAAGTGGGAGACAGCGCTCCGTTCAACAGTGGCAGTCTAAAGAAAAAGGCGCCAAGATTCAAATTCCTCGGTCAGCAAGCAGCAAACAAAGAAAATGCCGGCTCTTCCATGGGTGCCCCAAATAGCGTACCTTTAAGCTTTTGGTGATTTGGCTCCTCTGGAGGTGGCTAGCGGCTATGGAGAGAGAGAGAAGGGAGAAGTCAGGTTAAATAGTTTTAGGTGGGGAGGAGTAAAGACCTGGAAAGGGGACAGAGAGAGCGAGTGACTGCTGGTTAGGAGGAGTGAGGAGGAGGAGGAGATAAGGAAAGCCCTAGACACTGCAGTTTGACTGTGTTCATACAAGTTAACTCACTTAAATTAATTAATACGGTCCAGGCAGCGAAACATAGCCTTAGGAGCATGATACATAATGCACAGAATAAACAAAAATCACTGTAAAGTAACATCAGAAATCCCACCATGCAAGTTACAATTTAAAGATCCTGATAGTGACACAGAATACACTCAGTCCTAGGCTATTGCTCGACCCCTTGCACGAGTCGTTACCAGGATCTGACCGCCGTAACAGCAAAATTGTGAAGTGTTCCTCAACTCTGCTCCCTCCTGCAGAAGTCCCTCGGTGAGCTGTGAGTAAAATTTAAGTTTAAAAATTAAGTGACCGAACTGTGAGCAATAGAACCCAGTCCTGAATAGGTATTTCACCGGGGAGCCCAACTTCAGTAGCTTGAGGTTAATTTTGTGAGATGAGGCAAATTATGATTTAAACTAACAAGCTACTGAAGTAAATGGTGGGGTGCCCAGCCCTGTATTCAGATTAAATGGGCTGTCCAATGTTATTTTGTGGCGAGGGGCAAGTGGGTGAGAGTGCTCCATTCAACAGTGGCAGCCTAAAGAAAAAGGCGTCAAGATTCAAATTCCTTGGTCAGCAAGCAGCAAACAAAGAAAATGCTGGCTCTTCCAGGGGTGCCCCAAATAGCGTACCTTTAAGCTTTTGGCGATTTGGCTCCTCCGGAGGTGGCTAGCCCAGGTAGGCTAGTGGCTATGGAGAGAAAGAGAGAAGGGAGAAGTCAGGTTAAATAGTTTTAGGTAGGGCAGGAATAAAGACCAGGAAAGGGGACAGAGAGAGCGAGTGACTGGTGGGAAGGAGGACTGAGGAGGAGGAGGGGATAAGGAAAGCCCTAGACACTGCAGTTTGACTGTGTTCATACGAATTTTGGGGCCTCAGTTCTCCAACCTCTGTTTCCCAAGTAGGGAGTGTGCACCTTGCCTCCCTCCTCTGGGAGAACTGCTAGGAGTCTGCCAAGAACTGTGGATGAACAACATATCCACATCCCTAGAAAAACAGGTTACTCACCTGTAACAGTAGTTCTAGGAGTGGTCTATGTTATTTATCTACATGAATCCACCCGATCTCCCCTGCTGCGACGCACACACCTGACTTCTAGCAGGCTACGATCTGGCGTCATGGGGCGGAGCTGAGGGTTATACCACTTGGGTGGGTGGGAGGAGCCAGCTTGAAGTCCTTCTGGCAGATTTAAAGGGAAAGGGACATGCCAAGAAGTGTGGATGAACAACATATAGCACTCCTAGAACTACTGTTACAGGTGAGTAACCTTTTTTTTAGGTATGTAGGGGAAAGGAGGAAGATGAGGCAAGGGATAGTACGGTTGAGGGGGAAGGGTAATACAAGTGGAGGGGGACTTTGAGAAAGCAGAGGTGCTTAATAGCTATTTCTGCTTGGTCTTCACAGTGGAGGGGGAAGGAAGGACACCCAAGTTAAGATGGAGGGGTAGGGAAGCCAAAAGGGTGGATCCTAGCCTGTTCAGTGAAGACAGGGTAAGAGAGGAACTAGGCAGGTTAAAGGTGGACAAAGCAATGAGGCCGGATGGCTTGCAGTCATGCGTATTCCGGAAACTGAGGCAGGAGCTGGCAGCACCTCTGACGAGGCTGTTTAACATGTCCCTGGATACAGGATGTGTGCCAAATGACTGGAAGAAGGCAGATGTGGTGCCACTACATAAGGGGGGCAGCAAGGAGGAGGTGGAAAATTTTTGCCCGGTCAGCCTCATCTCGGTGGGTAAGGTGATGGAGGTACTAATAAAGGAAAGGGTGGTAAATTACCTGATGGACAGCGGCCTGCATGATGATAGGCAGCATGGCTTCACAACTGGGAGGTCATGTCAGACGAACCTGATAGAGTTCTTTGGGTGACAAAGGTGGTTGATAAGGGAGAGGTGGTGGACATGGCCTGTCTGGACTTTAGTAAGGCCTTCAAAACTGTCCTTCACAGAAGGCTGGTAAATAAGCTGGAAAGCTTAGGGGTAGGACAAAAAAATAACTAGGTGGGTGGAAAACTGATTGAAGGACAGAAACCAGAGGGTGGTGGTAAAAGGGGTACATTCCAGGGAGATGGAGGTAACAAGTTGGGTGCCACGGGGTCAGTACTGGGACCCCTCCTTTTTACGTTCGCTTGCGCGCATGCGCAAGGAACGTCTTGGGAGAATGGGACACTTTGGAGGTGTGCCCCTTCCCTGCAATCCCCTGCTCCATTGAGCAGGCGTGGCAGTCCTGCACCAATGGGACGCGGTGCTGTGTATGACAGTGGTGGTCTTCTCTTCAAGAAAACCACCGCTGTCATACACAGCACCGCGCCACCTTCAAATCTTTGCTGCCACGCTGGGAGCCCACCCCAGTGTGGCCAGCGTCCCAGCGTCGTCTGCCGACAGGGGTGCCCAATCCTCCATCGGCTCCAGGCCCTCCCCAGCCATCCTTCTGTCACGCTGGGAGCCCTCCCCAGCGTGGCAAACGTCCCGTCCGCGTCGTCTGCCGGCGGGGTGCCCAACTCGTTGGCTCCACGGCCCCCCAGCCATCCTTCTTGCCACGCTGGGAGCCCACCCCAGCGTGGCAAATGTCCCACGTCGCCTGTTTTTTTGTAAAACCTGTAAAATTGAAAACGGTCCCACGGCGCTTTCTCCCAGGCCCCTCCCACAACCCGAACCCACCCACTGCGCACTCCTCCTATTACACCCCTCACCCCATATACTACTCCGAGCTCGGTGCGGACGATCTTCGTGGACCGGGAACACGTCTGCACTCTTCAAAGCCGACCGCGAACTGCGAAATGCCGGTAAGCTGTATAATGGGCTAGATAGGGGTTTTCAACTGTTGCATATCTCAGGCATTTTTGAATTTTGCACAGATGTTCAACATGGGGTTTTGGGACCCCTTCTCATGAGGATGTCACTGTCATGGCGCTATTCGGCCCAAGGGTGATTTCGCAGTCGGGCCCGAATAATGCCATGACAGTGACATCATTCATGAGAAGGGGTCCCAAAACCCCATGTTGAAAATTTGGTGCAAAAATTCCAAAAAATGACTGTTTTATGAGCGTGCCTTGCGCAGTTCCTACGCAGGCTCGTAAGTTTGCGAATTTTCAATATTTTCACTCCAGATTTTCAACATTGCCATTTTACCACACCTCCTTATGAGCAGTACAGCTGTCATTTTTCACATCCTGCCCAAAATGTGTTTCCGCCCATGTAGCGCACAATGGCGCAGTCGGTGTGCGAAATCAATGTATGGGACACATTAAGAAAATCACTGTGACACTGTTCATTAGCAGAGGTCTTAAAATGGCTATGTTGAAAATTTGGTGAAAAAATCCTAAAAATGACTGTTTTACAAGCGTGCATTGCGCAGTTCCTACTACGATCGTAAGTTCGCGAATTTTCAATATTTGCACTCCAATGACTTCCAAATACCTAAACAGCACATAGAAGCAAGCAACATTTGGCATTGACAAATGCTTGTACTTTGTCACTGATTTTTTTAAGCCATGTCCAAGTGCCAAATACCACTGCAAATACCTGCAAGCGAACGCTCGGCATTGACAAATGCTTGTTGATATCTATATCAGTGATACAGCAGGAGGGGCGCGGCCTTTTGCAGATGATACGAAAATCTGCCATAGAGTAGATACCTGGTTGGGGAGTGGAGGCCATGAAGGAGGACCTGAAGAATCTGGAGGGGTGGTCGGAAACTTGGCAGCTGAAATTCAGTGCCAAAAAGTGTGCAGTGATGCACATGGGGTGTAAAAACCCACAATACGCTCACACTGTTGGGGGGGTAATTAAGCCAACTGAACAGGAGAGGGATCTGGGGATTATAATATCAAGCAACTTTAAGGTGCATAACCAGTGCAGCAAAGCGGTGGGAAAGGCAAAAAGAATGTTGGCGTCCATTGAGAGGGGCATAACTAGCAGAAGGAGGGAGGTACTGATGCCGCTTTATAAAACCATGGTGATACCGCACCTGGCGTATGGGGTCCAGTTCTTGAGAACACACCCACGCAAGGACATAGATGCGATTGAGAGGGTTCAGAGAAGGGCAACCAAGATGGTGCATGGTATGCAGGGGAAGCCATATGAAGAGAGGTGTAGCTAATTGGATCTGTACCCATTGGAGACTAGGAGGGAGGGGGGACATGATAGAAACACTTAAGTACGTGAAGGGGATCAATAAGGTGAAGGACGGGAGCTTATTCAAAAGGAAGGTGGGGGTTAAAACTTGAGGGCATAGTCTAATACTAGACGGAGGAAGATATAGATGCAGTGTGAGGGGGGCGTTACTAGAGGATGGTGGAAGCCTGGAATAAACTACCAGAGGAAGTGGTGGGGGCTGAAACAGTGGAGGGATTCAAGAGGGCATGGGACAGACATATGGGTTTGGCAAGTGGGGGGGAAGGGGAGGTCCCCTGACATACATGATGAGTAGGGGAGGAAGGGGCAGACTCGATAGGCCAGACGGGTCCTTTTCTGCCATCACATTTCTATGATTCTATGATTCTTTTGATAACGGGTGCATATAGCTCCTTCAGCTCAGGAGTTACAGTCCATGGAGATGGTGGATGTCAGTTTGACTCTGTCTGCATCCTCTTCGATTACTGTGTGACCAAAATTAATGAGCAACAATGGACAGGTGTGGATCAGAAAAAGTATCTTCTCAACCTATGTCAAGGATCTTCCATTTTTCAAGGAAAAGAGTCTCACAGGTGGGAAGCTCCTCCACTAATAGACAAGGCCATTTTGTATTTCTGTAATAAAACAAAACAAAAAAACACCGCCCTGCCTAGCGAAGGATCTCTGGCACTAGCAGATTCTCATGTCAAGTGAGTGGACTCTGTGTGCAGGAGGGGTTTCGCCTCTATCAACACAAAACATTTGTACATCTTATGCTTCGCTTATTGTTGTCAGAGCCTTAAACATATGGGTCACTGCTCCAGCCAGTTTTGTTCTGCCTGTCTGAAGGTGCAAGCTTTTTGCAATTGATGGCCATGGCCACCACCTTCTAGGTGGTTATACACTGGAGAATTGTGCGTATCAGCCCGCTCGGTCTACTTCATTGTTTTCAGCCATGAGGGCCATGTATCTTAGTCATTGAGTCACCAGCAAGATTCATGAGCTAAGGTCTTAACCTCCCCTTAAGGGAGGCTTATGGTTTTATTCGACCTGGATACTTTTTTAATGGATATGCAGTAAGAAGGACTATCTCCAGTGTCAAACAGCACAAGGCTACTGTAACCCAAGGGATCAAGGTAACGGGTGGCACAGACAGTTCAGAGGGGGTTTCCTCCCTTTGGAATTTTGGCTTCAGAGAATAGAGGAGCCTACTCCGGTAACAGGGTGAGAAGCCCTGGCCAGGCGCCATGCAGCAGGCGCAGCACCAAAGCCTGGTGCCTCACAAGAAGGCACGTGGTTCCATTTCTGACTCCTTTTCTTTAGTAGAAGACTACAGGAGTTTTCCTCAAGATGGTCCAAAAACAATGTCAGACACCTTATTAGGGGATATTTTCTTTCACCCCAGTTTCAAGGACATTGCAAAACCAGGCATTGTCAGAGACCCTGACCTCCTAATTCATTTGGGGCTAGAGTCGTATGGCTGGGGTGAACCGGGAGAAGAGCTCTCTCGAGCCATCTTAGACCAGGGCCAGCATTGGTATACCTGGTGGTATTTTTTGGCATGAAACCAGGGAAGGTTTTTATCACCTTCCTGGAAGGAGGCCTTATTGACAGAGGTCCAGGGGCTCAGGACACGGTCATCGGCATCTGCTGTGGTGCTGACCTCAGGATAGGCAGCGATAGATTTATTTCCATGGGCTCTCTTCCATATGTAGCTTATTCAGTTGGTTTGCTGATGGCCTGTGATCCCTCATCGGAGTATTATCAGCCAGGTTTCCCTTTACCCCTCAGCAATGTTGATTGAGTTGGTGAGTGGATGTGCAGGATCTGAGCAAGGGTTCCACTGGGACTTCGCCAGAGTTAATTCTCACAACAGATGCCAGTTTGCATGGATGGGGGGCAGGCCAGAGACAGCTTCCCACTCAGAGAACTTAGCCTTGTAACATCTCCACATCAATGTTAGGGAAATGGAGACTGTCCACCTAGCTCCCCTTTGGTTCAACCGTGCTGCTAAGCGTGGTGTATATAAACATTAAGGCGGCACAAGCCCAGAGATGTTTTGAGAGGTCGATGATCTGTTGGCAGTACACCTGGCAGGGGAGTTGAATCTTCAGGTGTGCTGACTTAAGTTGTGAAAATGCTCATCCCATGAGGGTGAGGTTGAACTCTGAGGTTTTTGAACCCCTGTGCAACCGGTTTGATAGACCTCAGATCGATCTGTTAGCATCTGGCCTCACTGCTCATATCCAAAGGTTCTTCAGTTATTTTTTAGATGTCCACAAGGAGATGCGGTGGAGACACTGTCACAAGAGTGGTCCTTCAGCAGAGCGTGTACTTTTTCCCCACTGCCTTTTCTTCCAAGGGTCTTACAAAAAATAAGACACTCAAGAGGAAATTTCCTTCTAATAGCTTCAGTGTGGCTGAGAAGGCCGTGGTTCTCAGACCTGGCGAATCTAGCTCATCCATTTCATTTCAGTCTTCAGTGAGAAGAGAACTTCAGTTCCAGGGTCCCATTCTCCACCCAAATCCAAGAGTTATGTAGCTCGGGGCCAGGCTCCTAAAAGAAGAAGACTCTTAAAAACTAGGTTTTGCCTCAAAAGTAGTTAAAACCTTGATGACTGCCAGAAAAGCTTTTACATCCGCAGCTTACATTCAAATATGGATTGCCTTTTCATCCTGGACCAGAGGGGAGGATTTTAAACCTTCCAAGCCCTCAATTCCATGGATTTTTGGTTTTCCTACAGGAAGACGTGGAGAAGGGGCCAGCACGGAGTACGCTGAGAGGTCAGGTTCCACTCTTGAAGCATCCTTGCAGTTCTCCCTAGGAACTAATAGAGATGTTATTAGTCTTTTACATACGGTTGGCAGGAGCCGACTGGTGTTTCAATCCTGAGATCTTAATCTGGTTTTGAAAACTCTCTGTAAGGAGTTTTTTGAGCCACCATCATCCATATTACTGGATGTGTAGTCCTACAAGGTGTGTTCTTAGTGGCCATGTGTTCAGCCTGGAGAATTGGTGACCTCCAGGCCTTGTCTCACAAAGTAGTACCTAGGACGGTCATAACAGGATGGTACTCAGGATGGTCCTGTCTTCCGTCCCCAAAGTGCCTATGGCTTTCCAAATGAACCAGGAAATATGCCTCCCATTCTTCCGCCTGCAACCTTCTTGCTCCAAGAAGAAGGAATTGCACAACTTGGATTTGCGACAGGCAGTAAGGATCTACCTTAATCGGATGACTGACTTTTGGAAGTTAGATAGGCTGTTTGTTTTTTTGGAGCAGCTAAGCAGGGTAAAAAAAACTCTAAGGTCACTCTAGCTAGGTGGGTGCAGGCCTGTGTTACTAAAGCCTATGTCACAAACAAAAAGAGGCCTGTAGCTCTTTTCAAGACTCAGTCCACCAGGGCGATGGCAACTTCCTGAGTGGAGAGAGGCGAAGCATCGGTTTTAAAGCAATGCAAGGCAGCTACATGGTCTTACATCCACACTTTCACAAAGCATTACACTTTGGACATGCAGAGCTCTGCTGACATAGTTTATTGGTCGCTGAGTGTTACAGGCAGCAGTTTGCAAGTAATTTCTCTGTTTGTTTCTGGCATTTGGAATACTATTCTGCCCTCTCCTGTTTTTTTCTTGTGGGTACTGCTTCTTAGAACCCAGTTATTCTGATTACCCACTGACAATGTGGAGCACTACAGAAAGAAGAAATTAACTTCATACTTACTGTAATTTCCTTTGCTGTTAGCTCCAACGTTGTCAGTGGGGCCTAAGGAGGAGTCTAGCTCATGCGGGAGAATCTTATCCAGTATGCTAGGAGGGATGTCCTATTTGTGAAAATCCCCTACTAGGTTTCAGTCAGCCCTCTTTTGTTTGCTGCACTGTACTCATGATTTAAAGAAAAAAAAAAGTAGAATTTTATTATCGGTCAGTCAGCGACCACTGGTTAAAAGCTTTAGGGATAACTCTTAATGTATTCATGTTGCAGGTAGTCTCACTGCATTCATTTGTTGACTGGAAGCTATACCTTAGTGTGTGGACAGCCTCAATTACCAGATGACTGACTGGTTGGAGCCTTCCAGTTGTGCCCAATTGTTCTTCCTGTAAGAAGGACCGATTTGTCCGCACCTTGAGTCCAATGGGGAATTTTTTCTTCCTCTGATGTCTGCCAGGAAGGTAAGACAGCATTCTTTACAGTATTAATGAATGTTGCATGTAGGTAATTAGATATAATATATGGAAATGTGTAGCTATTATGGCACTACAAGGTCAGTAGTGACTCGGGGGTTGCTGCTGATGGAATCCTCATGAGCCCAACATTCTAAAGCTTGGGCTGTTCCTTTCCCCTGGTAGGGGTGTACTATACCTAGTTGTTTTGATTACCCGTTGACAATATTGGAGCTAACAGAAGAGGAAATTACAGTAAGTATGACGTTAATTTCTTCTGTTATGTTCATCGCACAAAGGACTGCAGAAAGTCCTCACAGCTGTTTGTTTCCTTTGCCCCTGGGAAAGAGGGCGTACCTATTTCAGAACAGTACCTGTCCAAATTGTTGGCCAACTGTATTATTTTCTTTTACAGGAATTACGGTAAGGAAATTCCGGGGACTGTCAAGGGCCACTCTACCAGAGGCATGGCCACCTCTGTTGCCTGTTTCAGAGGGGTCTCAGCAGCAGAGATCTGTGCTGCTGCCGCTTGGAGTACTGTCCTCACTTTCACTAGATATTACAGTCTGGACATTGCCTCTAGAAGGAGGGCAGGTTTTGGCCTAGCAGTGCTACAGGGCCTGCTTTCACAGGCAGCTACCTTCCTACCACCCGGACTGTTTTTCTCTTCTGCAGTACTGCTTGGGATTTGTTCCTAAGGCGTGACCTTCTGCAAGAGACATCCTCGAAGAAGATAGAACAGTTATATAAGAACCTACCATAACAGTAGATCTTCAAGAGAATCTCTTGCAGTAGGTCATGCTGTCCCACCCTCCTTCCCCTGGTTTCTGTGTTCCTGTTCTTTCCTTTTCCAGGTTGATGTCCCTTCCGTCCTACGTGCTCCTTTTGGTGGGCCTCTCTGACTCCCCCTCAGTTCCCTTGGGAGTGTGTCCTCTTCACATGGTCTCTGGCAGGGAACTGAGGAGGGTGTGGGGCTGCCCACAGCTATATAAGGGGACGTTGACATGATGACATCACCGTGGGTGGCTCCAGTTAGACTGCTAGCAAAAATGTGTCCATGTGGTCCTGGTGCCTGGTGGCTATAGTTCCTAAGGTGTGACTGGCTGCAAGATATTCTCTCGAAGATCTACTGTTATGGTAAGTGTTCTTATGTAACTGTTCTATCTTCACATTCCAGTAATTTAGTGAAAAATATGCAGTAGGAAGGTGAGACCACAGTATATACCTGTAATTAATACCAGCTACTGAAGAGTTAATAGAGCTAAATGCGAACATTCTGACCGAAACAAAGGGGGAAAAGTCTTTAAAATAGAAGAGGGAAATGGTACAGCAAGTTGAATTTATAAATTCTTATCCAATAGTGAATGTGATATCACCTTCAACTCTAGAAATTCTTGGGAGGAGGAATTTCAGTGTCAGATAGCAGAGGAAATATGGGGAGGCTTGTGGATGACTGTATACAAAACATGCAGGGAGATAAGAAGGAAGAGAGCCAGTTTAAATCATTCAGAACATCTGTTACATACCCAGCAGGATTTCTAAGCCGGAGAATGGAAAAGAAGGGAACTGCTGGAGATGTAGCTAAAAAAGCAGATCTTTCCCATATTTTATGGTATTGCCCCCAAATTTCTGAAATTTGGAAAGAAATATATTTTGCAGTTGTATTTTTAAGGTGAACATTCCTTCTAATCCTTTATTCTGGATTTTAGGAGACACTTCCTGCATCTCATACATTCCCCAGAATGCATAGTTATTTATTTATTTATTTAGATTTTGGTGACCGGGTAAACCCACTGAGACCAAAGGTCCCTTTTTCAGGGGCAACCCGGGGTTAGGTACATAAGAGCACTTTTACATACAGTAGACAGAAGTTACATACAGTAGGTGCATACAGCAGTTTTAGGTATAGTAAACAGTAGCACAAGGTTAGAGTATCGACTGGAGAGACAGTGATTACAGGTAGAGATTCCAGTGTGTGCAGTTTTAACATTACAGAGTTTATAGGGGTCACAATTTGACACATTCATCAACAGGGCATGAGAGGTCACAATTTGTCTGGTAGGGAAAAAGGAGGGCTAGCGAGTGCAGCCACACAGGCTAAGTTCCAGCAGGTATGCTTTAAGACCAGCCTTGAATCCTTGGAGAGAAGGCCTATCGACCAGAGTAGCTGGGAGCATATCCCACAAGTGTGGGGCAGCATATGAGAAGGAGCGCTTACCTGGGTTGGTACGTGCACGGGGGATGACTAGGGGCTGGCTGACTGAGGACCTCATACCTCTGCATTGTACTCTGGGGTTAAGCGGTCCACACAGGTGAGGAGGAGGGCTAACGGTGGTGAATTTATGAGTCAGGCAGAAGGTGGAGTAGGCCAGTTTATGGCGTATGGTGGGCCAGTGGAGGTCTGCAAGGACCTCACAGTGGTGTCTCCTTGGGGAGGGAGTTAATGGCAAAGCGTGCCACTCTATGGTAGAGCACTGTGAATTTTCTGAGTTTTCTGAGTTCTCCTTCTCGTAGGAACTGAAGCAGGGGGGCCCCGTAAAGGAGGTGGGGGAGAAGGATTGAGCCCTAGGGTACCCCCGAGACAACTGGTCTGGCACTGGACTGTGTTCCCCTCCAACGGACTATTTTTGGCTTTGGTTTAGCAGATGGCTCTCGAACCAGGAGAGGAAGAGCCTGTTCAGTCTGAGGAGGCGGAGTTTGGTGAGCAGAAGGCTATGGTTGACTAAGTCAAAAGCCTTGGATAGGTCGATAAATAGTGCGTCAGTCTGGGAGCCTTGGTCTATGGCGTCGACATCAGATGTGAGCTGGATGAGGGCCGTGTCTGTGCCGTGGCCTTTCCTGAAGCCGTGTTGTATGTCAGCTAGGAGAGAGTGAAGCTCTAGGTAGTCATGCAGCTAGTTATGGATCAGTCTCTCCTGTACTTTCCTGAGGGGGCAGAGGATGGAAATGGGCCTGAAGTTCCCCACTTTGTCCCTAGGCCCTTTTTATGAACCGGGACCACGGTACCTACTTTCCATTTACTCGGCACTGTTTCCTCAAGAAAGGACCTATTAATGAACCAGGTGACAGGGAGGGCAATGGCAGGAGCAGCGGCCCTCAGCAGCCTTGGTTCGAGCAGAACATGTCCCGGAGAGGAATCAGGATCAGTGCTGAGCAGGAGGGGCAGTACTTCAGGAGGCTTAATAAGTTTAAGGTGAAACTGGGGCCGTGCACTCTTCCATGAGAGGTCACTAGAGAGGGGAACGCCAGGTGGGATAGGGGGACAGGTTCCACTGGGTTGGAAAAGGAGACATTGAATGCCTCTGCTACTGTGGAGGGGTCGTTAGTCAGAGTGTTTTCAATGAGCATAGCTCCATCCTGTGCAGAGGAGGCACCCTTAAGTAACAAGTTAATTTGGCCCCAGAATTTCTTGGGATCCCGGAGGTGATTAGTCTGGAGATCGCATAGGTATTTAGTTTTGGCAAGTTTGGAAGTTTTCTTACAGCGATTCATTAGTTTTCTGTATTTCTCCCAGTCAGTGTTACTGCCGGAGGATTTATACTGTCCCCAGGCCCTGTCATGGAGCATCATACTCCGTTTGAGGCCAGGATCTAGTCATTTGTGACACTTACCCCGTACCCTTAGTTTCTTTCATGGCACCTGTGCATTAGCCATGGACAGAAACAAGCAGGTGAAGTAGTCTAAGGCTTCATCCAGGGTGGGAAGAGTGAGAATGGGATGCCAATTGACAGCACGAAGGCCTGAACAAAAGTTGTCAGTGACAAGTCTGGTGTAGTTCCTGGCCTCGATAACCCTGGCAGCCAGCTTGGGGGGCTTATTGGACCAAGTACAAAAGATTGGAGAGTGGTCACTCAGGGAGTCAGACATGGTCCCGGCTGTCAGAATATGGTCGGGGTAAGAGACAAGGGCCCAGGCAAGTAGGGAGTGATTGCCAGGCTTGGTGTTGTGCCTAGTGGGCAGATCTATGATTTGAGTTAGATTGGAGTCAAGGACCAGGTTTCTATTAGTCGAGGTCCCTAGGGCAAGCCAATTTTGGTTAAAGTCCCTGAGGAGGATCAGTTTCCCCAAGGGATGCTCGGCCATGGCATGGGTTAGGGATTCAAGGGAAGTGGCAGCAGACTGGGGCGGGAGATAGACACACCCAACGTACAGGGGTTTGGTGTCTCCAAGTAGCAGCTTAACGAAGAAGATCTCAGTTACAGAGGGGAGGGAGATCCAGTTGCATGGCACTGAGATTCGTTTTGGTGTAGATGAGAACCCTACCACCTCTCCTGCCTACACGATCCCTTCTGAAGGCGTTGTAGCCAAGCAGGTCTGTTTCTTGTGGAGTATCTGAGGTTTGAGCCAGGTCTCCATCACTGCTAGTACATCAGGTTTGTACAATGCTGTCCAGGCTTCAAGGTCATGGACTTTGTGCCTTAGGCTGCCAGTGTTCATATGGACCAACCGGAGGCCCCTGGTTGCAGCCCAGAGTGGGTTGGCAGGGTCACTGAGAGCAAGGTTGGGGGAGTGGGGGCCGGGTTTAGGCTCGCTATCTCCCCCTAGAGCAAGCTTGAGCCTGGCAAGGTACTTAATCATTTTGGTGGGAGAGAAGGAGTATCTCTGTCTGTCCCCCAAGTGGATGCCATAAAAGAGGTTGTAGCAGTTTCCATTTTGGGTTACCCCATACATAGAAAGAAGCAGTGAGTTTGTCTCCTCCATCAGGGACTCAGGGGGGCAGTGGGGCTGACCAGAGTGCCCACCTTGGTCCGGGGAACTGAGGGCCCAGGAAGAGAGCATGTCAGCTCCCAGGATAAGGGTTATGTAGGCGAGGGCTACCATAGGTCCGATGCCCTGCATGATTGCTCAGGATATGACTGGGAGCATACCTCTCAACTGTACCACATTACGAGGAACGTTCCTCATTTTACTTCAGAAAAGGTCCCTGTTCCACATTGTGAGGACTTGTTCCACATTCAGAGTCAACATTTTAAAGCAAATATCCATAGTAAATTATGGAAAAAATAACTTATTCAATTAATAACAGCCATTCTCATCATAAATGCAACATTTTAATAGTGTTTTGAGCTTCTTAGGTAAAGATTTGATTAAGTGTTCCACATTTTGCCCATTTGTTCCACATTGTGACAGGTAATGTTCCACATTTGGGGGACAAAAGGTTGAGAGGTATGACTGGGAGTGAGTCCGTGGCTCCAGGGGTTGGAAGCGTGAGCTAGGGATGGAGGGGTGGCTACCATTTCCTGGAGGGATGAAGAAGTTTTGGGGGAGGGGGACTGCAGTGGAGGGGTAGTTCCGGTGATTAGCAGCAAGCAGTAACAACAAGGTTAGCACTGGGCAAGTGCCCTGACTTAGCAGCAGGCAAAAACAACAGGTGAGGGTTACCAGCAGAGGCAGCCTTGTTCAGGATTCCTTCCCTTTGACAGGGAAGGAAAAAAGATCAGTTAAATATGCTAGGTAATTAGACTGGCAGAAAAACACTCTAACAGAAAAGTAGCTTAAGGCAGGCAGCGTGTCAGGAGATATGCAGTATCAATCAGCTAACATTAAGTTTGTCAGACACAGCTCTAAATCTATGGAAGACAGTAGGTCAGCAGAAGCCTTAGTGGGGAGAAAAATGAGGTCATTCAGCAGGCAGTGAGTCATATACAATTTAAACTAGTAAACAGCATAGAAAGGCAGAGGTAGGCATTAGGTGTCCAAGGTGCAGATTGTCACATTTTGGTCTAGTGGGCAGCACCCACACTAGCCAACGGGGGTAGGTGGGGAGAGATGGGTCCTCCCAAGGAAGGAGCGGGGCAATGGTCTATTTAAGGGAGGAGGGAATGAGGTGGGGTAGGGTGGGCAGAAAAAGTCTTGCAGTCGTCTCGGAGGTTGTGGCAGGGGGAGGGGACCCACGGCAAAAGGGACCCCCTCTCAAACCCCTGTGGGATCTGGCAGAGTGAGTGTGGCCAGCGGGGCTCGGAACAGACTTTTAAATCCATCTGCCTGAGCGTCACTGAGCAGCAGGACCAATGGGCGCTCAGTGTTTCCTTTTGAATAGTTCACGCTTGAGGGGAGAATTTGGCGAGCAGTGCTCTGATTGTTACGGCCAGGTAAGTCTGTAAGGCAGGGCACAAACAGGTGATGCAGTTCTGTCCCCCTCGTCCGACTAGGCGATGATGCATACTAACTGCAACCCCATGCTTGAAAAGATTAATACTTTCAAAGTGTCAAAACTCAGCAGGTTCCTTCTTTCTCAGAATGAATAGATAAAATGGGTTCACTAGCGAATAATGACAAACTGAGATATATTTCCTTAGACAAGTTTGTGATGTACAGTCAAATCTGGCACCCTTTCATAAATAAGATGCAGAACAAATAGTTTAATATTGTAAGCTTTATTGCTGAGTGATAGCAAGCTAAGTGATTTTAGAATAACTAAATTGAGGTACTGAGCATGAAAAAAATAATGGTGTTGCCTTCAACTTATCTGGCATCAGTCCAGCCCCAATCTCTGATGCATTGTAAAGGCCAAATCAGTTTTGAATCCCCTCCACAGTCACTGGTGTTGTCCATCGACTTGTATGACGTCAGTCCAGACTCAACCTCTGATGCACTGTAAAGTGTTCTTCAGGTTAAAATACCTCCACAACCACTTGTAAGTTCTAGCTCCTTATCATGCATCAGTCGAGCCCCAAACTGTAGTGAACAGTGAAGTGCATTTCAGGTTCAGATCCCTCCTCAACTGATGGTGTTGTCCATTGACTTACCATGCATCAGTCCAGACCAATCCCATAATGCACTGTGAAGTGCATTTCATGTTCAAAACCCTCCACATCCACTGGTGTAGTCCATCAAGTCATATTACACCAGTTCAGCCCCAATCTGTGATGTACTATAAAGTATTCTTCAGATTCAAATCCCTCCACAGCCACTTGTAAGATCTGTCTCCTTATCATGTGTCAGTCGAGCCCCAAACTGTAATGAACAGTGAAGTGCATTTCAGGTTCAGATCCTTCCACAGCTGATGGTGTTGTCATCGACTTACCACGTATCAGTCCAGATCAATCCCATAATGCACTGTGAAATGCATTTGATGTTTAAAACCCTCCACATCCACTGGTGTAGCCCATCAATTCATATGACATAAGTTCAGCCCCAATCTCTGATGCACTGTAAAGTATTCTTCAGGCTCAAATCCCCTCCACAGCCACTTGTAAAATCTATCTCCTTATCATGCATTCGTCGAGCCCCAAACTGTAGTGAACAGTGAAGTGTATTTCAGGTTCAGATCCCCTCCAGAGCCAATGGTGTTGTCCATTGACTGATCTGGTGTCAGTCCAGCCCCAACCTCTACTGCACTGTAAAGTGCTGTCCAGGTTCAAATCCCACCAGAGTCACTGATTTAGTCCATCTGTTCATCAGTCTTCAGTCCAACCTTTATCTCTGACACTCTGTGATGTGCATTACTGATATGGATCCCTCCTCAGTCACCATGGTGTAGTCCATTGTGCACACCAAGATTCATTCCAACACTACCCTCAGATGCACTGTAATGTTCTATTCAAGTTTGAATCACTCCACAACCACTTTAGTCCGTTGTGCTCATAATGCTTCAGACCAGCCCTTACCTCTGATGCACTGTGATGTGATCAGTGCCAGTGTATGACTTATACAGTCCATTCAAATGAAACATAGCACACAGTACACATGTGCACCAATGAGTATTATTCCATGGTGCAGGCATACCCACACTCCTTCCCACCAACACAGTGCACCATACTGAATGTTGCAACATATCACATGTGTATGCAGGCAAACCATGTGACACAGAACATAGTACACAACCTTTACAGATGCCCATGTCATCACCCTGTATGTGTACCCACAATGTTTCTGCATGGCATATGAACACCTTTACCAGGTGCAGGCAGCCCCACCTGCTTCCCTACAACTGAGTATACCCCAAGGGCAGGTGCCAATTCATGATGCAAAATGACTGCAGTGCTTATGAGCATCATTCCTTGGTACAGGCACACCCACCCCCTTCCCCATGATACAGTATACCCCAAATTACCAGTGCCTTTTCAGCAATTTCATCATCCTATACGTATACCCATAATGTATCTACAGTGTATATTAGCACCATTATTACAGGCATACAGCCCCTCTCATTTCCCCAGAACATATGAAGTGCATCTGAGCCTGTATTATGAATGCAGGACCCCCCACCACCACTAACACACAGTGCTACATCATACAGTCATTCCCTCACCTTAAACCATCCTATAATACAACCCCCAAAAATAAACTATACCAGGAAATTAAATAATAGATTTATGTAGCATGATGTTTACTGAAGGATCATGAACCTTTACATGAACAGCATCATGCTTCATTTACAGTATGATAAAGCAACAACAGCAAATAAAATACAGTTTCTTATTCTTATTATGGATTTTATTACAAAAATAAAATAAAATAGTTTATTTCAATTAAATTATACATTTTAACTACAGCAAATATGCAATTAATCATAGAGAGACCTCCAGCACTAACAAATGTCTCCATTTCCTGTGTCAGCTCCCTGACCTACACTGGTAGGGTTCTTCCTATTTACATCACTTGACCTCACAAAGCACTTCCTGCCTGCATCACTTCCTGATATGTCCTTCTAAGGGAATGTGTAAATATGTTCTTACTAAACTGGGGGGAAAACAAAAAAATTGATAATCAGATTCATAAACTAAAATCAGTGGTAAGAAGAATTAAACACTGCAAAAATTCCAACCAGTGGAGTAGAACAAAAAAACTCAAACTGTAATAACAAGTGATTCAGATATTGATTTCTGACTAAAAAATTTGCAAAATTTATATTTAGACAGTTACAGATGTTTATTGTATATTTTTAACAATTTTAATCAACAATTTTACAGAAATTTAATATTTTTGCATGACTGACTAAACAGAGCATAATTATATTTAGATAAAATCATCAGAATTTATTAAAATATGAAAACAACCTTACACAACAATAAATCCAGTTAAATAGACATTACCAAACCTCGCTCATTTTCAAAAACTTTTTGTCCTGAAAAACTTTTCTTTTTACAGTTTTAAAATTGGATGTATGGTTTTTAAGATATGTAGATTTAAGCACAGTGTGTTTGTATGAATGCTGTAGATCTAAAATCCCTTCAGGCACACAGGTGTTCTAGCAGCAGGCAGAGGGTATCTGAACATTCTAAGTGACAATAGGATAGAATGAGTTAAATAGTTTTTTGTTTTAATTGGGTTCACCACAACATAACCCACAGTTCCATCTGAGGGCTTTTTTGGTCTCAGAGGAAGGATTTCCTTACTAAACTGATCCCAGTGACTCTGACCTTGATCCAAGCCCTTAAGTGGTGGCAGGATCAGGACAATTTAAGGCAAGGGGTCCCATTTGCCACTCAGTCTCATTCAGTGGTCCTTACCACGGATGCTTCCCTTCTGGGTTGGGGAACCCATCTGGGGGCCCTCACTGCCCAGGGACTGTGGTCCCCTCAGGAATCCCTTCTCCATATCAATCTCCTAGAACTCAGGGCAGTTCTTCTGGCTCTGCAAGCTTTCTCTCAGTCAGTACAGAACAAGGTGGTTCAGGTAAGAACAGACACCACCACCACCATGTGGTACATCAACAAGCAGGGAGGCACTTGGTCTACGGCCTTAAGCACAGAAGCTATGAAGTTGTGGTCCCTGGCTTATTCTCTGCAAACCTCTCTGATGATAGTTCACCTTCCAGGGAAGGACAATGTGCTAGCAAATGCACTGAGCAGGATCTCACAGGGCCATCACGAATGGTCCCTGGACCCTCTGGTATTGAAGGTGATTTTTTCAAGGTGGGGCACTCCAGAGATAGATCTTTTTGCAGCCCCAGACAATCACCAACTTTCTCTCTTTTATTGCAGACCCCAGTCTTGGGCTCAGTCCCCCTGGATGCTCTGATTCTGAACTGGGAAGAGACATTTCTGTATGCCTTCCCTCCCTTCCCTTCCCTTCCCTCTTCTGTTCAAAGTTTTAGTCAAGATAAGGTCACAACCTTGCAAAGTGATTCTGATTGCTCCAGACTGGGCCAGACAGCCCTGGTACACCCTGTTGCTGTCCCTAGCAGTCCATCTTCCCCTGTCTCTTCCCAGGAATTACTACCTGTTAACCTCCTCTCAGGGGAGGATTTGGTACCCTCAATCTTCAGTCTCTCAATCTCAAGGCATGGCTCTTGAAGAGTTAGAGTTTGCAGATTTGCATCTGTCTCAGGGGGTTCTGGATATTCTGAAAGCTTCTCGAAAGCCCTCCACCAGAAAGACTTATAACTCCAAATGGAAGAGATTCAGCATTTGGTGTTCCAAGAAGCACATTTCTCCAGATACTGCTGAATTGCCTACAGTTCTGGATTATATGGTCCATCTTAATGGCCTGGGCCTCAGACCAGCTACTCTCAAGGTACACTTGTCAGCTGTTTCTGCTTTTCTGTCAGTGAGGAAGTCTTCGTCACTATCATCTCATCCTGTATTCTGTAAATTTTTTAAAGGATTGCTTCATAACAATCCTCCCTTTAGAGACCCTGCCCCTGCCTGGGATTTAAATGTTTGTATTGCTCAACTTATGCAACCTCCTTTTGAGCCTTTGTCCTCAGCAGAGCTTAAGTATTTGACTTAGAAAACGTGTTTTTGGTAGCCATTACCTCTGCCAGACGTATCAGTGAATTGCAAGCCCTGTCAGTGGAACCTGAAGTTATCTCCTTTTTCAGGGATAAAGTGGTCCTTAGAACCAATAGAAGGTTCTTGCCCAAAGTGGTTTCAGATTTCCACTTGAATCAGTCTATGTCTCTTCCTGTTTCCTTCACTGATCATTCTTCTTCAGGAGAGAGGAGGCTACACAGTTTAGATGTTAAAAGAGCCCTTAGCTACTGCATAGAGTGTACCAAGGGTCACAAGTTTGAGTCCCTCCAGTTTCTCACTTATGGAGAAGTGGGAAAGGGCAAATCTGCCACCAAGAGAACTGTTGCCAGGTGGATTGTGTCTTGTATGCAATTCTTCTATGAGAAACTGGGAAAGATTCCACCCGCAGGCCTGAGGGCTCACTCTACAAGAAGTACAGCTGCTTCCCTGGCTGCTGCCAGGGATATTCCTCTCTTAGAAATTTGTCAAGCAGTTACCTCGAAAACATTCCATACCTTTACCAAGCATTACTCTCTGGATATCCAGGCTAGGAGTGATGCTTGGTTTGGCACAGTAGTACTTCAGAGCCTTTTCCCAAAGTAGGTTCTGTCCCTCCTCCATGGAGGTACTGCTTGGTAGTCTGCATTAGTCAGAATACAGCAAGACTTCTTGTTGTTTGAAGAACAAATTACTCACCTTAGTAATTATGTTTCTTCTACTGGAGTCTTGCTGTATTCTGAACCCCCCGCCTCCCCTCTCAGAACCTGTTTTTGAGAAGTGGGTGAGCAGGCACAGTGTTGCACCTCAGGGGTGTTCCTTTACACCCTCTGCTTTTTTGTTTGGGTGTTTATTTTGTTGTTGTTCTTATTTGAATTGGTTTTGGGTTTCTTGACTTGAGTCTTCCTTTGGAAATCCAAATCTTTTTCTTGACAGTTGGCTAGTAAAAATGTTACAATTTCCACATAGGATAGCTAGTGAGTTTTTGCTCGTAAGAATCTGACGGTTAGATTTCAAAGGGAAACAGACAGAGATATCAACAGAGCTCGAGCTCAGCATTCTATGCTCTGCATAGAAAGTTTAACCCTTTGTTCTCTGAGGCAGTTTAAAGGCTGGGGCTAACTGCATTAGTCAGAATACAGCAAGACTCCAGTAGAAGGAACATAATTACTAAGGTGCGTAATTTTTTCTTTTCAGCAGTACAGCTGGGGCTGCCCACATCGTCAACATCAGCCGACGTCAACAACCCTATGTAGGTGTGAGCGGCCCCGCTCCCTCCTCAGTTTTTTCCTGTCATTGACTTGCCTGCATGAGTCTCCGTGGAAGCTTCGTCACAATGTTCGCACCTTTTTCAGCCTATAGCTTTTTTGTCAATACCAAAAAGACCGGAGATCTGAGGCCCATCTTAGATCTAAAGGAACTCAATCTCTTTGTTCAGTACAAAAATGTTCTGGATAGTAACTTTGCCAGGCCTAATGTCCCTCCTCAAGACCAGGGACTGGCTCTGTTCACTGTACATGCAGGATGCCTACCTGCACATCTCAGTGTTTCCTCTGCACAGGAAGTTACTTCATTTTACCTTTCAGGGTGAGCATTATCAGTTCAAAGTGCTGCCCTTTGGCTTATCCTCTGCTCTGTAAGTCTTTACCAAGTGCTTGGCAGCGGTCGCAGCAGCTCTCAGAAGAGGGGGACCGTATGTTTTCTCTTATCTGGATGATTGGCTTCTTAAGGCCATGTCCAGGGAGCAGCTTTTGCTGACTCTGGAGTGCACTCCCCAGCTCTTCCACTCCCTGAGCATAACAGTCAACCTATCCAAGTTGGTTCTAGTACCGTCCCAAAGGCTGCACTATATAGAGGCAGTTTTGGACTCTGCACAGAAGACCTTCCTACCCTAACACAGGTCAGAGTGCCTCAAAGCCCAAGCTCAGGAAGTCACTTAGAATTAGTACATTCCTGCCAGGGTGTGTGCCTCAGATTGTTGAGCCTAATGGCAGCAGCCATTCCCACTTTTCCACTAGCCAGGCTTCATATGCGTACCCTTCAGTGAACCCTCAGGGTGCAATGGGACCAGCTCACAGACGAGTTGGACCAAATAGTCCTGGTCTCTTCTCTACTTCGCAAGGTACCGCAGTGGTGGATGGACCCCTTGAACTTACTTCAAGGTGTTCCCTTCAAAATTTCTTCCCCACATTAGATCTTAACCACAGATGCTTCTGGTCTGGGCTGGGGAGCACACCTTGGCCCCTTCCAAACCCAGGGCTCCTGTTCCCAGTGGGAAGCAGCCTTGCTTATCAATGTCCTGGAGATGAGGGCGGTGCTCTATGCCATGCAAGCCTTTTAAGATCATCTCACTGTGTGCCAACTGCTGGTGCTATCAGACAGTTTGAATGTAGTCTACTACATCAGCAAACAGGGCGGGACTCACTCATACCCCCTTTGCAGGGAGGCCATGATAGTGTTGTACTGGGCACCTGGTGCACAGTCTGACACTCTCTGCAGTCCACGTGCCAGGCATCCTAAACACCCTCGTGGACAGTCTCAGCAGGACTCAGTCCAGCATGCATGAATGGGAGCTTCTCTTAACCATCACAGAAGATCTGTTCAACAGATGGGGTCATCCAGAGTTGGGCCTTTTTGTGTCCCCACTCAATGAAAAACTGCCCAATATCTGCCCGCTAGATCCAGGGTGTGGAACTTTCTGGAGAAACGCGTTGTCCCTCTCTTGGAGCGGGAAGTTTCTGTATGCATTTCCTCTGATCCAGAGGTTGCTGATCAAGCTGCAGATGGAGGGGGCCAGCATGATTCTGGTAACTACATTCTGGCCTCACCAGATATGGATCCCTCTGCTTCAGCAGCTGGCAGAGAAGCCACTTGTCCCTCTTCCTCTTTGCAGGAATCTGCTGACCCAGGATCAAGGGACCCTGGTCCATCCCAACCTCAGGTCCCTTCATCTGCATGCCCGACTCCTGAGAATGTAGCCATCTCCAGGTTCGGGGTCTCTGACAAGTTAGTTGATGTCCTGGTGGCCACCCAGAAGCCTTCCACTTGTGTCACATATGCCATGAAGTGGAAGCAATTTGCCTTCTGGACTGCAGACATGCCCTGGACCCTTTCACCTGTTTGGTGAATCATATCCTGGACTACCTGATCTCTGTTCAACTCAGACCTTCAGTATTCCTTACTCAAGGTCCACCTTTTAGCTGTTTCTGCCTTTAATGAGCCCGTGGGTGACCGCACGATTGCTCAGCTGGATGTCTTCAGTACTTTTCTTAGAGGCATCCTGCACCTGAAACCTCCAATCCATTCATCTATCCTGGCTTGGGACTTGAATTTTATTTTGGAGAAGTTGACCCTATCTCTTTTTGAGCCAATTGCGACTTGCGAGTTGCGCTTTCTCTTTTGGAAAGAGTTATTTTTAGTTGGAATTACTTCCGCTCAAAGAATTTCAGAGCTTCAGGCCCTCTGGTACGAGGAGCCTTATTTGATTTTTCACAAAAACAGGGAGTCTTCGCACACAAATCCTAAGTTTCTGCCTAAGGTGGTTTCTGAATTCACGTTAAATCAGTCTATCCATCTTCCTGTTTATTTTCCTAAACATTATATTATTATCCAGGGGAAGCACTGCTCCATACATTAGATGTACGCAGAATGTTGAAGTATTACCTGCTTCAGACTAGAGTACAGAAAGTTAAGGCAATTGTTTGTTTCCTTCACTCTGGGTAGAGAGTGCACTTCAGTTTCTAAGCAATGTTTATCCATATGGTTGGCTAATTGCATTGTGTTCTGCTACAAGTACAAAAAAGAATTGCTTGGTGCTGTCAGAGCTCCACCAGAGGCATGGCTACCTCAGTGGCTTGTTTCAAAGGTGTCTCCGCTGCTGATATTTGTGCAGCATCCACCTGGAGTACAGTCCACACTTTTGCCGAGCATTGTAGTCTGGACATTGCTGCAAGAGCCCATGCAGGATTTAGCAGGGCTGTATTAGAAGGACTCCTGTCTTAAGTTAATGGAGATCAAGCCTCCCAGACTGTATGTTTATGCTTGTCACTGCTTGGTACTCATTCCTATGGTGCATCCTGATGACTGAGATACCCCTGAAGAAGATAGAACAGTTATGTAAGAACTTACCCTAACAGTAGATCTTCGAGGGGTTCTCAGTCATCAAGTATATTTCCCTCCCACCATCCCCCATTTTAGGGCTTCTGTCTAGGAACTGGCTAGCTACTGTATCCAGTTTTCATCAGGTCTGGGTACCTCTTTCTCTCCTTGGCTCCCAGGACAGGGGCCTAGCTCCTTTCATCTCTGGGGGAAAGAACTGAGGAGGGAGCAGGGCCACTCATGCCTATTTAGGGATGCTGATGTCGGCTGATGTCGATGTCATGGTTGGCCCCAGTTGTACTGCTGAAAATCTTCCGTGTGGATTTCCCTTCACTGACAGCAAAGGTTCCTGCAGTGTAACCTAATGACTGAGATCCCCTCGAAGATCTACTGTTACGGTAAGTTCTTACATAACTGTTCTGTCTCTACCATATCCTCCCTCTCCCTCCTCTCTTCCAGGGTGTACATACTGAGGTCCTTTAGTCTCTCCTTGTAGGGCTTTTGATGCAGACCCTGCACCATTTTAGTTGCCCTCCTCTGAACAGTCTTCAGTCTGTCTATGTCCTTCCAGAGATGTGGTCTCCAGAACCGGACACAGTAATCTAGGTGGAGTCTTAACAGAGATCTATACAGAGGTAACACCAGCTCACTCTTTCTGTTGGTGATACTCCTCCCTATGCACTCCAGCATTCCACTGGCTCTCCCAACTGCCTTGTCACATTGTCTGGTCATCTTTAGATCATCCAATATGATTACCCCCAGGTCTCTTTCCTGCTTAATGGTTGTCAATACCACTCGACCCATTTTGTACTCTGCCCCTGGGATTCTGTGCCCTAAGTTCATTGATATAATTGAGCAGCAAATATTGTTTGCTTACGTTGGAATACTACTTCTTTTTCATTTTCGATATTTCTTAGTTGTTTAATTTTCATTGTTTCATTCTTTTATATTTATATATATAACTATAGCATAATATAGTATTTATACTTTTTTCTTTCTTTTCATTTTCCTGTGATAAGGTCATTATAATTTTTTGTTTCTGTATGTTACATTTAATTAATCATTAAAAATTTATGAAGTAAAATAAATTATAGCTCCTCGGTCAAAGACCTGCCTTAGAAAACCTCTAAATCCTCACCCTACCATTGACTATTTCTCACCTGCTGTTGCCTAATTAATATCATACTTGATTTTAATTATGATAACTAGTATATGACTATGCATAAAGTTGTTTGTTGGGGAAACAGTATAAAGACAATTGCCTTGTTATACTTTATTTTGGTAATTCATTTTTTTGTAAGTAACTACCTTGCAGTTGCAATGCATTTACAGTCTACACTGTTACACGGTAACCTACATTGTAGTTAAGGAAACTTAAAAGTTACCAATTGTCCATTTACAGATAAGTAAACATAGTTAAATATTCCAAAAATATCTGGATATTATAGTAGAACAGCTGCTGCACCACTGCATACTTTATTGTATGTGAATAGTTTTAAACTATTAAATTGTTGAATATGGCGATTGTATGTGTAAATAAATCAGCCAAAATATTGACACTTTCCTTGCACTGAATAAAATTGTGACATTAACTAATATTTGATAACCATTTTTAATTGTTCCAAAAAGAGACATTAAATGTTTTGAAATTTTGAAATTTCTCAAAAGGATCTTCTAAAATTCATGTAATGTACTGGCTTAAAAATGCATGACCCCCAGGAGTATTACAAGACAAATATCCAAAGCACTATAGAATGTATTTACAAAGTGGTGACCGGAAAGGCCTAGTGCATGTACTGACAACCACATGCAGGTCCAGATAGTCAATCCCATTGGCTGACAGCTGACTGTATGTAATGACAGACAACTGCACACAAAGACAACTGACTGCAGGCACAGACAACTGATTGTACCACTGACACCAACTGCATCCACAGACAGCCAACTGCAAATACAGACAGCCTACTGTATGCTTTTGACATCTAACTGTATGTTCTTGACAGCTAACTGCATGTTCTTGACAGCTGACTGCATACTCTGACAGCTGACTGCATGCTTTAACAGCTGACTTCATGTTCTGACTGTGACTGCATGCCCTGGCAATAAGCTGTACTCTCTGTCAGCTGACTGTACACTCTGGTAGCTGGCAGCATGCTCTGACAGCATGATGCATGCCCTGGCAGTGGACTGCATTCTCTGGCAGTGGACTGCATGCTCTGACAGCAGACTGGATTCTCTGGCAGCAGGCTGCATGCTTTGATAACAAACTGCAGGCTCTGACAGCCAACCACTCATTGGCAGCCAACTATAGACAACAGACTGCATGCTCTGGCAGTGGACTACATGCTCTGATAGCCAACTACATGCTCTGACAATGGAGTGCATGATCTGGCAGTCAACGACATGCTCTGACAGCCAACTACATGCTCTAACAGTCAATTGCATGTTCTCGTAGTCAACTATATGCTCTGACAATGGACTACAGACTCTGGCAGCTAACTACTGTATATGCTCTGACAGTGGTCTGCATGTTCGGGTAGCCAAGTACATGCTCTAGTAGACAACTACATGCTCTGACAACCAACTGCATGCTGTGACAGCAGACTGCAAACTCTGACAGCCAACTGTATGTTCTGACAGAGGACTGTATGTCCTGGCAGCCAATTATATGCCCTGGCAGCTGGGTATATGCTCTGACAGCCAACTGCATGCTCTGGCATTAGACTGTATGCTTTGACAGTGGATTGCATGCCCTGACAACCAAATACATGCTCACTGCATGCTCTGGCAGCTAACTGCATTCCCTGACATCCAGTTGCATGCTCTGGGTAGCTGACTGCATGCTCTGGTAGGCAACTACTTGTTCTTAGAGCCGACTGCATGTATTGGCAGTTGACTGCATGCTTTGACAATCGATTGCACAAACTAACAGTCAACTGCATGCTCTGATAGACACTTACATGCTCTGATAGCTGACTGCACTGTCTGACAGCCTACTGCACGCTCTGACAGCCAACTAGATACTCTGTTACTGGACTGCACTCTCTAGCAGTAGACTGCATGCTTCAGCAGTGGATTACATGTTTTGACAGTGGACTTCACTCTCTGGCAGTTGACCGCATGCTTTGACTGCTGACTGCACATTCTGGCAACCAACTGCATGTTCTGACAGTTGACTGCAAACTCTGACAGCTGACTGCCTGATCTGTCTGCTTGCTCTGATGCTGTGACAGATGACTGCATTCTGTGACTGCTGACTGCATGCTCTGACAGATGACTGCATGCTCTGCTCTGACAGCTGAGTACGTACTCTGAGAGGTGACTGCACACTGTGACACCAGGCTGCACTCTCTGACAGCCGACTGCACACTCTGGCAACTGACTGCATGCTCTGACAGCCAATTGCATGCTCTGACAGTTGACTGCATGCTTTGACAGCAAGATGCATGCTTTGGCAGTGGACTGTGTGCTCTGGCAGTTAACTACATGCTCTGACAATGGACTGCAGGCTCTGGCTGTGGACTGCATACTTTGACAGCCAACTACATGCTCTGGCAGTTAACTACATGGTCTGACAGTGGGTTGCACACTCGAACAGTGTACTGCATGCTGCATCAGATTCCATGCTTTGACAGTGGACTTCACACTCTGTCAGACAAGTACATGCTCTGGAACTGACTAGATGCTCTGACAGACCACTGCATACTCTGACAGTCGACTGCATGCTCTGACAGTTAACAGCATGCTCTGATTGCTGACTGCATACTGTAACAGCTAACTGCCTGCTCTTACCTCATGCTCTGATGCTTTGACAGATGACTGCACGCCCAGCAGTGGACTGTACACTTTGACAGTGGACACGCACTGTCAGCCAGCGGCATGCTCTGGAGTCAATTTCATGCTCTGACAGTTGACTACTTGCTCTGACTGTAGACTGCATACTCTGGCTGCATGCTCTTACTGCTGACTTCATGCTGTGATAGCCAACTGCATGCTCTGACAGCTGACTTAATGCTTTGACAGCTAACTGCATGCTCTGACAGATGACTGTATGCTCTGACTGTATGCTCTGACTGCATGCTCTGACAGATGACTGTATGCTCTGACTGCATGCTCTGAAAGATGACTACATGCTCTAATAAATGTATACTCTGACAAGTGACTTCATGCTCTGGCTGCTGACTGCATGTACTGACAGCCAACTGCATGCTCTGACTTCATGCTCTGATGCTCTGACAGATGACTGCATGCTGTGATTGCTGACTGCATTCTCTGGCTGCATGCTATGACAGCCGACTGCACACTCTGGCAATTGACTTCATGCTCTGACAGCAACATGCACCCTCTGGCAGTGGACTACATACTCTGACAGCAAGCTGCATGCTGTGATAGTTGACCATTCACTCTGGCAGCCTGCTACACAGTTTGACAGCGAACTGCATGCTCTGGCAGTGGATGGCATGCTCTGACAGCCAACTACATGTTCTGACAGCAGACTCTGACATCCAGCTTTACGCTCTGACAGTGGACTCCATGCCCTGGGAGCCAGCTACTTGCTCTGGCAGCTAACTACATGCTCTGGCAGTGGCTTGCATGCTCTTATAGCCAACTACACACTTTATCAGCCAACTACTACTCTTGACAGCCAATGTCATGCTCTGACAGTGGACTGCATGCTGTGGCAGTGGACTGCTCATTCTGACAGCTAACAACATGCTCACTGCATGCTCTGATAGCTAACTGTATTCTCTGACAGTCAGTTGCATGTGCTGGTAGCCAGCTATATACTCTGAGAGCTGATTGCATGCACTGGCAGCTAACTGCATATTCTGACAATGGACTGCATACTCTGAAAGTCTGCTGCATGCTGTGGTAGCTGACTGCATGCTCTTATAGCCAACTACATGTTCTTTTTTATATTTAAAGTTTAGCCAACTGCACTCTCTGCAGCCAGCTACATATGTTGGCAGCGGACTGCATACTCTGACAGCTGACTGACTACACACTCTAGCAGTGGACTGCATGCTCCAGCAGTGGACTATATGCTTTGACAGTGGACATGCTCTGTCAGCCAAGTACATTCTCTGGAGTTGGCTGTACACTTGCAGTCAGTTTCATGCTCTGGCAGCTGACTGAATGCTCTGCCACATGACTGTATGCTGTGACAGCTGACTTCATGCTTTGACAGCTAAGTGCATCCTCTGACTGTTGACTGACTGCTCCGACAGATGACTGCATACCCTGATAACTGTATACTCTGACAGTTACCTGCATGCTCTGACTGCTGACTGCATGCTCTGACTGCCGACTGCCTGTGCCAAAAGCCAACTAAATGCTCTGGCAACTGGCTGCATGCTCTTACAGCTGACTGCACATGGCCACAAGCTGTATCACCTGCGCTTCAGAAACTACTAGATCCTTTACACCGGTGCACTAAATACTTGGCTACAATGAACCCTGCTGTTTTGTGTCCTTGTCTCCGTCATATTCTTCTTATGCTTTCATTCTGGAAATTAATGAAAATGATTAGTAGCAGTTTTAAGTGCTTAATAGTTAGAAGATGATGTCCTACTGCTCTTCCAAGAAGGTTCTGATATTTATGCAGGGCACTGGGTACTCCTGAAAGACAATGACCCTTTTATAATGCTCATGAATTATCTCTTAGGTACACCAGCTCAGATCAATCAATGACAGATGAAGAAGATGACACTTTTGCAAAGAGCTTTGTAGACACATGCAGCGAGTGGAGGACCAGCAGGCCTTCGAGGTGGAGTTCTAGCCCAAAGAGAGCAGCTGGTCACACCTGGGAGGAGAGTGGCATCCATGATATTCCAAGGGTAGGAGTTCTATAACCGCCTTTTTTCAGTGTTTGTCACAAAAGCCTGCATCTGCATTTTGGCAGTCTTGTTTCATATGATTGGCTGATGCCCTACCTTAGTTTCATACTATTAGCTGGCTCTCTACCTTAAGTTCATATGATTGGATGTCTCTTTACCTTACTTTGATATGATTGTTTGTTTCTGTACCTTAGTTACAGTACATACTGTATGATTGGAAGACTCAGTCTTAGGTGCATTTGATTGGATGCTTCTGTATCTTAGTTTCATATGATTGGATAAACCTTAGTTTTATTTGATTGGATTACTCTCTGTAGCTTAGATTCTATTCTTTCACAAACTTAAGTGCATTGTTGCTGTAACCTTTTCTTCTGCTATATTACAAATGCCCCCCATGGCATTGCAGCAGTGTGTGAACAAGGCTTCCCCCCTCCGGGACAGTTGGGGCCAGTGACATACCAGAGGTGAGGTACTCAGAACCCAGGGAGCGAGAGTGCAGAACCCCCTGGAATCTGTGCACCCCCGCTGGTCCAGCTGATCACTGTGAGTCATTGGCATCAACTGTGACTGCAGGAATGTACCCGCTCCCCAAGCCAGAGATGCTGCTGCAACCATGGTGACTCCAAGTATTGGGTGGGGACGGGGGAAACAAGGGTTTGAGACCCCCAAACAAATCTAGACATTGCTCTCTCTGGGCTCCAAGCTTACCCTATTTATTTACTGAGTTAACCTATTCCTAGAGCTCAAATGTATAGCCAAAATAAATTCTATAATACACATTTTATTATATATTGTTTTAAATGGGCAAGATATTATATGTAAAGTAGAACCCCTTTGTATTGAAACTGTATAGCTGCAACATCATTCTTGAATGGAGCAGTTATTATTTATAGGGGCATATTGTTTGATGAAAAGGATCTTAGAAAGGGGAGGGTTGGATCTTAGGTACTGGATTTGCCTTGGTTTGATGATGAGTTGAACCATTTAATTTGGTTTGAATCTATGGGGCTGAAGACTCCTGAAAACACTTTGAGATTGACTTAGTTCTTAGGTAAAAAGATTTTTTTAATGATCTTCAGTGTGTTCCTGGTGGACAGCCAGACACATAATAAATTTAGCCCTGCAGTCTGGTATACCTGGTAGTTCTCCATCAAAAGAGACCCAGGATGTAATAGTCATGGAGACAAAACTAGCTTCCGGCTAGATAAAGAAGGGGCTTGTGGTCTGCTGTATAGAAAGAACACATCGGCCACTTTTTCTGTTTCTGACTGCATGCACACAGCCATAAAGAAGAGGATAGTGCTGCAAATTGTCACTTTTATAAACTCAGCAGATGAAAAGTGGACATAATTATGCCACAGTTGGCAACACCACAGGAATGCCCTGTGGTCTTGCAAACTCAGGCCCCAGTGGCTGAGATACGGCAACACAGTAGTATGAGGAGGTCTTCATTCTACTTTTGCTGTTGGCCTCTCACCTTTCATGATCCCCAAACTCATCGCTTACAGTTTTAATGCTGTTTCTTACTATCAGCAGTCTTATAAAATTCTGACTCTAGCTGGCCCATCGGTGCAGCAGTAGCACTACAGCTGGCGATACCAGTGACCCACGTTTGGGAACAAATGCAGGCTGTTGAGGGCCAGTCAGGGGAAGAAGGATTGAGCATCCCAGGGACTGCTCTCCTTCCTCCCACTGCATGACTGCCACCTGGTGGAGACCAAGTAGGAGCACATCTGTGAGCACCAGAAGCGGGAGGAGTTGCCGACAGATGCCTAGCACATCCCGCATGTGTGCCTGTGTCACACTGCACATCAGTTACCCTGGGGGAAAACAGGAGGACAGAGGAAAACCCCAGTCTGCTCCATGCTGGCACCCCCCAACAGACTATTGCATGACTGACATGGCTGGCCACCCACGTGTACATATATATATATATATATATATATCGGTATTGTCACTATAGTTAGGGTTGCACAGCCACTTCTATGTTAAACCCCAAATTTTGCGCTTTAATAACTTTGCAACCGTTAGTCCGATTTTCTACTGCCCAAACGGTTTGGGGGTCTGTTGTGAAATTTTCCGGGTATATGGGGTCTGGGTCACTGTGACAGAATAGAATAGGACCCTGTCCCATGTGTTTTGGAGAAAGTATTTAAATACAAGGATCTGTATTTTTTTTCCTTTTCTCTCTTCTCTGTCTGGTTGCGCAACCACATTTTCCTGTGAGACCTTGGACTTGATCAACCCAAAGAGTCTTACAGTCCTTTGCCTCGCTGTCTCTCTGTTTTCCCTTGCTGTCCATTTTTTCTCCCTTGCATATCTACATTTGCTAATATAAAATATATGAGAATCAATATATGGAAATGTATCTGATACTGGAATCACTTTTGTTTTTTGTTAGAAAATTGTGTTACTGTTGAAATGTATATATTTATAATTTGAGATAACTGTAAAATGCTAGAGGTTACTTGGGTGCAAATGCCTGAGCCCTTTGCAGTTGCTATGGGGACCTCAGGGAGTTCTCAATGTTCTAGCCGCTCCTGAAATTTACAAAAAACAGGATGCTTGCAAAGGATGGGGGTTGAAAAAGACTTATAAAAACAGGTAAGCTAAGCTGCAAGGGAGATTTTTTACAAGAAAGGTTTTATTTTTGCTTCCTGTACATAGCTATTCTGAACAGGTTTATTTTATTTTATGTTACTGCAACTACAAATAAACAGTTTTGTGGAATTTTACAATTGCTCCTGGGTTTTCCCTATGCTTCCTGATCTGTGCCTCAACCACAGATGGTGTGAGAAGTGGGATTTAAGCCGTGCATACCCTAAGACAGGAGATTTGTGCGTGAGTACTGGACCTAGTACCAGGGAAGCGCAGAGGAAGATGGATAATAAGACTGTAAAAGGACTTATTGATTTGAGAAGCAGACAGACTCTAGTGCATATTAAAGTACTGGGAAAACACTGTGCAAAGGGACAAGGTACTGGTGTCATCTGCATCCATGGGGACACCCGATACTATCCCACCACCCAAGTGACTCTGACCGTTAAGGGGCATGTTGCACCAGAAGAAAGTGGGGGCCTTTTAAATTTATTTGAAGTGGACAGGGCTTGAGTGTGCACTCAGCGATCCCTCAGTCACACTTCCGGGTTGGGGCTGTTATAAAAGATAGCCCTATAGCGAGCACGAGCATAGTTAGACAGCTCTGTGTGAGACCTTGCTCTGCACAGCCTTTCTGCTTCGCTATATCATTTACTCAGTAAAACAGTATTAGATGTACCATTGTGTTTGTGCATAGGAACTGTGTAAGCCCCATAGTGTACGTGGGAAGAGGGACTTGCTGTCCATATATTTTTTAACTTTTACAAAGGCTTTGTTTTACAGGCTTAACACTATTTTGACAGGTGTGGGCTTTTTAAATTTAGTTGAAGTGGACAGGGCTTGAGCGTGCGCGCGGCGATCCCTCAGTCACACTTCTGGATTGGGACTGCTATAAAAGATAGCCCTATAGCGAGCGGGGCGAGTGCTTGCCATGCACAAAGACGCACGCAGAGACACTCACGGACCCGCGTGTGTTTAGCGGGTGGAGCAGGAATCAGATGGTTCTACATCATAACTTCTGCAGTGCTAGAGCAACGGGGTAAGATTATACCTTAATTTGGTAGTAAGCACATTAGTACTCTGCCAATTGACATAATGGACGATCTACATAAACAGTGTACTCGCTGTTCCATGTTTGGCCTAGGACTTCTTGTTCCAGAATCTATCTGTAACAACTGTTCACTAATAAAGTCTTTGCAAGACCAAATCTTTAGCCTTCTTAGTAGAGTAACAGTAAATAGTGATATTGCTAGTTTGGAAACTTTTATTGATCAGGCAGTAGAACATTTTACTTCTGGGAATCCCCCTCCTTTTGATTCCATGTCTGAATCTATAGCTTTGGAATCTGTTAATACTCATATCCAGTCTGCTATAGATGACTGGGCCATGGTTCCCAATCGTAAAACCAAGTGTGGGGGGGGACAAATCCACCATTCTTTTCAAATTCCTTTACAAAATAGATATTCATCATTAAATGATATTGTTTCCCAGGACACAATCATTTCCTCAGATAATTTGGCAACTTATCCTGCACTGAATACCAGTAAAACTCTAGAACCCATATCACTGGGTAATATGTGAACAAAGAAATCTCAAAGTCCCCTCCCTTTGTCAGTTACTGATGTTCAGATAAGCCAAAGTGATTTGGCCCCTTCTGTACCTTCCGCTCAGAATATCTTATCACCTCATTTATCAGCTACTAAAATAATGTGCAATTCAACACCGCCCTCAGTGCCTTTTTCTAGTTCTTTTAGGGCCCCCACTCCCACAAATGACCCTAAGCAGATATATGTTCTTGGTGACTCCCTTATTAAGCATCTGGATAGGGCTATTTGTAACCCAGACAAGATAAATCGCACCTGTTCTAGTTGCAGGGGAGCAAAAATAAATGATATCACGGCTAGGATTCCTGATATTCAACACAATGCAGGATCTAATCCCTTTGTTATAATCAGGGCCACTGGGAAATTGCGGAATTGTTTAGCAGATTTTGCGGGGATTTTGTGGGACTTTTTTCTCCCAAATTTTGCAGGGATTTTGAGGGACTTTGCATGTATTTTGCGGTGATTTTGTGGGCTGCTGGGCACACATTTTCCTTTGTGAGGTACAAGTGTGGGGTTTTCAATTTCAATTGCTTTGTGATGCATATCAAAGTCAGCCATCAAAAGGTATAGGTTTTTGTAAAAAACAAACAAAAAAACACAGACACACACAAAAGTACAACTTTTATTAAAACACCCACGACTGATCAAAAACAATATACATTATAATAGTAACATCATTGTCAAAGCAGTACCACTGCCACCACCACCACCTCTAATAATTTAAACAAACATTATTAGTATTCTACAGTAAAAGTATAGTACCACCACCACCACCCCAGATCATCAAGAAAGGATTTTTACATCATAGAATGAGCAGCAATGATTATCCAACAAAAATCTTTAAAATGTCTTATTGTACTTCAACATAAGTAGTAGTCTAGTGTTGTCATCTGTCAAACTTCACCAATTGTCTTTTAAAAGGTCTGTGTACAGTGAAAAAGTCCGTTCAACGTCTGCTGTGCTTACAGGAAGCCAGATATACCTTTTTGCCACAGCAGCAAGATGTGGAAGTGTATCCCTTTGTGCTTCCCACCACTCAGCAATATTAAAACAGTCACTGGGTACTGACTGGGCGAAAGTTCTGTACCCATGCCATTCAAAGTTTGAAACACCAGCCAGAGATGGTAGCTCCTGGGTGTGTTTTACTTTTTCCTTGTCCAGTGTTGGCAGCTGCTTTGGGTCAAAGATTCGGGCAGCTTTGAATGTGCCAACTGAGGGATGAGATTTTAAAATTTGTCCAGTTTCTCACTGCTGTCCAACATAACCTTCTGAAAAGGTTCACACAGTTTTGATTTTCATGTAACTGACAGCGGGACAACATTTCTACTGTATTTGGTCTGTATTCAGTTTCCCCTGCAGTGGCACAGAAGTACAAAAACATATGCACATTTTGCACCCTCCCAAATATGGAGTGTCCCTGTGGCTGGGTGCTTGACTGCAATTGTTCGTGATCAGGCCGAAGTTCTTCGAGGTACGTGCTCCGAAGCTGTGCTGGTCCCGGAAGACTGCCGCCTTGTTTTGTGTGCTTCTTTAAGAACTCTTGAAAGCCAGAAGCCTTCTCCAGTGGTATGTCTGCACGGGTCAAACAGCGGACGAAGTCCAGAACAAATTCCTTCCGTTCAACGGAAGATTCCGTTGCTCGACTGAAACACGAAGCCAGCGACTGCTGTCGTAGAGGTGTGCCTAAAAAAAAAAAAAAACAAGAAGTAATATGTTACAGGGGAAATAAACTGTGCCTGGAAAAGCAAACAAGATTTAATATTTTACAGGGAAAAAAACTGTAGGCTAGGCCAGCCCAGTGTCATGGAGGGCTGAGGAGCTGTGAGCTTTACCTCCTGCCACACCGGCAACCTGTTTGAGAACAACATCAGGTCAGCAGGGAGGGGAGAGGATCGAGTGTCCAATTGGCTCCTCTCCTCTCCTCTCCTGAGTGGGGGTTGGAATCTGCTGTCTTGCTCTTAGAGGCCAGGTGGTAGTTTTGAACTCTAGCAGCAAGGAAGGGGGATGCAGGAACAAGGCACATGTGCACTGGGGGGGGGGGGAGAAATTGGGTTCCACGGTGCCAGAGAGAGAGATGAGATGGACTTGGTAGGCAGGGACAGAGCAGATACCAGTCACCCAAAGGGAAAATCAAACCGACTATTTAAAAAATAAAATAACTGCAAACATCTGTACGACTAGTACTTACTTTGCATGTTTTTCTTTGCAGCTTCTTTTCTTTCTAGATGTTTCTGCGACTTCATGTGCATGTCAACTGTATGCTTCCACACGAAGTCGATTGTGTGGGTACAAGCACGACAAAACAGCAATCCTCCATCCTCATAAAGATCCTCCGGATATAACTTAACCCGATCCTGGGCACGCACAAGATACGAGACATGACGGTCCCTGGCCTCTTTGCGAGAAAGACGGAAGCACTTTGGTGGTGGTGTAGACATGGTGTAATTTAACTAAACCAAAATTAAACCAAAAAAAACCCCAAAAAACAAGACTTGAATTAGAGCATCAGTGCATAGAGGGAGGAGAGCTTTCCTTGGGATGCTTGATCCTCCAATATCACTTCACTAGTTTGCATCCCACAATGATCTAAGCTGGGCAGATTGGTTTCAAAACCTCAGCTCCTGGAGTTGCCTTGTCGTGGCGCTGAGCTTGCCCATAGATTTACTGGTATCCATGGAACAAAAGACTCCAGAAATGCAGTTTTCTTGCTACCTTTTATACTGGCCAGGCACACACCACGGGAGGGAGGGACGGACCCAGGCGACTGCCATGCATGAAGGAAAAAAATTGTTCAAACAACATGAAGTCTTGCTATATTATAGACATTAGCAGTTTGTTCCAGCTCTAGAACTGCCCTGGAGTGAAATGGTTAAAGCCATTCCAAAATAGAATTTTGGCACGAGAGCAGCTCTATCTGTGTCATTTCAAACTTGAACTGTCAGATTATTTACTCCGCCTCAGTGAACAGTCGCTCCGGAGATTTCTCCGTCTGCTCGGTTCATTTCTCGGTTTAAAAAGTGTTTTCTCGGTTGGATTTAACCGAGAATAGTTTATTTTAACCGCAAAACCGTTCGGTTCAAGCTCTATCTGTGGTAACCGTAAGTAAATGAAGGTTTTGTCTGTGTGGAACTTGTAAGTTATCGTTCGGTTTTGAACCGATCAGTGGGTTTAAAACTCATTTAAAACTAAAAGTTACTATTTTAGAGTGCGGTTCCCGGTTCTTATCGGTTCTAAAAAAAGCGGATTTATTACGTTTTTCCAATACCCGTGACAGGTTAGGAACCGATAAGGTGTCTTGCCTGGCACTGCTGTTAAAAGGACAAGTTTTTGGTTAGGCTGGCATTATGTCTGAGAAACCCAAAAGAAAACCGGGCCCTGGGTTTCAACACTGTGATGTTTGTGGAAGTCTTTGCCAAGGCTGACCCACACACCCACATGTGTTTATTGTCTGAGGTTTGACCACCTCAGTCAGACTGCCAGGTACGTAAGAATTTCCTGCAGCCAACCTGGAAAAAGATTGGGCAGGCTCAGGGAGCAGAGGCCGTAAAGTCGGCTGACCCGATGGCCAGCCCGGTTCGGTGCCAACCGAACCAGAGGGAGTGCCTCTGACTAGGGCCAGACTTCCTCAGGCAAAGAAAAGCTGGTTCTGAGGAACCAATTCCAGTAAAGAAAACAAGAAAATCAGCAGGTCTGGGATCAAAATTCCTTCTCCAACTGCTGCAGAGATAGCAAAAGCCATACAAATTGTCCAGTCACTGTCTCAGGGTCCGTCCGAACCACCACTATCTGGTAAAAGGTCGGTTCGTCCGGTCCCAGTGGTTCAGGATTATGATATTGAGGAATTTTATGAACCAGAGGAGGGAGGAGGATTATGAACAGTATGAATGTGGCTGGGAAGGTCTGGTGTGCCCATTGAACGGACATCTCCCCAGACAGACCTTTAGAATCTCCCCCTATGCTGTCTGAGTCCCCATCTCATTTTATGTTTTATAAAAAAGTTGCTGAAACCCTCCAGCTTCCTTTAGAAGAGGCTGTGGATGAGCAAGAGGAGCCTGATTTTGTAGAAATGATGGATATTCCAGAGTCTAGGAGATTGTCTATTCCTTTACATAAGTCCTTTAGGAAACAAACAATTAAAATTTTAAAAGCTCCTAATTCTGTGCCTCCTGTAGATAAAAAGATGGACAGAAGGTATACATTGTCAGGCCCTGATACAGAATTCCTTTCTCAGCAATGCAGTCATGTTGGGGTAGTTCAGGCTGCTGCCTGTGATAAAGCTAATATTCCCTTGGCTTCACATCCTCCTGACAAGGATTCCAGGAAGATTGATGCCATGGCAAAAAAACAGTATATGGCAGCCTCTCTGGGACTCAGGCAAGCAAATTATATGGCTTATGTAGCTAGGTATCAGAAATCTAGATGGGATATTGTTATGCAGTTGGCCAAGCAGGCCCATGGCCAGCTGGCTAGTGAACTAGAACAGGTGGCTGCTGATGGCTTTGAAGCCTCTAAGGTTCAGTTTCATGCTGCTGTGGATGTTAATGATGTTTCCTCTAGGGTCATGACCACATCTGTAGCTTTTCGTAGGTTGGCCTGGCTCTGGTGTACTACTTTGTCACAGGATACCCAGACTAAGGCTATGGATTTTCCTGTGGTGGGAAATTCTCTGTTTGGAGAGCAGACAGAGAATTACATGAAGAAGATGGATGAATATAGGACTACTTACAAGAGTGCCCAGGCTAAGGAGGCGGCAAGCCACTCCTCAAAGGCATGCCCCCAGGGGTAGGGTAGAGCCTTTCACAGCCTTTCTACCAGACTCAGGCCTCCTCTGCCTATGCTCAGAGGGGCTTCTTCAGAGGCAGGAGCAGACGAGGGGTGGGCAGACCTGCTCCCACCCCCCAGCCTAAAGCTCCTGTGAAACAGGCACCCTGATGGGGTGCCCAGGGCCGATTCTCCTGTACCAGTGTGTGGCAGGCTGGCTTACTTCAGTCAGAATTGGGCTTCTTTAACCTCAGACAAGTGGGTTCTGGAAGTAGTAAGACAGGGTCTGGTTCTCAGCTTCAAAAAGTTTCCCAAGTTGAGAAGCAGACTTTTTCTACCTGCAAGTGCTTCAGAGACCCTTGCTCTGGAAATAGAGGTCTCATCCCTGTTAGCTCTCAGAGCAGTAGAAAGGGTTCCTCCCTGCATCAGGGCAGGGGTCTGTATTCCAGATACTTCCTTACCCCAAAAAAGACAGGAGAATGGCGGCCCATTTTAGATCTCAGATATCTGAACAAGCATCTTTTGAAACCAAAGTTCAAAATGGTAACTCTGGCAATGATTTTACCTTCCCTAAGGCCAGGGACTGGCTAGCCTCCTGGACCTCAAGGATGCCTATTTCCATGTCCTAATCAGAAGATCCCATCGAAAGTACCTCAGATTCAAACTGCCCTCAGGTCATTACCAGTTCAGAGCAATGCCCTTGAGCCTTACCTCTGCTCCAAGGGTATTCACAAAGTGTCTAGCAGTGGCAGTGGCCCCTTAAGGAGGCAGAGGATTGCTGTTTTTCCCTATCTAGACGACTGGCTCATTGTAGGCCAGTCCCCAGAATCAGGTAAAATCTCACCTGCAGGTCACCAGCAGCTTCTCACCTCCCTGGGTTTTCTGCTAAACCTACCAAAGTCGGTTCTGGAACCAGTCCAGGTACTCACCTTTATAGGGGCAGAATTGGACACAAAGCTAGCCAGAGCCTTTCTTCCCCCAGAAAGGGTAAGGAATTTAGTGGCTCTGGCCTCTTCCTTCACTCTGCAGGTCTCTCGACCAGCAAGACACTTTCTGCAGCTCCTGGGGCACATGGCTGCATCCATAGCTGTTGTGCAGGGAGCCAGATTTCAGATGAGAGACATTCAGTTTCACTTGAGAACCTTTTGGTCTCAGAGAAGAGACCCCCTTTCCAAGTTGGTCCCAGTGACTCGAACCTTGATCCTAGCTCTCCAGTGGTGGCAGGATCAGAGCAATTTAAAGCGGGGTCCCCTTCATTTCCCCTTCTCTGACTGGACTCTCACTACAGATGCTTCCCTTCTGGGTTGGGAGCCCACATGGGCGACCTTTCCACTCAGGAGTCTGGTTCCCCAGGAATCTCTGCTCCACATCAATTTGCTGGAACTCAGAGCTGTCTTTTAGCTCTTCAAGCTTTTTCTGCATCTGTCCACGACAAGGTGATACAAGTCAGAACAGACAACACCACAACAATGTGGTACATCAGCAAACAGGGGCACTCGGTCTTGACCTTGTGCACCGAGGCAATGAAGTTGTGGTCTCTGGCCTATTCCTGAACACTTCCCTCATAGTAGTTCATCTTCCAGGGAAGGACAATGTCCTAACGGATGCCCTCAGCAGGATTTCCTGGGCCATCACGAATGGTCCCTGGATCCTCAAGTGCTGGGGATAGTTTTTGCCAGGTGGGGCATCCTCAGATAGATCTTTTGCAGCCCCAGACAATCACAAGCTTCCTCTGTTCTGTTGCAGGCCTCCAGTGCTGGGCTCAGTTCCCTGGATGCCCTTCTTCTGGATTGGGAGGGAAGTTCCTCTATGCTTTCCCCTTTCTCTCCTATTCAAAGTACTAGTCAAAATCAGATCTCAGCCTTGCAGGGTGATTCTGATTGCCCCGGATTGGGCCAGGCAGCCCTGGTACCCACTCCTTCTGTCTCTGACAGTCCATCTTCCCTTGCCTCCCAGGAATCACAATCTGTTGACTTGTGCCCAGGGAAGGTTTGGTATCCAGACCTCAACCCTCAACCTCAAGGCCTGGCTCTTGAGGAGTTAAAGTTGCTGATTTACACCTCTCTCAGGGTGTTCTTGAGATCCAAAGGCTTCCAGAAAGCCTTCCACTAGGGCTACTTATAGTTCTAAATGGAAAAGGTTTTCCATTTGGTGTGCTGGGAAAATATTTCCCAGAATCTGCTGAATTGCCCATTTTGTTAGATTACATGGTACATCTTAATTCCTTGGGTCTCAGACCAGCTACCCTGAGAGTTCATTTGGCAGCTGTGTCTGCTTTTGTGTCAGCAGGAAAGTCATCCCCTCTTTCCTCTCATCTTGTGTTTTCCAAGTTTTTTAAGGGATTACTCCATACTAATCCTCCCTTTCGGGAAACGGCCCCTGCTTGGGACCTTAATGTTTGCATTGCCCAGTTAATGCAACCCCTTTTTGAACCTCTATCTTCTGCAGAGCTTAAGTTCCTAACTTGGAAAACTGTTTTTCTAGTGGCTATCACTTCTGCCAGACGCATAAGTGAATTGCAAGCCTTGTCAGTGGAGACTGACTTTATTTCTTTCCACAGGGATAAGGTAGTCCTTAGGACTAATAGGAAGTTTTTCCTAAGGTGGTTTCAGATTTCCATCTTAATCAATCTATCTCCCTTCCAGTATTTTCACTGATCACTCCTCTTGGTGAGAGGAGGTTGCACAGCCTGGATGTTAAGAGAGCTCTTAGTTATTATATAGAGCGTACCAAAGGTCTGAGGTTGAATCCTCAAACTTTTCTCTTACCTATGGTGAAGTTGGGAAAGGCAAACCTGCCACTAAGAGATCAATAGCCAGGTGGATTGTCTCTTGTATCCAATTTGTTATCAGAAAGTGGGCAGAGCCCCTGGTTTGAGGGCTCATTCTACCAGGGGTACAGCTCGTCTCTAGCTGCTGCCAGAGATATCCTTTATTAGAGATTTGCCAGGCTGCTACTTGGAAAAGCGTGCACACTTTTACCAACATTACTCCCTGGATGTCCAGGCCAGGAGAGATGCTCGGTTTAGCACAGCTGTTCTTCAGAGCCTATTCCTAAGTAGGTTCTGCCCTCCTCCATGGAGGTACTGCTGTGTATTCTGCTAATGTCTATAATATAGCAAGACTTCATGTTGTTTGAAGAAAAATTACTCACCTTAGTAATTTGTTTCTTCTAATGGAGTCTTGCTATATTATAGACCTCCCCAACCTGCCCCTCTCAGAACCTCTACTTGGTGGGGTGCGGGCAACTTAGTGTGGGCACTGCTTATGTCCTGTTAGCATTTTGTCCCCTTTGGGACTTTGGGGGTGTGTATGTGTATGCGTGTGTGTGTTTTATTATACTTATGTTCCATTTTCATATTATTAGAATGGTGTTAGTATTTCTGGTCCCCTGACTTGAGTCTTGGGTGTTGGGACCATCAATGGTTGTTATTATTTAGGTAGCCATTTGGCTAGTGTGAGTTACAGCTTCCACACAGACCTTAGTGAGTTTGGCTCGTAAAGATCTGACAGTTCAAGTTTGAAATGACACAGATAGTGCTGGTCTCGTGCCAAAATTCTATTTTGAAATGGTTTTAACCATTTCACTCTGGGGCAGTTCTAGAGCTGGAACAAACTGCTAATGTCTATAATATAGCAAGACTCCATTAGAAGAAACAACATTACTAAGGTGAGTAATTTTTTCTTCTGTGCCACTCTGCTCGCCCGCCCTGCTCGCTCACCTGAGGCCAGAACAATTTTTTTTTCCATGTGTGCCAGTCCCAGGCCCACCCCACCACTCCCATCTCCGAGGAACCACAGCGATCAAGAACACACCACGGGAGGAGGGGCGGACCGGCGACTGCCATGCATGAAGGAAAAAATTGTTCTGTGCTCACTCTACTCGCTCCCCTGCTCGCTCACCTGAGACCAGAACAATTTTTTTTGCCATGTGTGCCAGTCCATGAGGCCCACCCCACCACTCCCATCTCTCGAGGAACCACAGCAGCGATCAAGAACACACCACGGGAGGGAGGGACGGACCCAGGCGACTGCCATGCATGAAGGAAAAAAATTGTTCTGTGCCACTCTGCTCGCCCGCCCTGCTCGCTCACCTGAGGCCAGAACAATTTTTTTTGCCATGTGTGCCAGTCCGCCAGGCCCATCCCACCACTCCCATCTCTGAGGAACCACAGCAGCGATCAAGAACACACCACGGGATGGAGGGACGGACCCAGGCGACTGCCATGCATGAAGGAAAAAAATTGTTCTGCCTACTCTGCCCGCCCTGCTCGCTCACCTGAGGCCAGAACAATTTTTTGCCATGTGTGCCAGTCCAGAGGCCACCCCACCACTCCCATCTCCGAGGAACCACAGCGATCAAGAACACACCACGGGAGGGAGGGGCGGACCCAGGCGACTGCCATGCATGAAGGAAAAAAATTGTTCTGTGCCACTCTGCTCACCCGCCCTGCTCGCTCACCTGAGGCCAGAACAGTTTTTTTTGCCATGTGTGCCAGTCCGCCAGGCCCACCCCACCACTCCCATCTCCGAGGAACCACAGCAGCGATCAAGAACACACCACGGGAAGGAGGGATGGACCCAGGCGACTGCCATGCATGAAGGAAAAAAATTGTTCTGTGCCACTCTGCCCGCCCACCCTGCTCTCTCACCTGAGGCCAGAACAATTTTTTTTGCCATGTGTACCAGTCTGCCAGGCCCACCCACCACTCCCATCTCCGAGAACCACAGCAGCGATCAAGAACACACCACAGGATGGAGGGATGGACCCAGGCGACTGCCATGCATGAAGGAAAAAATTGTTCTGTGCCACCTCTCACCGCCCACCCCATGCTCGCTCACCTGAGGCCAGAACAATTTTTTTGCCATGTGCAGTCCACCAGGCCACCCCACCACTCCCATCTCAAGGAACCACAGCAGTGATCAAGAACACAACACGGAGGGAGGGACGGACCCAGGCGACTGCCATGCATGAAGGAAAAAAATTGTTCTGTGCCACTCTGCTTGCCCGCCCCACCCTGCTCACTCACCTGAGGCCAGAACAATTTTTTTTGCCTTGTGTGCCAGTCCGCCAGGCCCACTCCTCCACTCCCATCTCTGAGGAACCACAGCAACTATGCATTTCTTCTCCCTCCTTCAGTCTGGACTCCCTCTGAGGAAAATTATTTAGCAGCTGACCCCTCCTGGTCACCCTCACCGTCACCACCAGGGCTCCCTCCTTCCCATCCTCCGAGAGGCAGGGACCCCCTGTCTCCCACCACCTCCCTCCCGAGGCACAATTGCCTCCTCCAGGGGACACACAAATGTTTTAGAGCAGTCCCCTCCCTGCAAAAAAAAAAATATATATATATACATACCAGGTAGTATAGTTCAGGTCCACAGCAACAGTAGCAGTTCTCCACAAATAAGCTGGCAGCTGACAGCACACAAAGCAAAGGATACAACTCTTTTTATGAAATTTAAAGGCTAGCCAGCATCCAGCAGTCAGCTGTCCCTCTGCTCCACCTTCTGCTGTGTTGTTCTCCTGCACGTCTTCTTCTGCTCTCGTTCTCTCGTTCTGGCTGGCTACTCCTCAGGGCTGGTCTTCTCATGTGCTTGCTTCTCTTCTCCAGTAGCTCCCCCTCACCTGTCCACATTCTTTTACATAGTTTCAGCAGACCTGAGGGGGAGCAAAGCGCTTAAAAAGAGCGCCAATGTGCGACGGTTGTAATTGGCCCCAGCTGGTGTGACACGCTTCCCGGTGACGTCTGCGCTTCCTGGTGACGTCACTAAGTGCGTCACACGCCAGGAAAACCCTACAGGCTATGGAGGCACATCGTGGGGTATAGAGGCACAACGGGGCAGACTGAGTGAAGTGGAACACTTTCCTCTGGAGTGCAGGTGGGTGGGCAATGTAACTTTGTAGTGCACTTGCGGGTGGGCGCTGTGGACTTTTGCTGGTGTGTGGGTAGGGTTCTCAAAGGGGCACAGAGGAACACAGATGGACGTCGCTTTGTTTTGCCTGGTGGGTGGGCGCTGTGGACTTTGCTGCTCTGTGGGTACTGTGTTGGTGTGTGGGCAAGATTGGAAAATGTGTTCAAGTCTCTTTTGCGGGAAACGCGATTTTTTGCGGGGGGACCCGAAAATCACGCTTTCTGCGATATAATCGCGGCCGCAATTTTCCAGTGGCCCTGGTTATAATTCATGCAGGTATAAATAACATACAATGTACTACCCCAAATAAGTTGAAACATGACTTTGTTGCACTTAACAATTTGCTTGTGGATAAAGGATATACTATTTGTTTCTCAGAAATTCTGCAAGTTCCCAGAGCAACCCAGGATGTAACCTCAAAAATTAAATTAATGAACAACTGGCTAAGGAAATGGTGTATTGAACAGGATATTCCCTGTATAACTCTCTGGGAAAACTTCGTTGACAAATCTCCTCTATACTGCTGGGACGGCAGCATTATGCTGGGAAAATCCTTTCTAAACATAATAAATAATCATTTAAACTAACTAAAAAAGAGGGGGGATGGGAATCTGCCCACGTCTCTAACGAACTCCAAAACCCAGTTACCTGGAACACTTAAATTCTTGTCTCTGAACGCTCATTCCTTGAACATGTCTAAACTATCGGAGCTAGAAGCAAAAAGTAAATTATTAAATTTGGCTATAATTGCAATAACAGAAACCTGGTGGGATTCATATTCCCAATGGAGTCAACAAATAATGGGTTATAAACTTTATTACAAAAATAGAGTAGATAAGAAGGGGGAGTTGTCTCTATATTAGAGAAGATATTCCGTCCTTTGAGCTTTTAGCTCCAAACAATTCTGAAAGGATCTGGGTATCAGCTCAACCTAAAGGGCTTCCACAAATTATTGGTAATTGTTATAATCCTCCTTCATATGATATACTGTAATAAACTGGAAAGCTTTGATCAAAGATCTTGCTCATTTTACTAATTATAGGGATGTAATAATATTGGCAGACTTCAATATGCCTCACATAAATTGGTCCACTCATTCAGGTAATCGTAATCGTGATTATGAATTTCCATCAGTACTAACAGATAATGGTCTAGTGCAACTAATTTCCTCTGCTACTAGAAGATCTAATATTCTTGATCTCCTTATCACTAACATAAGTCATAAACTTTCAAACATTCAGATTTTGGACCCCTTAGGAAATAGTGACCATCACTCAATTTTGTTTGACCTAATAGGTGCCCATTGTAGTTTTAAAAAACAAGTCAACATATAAAAACTATGATAGTGCAGACTTTAATATTATAAATGGAGAAATTAGTAATATTCAGTGGGATAGGGTTTTTCAGAGTCTCTCTACAAGTGAGTCTTGGACCTTATTAAAAGATTTCATCCATTTATTAGAAAAAAATATGTACCGATAAAAAACAAATACAATAATAAGGGCAGAATACCAAAATGGCTGAATAAATCAATTAGGTTGCAAATTAATAAGGAAAAAAAGTTTCAGGAAACGTAAAAGTAGTCAATATAATGGTACAGTATTGTTCTTATTGAGTATAAAAAAACTACAGAAACTCAAACATATGATTAAACAGGCTAAAATGAAAACTGAATTCAAGTTAGCACAAACAATAGACGGCTATAAAGCACTGTTTTCATATTTAAACAATAAAAAAGGCAATTCTCACAAGGTAGGGCCACTAACTCATAATGGTACTCACATACAGTTAGATTTGGATATAGTTAATCTTTTTAATTCATATTTCTGTTCAGATTTTCCAATAAAAGTCCCTATTTCCATAAAACAAGTCCTAGACCCCAGCCACAATCAACCCTCTCATACAGTATTAAGGCTTCTGATATTTACCCACTTCTTAAAAATCTAAAGAAAACTACAAGCTCAGGTCCAGAGCTGATTAACGCCAGATTCCTAATTGATATTGGTGAGGCTCTAGTTTTTCCTTTGGAAATAATATTCAATAAATCTCTTCATAATGCAGAAATTCCTTCAGATTGGTTAACTGCATTTGTCACTCCAATCTATAAAAAAGGTAGTAGATCACTTGTCCAGAATTATTGTTCTATAAGCCTCACATCGATTATTTGTAAAAACTGAGGAAAAACTGATAAAATCATTCCTTGAAAAAGAAATGATTGAATTTAATATTGTCGATCCTACTCAACACAGGTTTAGGACCAGTCACTCCTGTACAACCAACTTAATATCGTTTTATAATAATATTAGCCAAGGCCTGGATAACAACTACCAATCAGACGTTATTTTATTGGATTACAGCAAGGCTTTCAATAAAGTTCCCCATAATATCCTTATTGATAAAATGTATCATCTCGGCTTATCTAACCAACTAGTTAACTGGGTTTCTGCATGGTTGACAAATAGAACTCATAGAGTTGTGTTAAATGACTACTTCTCTAACCCAGGTGCAGTCACTAGTGGAGTCCCTCAGGGCTCAGCGTTGGGCCCGGTTTTGTTTAATAATTATATAAGTGATATGCAAGTATTATCCAATACAAACTGGCTGTCTAAATTTGCCAACGACTCAAAACTTGGGGGCCTTGTAAATAATCAATAGGATTTTGATTCTCTCAACTCCGATTTGTGAATGATCGGAAAATGGGCTATTGACCACCTGATGAAGTTTAATATTGACAAATGTGTAGTTTTGCACTTCTGATCTCATAATCCCAAAAACAAATAATATATTTGTAATTCACTATTGAAATCAACATTTGTGGAAAGGGATTTGGGTGTTCTAGTTAATTCTAAACTTACATCAGTTGATCACTGTACCAAAGTGGCTAATTCTACCCACGGACTATTAAGATTCAACGATCCTTTGTTACCAAAACTGAACAGTGCATGATTGCTCTCTATAGATCCTGTGTCCGACCCCTCATCGATTATAGGTCCCCTTTTTGGAGCCCTATATTAAGTCTGATATTGATCGCTTAGAAAGAATTCAAAAACGTGCAACCAGGATGACCCCTAGGTTAGTCAACATGCCCTATAAATCAAGACCATCTATCACAGGTTTACATTCCCTTCTGAATAGAAGAGTTAGGGGGGATTTACTTTTAATATATAGAAACATAGAAACATAGACTTTGACGGCAGATAAGGACCGCTTGGCCCATCTAGTCTGCCCATTTTCTTACCTACAGGATAGGCCGCAGATCCTAGTTAACCAACAGCCTATTTCTTCCAACCCCCCACAAGAATTGCTCTATGTCTGTCCCATGCATTCTTGAATTCTGCAACAGTTTTAGACCCCACAACCTCCTCAGAAAGGCTGTTCCATGCATCCACTACCCTCTCTGTGAAATAATACTTCCTCACATTGCCCCTGAACTGCCCCCCCCATCTTTAAGTGTGTCCCCTTGTTCTTGCTCGTCTCTTTTTCTGAAAGATGCTACCCTCTTGGACTTTGTTGATTCCACTGAGGTACTTAAAAGTTTCTATCATGTCCCCCTCTCCTTCTTTCCTCAAGGGTATACATATAAGCTCCTTTAGTCTCTCCTCATAGGGCTTCTCTTGCAGACCCTGCACCATTTTAGTTGCCCTCCTCTGGACTGCCTCTATCCTGTCTATGTCATTGTGGAGATGGGGTCTCCAGAACTGGACGCAGTACTCCAGATGGGGTCTCACCAACTGTCTGTACAGAGGGATAACAACTTCGTGTTTTCTGCTGCTGATGCCTCTCTCTCTATGCATCCCAGTATACCGCCAGCCCTCTCTACTGCCTTCTCACATTGCTTGCTAACCTTAAGGTCATCTGATATGATTACCCCCAGGTCCCTTTCCTTTTTTGTTGTTGTTACTACCTCTCCCCCATTGTGTATTCTTCCCTTGGGTTCTTGTTTCCCAGGTGCATTATTTTGCACTTCTTTGCATTGAATCCTAGCTGCCATACTTCTGACCATTCCTCCAACCTTGCCAAGTCCCTTCTCATCCTTTCCACACCTCCTTGTGTATCAACCCTGTTGCAGATCTTTGTGTCATCTGCAAAGAGGTATACTTTTCCTTCCAGTCTCTCTGCAATGTCACTTATGAAGACATTAAAAAGGACTGGACCCAATACTGAACCCTGCGGTACCCCACTAGTAACCCCTCTTTCTTCAGAGTGGACTCCATTTACATTTACCTTCTGTGTCCTGTTGTCCAGCCAATGTTTTACCCAGGCTACCACCCTGGGACCCACTCCCAGGCTGGTTAATTTAACTATTAATCTTTTGTGTGGGACTGTGTCAAATGCCTTGCTAAAGTCTAGGTAGGCCATGTCCACAGCCCCTCCCCGGTCTACTACCTTGGTCACCCAGTCAAAGAAATCTATTAGATTCGTCTGACATGACCTTCCCGCTGTGAACCCATGCTGCCTTGGGTCCTGTGCCCCACTGGCCTCTAGGTACTCGACTATTCTTTCCTTCAGAAAAGAATTATAAGCTTCAAAATAACCCTGATCTAATGAATAAATGTGTACTAGGCTATGCTACCAGACGTATTGTCCCAAGATGTCATACCAGACAACTTATGGTGCTAAAGGCAAAAACTAATCGCAGATTAAACGTTTTCACATTAAGGGCACCAAGACTATGGAATCATCTTCCTCAGGAATTAGTGGATTCTACTAATATTGCAGTATTTAAAAAGAGTATCAACAATTGGTTGACCAAGAAACATGTTATGTGAATTGTTCCCACTCCAGTGTGGTGGGGAAATCTAAATGGGTCTCTGCCTTCTTTTTTCCCAAACAAACCAAGTAAACCAAGTAGTACCAAAGTTACCTATACCTGCGATTATTGGAAATGACTTTCGAGGATTTACTGAGTTGATCAAAGAAGGAGTGAGTCCTGATGTTTCAGCAGCTGTGGTGACAAGAGCTCAGGCAAAGAAAAAAATACAAATCCTTGCATTTAAATACTTTCTCCAATACAAATGGGACAGGGTCCTATTCTACCCTGTCACATATACCCCCTCCTTAAGTGGAAACCTGCTTTATTAAACAGGTTTCCAAAACTTTCTATTCTCTACTAACATTTTCTACTTTCTGAAATGAAGCACATTTACAACCCCCTTTTTTTTTTTTTTTTTTTTTTACAAGCAAGGTTTTATTTTTGCTTCTGTACATGGTTATTCTGAACAGGTTTATTTTATTTTATGTTACTGCAACTACAAATAAACAGTTTTGTGGAATTTCACTACTGCTCCTGGGTTTTCACTATGCTTCCTGACCTGTGCCTTGACCACAGTTACTGATGTGCCTTTTGAAGGTTTGGTGAAAAAATATTAATCCGTTCAGAAGTTATTAAAGTTTAAAGTTTCCTATTATAGCCTATGGGAAAAAAATACATGTTCACCTCGAAAGCACTTTTTGCTTTCGCGAAAGCACTTTTGACTGCCGCAAATGGGTTTTGTACTTTCACATGGCCGCCATCTTGTTTTCAGTTAGCGACGTGTTTACCTAATTGGGGTATGAGGACCATGATCCTGGCATTATTGGTGTTTACCTAATAAAAGGAGGTTTTCTCCTTTCACTACCTCCAAGGGGGCCGAGGCATGTTTTATTGTATACAGTTTTTTTTCCGACATTGGGGTGCCCAATCCCTGTGTTGGCATTTACCACCTCCTCAGTACTGTATTTATTTAGTTTTTGTTGACCGGGTAAGTGCACTAGACAGATTCTGCCTATTTTCAGGCACGACCCAGGGGAGGGAAATACAGATGAATGCCAACTGACCTTGAACCAGATTATGCTGTCAGTGGTATTTTTAGTGAATGAGGGAAATTTGGCCAGGACACTGGGGAAATTCCCCTACTCTTTTCGATAAGTGCCATGGGATCTTTAACATCCACCTGAACTACCTCCAATCCAGGCAGATGGGACCTCGGTTTAACGTCTCATCCGAAAGACGGCACCTTAGAAGTGCAGTACCCCTCTCATGCTGCACTACAGTGTCAGTACTGGGACATTAACCTAAGTGCCAGATGTGGGAATTGAACCCACAGCCCTCTGATCTCCCAGGCCTCAGAGGCGAATGTGCTACCTACTGAGCCACTGACACTGTGGGACACTGGGGAGCCCACCCCCAGTGTCCCAAAATCCTGTACTGTTAATTCCAACACTGGAAAGCCCACCCCCCTGGATCAGATGCCCACCCAAAAAGCCTATTGTTGAGGTCCTTCCCAGCAGTGTGGTACACTGGGGACCCCACCCCCAGTGTACTGAAATGAAGATTTTATTGGATGCTTATTCTAACACTGGGATGCCCACCCCGGTGTCTGATGCCCCCGAAAGCCCAACTGTTATGTTTACCAACATCAGAGTGCCCAGTCCCCATGTCGGCATTCTGCAGACCCCCCCAGCACTGTTGGACACTGGGGAGCCCACTCCCAGTGTCTAGAAATAAAGATGTTAATCCTGTTAAAAAGAATACTGTCTCCCGGCATCTTTTTTTTTTTTTTTTTTTTACACCTGTAAAAAAGAAAATGGTCCCCATCGTCTCTTTGTCCCCCTCCCCATCCTGACCCTCCACCCAGGCAACCCACCACCCCACCCCACCACCCTGAGCCCTATACTTACCGTCAAAGATCATCCTCCATCTTCTGTGGACTGGGACACATGCACTCTTCAAAGTCGAATCGGAAACTGAAGAATTAAGATAAGTGCTGTATAATAACTGTCTATGGCGTTTTGAACTTATGTTGATATCTCGGCCTTTTTTTGTAATTGTTATACCAAATGTTCAATATGGGCTTTTTGGGGCCCCACCCCATGAACACATGCCACTGTTGTTTCGTAAATCAGACCCATAAGGTGATTTCTAGGAGCGTGGATATGTTGTTCATCCACACTCTTTGGCATGTTCCTTTCCGCTTTAAATCTCAACAGAACTCTTGAAGCTGGCTCCTCCCACCCACCCGGGTGGTATATACCTTGTTTCAGCCCCATGATGCCAGATCTTCCTTTTGCGCTGGAAGAGTCAGGTTGCCTCCCTCGTGTTCATGCATTTTGTAGGCCCTGGCTTTCAAACCATCGATTTTACCGAAAATTCGCATTGTTCGAGTTAGTGATCACAAGTTTGCCGCTTCGATCGTGGAAGATAAATCTTGCCCCGAATTTCATTGGTGCCCTTGCGGCCAGAAGATGTCATGCACCGATCCCCATGCCACATGTGTTTATTGCCTCGGCGTCTACCATGACACCTCGAAATGCAGTCTATGTCTAGCCTTTCATCCTAACATCTTCGACGACTGTCTCACATGCCTGAAACTGGGGAGGCCGGAGAAGAGGAACCCTCCAATGAAATCCAAGTAGGCTCGGTGAGCGGCTTCCCGTGACCTGCGGATCCGCCGAGTAGTTGGAACATGTGCAAGCATTTGAGGAGGAAGCAGCTCCTGCTCACGGAATCCTCTCGGGGCTTCTTTGTTCCACTCAACCTGGGTTCCACCTTCTCGGGTTCCTTCCAGGAGTTGTGCCAGTCTCTGCCGACCAAGGGAGAGGCGCCAGCAGGCTCGCACTCCTCTTGATCCTATATGCGGGAGAAGGACCCGGAGATGTCTCTGGTATTGTTTGCATCCATCCTACCTGTACCAGCTTGTTTGTATCTATGTCTTAATTTACTGTTATACTTATGTGTTGTACTGCTATACTGTGTATTTTGGTTTGTCTTACTGTGACAAGGTACCTTTGTAAATGAGCCTATGGCTCAAAGGTTTTCCAAACTGCTGTTTAAATAAAATAAATAAATAAAATGTCTTTGTCTCGACGGAGATGTTCTTGGGAGTGGGAGAGATCTCGGTCTCAGGAACATGCGGTCTTGACCTCGGTTGAGATCACCTCTTTGGCCGCTGGCTTCTTGGCTTTGCCATCTGGCCAGTCGACTGAATTATCCATCGACGAGGTGGAAATCGTGATCGATCCGATATTGCCGACTCTGGTCGATGATTCCCTCGATTGAACACCTAATCTGGTCTTTCCAGATGACAAGACCCAGCTTGCTGGGACTCCAATTGAAGATGTGGTCCCTGATCCCAGGAAATCACTGGTCCCGCCAGTGTCTCCTGAGCGACTGAGTCAGCCCACCCAATCTCGATTGCGGTCTCAGACCCCCTTGTCCGGCAAGCCAAGAAAGAGCCATAAGCACTCTAAAAAGCAGCGACACCATCAGTCGTCCTCCTCGGATGAGGAGAGGCTCCTGCGGAAACTCCGGCGCTACGAGGACCTTATGTGGCAGGAGCTGATTTTGACCGGGCACAAGCCGATCCCGGCTTCCACTTGGCTTTCGTCCCCTAGGCCGAAGCCAACTCCTTCAGAACTGATTAAATCGGTTCCTCAGCCCACGGAGCCGGCAAAACCACCTCTTCGGCTCAAACCGGTTTCTCCACCAATCATGGTGCAACCACCGTCCAAACAGCCTGTGGGAGGGGCTTCTTCCAAGGGAGACAGACCAGACACCGGGCTTCCCTGGCGAGTGTCGGTCACACTCACCCCGGACTGCCCTCAGCAGGTTGAAAGTGACCTGGGTGGTAGACCTTTATATCTGGATTCCTTGGATCCGGATGTCACCGGCTTGCATTCACATCCAGGAGATGATGAATCGTCCGTTGGCTTAGAGACGGAGGAAGGTCCCTTGTCTTTTTAAAGGATCCTTCGCCTCATCTCTGAATCCACAGGGATGCCCCTGGAGCCTATCCAGAAAAAGGCGGAGTACCTTCTCACAGATATCCTGAAGAGAGGGGATACCCCGATGGAGGTCTTTCCTGTGGCTGAGGCTATCGTTTGCCCAGCCCTAGAACTTCGGCAGTGTCCTGCCTGTTGTCCAACTCCATCTGCCCGCATGGCCCGCAAGTACTCGGTGCCCATGGGGTCCCTTTTGGGGTTCACAGAGCACCCTTTGGCCAAGAGCCTGGTGACCACTTCTGTGTTCAGGTATACTGGCAGTTCTGCCGACACTGACCGACCTCCTGATAAAGAGTCCAAGCTTTTGGACCATTCAGCTAGGAAGGTCTATGCAGCTTCATCCTTGGGCCTTCATCAGGCAAGTTTGGCTGTCATCATGGCACACTTCTCTCACACCCTGCTTGGGTCGTTAGATGAAGTCCTCCTACATCTCCTCGTGGACATGCAGACCACGGTAAAGCAGGTCCGGGATCAGGGCTGAGCTGTTGCTAAACAGCAGTTTCAGACAGCCCTGGACATTGGGGATTCCTGTGCCCGTTTGATGGCTGCTACAGTTATCTCTCGTCGCAGGGCTTGGCTGAGTCTCTCCTCCTTTCCAGCAGATACTCAGCATAAACCAGCTGACATGCCCTTCCTCGGGACCGACTTATTCGGCCCAGGAGTGGCCGGTCACCTTCAGCACATTGAGGAGTTCAGTGCCACCTTGTATGCAACTTCTGCCTAGGGTTCTTCAGGTAAGAACCAGCAGAAGCCTTTTTGGCATTCTTCCCCTGTGGCTCAGCTGTCCTCCTTTCAGGTTGGACAGAATCACCAGCATCAGCAGCAGGCTCAAACTTGGCATCCTTGGTCCAAGCCCGGACCCCAACAGGCCCATTAAGGAGGTTGAGGTTCAGGTCCTGGAGCCTCCTCCTCCAAGCCTGCTCAGTGATGGGGCGGGGGCTGTCAACCCCTCTCCCGTCACCTCAGCTCTGGGTCCCCTTGTGGGGGGCCGGCTTAGCCACTTCCTTTCCGCCTGGTCTGTTGTCACTTTGGACAGGTGGGTTCTCTAAGTGGTTGGTCAGGGACTGCCTCTAGAATTCGAGCAGTGCCCACCGAGCCAAGCCCGTGCCCCTCGGGAGGAAGGAGTGTCCACTCAGACCCAGTCGGCTGTCAGAGATGACATCACTCAGCTCCTCCTGAAGCAGGCAGTAGCTCCAGTGGCAGACTCTCCAGCAGACCCAGGCTTTGTCTCCAGGTACTTCCTGGTGCCTAAGCGGACGGGGTGGCAGGTGCCCCATTCTAGATCTGCATGACCTGAATCAATCTCTCAGGTCATGCACCTTTCGGATGGTTACTCTATCCCAGATCATACCATCCTTGGAGCGAAACATGTGGTTCTGTTCACTGGATCTGCAGGACGGGTTCTTTCACATCCCATTCCGTCGGTCCCATCAGCGGTTCCTCCACTTCAGGGGTGAAGGAACCCTGTATGAGTTCCGAGCCATGCCGTTCGACCTGTCTTCGGCCCCACAGGTCTTCACCAAATGCATTGCAGTGGTAGTGGCCCATCTCAGGCGTCGGTGGGGGGGGTCAGGATTTATCCTTACCTTGACGATTGGCTCCTAGCAGGATCCATCCAACAGGAGGAGGAGAGGTCCAGGGAACCTGGCCATCCAGACCTGCTTCCAGCTCGGCCTCCTTATCAACGAGGCCAAGTCAGAATAAGTGCCATCTCAGGTGATGGGCTTCATCGGGGCAGAGCTCGACTCTTCTCAAGCCAGAGCTCGGCTCCCGGCGGACAGGACGGAGGTTCTTTCCTCCTTTGCCCATTTCTGGTTGGGCAATTGTGACCTGCCCAGGACTTTCTGCACCTTTTGGGTTACATGGCGGCATGCACCTCAGTGATTTGTTGGGCCCGGTTGCACATGCACCCCCTCTAGTGGGAGCTGGCTGCCCAGTGGACTCAGCACCATGGTCATTTCGACCAGCTGGTCACTGTAACCTAGAAGATGTGGGATGCTCTCCAATGGTGGACCACCCCAGACCGGTTACTGGAAGGGATCCCATTTTTCCGGCCAGAGCCGACGGTCGTCCTCACGACCGATGCCTCTTTCATGGGCTGGGGAGCCCACATGGGAGACGAAAGGGCCCATGGGCTCTGGACCCCCAAGGAGTCCCGATGCCACATCAACCTGTTGGAGCTCAGAGCAGTCAGACTGGCACTGTCAGCTTTCGCTCCTGAGCTCCGGGGTCAAGTGGTTCAAGTCCAGACGGACAATACCACAACCATGAACTACCTCAACAAACAGGATGACACACACTCCCGTTTGTGGAGGTGCTTCACATCTGGACCCTTGTGAGCCGGTTGGAGGCGGATCTCCTCGCCATCCATGTGGCAGGAGCCTGAAACCACCTGGCAGATACTCTCAGCCGCTTAGCTCAGACATCCCATGAGTGGTTTCTTCATCCAGAGGTAGCTTACAGCCTGTTCTCCCATTGGAGCAAGCCTTTGTTGGACCTGTTTGCCTCCAGGGAGAGCACCAAGCTGAGGCTGTCTCATGCTGGCCCCCTCCTCAGCAGGGCTCGCTGCAGAGGGATGCATTCTCAAGGCCGTGAACCCCAGGCCTCCTCTATGCCTTCCCTCCATTTCCCTTGATTCACAAGATGCTTCTCAAGGTGAGGAGAGACAAGGCAAAGGTGATCCTGGTAGCCCCAGATTCGCCAGTTATGGAATTCAGATCTCCTCAGCTGCAGGCCCCTGGAGCGGCATTGCACATGCCAGGACCTGATATCACTCAATCAGGGGAAGGTATTTCATCTGGACCTTCAATCCCTGTACCTCACAGCCTGGTAGCTGATCAGCTAGAGTTCCAGGCTTTGGGTCTTTCCGAAGATGTCTACACCATGGTGGAGGCATCCAGGAAGGAATCGACCAGGAAATGTTATGCCTTCAAATGGAAAAGGTTTTCCATTTGGTGTCAGGGCAAGGACCTGGACCCTCTGTCCTGTCCGGTGGCTAACATTCTCGACTACCTTTGGTCTGTCTCCAAAGGGGGTCTATGGTCATCGACCTGGCAGCCATATCTGTTTACCGGGTGCAGGCCGGTCAGCCAAAGTTGGCGCAGGAGACAGTGGTCGGGTGCTTTTTCAAAGGCCTGGATCACATATCCCCTCCGATGCGTGAACCTCCACCTCCATGGGATCTACTGCTGGTACTGGTAAAGCTTATGGGCAAGCCATTCGAACCCATGCATAAGTGTGAGTTGTCACACTTGTCGTGGAAGACTGCCTTCCTGGTGGCTATCACATCTGCCAGAAGGACAGAGGAGCTCCAGGTGCTTTCGGTGGACTCCCCTTATCTGGTCTTCCACAGGGACAAGGTTGTCCTATTCCCCTACCCAAAATTCCTTCCGAAGGTGGTGTTAGAGTTTAACCTTAACCAGGTGTTGACTCTGCCAGTATACTACCCTAATTACACCTTGGAGGCAAAGTACAGGCTCCATACTTTGGACCTGAGATGTGCTCTCTCCTACTATAAGGAGAGGACGGCGGAAATTCAGGGTGAGGTTCGCCAGCTGTTTGTCACCCACACTGAAGCAGCTTCTGGCAGACCTGCAGCAAAGTCTTTACTGAGGAAGAGGAGGGTAATGGGTCTGAACGGAGTACAAAGGGTGAGAATGGTGTAGAGATGGGCACAAATCCCTTTACACGAGAAAGAGTCCTGAAGGAACTGGAAGTAATAAGAGTTGATAAAGCAACGGGGCCAGATGAGGTGCACCCCAGGGTCCTTAAAGAACTAAGAGAGGTGGTGGCTGAACCTCTGGCTATCCTGTTTAGCCGATCACTGGATCGGGGAGGTACTCAAAGACTGGAGGATAGCAGATGTAGTCCCCTTATACAAAAGTGGGAACAAAGAGGAAGCGGGGAACTACAGACCAGTCAGCCTCACCTCGGTAGTGGGGAAGATCATGGAAGAACTACTGAAGGAGAGATTGGTGTAACATCTGGTTGTCAATGGACTACAGGACCCAAGGCAGCATGGTTTCACCAGGGGGAGGTCATGTCAGACCAACCTCATTGAATTTTTTGACTGGGTGACTAGGGAGGTGGATCGGGGAGGGCAGTGGACATGGCCTATCTGGACTTCAGTAAGGCCTTTGACACTGTGCCACATAGAAGACTATTGCACAAACTGGGGAATATGGGTGTGGGAAGGACAGTAGTGTGGTGGGTAGGTAACTGGCTGGGCGGCAGGACACAGAGGGTGGTGGTAAATGGCTGTCATGCCACAGAGGGAAGAGTGATCAGTGGGATACCACAGGGATCAGTGCTGGGACTGGTCCTATTCAATATCTTCATCAGTGACATTGCGCAGGACCTAGAAGGCAGAATTTCACTGTTCGCTGATGACACAAAGCTCTGTAACAGAGTAGACACACCAGAGGGTGTAGACAGAATGAGAAGGGACCTGCAGAAATTTGAAGAATGGCCAGGGGTTTGGCAGTTGAAATTCAATGCAGGGAAGTGCAAGATAATGCATATGGGGCACAAATACCCTGGCACAGTATATCAGTTGGGGGGTGAGGATATAGCATGCACCAAGCAGGAAAGGGATCTTGGGGTTATCATCTCTGATGACCTCAAGGCAGGGAAACAGTGTGACAAGGCAGCAGGTAAAGCAAATAGGATGCTGAGATGCATAGGCAGGGGCATCACCAGCAGGAAAAGGGAGGTCATAATTCCACTATACAAGACACTTGTGAGGCCCCACCTGGAGTACACTGTACAGTTCTGGAGACCTTACCTACGTAAGGACATAGACAGGGTAGAGAAGGTTCAGAGGAGGGCAACAAAGATGGTGCATGGATTGCATCACAAGTCCTATGAGGACAGGTTGAAGGAACTGAACATGTACTCCCTGGAGGAGAGGAGGGAGAGAGGGGATATGATAGAGACATACAAGTATCTTACAGGGAGGAACAGGGTGCAGGAATACACTATTTTTAAGCGAAAAAGATGTTCCAGGACTAGAGGGCATGGGATGAAGTTGGAGGAAGGACGATTCAGAGGAAACGTGAGGAAGAATTTCATCACAGGACGGGTGGTGGACAAGTGGAACACCCTGCCAGAGGAAGTGGTGGGGGCTGAAACAATCACGGGATTCAAGAATGCATGGGATAGACATAAAGGAATTCTGGAGGTCAGGGGTTAGGGGCAACAGACTTGTTGGAAAAATAAACTGAACTTACAAGCTCAAATGGGCAGACTGGGTGGGCCATAGGCCCTTATCTGCCGACACTGTCTGTGTATCTATGTATCTATGTATAAAGTGGACTATTGCAAAATGGATTACATCATGCATAGGTCTGTGTTATGAGTTGGCGGGCAAGGAGCCTCCCATAGGAATAAGAGCTGATTCTACCCGCCATACTGCTGCATCGGTGGCTGCTTCCAGTGACATGCCTATCCAGGAAATCTGCCGGGCTGCTAACTGGAAGTTAGCAAGCACCTTCATCACCCACTACCACATCGACCTTGAGTCACGCCGGGATGCTGGTTTTGGGGCCTCAGTTCTCCAATCTCGGTTCCCTAAGTAGTTGTGTGCACCTTGCCTCCCTTCTTCCGGAGAACTGCTAGGAGTCTGCCAAAGAGTGTGGATGAACAACATTTCCATGCTCCTAGAAAAACAGTTTACTCACCTGTAACAGTGGTTCTAGGAGTGGTATATTTTGTTCATCCACACGGACCCAACCGACCTCCCCAGCTGCGGACGCACACACCTGGCTTCCAGCAGGCTAAGATCTGGTGTCATGGGGCGGAGCCAAGGTATATGCCACCCGGGTGGGTGGGTGGAGCCAGCTTGTAGACTTCCGATATGATTTAAAGCAGAAGGGGACATGCCAAAGAGTGTGGATGAACAATATATACCACTCCTAGAACTACTGTTACAGGTGAGTAACCTGTTTTTGTGGTTGTTGTGCGAAATCACCTTTCGCGACAGAGTATTGAAATAACACTGCCAGTGTTCATGACAAGGGGTTCCAAAAAGCCCATGTTGAAAATTTGGTGCAAAAATATCAAAAAAATGCCTGAGTTATGTGCGGTTGTTGAAATTTTTCTATGCATGCTTGTAACTTCATCAGTTTTTAATATTTTCACTGCAAATTTTCAAAATTGCCATTTTTTTCACACCACCTCATGAACAGTACAGCTGTCATTTTTTATATCCTGCCCAAAACGTGTTTTCGTTACTGTGGCGCAGAATGGCTCATTCGCTGAGAAAAATCACCTTTTGAGACTGATTAATGAAATGACATTGCCAGTGTTCATGAGGTGGGGTCCCTAAAAGGCCATGTTGAAAATTTGATGAAAATTATCTTAAAAATGCCTGAGTTACGTGCATTCGTTGAATTTATTCTATGCATGCGCATAACTTTGCTACTTTTCAATCTTTTGACGCCAGATTTTCAGCATAGCCATTTTTTCACACCTCCTCATGAACAGTATAGCTGTCATTTTTCACATCCTGCCCAAAATGTGTCTTCGCACCTGTGATGCAGAATGACGTTGCAGTTGCTCATAATTACATTTTGCCTTGCATTTCACAATTTCTCTGCACTGGGGTACATGAGGTGGGGTAATAAGATGGCTATACTGACAGTTTGGGCACTGTTTGACACATGGAAGTGCAGGACCCAGAGGGCCCTGCTCTTCCACATCTACATACATATGCACATCTACGGAGGGACTGGAGAGCAGGGTCATTTGGACCCTGCACTCCCATAATAAAATAAGGATACTATTTTACTGTCTCAAGAAGTAAAGAAATTTATTGCAAAAAAACTCTGTTAATGCATCAGTTAGGGTTGATATCAGAGTGACAAAAGTCTGGAAATTTGGTGTTAGGGTTCACAACCCCACCACTCAACCCCCACCCTCCACACACCAACAGGGGTCAGAGTGTGCGTTGGGGTCATCGGGCCTAACTCTCACCCCATTCTCCTATACTGTACCATCTCAGCTTCCTTATACATGGAATGGGGTGAGAGTTAGGCCCAGTGACCCATAGGCACACCCCGACGCCTGTTAGTGTGTGGTGGGTGGTGGGGTGGGGGTGGTAGGATTGTGAACCCTAACACCAAATTTCCAGACTTTTGTCACTCTGATATCAACCCTAACTGATGCATTACCGGAGTTTGTTTGTAGTAAATATATAGGTCCTAGGTAAGTGGTGGTTGTCCTGTAAGTGTACGAGAGGGTCGGCGTTGGGGCTGGGGTGGTGCTGTTGAGAGGAACCGGACAGAGAAAAAGCTGTATGGAGAGAAAAAAAAAAGAAATGCTGCCTCCTTTACTTTTCTGATTTCACTTCACTAAACTTGTAGTAACAATATATGACAAAATTATTTCTTGTAGCTGCTTGTTGGCCTAATTGTTCCAAGCTGAGGACCCAAGCTCAGGTCTGGAGCCAGGATTGTTGCACATCTAACATCTGAGGTAGTGCTGAGCATCTGTCTTGAACTGCTCCCCTTGGTAGTCCAAGGGGATGAGTTACATGGGCAGAAATGCACAGCTCTGGATAGGGAAGGTGAAATCCTACCACCAGCTCCGCACAGGATGCTGACATGGGAAGCTGTGGCATCATACTGTATATCCAGTCCTGTGCTGGTGAGGGTCAGTTGTATTGTGGTGGGCCTGGTTCCAGACCACTTCTGACGGGCTGAAGAGGTCTCCCATCTCTGGCCTTGACCCAGTGGGGTGGGGTGGGGTGTGGTGGGACATAAGGAATGGAAAATAGGTGGATCTGTTATGTAAATCTTTTATTCTGTTTTAGATCAACTGTATATACCGCGCATCTTGACCTGGTCTGGCATGTCATTGTCTTGTCTGTTTGTATTGATTATAACCACTGTTCATTATTGTTTTTTTATTGTAAATCAATAAAAAGAATATTCAAAAATAAGTGGCAACAGCCATGGCACTTGGAACAGATTATTTCATTACATTTGCCTCACCTAGTTGAGGTATGGTATTGGAACCTCTGAGTGACCTAATGTCCATTCTGGTTGGAAAATTCTATCCAGCTGTCCCACTCTAACAAATCCTGAACTGTATAAAGTTTGAGTTCTAAGGCAGTGGGTAGGTGGGGGGGGGGGGCAGTGTTGACCACTCCGTTAGGTGTGGGATCCAGGGCTAGTGGAGGGGCTGAAGGAGAATGTGGCCCACCTTTTAAGGAGTAAAAAATATAAATTATGAAATGGATATAAAAATCAAGAAACTTGACTGGCCCAGGAGCTAGGAACCCAGTACTGATATCCCAGCACAACAGCACCGGAAAAAGATCCGTGACCTCGCTGACCTGTTTACATGAAGCAGGCACAGCAGTATCAATGCACCTCATTTCATGTATTTGTACTTAAAGGAGCACTACACCCTCACATATTGTAAATGCTGTCTGCTTTCTTGTCGCCAGTCAGCTCCATTTCGAAAGTTTTGGGGGATATAAACATTTGTTTTAGTTTACATTTACTATTTGCAGAAGTCCTCTGTAATATTCCTGGGTGTCACCATTTTTTTTATTATTAAAAATTTGTTCTTGGGAGATACAATAGCAGCAAGAAGATGTCACTGAGCCCATTTGTACAATGAATCTCATGCGGCAAGTCTAAATATCCTAAAAAAAAATCCTGTTCTACCACTGCAAAGAAGTTTTTGAAACTAATTGAATTAAATGCTGTGGTATGTCACACATTCTCCTGCTGTTTGTTTTCTTTTGTTATTCTAAATCAGCAGACAAGCATGCGGTAGAGACTTGTGGGTGCTGACACATCGTATCCTCACTGCTAATGCAGCTCCCAGGAACAACTGAGATTTCAACAATCAGAAAATGGAGGCACCCAGGATTGTTCTATGGGACTACTGCTAGCAGTAAAAAATAAATTAAAACAAATGTTTATACCCTTCAATTGCTGTAAAAATGTTCAATAATGTTCACTACTAAAATGGCGCAGGGGCTGTAGCAGAAGCCCTATGAAGGGAGACTAAAGGGCTTCAATAGGTACACCTTGGAAGAGAGGAGTGAGAGGGGGATATGACAGAGACCTTTAAATACATCACTTGGGTCAGTAAGGTACAGGAGGAAAGTAATTTTCAAAAGAAAAGGTGCTCAAGAACAAGCGGACATGCTATAAAGCTGCAGTGGGATAGACACAGGAGAGGTGTGAGGAAGTACTTCTTCACAGAAAGAGTGGTGGATTCCTTGAACAATCTTCCAGTAGATGTGGTAGGGCTGAAAACAGTGGTGGGTTCAACAGTGCATAGGATATTCACAAAAGAATCATAGTGGAAAGGAAGGGGGGGGGTGAGAAAGAGCTGTAGCTTTAGATCTGCAGTGAGAATTTAGGTAGTGAAAATGGGCAGACTGGGTGGCTAAGAGGTCCTCATCTCCCATAAAAATCTGTGTGTCTGTGTTTCTTTTTTTTTTTTTTATCACAACTCTATTTTCGCCTTACTGCATCCAGCCACAGACCCTACCTGCCGGGAGAGCACCAGGCTCACTCACATGATGGGCAATCCTGTACGGCCGTCGCCAGTCCACTGGAGGGCCTCCTCATACCCTGCCTAGCCAGACCAACCCTGGACCCCCCCCCCAGTGTGATTCCATGTGAGTCCTCCCGGTGAGGCAGGGTGCAGCCAACAAGCTGCACGGTCGCACCCAGCCATTTTCCACCTAGTTTTTTTGAGCCCATTGGAGCACGAACGTGCAATGACATCCAGGCACAACATGCTGACATCCACCGTGCCCCCCCCCACATGTCCACTGGCATGTAGTGCCTCTGGGCATGCCCAGGGGCCGCTACAGCGCTGTGGGATTCCCTAGGATCAGGAGAGCAGTCTACGGACGCTCGATCCTGATCCTCCCCTCCAACCCACCAACGACCCGACTCCGTTCCCAAACCCAGGTCACCGGCGTAACACGAGGTGTGGCGTCCAGCACTTCAACCCTCAGTGCCATCAGGCCGGCCAGTGTCTGTGTTTCTTTTTTTGGGCCGGTACCCATCTCTGCCCAATCAGGCAGAGGCTTCTCAGCCTTTGCCCCCTCTCACCACCCCCGAGCCCAGTCTTACCCCGCTGGGCTGGCGCCCCCTCCCCAGTACATTCAGTCTCAAGTCCTGGCTTACCCCCCAGGATGGGGCCATGGGAGCAGAACCCCACCTCGGTGGACCTTTCATGCAGCAGGAGTGGCAGCGGAGGTGGGAGCGTCATCCACGGGGCCAGATTTTGTGGATGCTGATGCTCCCTGTAGGCGGGACATGCAGTGAAGTTAACGGGTATTCCTGACATCTGTCCCACCTCCCATGATGTATAGCTTGGGTACCTGTGGCTCCCCGCCTCTGCCAGGGGCAGCTAACATACTGAATGCCCCCGAGAAGGAGAGTCACCAGATGGCACTCAATCCTTTTCTGCCATGGCTGGCCCTCCGACTCCCTGGTCCTTTCTTGAACCTGGGTCCTTGGCATCATGAGCGGACGTCCTGTCACTGCGCCGATGGGCCGGCGTGTGTCTATGTTCCTGATGTGTTTAAGGAGCTGAGGAGGCTAACAGTCTATGAGTTGTTCCTATATTCTAAAGGTAATATTTCAGTTCTCCCCCATTTGTTATGTATTTGTCCAAATTCGTGTTAACTTGTTCTTTTATGCTGCCTATTATTATTTCTTGTGGCACGCCATTCCATAAATTGATTATATAGTGAACATTTTTCTCTTGTCATTTCAAAATGTTTTCTGATTAACCTGTTATGGATGGCCTCTAGTTTTTGAGTTTATATCTTTGAATTTGAAGTTGAGCTAGTTAAGCAAATATGGATCCTTGATTATATCACGATATAACAAAATATCTCCCCCTTTTCTTCATGAGTCCAATGGAAATATATGTAACCTCTCCAGCCTCTCCTTATATGTCAGGTCTTTAATGTCCGATATTATTTGGGTTGTCCTTCGTTGGACCTTTTCTCTCCATCAATCTCTTTGGGTATGGAGGCTACATCTGGCTGCCATAATCCAATAAGGGTCTTATATAAGGGAAAGGTGAAATTGTTTAACCAGGAAAGGCAGACTAAGCCAGAGCTTGTTTCCAGGTGTGACTTGGGAGCACAAGGAAGTTAAGTGACTTGCTCAGAGTCACACAGTATATAAGACTGATATATGGGCATTATAACTTCTGCTTTGTGGCTTTTTATATTCCGTTTGATTGTTCCTAATACCCTATTTGCTTTTGACACAGCTGCAGTTTGGTGATCTTTGAAATCCAGGGTATTATTAACAAAGATTCCCAAGTCCTTGTCTTTGTCACTGACATTGAACTTTGGAGCACTGTAGGAGGGCAGAGATAGTCCTACTACACAAAGTGGTAGTAGGGAGGAGGCTGGCAATTACAGGCCAGTCATTTCTATGTTTCTATAATACTAACCTACATAATATGTATTGTTATGGAATATGATTTTTTCCCAGATGTAGTACACAGCATTTCTCCAAATTAAATGTCATGCCCCATTTGTAGACCCAAATTGTGGTTTTGTCTAGGTAGGATTGGATACTGTTTATATGTTCATTATTGTCACTAGGTCACTTAAGTGTGGTATCTGCATATTTTGTTACTCAGTTCATTATATTTTGCTTAAATCTGCAATAAATATCTGAAATATGAAATGACCTAATACCAATCCCTGTGTCACTCTACATGTTGCCCTACCCTCCTCAGATAGATAACCATTCACCAGTACCATTTGTGTGCAGTCTGTTAACCAATTTGCAATCCATCATATCAAGTGATTATTTATATTTAGTTTTGATAGATCTTTGGGGGTATCTCAGTCATCAGGTAACACTGTATGATATATGATATATGATAATGTATATATCTGATATAAATATATGATTAGAAAAGCAAAAAAGAGTTGGGAAGTAAATCTAGCCAAAAATGCTAGTAAGGATAACAGCAAGACGTTCTATTCAGATGTTAATTCCTATAAGAAACCTACTTGTCAGGTTGGACCCTTATTAAATAACTCAAAACTTTGTTATAATCCATTAGATATGGCGAACATTTTAAATCAAAAATGTTGTGATGTATTTAGTCCCAAATCAGCTCTAATCGATATTTCAGTTAATGTAAATAATGAATCTTTGATTACAATGACTGATAACACTGTACTGGCTAAAATTAAAGCACTAAAAAATAAATATTCACCAGGTCCAGATAACATTAGTGGTCATTTACTATATTTACTCGCTGACTATTTATCTCATCCTTTATGTCTATTTTTTGAACAATGTCTTAAGCATCATTTTGTACCTAATGAATGGAAGTCCGCCCATGTTATCCCTATATACAAGAAAGGACCTCGTTCAAATTGGGAAAATTACCAACCTATTAGTTTGACATCATCTATCTGTAAAGTACTTGAAAATATAATCAAAGACCTTATAAGTGATACATTAAACACCATCGATATAGAACAGCATGGGTTTAAAAAGGGTAGAGGGTGCCTTAGTAACTTGATGTGTTTTTATGAAAATGTTAGTAGAAGTATTGACCAAGGCATCCCTTGGGATATCATATATTTGGATTTTAGTAAAGCCTTTGATGTGATGGCTTATCATTCATTAATAGTCAAACTACTTGATACTAATATCAACAAATATATTATTGCATGGATTAAAAATTGGCTGGATAGGGGAACACAAAGGGTATTAATTAATGGTCACCTGTCTAACTCTCGATCTGTTAGCAGTGGTGTCCCACAAGGATCAGTCCTGGGCCCCTGCTTATTTTTGATATTTATTGCTGATTTAACAAAGAATTGTAAGTCTGCTACAGTTAAATATGCGGATGATGTGAAACTTAGTAGGACTTGTAGCACTAATGATCACACATCTATCATTCAGCAGGATCTTAATAATATATCAGATTGGGTTAATACCTGGGGTATGCATTTGAATCCATTAAGATGTAAGGTGATGCACGTTGGCCAAAATAACTCTTTGGCCACATATATGTTAAATGGGTATCCATTATAAACTACTACAGATGAAAGAGACTTGGGCATCCATATATCAAATGACCTAGGATACAATAAACAAATTAATGAGGCAATTCATAAAACAAATCAGACTGTATGGTCTATTAAGAGAAATATCAAATCAAGGAACTTAAAGATTATGTTACCACTATATAGAGCCTATGCTAGACCACATCTAGAGTATTCATCGCAATAATGGAATCCTTAACAAAAAGAATGAGATAGCATCCCTTGAAAAAATTCAGAGAAGATTCACCAAAAATATAAAAGTGTTTTCTAACATTCCATATGAACAACATTTAGAAAAATTAAATCTCATGCCCCATCCTTCAGACATCTTCGTGAAGATTTAATTTATGTGTTTGATATTGTCAATGACCCATATCTATTTAATCAAATGGGATTTGAATTTAAAAACAAAATACATAACACTAGAGTTCACCCACTACAGATTATTAGAACTCAATTTTTTTCGTGTTCCAAGGAAATATTACTACACCCAGAGAATTATTAATCCGTGGAAAAAATTACCATCTGATATTGTTACTAGTAATAAAAATATTTTTAAATATCGCCTTGACAATTTTTTCTTAAAAAAATAATTTGGGGTATTATAATTGAGAAGGTGCAGTCATGGGCTCTACAGCCTTCTTTGCACTATATTACCTAGTATGAAACCTTCGCCGTCAGTGAAGGGTAATCCACACAGAAGATTTTCATCAGTACAGCTGGGGCGCCTACGCTGTCGACATCCACCCACATCATCAACCCTATATAGGTGTGGGTGGCCCCATGCCTCCTCAGTTCTTTCCTACTGTTGACTTGCAAGCACAGTCTCCGCAGAAGCTTTGTCGCAGTGTTTGCGCCTTTTTCGGTCTATGGCTGCTTTTTTCCTACAACCCTTACCTAAATCTCTTTTTAGAGATTTCTTTTTGTTTATGTTGAGAGTTAATTCTTCTTCTCTTTTCTGTTGCTGTGGAAAGAAGATTGCCGCTACAGACAGACACTGTTTGTGTCTGCTGTCTTGGGCCTGACCACAATGTCTCCGACTGTGGGCTCTGCCAGAAGTTTAATCAAACCACCCTCAGGCGATGCAGGAAGGCTCTAAAACAATTAATGGAACAACAAGCAGCCAGCTTCAGACAGGGGTCCTCCGGGGCCCTGGCCACTCAGTTTTCCACTGGATCTTCTGGATCCAAGGCCCAAGACAGGTCCTCGGGGAAAAGTCACAAAAAACACTGAGATTGTGACCGCTCCTCCCCAGCTGCAATCCCGTTCCCTGTCAGCCTCTTCTTTGGGGGGCTCTTCATCAGCAGCAACTGCCACAACAAAGAGACCAATTGTCCAGGTCTCTGTTGCTACCAGACCCACACCAAAAGCTCCGCTGCCTGACTCACAGGGCGCTAAGCCATCGACCTCGGTTTCATCAGCCCATCCACCATCGACGATGGGCACGTCATCAGTGACGACTCCAGAGACCTGTCCCTTCCTCTCTGAGGGCTACAGGTTCGTTGGGCTCCCAGGACGCAGGGTCATTGGCTGCTATGCTGTTTAACCCCCCCCACCATCGATGACTACGATGGATCTGAACGAAGTACTCATTAAGTTTACTAATGTAAGCGGCCCGGTGGCGCTGAGGGTTGAAGCACTGGATGCCACACCTCGTGCCACACTGGCAACCCAGGTTCGGAGAGGGACTGGGGGAGCCGGGGTTCGGCAGGGGAGGGAGAGGATTGAGCATCCGGAGGACTGCTCTCCTCTCCCTGGGGAGGGATCCTGGGGCTTAGTGCCCTCATGACCCCTGATGGAGATTGGGGGTGTACTGCAGGATCACAGCCAGAACATTGGGGTGGGAGTGCGGCAGACGTCATCAGGGCAGCCGTGCATGGAAGTCATTGCATGTCACACTCACGGGGGAAAACCTACAAAGCAGAAAATCCTCCTCCAGCCAGGTGAGATGACAGCGAACTTCTGGGGTTGGATGCTCCACATGCCCAACACCGGCCACAAGCCATCTCTACCCCCCGGGATCCTTGACCTTCTCGTCTGGAGTCAGGAGAGGTGGGGATCCTGAAACTGATGTCCTGTCGGTGGAATGGTTCAGGTGGACAGTTAGAAGCAGACATCGAGTGAGTTAACCCAAAGGATGCCCCAGTCTGGTAGGTGCAGAAAAATAATCTACAAAAAAAAAGTTTACTAATGTAACAGTTCAGCAGCTGGGTGCCCTCAATAGGCCCTCTTTGCTGGCACCATCACCAGCAGCTGTGTCGTTGACACCTGTTCGTCGACCCTGGGAGGCTAATCGTGGTCCGACGTCCCATCTGACGCCTGACCCAGGCGAGGAGATCGACGTCGAGTAGGAGTACCATTCTGATCTCATCCTCCCTGATGACATGGAGGATGAAGAGGAAGAGGAAGAAATCCTTATCTCTGATAAGTCCACTGCCTTTTCTATCAGTGAGGACTCAGTCAAGCATACTCCAACATCTCCTCTTGAGGATTCCACCTTCTTCAATATCATGAAACAGTTGTCTGCCACAATGGGCTTCCAGACTGAGGAGGAGGATATCACCAGGAAAGACCTGGTGGACTTCCAGAAGTTTCCTGAATCTCCCCGTAAGATTAGTCATCCTATGCTGTCAGCCCGGAAAAATGCTACTACAGCAGCCTGGCACAGTCCAGACGTGATACCAGCTGTGCCACGCAGGGCAGACGAGCTTTACAATGCCCCTCAGGGCCTTCCTTACTTTGCTGCCCAGGCCAAAACTGACTCTGTGACTCTGTGGTCATCAAGGCAGCCCACAACAGATCTAAGGTGCCTAAGCCACTTAGCTCCCTTCCCCCAGACAAGGAATCCCATAGGATTGACCTGTGGGATAAAAGAGTTTACGCCTCCTCTACTTTGGGCCTAAGGATTGTAAACTACCTGTCACATATGGTTAAATTCCAGAATGCCAGCTGGAGAAAGGGCAAAGCCACTGCTCAAGGCCTTCCAGATGGTTCCCAGAAGCAGGAATTGCTCCAGTGTTTGCAAACTGCGGAAGATGTCAGTAATCTCCTCAGGGCCCTATATAACATGGCTGACACATTGGCCAGGGCAGCTGCCACAGGCATATGCCTTTGTAGGCACCCACGACTTAGGGTCTCTGGATTTGCAGCTGATGTGCTAAATAAGGTGCTTAATGCCCTTTTCAGTGGCACCAAGGTCTTCGGCCCTGATGTCCAGGACCTCATTAATGATCTGCAGGCCTCTGGCACAGCCATCAAGTCTGTGCAGTCTCTCTGTCACACTCAGCCCTGTGGTAGAGGGTGGTCTACTTTTCGGAGACAGGCCAGTAGGCCAGGCTTGGGTCTTCGCATGCAGGGAAAGTGCAGAGCTCAGTCTTCCTTGCCCATCTCCTCCAATACTGGAGTGGCGGCTAAGCGTCCCAGAAATGATGGACCAGCCTCCACAGCTGGTCCCACCTCAGCTTGACTCCTTGCCAGACCCCCCCCTTCTCTGGTCCAGACCCAGGAAGTGGCAGTTGGAAGATGATTCTCCCTCCATCTGAATCAGTGGAGAACCATAACTTCAGATGCTAGGTTCCTGCAGATCATAGAGAGCGGTCACACTCTGGAGCTCATCCAACAACCTCCAGATCCCCCTTCACCACCCTCAAACTATCCCCTGGCCCACTTGTCTGTTCTCCGGGAGAAGGTATAGTCTCTTATGCACAAGCAGGCAATCGAATTGATGCCAAGGTGTCAGAGAAACCAGGGGTTCTAGTACAGGTTCTTCCAGGTCCCTAAAAAGACCAGAGGTCTAAGACCCATCTTATATCCCAAGGACCTCAGTCTCTTTGTCCAGTACAAAAAGTTCCAGATGGTAACTTCGCCAGGCCTCATGCCCCTCCTCAAGACCGGGGACTGGCTTGTGACAGGGTTGTATAAAACACTGTCTCATTTGTTATGTAGAAAGATTTGTTATGTAGAAAGAGTTAAACGCAAAGATCTGTTTTATTCTCTTCTGTTCTGTCTCTTGTCTGACTGCACAGTCAACTTTTCTTGTGAGACCTAGGAACTGGCCACTCCGACGGTCTCACTCTTCCACCTTCCCGCTGCCTCTCTGCCTTCACTTGCTGTTTCTATCTTTTCTTCCCCCTTGCATATCTGAAGTTATAAAATATGTGTGAATCTTTATGTGAAACTAGGATCCCTTGGTTTGAAAATGTATGTAGTTATATTGTTGAAATGATTGCAAAATACTATTTGGAACTTAGGGGGTTAACCTGGAATGCAACGCTGGCTCTTTTGCAGGGCTGTTAACAGGAGGCCAGTTCTGGGACGACATGTACTGTTTTGTTGCACCTGCAAGGAAGGAAACTGACAAGGACATTTTCTGAAAAACAGAATGTTCTCTTAACAAGCTCCTAGCAAAGACTTATAAAAAGTGCTGCAGTACTTCTGTTGGAGAGAGAGAGAGACTGAAACATGGAATTAGAGATATCCTCAGATGAAGGACTTTGTTTTCTGGATTTATAGTGCCTTTGTTTACTACTACTAGTTAATACTGAAAAATTTTATCTTTTATTTTACTATTATTAGAAATAATAAAACGCTACTTGCAAATTTTATACCTGCTCCTGGTCTTCCTATGCTTCCTGACCTGTGCCTCAACGACATGGCTCTGTTCTCTGGATGCAGGACGCTTACCTGCACATTTTGGTCATTCCTCCCCACAGAAGGTTTCTTCATTTTGTCTTTCAGGGCAAGCATTACCAGTTCAAGGAGCTGCCCTTTGGCTTATTCTCTACGCTGCGTGTCTTTACCAAATGCTTTTAGCAACTCTCAGAAGAGAGGGGATGGTATGTCTTCCCCTATCTAGATGATTGGCTTCTCAAGGCCCCATCCAGGGAACAGCTCCTGCTGACTCTGGAGCACACTTTCCAGCTCTTCCACTCTCTGGGCATAATGGTCAGTCTGCCCAAGTCTGTTCTAGTACCATCCCAAAGACTGCAATACATAGGGGTGGTCCTGGACTCTGAGCAGGGGAAGGCCGTCTTACCCCAAAACAGGGCGGAATGCCTTATAGCCTTGGCTTAAGAAGTTGCTCAGAGTCAGCACATTCCTGCCAGACTGTACCTAAGACTATTGGGTCTACAAGACAGCATGGGTTTACAAAAGAAAGGTCCTGTCAAACTAATCTCATAGATTTCTTTGACTGGGTAACCAGAGTGGTGGACCAAGGGGGAGCAGTTGATGTCGCCTACCTTGACTTCAGCAAAGCTTTTAATACTGTTCCACATAGGAGAATGATTAATAAGCTGGGTTGGCTCGGGGTGGGTCAGAAGTTGGTCAACTGGGTGGCTAACTGGTTGGCGGGCAGAAAACAGAGAGTGGTGATAAACGGTACACAGTCAGAAGAGATGCAAGTCACAAGTGGGGTACCCTGCCAGAGGAAGTGGTGGGGGCTGAAACAATCACGGGATTTAAGAATGCATGGGATAGACATAAAGGAATTCTGGAGATGGGGTAAGGGGCAACAGACTTCTAGGAAAACATAAACTGAACTTACAAGCTCAAATGGGCAGAGTGGGTGGGCCATAGGCCCTTATCTGCCGACACTGTCTATGTATCTGTGTACCTCAGGGATCAGTCCTGGGGCCAGTTCTCTTCAATATCTTCATCAGTGACATTGCAGATGGACTGGAGGGTAAGGTTTGTCTGTTTGCAGATGACACCAGGATCTACAACAGAGCAGATGATCCAGATGGGGTGGGCAGAATGAAAAGAGATCTGTATAAACTAGCAAAATGGTCGGAAGAGTGGCAAATGTGGTTTAATGTAAAGAAGTGCAAGGTCATGCACATAGGGAAGACAAACCCTGAAGCCACCTATAGGCTGGGAGGGGAGTTGCCTGCAGTCACAAAGGAAAAAAGAGACTTGGACGTCATCATCACCGATGACCTGAAATCATCCAAGCAGTCCTCTATAGCAGTAGGTAAGGCTAGGGGGATGTTAGGGTGTATTAGTAGGGGTGTCACAAGTCGGAAGAGGGAGGTAATAATCTCTCTTTACAAAACACTGGTTAGACTCCATCTGGAGTACTGCGTGCAGTACTGGAGGCCACACCTTCACAAGGACATTAACCAAATTGAGGCGGTCCAGAGAAGGGCAACCAAAATGGTGCAGGGACTGCATCAGAAAACATATGAGGACAGATTAACGGAGCTCAATATGTATACTGTAGAGCAAAGGAGGGAGAGAGGTGATCTGATTGAAACATTCACATTAACAAGGTGAAAGACATGTTTCAGTATAAGAAAATTAGCAGGACAAGAGGACACAGCATGAGATTAGAGGGAGGCCGATTAAGGGGGAATGAGAGGAAATTCTTTTTCTCAGAAAGGGTGGTGGATACATGGAACTGTCTACCTCAGGAAGTGGTGGCTATGAATACAGTGCAGGGCTTCAAACAGGCATGGGATAGGCATAAGGGAGCAATACAGATGAGTATGAATAGATAGGCCATTGACAGAGCAAAGGGCAATGGCACATTTATAAGGTAGAAAAAGAAATGGGCAGACTGGATGGGCCTTGCGGTTCTTATCTGCCATCAACTTCTATGTTTCTAATGGCAGCAGCCATTCCCACCGTCCCACTGGCCAGACTTCGCATGTGCACCCTTCAGTGGACCCTCAGAGTGCAATGGGACCAGCGCATGGATGAGTTGGACCGACAAGTCCTGGTCTCCTCCCCATTTCGCAAAGTACTGCAGTGGTTGGTGGACCCCTTGAATCTTCTTCAAGAGGTTCCTTTCCAGATTTCCTCCCCGCATCAGATTCTAACCACGGATGCTTCGGGTCTAGGCTGGGAAGCACACCTGGGTCCCTTTCAAACTCAGGGCTCCTGGTTTCAGTGGGAAGTCATCCTACATATCAGTGTCCTGGAGAGGAGAGCGGTGCTCTGTGCCATGCAGGCTTTTCAGGAGCATCTTGCTCCAGGCCAACTGCTGGTGCAGTCGGATAATGTAAGTGTAGTCTACTACATCAACAGGCAGGGTAGGACTCACTCATACCCCCTTTAGAGGAAGGCCATGCAAATGTGGTATTGGGCACTGGAACACAATCTGAAACTCTCTGCGGTCCACATGCCTGGTGTCCTAAACACCCTGACGGACAGTCTCAGCAGGACTCAGTCCAGCATGCATGAATGGGAGCTTCTCTAATCTGTAGAAGATCATCTGTTTGACAAATGGGGTTGTCCAGCGTTGGAACTTTTTGCATTCGCACTCCACTCATAACTTCCTAATTTCTGCTCACTAGATATAGGACCTGGAGTTTTCTGGTGAGGCACGTTGTCCCTCTCTTGGAGCGAGAAATTTCTGTAAGCATTCCCTCACTTTCCACTAATACAGAGGGTGCTGATCAAGCTACAGATGGAGGGGGCCAGCATGATTCTGGCAGCTCCATTCTGGCCTTGCCAGATATGATTCCCTTTGCTTCAGCAACTGGCGGGGGAACCTCTGGTCCCTCTGCCTCTCAATCAATCAAAGTCTTTATTTAACCAGGTGATCACCGTTGAGCAAGCTCATTTTCGAGGTGGACCTGGGTTTGTTAACAAGGAACAAGGGACAACATACGTGGGATACAACACACAAGAAAATAGTAATAATACAAATAAAGTGAGATACAATAATACAGTATTACAAAGTATCAGCAGGTAGCATTGACAGTAGTATATGTTTGGAACAGAAGATCCAGCTAGTTTTGGGTAGGACACAATTTTTCATAAAAGTAAAGAAATATACATATCAGGTGCACCGAACACAAACAAAACCTAATATAAAAAGATATATACTGATACGGTATGGAGAATTTAGAGCTGGAACTAGGGTCAAAGGAATGTGGAAGGGACAGATATGGGGTAGAAAAAGGGGAGAGGGAAGAGTCGATTATAGATGGGATCAGTCTTTTAACAGTAGTAATTAGAGTGTGCTTGGACTTATAGGGTCACTATTTAGGGTAGACAGGCACAGGACTCATTATGATGTAGATATAGAGATTTAAAAGCTGCTAGACTGATGGGGTGAGTTAATTTCAAAGTTTTTGCAGCTTGTTCCACAGTTGAGGGAGCACAAAGCTGATGGCTGCTCTGCCAATGCGTGATTTTGCTTTGTAAACATAAAGGTAGATATGAGGTGCTTCTCAGGGCATACTTCCCCAGAGTGCAAAAAGGTAAACAGACAGAGATATACTGGGGCAGTTTATTTGAGATAGCTTTGGTATGTCCAAACCGCAGCATTTTTTGCCGCCTGTAAGCAAGTGATGACCATCCCACTGCCATGTACAATGCACAGTGGTGGGTTGAGTATGGAAGACCCCTGATAAATCTTATGGCTCTGTGATAAAGCGTATCGAGTTTGGCTAGGGTACCTGCAGGTCCCTGACTATATAGCAAATCTGCATAATCCAATAGGGAAAGAAAGGTAGTTTGAACCAGTTTCAGTTTAGCGTCTCTTGTGAGGAGATTATTAATCCTAAAGAACAGACCAAGTCTTTGCCTAAGTTTCTTTGCCAGTTCTTCAAAGTGATCTGTGAAAGTAAGTCTATGGTGTAACCAGACCCCCAGGTACTCAAACTTTGGTACGTAGTCCAACTGCTCACCTAGAATGGTAGTGATCTGTGGGAGTGTCCCAGCGATTGCAGGATTTATTGCATTTTGAAGGGGCGAGAGGAACATTGCTTTGTTTTTTTTTTTGCATTTAAGAGCAGTTTCTGGTTTATAAGCTGATGTTGCAACAGATTAAATTAATTTTGAAGGGCTTTACAGGCCACTTCAGGTGTGGGGCTACTAGCATAGAGTACCGTATCATCCGCGAATAAGTGTATTTGTGCTTCTTTGATGGGGGCATCTATGTTGTTAATATAAATGGTGAAGAGCAGGGGACCAAGAATGGAACCTTGCGGTATACCCCTCAATAGGGGTTTTGGTGGAGAAACTTCCCCTTCTGCTTTTACTTGTTGAAGTCATCCTGAGAGGTAGTTGGAGAACCATTTAAGGATAGGGAATCCAAACCAATGTTCTGGAGGGACGACAGAAGCAGTCTGTGATCAACGGTATCGAACGCCTTGCTTAGGTCCAAGAAAACTGCGGAAAGTTTTTTTTTGTCTAATTCAAGCTGCCAGTCATTTATCACCTTGGCTAGAGCAGAGATTGCGCTGTGCTGTGCTCTAAAACCGGATTGTAACGGGTTGAGCAATTTTTCTGATTCCAGGTACTTCCGAAGCTGGGAGTTAACTATTTTCTTCAACATCTTTGACAGGATTGGAAGTAGGAAGATTGGCCTGTAGTTATTGAGGTCACTAGGATCTCCTGACTTAAAGGGACCACAAGTGCATTTTTCCAAATGGGCGGTAGGTCACCCTGGGACAAGAATAAGTTGAAGAGATGAGTAATTGGGACTGTGAGGACACGGTAGCCGACCTTTAAGAAGTACGGGTCAATGCGGTCGGCCCCAGCATTTTTCCTAGTGTCCAGCTGAAGGAGAAGATCTTCGACTTCTTTCAGGGAGGTAGGCTGCAGAGAGAAGGATGGACTGGGGGATGGGTTTTTCTTGTGTATCCAGTCTAAGTTGTTGGCGGAGGATATTCGCGGGAGAGGAGTCAAAGGCTAGCCCTGCAGTGGCAAAATGATTATTGAGTGCATCGAGGATAGACGGTCTATCGGAGATGACAGTATTGTCGATCAATAATTTAGTAGGTAGGGAATTTGCAGTGGTGTGACCTTCAGTGTCTTTGATAGTCTTCCAGAATTTGGAGGCATTTCTTGAGGAGCTTTCCAGATGAGAGTGGTACAAATTAGCTTTGGCTTCTCTGACCATTTTGGTATAGAGGTTCCTTGCACTCCGGAAAGAATTCCAGTCATTTATTAAATTAGTTTTCCTAGCAGTTCTCCAGAGTACATCCCTACTCTGTAAAGCATCTTTCAGGTCTTCTGTAAACCACCAACAGGATTTGTTTCTGGCACAAACTTTTACTATGGGAGCATACTTGTTGGGAGCCCCTAGCACAATTTCTGACAAAATATCATAAGCCGTAGTCAGGGACTTGGCTAGATAGAAGTCCTGCCATCGCATGGAGTCTCTTAGGTCTGATATATACCCATGGAGATCAAAGTTGTGTATGCATCTTTTAAAGGAGAATTTTGGTGCAGTTGTGGATTTAAGAGTGGATCTTAACACACGCGATGAAGCAGTGGTCGCTAATATCAGAGAAAAAGCCAACAGCATGGGAGAATAAATGGGGTTTGTTAACTAAAATGATATCCAAGAGAGTACTGTTATTAGGGTTGAGCTTGTTAGGATGAGTAGATTCGTTTATTAGCTGTGACAACCCAAGGGAATCACAGAACATTTTAAGTGGGGTGGATGCACTGGAGAGCCAGTCTAAGCTGAAGTCCCCTAGTATGATACACTCTGAAGATGCCGAACCCAGGATGTTTTTGAGATGTTTTAACAACTATAGTCCAGCTGATGGGGGTCTGCAGCATCCTATTATACATAATGAGATACAATGCAGATGCAATTTCAATCTTTAATGACAAGCTTTCGAATTCTTTTGGGACAGAGGTTGAGTCAATTATGGAGGCAGGGAATGTATCCTTGATGTAAATAGCTACCCCACCACCTCTGGTTTGCCTGTCGGCTCTGAACAAAGAGCAGGATGGGATGTTAACTTCGTTGTTACTGGTTGCTGGTCGGAGCCAGGACTCCGTAATCACCTGAACATCTGGAGCAGTATGACATACCCAGGCCTGAACAGAAGTGATTTTTTTAATAGGCTACATACATTAACATGCAGAATGTAAGCCCTTGAGGCTTTGTAGCTCTGCTGGGAATTCCAGGGTGCCAGAGGCCTGCATTAAGCTCAACATTTCCTGAGCATAGTAAAAGCAGGAACAAGACTTTCCTGCAGAGTCCTAGGAGAAGTGTGGGTGGCTGGGTCTTCTTTCGGTTACGTGATTTGTCTGCGGCAGTATAGGGAGTTCTGAGGCTAGTTCCCAGCTTACCTGATGTTGCATACAATAATACCCTAACCGAGAGAGTCAATGGGAGTAGGGGGGAGTATGCAGAAGGTGGTGTAGCCCTGTGAGCTGGCTCTAGGAGAGTTCCTGTATGCCGGTGCAGGTGAAGGACCAGCAGCAGGCTAGGGGAAGTTAGAGCACATACCAGTTCTTCTACTTGATAGGAAAAGTCTCAGTTGGACAATGTAAAAAGAGAGCAATTCTCCACTCTAGGAGTTATTTTTTGATTTATGTTCGGGTCCAATACATATAAGATGAGCAGAGACAAGCATAGAAGCAGGTAATATGCCCTCATTATGAGACTATCACCCAGTGGGCACTACAAGTGCGGGCAAGAGAAGGGATTCTCAATGGAGGAGAATTTCTTAATCCCTGCAAAATACTACAATAGGCAATGGAGCCTGAAGCAGTAATCCTTAAGTACAGCTCCTATTCAGGCTAATAAGAAAAGAGTTCACCTGACTATAGAGTAGTACTAGGGGCAGAGAGGCTTTGAAGCAAATTTCTTAACTACTACTCTGGAGCAGACTAAGTACTAGAGAGATCACCTGACCTAAATCAACTGCTTTAGCAAGACAGGATATGCTAGTCAGCAATAAGCCAACCTAAAGTACCAAAATGGTATGCCTCAGCAAGACAGAATGAGATAAAGCTGCTAGAAGGCTTAGTTGCGAAAAGGGGACAGGAGGAATTGCAGTTGTTGACAGTAAGTAACAAAATTGAAACATCAGATAGGTGGTAGGAGAGCTGTGCATTTAAAGGAGGCCTGGGAGGGGGAGGGGGGTGGAACGAAAAATCAAGGGGAAGTTTGCAGGCCTAGCACTGAATCAGTTCACATACAGTTGGAGAGAAACTGCAGCAGTGGGTGAATGGTAAGTTACTTTATGCAGGCCGAGAAGAACAGGCTGAATTAAAATATATAAATTAGAAGCCGAGTACAGGGATGCAGGCTTACATTAAGCCACACGTCTCGGGTGCTCCTGTCTCAGGTCAGTGAGACCAGCCAATCAGGGAGCTCTACTCAGGCGTGGAGCCAATAGCGCTACCCTGAGAAGGCACTGAAATTGAAAACAGCAAATTGCAAGTGATGATCCGGTTCTGCATTCACACAGCCCAGAGAAATGCTGGCAATTTTTCAAGCATCGTACCTTATCTATCTCTTTGGGGGGTGGGTGCATTAGGCTGCTTGCACCATAGAGGTGCTATGGCTGGATCGTGACCTCTACCATGGGGGCAAGTGGCAGCTGTAAGGAAGGAGACAGCAGATTAAATAGGAACAGATGGGAGGGTGTCTAAACAGAGACACACAAAGAGAGCTGAGCACCAACTTCAAAGACAAGTCTGTTGGCGGTCTCAGACAGAGGCAAGGTGCCGTCTAACTAGGGAATCCAAAACAATCACATAAGAACAGACTGATGGGGGAGGGCAGGAGAGACAGAACAGAGTCAGAGGAGGACATGGGGACAAAGGAAGGTGATTAAGAATGAAAGTAAAGGGCAGCAGCCTTAGGCACAAGACAGAGGCTACAGAGATTTTACAGTTCACTGAATTTTCTAACTAAGTCCATAGCAGTAAGCATGTAAACCCAGTACAGTCTTAAATAGGATAAAAAAAAAATATTAACAAAGTCAGTAAAACTTTTTTACAAACTCAGTTCAAGGCAGTGTACAGAGTGAAAGCTTAACTGGGGAAAAATCAAGGGGAAGTTTGCAGAGCTAGCACTGAATCAGTGCACATACAGTTGGAGAGAAACTGCAGCGGGGGGGAATGGTAAGTTACTTTACACAGGCTGACCAGAACAGGCTAAATTTAAATATATAAATTAGAAGCCGAGTACAGGGATGAAGGCTTACATTAAGCCACACATCTCTAGTGCTCCTGCCTCAGGTGAGTGAGACCAGCCAATCAGGGAGCTCTGCAGAGGCGTGGAGCCAATAGAGCTACCATGAGAAGGCGTTGAGATTGAAAACAGCAAATTGCAAGTGATGATCCGGTTCAGCGTTCACACAGCCCAGAGAAATTGTGGCAATTTTTCAAGCATCGTACCTGTTCTATCTCTTTGTGGGGTGGGTGGATCAGGCTCCTTGCACCATAGAGGTGCTATGGCTAGATCGTGACCGCTGCCTGTGGGGGCAAGTGGCACCTGTAAGGAAGGAGACAGCAGATTAAATAGGAGCAGATGGGGGGATGTCTAAACAGAGACACACAAAGAGAGCTGAGCACCAGCTTGAAAGACAAGTCAGTTGGCGGTCTCAGACAGAAGCAAGGTGCCGGCTAACTAGGGAATCCAAAACAAGCACAAAAGAACACACTGATGGGGGAGGGCAGGACGGACAGAACAGAGACAGAGGAGGACAGGGGGACAAAGGAAGATGATTAAGAATGAAAGTAAAGGGCAGGAGCCTTTGTCTCAAGACAGAGGCTACAGAAATTTTACAATTCACGGAATTTTCTAAGTCCATAGCAGTAAGCATGTAAACCCAGTACAGTCTTAAATTGGATTAAAAAAATATATTAACAAAGCCAGTAAAACTTTTTTACATACTGAGTTGACGGCAGTGTATGGAGTGAAAGCTTAATTGGGGAAAATGAAAGGAAGCTTGCAGAGCTAGCACTGAATCAGTGCACATACAGTTGGAGACAAACTGTAGCGGGGCGGGGGGAATGGTAAGTTACTTTACACAGGCCGAGCAGAACAGGCTATATTAAAATATATGAATTAGAAGCAGAGTACAGGGATGCAGGCTTACATTAAGCCACACATCTCAGGTGCTTCTGTCTCAGGTGAGTGAGACCAGCCAATCAGGCAGCTGTATACAGGCGTGGAGCCAATAGCGCTACCCTGAGAAGGTGCTAAAATTGAAAGCAGCAAATTGCAAGTGATGATCCGGTTCAGCGTTCACACAGCCCAGAGAAATCGTGGCAATTTTTCAAGCGTTGTTCCTTATCTTTCTCTTTGGGTGGTGGGTGGATCAGGCTCCTTGCACCGTAGAGGTGCTATTGCTGGATTATGACCGCTGCCCAGGGGGCAAGTGGCACCTGTAAGGAAGGAGACAGCAGATTAAATAGGAGCAGATTTGGGGGTGTCTAAACAGAGACACACAAGGAGATCTGAGCACCAATTGAAAAACAAGTCAGGGGGCAGTCTCAGACAGAGGCAAGGTGCCGGCTAACTCGGGAATCCAAAACAAACACAAAAGAACAGACTGATGGGGGAGGGCAGGAGGGACAGAACAGAGACAGAGGAGGACAGGGGGACAAAGGAAGATGATTACGAATGAAAGTAAAGGCAGGACTCTTAGGCTCAAGACAGAGGCTACAGAGATTTTACAGTTCACTGAATTTTCTAAGTCCATAGCAGTAAGCATGTAAACCCAGTACAGTCTTAAATAGGATTAAAAAAAAATATATTAACAAAGTCAGTAAAACTTTTTTACATACTCAGTTGTTTGCAGTGCACAGAGTGAAAGCTTAACTGGGGAAAAATCAACAGGAAGTTTACAGAGGTAACACTGAATCAGTGCACAGACAGTTGGAGAGAAACTGCAGCAGTGGGGGAATGCTAAGTTACTTTACCCAGGCCGAGCAGAACAGGGTAAATTAAAATATATAAAATCGAAGCCGAGTACAGGGATACAGGCTTACATTAAGCCACACGTCTCGGGTGCTCCTGTCTCAGGTGATTGAGGCCAGCCAATCAGGGAACTCTACATAGGCGTGGAGCCAATAGTGCTACCCTGAGAATGCGCTGAGATTGAAAACAGCAAATTGCAAGTGACTATCTGGTTCAGCGTTCACACAGCCCATAGAAATTGTGGCAATTTTTCAAGTGTCGTGCCTTTTCTGTCTCTTTTGGGGTTGGGTGGATCAGGCTCCTTGCACCGTGAGGATGCTATGGCTAGATCGTGACCGCTGGCCATTGGATACAAGTGGCACCTGTAGGAAGGAAGGCGGCAGATTAAATAGGAGGAGACTGGGGGGTGTCTAAACAGAGACACACAAAGAGAGCTGAGCACCAACTGAAAGACAAGTCAGGGGGCAGTCTCAGACAGAGGCAAGGTGCCGGCTAACTCGGGAATTCAAAACAAGCACAAAAGAACAGACTGATGGGGGAGGGCAGGATGGACAGAACAGAGACAGAGGAGGACCGGGGGACAAAGGAAGATGATTACGAATGAAAGTAAAGGGCAGGACCCTTAGGCTCAAGACAGAGGCTACAGAGATTTTACAATTCACTGAATTTTCTAAGTCCGTAGCAGTAAGCATATAAACCCAGTACAGTCTTAAATTGGATTAAAAAAAAATATATTAAAGCCAGTAAAACCTTTTTATAGACTCAGTTCAAGGCAGTCTACAGAGTGAAAGCTTAATTGGGAAAAAATCAAGGGGAAGTTTGCAGTGCTAGCACTGAATCAGTGCACATATAGTTGGAGAGAAACATGCAGTGGGGGGAATGGTAAGTTCCTTTACACAGGCCGAGCAGAACAGGCTAAATTAAAATATATAAATTAGAAGCCGAGTACAGGGATACAGGCTTACATTAAGACACACGTCTCGGGTGCTCCTGTCTCAGGTGATTGAGGCCAGCCAATCAGGGAACTCTACATAGGCGTGGAGCCAATAGCGCTACCCTGAGAATGCGCTGAGATTGAAAACAGCAAATTGCAAGTGACGATCTGGTTCAGCGTTCACACAGCCCATAGAAATTGTGGCAATTTTTCAAGTGTCGTACCTTTTCTGTCTCTTTTGGGGGTTGGGTGGATCAGGCTCCTTGCACCGTAGAGGTGCTATGGCTAGATCGTGACCGCTGGCCATTGGATGCAAGTGGCACCTGTAAGGAAGGAGACGGCAGATTAAATAGGAGGAGACTGGGGGGTGTCTAAACAGAGACACACAAAGAGAGCTGAGCACCAACTGAAAGACAAGTCAGGGGGCAGTCTCAGACGGAGGCAAGGTGCCGGCTAACTCGGGAATCCAAAACAAACACAAAAGAACAGACTGATGGGGGAAGGCAGGAGGGACAGGTCAGAGACAGCGGAGGACAGGGGGATAAAGGAAGATGATCAAGAATGAAAGTAAAGGGCAGGAGCTTTAGGCTCAAGACAGAGGCTACACAGCTTTTACAATTCACTGTATTTTGTAAGTCCATAGCAGTAAGCATGTAAACCCAGTACAGTCTTAAATTGGATTAAAAAAAATATATTAACAAAGCCAGTAAAACTTTTTTATAGACTCAGTTCAAGGCAGTCTACAGAGTGAATGCTTAATTGGGAAAGAATCAAGGGGAAGTTTGCAGAGCTAGCACTGAATCAGTGCACATACAGTTGGAGAGAAACTGCAGCAGTGGGGGAATGGTAAGTTACTTTACACAGGCCGAGCAGAACAGGTTAAATTTAAATATATAAATTAGAAGCAGAGTACTGGGATGCAGGCTTACATTAGGCCACACATCTCGGGTGCTCCTGTCTCTGGTGAGTGAGACCAGCCAATCAGGGAGCTCTACTCAGGCGTGGAGCCAATAGCGCTACCCTGAGAAGGCGCTGAAACTGAAAACTGGAAACTGCAAGTGATGATCCGGATTTGCATTCACACAGCCCAGAGAAATGGTGGCAAGTTTTCAAGCGTCGTACCTGTTCTATCTCTTTGGGGGGTGGGTGGATCAGACTCCTTGCACCATAGAGGTGCTATGGCTGGATCATGACTGCTGCCCGTGGGGACAAGTGGCACCTTATCTATCTCTTTGGGGGTTGAGTGAATCAGGCTTCTTGCACCGTAGCGGTGCTATGGCTGGATTATGACTGCTACCCGTGGTTCAGCAGGAAGCTGCTGACCCAGGATCAAGGGACCCTGGTCCATCCCAACCTCGAGTCCTTCCATCTGCATGCATGGCTCCTGAGAACATCGCCATCACCAGGTTTGTTGTCCCTAACAGAGTAGCGGACATCCTGGTGGCCGCCCAGAAGCCTTCCACCCATGCCATGAAGTGGAAGTGGTTTACCATTTGGGCTGCCAAACATTCCCTAGACCCATTCACCTGTCCTGTGAAAACCTGATTTTGTTTGTCTGACTCAGGGCTCCAGTATTCCCCCCTTGAGGTCCATTTTCAGCTATTTCTGCCTTTCATGAGACCGTGGTTGACCGCACAGTTGCTCAAATGGATATCTGCCGTACATTTCTCAGTGGCATCCTGCATCTGAACCCCTCAATCCATTCTCCTGTCCTGGCTTGGAACTTAAATTTTATTTTTGAAAAGTTGGCCCTGTCTCCTTTTGAACCAGTTGTGACTTGTGGTTTGTGCTTTCTGTCTTGGAAAGTACTGTCTTTAGTTGTTTAGTTTATTGTTCTAGGAATTATTACCTTTGAGCCAATGGCTCTTTTACAAAGGTTCCACGTCATCAATGTACAAACAAACAAGACACGTTACATAGAATGGTCAGCAAATTATAAAGGTTTCAATAAGCCAGTATAATACAGTACATCACAGGAAAAAAACAAAACATTGGAGGAATGGTCAAGGTGGGAAGGGTAGGAGGAGATATGGGGAGGGGAGCAGACTTAGAGTAGTTAGAGGTACTCAGATGCCTTTGTCAAGAAAGGAGCAGAGGAGGATGAAAAACAGTAAAAACAGCCATGAGGGCAGAATCATTAGTCAAGACAGTCACAGGAGCTAGAAGCTGAGAGGTGAGAGTAAAGCATAGATTTGAAAGCTCCTATTGACGTGGAGGATGTAATGAGCAAGCTCAGGGCATTGTACCACCTGGGGGCACGATAGGCAAAAGATCTTTGGCCCTGTGTGGTCCGGCATCTGGGGACCTGGAGAGGCTGGTGTTCCGATCTTCTGGTGGGACGGATGCTGGTATTCGGGCAAAGTAGGTCTTGGATACACGGCGGAGTGCGGCCCAAGATGGATTTTTTTGCCATCAAGCATGTGAGGTACGTTATGCAATCTGAGAGTTGCAACCATCCTGTTTCAGTGTAGGGCTCACATGTATGAGTACATCTTTGCGCTCCAGTGAGCAGCCGACAGGCCTTGTTTAGGGTGGTTGTGATTCGCCTTAGTGCAGTGGTAGTGGCAGAGCCATAGATAATTAAGCCATAGTCTATGATTGAGATGACAGAGCTTTGGATAGCAATCCTCAGCGCAGCTTGGGTAAGGAATTGCCAGTTTCGGAACAGGATACCAATGCGCTGGTTCACCGTTTTCGCTGTGTTATCAATGTGGGTCGCAAAGGTAGGACCTTGATCGAAGGTGATTCCAAGGTATTTAAATGTTGACACTTGCTCAAGGGTATTTCCTGGGTATGTTTTGATAGTAAGTGGAATTTGTCTTTTTCTGTTTAGTGGACTGGAGAAACGCATGAATTTTGTTTTTTTTGTGATTTAGGACCAGCTTGTGATCTAGGAACCACTTTTCAACATTGGAGAAAGCAAGTTGCAGGCTCTGGAGTATGGGTTTCGGGTCCTTATGAGAGGAGAGAATCACGGCATCGTCAGCATAAAGGATTATTTGTTCCGGGCAGGATTTGGGGAGAGAGTTTAGGAAAAGGCTGAAAAGGAGGGGGCCTAGGATTGACCCCTGTGGAACACTTGAGAGGACCGGTTTTGAGTCTGAGAGAACTTCTGAAATTTTTACTGATTGAGAGCGTTGGGCCAGGTAACTTTTAACCCAGGCACCTGGTCCTTCTGAGAGCCCAAGACTGTGTAGTTGTGTGATAAGTAAGCCATGGTGAACAGTATCAAACGCCTTTGTTAGGTCAATGAAAACAGCTCCGGTTTGATATCATTTGTCCAAGGCAGTGTGAATTTCTCCTGAGAATTCCAGTAGGGCGGTCGATGTACTGTGTCCTTTCCTAAATCCATGTTGCTGCAAGCAGAGTATGTTATGCTTATGCAGGTAGTCTGAGAGTTGGTCAGCCACAATGTGTTCGAGGGCCTTGGAGAGGGGTGGAAGTATAGATATAGGCCAATAGTTTCCTGGTAGGGACTTGTCGCCACTTTTGAACACTGGTGTGACTATAGCAGACTTCCATTTGCTGGGAAATTGACTAAGGCAGAGGGAGGGATTGAAAATTTTGGTGAGTGGGTGCACCACCTCTTCCAGGGTAAGGGACAGAATTTTAAGATCAATAGTATCACTGCTTGCTCTGGATTTAGAGATGGCCTTTTTTATGTATTTGTAGACTTCATGTGCCTTAACTATTTTGAAGTGGAAAAGCGGTTGGTCAGGTGAGGCAGTAGGAGATGTTGGTTTTGGCGAGTCCATGTCAGAGAAGAAGTCCGGCAGGAGGACCCCACTGAGGTCAGTGAAAGTTTTATTTAAGGCCTTTGCCATGACCATTGGGTCTAGGGTAGTGGTTCCATCGATAGTCATTATAGTGGGAGAGGATTTGCACTGCTTACCCGTGATATTTCTGATGCTGTCCCAGAATTATCTCCCATCACCCCAGGAGTTTGCGAGGGCATTTTTGAAATAGGAGCTCTTCATTAGTCGGATTTGTTTGGTACATTGGTTTCGTGCCTGTTTATACTTCTGGATATCCGTCAAGGAACCTGTGTCTCTGGCTATGGCCCAGAAGTGGTCCCGAGCATTGAGTTGGGCCAGTAGTTTGGCCATAAGCCAGGGATTTGAGAGCGCTTTGATTTTACGCTTTTTTACTGGTGCGTAGGTGTCACAGGCAGTGTTGAAAGTTGTGATAAAATAATCCAGTTGCAATTAGTTCTGCTCGAAAAATTTCAGAGCTTCAGGCTCTCTGGTGCGAGGAGCCTTATTTGATTTTTCACGAAGACAGGGTATCTTTGCGCACAAATTCTAAATTTTTAACTAAGATGGTTTCTGAGTTCACACTTGATCAGTGCATCCAGCTTCCTGTTTATTTTCCTAAGCGTGCCAATCCAAGGGAAGCACTACTCTGTAGATTAGATGTGCGCAGAACTTTGAAGTATTATCTGCTTTGGACTAAAGAGTCCAGAAAGTCTAAGCAGTTATTTTCTTTCACCCCAGGTAGAGAGGGCACTTCAGTTTCTAAGCAATATTTATCCAAATGGTTGGCAAATCGCATTGTTTTCTGCTTCAGGTACGCCAAAGAATTGCCTGGTGCTGTCAAAGCTCACTGCACTAGAGGCATGGCTGCCTCGGTGGCTTGTTTCAAAGGGGTCTCAACTACTGACATTTGTGCGACTACCACCTGGAGTACAGTCCACACTTTCACCAAGCATTACAGCCTGAACATTGCCTCAAGAGCCCATGCAGGTTTTGGCAGGGCTGTGTTACAAGGACTCCTCTCTTAAGTGTATGGAGATCCAACCTCCCAGACTGTCTGTTTTACACTTGTTACTACTTGGTACTCGTTTCTACGGTGTTACCTAATAACTGAGATACCCCCGAAGAAGACAGAACAGTTATGTAAGAACTTAACCGTAACAGTAGATCTTCGAGGGGATCTCAGTCATGAGGTCTGATTTCCCTCCCACCATCCCTTTTCACTTTTCTCCGGTAATGTTCCTCCCATCTTTATCCTCTCCTTCCCCCAGCTTGCTTCCCCTGTCTACCACTCTACCCTCTTTGACATCACCCCACTGGACCTCATTCATTCAGTAATTGCTAAATAATCTGCTGCTTAACCGTGATCCATTCCTGCAAGGAGTTGACTCCAAGGCTACTTTAAATTTCTGTACTATGTTCCTCAGATACGCCACTTGTAATTATATGCATATAGGTATGATATATTTAATTATATGTTATGTTATAAATGTGACTGTATGATTTATAACATTTTTTAACTGCATATCTTGTTACAAATGTAATTGAAAGTTTAATTTCTCGGATATGATAAATGTCTAATTCTTCATCCAGTTGTACCCCCCCCCACAGTTGTTCAGTGTGCCTTCCTGGTGAAACATTTCAATAAATAAATAAATCCCCTTTTAGGGCTCCTGTTCAGGATCTGGCTATCTGCTGTTTCCATCTTTTCTATCTAGAGCTGGATCCTTCTGTCTCTCCTGAGCTCCCTAGGGCATGAGTCTTGCTCCCTTTGTCTCTGGAGGGAAAGAACTGAGGATGGAGTGGGGCCACCCACACCTATATAGGGTTGGTGACGTCAACGACATGGGCAGCCCCAGTTGTACTGCTGAAAATCTTCTGTGTGGATTTCCCTTCGCTGATGGCGAAGGTTTCTACGGTGTTAACTGATGACTGAGATGCCCTCGAAGATCTTCTATTACAATAAGTTCTTAAGTAACTGTTCATCTTACTTCAAGTTGGAGCTCTTGCAGCAGGCTATGCAATTAGGACTGTGCTGTCAGGCACTAGGACCCCACGTAAAAATTCTAGCCAGCAGTACCCAGCGGGGACCACCCCCAACTTCTGCCCAACCCCGATGTCTGCCAGTGGTATAAAGGAGGCGGTCCCCAGACCCACCTCAATTCTTTTCCCGTCATCGACCCATGCACATCGACTCCACGGACATCTCATTGCTACTGTCGACCGCCATTTCCTATGCTTCATGTACCTTATTTCCATTCACTTTTTTAGTGTTTTTTTCCATTTTATGTTTTCACCTTCATCTATAGCCGAGCAGCGGAAGTCTAAGTGCACCTGTGGAAAACAAATCCAGGCCAAGGAAGGCAGCTCAGCTACACTTCTACCCTGGGGCCTACCACCCACAACATGGGCCAGCGTGCCCTGCACTGCCAAGTTCAGTTGGCCTTGCGAATCCACCGTTTGAAGACTTTGATGGCTTACCTCATAGAGCAACAACTCACCGCCCTCCAGCAGAAACCAGTGGGCTCCTCATCTTCTTCTTCCATTCATTGGTCTCTGTCTTCCCTCAAGAATCAGAGGACCAGTGGGAGTGACCATCACAGGGAGAAGAAGCAGCGTATGTCTAAATCCCATTCCCAGTCTCCTCACCAGAAGGGTAAGTCCTCCAGTTCGCACTCCCATGGGAGAGCGAACTCTACCACCCCCCCCCCCGGCAGGCCTCTCCACTTCTGGTCTGCCATTAGTGAAGGCCTCCGCCCTTATCCAGATGTCGGGCAGGGGTCCTTCAGGGCATGGGCCTTCTGGTCCTTCCCTGAGCCTTCAGCCCTTCCAGTAGGTTGCAGGGCCAAGGCCAGGGACTCATCCGAGACTTACAGCGGCAAGAAGTCTGCCATATGTCTGGCTGGGACGCCACTATCATCAGGCATGTCCTCCAGCCCTGATGACAGGCATGGGCATCAGGAGCACTCTCACCATTCCAGAGATCGTTCTCCCAAGAAACGGTAGTTGGACTCCAAGCATCAGACCCTGGTGTCCACTTCCTCCTCTGAGTCCACTCAGGTGACGTCTCTCCTGAAGCCGCCAACTGAGCAGCTGGAGGAGACTGTGTCACACGGGGGCCATTCGCCAGTCATGCCTATGCCCCCAGCTCGTTCGCCAGAGGACTGTATGCCAGCCAAGCCAACATTCCCAGCCCAGACGCCAGAGGGGCAGTCGTCGGATGTCCTAGACATACCAGACCTGATGACTGACACGATGCCTCCAAACTGTCCATCAGGGGACCTGACGACGGGGGATCCTCAGGCCCAGCAACCCCTCGGACCAGACTCCAGACTTGGCGAAAGTTCCTGGGGAACCAGAGCATCCGCAGGCCTCCTTAGTCTCCCTGGCTGAGGTAGGGACATTATTTAATGAGTCCCTCACCCCCTAAGAAGGGTTTGGATGAGGAAGTACATCACCGGAGAGTTTGTAGGAGGTCGTAGGAGGTCTTCCTCCTCAAGATCTCCTTCTAGTCATCCTAAGACTAGGCATAGACCCAGAAGGACTGTATCCAGATCTCCCTCCTCAAAATCCTCAAGAGGGAGGTCGTCATCATCATATTCAGACTCGTCTTATGAAGGGTCTTTTTCTCCTCCTCCAGAGGACCACAGAGATTCGCCAAGGTTGCCCCCAGATGACCCAACCTTTATGGACATTATGGACCATATTCAGTTTCTCAATCAATGGGATACTGAGGAATTGGACCCAGAAAGGGGCAGACTTGCTGCCTTTTTGGGTGTGAGCAACCCCAAAGCTGTGGTAGTCCTACTATTAGTTCTGCTTTTCCAAGACATTACTAAACTGGCATGGAAGCATCCATCCAGGGCCACAGCTGTCCAGAAGAAAGCAGATCGGCTCTATAGGTCTCCCAAGAATGAGCCTTCCTTGGGGGAGAACCCCAAAGCAGACTCTCTAGTCTTCACGGCAGCACATGGGCAAAACAAACAGCCCAAACATATGAGTTCGTAGCCGCCTGATAAAGAATCCAAGAAATTGGATCAGTTCAGAAGAAAGGTCTTCTCTTCACCACATGCACCATAATATCATTAAATTTTCTGGCCCATATTGTGCAGTACCAGAAATCTCTGGAAAAAGGCCGTTGCGCTCTTCCAGAAGCAGCCAGACTCTCCCCATAAAACAGAACGTCTGGATGTTCTACAATCAGGACTAGACATAGGCAAGCACATTTTACAGGCTTTCTATGACTTAGCTGACACTACCGGCAGTACCCCAGAGATTGGAGTCTGTCTCAGATGCCACTCTTGGGTTAGGGTGTCGGGATTCAGACAAGACCTCCAGGATGCCATCCTGGATATGCCTTTCAATGGGCCTGTCCTCTTTGGGGAAGATGCACAGAAAATAATCACGGACTCACAGGACTCTGGCAAGGCCATGCATTCATTTCACCAGATGTACAGGTCAGAGCCCTTTTCTGCCAAGAAAAGGCCCTTTCAGCCTCCGACCTCCCAGAAGTCTAAGGGACAGCAGTCCAGAGGACTTTTCAAATGAAAGGCTTCCTCCCAACCTTCTGGAGCTGCGGGACCTCATGATGCCAAATCCTCTCAGGTCTCTCTGCCCACCCCAGGGACCCATGCCTGACTCCTTGCCAACACCCTTTCCTCCAGAGGAGTCCATGGGGGAGGCGGTAGGGGGTTGGCTCTCCCGTTACCTAAAAGGGTGGACCAGCATCACCTTCGACACTTGGGTTTAGACATCATCAAGAAGGGATACACTCTGGAATTTGTCAACATTCCTCCCGACAAGCCTCCAGTTCCTTCTCGGTGCTCCCAGTCCCATGCAGCTCTCATCTCTGAGGAGATAGAAACCTTGCTGTCCAAGAGGGCCATCAATCCTATGCCTCCATCTCAGAGAGGGACAGGGTTCTACTCCCACTTCTTCTTGGTTCCCAAGAAGACAGGGGACATTCGGCCCCATCTTGAACCTCAGCTTCCTGAACCACTTCATAGAACACAAGAGGTTCAGAATGGTGACATTGCCAGGCCTGATCCCCATGCTGCATCAAGGGACTGGCTTTGTTCCCTGGACATGCAGGATGCCTACCTGTCCATCCCGGTCATTCAAGCTCATTGGAAATTTCTTTGGTTTGTCTTCCAGGGAGAGCATTACCAATTCAGAGCCTTGCCCTTCGGCCTCTCTTCAGCTCCGCAAGTCTTCATGAAATGTCTCGCAGTAGTGGCCATGGCCTTACGGTGCCAGGGCAATTTCATCTACCCCTACCTAGACGATTGGCTCCTGTTTCTTCCAGAGCACAACTCCTGTCCACTCTGTCAGACACTTTCGTGATGTTTCAAAATCTAGGCATCACATCCCCAAATCATGTCCCTGGCCCTCCCAGTGCCTTCAGTACATAGTGGCCATCCTGGACACAGAGAAAGGGAGAGCCTTTCTTCCACCAGATGGGGTGCCCGGCAGCAGAGCTGACTCTTTGGGTCTTCTCCTCCGCCCAGTTCTGGCTCAGACCATGCTCCAACTGCTAGGTCACATGGCGGCCACCATAGTGACAGTTCTCCTGGCGTGCTTATATGTGCGGGTACCTCAGTGGACCCTCAGGACTCAATGGGATCAAAGGTCATACAACTTAGAGCAACCCATTTGGATTTTGAGAGCTGAGTCGGAGACTCTGTCCTAGTGGCAGACGTCTCCCAACCTAGCGTCGGAGGTTCCTTTCCAGACAGCTTCACTGCAACGGATTTTGACAGCCAATGCCTCCAGCCTCAGGTGGGGAGCTCACTTCCGAGATCACTGAATGCAGGGCACATGGTCAGCTCTAGAGTTGATATTACACATCAACATCCTAGAAATGCGAGCGGTCCTCTGCGCCTTTCAGGCCTTCCAGACGGACCTCACCCAGGAACCCTTGCTTATACAGATGGACAACATGTCTGTAGTATTCTACATAAACAAGCAAGTGGGGACACATTCATACCCTCTGTGCCAAGAAGCAATGAGGGTGTGGTACTGGGCCATAGATCATGGTCTCACCTTAACTGCGGTCCATGGTCCCGGAGTCCAAAACGTCTTACACGACGGACTCAGCAGATCCCAGTCCAGAAACCATGAGTAGGAACTGCTTCAGGAAGTGGCAGATGACCTCTTCAAAAGGTGGGGTCGTCCAGAACTGGACCTCTTTGAGTCCCCATACAACACCAAACTGCCCAAAATTTGCTCACTAGATCCAGGGCCTGGTGTTTTCTGGTGAGGAAAGGAAGGGGGGAAATTGTTTAACCAGGAAAGGCACACTAAGCCAAAACTGGTTTCCAGGTGCAACCTGGGAGCACAAGGAAGTTAAGTGACTTGCTCAGGGTCACACAATATGCAAGTGGGGGCTGTGGGATTCATATCCTGGTCTCCAGGTTTGCAGCTCAGAGCCTTAAACCACTGCGCTATACTGCCTCCAGTGCCTCTGGCAAGACACTTTCCTCCCTTTCCTCTGCTTCAGCGGGTGCTGCTCAAGCTTCAGGAGGAGGGGGCAGAAATTATTTTGGTTGCCCCCCTCTGGCCGTGCCAGATTTGGTTCCCCCTACTCCAACAGCTGGAGGTGGAGCCTCCTATCCCTCTCCCCCTGTCCTCACGATTGCTGTCCCAGGAACAGGGCACTCTAGTCCACCCAGACCTTAAATCCCTGGATCTTCATGCATGGCTCCTGCAGGCTTAATGGTTTCCCACTATGGGGTCTCTCAGAGAGTCGCCGAGGTCTTGGTAGAGGCTTGTAAGCCTTCCACATGCACCACATACGCCATGAAGTGGAAGCATTTTTGCTTATGGGCATCAGCATGTTCCCTGGATCCATTTTCTTGTCTGGTGAACTCTATCTTGGAATATCTGCTGGCTTTTTCTGACACATGACTCCAATATTCCTCCATCAAGGTGCATCTCTTTGCCATCTCAGCTTATCAAGTTTAGCAAGCTACCACCCCCTGGTGACCACTGGTCTCTCTGATCATCCCCCCACCCATACTCCTCCCCTCCCTTCTTTCTACTTCCAGACCATCACCCCCAGGGACACTGCCAAACTGCTGAAGAGCCTGCCTAGCCGGGGCAGCGATGGTCTTTTCCCTGCTATGCTTAAACTTGTATCACCTGCCATCTTAAAACCACTCACCTACCTCTTTAACCTGGCATTGGCTACCTCCTCAGTGCCCAGCACTTGGAAGCATGCCAGGGTGGTCCCTATTTTTAAGACTGGTGACCCGCTAGCCCCAGATAACTATCAGCCTATAGCCTTGCTTCCCCCGCCTTAGTAAACTCCTGGAAAGGATTATCCACTGACAACTGTCTGATTAATTTGACACACACAATATACTGTCCAGACAGCAACATGGCTTCTGCAAATATCGCTCCACCACATCTGCCCTTGCTCTGTTTACCAATCATATTCTTAGGAACATAGACCTTGGAAGGGCAACGGGTGCCATCTTTGTCGACCTATCTAATGCTTTCGACCTGGTCGACCACACCCTGTTACTCACCTCCCTCTGCACCCTTGGCTGCCCTACTGAGACCATGCAATAGATCCAAAATTACCTTTCAGACAGATCTCAGTCGGTGTGTGTAGGACCTTCCACCTCCCCGCCCTCCCAGTCACTAACGGTGTATCCCAGGGGTCCGTCCTGGGCCCCCGCTTATTCTCCCTTTTTATAAACTCTCTCCCCTCTGACTGTCTCACTTTGTGATGCCCTATTTTATGCAGATGACCTTGTCCTCTTCACTAGTGGCAAGGCTCTTGAGAATATATCCAGGGCTTTGTCCAATAACTACTCTGCAGTGCACACCTGATTCCACTCACCTTGCCTAATTGTTAATGCTAAAAAAACGAAATCCATGCTACTTGGATCTAAATCCTTCCTATCTAAGTTCGCTAAGGCTGGGTCCACTATCTCAGTAGTCTCACCGGATGAGACTGTACTTGAAAAGGTACTAACTTTCAAATATCTGGGAGTTATCCTGGATCCGTCCCTCTTCTTTTCCGATCATGTCTCCTCAGTTATCTGCCGTTTTAACCAGCAGCTTGGTGCGGCTTATCGGATAAAGTCACTCCTGACCAGGGAACCCTGTTTAGCCATTGCCCAAGGCAACCTGCTACCCTTGATTGGCTTCTGCTCCCCTATTTACTCACACACATCCTCAGCCTTGCGTGCACGCCTCTGCTCCACCTACAACAAATGTCATTTCTCTCTCCTGGTACCATATTCCACTCACCACTGCCACCTCTACCAGACTCTTGGCTGGCTCCCACTACACTGCAGATTTGATTACAGGCTTGGCTGCCTCTTGGACAGTGCCGTCAGGCATGGTGAAGCCTCCACTTATACGTCTCTCCTCAAGACCAGAACTCCCTCGAGATGTCTGCATGCATCCTCAGTCCCCTCTTGGATATCCCGAAAGTCTTCTCGGCTATGGGTAACAGAGCATTACCTGTAGCTGCTCCCACTCTGTGGAACAGAAGCCCCATGCCCATCTGCTCTCTGGACTCCCATACCACTTTCAAGACACACATCAAATCTTAGCTGCTTTATGAGGCCACATGCTGTTGCTAGCTTGGATAACCCTCCCCCTTCGTTTCTGACTTTTCCCTCTTGGGCTGCTTTGGCCTCCCCTGCCCTCTTTCATTTCTTTGGACTCCTATCTTACATCCCTCACTACCTGCTTCTTGGGCTCTCACACTAGGCGCTATTGTCTCATATGTTTTTTTTGTTTGTTTGTTTGTTTTACATCATGTATTAATTTGCACTGGCCACTTATTCTTAGTAAATAATTGTATAATAATTGTTGCTTATCATGACGTACTGATTGTTTTTTCAGCCTCTCATGAATTTGACTTTCCTATGTCACTTTCTTTGTTCACCAGTGGTGTCAGTATATATCCACTTTGTTCACCAATGATGTCTATATATACACATGGCTTGTACTCATTGTATAACTTGTCATTAACTCTGTAGCTGCCGCCTGTGTAGACCAGGTCATGCCTGAAAATGGTCCCCTGGATCAGTGCACTTACCTGGTTACCAAAGACTTAAATAAATAAATAGCATAAATAATGCACCGGTGCAAGGAAGGGCTATCACCCAACTGGATTTGTCGTACCTTCTTACGAGGTATACTGCAACATGAAACCTCCCATTCAGGACCCCATTCCCCCATGGGACCTTTTGTTCACCCTAGAGAAACTCACTTTGCCTTGCTTTGAACCAGCCGCAGACTGCGAGCTACGCTTTCTTTCATGGAAAGCGTTATTTTTAATTGCTGTTACTTCTGCTCGGAGGATTTCCGAGCTCCAGGCCCTCATGTGTAAGAAGCCTTACTTAGTTTTTGACAGAGACAGGGTGTCTCTGAGAACTAATCCTAAGTTTCTTCCGAAGGTGGTATCTGAACTTAACAAAACAAAAAGGAACTCTCATTCCAGAGCCAGGGGAGTGATACCCTAGTGAAGGAGCACACAAATTGCCAAAATCCAAGTATTAGTCTCCAAAATTAAAATTTATTATCACTCAAAGACACACGAGTGATCTACTTGCAGATGCCGAACTTACCTTGAATCAGGACATCAGCCTTCCTGTTTATTACCATGAGTATTCGAATCGGGGTTAGGCACTTCTTCATACTCTGGATGTTCACAGGATGCTCAGGTATTATATAGATCGCACCTGTTCGGTCCATAAAATCAGTTGTTTGTTGCCTTTGCTCCCAGATCCCTGGTAGCGTCAGTTACTAAGCAAACCCTATCCAAATGGTTGGTTAATTGCATTACATTCTGTTATAAAAAATACGAAAAACCCTTACCAGGATCAGTGAAGGGACGATCTTCTTCGAGATACAGCTCTTGCAGCAGGTTACACCATTAGGACTGAAGCCGTCTGGTGCCAGGACCCCACAGAAATTTTCTAGCTAGCAGTCTTCATCGGGGACCGCCTCCGACGTCGGTCCCGCCCCCGACGTCAGGCGTAGTACATAAGGAGGCGGTCCCACCAGAATCCCCTGTTCTTTTTCCGTCGTTGACTTCGCAAGCATCGGCCTCTCGGCTAGTTCTAGCGCGCGACGACTAGGAGAATTTCAACAGTTTTTTCTTCGGAATTCGTCTGATGTCCTCTCCAATCTCCGTGGAGGGCCATTCATCGCAGTGTGCTTGCGGCAAACAGATTCCTTTTAAGGATTCTCACTCACCTTGTGTCCGCTGCCTAGGCCCAGACCACGACACCCAGGCCTGCTCCTTCTGCCAGGGCTTAAACAGCTGCACGAGGATCCGCCGCCAGAAGGCCCTCCAAGCTTTCCTCCTTGAGGAGAAAATCAAGGCTATGGACCGTGACCCTCCGTCCAGAGAGGAATCTTCAGGGAAGTCCCACCGGCACCATCAAAAGCACTGGGAGAAGGAGAGACCTAGATCCCCCTCCAGGGCCTCTGACTCCCGCAGCTCCAGCTCCAGGTCAGACCGCTCTCCGTCGAGGGCCCACTCTCAGCCTCCCCCGGTTCTGGTCAAATCGGTCATTGGTTCCTCTTCTCTGCAGCCTGTAAAGACCTCCAGGCCTGCCTCTTCCACTCCGGCTAAGGCCTCGTCCTGGTCTGGGGAGGACCACAAGTCGTTCTCCTGGCATCCAGCCTCTGACGTCAGGTCTGTCACCCAACCGCCGCCTCCCCAGTGTAAGACCAAGGAGCTGACCTCTCTCAAGCGGACGTCGGATCCGATGTCGGCCCACCCGAGGCCGGTCAAGGCCCACAGGCACTCCAAGGAACCGACGACCATCCATCGACCGTCGCCGGTCAGGCAGTCGTCCCTGAGGACGCCGGCAGGGGGAACGGCGTCCGCCACCGCAGGAAAGAGGACCACACCACTGCCTACCGACGTTGGTTGGGTGGCGTTGGAGGAGGAGGAGTCTACTCAGCCCGAAGACCAGGCGGGCGACCCCGGACCCATCGATCTCCCATGGGAGCCCTCTCCGGAAGCAGAGACCCCCAGGGACCCGAAGCCCGGTCCCGACGATAGACCACTGGCGCCTGGCCCGTCGTCGGGCCTAAATCTGGCAGAAGTGAAGGAGCTCTTCACCTTCTGGTGGGACATCATCAAGAAGGATGTGGTCACCACGCAACCTCCTCCTGCGCTCACTGCCCCTTCGACCCCTGCACCCCCTCCTCCACCTAGGGAGTCAGCAGGACGGGCATCGCCCCCTAAAGAGCCAGCATCACCTCCTAGGGGCAGATCTTTGGAGAAAAGACAGCCTCCGTCAAGATCCACTTCTGGGTCACCTAGCCCCAAGAGACCCAGGAGACGTCTGTACACCCCGTCCACGGAGGATTCCAGATCTGACATCTCAGAGTGCTCCAGATCTCCATCTCCAATCAGCGTCCCCTCTCCGGATCTACGCGACCTTCCAGGTCCCCTCGGATGACCCCTCGTTCTCCGAGATAATGAGGCATATTCAGGAGAACATGGGGTGGGATGCTGAAGAGCTTGACCCCGAAAGACTACGCCTTGCCCGCTATCTTCGGCAAAAAGATCCCAAGCCTGTGGTAGTACCACCCTTGGTGGACACCTTCGTGGACGTCACCAAGGCTACATGAAAGTGTCCACACTCTACCCCGGCAATGCTGGGGAAGGCCGACCGCCTGTACAAGGTCCCGAGGGAGGAACAGTACCTGGCGAACCATCCTCTGGCCGACTCCCTGGTCATTACAGCCTCACATGACCGGTCTCAGAAACCGCAGCATTTGAGCACGCAGCCACCGGACCCAGAGTCCAAGCATTTGGACGTGCTGGGCAGGCGCACATACGCGGCCGCGACTTGCGCCATTAGGTCATTGAATTACCTCACCCACATGGTTCAGTTTCAGAACGCTTTGTGGGAGCAGGGACAGGACCTGGCTAAAAAATTGCCAGATGGTGGCCAGAAGGAGGAGCTGCTGCAGCTCCTCTGTATGGGTTCGGACGTGGGGATCCAGGTTCTTAGAGCCGCTTACGACTCTGTGGACTCTTCGGCCAGAGCTGCGGCCTCAGGCATGTGTCTCCGGAGACACTCATGGCTCCGTGTCTCCGAGTTTACCCCGGATGTCCAGAAGAACATTATGGACGCCCCTTATCATGGCGAAGTTCTCTTTGGTGAAGCCTCGGAAAAGGTCATCACCAAATTGCAGGAAGCCGGGAAGGCGATTAGATCTGTTCATGCCATGTACAGGTCTCGGCTCAGTTCCTTTCGCAGGAATCAGAGTCACTTTCGCAGCCGGACTCAAAGGCCACAACCTCGTTCTGGCCAGCAACAGAGGGGCTCCTTCACCTGGAAAGCCCAGGTCAAGACATCCACAGGCAGAGGCCAACGAGCCACAAAGTCGGCCCAGCCTGCAGGACCTAATGCTGCCACAGCATGACTCCTTCCCGGCCCCCACCCCTCCTCAGGATCAATGGGAAATGAAGGTCGGGGGTCGCATCGCGGACCACCTGCAAGGGTGGCGGTCTTTCACCACCACAGGTGGGTGCTACAGTTGGTCAAAAAAGGCCATTATATAGAATTTGTAGACAACTCGCCCACAAGGCCTCCTTTGCTTTCCCGCTACCCAGGTCAGCACGCCCTGCTCATACAGCAGGAGGTGCTCACGCTCCTAGAGAAGGAAGCTGTGGAGCATGTTCCAGGGAACCAGAGGGGAGCAGGATATTATTCACACTTCTTCCTGGTTCCAAAGAAAACAGGGGACCTCCGTCCAATTTTGGACCTCATGACCTCAATCTGTTGGTCGCCTACAAGCACTTCCGCATGGTGACCCTTCAGACACTAATCCCCACGCTGACGAAGGATGCTTTCTTGGCATCCCTGGACATGCAGGACGCTTACCTGCACATTCCTATCACTCAGGCACACAGGAGGTTCCTGCGCTTCGAGTTTCTTGGCCGCCACTATCAGTTCCGGGCACTTCCCTTCGGACTGTCATCAGCACCTCGGGTTTTTATCAAGTGCATGGCAGTGGTGGCAGCGTCTCTGAGGAGACAGGGCCACTAAGTGTTCCCATACCTGGATGATTGGCTTCTCATGGCCCCTTCCAAGGAGGCATTACGGATAGCCATCCAATGCACCCAGACTCTTTTCAATCTCTGGGCATCCTCATCAACTACGAGAAGTCTCTCCTGGTACCATCCCAGAAACTGCAGTTCATAGGGGCAGTTCTGGACACCGTCAAGGGGAAAGCTTTCCTCCCCGAAGACAGAGCGTAACGCATTCAATCCCTCATAAGGGACCTGTCAGCGCGAAGAAGACCGTCTCAGCCAGACTCGTCCTTCACCTGCTCGGACACATGGCTGTGGCCATTCCTACAGTCCTGATGGCAAGACTCCACATGCAGGTAACCCAGTGGATGCTGAGAGTGCAGTGGGACCAAAGGCAAGGCCATCTGCAGCATCCAGTCCGAATCACGAAGACCGTGATTTGGGACTGGCAATGGTGGATAGATCCGGGAACCCTCTCTGTGGGGGTTCCCTTCACAGTGCCATCCCCGATGGTCACTCTCTCCACAGATGCCTCAGGGCTGGGGTGGGGAGCGCACTTGGACGGGGTGAGGTCTCAGGGACCATGGACAGCCCAGGAATCTCATCTCCACATCAACATATTGGAGATGAGGGCAGTCCTTTATGCCCTGCAAGCCTTCCAGTCGGACATTCCACCGAGTACCCTTCTGTTGCAAACAGACAATACTGCGGTGATGTATTACCTCAACAAACAAGGAGGCACACACTCCTACCCGCTTTGCAGGGAGGCCATGAGAGTGTAGGAATGGGTAATACGACACGGCACAAACCTCATTACAGTTCACGTCCCCGGGGTGGACAGTACCGTCGCAGACAGCCTGAGTCGTTCCCAGGCCAGAGTCCACGAATGGGAACTTCTACAGGAGGCGGCAGAGGATCTGTTCCACAGATGGGGCACTCCAGAATTAGATCTATTCGCCTCCCCATCCAACGCAAAACTGCCCAATTTTTGCTTGCTAGATCCAGGGCCTGGTGTTTTCTGGCGAGACGTGTTGTCCCTCTCCTGGGCGGGCAGATTTCTCTATGCCTTCCCTCCTTTCTCATTGATCCAGAGAGTTCTTCTAAAACTTCGCAGGGAGCATGCGACACTTATCTTAGTAGCGCCTTTCTGGCCCAGACAAATCTGGTTCCCGCTTCCACATCAGTTATCCCGGGAACCTCCGCTTCCTTTGCCAATCAGTTCCCATCTGTTGTCTCAGGAGGAAGGTTCACTAGTCCACCCGGACTTGCGTTCATTGAACCTACATGCTTGGCTCCTAGAGACATAGCCATGATGCGACACTGGGTCTCGCAGGAAGTGGCGGAAGTACTGTCCGCTGCTAGAAAGCCGGCAACACACCCGACATACGCCATGAAGTGGTGCAGGTTTTGCTCATGGGCTCAGATGCGTGGTTTTTTTCGCCCTTAGACTGTCCTGAGAAGCTGGTCCTGGAATACCTGCTTTCGCTTTTTCAATCCGGACTAGCCTATTCCTCGATTAAGGTGCACTTGTGTGCAATTTCGGCTTATCATGCCCCCATCGGCCATCGTATGGTGGCTCAATTGGACACTACTCGTGCCTTTTTAAGGAGGGTTCTCCACTTTAGGCCACCTATCAGGGACCCGGTTCTTTCCTGGGACCTGCCCTCTGTCCTGGAGCAGCTTGCCCTGCCACCTTTTGAGCCAGCCGCGGATTGCGAGCTACGTTTTCTGCCGTGGAAAACGTTGTTTTTAGTTGCATTTACTTCGGGGAGAAGAATCTCCGAATTACGTGCGCTCATGTGTAAAGAGCCCTATTTAGTTTTTCACCAGGATAGGGTGTCCCTGAGGACAAATCCTAAGTTTCTGCCTAAGGTGGTTTCAGCCCTTACCCTTAATCAGGGTATTGACTTAGCAGTGTACACCAATCGAGGAGAAGCACTGCTTCACACCCTGGATGTCACAGGTGCCTCAGATGTTATCTGACCAGAACCAAACAATACCGGAAAACGGATCAGCTGTTTGTATCCTTTGCTGAGAGGATGAAAGGGGCCCCTGTTTCGAAGCAGACCTTTTCACGTTGGCTCATCCAGTGTATCTCTTTCTGTTATGACAAGCGCAGCAGCCATTCTACCAGAGGAGTGGCCACCTCCTTTGCAGCGCTGAAGAACGTTTCCACTTCAGCTATCTGTGCTGCAGCTACCTGGAGCTCGGTGCATACCTTTATTTGGCATTACAGCCTGGACATCGCTTCTAGGCGAAGGGCAGGTTTCGGCCTAGCCGTCCTTCAGGGACTTCTGTCCTAGGCTCGGACAGGGTTGTAATCTCTGTCTTTCCTCCTCCCGGTGGTGTAAGATTGTCGCCATAGCTTGGGAATCAGTCCTAATGGTGTAACCTGCTGCAAGAGCTGTATCTCAAAGAAGATAGAACAGTTACGTAAGCACTTACCGTTACAGTAGATCTTCAAGAACAGCTCTTGCAGCAGGTACCTTCCTGCCCACCATTCCCCCTTGGAGGAGGTAGGTTATAGCCTAACATCCATCTTCTGGGATGGAACGATTTATTTTTAGTCTTGGCCATCTGATGGCGGATCCTCGGTCTCCTCTTCTGATGTCATCCAGCGGCCGGGAGTCTCCGGCGGGAGAACTGGGGATTCTGGCAGGACCGCCTCCTTATGTACTACGCCTGATGTCGGGGGCGGGACCGACATCGGAGGCGGTCCCCGCTGAAGACTGCTAGCTAGAAAATTTCCATGGGATCCTGGCGCCTGACGGCTTCAGTTCTAATGGTGTAACCTGCTGCAAGAGCTGTTCTCGAAGATCTACTGTTACGGTAAGTTCTTACGTAACTGTACTTTCCACTGGGGGGGGGGTGGCCACCTGTTTTGCTGCCTTACAAAATGTCTCGGTGGCTGACATTTGCCCCACGGCAACTTAGAATTCAGTGCACACCTTCGTGAAGCACTACAGTTTAGATATAGCCTCTAGGAGGAGTGTGGGATTTGGTCTATCTGTTCTTCAATGCTTCCTTTGATTAAGGCTCTGATAGATTCCCTTCCTACCTACCTCATGTAAATTTCCTTTGGTACTGTTTGGGAATCAGTCTTGATTGTGAAGCCTGCTGCAAGAGCTCCAACCTGAAGTAAGAAAGTACAGTTACGTAAGAACTTACTGTAACAGTAGATCTTCCGAGAAGAGCTCTTGCAGCAGGCACTGCTTTCCCTCCCTCCTTCCCCAAATCCTGTCTTTTCCTTGTTGGGAACTTTTGGAACCTCCTTGGTTCTCCTTTTTATCCATCTGCCGGGTGTCCGGCAAGAGAACTGAGGTTGGGCTGGGGACCACCCCCTTTATACCATTGGCGGACATTAGTGGCGGTCCCTGCTGGGTACTGCTGGCTAGAATTTTTCTGTGTGGTCCTAGTGCCTGGTGGCAGAGTCCTAATTGTGTAGCCTGCTGCAAGAGCTCTTCTCGAAGATCTACTGTTATGGGTAAGTTCTAAAGCAACTATGCTTTTTTTCCCCACCACTGCCCAATGGGGAACACTATCAAAGGCTTTATAGAAATCCAATAGGACCACAACTGCTGACACCCCCATCCAATATCTCACTAATTTTCTCATTGAATCAAATGAGTTTGTAATGCATGAGCACCCTGCAGTGAGCCTATATTGTTCCCAGTCATGCTCCTCATTTGGTTCCATGTGATTTTTGAGCATGTCCTTTATGATTGATTAAAGAATTTTCCCAGGGACTGATGCTAGACTTATAGGGCAATAATTTGCTACATTTTGACTCTTTCCCCTTCCTTATGAATTGGTGTTACTTTTGCCACCCTCCAGTCCTTTGGACACTGCCTTCTTTCAGTGACTTTTCATATAAAAACTGAAGAAGGTTGTTGCACTATTTTTCATTATTGTGAGCATTTGTGGTGTAATACCATCTGGACCAGGTGCACTATGCTGTTTATTTTCTGGCTTATATCTGTTTGTCTTATTTCAGTGTAGTAGGAGTGAGTAAATACCTTATTCCTAATAGTTGGGCTGAATATTCTATTCGGGGCTCCAAATGTTTGGTATTCGTATTTGTAATTTGAGCAAAAGTATATTAAAAAAAAAAGCTAACCAAACAACCCCACACCCTAAACCCTGTAAAATATACAACCCCTTGTCCCCTACCCTCTGATAGAATCCATCCCACTCTCCTCCCCATCCAGCACCCACAGTTTTAATACATTAACAATATGAAGAAAAAAAACACGATGGGCAGCTGGTACAACCCGTTTCCCTCCACAGCTGGTCGCCATCTTTTAGTGCTTATTTGTGCTAAATGAAATATGTTTACCACCCCCACCCAGGCAGTACCCCCCCAGCACCCAAGAGCTGGTAAGTGTAAGGTGGAAGAAGGTGATCATCGCGACCCACCCTCCTCCACAGCCAGCCTCCTTCTTCTTCTGAATGCACTCACATCCTTGCTCATAGTAAAGCCAGGTCAACATGGGATCAGCTGGTTTTACTATGAGCAAGCACGTGAGTGCATTCATTCAGAGGAAGGGGGCTGGCCATGATGGAGGGAGGGTTTTTAAGTAAGGCAAGGCACATTTTATTTAAAGTACCCTCCTCCATGGCTGACTGCCTTCTTCTGAATGAAAGTATTCCTGTGCTTACTCATAGTAAAACCATCTGATCATGTGATAAGCTGGTTTTATTATGAGCAAGTGCATGAATGCTTTTATTCTGAAGAAGACTGCTGACTCTGGAGGGGGGTGAGTTACATCATCACCTTCTTCCACCTTACACTCACCACTCACTGGCTGTTGGATGCTGTCTTGGTGGGGGGATTGTAAACGTATTTCCTTTAGTGCAGATAAGTGCTGTAAGACTGTGGTTAGCCGTGGAGGTGGGCAGGTTGTGCTGCCCGCCCACTGTGGGAATTTTTTTGTTTTATTGTTAATGTACTGAAAATTGTGGGTGCTGGTTGGGGAGGAGAGTGGGGTGGATTCTGTCATAGGGAGGGGGATGGAGGTTGCATATTTTACAGGATATAGGGTAGGGGCTGCTTCTTGGACTTTTTTTTTAATATTATATTTTTCAAATAGGAATAGGCACGAATAATGCCACTATTCATTATTTGGATCCGAATAACAAATAGTGCATTATTCATGGTATTTGTAAAATAATATTTGCTACTCACACACTCCTACTTGGTATTACTTGGTTAGGTTGAACAGAAGATGACAAAGCCCACCGAGACTGTTCCCCACACATAGTGGGACATTGTTAATGATTTTCCCATATCCAAACATCCAATTTGTTTTTAAAGCTAGAAATGTTTGGAGTTTCAATTAAACCATAAGTTAGCAAATTCCATACATGAGGAGCCCTTATTGTAAAAAAAAAATTACCTCTTTTGCTGGTTTTATAAGTTTTAACCTCTAGCTGTGTATTATGTAGTCTTACTAGAAAATGATAATCCACATTGCCCCATAAGATCTGATGACTCTAGTAAATTGTAGACTAAGAGCATATCGCCTCTAAGCCTTCTATTTTGAAGTGAAGAGAGACCAGTTTTTCTCAGCCTAGAACTGTAATAATGATTCACCCATCTAGGTACCATTTTAGTAGCTCTCCTTTGCACCTGTTCCAGTATAGCAATATCACTTTTCAGGCTCAGGTTCCAAAAAGGGAACCCAAAATCAAGATATGGTCTAATGTAGGCCCTAAAGAGTGGAATAAGGCATTGTTCAGAGTGATTAATGAACGCTCACTTGATTTGTCTTAAAAGTCCATTAACCACACAAGCAATTTTGGTGCAGTGATCCCTAGATGTAAGTTTGTTATTGACATAAATACCAAGGTCTTTCTCACAGTTAGATGACTGAAGTGGTATGCCGTTGATATAATATACCGTATTTGGATTATTTTTACCAAGGTGTATAACCATGCATTTATCTTTTTTTTTGTTTTTGTTTTGTTTTTTTTACTATTCTTATTCTCCACTGGGCAACCAGTCTGCCTTACCTTATCACGTCCAGGCTACCTCAGGTTTCCGGCCACCGTCTCGAGGATCTCTTGGCTCGGCCCTGCAGCATACTCCTGTGGATTACCCCCCGACACTCATCCGCCCAGACCGGATCCAGTGCCACGTCCCTTGCCTGAGCGATCCCCCATGAAGACAGCCATCATGCAGCCGTGACTGGAGCCCAATTTTCCCTTGTTCTCCCCTTTGTGCGTAGCATACAATGATGCCCATGGACAGGTGCGTGTGCACTACTGCATGCACTCCTCCCCAGCGTCGGCTACAGCAAGTCCTTCCATTTGTCTGCCAGTGCCCTGCAATGCCCCCAGCCATCACTAGAGGCTGCCAGAACACCGAGGCAGGATACCCCCCTTCCCGGAGACGGAGAGCAGTCCAACGGACGCTCAATCCGTCTTCTCCCTTGCCAACCCCTGATGACCCTGGCTCGTTCCCGAACCCGGGTCGCTGGTGTGGGGTGAGGTGTGGCGTCCAGCGCCTCAACCCTCAGTGCCACCGGGCCGGCAGCACCATGCATTTATCTTGATTAAAATGCATATCGTTTTCTTTTGCCCAATGTTCAATGCTTTCCAGATCAGCCTTCAGTGATGTTATATTGTCATAATTACTAACCTTACCCCCGGGTTTTGTATCATCTGCAAACATGGTCATAAAGCTATTGGGCCCAGGATGTAAGTCATTAATAAAAATATTGAACAGCGTAGGTCCCAAGACTGAACCCTGAGGGACCCCTCTCGTCACCCTACCCAAATTAGACAAGGCGTCATTAATCCTAACCCTCTGGGTCCTGTTTGTCAGCCAATCTGATGTCCAATTTACAATATCAGGGGACAAGCCCAATTTGTACATTTTAGTTATGAGTTTAAAATATGGCACCTTATTGAACGCTTGTCTGAAATCAAGTAGGATAACATCGTAATATAGTAAAGATCTGAACCCCTGTAACTTAAAAATCTCTAATCAAATGTTCTCCATATTTAGATCATTTTATAAGCATTACAAAGGTTATTCATGCTAATTTATACATGTCTAGCGCCAAAGGTGCCAGAGTTATATGCAGATGAAAATGTTCCACATAATTTCCCACAAAAAAATAAAATGACAGATTCTGAGCACATATAATTTTGAGATGATGCATCATATTGTCATGAAATCTGGCACATTATTAGAACACCTCTCATCAAGGAATCGTGACACATTTAAGATATCTGACCCAATAGACGGCTGAGGTGTATGCAAACAAATATTTTCATGAAATTTCACACAAAAAATAAAGTGACAGACTTTGAGCACCTACAATTTTGAAACCATTCATCTGAAAATCATTATATTCAGAACGTTATTACCCTCTACCCAAAGATTATGCATGCTCTAGCTTAAACGACAGCTGAGTTATGACCAAATTACTAAATTTAAAAAAAAATCCGCAAAATTCCGTGAAGTTTCACAGAATTTAGTGACATTCCATTGAAACTCCACAAATTTGGACTTTTCCCATTCTGCACAGCTCTACTACTGGTTCTTTGAGTTCCCAGGCCTCCAAAGCCAAAGACAAGTCCTCAGGGGAAAAGTCACAAAAAAGACAGAGATCGTGATTGCCCCCCCCCCCCCGGATGTTGATCTCATTCCCCATTAGCCTCTCTTTCTTCTGGTGGATCTTCATTGGCTGCAGCTGCAGCTGCACTGGTGAAGAAATCTGCTGTCCAGGTCTCTGAGTCCACCAGATCCATACCAACAGCACCTCCGCCCGATTCTCAGGGCGGCCGGCCGGCCACCTCTGGGTCGTTGGCCCCTCCTTCGGCAACGATGGGCTCATTGTCGATGACTCTCCCATCGAGACCTACCCCTTCTCCCTCCAGGGTAACAGGCTCCTCAGGTTCACAGGGCTTAACAGGTGGGTGGTTGACACAAGTGCCATCAACACCATTGGCTTGAATGAAATCCTGACAAAATTTACTTCAGTGATTGTCCAGGCACTTAGACCCTCTTTGCTGACACTGTCAATGGCAGCTTTGTTGTCGATGCCTTCTCATCGGCCCTGGCGCATCCGATGCCAGGTCCAGATGTTGAAGAGGTTGACATCGAGGAGGAGTACCACCCAGACCTCATTCTTCCTCAAGATGAGGAGGAAGAAATCTTGCTCTTTGACAGATCTGCATCCTCTTTTGTCAGTGAGAACTTGCTGAAACCCCAGGTCTCCTCCTGAGGACCCTATATTTCTCAATGTGATGAAGCAGCTGTCCTCAGCCATGCTTCCACACTGAGGAAGAGTATACCACCAAAAAAGGACCGGTGGGCTTCCTGGAGATTCCAGACTCTCCTCCCAAAGATCATTCCTCCAATGCCACCAGCCTTGATGAATGCAGTTACGGCAGCCTGGCACAGGCCAGACATGGTGCCAGCTATACCCCGCCGGGCGACAAACTTTATCACGCCTCCCTCAGGGTCTTCTCTGTTATGCTTCCCAGCCCAAGACAGACTCAGTAGTCATCAAGGCAGCTCATGACAGGGTTGCTGGCAGTCACAAGGGAAGAAAGAGACTTGGGCGTCATCCTCACCGATGACCTAAAATCATCCAAGCAGACCTCTAAAGCAGTAGGTAAGGCTAGAAGGATGTTGGGGTGTATTAGTAGGGGTATCACAAGTCGGAAGAGGGGGATAATAATCCCTCTTTACAAGACACTGGTTAGGCCCCATCTGAAGTACTGCGTGCAGTACTGGAGGCCACACCTTCACAAGGACATTAACCAAACTGAGGCAGTCCAGAGAAGGGCAACCAAAATGGTGCAGGGACTGCATCAGAAAACATATGAGGACAGATTAACTGAACTCAATATGTATACCCTAGAGCAAAGGAGGGAGAGAGGTGATATGACTGAAACATTCAAACACATTTAGGGCATTAACAAGGTGAAAGAGTATAGCATGTTTCAATATAAGAAAAACAGCAGGACAAGAGGACACAGCATTAGATTAGAGGGAGACCGATTAAGGGATAATGTGAGGAAGTTCTTTTTCACAGAAAGGGTAGTGGATGCATGGAATGACCTACCTCAGGAAGTGGTGGCTATGAATACATTGCAGGGCTTCAGATAGGCATGGGATAGGCATAAGGGGGCAATACAGTAGAGTATGAATAGATAGGCCATTGACAGAGCAAAGGCCTATGGCACATTCATAAGGTAGAAAAAGAAATGGGCAGACTGGATGGGCCTTGCTGTCCTTATCTGTCGTCAGCTTCTATGTTTCTATGTCTAAGGCACCTAAGCACCTTAGTTCCCTTCCCCCAGACAAAGAATCTTGCAAAATCGACCTCTGGGGTGAAAGGGTTTATGCCTCCTCTACTCTAGATTTGAGGATTGCAAACCATCTGTCACACATGGTAAATTACCAGAATACCAATTGGAAGAAGGGCCGGGCTGCCACCTAGGCCCTTCCGGAAGGCACTTAAAAGCAGAAACTGCTTCAGTGCCTCCAGGCCACTGAGGAAGTTAGTAAGCATCTCCTCAGAGCCCTGTATGACATGGCTGACACCATTGCCAGGGCAGCTGCCATGAGCATATTCCTACTTAGGCACTCCTGGCTCAGAGCATCTGGGTTTGCAGCTGATGTGCATCAAAAAGTGCACAGTGTCCCCTTCAATGGCACCAATCTATTTGGCCATGATGTCCAGGACATCATTAATGATCTGAAAGCATTGGGTAGGGCCCTCAAGTCTGTCCACTCCCTCTACCACACCCAACCAAAGGGTAGAGAACAGCCTCCTTTTCGTAAAACGAACAGTAGGCCCAGGACAGCTCCCTGTCCCCAGGGAAAACACAGAGCCCAGGCTCCCTTGTCTGCCCCCACTGATGCTGGAGTGGCGGCTAAGCCACCCAGAAGTGAGGGAACCCTGTGGCTGGCTTCGCCTCAGCTTGACTCCTTGCTGGACCCCCCTCTTCTGGTCCCAGACCAGGAGGCGGTGGTCAGAGGTCGGTTCTTCCTCCATCTGACTCAATGGAGAACCATAACTTTGGATGCATGGATTCTGCGGATCATAGAAAAGGGGTCACACCTTGGAGCTCATCGAGCAGCCTCGAGAAACCCCACCTCCACCCTCCTGTTATCCCCTCACCTGTCTGTTCTCCAGGAGGAAGTGTAGTCCCTTCTGCGTAAGCAGGCCATTGAGCCAGTGCCCAGGCACCAGAGATATAAAGGGTTTTACTTCAGGTTTTTCCTGGTCCCCAAAAAGACTGGAGATCTGAGGCCTATTCCGGACCTAAAGGACCTCAGTCTGTATGTGTGGTATAAAAAGTTCCGGATGGCAACTTTGCCAGGCCTGATGCCCCTTCTTAGGGTTACCAGATGTCCTCTTATGAGGACATGTCCTCTTTTCCAGCTGCCAGATATTCTTCATGTACCTTCTCTAGCCTGTTGTATTATTATTATTATTATTTTTATACATATTTTTACTCTCTCCTACCCGGGACCTCCTTGTAAATGAGCTGTCAAGGTGGTAGAGACTTTAAACCTATTTACTCGGGGTCTGGCACAAGAGCTCATCAGGAGAGGGACTAAGTGTCCTCTTTTTGGCATCCCAAAATCTGGTACCCCTAACCCATCTCAAGACAGTGGACTGGCTGTGTTCACCGGACATGCAGGACGCTTACCTGCACATCTCGGTCTTTCCTCCTCATAGGACATTTCTCTGTTTTGCCTTTCAGGGCGAGCATTATCAGTTCGAAGTGCTGCCTTCTGACTTGTCCTCTGCACCGCAAGTCTTTACCAAGTGCTTAGCAGCAGTCACAGCAGCTCTCAGAAGGGAGGGACTGTATGTCTTCCCTTACCTGGACGACTGGCTCCTAAAGGCCCTGTCCAGGGAACAGCTTTTGTTAACTCTGGAGTGAACTCTCCAGCTTTTTAATTCTCTGGGCATCACTGGCAGTCTGCCCAAGCTGATTCTGATACTGTCCCAAAGGTTGTAATATATAGCGGCATTTCTGGACTCTGCACAGGGGAATGCCATCCTGCCCCAAAACAGGGCAGGGTGCCTCATAGTGCAAGCTCAGAAGGTCTCCCAGAGTCAATACATTCCTCCCAGAGTATACCTTAGATTGCTGGGCCTGATGGCAGCTGCCATACCCACTGTTCCACTAGCCTGACTCTGTATGCATATCCTCCAGTGGACCCTCTGGGTAAAGTGGGACCAGCACATGGACGAGTTAGACCGACCAGTCCTAGTCTCTTCCCCAGTTCGCATGATACTGCAGTGGTGGATGGACCCCCTGAATCTGCTTCATGCCTTCCCATTCCAGATCTCCTCTCCACATCAGATACTAACCACAAATGCCTCAAGTCTGGACTGGGGCGAACACCTGGGTCCCTTCCTAATCCAGCGCTCTTGGTCCCAGTGGGAAGCCTCCCTGCATATCAGTGTCTTGGAGATGAGAGTGATGCTCTACACCATGCAGGCCTTTCAGGAACACCTCGCTCCAGGTCAACTGCTGGTGCAGTCAGACAATCTGAGTGTAGTATACTACATCAACAAGCAAGGAGGGACTCATTCGTACCCCCTTTGCAGGAAGGCCATGAGAGTGTGATACTGGCCGTTGGATCACAGTCTGACACACTCTGCAGTCCATGTGCCAGGCCTGCTAAACACTTTGGAGGACAGTCTCAGCAGGACTCCATCCAGCATACATGAATGGGAGCTTCTCTCATCCATCTCAGAAGACTTGTTTGACAGATGGGGTCATCCAGAGTTGGACCTTTTTGTGTCCCTACTCAACGCAAAACTGCCCAATTTCTGCTCGCTAGATCCAGGGCCTGGGGTTTTCTGGTGAGACACGTTGTACCTCTCTTGGAGCACGAGGTTTCTTCATGCATTCCCTCCGTTTCCTCTGTTCCAGAGGGTGCTAATCAAGTTGTAGATGGTAATGGGCCAGCAAGATCCTGGTAGCTCCGTTCTGGCCTCGACAAATTTGGTTCCTTCTGCTTCAGCAGATGGGGAGGAACCGTTGGTCCTTCTTCCTCATTGCAGGATCCTGCTGACCCAGGATTAGGGGACCTAGGTCAGTCCCAACCTCAGATCCCTCCATCTGCATGCCTGAGGACATAGCCATCGCCAGATTTGGGGTCTCCAAAAGAGTGGTGGACATCCTTGTGGCTGCCTGGAAGTCTTCCACTCGAGCCACATATGCCATGAAGTTAAAGTGGTTTGCCATCTGGGCTGCCAAACATAGTTTAGAGCCTTTCACCAGCCTGGTGAACCATATCCTGGACTACCTAATCTCACTGTCTGACTCAGGTCTCCGGTACTCTTCCCTCAATGTCCAGCTTTCGGCTATTTCTGCTTTTCATGTGCCCATGGGTGCCGTCAAAATGGCTCAGCTCAGTGACAGAGCTGGGGGACTTCAAAACATGAGTCAAATGGGACCCACTAGTGTAAAAAATGTGGGTCTAAAGAGGAACATACTGGGTCAAAACAATCAGTGGCAGATTTTGAACAGTTCACGTTCCCATTTTCAGATATTGTTATACAGTAGGTGCATCAATTTGGACCCACTGGCACAGGAAAGAGGGATCCATTTTGGAAAGGAGGCAACTTTTGCCCTTTTGGTGCATGTTAGCACTGTCCCTGGCTCAGCTGGATGTCTCCTGCACCCTTCTAAGGGTCACCCTGCATCTGAAACCCCCAATCCAATCTCCTGCCCCAGCTTGGGACTTGAAATTTGTTTTGGAAAAACTGACCCTGTCTCCTTTTGAGCCAGTCGTGACTTGCAATTTACACTTTCTCTCTTGACAAGGCAAGGCAACTTTATTTCTAAGGTGCCCAATACTGGAGGCTATGGGCGATGTACAGAATAAGAACAGAATACAAATTACAGAAATAACATTTGTGCAGTAGCAAAATCTTTAAAACAACATTCTTAAAAGCATAAATATAAAATATGAAATAGCTGAGGGTAGGGGAAGATGACTTAATCCCCAAAAGCCTGGCAGAAGAAATGGGCCTTAAGCCTCTGCTTAAAGACACCAATTGAAGGGGCCTCCCGGACTGCAATTGGAAGCATGTTCCACAGGGTCGGCCCAGAGACACTGAATGCTCGGTCACCAGAGGTCTTGAACTGAACCCTGGGAAAATTCAGGAGGCCCCTTGAAGCAGAGCGGAGGGAGTGGACAGAGGTCGCAGGCGACAGGAGCTCAGACAGGTAGCCAGGACCCAGCCTATATAGGGCCTTATAGGTGAGCAAGCCCACCTTGAAAAGGACCCTCCACCTGACTGGCAGCCAATGCAGAACACGCAGAACTGGAATCACATGGCACGACCGAGATAGTCCCGCCAGTAACCGGGCCGGCGTGTTCTGCACCAGCTGCAGCCTGCGGTGGGTCTCTCCCGTAACCCCGAAGTTAAGAGCGTTACAGTAGTCGAGTCTGGAGGTCACAAAGGCATGTACTAGGGTCAGCAGATCTTCAGGTAGAATGAGGGGCTTGATTCTGGCGATGTTCTGTAAGGGTAAAAACCACTCTTCACAACAGACGACACCTGATCTTTGAAGGTCAGTCTGCTGTCCAGGATCACACCTAGATTTTGCACCTTCGGGGAAGCAACCAATTGAGCAGATCCTAGGAAAAGACCAGAGTCTGTTCCAGGTAGCAGCCCATCATGCCCTCAACCCGGCTCAACCACCAGCGCCTCTGTCTTGTCCAGGTTGAGTCACAGCCATCCAGTCCTTGATTTTAGCCAGACAAATGTTAAGCACATCAACTGCACCAGATGTCCCGGGGCCAATGACAAATACAACTGGGTGTCATCTGCAGAGCAGTGAAACTCCACACTGTACTGTCAAATTATCTCACCCAGGGGCAGCTTATATACCATGAACAGCATCGACGACAAGATCGAGCCCTGTGGAACTTCGCAAGACAGAGGCATTGGAGAGGAGGAGAAATTCCTCATCACGACCTGCTGCACCTTGTCTGAGAGATAGGACTCAAACCATCTGATGACAATATTGGTGAGTCCACAAAATTCACAGAGCCAATCGAGAAGCACAATGTGGTCCACGGTGTCAAAAGCTGTAGAGAGATCGAGGTGCATAAGAACTGACCTGTCTCCTCTAGCTCTGAGTAAGTCATTATGCACCCTGACTAGTGTGGTTTCTGTGCTGTGTCTAGCCCTAAACCCGACTGAAATGACTCATAGATGTCAAAGGACACAAGCTGATCCTCGAGCTGCTGTGCTACTAGTTTCTCAACAACCTTGCTCAAAAAAGGCAGGTTGGAGATAGGATGGTAATTCGTTAGGATGTCTGGGTCAAGGGAAGGTTTCTTAAGGAGGGGTCTCACCAGTGCCTCTTTCAGAGGAGCTGGGAACACCCCATCCACCATCGAACACCTGGCTATCCCAGTGAATACTGGGCCAACAGCCTCGGCACATCCCATCAAGAAATACACCGGGGCTGGGTCCAGTTCACAAGATGTATGCTTCAGCTCTAAGATCACCTGTGTCATGTCAGACACCTCCACTGGCTTAAACTCTCCCCAGGCAGGCAAAGTTCCTCTGCTCCCAGCAGACTGGCAACTGTGAGGCAGAAGCCTACCTGACAGAATCCCTGACCAGATAGCCGACACCCTGTTAGAAGAGAAGAACAGAGCAAACTCCTCACACAAAGTTGATGAAAAGGCTCTTTTCAGCTGAAGGCAGGCAGATTGAAGAAGCCTGTCCACAGTTCGAAAAAGCGGAGCAGGTCTGTTCCTCCCTGCCGCAATTTCCCTGGACAGAAACTCTGTCTTCTTATGGGAGATTGCCTCCTGGTACTCATGATAGTGGGTGCACAGGACCAGTCTATCAGCATCTAGCTGGGACTTCTGCCAGCAACGCTCCAACTTCCACCCCTTGATCTTCATTGTCTTGAGATCCCCGCCAAACCACGGGGATCTCAAGTGAAAAGATCTGGGTCATATACAAACTGGTGCTATGGCATCCAGAGTTTCAGACACCACCTTATTATAGGTGGCCACTGCCTCCGCGGTGCCAATCGCACAAGCCACCTCTACCCTAGATAGGTCAGCTACCAGCAAAGGTCCTTCTGAGTCTAGCCCCCTTAAAGGGTGATAGCTAACCATCTCCACAGGGACAGGACTATCGGGGGGGGGGGGCCCAAACGCGAACTCCGCAGTGTAGTGATCAGACCAAAAAACTGTATCAATCCTGAGGTTATCAACCCCAAGACCTAGCTGGAACACCAGATTGAGTGTGTGACTGTGCTGGTGGGTCACAGAAGCAATTGCTTGTGTCAGCCCAGTGAAGTCATTAACTGGAGGAGGTCATAACCGAAACGCAAGGATTCGTCGTCGACCCAGGCATTGAAGTTCCCCAGGATTAAACACCTGGGGGACTCTAACACCTGGTCGACAATGAAGTCTGCCAGCTCCTGCAGGAATTCTCCCCCCGCCCCAGATGGGTGATAAATGAGGAGAATCCTGCAGTCTGCACCTGGAACCCCGAACAGCAACACACTCAAAAGACGTAGTGTTACCAACTGAATGCACCGTGGAGCCCAGGTTAGCTCTAAAAACGATGGCCAAACTCTTGCCCCTGCAATCCTTCCTCTGGCAGTGCACCATGGAGTACCCGGTAGGGACGGCGGCGCTAGAACTGGGCCGGCATCGTCATCCAACTAGGTCTCCGTAATGCAAGCCAGGTCGACAGAGGAAATCAGGTCACAGAAATAGCAGTCTTGTTCCTATTCTACCTGACATTGCAGAGCACCACCCGAAGAGGATTAGGGGAGGTGGCTGGTCCTATAGCTACCTGCCCACTCGGTCCGGTGGGACCCCTGGGTACAGGAACCAGACACGTCAGGCATCTCCCTCGGCCCTGTTTACACCCAGGGCGTCTCCTGTACCTTACAACCTCAATGCCCCTCACCACCTTATCCTCCAGTGCTCTCTACCAACAATGACTCAACTGCCACCTAGTTTTTCCGACCTCTCTGCAGCATCTAGCTGCAGACAGAGGAACAGGGAGGTTGGATATGGGGCGGAGGCTGAGCAGCAGAGAGGCAGCATAGGTGAGTCTAGGAGGACCAGTACCTAAACACATTTCAACCAGGACTGTCCCACCCAGCCTTTAAACAGCAGAAGCCTCAACCAAACTATAAAATAACAAAAAATCACACAAAAACTCACTCGCACTTCATACACACCACAACCGTACACACCGATCACACACATTAATCACACACTCAATCAACCACACACTCACTCTCACTTTCCACTCTCCCCAAAACCACAATTTATCCCCCACAATAATGACACCCTAGACCAATCACACACCCACTCACTCACCCATACATAGAAACATAGAATTTGATGCCAGATAAGAACCACTTGGCCCACCTAGTCTGCCCATTTCCCTACCTAATGGATAAGCTGCAGATCCTAGTTAACCAACAGCCTACTTCCTCCGACCCCCCCGCACTAGAATTACCTTATATCTGGCCCATGCATTCTTGAATTCCTCCACTGTTTTTGACTCTATGACCTTCTCTGGAAGGCCATTCCATGCATCTAGAACGCTCTCTGTGAAGAAATACTTCCTCATATTACCTCTGAGCCATCCCCCCTCTATCTTCTAATTGTGCCCCCTTGTTGTTGCACATCTCTTTTTCTGAAAGATGCTACCTTCTTGGACTTTGTTGATTCCCTTGAGGTATTTGAAAGTTTCTATCATGTCCCTCTCCCTCCTTTCCTCGAGGCTATACATCTTATGCTCCTTTAGTCTTTCTTCATATGTCTTCTGGTGCAGACTCTGCACCATTTTGGTTGCCCTCCTCTGGACAGCCTCCACCCTGTCTATGTCTTTGCGGAGATGGGGTCTCCAGAACTGTACACGGTACTCCAGATGTGGTCTTACCAGCTGTCTGTACAGAAGGCCAACAACTTCCTGTTTTCTACTGGTGATGCCTCTCCCTATGCATCCCAGTATTCCCCCAGCCCTCCTTACTGCCTTCTCACATTTCTGGCCCACCTTTAGGTCATCTGATATGACTACCCCAGGTCCCTTTCCATTTTTGTTGTTGTCAGTATCTCACCCTCCATTGTGTATTCTTCCCCTGGGTTTTTGTTTCCCAGGTGCATTACATTGCACTTCTTTGTGTTGAATCTAAACTGCCATACATTTGACCATTCCTCCAACCTTGCCAAGTCCCTTTTCATCCTTTCCACCCCACCTTGCATATCAACCCTGTTGCAGATCTTTGTGTCATCTGCAAAGAGACACACTTTCCCTTCCAGTCCCTCTGCAATGTCACTTATAAAGACATTAAAAAGGACTGGCCCCAGTACTGAACCCTGTGGTACCCCACTAGTAATCCCCTTTCTTCCCTGTGGACTCCATTTACTATTACCTGCTGTGTCCTGTTGTCCAGCCAGCATTTTACCCAGGCTACCACCCTGGGAACCACTCCCAAGCTAGCTAATTTGTTTATTAATCTTTTATGCGGGACTGTGTCAGATGCCTTGCTAAAGTCTAGGTAGGCCATTTCCACAGCCCCTTCCTGGTCTACTACTTTGGTCACCCAGTCAAATAAATCAATTAGATTTGTCTGACATGACCTTCCCTCTGTGAATCCATGCTGCCTTTGGTCCTGTGCCTCACTGGCCTCTTGGTACTTAACAGTTCTTTCCTTCAGAAGTGATTCCATCATTTTCCCTACCACTGAGGTCAAACTGACAGGTCTGTAGTTTCCTGCCTCTGTCTTGCTCCCACTTTTGTGAAGGGGAATCACATCTGCCCTCCTCCAGTCCTCAGGTACCACACCATCCTCCCATGATTTATTAAATAGGGTAGTCAGTGGTGTTACTAGTTCTTCCCTTAGTTCTTTTAGAATTCTGGGGTGAATCCCATCAGGCCCTTTGCTTTATCCACCTTCAGTTTTAAGAGTTCTTTCAGAACCCGTTCTTCCGTGAAAGGACTACTATCAACCCCCCTATCCAGAGTGCTTCTGTTGACTGGATTAGGTATCTCCCCTGCTTTTCCATTGTGAATACTGAGCAGAAGTATTCATTCAGTATCCCTGCTTTTTCACCGTTGCTCTTTGCCCAACCACCTTCCTCTTTATTCAGCTTCATTATCCCTGCCTTAGTCTTTCTTTGCTCCCTAATGTACCTATAAAAGGTTTTATTCCCCTTCTTAACTGAGTTAGCTATCTTTTCCTCAGTTTGGGCCTTTGCTATTCTGACTGCCTTCCCCGCTTCCTTCTGCTTTAACTGGTACAGTTCTCTGTCCTGCTCCTTCTGTGTTTCCTTATACTTCCTGAATGCTGTCTTTTTCTCCCTCACCTTCCCCGCCACTTCTATTGAGAACCATAGTGTTTTTTTCTTTCATTTTGATTTGTTTATTTGCTTCACACAAAGGCCTCTGTGATGGCGGTTTTGATGTTTCCCCATTGTTGCTCCACCGCACCTTCTTACTTGTTTGCTAGTGCGTTTCTGAGGCACTCTCCCATTTTGACAAAATCAGCCCTTCTGAAGTCCAGTACCTTCACTTTTGTATGGCTTGACTCTACAGCCAAGTTTATTGGGAACCACACTGTTTGGTGGTCGCTTGTTCCCAGATGGCTACCCACTTCAAGATCTGAGATCCTCTCTCTGTCCCCATTTGAGAGTACCAGGTCTAAGACTGCTTCCGAGTGGGTTCCAAAACTAGCTGCCTGAGGCATGCCCCCTGTAGGGCATCAAGAATGGCCCTGCTCTTGGATGTGGCTGCAGCAAAGGTGCTACAGTTAACATCTGGCATATTCAGGTCCCCATCAGCAATATTCTCCTTTTCTCTGCCATCCCAAGGATGCCTTCTATCATTTTCTTGTCCATTTCCTCCCCTGAGACGGGGTCTGTATATACCCTGTGCAGATTGTGGTGCCATTTCCAGTCTCCAGCTCTCACACACTTTAAAAATACCCCTGTAACCAATCCCCAAAACACAACTAAACCCAAAATACTATCAAAATAAACTATTATCTATTTAAGTTGTAGCACTGTATCAAGAACCGCAGCAACACAGTTAAGCCTAGTAAGAATGTAAACAGTATTTATCAGTCAGTTACTGTCCTATATGATAGCACTGTCCAGTGTATTCACAGTGTTCAGTATTTTCCAGCTGTCCAAAAAAGCTTGCCACAGCTTCCTCAGGATTTGCAGTGGAAAGGGGGAGCTCTTGACCGCCTCCTTCACCAAAACAGTTAACCATATAATGCAGCACTTTCACTGCCACATCTCCCATAAACTAAAGCATCAAATGAAGTCCGATAGAGGCCCTCTCACTGCCTCCTTAAATAATCAAGAGATTATATAGTGCCAGCTTAGGTCTTGATATACTTGCAGCACATAAGGTTCCATGTCCATTCCTCTGCTAAGAAGACCAGGAGATCTTCACTGGTAGAAGTTTTAAGGTTCTTCCAGAGCCATGACCAAAACCCAGAAAATCAGATCCAGACTGATAGAAATGTTCTAAAGAGCATCGGCTCCAGGCCGACCCGAGAGCAGGTGCCCAAACCCAGTCAGTCCCCCCACCTAGGCCTCCAGAGTACACCCAACCTTGCCAGGCAATCCTCGGAAACCACAGGACGAACCTGGAAAGTAGTCGACCCTCCAGTCGGCACCACCTGGTCACCCCAGAGGGAAATAGCCGTATCCGAGACCCACCTCAGCCAAGTCGCCCGGCTCACTCAGTCCGCCGAACGGCAAACAAATCCTCCTCTGTAGGTCACTTGTCGGCTCCCTGCAGCAAGAAGCACAGCCTTTCGACTCTCGGTTTGGCCACCATAGACCACAGTGTGAGTTCTGCATTGGCCACTTCACAGTTGCATCTCCACACTCCAGTGTACTCACAAGACTGCAACCAGTGCCGTCAGAGTTTGAGTCCACAGGGCAGTCCTCTCTAATGGTCCACTGCTGCTCGGGCCTCAGTAGCAGTAACTAGACGGGACCACGATCCCCTCAAATGCTTCAATCTGCTGGTAAATCCTGAATGTAATTCTCAAAGGCATTGTCTGTAATTTGCAGTTTACAGACAACCACCCAATGTAAAAATCCCAATGTTGACGTCCAACATTAAGCAGATGGTGCTAAAAACACGTAACTAGGAAGCGGGTGTACTTGCGATAGTCGATCAAACTGGGCTACAACAAAAAGCGAAACGATAAATCAATTAAATAAAATACACACGGTAGTTAAATATATGTTAAAATAAAATTCCTAAGCTGCTGCACTTGAAAGCTGAAAGTCAGTCAATCAGTCAGTTTCTGCTATTTCAGGATCCTTGCATTTATGGACTTAATGTAACAGCAGCCGAACAATAGGGGAGTGTGTACTGTATTTAGTTGCAATTACTTCTGCTCAAAGAATATCAGAGCTTCAGGCCCTCTGGTGCGAGGAGTCTTATTTGAATTTTTTTTTTTAATCAAGCTTTTGGACCCCTGTCTCCATCTCCCACCTACTTGGCGATGGGGGTACATGGTAGAGCTGGCAGGTGGCTCTGGACCCCTCCCCGGAGGGGCTCTGTCTTGGGACCCCACGTCTCACACCTGACCCTCCCGGCAATCCCCCACGGCTTGCGCCCCCGCATGGCAGGCTGAGGGTGAAGGGCATCGACTTTCCCTTCCCTCGGACACTGACATCTAGACTCTGGAGAGCTGGCGCAGTGCTGCAGGGCCATCATGGAGACTGTCAGCTCCATTTTCTTTACACATTTTTCTCCTCACCCCTTGTTGCATTTGCTCACACGCGTATGGAGGCACATGCATGCAGCGACCCGTGGCACCCTTCCGACTGCACTGCCTCTGGGCCTCCACCCGGGGGCAGCCTTACAGCGGGCGTGGCTGGGTCCCCTCCCAGGAGAGAAGAGCTGCCTTACAGCTGCTCAGTCCATCTCTCGGCCTCTCTCCCCTGAAGACCCCTGATGACCCGGACTTGTTCCCAAACACAGGTCGCCGGCATGACGTGAGGTGTGGTGTCCAGGGTGTCTTTGCCCATAAATCCTAAACCTCTCCCTTAGGTGGTTTCAGAGTTTACACTCGATCAGTCTATCCACCTTCCTATTCATTTTCCTGAGCATGCCAATCTAGGAGAAGCACTGTTCCATATGTTACATGTGCGCAGAACTTTGAAGTGCTACCTGCTTAGGACCAAGGAGTTTAGAATGTCAAAGCTGGGTGTTTCAGTTTCTAAGCAGTGTTTATCAAGTGGTTGTAGAATTGCATTGTGTTCTAGGGCGTGAATATGTTTTTCATCCACACTCTTTGGCATGTCCCTTCCTCTTTAAATCTCACCGGAAGTCTTCAAGCTGTCTCCTGCCACCCACCCAGGTGGTATATACCTCGGCTCTGCCCCATGCGCCAGATCTTCCTTTCCGCTGGAAGATTCAGGTTGCCTCCATCGTGCTCACGCATTTTGGCCCTGGCTTTCAAACAGTCAGTTTACAGAAAATTCATATTGTTCAAGTTAGCGATCGCAAGTTTGCAGCTTGATCATGGAAGAATAAATCTTCCCCAGTTTCATTGGTGCCCTTTGCGCCAGAAGATGTTGCGCACTTCATCCCTACACTGCGTGGTGTCTATTGCCCTCAGTGTTGACCATGACACCTCAAAATGCAGTCTATGTCTGGCCTTTCATCTTAACATCCTCAATGACCATCTTGCCGCCTGAATCTGGGAGGCCGGAGAAGAGGAACCCTCAGTGAAATCAAGGAGGCTCAGTGCGATTTCCATGGCTGCAGGATCCACCGAGCAGTTGGAACTCATGCAAGCATTCGAGGAGGAAGCGGCTCGTGCTGCAGAGTCCTCTCAGGACTTCTTTGTTCCACACAACCTGGGCTCCACCTTCTCGGGTTCCTTCTGGGAGTTGTGCCAGTCTTTCCCGACCAAGGGAGAGGCGCCTGTGGGCTCGCACTCCTCTCGATCCTGTAAGCGGGAGAAGGACCCAGGGGTGTCTTCATCTCAACGGAGACATTCTTGGGAGTGGAAGAGATCTCGGTCCCAGTAACATGCTGTCTGACTCGGTCAAGATCTCCTCTTTGATCGCATGCTTCGGCTTTGCCGTCTGGTCAGTCGACTGAATTATCCATCAACGAAATGGAAATCGTGATCGATCCTATCGACCGATATCGCCGACTCGCTGATGATTCCTCGATCGAACACCTACTCTGGTCTTTCCAGATGATGAGACCCAGCCTGCTGGGCCTCCAATTGAAGATGTGGTCTCTGTCCTGGAAATCACTGGTACTGCGGTGTCTCCCGAGCGACCCATTCGGCCCTCCCGATCTCGATCGAGGTCTTGGACCCCCTCGTCCAACAGGCCGAGGAAGAGCTATAAGTGCTGTAAAAAGTGGCGATGTCATCAGGCTCTGGCGGAAAGTCCATCGGCACTATGAGGACCTCATGTGACAGCAGCTGATTTTGACCGGGCACAAGCTGACCCTGGCTCCCACTCCAGCCATTACTTGGCTTTCACTGCCTAGGCCGAAGCTGACTCCTTCGGAACCGATTAAGTCGGTTCCTCAGACCATGGAGCCAGCAAAAGCACCTCTTCAGCCCAAACCGGTCTGTCCACCAATCGTGGTGGAACCACCGCCCAAACAGCCTGTGGGAGGAGATCCTTCCAAGGGAGACAGACCAGACACCGGGCTTCCCCGGCGATTGTTGATCATGGTCACCCCAGACTGCCCTCGGCGGGTTGAAAGTGACCTGGGTGGTAGACCTTTATATCCGGACTCCTCAGATTTGGATGTCAGCGGCTTGCATTCACATCCAGGAGATGATGAATCGTCTGTTGGCTTAGAGATGGAGGAAGGTCCCTTGTCTTTTCAAGGGATCCTCGCCTCATCTCTGAATTTACAGGATGCCCCTGGAGCCTATCCAGAAAAAGGTGGAATACCCCATCATGGATTTCCTGAAGAGAGGATACCCGATGGAGGCCTTTCCCATGGCTGAGGCTATCGTTGGCCCGGCCCTAGAACTCTGACAGCATCCTGCCTCTTGTCCTGCTCCGCCTGCCCGCATGGCCCGCTAGTACGTGGTGCCCATGGGGTACTTGATGGGGTTCACAGAGCATCTTTTGGCCCAGAGCCTGGTGACCACCTCTGTGTACAGGCGTACTGGCAGTTCTGCTGACACTGACTGACCTCCTGATAAAGAGTCCAAGCTTTTGGACCATTCAGCTAAGAAGGTCTATGCAGCTTCCTCCTTGGGCCTTCGTCAGGCAAGTTCATCCGTCATCATGGCACACTTCTCTCATGCCCTGCTTAGGTCATTAGATGAAGTCCTCCCACATCTCCACATGGACATGCAGACCACGATCAAGCAGGTCCAGGATCAGGCTGAGCTGTTGCCAAACAGCAGCTTCAGATGGCCCTGGACATTGGGATTCAGAACCCGCTCGATGGCTGCCGCGAGTTGCCTCTCTCGCGCAGGTTGGCTGTGGCTCTCCTCCTTTCCAGCGGATACCCAGCATAAACTAGCTGATGTGCCCTTCCTTGGGACTGACTTGTTCAGCCCAGGAGTGGCCGGTCACCTTCAGCGCATTGAGCAGTCCAGTGTCACCTTGGACGCAACTTCTGCCAAGGTTCTTGGGCAAGAACCAGCAGAAGAAAAGAAGAAGCCTTTTCGGCATTTTTTCCCTGCGGCTCAGCAGTCCTCCTTCTGTGGTGGACAGCAGCACCAGCATCAGCAGCAAGCCTGCTTGGCACCGGCCCAAGCCCGGACCTCAACAGGCCCATAAAGGAGGCCGAGGTTCAGGTCCTGGAGCCTCCTCAAGCCTGTTCAGTGACAGGGCAGGGGCTGTCAACCCATCTCCCATCACTTCAGCTCTGGGCCCTCCCATAGGGGGCCAGGTCCATCACTTCCTTTCACCTGGTCCATTGTCACTTTGAACAGGTGGGTTCTCAAAGTGGTTGGTTAGGGACTGCCTCTGGAATTCGAGCAGTACCCGCCGAGCCAAGCCCGTGCCCCACGGGAGGAAAGAATATCTGCTCAGACCCAGTTGGCTCTCAGAGTTGACATTACTCAGCTCCTCTTCAAGGAGGCAGTAGCTCCAGTGGCGGATCCTCCAGCAGACCCAGGCTTTGTCTCCAGGTACTTCCTGGTGCCCAAGCGGACAGGGGTGCTGGCACCTCATTCTAGATCTGCACGACCTGAATCAATCTCTCAGGTCTCACACCTTTCGGATGGTCACTCAGTCCCAGATCATACCATTCTTGGAGTGAAACATGTGGTTCTGTTCACTGGATCTGCAGGACGCGTTCTTTCATTTCCCAATCCGTCCGTCCCATCAGCAGTTCCTCCACTTCAGGGTCGAAGGGACCCTGTACGAGTTCCAAGCCATGTCTTTCGGCCTATCTTGAGCCCCATGGGTCTTCACCAAATGCATTGCAGTGGTGGTGGCCCATCTCAGGTGTCAGGGGGTTCAGTATTTATCCTTACCTCGCTGATTGGCTCCTAGCAGGATCCACCCAACAGGAGGTGGAGAGGTCCAGGAACCTGGCCCTCCAGACCTGCTTCCAGCTCAGCCTCCTTATCAACGAGGCCAAGTCGGAACTCGTACCATCTCAGGTGATGGGCTTCATCGGGACAGAGCTCGACTCTTGTCAAGCCAGAGCTCAGCTCCCCAGTGGACAGGGCGGAGGTTCTTTCCTCTTTTGCCCAATCATTTCTGGTTGGGCAATTGCACCCAGCCTGGGATGTTCTGCACCTTCTGGGTTATGGCGGCATGCACCTCAGTGGTCTGTTGGGCCCTGTTTCACATGCATCCCCTCCAGTGTGAGCTGGCCTCCCAGTGGACTCAGCACCATGGTCATTTCGACCAGCTGGTCACTGTAGTCCAGAAGATGTGGATGCTCTCCAATGGTGGACCTCCCAGACCGGTTGAAGGAAGGATCCCATTTGTCCACCCCGAGCCAATGGTCGTCCTCATGACCGATGCCTCTCATAGGCTGGGGAGCCCACATGGGGGACGAAAGGGCCCGAGGCTCTGGACCCCTGAGGAGTCCCGATGCCACATCAACCTGTTGGAGCTCAGAGGCGGTCAGACTGGCACTGTCAGCGTTTGCTCTTCAGTTCCGGGGTCAAGTGGTTCAATTCAGGCGGACAATACCACGACCATGTACTACCTTAACAAACAGGGCCGCACGCACTCCCGTTTGTGGAGGCGTTCCGCATCTGGACCCTCTTGAGCCAGTTGGAGGCGGATCTCATAGCCATCCATGTGGCAGGAGCCTGAAACCACCTGGCAGATGCTCTCAGCCACTTAGGCCAGACATCCCACAAGTGGTCTCTTCATCCAGAGGTAGCTTACAGCCTGTTCTCCCGTTGGGGCAAACCGATGGTGGTCCTGTTTGCCTCCAGGGAGAACACCAAGCTGAGGCTGTTTCATGCTCACCCCCCCATCAGCAGGGCTCGCTGCAGGGGGATGCCTTCTTGAGGCCATGGACTCCAGACCTCCTCTACACCTTCCCTCCATTTCCCTTGATCCACAAGGTGCTTCTCAAGATGAGGAGGGACAAGGCGAAGGTGATCCTGGTAGCCCCAGATTAGCCGCATCAGTTCTGGTATCCAGATCTCCTCAGCCTCAGCTGCAGGCCCCCGGAGTGGCTTTGCACACCGGACCTGATATCACTCAATCAGGGAAGGTATTCCATCCGGACCTTCAATCCCTGCACTCACAGCCTGGTACCTGAGCGCTAGAGTTCCAGGCTTTGGGTCTTTCTGAAGATGTCTACACCGTGGTGGAGGCATCCAGGAAGAACTGACCAGGAAATGTTATGCCTTCAAATGGAAAAGATTTTCCATTTGGTATCAGGGCAAGGGCCTGGACCTCTGTCCTGTCTAGTGGCTAACATTCTCGACTACCTTGGTCTCTCTTCAGAGGAGGTCTGCGTCATCTGATCCTTAGGGTGCACCCAGCCATCTCTGCTTACCGAGCGGGGCCAGTCAGGCGATGTTGGTGCAGGAGACAGTGGTCGGTGCTTTTTCAAAGGCCTGGATCAAATATCCCTTCCAGTACGTGAACCTCCACCTCCATGGGATCTACTGCTGGTACTGGCAAAGCTGATGGGCAAGCCATTTGAACCAATGCACAAGTGTGAGTTGTCACACTTGTCATGGAAGACGGCCTTCCTGGTGGCTATCATGTCTGCCAGAAGGACAGAGGAGCTCCAGGTACTTTCGGTGGACTCCCCTTATCTGGTCTTTCACAGAAACATAGAAACATAGACTTTGACGGCAGATAAGGACCGCTTGGCCCATCTAGTCTGCCCATTTCCCTACCTACAGGATAGGCCGCAGATCCTAGTTAACCAACAGCCTATTTCTTCCTACCCCCCCACAAGAATTGCCTTATGTCTGTCCCATGCATTCTTGAATTCTCCACAGTTTTAGACAAAGGTTGACACAGGGGCAAGGTTGTCTTACCTTCCACCAAAGTCTTTCCAAAGGTGGTGTCAGAGTTTTACCTTAACCAGGTGTTGACTCTGCGGTATAGTACACTAATTACACCTCAGAGGCTGAGTACAGGCTCTATACTTTGGACCTGAGACGTGCTCTCTCTTACTATAAGGAGAGGACAGCGGAAATTCGGGGTGAGGTTCGCCAGCTGTTTGTCACCCACGCTGTAGCCGCTTCTGGTGGACCTACAGCAAAGCAGATTATTGCAAGATGGATTACATCATGCATAGGTCTGTGTTATGAGTTGACGGGCAAGGAGCCTCCCAGAGAATAAGAGCTCATTCTCCCGCCATTCCGCTGCATCAGTGGCCATTTCAGGGACATCCCTATTCAGGAAATCTGTCGGGCTGCTACCTGAAGTCAGCAAACACCTTCATCACCCACTACCACATTGACCTTGAGTCACGTCGGGATGCTGGTTTTGGGGCCTCAGTTCTCAATTTCTGTTCCCTAAGTAGAGGTGTGCACCTTGCCTCCTTGCTCCTGGAGAACTGCTGAGTCTGTCAAAGAGTGGAAGAACAACATATCCACCCTCCTAGAAAAACAGGTTCTAGGGACATGGATATGTTGTTCAAGCCACGCTTCATGGCAGGTTCCTTGCCACTTTAAATCTTGCCGGAAGGTCTTCAAGCTGGCTCCTCCTACCCACCTGGGTGGTAAAACTCTCGGCTCTGCCCCATGACCCCAGGTCTTCCTTACCGCTTGGAAGCTCAGGTTCCCTCCTTAGCGCTCAGCATTTTAGGCCTGGATCCAAACTCGTCGGGTTAAACCAAAACTTATCCTTAAATTTTCTAGACTTCGGTCTGTTTCTTCCTTCACGGCTGCGATGGATAAGTCGACTCCCGGATTTTGGCGGTGCCCATGCGGGCAGAAAATGTCTCGGACCGATCCGCACTCCACGTGCGTCTATTACCTTGGACTCGATCACGATCAGCAGGCCTGCGAATTGTGCAAGTCCTTCTCGGTTAACGTCTGAAGACCATGCTGCCAGACTCCAACTTGGGCGCCCCGAGAGACATGCTCCCCCGGTGAAATCAAAGGAGGCCCATTGGGCGGTGTCCGCGGTGGTGGGCTTGGCTGAGCAACTTGAGCAGATGATCGCCCTCAAGGAGGAGGCGGCCCAGGCTGCATCTTCGTCTTCCTCTGCCGCGGCATTTATCCCGCTCTCCTTGGGCTCCTCCTACACAGCTTCTTTTAAGGAGCTTTGTCAATTCCTCTCTACAAAAGGTGAGGTTCCATTGGGACATTCCTCTTGGTCCAAGAAGAAGGACTCAAAGGGTAAGTCAAAGCGTCGGCATTCGTGGAGGCGGGAGAGGTCCCTTTCCGGACAGTCGATACTGGACTCGTCGAGGTTGCGGTGGACGAGAGCCCATCCCTGTTCATGATATTACTTCAGCTCATCTCAAAATCTACTGGGATGACACTCGAACCCATGTCAAGGTGGGCCAAGTACCCCTCACAGAGATACTGGACCGAGGAATTCTCCCTCGGAAGCCTTTCCTGTGGCGAAGCCATTGTTGGCCAGCCCTGGAGTTATGGCAGCGGCGGCTTCTTGTCCAGCTCCCTCAGCCAGGATGGCCAGGAAGTATGCCGTTCCCACCGGCTCACTCTCCGGATTCTCGGAGCACCCCTCTGTGGAGGGTTGGTGACTGACAGTGTTTTCCGGCACTCCGGAAGCGCGCTCGAGGCGTGGACAACCACCGGATAAAGAGTCCAAGAAACTGGACTACTCCGAAGGAAAATTTAATGCTGCGCCCTCGTTAGGCCTTCATCAGGCCAGTTCGGCCGTACTGATGGCACACTTTTTCCATGCCCTTTTGGGCTCCCTGGATGAGGTGATTCCTCATCTCCCGGCTGACCTCCAGACTACGGTCAAGCAGGTGCGGGATCAGGGAAGGGCGGTGGCAAAGCAACAGCTCAAACTGCTCTCGACATTGGAGACTCTTGTGCCCCCATCATGGCGGCCGCGAGTGGCCATGCGCCGCGGGATTTGGCTGCAGATCTCCACCTCACGCGGATACAGCACAAGCTGGCAGACGTTCCCTTCCTGGGTGCCGACTTGTTCGGGCCAGGGTGGAAGAGCCATCTCCAGAGGATTGAGAAGTTCAATGCCACCTTGGACTCGGTCACGTCTGCCCAGAAGGACAAAGGCTGCCAGCAGCAGTGTAAGCCCCTTCGGCCTTCTGCCCCTGCGGCACGTCCAGCCCAGCAACACCAGTATCAGGGCCAGCAGGTATGCGCCTTGTAAAGCCAAGCCTGCAGCTTCCCCAGCAGGAAGCCAGGAGGAAAAGGCCCAGGAGATTCCTTGGCGGTCCTTCCTCCAAGCCTGCCCAGTGACAGGTTGAGGGTGTCGCCCAGCCGTCACTCCCCGGTTCCCCGTGGGGACAGCTCCACCACTTCCTTTCTGCCTGGTCCGCTATCACCGTGGACGCTGGGTGTTAAATTGGTAGGAAAGGTCTACCTCTGGAATTCGAGCAGACCCCACCTATCGGGCTATCGCCCCGCAGAGCTATAGGGGTCCATGGCCTCTCTGTCAGCCCGTCGAGCCGACATTGCTCTGCTCCTCCAGAAGGAGGTGATCAGGGAGGTAGTGGATCCTTCACCAGACCCAGGGTTTGTGTCCAGGTATTTCCTGGTCCCAAACGGACGGGGGGCTGGTGCCCCATTCTAGACCTACACGACCTAAACAAGTTCCTAAGGTCTCGAACCTTCAGGATGGTCACTCTGGCACAGATCATTCCATCCATGGAACAAGGTGTGTGGTTCTGTTCTCTGGACCTCCAGGACGTGTTCTTTCACGACCCAATCCGTCCATCCCACCAGCGATTCCTTTGCTTCAGAGCGGAGGGGTCTCTTTACAAGTTCCGGGCCATGCCCTTCGGCCTTTCTCCAGCTCCCAGGGTCTTCACCAAATGCATGGCAGTGGTGACAGCACTCCTGTGGCGCCAAAGGGTCCGGGTGTACCCTTACCTGGATGACTGTCTGATTGCAGCCCCCTCCAGGCTGGAGGTGGAGCGGTCCAGGGATCTGACCCTCCAGGTCTGCTCTCAGATTGGCCTCCTCATCAACAAGACCAAATCGGAACTCGTGCCAACACAGGTGATTCAATTCATCGGGGCAGAGCTTGACTCTCTTCGAGCCAGAGCATAGCTCCTGGCGGACACGGCTGAGTTCTCTCTCCTTTGCCCAATCATTTCTGGTTGGGCAATTGTGCCATGCCTGGGACTTCCTGTGCCTCCTGGCAGCCTGCACCAGCGTAGTCCATTGGGCCCGCTGGCACATGGGTCCCCTTCAATGGGGGCTGGCCCACCAATGGTCACAGCGCTCCGGTCCTCTGGACCAGCCAGTGGCGATGACCCAGGAGATGTGGAACGCTCTCCAGTGGTGGATCGTTCCAGCTCATCTGCAGGAGGGCATCCCGTTTGTCCACCCCGAGCTGACGGTCATTCTAACGACCGATGCCTCTGATGGGTTGGGGTGCCCATCTGGGGGAGCACAGAGCGCATGGCCCCTGGTCCCCTCAGGAGTCTCGATACCACATCAACCTGCTGGAGCTTCGAGTGGTCTGACTAGCTCTCACCACCTTCGCTCCGTTGGTACGGGGTCAAGTGGTCCAGGTCCAGACGGACAATACCACGACCATGTACTACGTAAACCGCCAGGGCGGGACGTACTCCTTGTCTCTTTGCAAGGAAGCTCTCTGCACTTGGTCCCTCATGAGCAGACTGGAGGCGGATCTCCTAGCCATCCATGTGGCGGGAGCCTCCAACACTCTGGCCGATGCCCTAAGCCGGATAGGTGCTGCATCTCACAAGTTGTCTCTTCTGCTGGAGGTAGTACACGATCTGTTCTCCCACTGGGGCAGACCTGAGGTGGACCTGTTTGCCTCCAGGAAGAAAGCGAAGCTTAGGCTGTTTCATGCCCGCCCCCCTCAGCAGGGCTCGCTGCAGGGGGATGCCTTCTCGAGGCCGTGGACCCCGGGCCTCTTCTACGCCTTTCCTCCATTTCCCTTGATCCACAAGGTGCTTCTCAAGGCGAGGAGAGACAAGGTGCAGGTGATTCTGGTAGCCCCAGACTGGCCCCACCAGTTCTGGTATCCAGAACTCCTCAGCCTCAGCTCCAAGCTCCCGAGGCGGCTTCCAGCTCACCCGGACCTGATCTCAGTCAACCAGGGGAAGGTACTCCACCCGGACCTTCAGTCCCTGCACCTGACGGCCTGGTTCCTGAGTGGCTAGAGTTCCAGGCCTTGGGTCTTTCCAACGAGATCCTCAACGTTGTTGAGGCATCCCAAGGAGTCGACCAGAAAATGCTATGCCTACAAATGGAAGAGATTCTCCATTTTGTGTCAGTATAAGGGGTTGGACCCTTCCTCCTGCTCCTTGGTCAGCATTCTGGACTACCTTTGGTCCCTTTCTCAGCAAGGGCTTCGGTCGACGACCCTTAAGGTGCACCTGGCAGCCATCTCTGCTTACCGGGCGCGGGCTGGAAAGCAGTCGGTGGTGCAGGAGAAGGTGGTCGGGCGCTTTTTCAAAGGCCTTGATCACATATCCCCTCCAGTGCGAGAACCTCCACCTCTGTGGGATCTACTGCTGGTATTGGCTAAGCTCATGGGCAAGCCATTCGAACCGATGCACAGGTGTGACATCTCTCACCTGTCGTGGAAGACCACCTTCTTGGTGGCTATCACGTCAGCCAGAAGGATGGGAGAACTCCAGGTGCTTTCCATCGAGTCTCCTTATCTGGTCTTCCACAGGGACAAGGTTGTCCTGCGCCACCACCCAAAATTCCTTCCGAAGGTGGTATCGGAGTTTCACCTTAACCAGGTGTTGACTCTGCCGGTGTTCTACCCCAGTCACACCTCGGAGGCCGAATATAGGATCCATACTGGACCCTAGAAGAGCGCTGTCTTATTACAAGGAGCGGACAGCTGAAGTTCGGGGAGAGGTTCGCCAACTGTTTGTCACCTACGCTGAAGCTGCACCTGGCAGACCTGCAGCCAAGCAGACGATCGGCAGGTGGGTCACCTCCTGCATAGATCTCTGCTATAGGTTGGCAGGCATGGAGCCTCCCAGAGGGATAAGAGCTCATTCCACCCACCATACTGCTGCTTCGGTGGCTGCTTCCAGGGACGTCCCTATCCAGGAAATCTGCAGCGCCTGCTACCTGGAAGTCAGCACACCTTCATTACCCATTACCACATCGACCTTGAGTCACACTGGGATGCTGGTTTTGGGACCTCGGTTCTCCAGTTCTTGTTTCCTAAATAGGGTGTGCGCCTTGCCTCCCTCCTCCCGGAGAACTGCTAGGAGTGTGCCATGAAGTGTGGATTGAACAACATATCCATGTCCCTAGAAATACAGGTTACTCACCTGTAACAGGAGTTCTAGGAATGGTATATGTTGTTCATCCACACAACCCACCCGACCTCCCGCGCTCGGCTGCAACCTGGCTTCCAGCGGCTAGATCTGCCGTGAGGCGGAGCCGAGCTTTTACCACCGGTGGGTGGGAGGAGCCAGCTTGAAGACCTTCCGCAAGATTTAAAGCGGTAAGGAACCTGCCATGAAGTGTGGATGAACAACATATACCATTCCTAGAACTCCTGTTACAGGTGAGTAACCTGTATTTATTCACCTGTAATAGTAGTTGTAGGGTGGTATAAGTTGTTCATCATACAGACCCACTGACCTCCCGACTGCGGACACACACAACCTGGCTTCCAGCAGGCTAAGATCTGGCATCATGGGATGGAGCTGAGGTATATACCACCCGGGTGGGTGGAAGGAGCCAGCTTGAAGACTTCTGGTGAGATTTAAAGCAGAAGGGGACATACCAAAGAGTGTGGATGAACAACATATACCACTCCTAGAACTACTGTTACAGGTGAGTAACCTGTTTTTCTGTTACACTAAGTACAGTGAAGAATTGCTTGGTGCTGTCAAAGCTCATTCCACCAGAGGAATGGCTACCTCTGTGGCTTGTTTACGAGAGGTCTCAGCCACTGACATTTGTGCAGCTGCCACCTGGAGTACAGTCCATACTGTCACCAAGCACTACAGTCTGGACATTGCCTCTAGAGCCCATGCAGGTTTTGGCAGGGCTGTGTTACAGGGACTCCTGTCTTAAAGTTATGGAGAGCCCTCCTCCCAGACTGTCTTTTTTGCACTTGTAACTTCTTAGCACTTGTTCCTACTGTGTTACCTGATGACTGAGATACCCCCGAAGTAGATAGAGCAGTTATATAAGAACTTAGCATAACAGTAGGTCTTCTAGGGGATCTCAGTCATCAGGTATGCTTTCCCTCCCACCATCCCCCTTCTTGGGGCTCCTGTCTAGGAACTGGCTGTCTGGTGTATCCAGCCTTTCATTTAGGTGTGGGCACCTTTCTCTCCCCTCAGTCCCACATGGCAACAGCCTAGCTCCTCAGTTTCCGGGAATGAACTGAGGAGGGAGGCTGCTTACACCTAGTAGGGTTGATGACGCCAACAGACATTGACAGCATGGTGGCCCTAATTGTACTGCTGAAAATCTTCTGTGTGGATTCCCTTCACTGACAGCAAAGGTTCCTACAGTGTTACCTGATGACTGAGATCCCCTCGAAGATCTACTGTTACGGTAAGTTCTTACGTAACTGCTCTTTATTACACATACCATACAAAGGACTGCAGAAAGTCCTCTCAGTTGTTTGTTTCTTTTGCCCTTGGGGAAAGAAGGCATTCCTGTTTCTAAACAGTGTTTGTCCAAGTGGTTGGCCAGCTGTATTACTTATTGCTACAGGAAGTACAGTAAGGAGCTTCCTGGCATTGTTTGTTGCCATTCCACCAGAGGCATAGCCACTTCTGTTGCCTGTTTCAGGAATGTGTCAGCTGCAGAGATCTGTGCTGCTGTTACTTGGAGTACTGTCCACAGCTTTACCAAGCACTACAGTCTTGACATTGCCTCTAGGCATAGGGCCAACTTTGGCCTAACTGTCCTCCAGGGCCTACATTCATAGACTCAAGGTTTCCTCTACCCTCACTGTGCTGTCTACTGATGGAACTGCTTGGGACTCATTCCATACGTGTGGCCTGTTGCAAGAGATAACCCTGAAGTCAAAGAAACATACAAATTGTCGGCAGATAAGGACCGCCAGGCCCATCTAATCTGCCTGATTTTCCTACCTTAGTTGGCAGCCAGTTTTCCTATGTGGTCATCGGCTTTAGCCTCTCCTACCCAACCTCTAGGGTTCCCTATGTCTATCCCATGTTTAACTCTCCACTGTGGATGCTCCCACAACCTCCTGGGTAGGTCATTCCATGCATCCACCACCCTTTTCATGAAAAATAATTTCCTTACATCTCCCCTTATCCTGCCCCTATCCTATCTCATATCATACCCCCTTGTTCTTGTCCCCCTCCTAAATTTAAAGATGTCTCCCCTTGCACCTTATTTATGCCCTTATGATACTTCAAAGTTTCTATCACATCATCCCGTTCCTTCCTTTCTTCCAGTGTGTACATACTGAGGTCCTTCAGTCTCTCCCCATATGTCTTGTGGTGTAAGCCCTTCACTGTCTTGTCGCCCATCTCTGAACCACCTTCACGCTCTCTATGTCCTTTCGAAGATGCAGTCTCCTGAACTGTACACAGTATTCCAGATGAGGCCTCACCAGTGTTTTGTATAATGGTATCACCACTTCCCTTCTTCTACTAGTCATACCCCTTCCTATGTACCCCAGCATGCCACTGGACTTCCCTACAGCCTTCGTACTCTGCTTGGTTACCTTTAGGTCATCTGAGATAATAATCCACAAATCCCTTTCTTCTCCGGTGACCGTCAGTAACTCCCCTCCATCCTGTAGCTCTCCTCAGGGTTTCTTTGGCCCAGGTGCATGATCTGACATTTCTTTGCATTAAACCTTAGTTGCCAATCCTCTGACCATTTTTCCAGATTCTCGAGGTCCCCCCTCATTCTCTTCACCCCATCAGGAGTGTCTGCCCTGTTGCAGATCTTGGTGTCACCTGCAAACAGGCAAACCTTCCCTTCCAGCTCCTCTGCAGTATCGCTAAAGAAGATATTAACAAGCATTTGTCAGTGCCGAATGTTGTCACATTGGCATTGTAGTACAGGAGTTAGAGAAGCATAATAGGAATGGCAGTGAAGTATTGAACTGACGCCAACCCCACCCCCACCCCTGCAGAGACTGACAGGTGTTGAGGTGTGCCTTGGGGTGTCAGCTATAACGCTCATGCCATTTTACCTCACTCACCTTGTAGACACTGACAAGTGTCGGTGTGCTTTGGGGTCTTTGGCCTTATACTTGCCCCATTCTATAAGGAAATATGCTGAGATGGGTGCAATATAGGAGAATGGGCCTCACCCTACCCTATAGACACTGACAAGTGTCGTGGTGTGTTTTGGGGTCTTTGGGCCTTATATTTATCCCATTTCATAAGGAAATATGCTGAGACAGGTGTAATATAGGAGAATGGGTGAACTTTAGGGCCGAACACTCCAAGGCACACCTCAATGCCTGTCACTGGCTGCGGGGTGGGGTGGGGTTGGAATGGCGTAAGCATTACAGCCAGTGATCCCAAGTCACACCCCTGAGGCTTGGCAGTCTCTACAGGGTGGGGTGTTGCAGTTGGAAACCCTAACGTCGTTAGCGTTTGTTGGTATTTTCACTCCAGATTTTCAACATAGGCTTTTTGTGACCCCACCTCATGAAGAGTGGCACAATCAGTTTGTTAGCTGAAAGGTGGTTTTGCACAGCGGCTATGCCATTTGGTGACACAGGGACAAAAACACATTTTGGGCAGGATGTGAAAAATGACCACTGTATTGTTCATGAGGAGGTGTAAAAATGGCAATGTTGAAAGTCTGGAGTGAAAATATGAAAATTGGTGAAGTCATGAGCATGCATAGAAACTGCGCAACACCGTCCGTAACCCAATTATTTTTGGGATTTTTAGCCCATTTTCAACATAGGCATTTGGGACCTCCCTCATGCACAGTGGCACTGCGATTTTGTTAATCTGTCCCAAAGTTGATTTCCCACAGCGACCACGCCATTTGTGCGCCACAGGTGCGGAAACACAATTTGGGCAGGCTGTGAAAAATGACAGCTGTACTGTTCATAAGGAGGTGTGAAAACTTGCCAGTGTTGAAAATCTGGCATGAAAATATTGCAAATTTCATGGTTACAAAGGTGCTGAAAACTGCACAACACACGCTTGTAACACAGTCATTGTATGGACGTCATTACTAAATTTTCAACATAGGCATTTTAGGACCTCTGTTCATGAACAGTGTCACGTTATTTTCTCAAACTGTCCCAAAACTGATTTTGCAACGACAAGCTCTTCTGCGCCGGACATGTAAAACACATTTCGGCCAGGATATGTAAAATGACAGCTGTACTGTTCATAAGGAGGTGTGGAAAAATGCCAATTTGAAAATCTTGAGTGAAAATATTACAAATTCACAAAGTTATGAGCATTAATGCGAAAATCAGCGCAATGCACTCGTGAAACAGCCATTTTGGGATTTTTCCACAAATTTCCAACATGGCTTTTTGAGAGCCTCCCACATGAACAGTGGCACTGTCATTCCTTATCAGTCCGAAAGGTGATTCTGCACAGTGCAAAATCACCTTTCGGGACCGAATAACGCCATGAGAGTGACTGAATTCATGAGGAGGGTTCCAATAACCCATGTTGAAAATTTGGTGCCAAAATTCTCCAAAATGCCTGAGATATGCACCAAAGTTGAAAGAACCCTATTTATGCCATTATATAGCTTACCATCATTTCTTCAGTTCCGGTCAGCTTTGAAGAGTGCAGACGTGTTCCCAGTCCACGGAGGTAAGCATGGGGTGAGGGGGGGTGTGGGGAGGCAGAGTGCACAACGGGTGGGCGCAGGTTGGGGGAGGGCCACCAGAGTTGACGAGGGACCATTTTCTGCTTTGCAGGTTTAAGAAAAAAAACAAAAAACATTGCGGGATGGTTTTTCTTTTACAGGGGCATTTGGCATGCTGGGGTGGGCTCCCGCGTGTGACCTGAGTGGTTTTTGAGGGATTCTGTAGCCGACGGGGATTGGGCACCCTGTCGGCATACAACAATGGGGATATGCCAACGGGAGTGGGCTCCTGTTGGCAAATGATGGATTGGGCATGCAGACAGGGATTTGGCACCCTGAAGTTGGTTCTCCACGCCGCAGCAGTCAGCACCACCATGTTAATTGAAGGGCTTCACCAGGAAGGCCGTATAGGGAGGTGTGTGTTGGTGCTGCTGCTATGAGCTTGGCTGTCATTGCTGCGGACTTTTTCTTAGACGTGCTCGCCACATTATGTATTCCTGGTGTGGCACCTGCATGCTGGCTTATTGGGGAATGAGGGACGCACCTACTGATGCATGCCCTGCATTCACTGAACAATAACTGTGCCTCCAAATCTGCTACTAATGCAATATGTTGGCCACGTAAGCGCGAGCTAACATAAAAAGGACTTGTCCCCAGACCGATCCCTTAGGCACCCCACTGGCCACTCCCCTTTCCTGAGGCTGGATCCCATTTACCACCACCCTCTGCTTTCTGTCCTTTAACCAGCTTCTTACCCAGTTTACCATCTTGTACCCCATGCCTAAGCTCCCGAATTTGTTCAGTGGTGTCCTGTGTGAAACGGTGTTGAAGGCCTTGCTGAAATCAGGGAAGGCAACGTCGACCGCTCCTACCTGGTCCACCTCTCTTGTCACCCAGTCAAAGAAATCTGTCAGATTTGTTTGACATGATCTTCCTGCAGTGAATCCATGCTGCCTCAGATACTGCACACCAATGGATTCCAAGTGTTTTCCAATCCTCTCCTTGAGCAATGCTTCAATTATTTTTCCTACTGTTCAGGGGAGGTTGACTAGCCTGTAGTTTGCTGCCTCCTTCTTCTTACCACTTTTGTGTAGGGGACCACGTGTCCCTCCTCCAGTCCTCTGGATCCACCCCTGTGCTGAGTGACTCACTGAACATGGCTGCCAGTGGTGCTGCTAGCGCCATCCTTAGTTCCCTCAATATCCTGGATGTATCCTATCTGGTCCCATTTCTTTGTCTACCTTTAGTTTAGTGAGTTCCTCTAGGACGTTACCTGCTGTAAATGGACTGGTGTTCACCTCCTCCTCAGCTTTGTTTTTGATGCTTAGCACAAGCCCTTGTCCCTCCCCTTCCACAGTGAATACTGAACAGAAGTATCTGTTCAGTGTTGACACCTTTTCCTGGCCCCCCTCCACACACTCTCCCTCTTCCCCTCTGAGCCTTACAATCCTCTCCCTGGACTTCCTTCTTTCTCTGATGTACCTATAGAATGTCTTATCCTCTCTTTTCACTGTCTATGCTAACCTTTCCTCAGTTTGCGCTTTTGTGCCCCTAACAGCTTTCCCTTCTTCCGTCAGACAATTCAGGTACATCACTCTATCCTCCTCCCTCTCGAGTTCCTTTATACTTTCTGAATGCCATCCTCTAGGCCCTAACCTTCCCTGCTACCTCTCTTGAGAACCATAGTGTTTTTTGTTTTTTTTTCCTTTATTTCTGAGTCTAATGCAGTGGTTAGTTACCTTCACTATTGCTCCTTTGATATTAGCCCACTGCCCCTCACCCCCTTTACTGCCTCTCTTCTTTCCAGGGCATCCTTGATAACAATTCCCATCCTTGCAAATTCTGCCCTCCTGAAATCCAAAACCCTTGCTTTTTGTGTGACTGGACTGTGACCCTGTGTCTATGTTGAACCACACAGTGTGGGGGTCGCTGGCCCCGAGGTGACCTTCCACCCGGTCTTCTGTGATTCTGGCCCCATTTGTCAGGACTAAATCCAGAATTGCCATGTACCAGGTGAGTTCTTTCACTAACTGCCTGAGGCCTGCCCCCTGCGGGGAGTCCAGGATGTCTCTGCTCCTGGCCGTGGTTGCCACTGGGATGGACTTATCCACATCAGGCATGTTGAAGTCACCCAGTACTAACACCTCCCCTTTTGCTGTTCTCTCATATATTTCCTCTACTATCACCCTATCCATCTCATCCCCCTTCGCTGGGGGTCTGTAGATCACCCCGTTCGAATTGCTGTGCCATTGCCTGGCTCAAGGGTGATCCACAGCACCTCAGCCTCCCCCTGCCTACCCTGTACTGCAGTCGCTTTTATGTCTTCCCTGATGTACAGGGCCACTCCTGCCACTTTTTGCCGTCCCTATCACTTCTGAACAGTGCATAACCTAGTAAACCTACCTCCCACTTACCTCCCAGTTATGCTTCTCAGTGTACCATGTCTCCGTCTTTGCCGCTATGTTCAGGTCATTCTCGGCCATCAAGGCTGCTAGGTCTGGGATTTTATTCCCCAGGCAGTGGGCATTTGTATACATGTCCTTCCATGTGTTGTTGTCTGCCCTCCCTTTTTTTCCCTCAACCTTCCACTGGTTTCTTCCCTCCAACCACGGTTTCTTCCTTTTGCTGCCTCCCTTCGTCTGCCATACCCTTCCTAACTTGATTAGGGGTGTCTGCTGCATTTTACCTATCTGATTTCCCTTTCTGACTGCTCTGGCCTGTGGGGGTGGGCTGGTTGAGACTCCCTGCTCCCATATGCCCCACCTTGGCTAGTTTAAATGCTTGGTAAGGAAGCATCCAAATGTTTCACTGAGGACTGCTGTCCCCTTCGTGGATGGATGTAGGCCATCCCCGTTGTACAGATCTGCATCATTCCAGGTAGGTCCCCAGTCCCAAATGAAGCCAAAACTCTTTTCCCTGCACCAACCCTTTAACCACATGTTGAAGCTGCTGATGTGCAGAGCCCTAGCTTCTCCCTTGTGGCGGAGTGGCAACACCTCCGAGAAGGTTATGGAGGTCATTGCCACTCCAAGGCGCCTTCCTAACACCCTGAAGTCTTCCTTTACCTGCTCTATATCCACCTCACCCCTGGCTAGGTCATTTGTCCCCAGGTGGACAACGACATCCAGCCTTCCTCTCCTTGCAACTGCTTTAGTGATCCTCTGGATCTTAACGAACATATGAAAATTGCCAGCAGATAAAGGTCTGTTGGTCTATCAAGTCCTTCGATTGTGCAGTTAGCTTACCTTATTCTGCAGCTGCCCTCCCTCCCTTCCCCTCTTTCCCATGACCTCCTCTTGTCATGTCCTAGCCCTTTTAAAGTAGCCCACTGTTCTACTGGATCCCACCTCCGCCCAGTAACGATTCCACATGGCCACTACCCTTCATAAAAAGTGTCTCCTCATCTCCTCCTGAACCTTCTTATCTCCAGTCTTATATCATGGCCCTGGTGTCCTCCTCTCTCACTTTGAAAAGTCCATCTGTACCTGTCCTGTTTATTCCTTTGTGTACTTGAAGATTTCAATCATAGCCCCCCAGTCCCTCCTCTCTTCCAGTGAGTACATGTTCAGCTCTTTTAGCCTTTTCTCATATGGTTAAGCCCCCCAGCCCATGGATCACCTTTGTCACCCTGCGCCGCACCCCCTCCAGTAACTTAATGTCCCTGTTCAGTTACGGGCACCAGTACTGTACACAGTACTCTAGGTGTAGTCTAACCAGTGATCTATATAATGGCAGAATCACCTCACCCCTCCTCGAGAATATACCCCTTGCAATACATCCCAGCATTCTGTTGGCCTTTGCAGCAGCCTTTCTACATTGTACTGAGCAGTTCATTGATCCCGTAATGATCAGTCTCCGATCCTTCTCCTCCTCTGTCATGGCTAACTGCACACCCCGGAGCTGGTAGCTCTTCCTTGGGTTTCTTGCCCCAAAATGAAGCACCTTGCACTTTTTGGCTTTGAACCCCAGCTGCCAGGTGTCTGACCAGGATTCCAGCCTTGTCAGATCATCCTGCAACCCTGCTAACTCCCTAGGTGATCCACCACTGCTCCTATCTTGGTGTCATCAGCAAACAGACTGATCTTGCTCTTGATGCCTACCGATATGTCTGCAATGAATTTCCTAAACACCGGCCCCAGCACTAAGCCCTGCAGAACATCACTCATCACCGCCCTTTGGGATGAGAGCTCCCCTATCACCACCACCCTTTGTTGCCTTCCCTGAAGCCAGTTCACCACCCATCTCACCTGCTTTGCACCTGGACCTATGCGCGCTAACTTACTTCCCAGCCTCTCATGCGGCACTGAGTTGAATGCCTCACTGAAGTCCAGGTACAGGACATCCACTGCATGGCCCCCATCTAATTGTCTAGTTACCCAGTCATAGTAATCCACCAGGTTGGTCTGACAGGATCTGCCAGTGACAAAGCAATACTGTCTGTCATCCTGCAGTCCCTTGGCCTCCAGGAGGGCCACCAGCCTCTCCTTAAGGATAGTCTCCATCAGCTTTCCCACGATGGATGTGAGGCTCACCGGTCTTTAGTTCCCCAATTCATTCTTTTGGGCCGCTCTTGTAGAGGGGCACCACGTGTACCATCCTCCAATCATTGGGTACACACCCGGAGTGTAGTGAGGCATTGAATAGGTCTGCTAAAGGCCCCTCCAGGACCTCCGCCAGCTCTTCAGTACCCTGGGGTGAATGCCATCTGGCCTTGGCTCCTTGTCCACCTTCAGTGCCCTCAAGCCCTCCATGATTTCCCCATCCGTCACTACCTCCCCCTCCATACCTGCCCTCCCACCCCACTTGGGTAGCACCCCCTGTCTTTTGTAAATACCTAGCATTTAGTGCTTCTGTCCCCCCAATCCTTACTATGTGGTCCTTACTGCTCTTTTCTCCTGATGTACCTGAAGAAATCCTTCTCCCCTCCTTAATGCCCTGCACCAGCCTGAGCTCCTTAGCCACCTTGGCTGCCCATGTCACTTCCTTTGACTCCTTCAGGTACTCCTCCTGTTTCCCCCGTTTTTGTGCCTCCTAAAGGCAGCTCTTTTCTTCCTTACCCTTTCCATGACCCCCTTGGTCACCCAGCTAGGCTTCTTTGCCCTAGCCTTCTTGCTCTGGGCCTTGCTGCAGGTTCTGGTTGCCTCCACTATCCCCAGCTTTATTAGCTCCCACCTCTGTTTGGTGCCCATACTGGGTTGAATTCTGGCCAGGTACCCTTTAACTACTTCCCCCATCCTCCTGAAGTTGGCCCTCCTGACGTCCAGCACCCTTGTGCTGGTTTCCACTCTTTCCCTACTCATATTCATTGTGAACCATACTGAGTGGGGATCACTCCCTGCCAGCGGTTCTTCCACCCTCAGTTCCCTCACAAACTCACCATTAGCTAGCACGAGCTCAAGGGTGTTCCCTAACCTGGTTGGTTCGCTGACCATTTGCATCATGAAGCTGTCCTGGAAGGCATCCAGCAGTACCTGCTCTCTTCTATTCTTGGTTGTTGGGGTACTCCAATCCATTCCTGGCTGGTTTGAAGTCCCCCACAATCACCGCATTCCCTTCTCGCAGGTCCTTCTGATCTGTTCCACTAGTTCTCTGTCTAACTTCTCTGTCTGAGAGGGTGGCCTGTGCAGCACTCCCATCCTGAGAGTCCTATTCTTGGAGTCCTGGATTTGCATCCATAGTGACTCCGTTCTGTCCTCCCCTTCCTCCCGTACACACTTCAGACCTTCTCTCATGTACAGCGCCACCCCCTCCCTTTCCAGTCAATCTATCCCTGCAAAATATCCTGTACCCTGGTATCGAATGGTCCCAGTCCTTGTATTGGGTGGCCCATGTCTCGGTGATGGCAGCCATGTCCACCTCCCCTTCTGCCATGAGAGTCTGCAGCTCCGCAGTTTTCTTCCCTAGGCTCCTAGCATTCAAGGTGATCACCTTCCACCCTTCACCTCCCCGCCTCCATTACTAACATCTCTGCTAGTCCTTGCCCCTAGTCCCTTGTCTGTGTTATGGGGGTAAGCTCATGTGGCTTCTCATCCTGTGGGCTCTGCATGCCTCTTGCTTATTTGCCACCCCCCGCTCCTAGTTTAAATTCCCATTTTCTATGTAAACTTCCAACCTCTGTTTCAACACTCTCTTTCCCTCCTCGCTCAAAAGTGATCTATCCATGGTGTAGAAACTAGTGTCCTTCCTTGCTCAAGTGTGATCTATCCATGGCGAGAAACTACTGTCCTTCCAGGTCCTTCCCCCTCCCCCACCACCAGCCCATACCCTGGCCTGACACCAGGTTCCTAGCGATTTGTTAACTTCCTTTATTCTTAGCTTTCTTGCTGTGCTCGCTTGGACACTGGAAGTATCTCTGAAAAGTCACTGATCTGCCTCCTCACATAATTGTCCTAGTTCCTCAAACCTCCTCTGAACTACATCTACTGTCCTGCAGCCAGGTCGCTTTGTCCCCAAACGTAGAATTAAATGAGATCTCTCTACCCCTTCTAGCATATTTCAGCAAAGATTGTCCCACCCTTTCTGCTGTCTATACCTGGCATAGCCTCCACCCAAATGTGACTATGCCTCTCCACCTGACTCCTCTTAGTATTGAGTCCCCAGCACTAAGATTCCACCCTTTTCTCTCTGCTTGCTTCCCTTCCTCACCACCCCCTCATCCTCCTACACAGTAGTTCCCCTTCTGCCCTGTTGTAACACCCTTGCAGAACTTCCCCAAGTTACATCCTGACTACTATCAGTTCCTCCTCCATGTACCCCCACTCTCCTCCCTCCCCTCTAGAACTGCGAAACAATTTTCTGAAGATCCTTCTCTTACACCTGCTTCCTCCTTCCTCATGCTAGCCCATTTCCTTCTTTCAACTCCTTGTCTGTTACCACTTCTCCGCCTCCCCTTACCAGTCCCTTTCTCCTCCTTCCTGTTTCCGTCTGTCCTTTGACCTGGGTTCCCCCTAAACAGTGCCCTTTGGCTTGGGTCCCCCTGTCTCAGCGCCCCCTCCTCTGACCCTCTCTTCCACTCTGTCGGCCCAAACTGACCTCCCCCCTCTTACCCCCCCCCGTTGTGCTGTAACACTCCAGCTCATCTTGCCTGCCTTAGCTCCTCCTGTAGAATCCTGATTTCATTTTTAAGTTTCAATAATTGGTTGCACACTAAACATCCCCCACCCTCCATGCCATTTTTAAAAAGCTCGGCGCACCACAGTTGTTGCAGCCTACCACCCTTCCCAATTCTCTGTTCGCCCACCAGCGCCCCCACCCCTCCATCTGAAGGATACCCAACGCTCCCCCAATCCTCCTCCTCCCTCACCCCTTTACCATTACTACACATTCTATTCCTTTTCTCTATTTTCCTTACCCCCTGTATTACCTTGGATTGTTTAAGCAGCTACCTTTAAAGTTCCAACCGTCCCCCTCACACAAACAATGCTGTTAACGACTGCTATCTCTCCTATTCACTTTCACAGTTTTACTATAAGGCTAACTAATAGGTCTGCAGTAACTGTGCAGAAAACCTAATACCACAGCAGGTTATGCTTTTCACCCTTGAAGCTATCAAAAACAATTAACGTTCTTCAACAATTTTACGCATCACACAAACAAAGCTGTTAACTTTTGAGCAGCCTCCTTTTAGACTCCAGTCTCTCCTTTTTACATACTCAATTGCACTATAAGGTTAACTAATAGAACCGCAATAACTGTGATGAATACCTACTATCACAGCCGATTATACTTTTTATTTACCCTTGAAGTTATTACAAACACTCAAACAATCTTACCCAATTTTAAGCACTTCAGTAGTGTGCCTGTAAAACACTCTCCTTCCTCCAGTTGCATACTAAGGCTACCTAACAGCTAACCTAGAATACCTAATACCACAGCAGGGATCCGTGCTGGCGCCCTGTCTATTCAGTATTTACATCTGTTCAGTGAACACCACAACAGGAGTATGGGTTACCAAGCTTGCGATGATACCAGAATAGGTTGCATTGTGGATAACCAGGAGGATGCAGACAACCTACAATCAGCTTTTCGTGACCTGGAGAAATGGGCAAATGATAAGAAACTGATATTCAATGCCGACAAGTGCAATGTAATGCATTCTGGGAAAAACAACAGGCAGACAAATTACTCACTTGGTGGGTGGATACTAAAGTACAGGATGAAAGAGATCTGGGTATTAGGATAAGTAATGATCTCAGTTTTAAGTTGCAGTGTAACCAGGTTTTTAAAAATCTAGTAGCATGTTACACTGCATAATACATATTAAGAGCAGGAACAATTATGTACTGCTTCCTCTTTATACATCCTTGGTGCGACACATGTTGCGTATTGTGCCCAGTTCTGGTCTCCTGGTGGCAAGGAAATCTGAGCCCTGGAGGAGTCCAGAGAAGGCAACCCATGGGATCAACAAGGTTAAGGGACTAGATTATCAATCAAGACTTGACACCCTGGGGTTGTGTTCCTTGGAATTTAGATGACTGAGGAGTCATGTGCTTGAGATATAGAGCCCTTACAGACTTACAGCTGTGTTCCCCACCCCCTTGTGTGTGGCACACTGGGAGCCCACCCCAGTGTTCCTAAGAAAACATCTCGCTACGCCCTTTGTTCACATTGTGTGGCACACTGGGAGCTCACCCCAGTGTGCCGCCGCTCATACAAAGCCGACCGTGTCAGCATGTTACCCCCATCCCCATTATGTGGCACACTGGGATGCCTAATAAACCGTATCACAATGTCCTTTTTTTTTTAACCTGAAAAAAAGAAACTGTCACTCCTTGTCTGTGGTGCCCCTCCCAACCCACACCACACCTCCCTCTCTGCGCGCCTCTTCCCACCCATACTTATCTCTGGATGGCTGACGCTGTGATCTTTGGTGGAACAGAAACACGTCTGTACTCTTCAAAGCCGAACTGCAAAATGAAGAAATGCCAGTAAGCTGTATAATGGCATCAGTGTGGGGGAGGTCAACAAGTGGCTATCTCAGCTATTTTTTGAATTTTTGGCTCCAAATTTTCAACATGGGGTTCTTGGGACCCCACCTCATAAACACATATATTGTCATCTCGTTAATCGGTCCTGAAAGATGATGTTGCTGTCACGTTGCAGAATCACCTTTTGGGACCGATTAACGAAATGGCAGTACCACTATTCATGAGATGGGGTCTCAAAAAGCCTATGTTGCAAATTTGGCGATTGAATTCCAAAAAATGACTGTGTTACGAGCTTGCATTACGCAGTTTCCATGCACGCTTGTAACTTAGACAATTTTTAATATTTTCACTCCAGATTTTCAACATTGCCATTTTTTCACACCTTCTTATGAACAGTACAGCTGTCATTTTTCACATCCTGCCAGAAATGTGTTTTTACACATCTGGCGCACAATGGTCTTGGTCGCTGTGGGAAATCAACTTTTGGGACAGATTAACAAAATCACAGTGCCACTGTTCATGAGCAGAGGTCCCAAAATGCTGATGTTGAAAATTTGGTTAAAAATCCTGTGACAGGGTTAGTCCTGCCGCTATGTATGGACCTATCTTTTCTTTTTTTTTTATGGTTGCAACCACTCTTTTTCATACTTCTACGGCTATCCCTTGTCTTCTTGGTTAGAGGCAGGACACCTCTAATTAGCCTCCCCCCCTTCTTCTATCTGTCTATATCCCTCTCTTGTCTTCTCTTCCTTCTGGGTCCAAAGGTAATTAGGTTCCAAGTAAGGAACCTTGAAGTTCAACAAGGTTACAAGAACTGTTACTTAACTGTGTTGGTAGAAGTAAACTGCAGCAGTCCCTTTCCCTTTTTGTTTATCTGCGTCCTGTGCTGCTGTATCAAACCTGTTAATATGTTGCAATACATGATTAATTATTATGCATGGTTTTACCTTTTGGAAAAAGTAGCACTTTGGGTAGAGTGTCCCATACGGTAATCCATAGTAAGATACCCCCTCCAGACAGTTTGAGACAAGAAAACAGGGAACAAACTAGGGTTCACAGCTTAAAAGCTGTTAGTATCTTTCACTCGCAGTCTCGTCGGGAGTCTGTAATTGAACTGTGCAGCAGTCTGAGGTTGCAGTATAGCAGGAATTAAGCTAATAAAGCTACAAAATGCATTAGATCAGTTTATAAGATGTAGAGGGATTCTTAATAATAGCCCAGGCACTTCCAAAACCTGTATGCACAAATACAGTAAAGCTTAAACAAAACCAAACCCAAAGTAGTGCCTTTTAAACAACATAAAACCAGGAATTAATAGTTCCCCCTTAAAATACTTATATGCTGGTTCATAGCTTACCTTAGGTGGATTTGCTGTCAGTAAACAGTAATACTGTGGGTCACAATAGAGTGTAATGTTACTGTTTGGTGTGGGTCACAGTACAGTGTAAGGTTACCATTTGGTGTGGGTCACACTACAGTGTAAGGTTACCGTTTGGTGTGGGTCACACTACAGTGTAAGGTTACCGTTTGGTGTGGGTCACACTACAGTGTAAGGTTACCGTTTGGTGTGGGTCGCAGTACAGTGTAAGGTTACCGTTTGGTGTGGGTCGCACTACAGTGTAAAGTTACCGTTTGGTGTGGGTCGCACTACAGTGTAAGGTTACCATTTGGTGTGGGTCACAGTACAGTGTAAGGTTACCATTTGGTGTGGGTCGCACTACAGTGTAAGGTTACCGTTTGGTGTGGGTCACACTACAGTGTAAGGTTACCGTTTGGTGTGGGTCACACTACAGTGTAAGGTTACCGTTTGGTGTGGGTCCCACTAGGGTGTAATGTTACTGTTTGGTGTGGGTCACACTACAGTGTAATGTTACTGTTTGGTGGCCTGGTAAGCTGCAGCTTGCTCAGCAGAAGAATTGGGTGTTGGATCCTCCAACTCTGGTGCTTCTCTGAGCATTCTCTATAGGGAGACAGCGGCCCCTCGTGGTCTCCTTTTCTAGCAAACTACCCGCCAGTCACTTCTTTGGAAAATTAATTACTATGATTCTTCCTTTGTAAAGCAAATACTTGCATCCGCAGCCCTCAGCTTTAATCATATTAGCTGTATGATGTGTTTTTAGCTTAGAAATACACCTAAGAGGTTGTTTAAAATGTACAAATGTTTTTTGCTGACGATGCTAGGCCACCTGACTCAGGTAGGCGGGCATATAAACACTACCTAAGCAGTTACCAGAAAGATAGGATCAGTTCCTTCTGACCAACAGTGAGAGTGAGAGAGGGAGAGAGGGAGAGAGAGGGACGAGAGAGGGAGAGAGAGAGAGAGAGAGAGAGGTTCTATGCTACAGAATCAAATTGTTTTGCTGTTTATTTGAAGATTTGCTTTTCATGTGTTATTTTGCTTTATGGTGCTTGCTATATGTTTATGACGTAATAAACATCCCACTAAGAAAAACAAGTAGGTTGCACCTTACTTGCTGACTCTGTGTCCATCTGTAGAACCCACACCATAACAAATCCCCAAAATAATTGCATTACAGGCGTGCGTTGCGCAGTTTCTACGCACTTTTGTGACTTCACCAATTTTTCATATATTTTTACTCCAGATTTTCAACATTGCCTTTTTTTACACCACCTCATGAACAGTACAGTTATTATTTTTCACATCCTGCCTGAAATGTTTTTTTGCACTTGTGGTGCCAAATGGTGCAGTCGCTGTGCAAAATCACCTTTCAGCTAAAAAGCTGATAGTGCCACTGTTCATGAGGTGGGGATCCTAAAAGCCCATGTTGAAAATTTGATGAAAATAACAAACGCCCAGGGTGTTAGGGTTTACAACCGTAACGGGCCACCCTGTAGAGACTAACAGGCGTCAGGGGTATGACTTGGGATTGTCAGCTGTAATGCTCATGCCATTCTACCCCTACCCTGCAGCCAGTGACAGGCATTGAGGTGTGCCTTGGACTCTTCGGCCCCAGAGTTCACTCCACTCTCCTGTACTGCATCCATCTCAGTGTATTTCCTTATGGAATGGGGTGAGCGTAAGGCCCAAAGATCCCAAGGCACACTGCAACACTTGTCAGTGTCTGCAGGGTAGAGTGAGGTGAAATAGCATGAACGTTATGGCCGACGACCCAAAGGCACACCCCAATGCTTGTCAGTCTCTGCAAGGCAGGAGTGGGTTGGCATCAGTTCAATACTTCACTGCCATTCCTATTATCGTCTCTCTAACTTCTGCACTACCAATGCCAGCAAGACAACATTCGGCATTGATAGATGCTTGTTAATCTTTGTCTGGATGTGGATTCTAGATGATATAGTCTCCTAATTTATTGTACTCCTTGTATATCCTATGTACTGTCTCACTTTGACGTATATCCTTTGCAAATGAGCCTTCGGCTCAAAGGCATTTATTTAATAAATAAATAAATAAATAAAGCAATTACCTTCCTTCCTCCATTTGCATACTAAGGCTACCTGGTAGAACTACATAGGTGTTTAGAATACCTAATACTATAGTAGATTATGCCCAATAAAAAAACACCTGCAACGTATTTATAATCCTGCCTGTTTGATTCCCTGAGTAACCTTGCCACCCCCACCTCTTTAAGAAAGCAGAGCCATAGTTTTAAAGCAGTTACAGTACCTTGTTTTTAGCCTCAGTTTACCTCCAGTTGAAGTTATCCCTGACTCGGAGCTCTCCTTGTGTTTTCTCCTTTAATCTTCTCTTTCCCCTGATTGGTAAGACCCCTTCTGGGTGTGGTCCTGGAGAGAGGATTTAAACTGGAGGTGGTGTGGGGCGGTGGGTGGGAGAAAATTCAAGCTTGGCACTCTTTCTCCTAGCGCCTGATTGGCTCTGGCTGGAGCTCTTCCCACGTGGCTATGGCCACCGACTCTCCCCTCTTCTCCCCCTTCCTTCGAACTGTGCCTCCTGGAAGGCACTTTACCTTCCTCTCTACTTCGCCACCTGTGCCCAGGTCCATTCCCCTGACAGTTGAGTCCCCCACCAGGAGTAGCTTCCTGCTTCTCTGGGGTCCACGACCTCCCGCCTCTGGATCTCCCGCCTGGAGGACCCTCACGTCCTCCCCAGTCACAACCTTGGGTTCCCCTATGGGGCTGACACTCTCCTCGAACACAGCATATGAGTTTCTGAGTTGGACTGGATGGGGGATGTGCTTTTGTCGTACCTCCTTCAGTTTCCTTGAGCCCACTGTAGTCCATCCAGCCCCCTTCCTGGGCAACCTTTGTGGCATTGGGTGGGGACATGGTGGTCTCCAGGTGGCAGCAATGGTTGCCAGTACTCCTGCCAGCTCGGCCCGGAGACTGGCCACCTCGCTCTCAGTCAGAGAGGTGCCTGCTTATGGAACAGCTGCAGTACCCAGAATGTTCTTCTAACGACTGCTGCTCTGCACCCACCACTTCCTGCATTTTCCTCCTGGTGTGTGTGTGTGTGTGTGTGTGTGTGTGTGTATGTATATATATATATATATATATATATGGATATGACATAGCAGCCTTACTGAAGATATCATATTTATCTTCACAGAGGCCAATGATATCATATCATTGGCCTTGAGTGAAGATAATATCATCTTCAGTGAGGCCATTCATGTTTATTTATACAACATGTGTTTTGGGATTCCCCCCTCCACAACAGACCCCCACATCCTCCTACCTCAGCATAATTGCCTATCTTGAGGTACAATCTGCCCACATCCTCCCCTTAGAAGAATGCCCTACATAGAGGTTAGTTATGGCCACCCACTCAACACATAAGAATCTATGTGATCTTGCCATTTTTAAAGTGTCTTAAAAAAACAGCAGTTGCACTTTCCTTGCTGTTCTGTAGTGTGACTGAGCAATGTGACCTCTGGAAAACAAACTGCTCACAGTGTTTGAAAACTGCATTTTATGACAAAGAATATTAAAATACTGAGCATCGTGTGGTAACATTTATTAGGTATCAAACAAAAAACATCTGATTTATCCTGCCATGTCCAGACTCGGTTACAAATGATGCCTTTCACTTTTGGTACTGTAATATAGCGTGATCGAGTGGTATCCTTACAGGTACATGACGTGCTGGCAGACGTTACACATAAGTCACTCTCAGTTAGAGAACTTAGAAACGAGTGGTCCTTATAATCATTTTTGTTCAGTTTGTTAAAAAGAAGCCACCGACTGTGGAGAGAAGAGACCAAGTGAGTCAGCAACTTCAGAACAGTATACGCAAGCATGAGCATGTGTTGCTATAGCAACAGACGCTCCAGCCTGCGTATTCTGTTCTAAAGCTGCTGCCTCACTCGGTTTCATCTTTCCACAGTCAGGGGCTTCTTTTAACAAACAAGAAAATTATTATAAGGACCTCTCATTCTAAGTTCTGTAACTGAAGTGACTTATAACGTCTGCGCAAGCACTCATGTAAGGATCCGCGATCACGCTTATATTACAGTACCAAAAGTGAAAGTCATCATTTGTAACCGAGTCTGAACAGTGCAGGATCTACCAGATAACTTTCTGTATGAGCTCTGTTATTAAACTTTTCCCTAAAATGTTCAGCTTTTAAATAAAGGTTACCTTAAAATGCTCAGTTTTTAAACATTGCCTACACTTTGTTTTACAGAGTTCACAGCGGTCAGTCACGCTACAGAACAGCATGGAAAGTGAAAGTACTGGTCACAGAATGTGGCGATAGCATATAGCGTAGGTAACATGGAGATAACAATGATCTTCATGTGAAGATATTGATATCTTCATGACCTAGCCAAAATATTAGTTTTTATCCTGTTATTCATCCCAAAACACATGTTGAATAAATATATATATATATATATATATATATATATATGTATCTATATATATATTCCCTCCTTTTTGCTGTCTAACCCCGCAGCTGGGGCTATTTCATCCTGTTCCTCTACATAGCCCACTATCACCCCGGTTTGCACACATTTTCCCCCTGTTCTTGACCCTCTCTCTCCTCTGGGTCTGCTTCTTCCTTTCTGCCCCTTCATAAGGGTTGCCTTATGAATGGGCTACCCTCAATTACTCTGCCTGATTAACATTAACAGAGGTTGCTCAAGTTCACTGTGCTGTGATGACTCCTGTGTAGTGGGAGGACACTATACAACAGCTATAAGATGGATGAGCTGGGGGTGGGTGGGAATGGGGTTGGGGTGGATACTTCCAGTCTCAAAAGCTCCTGTGGAAAAACAATCAGCCCACTGCAATTTCTAGCTGTCTGTGAGGCTTTGTCTAGCAAATTTCTTATTTAGCAGAGAGGTAAGTAATCAGCTATTTACATTCAGTGCTGTGCCCCTTCAGTTAAGTACCTCCATGAGACCCTGGGATACCCCAAGAAGAAAAACAAATATCATATAAATCAAATGCCTTTCTGAAACGAACCTCCTAAACAAACACTGTGCACACCCGAATCAAATCCCAGAACAACTGAATGTAAGTAATAAAATCAAAACAAAACCTCCCAAACAAACACTGTGCACACACAAAACAAATCTCGGAACATCTGAATGTAAGCAATAAAATCAAAACAAAACCTCCCAAACAAACACTGTGCACACACAAAACAAATCTCGGAACATCTGAATGTAAGCAATAAAGTCAAATCACTCAGCCCTCATCCAAAGTCCCCCTTATTCCTGGCTGATCCCAGGTTGTGCTATGCCCGAGTTGCTGTCTGGTCTCAGGTCTTCAGTCCCGCTGCTTCTCCTTCCGTTCTGCAGGTCCCTGGTCCTGTTTCCCTCCAACGATAGATATTCTCCTAAGTCAGATACGTAAGAACTTACTGTAACAGTAGATCTGCGAAGCAATTTCTTGCAGCAGGCCATGCCATCCTTCCCTCCTTGCCCCTGGACCTGACCTCTTTCTCCATTATTTTCTTTTTTGGCAGGAACCTTCGATTCCTTCTCGGTTCCTTCAGCTCGGACTGTGTGGCTTATGGTCTTTGGCGGGGGGGGGTTAGAATGGGCTGACGTCAGCGTATGATGTTGGAGTGGGCAGCTTCCTGGTAGATTGCTAGCTAGAAAAGTTTCCCTGTGGTCCTAGTGCCTGGCGGCTGTAGTTCCATATGTGACACCTGCTGCAAGAGATCCCCTCGCAGATCTACTGTTACAGTAAGTTCTTACGTAACTGTACTTTTCTGATATAGAACACCAGTTACTGTAACACAGTGACACCGGTTTTAAGCTGCTAGCTGGGAGCAAGCCAATGGCAGGTTAAGTGGCGAGCCTGGCTCTCTTAACTATTCAAAAAACAGAAACCTCTTCCCACCCTTTCACCTCAGTCCCGGGAAAAAAAAAATTCCAATGTTATTAAAACCAATGACCAGTTTTAAACACAAGCACATCAATTTCAAGTTTTTGATTCTGAGTTTTCCATTTCTCTTAGCCTTCTCCTACCAGGCTGAGGTCAAGGCAACAACCCCCACTGGAGGAGCTGGTTGCAGACAGGGAGATTTTGGAAGAATCCATTACCCAAATGAGAAAGGTAGGTGAGCCTCTGTATCAAGGAGGCAGCATAAAAGTGCAGCCTGCCTATTGTAGCTTACATAGGGTTTTATTGTATTTACCAGTTATTCTGGACTAAGATCTGTCTTTGTAGCAGTTCAAACTTCAAAGCAAGACAAGAGCCATTTCATAACATTATGTTCTGATGGTGTTTATAGTGTTTATGTAAAGTATTGTACAAAGGAACGTTTGAAGAGGATATAAGCAACAGAGTGGCTGTTTTTTTTCCACCTTAATTTTTCCCTTTGGATTCTCCTGTCCCCCACCTCGATGTTTGGGGTCACCATGGGTGTGCCCTTCCTCCACTCAGAAAAATTGGTGATGCCATTGCAAATGCTGCTCTGCAGTTGGTGGGTAGTGGGGGCTCGACTGCCAGGCGGTTGGCTACCCTACCTCCCCAAAAGTGGAGTGTCCTGCCACTGGTGGACCTGGCTCTCAACCAACACCAGTGTGGGATTCTGAGGATCGCACATGAACAATGATCTTCCACCACAAAACTGGGCTGACCTGTCAAGTGGCTACTTAGGGCTGCAGAGCAAGAAGGGGGCACTTTGTGATTGTATTGCAATCTGCCCTCCTTCATTGCCATGTTCTGAACTGCAGTATTTTTAAGGTTTTTGTTACTGTTTACTATGAAAAATAGACAGTGATGGCAGAGAAAGACCAAAGTCCGTCTAGTCTTCCCGGAGTTCCCTATCTGCCTGGAGACCTACTCTCCATATGGGGTTTTACCCCCGGTCTACTGCCTTGCTTCTCTCTTGCTAATGCCAGGAGTCACAGTATGATTAACAGAATGCAGTCATCCTTCAGTGTTAAACTGCTCTGGACAGAATGGAATACATGTAAATGATGGAACTCTAATTGGCTGTGCCAATTTCAAACTACTGCCCTAGTAACTGTTTCACTCTGAAGTGCTTCAGATTCATTTCTCCACCTGCCAGTTCAGATGCTTGGAGAGCTCTCCTCAGCTTACTTGTATACATTTGATTTGTCGATATGTAACGTTTATTTACTGTTTATTTTATATTGCTGCCCCTTTCAGCTTAGTTAGTGATTTGGGTTTTATTTCTTTCATTTTCGGTTCCTCATCGGTTCCGTGGAGCCACGGGAACCACAGTTTGAAGGTTTTCACCTCAGAAAAAGTACTTGTATTTTCTTAACATTCTGGTTCCTACTGGGATCCATAATGTGATTACATTATTTTATTTAAGCCGTAGTTCCTTTTTCCTGTCAGGAACCAAGTGGCTCTTAGTTCCCACATTATTTAGGGAACCGAGCAATTGTATTATTTATATATATATATATATATATATATATATCTATATCTATATATATATATATATATATATCTGAATCAGTTCCGGAACTGACCGTTTTGTTTGGGATTAGGTTTTGTAGTGTGTCTGACATCCATGTCAGAAGTTCCCAAAACTAAGAAAAAGACAGTAGTGACTGGGTTCAAAAACTGCATTAGCGGTGGCCAGATTGTAACTAAGCCAGATAGTAGCGACCTGTGTGATTTTTGTTTGAGACCCAGCCACATTTTGCCAATTGTGAAATTTGCAGAACATTTTGTCCTAAAACACTAAAGAAAAGGGCTAGAAAGTTAGAATAACCTTACCAGAGCAAGGAAAAGGATTAAGGCTTCTTTCGGCTAGGCAGATTTACTGTGTGTTATTTTTATTTTGCACTCACAGGGATTGTTACTGTTTGTTGCTAACATTTTATTGCTTTATTTTTCTCTGATTCAAATTGTTGTTGCTGTGTGTACCTTCTACTGCATTATTATGGGGTGTGCCCAGGTGTGTGCTAACAGATTACTGCTGTAATCTTCTAATTCAAATTGTCTTTTGCAAGGTATATTTTCTGTTACTGCTTTATTTTTCTCTGTAGCAAAGTGTTTCTTACAGGGTATATCTTCTGTGAAATTATTACAAGTGGTGCTTTACAGGCTTTACAGTTTTATCTATCATTAGGCTAAGCTTTCAGGGCTACTGCATTTGTTGCTGACTGTTTGTTTCTGCTCTCACCTCCTTGTTTCTTTCGTCCATGGTTCTTCTTTTTCGGCAGGGGAAGGGCCCAGCCACTCACCCCATCCCCAACCACCCCACACAGCACTCCTTTTATAGGGTAGCACAGTCGTGACATTTCCTGTAGCAAAATAGGAAGGGGTGGATCAGAGGAGTATCCACACAGTGACCTCATTTCCAGGGGCACTAGTAATTTAACTTGTTATAACAAGTTGTAACCCCCCTGCAAATGGGGGTTCCCAAAAGACTTCCAGGAGCTTGCTTGAATGCTCCAAGCCTGAATGGTGTTTGGCATTTAAGCCATTTATCAGTGAGTGTTTTTAGAACCTCTGGTACTGTCTCTTTAAGAGCTGTCTGCTTGCAAACATAATTAGTTTGTATGGGGGACTGTGTGTTTCTTTGATTGAGTACCACTCAAGCTGCTGCCAATTCACTTCATTTTGCAGTCACTAGGAGTGCAAAGGAACCTATCTGAAAGATGTAACTGTTTGCCAGAAATTATTTAGAGTAATAATGAAATTACAGTTTGTCTAACCTGCTTTCTTTGCAGTCAGAACTGTGTCTGCTAGTTCCCCATTCTAGTTTTGAACTGCTAAACTGGACCAATCAGTGTGGGGTAAGCTAGCTCTAAAATGGTGCCTTGGACGAATCAGAACTTGGACTCATAATCTGAGCCAGCCACAAGAGGATTGTATGGGCAGTGACTCTGGGAGATGTAGTTTAGACTTCAGTGCCTTTTTGGACCAACAGCAGCAGTCTATTGTGAGTGACAGCCAATCCAGTCAAGAACTGGGAGGAACTCAAAGGAAGTGCCGGTTTTGTCGGTTGGAGTTTCAGTTGAGCTTTGGCAGTGAAGAAGGAAGGAGCCCTGTGCTTTTCAGTGTGCAGTTTAGTCAAAAACGTGTGTAAGGCCCAGAGTTCGGTCTGCAGCTTGTGTAACAGCTTGTTAGGACTGAATCCGTCCTGTGAAAAGAATCAAAGGATCTCTGAAGAGTAGAAACCAGGCTCACCCTGTAGAAGACTGGAAGAATTGCTGAAAATTGCACTTCGGTCTGTCAGGAACTGAATCTGCTGTGTGTTCTCCGGGTATTGTGCAGTAATTGCGATCGGGATACAGATGCAGCCTGCCTGGTATAGTGCTTTCTTTTATATAAATGTGTGAAGAGGTTTGTGTACCTCAAGTGAGCCCTGCTGACATTGAAGGACCCTATCTTATTTGGAGGTCGTGAGTACTAATTCAGGGTCGCTCCCTGTTGAATTGCCACATTAAATCCAAATGGAATTACTGTACTGCTGACTGTTTAATTCTCCTTTTCTCTGTGTGAAAGGGCCCCTACCAGCTGCCACGGTTTGGACTAGCCACTAGGGCTTGGGTACCCAGGGACAGTAACTGATAGGGATAGGCCTGTGCACAGAGCCATAAATGAATTATTAGAGTGATAAGCTAATTAACCTGATTTCCCCTGTCCTTGTTATATCCCCTAAATAAATCAAAGCTGCTTGTTTCAGCAAAGTTATACTGCCTGAGGTATTTGTCTATGTTAAAGTACTGTACTGTGATTGTTGCACTGTATCTCATTTCACAGGAGGTCCCAGTGCGGAACCAGACCTGGGGTAAGTGTATACTGTGAAGGTAATTCTGATATATTGTGTGGGCCTAGTGGGAAGAAAGGGGTTGCAGTGTCCCGGAGGGCTGTGACCAAGTTAGTTTAACTATTGCAAACCCTGACCTCGGGTGGAGGCACCCGCCATTGGATCCAGGCCCCTCAACCTGTTAGTGGCAAATCAGGCAGGGTAGTAGCCCCTGGGATAGCGCCATCTAGGGGTTACATCTTGGAGGCACCTGGGATTGTGTGTCCTCTAGTGGCCATATTTACGAAACCACTGTTAAGAAAAAATGGGTACCCGACAGAAGTGGCTGTGCACCGGCTGGTGGAGGGTGTACTGGGAGGAGATCGACCCCAAAATGCTATGCTTATCCTGGACATCCCCTGGGTATCAATACGGACACTGTGCAGGAGTACTTTCCAAGGTGGAAGGTTTACAAAACCCTGTGGTGGTGGGTCGGCATGCTAATCTGCTCACCCACACTTTCCTGGCCCTAGTAGAGTTTAAGGATCCCATAGATAGCTCCAAAGTGCCACAGACCATTACCCAGAGGGAGCCCTCACTGCTTGGAGAGTGATAACTAAGGACAGTAAAGACCCGGGGAATCAGCCCCACCACTATCTGAAACTTTGAGGAGAAATTTGCTGAATGGTTGCTGGAGAGGGAAACTGTGGAGGACTTGAAGAAACTATTCTTGCCACCTGGGGTGTTCCTCCCCAACACCCTCTCCTGCTCCAGTGCCCGTAATGGTGGCTGAACCAATGCAGACTCCTATTTCTGCACCTGCCATTAGTCACGACTCTTACGAAGGTTGAGGATCTTCTCTGGCACCCTCCCACCCCCAAGGGAGGATGACTGGGAGACCTGGATAGACTATGTTGCCCCAAGTGCTAGAATGGCAATGCTCAGGCAAAAGCGAAAGAGGGTTAGTGAGAGCCTCCGAGGTCCTGCCCTGGCTACCATCCGTGCTAAACGCCCAGTAACCCTGAAGCGACTGCACAGGCCTATCTTGAGGCCTTGGAGAATGTGTGGGAGCCCAGATTCTGATGAGGACCTATGGTGGAGAGTAAGAAATGCACAACAGTACCAAGGGAGTTGTTGTCTGTGTATGTCTCTCGGCTGGAAAAATTGTTGCAAGAATGCCTCAGAAAGGGTAGTTTGCCAGCGATTGAACTGGACCGAACCAGACTGGACAGAATCCTTAAGTCTGCCCCTTCTCAGAACTGCTGTTGCTTCAGTTACGCCTGGCAAATCGACTGGAATCCCACCCTCCTATGATGAGTTAATGAGAGAAATTGAGGAGTTGAGAAAAGGCGACCTCGGAGGTACCTGCACCAACAGCTGTGGCTACGCCCGAGTGACTGAGGGTGACCCATCAAGTGAAGTTCAGGGCAGAGGTTGACAGTCAATGAGTGCTCTGACAAGGAAAAAGATATGCCACAATGGGGCGAACTGTTGAGAGAGATCCGGAATTCAAAAACAGTCCCTTTATGAAGGCCACGCCTGTGCACGGGGCCCTGACCTATATCCGACTGCATCTGCTATGGGGGTGGGGCACCACCATGTATCTCCTGCTGATAACAGCTCCAAACTCAATTCCTTGACCATGGAAGTGGAGAAACTGACGAGATGTCTCCAAATGCTTATCACGCCGCAGACAGAGATGGCACCCAGGTTTCCAGTTAGTAATACCCCGCCCTGGCTCCCAGTGTGGCGCCTGCCAGCTCAAACTCCAGAAAGTATGTTTTGCTATAATTGTGGGAAAGATGGGCACATGAAAGGGAATGCCAGTCCCAAAAGACACTGACAAAGTTGCATATAGGCTACAAGGAGAGCTTGGAGAAGAAATCAGTGGTTAAGAGGTGCACGACATGATCCCAGTGAGGGCACCAAAAATGCTAATTCACGTCCTTTTGTGGCAAGGTCAGTTGCCCAGGCCCCCACTACCGCCTCTCAGACTGGTCCAGAATAGTGGGTCCCTCCATGGAGACCACTGTAAAGGTGAATGGAGTGTCTACAAGAGCTGTATTAGACAGTGGCTCCCAAGTGACAATTATGTTCCAGGATTGGTATCAGAAGCATTTGTCAGGCGTACCCTTACAACCATTAGAAGGACTGCATGTATGGGGGTTAAGTGAGAAGGCCTACCCCTATTCGGGTATATCCGAATTTGGCTGTCTTTCCCCACCTCCGTGGCTGGAGTGGCCGAACAAGTAGAGACCCTAGCCTTAGTGTGTCCCCTACTGGACTGTATGATGGTGTCCCTTTGTTGATTGGAACAAATGCTCATATGTTCGGAAGGCTGGCACAGTTGTGTTATGAAAACAGGGTCAAAGACTAGTAGAGCTTTAAGAGTTCTGGCTTTAATTAAGAAGGCCTATGAGGCACAGAGATGCTGAAAAACAGAACCAGAGGAACCGGTCGGAATTGTATGGAAGAAGGATCCTGAGTCTCTGATCCTGGCGCAAATGCCCAGTGTACCTTACAGGAGAGGTCCTATCAGAAAGGATGTTAAGAATAAAATATTAATGTTGGATGCACCAGGCGATGGAAAATTGCCAGAGGACTGCTGGTCAAGCTAGTATTTTGCCCGCTAGAGCCCATGCTTATGCCAGAAGGGTAATGGTCCAAGTTCATAATGTGTCTGAAAGAGACATTCGAGTAAACAGAGGTTGCATCCTGGCTAATGTGCATTGTGCAGACACTGCAGTGCTACCCAGCAGCAAGAGTTCAAGGAAGAATGACAGAGTAACGCCTGACTTGTTTGATTTCGCGACTCCCGCTGCCAGCTGAATGGAAAGTGAGGATCAGTGAGAAGCTTGCCCAGAGAGACCAGGTGTTTTCTTTAAAGGAATGGGATGTAGGATGTGCAAGGAGCTGAGCACAATATCCGGCTGCATGACGAAAGACCATTTAGAGAGGTCTCCGCCTGGCACCTGCTGACATAGATGATGTGAGACGGCATCTGCAAGAGATGTTAGCTGCTGGTGTAATACAAGAATCCAGAAGCCCTTATGCTTCCCCATTGTGGTAGTGAGGAAAAGAATGGAACAGTAAGGATGTGTGTGGATTATCGCACTTAAACCGTGGACTATCCTGATCAGTACACAATGCCCGCATTCAGGATGCTTTGGACTGCCTAAGCGGGAGCAAGTGGTTCTCTGTGCTGGATCTCCGCAGTGGGTACTACCAGATCCGATGGCCCCAAGGACCGTGAGAAGACTGCCTTTATCTGTCCGGGCTATCTATGAATTCATGAGGATGCCTCAAGGATTTCAGGTGCCCCAGCCACTTTTCAATGATTGATGGAGCGTGCAGTGGGGACATGAACTTACTAGAGTGCCTGGTATACCTAGATGATGTTATTGTGTTTGGCAGCTCACTGGAGGAACATGAAAGCAGATTATTTAAGGTATTGGACCGACTGGAGGACTTTGGCCTTAAACTGTCCATTGATAAGTGTCAATTCTTTCAAACATCAGTAAAGTATGTGGGACATATAGTATCCACCGAGGAATAGAGACCGACCCAAGTAAAGTTGAGGCCTTGACCACCTGGCCACAGCCCAAAAATCTAAAAGAACTGCAAAGATTCCTGGATTCTGTGGTTATTATCGCGCTTCATCAAGGACTATTCAAGAGTGATCCGCCCTTTACTTAACCCACTCAAGGGTATCCCCAACCCACAAAAATACCAAAAGTCAGCGTCCCTCAAGACTGAAAGAGTGTATTTTCATCCAAGTGAAGTATTTGGGGCCCGCTGGACTCCTGATTGTGAGACTGCTTTTCATGAGATCATATATCAACTTACCCATGCTCCAGTGCTGGCCTATGCCGATCCAAGAAAACCTCGTCCTGCACACTGATGCTAGCTTGCAAGGGTTGGGGGCTGTGTTGTACCAAGAGCACGAGAATGGCCTGAGACCAGTGGCCTTTGCCAGTAGAAGCCTGACCCCATCCGAAAAGAATTATCCTGTACATAAGTTAGAGTTCCTAGCTTTGAAGTGGGCTATTGTTGACCAATTCCATGAGTACTTGTATGGGGCTAAAATACTAGTAAAAACTGACAATAATCCTTTGACCTATGTGCAGACCTCAGCTAAGTTGGATGCCACTGGCCATAGGTAGCTTTCTGCATTATCTACATATGACTATGCTCTCGAATACCGAGCAGGTCTGAACCACATAGATGCTGATGCTCTCTCCGGAGGCCTGTTCCCCAGAATGATTGGGTCCGATTGGCAGAACCTGACATTCGGGCACTCTGCCGGAAGTTTGACAGGGAGGAACAAATGTCCACGGACGAGTGGACTGCATGGTGGATTGCTTGGGAGCCTCTGAGAATTGCATACCTGCTGCTTATTGCCACTTTTCTGCAATAGACATTGGTGCACTGCCTCAGCTGGACAATGACAGTATTGGCGGGCTCAATCCCGCGATCCCATGATCAAAGCAGCCTTAGAAGCCCTCTATGCAGGAAAGATGTGTCCAAATTACGCTCCACTGATTTGAGAACTGCACTGTTATACAAAGAAGGTCCTAAGTTGAAACTGATCAATAAACTGTTATACAGAGAAACAGTAGACAGAGGGGACAAGTAGACAAACAACAACTAGTGCTGCCCACTGCCTTCGAGACTCAGTACTGAGGTCCTTGCACAACCACATGGGGCACCTTGGTATAGACAGAACACTTGACTTGGTGAGATCCAGATTCTATTGGCCTAAGATGGGGGCTGATGTGGAGCAACACATTCGAACTTGTAGTCGCTGCTTACAGAGAAAGCTTTGCCCCAGAGGGCTGCCCCTTGTTAACATCACCACCAGTGCACCCATGGAGCTGGTCTGTATTGATTTTCTGAGTTTGGAGTCAGATCAAAGAAATATCAGTAATGTGCTGGTGGTCACTGACCATTTCACGAGATATGCCCAAGCTTTCCCACCAAAGACCAGAAAGCATCCACTGTGGCCAAAGTACTTGTAGAAAACTTTTTGTTCACTATGGGCTCCACAAAGAATCCATTCTGATCAAGGGAGAGACTTGGAGTCGTCTGATCAAAGAGATGCTTTCTCTGTGGGAGTGCAAAGTCCAGAACCATCCTTACCACCCCAGGGGACCCACAGCCTGAACGTTTCAACCAGCACTTTGCTAGATATGCTAGGCACCCTGCACCCAAAGGACAAGCCTAGATGGAGCCAACAAATTAGCACCCTGGTACATGCTTATAACTGCACCAAAAGTGATGCCACTGGATTCTCCCCTACCGCCTGATGTTTGGAAAGAAGCTCGACTACCAGTAGATGTGTGTTTTGGGGTCTCTCCTGATGGGGTTCAAGCTGACAACTATTTACAGTATGTGCAAAAGTTAAAGGCCCAGCTAACTCATGCGTACCAACTGGCTCAAACCATGGCTGCCAAAAGAAATCTGGCCAACAAAGAAAGGTATGATAAAAAGGTGAAAGCACAGGAACTCCAGGAGGGAGATCGGGTATTGCTAAGAAATCTGGGACTGCATGGCAAGCACAAGATTGCTGACAGATGGCACCATCTCCCTCACATTGTAGTGGGCAAACTAGATGATCTGCCAGTGTACAAAGTAAGGCCTGAGAATAATTCAAAAGATGTAAAAACAATGCATAGAAATAATTTACTGCCCATTGGACAAATCTTAATTGAGTCTGAGCCCTAGAAGATGCCCCTCTGGACCAGTGACTAGAGCTGCTGTAAGAAAAGATCAAGAAAGTCTGCACCTACAGAAGCAAAGTTAAAGTGTTCCCTCCACAAGTCCCAGTTGAGCATGACTGTCAGTCCATATCGGAAGAAAGTGAGAGTGACTTTGAATACTATCCTTCTTACGAACTGAGTCAATTGTTTGGGGCAATCCCTAGTCAATACTGGAGATGAAGCTGGGCCTTCTGGACTGTCTAAGCCCCCAGCTTCATCCCTGGAGCCAATGCTCCCAGAAAGTGAAGTGCAAAGCATCAGATCAGATGAAATGGAATCATTGTGCATGGTTGAACTGTTTGAGCTTTCAGGGAGGAAAATGATAGATTGGGGCAGACTGGTGATACCGCGAACAAGAAGAGTATTTTGAGTGCCCTGACAGTCCACTGCCAGTGTCCGAAAGCTCTCCATGCGAGCCAAATGTTGTGGACTCAGAAACTGTAACTCCTGGAGCTGAAAGTGCCCCAAGTTCTAGCCTCTCTACCCCATGGAGACTCCCTGACAAGTGAGGACAATGCTGAAAATGAGGCTCAGAGTGCAGAGACTATAACAGTTCCCCTAGAAAGACTGGTCGAGCTGTAAAGCCTGTGGTGCACCTCAGTTATGATTCCCTTGGGAGGCCTGTGGATTGCCTCTCAATGTTGTCCATAAAGGAGTGTATGTGTCCCAGCTCATTGCCCAAACTGAGCATCAGTGCTAACTCAAGTTACTTGTGTTGCCCTCTAAGTATGGTGCCTTGCCCGTCCAGCCCCAAGGTAACTGATAGGAAGGGCCCCTCTTCAGGTTTCATGTACAAGAGGTAATAACTTGAGTTATGGTACAATGTGTGTGTAATACTGTGTAAAGAGTGATGTACTGCAATGTTTCAGAAATGTGTTCTTGGTAAAATGATATATTGACTGATGATTACATGTGTGAGCCTAATGCAAATGTATATGGTTGCAGTTAAAACTTATGAGGTACTTGCTTGACGCGGACGTCCAAGCTTTCCCAAACCAGGAAGGGTGTAACCCCCCTGCAAATGGGGGTTCCCAAAAGACTTCCAGGAGCTTGCTTGAATGCTCCAAGCCTGAATGGTGTTTGGCATTTAAGCCATTTATCAGTGAGTGTTTTTAGAACCTCTGGTACTGTCTCTTTAAGAGCTGTCTGCTTGCAAACATAATTAGTTTGTATGGGGGACTGTGTTTCTTTGATTGAGTACCACTCAAGCTGCTGCCAATTCACTTCATTTTTGCAGTCACTAGGAGTGCAAAGGGAACCTATCTGAAAGATGTAACTGTTTGCCAGAAATTATTTAGAGTAATAATGAAATTACAGTTTGTCTAACCTGCTTTCTTTGCAGTCAGAACTGTGTCTGCTAGTTCCCATTCTAGTTTTGAACTGCTAAACTGGACCAATCAGTGTGGGGTAAGCTAGCTCTAAAATGGTGCCTTGGACGAATCAGAACTTGGACTCATAATCTGAGCCAGCCACAAGAGGATTGTATGGGCAGTGACTCTGGGAGATGTAGTTTAGACTTCAGTGCCTTTTTGGACCAACAGCAGCAGTCTATTGTGAGTGACAGCCAATCCAGTCAAGAACTGGGAGGAACTCAAAGGAAGTGCCGGTTTTGTTGGTTGGAGTTTCAGTTGAGCTTTGGCAGTGAAGAAGGAAGGAGCCCTGTGCTTTTTCAGTGTGCAGTTTTAGTCAAAAAACGTGTGTAAGGCCCAGAGTTCCGGTCTGCAGCTTGTGTAACAGCTTGTTAGGACTGAATCCGTCCTGTGAAAAGAATCAAAGGATCTCTGAAGAGTAGAAACCAGGCTCACCCTGTAGAAGACTGGAAGAATTGCTGAAAATTGCACTCGGTCTGTCAGGAACTGAATCTGCTGTGTTCTCCCGGGTATTGTGCAGTAATTGCGATCGGGATACAGATGCAGCCTGCCTGGTATAGTGCTTTCTTTTATATAAATGTGTGAAGAGGTTTGTGTACCTCAAGTGAGCCCTGCTGACATTGAAGGACCCTATCTTATTTGGAGTCGTGAGTACTAATTCAGGGTCGCTCCTGTTGAATTGCCACATTAAATCCAAATGGAATTACTGTACTGCTGACTGTTTAATTCTCCTTTTCTCTGTGTGAAAGGGCCCCTACCAGCTGCCACGGTTTGGACTAGCCACTAGGGCTTGGGTACCCAGGACAGTAACTGATAGGATAGGCCTGTGCACAGAGCCATAGGTAGATTATTAGAGTGATAAGCTAATTAACCTGATTTCCCCTGTCCTTGTTATATCCCCTAAATAAATCAAAGCTGCTTGTTTCAGCAAAGTTATACTTCCTGAGGTATTTGTCTATGTTAAGTACTGTACTGTGATTGTTGCACTGTATCTCATTTCACAGGAGGTCCCAGTGCCGGAACCAGACCTGGGGGTAAGTGTATACTGTGAAGGTAATTCTGATATATTGTGTGGGCCACTAGTGGGAAGAAAGGGGGTTGCAGTGTCCCAGAGGGCTGTGACCAAGTTAGTTTAACTATTGCAAACCCTGACCTCTGGGTGGAGGCACCCGCCATTGGATCCAGGCCCCTCAACCTGTTAGTGGCAAATCAGGCAGGGGTAGTAGCCCCTGGGATAGCGCCATCTAGGGGTTACAAAGTTATACAAAAACAAACAAACAAAACACAAAATCAAACTTTTGCTTTCATTTTTTTCTTTCCAATTACTCTGACCAGGTTATAAACCCAGCAACTTATCTGGAAGGGATATCATTAACTGCAGGTACTGTGGAACACTTTTCAGAAGGGCAATTTTACAGGATTTAGGATACTGTCCTACATGCTGGGCCACTGGATATCTATGGGCTCAGCTCCAGGCAGCATGGGCAGAGATTGTGTGCCTCAAATTGCATATTCAATAGCAAATATATTATAAGAATGCCTGCCATTTCCCCAACATCCAACAGAAGCACCTCGCATATGGTAGTTGGTCCGGGAGGTTGGCAGGTGGTTAGGAGGGGCACATCGGGTGCTCCATCACTTAGTGCTCTTCAACATATGACCTCCATAAACCATATAAAAACTACAAACAGGTATCTGCCTCTATTTCCGAAAGCAAACAAAGGGGCAGAGAACACTGCAGAGCAGGACACTGCAGCACAGGATCTAGCACAACAAAACTCACCCAAAACAGGAACCAAAACAAAAAAAGCAAAAGGGAAATGCAAAACAACTTCTGATCATAGGAGACTCCATGATTCGGGGAGTTGATACCCATCTCCAGCCAGGGGTAATGGTCAGATGTCGCCCAGGTACGTTAGCGTGGAGCGACACTGACCGCATTGCTAAAATTGTTCAGGAAGCAGGAGAAAACATTGACATCCTGGTACACATAGGGACTAACAATCTCACCAGCTGGTCAGTTGTGGAAACCAAGGAACACCTGACCAGGCTGGGTGACAAACTGTCATCCATTTCATCCGCATCTGCTTCTCTGAGATCCTGCCAGTCTGGGAGGCGGCAGATGGACGGAAGGTCAGAGAAGGGAGATGGGAGCTAAACATGTGGCTCAAGGGCTGGTGCCAGGAAAAGGACACAAATTTGTGGGAACTGGCAACAGGTTTGGGAGCAAAAGTTCTGTAAATTTGATGAATTGCATCTGACTAAGGAGGAGTCAGTGGATTGGGGCAGAAGTTTGATGTCCTTGCAGAATATTTCATAGGTTTCATAGGTTGTCCTGAGCTCTTTAAAGACAAAAGTCCATTTGGCTCACCTTAATATTAATTTAATAAATTAATACAATTAATACCTTTTATGTTCTTACTTTTCAGATAATAATCAAGAATAATTAAATAGCAAATAATTAAACTAGCAAATGGAGAGGCTGCAGCACCTACGTCAAATGGGAAGAACACCTTCTCCCTCAGCTAGTGGTCAAACAAGAGTTCAACATGTTTGTAGTTCATTTGCATTACAAAGTAAGGAAAAAGTCTGGCTCCCATGCACAGCCATGGAAATGCCAGACCTCGACCAACAACTAACACACAAATCTAGCCAATGGAAAATCATGTACACAAATGCTGCAGTCTGGGAAACATGATCCCAGACCTGCAGGCAATAATGACAGAGGCTAAACTGGACATAGTAGCCATTAGCGAGACATGGTTTACCAGTAACCGCACTTGGGACACTTCAGTACTTGGCTATGGTTATGTACTGTTAGAAGAGACCGAGGTGCAAAAGGTGGGGTGGAGTGGCCCTTATGTCAATAAAATATCAAAGCTACAGTAATTCAGAATACACTTAAGAGACAGAAGAACTGTGGGTCACCCTGGAAACAGGAAATGGGACAGCTATACGAACTGGGGTTGTGTACAGGCCTCCAGACCAGGGAGGCCATAGACACATACTGTTGGAAGATATACAAAACATGACAGTTAAAGGAGGTTCTGATAGTGGGAGACTTCAACATGCCAGATACAGATTGGTCAATACCAGCAGGAACATCTACCAGAACTAGACATATGGTGGATTCCCTGCAGGGGGAGGGCCTCAAACAACTGGTACAACAACCCACAAGAGACAGGGCTATCCTAGATCTAGTATTAACCAACAGGGAAAGGATCACAGCTGTCCAGGTAGAAGATCACCTGGAGGCCAGTGACCATCACATGGTATGGTTCAGTTTGGCCACTAGAACTAAATTATCCCATTCAAGGCAAACATATGGGACTTCAGAGGAGTTGACTTTGATAAGATGGCCAACAGAGTTAAGCTAGCCCTGGCAAAACGAAATACAGGTGAAGAGGTACATGCAAAGTGTGCAAGCATTAGGGATGCAATACTTGAAGCAACATCCCATTGTGTTAGAGAAAAAGAAGATACAAAGAAGAAGGAAACCACTTTGGTTCTCAAAAACAGTAGCAGAAAAGGTCAGAGCCAAAAGGCTTGCCTTCAGGAAATATAAGGGAATGCAGCAGGATGAAGATAGGGAGGCATACCAAACTTCCCTAAGGGAAGCAGGAAAGGCAGTAAGGCACGTAAAGGCCCAAACCGAGGAAACACTAGCACAAATCGTAAAAGAAGGAGACAAGACTTTCTATAGATACATTAGTGAAAGGTGAAAGTCCAGAGGGGGTATTGCTAAGATCAAAGTGGATAGGGGGGCATGTGAGGAGGAGGACCATGTAAAAGCATCTATCCTAAATAGATACTTCTGCTCAGAATTTACTGAAGAGAAGGTAGGGCAGGGCCCACAGCTCAGCACCATGGATATAGGTGGGAGTGAGGTGTGCACTAGTCCCTTCACAAAGAAGGGGTCCTAAGAGCTTGAAAAGCTCAGGGTGGACAAGGCAATGGGACCTGATGGCGAACATCCCAGGGTACTAAAGGAGCTAAGGGTGGAACAAGCAGAGCCATTATCAGAACTGTTTAATGAGTCTCTGAGCACAGGAGAGGTCCCAGAAGACTGGAGAAGGGCTCCTGTGATCCCGCTCCACAAGAGTGGTAGCAGAACGGAGGCAGGGAACTACAGACCAGTCAGTCTTACCTCAGTAGTGGGCAAGATTATGGAGACACTCCTTAAGGAAAGGATAGTGCAACACCTGGAATCCATAGGAGCACAGCATCCAAGACAGCATGGGTTTACAAAAGGAAGGTCCTGTCAAACTAATCTCATAGATTTCTTTGACTGGGTAACCGGAGTGGTAGACCAAGAGGGAGCAGTTGATGTCATCTACCTTGACTTCAGCAAAGCTTTTGATACTGTTCCACATGGAAGATTGATTAATAAGCTGGGCAGGCTCGGGGTGGGTCAGAAGTTGGTCAGCTGGGTGGCAAACTGGCTGATGGGCAGGAAACAGAGAGTGGTGGTAAATGGTATGCAGTCAGAAGAGATGCAGGTCACAAGTGGGGTACCTCAGGGATCAGTCCTGGAGCCAGTCCTCTTCAATATCTTCATCAGTGACATTGCAGATGGACTGGAGGGTAAGGTTTGTCTGTTTGCAGATTACACCAAGATCTGCAACAGAGTAGATGATCCAGATGGGGTGGGCAGAATGAGAAGAGATCTGGATAAACTAGCAAAATGGTCGAAAGAGTGGCAACTGGGGTTTAATGCAAAGAAGTGCAAGATCATGCACATAGGGAGGAGAAACCCTGAAGCCACCTATAGGCTGGGAGGGGAGTTGCTAGCAGTCACAAGGGAAGAAAGAGACTTGCACATCATCATCACCAATAACCTGAAATCATCCAAGCAGACCACTAAAGCAGTAGGTAAGGCTAGGGGGGATGTTGGGGTGTATTAGTGAGGTATACAAGTCAGAAGAGGAGGTAATAATCCTCTTTACAAGACACTGGTTAGGCCCGTCTGGAGTACTACTGCAGTACTGGAGGCCACACCTCGCAAGGACATTAACCAAATTGAGGCAGTCCAGAAAAGGCAACCAAAATGGTGCAGGGACTGCATCAGAAAACATATGAGGACAGATTAACAGAGCTCAATATGTATACTCTAGAGCAAAGGAGGGAGAGAGGTGATATGATCGAAACATTCAAACATCTTAAGGGCATTAACAAGGTGAAAGAGTCTAACATGTTTCAATATAAGAAAAATAGCAGGACAAGAGGACACAGCATGAGATTAGACAGAGGCAGATTAAGGGGTAATGTGAGGAAGTTCTTTTTCACAGAAAGGGTGGTGGATGCATGGAATGGCCTACCTCAGGAAGTGGTGGATATGAATACAGTGCAGGGCTTCAAAAAGGCATGGGACAGGCCTGCGGGAGCAATACAGATGAGTATGAATAGATAGGCCATTGACAGAGCAAAGGCCGATGGCACATTCATAAGGTAGAAAAAGAAATGGGCAGACTGGATGGGCCTTACGGTCCTTCAAACAACATGAAGTCTTGCTGTATTCTGACTATTGCAGTTAGGTCTTGCCTTTCAACTGCCCCGGAGAACAAAGAGTTACGTTTCCATGGCCAGCATGGAACGTTCAGCGCGAGCTCGGTTGAAGCCCCTGTCTGCTGTTGTTTAAACTCCAACCGTCAGATTCTTTACTCCACCTCACTGAACAGCCGCTCCGGAGATTTCTCCTTTGCTCGGTTCAGAAAAGTCGGTTAAAGTGTAATTTTTCACTCGGTTTCTACCGAATTTCTGCTACCGAATCTGTCGGTTTAAGTCTCTGTTTGTGGTACCGTGAGTACTAGATAGGTTTTACATTTAGTTTCTGTGTGAACTTGTAAATTTCGGATCGGTTCAGTTTGAACCAATCAGTTTAGTCTTATAAAGTTTTGAATTCGTTTAGAGTGTGGTAACCGGTCCATATCGGTTCTAAAAAAAAAACGGGTTTAATTACGTTTTCAAGACCGCGTAACACGGTCAGGAACCGATAAGTCTTGCCTCGGCGGATTGCAAAAAGGGTGAAGTTTTGGATAGGATTGGCCAAGTGTCTGAGAAAACCTAAGAAAAAACGGGCCCACTGGGTTTCAATATTTCAGTGTGTGTGGGAAGCCTTTGCTAAGGCTGATCCCACACACCGCCTGTGTTTATTGTCTGGGGTTTGACCACCTCGATTCAGACTGCCAGATTTGTAAGAGTTTTCCCAAACCTACCCTGGATAAGAGAGTAGGTAGACTGAGGGAAAGGGAGGCCGAGAAGTCCGCTGACCTAGATGGCCAGCCCGGTTCAGTTCCGACCGAACCAAAAGGAGTGCCCTCTGACCAGGCGAAACTTCTTAGGCAAAGGAGAGCCGATTCTGAGGAGTCGGTTCGGTTAAAAGAAGAGAAAAAATCATCGGTTCGGATCCACAAGTTCTTTCTCCAACCATTGATGAAATAGTGAAAGCAATAAGGATAGTGCAATGCTAACCGGTTCCAGCGAACCGGCACCATCTGGCAGGGGCTCAGTTTGGTGGTTCCACGGTTCAGATTATACTTTAGAAGAATTTTATGAACCGGAGGAGGAGGAGAGGATGATGATGATGATGGTGATTATGAAAGTCTGGATGTGCCTATTGACCCGGACATCTCCCAGACAGACCTTCAGGTGTTTCTCCTCCTAGGCTTTCTGGTCCCTTCCCACTTTATGTTAACAAGAAAGTGGCTGAACCCTCCAGCTTCCAATGGAAGAAGCAGTAGAGGATCAGGAGGAGCCTGATTTTGTTGAAATTATGGACATCCCAGAGTCCAGGAGGCTGTCTATTTCCATCATAAATCTTTTGGGAAACAGACATTAAAATTCTAAAGACTCCTAACTCCATACCTCCTGTGGACAGACGAATGGACAAGAGGTATACCCTTTCAGGCTCAGACGCAGAGTTCCTTTCTCAGCAATGCAGCCATGTTGGGGTAGTGCAGGCTGCTGCCTGTGATAAGGCAAATATTCTCTTGGCATCTCACCCCCCAGATAAGGACTACAGGAGGATTGATGCCATGGCAAAGAAGCAGTACGTGGCAGCATCTTTGGGACTCAGGCAGGCTAACTATATGGCCTACACGGCTAGATACCAGAAGTCCAGGTGGGACACTGTGCTGGCTCTGGCTAAACAGGCCCCTGACCAGCTTGCCAAGGAGCTGGAGCAGGTGGCTGCGGATGGGATTGAGGCATCCAAGGTACAATTTCATGCTGCTGTGGACTCCAATGATGTTTCATCTAGAGTCATGGCTACATCTGTGGCCCTTCGGAGGATGGCTTGGCTCAGATGTACTAGCCTGTCACAGGATACCCAGGCTAAGGTCATGGATTTCCCTGTCATTGGTAATTCTCTGTTTGGGAGCAGACAGAACTACATGAAAAGATGGGCAGTACAGGACCACCTACAGAGTGCTCAGGCCAAAGAAAGGCAAGCCACTTCTCAAAGACAGCACTCCAGGGGCAGGGCAGGCCCTTTCAAAGGCCTTTTGCCAAGCCCAGGCCTCCTTCTGCTTATGCTCAGAGGGGTTCTTCTGAGGTAGAGGCAGGCGGGGAATGAGCAGGCCTGCTTCCAGCCCTCAGCCTAAAGCCCCAGCCAAGCAGACACCCTGATGGGTCTGCCGTGCCAGTTCTCCAGTACCTGTAGGGGCAGGCTGGCATACTTTGTCCAGGACGGGAAGTCTCTGACATCAGGCAAGTGGGTCCTGGAAGTAGTAAGCCAGGGACTGGTTCTCAGCTTCAAAAAATTTCCCAAGATGAGAACCAGATCCTTTCCACCTGCAAATCCTTTCCACCTGCAAATCCATCAGAGACCCTTGCCCTAGAGGCAGAGGTTTCTTCCCTCCTGGCTCTCAGAGCCATAGAAAAGGTTCCTACCCTACACAAGGGCAAAGGATTGTACTCCAGGTACTTCCTAACCCCCCAAAAAACAGGAGAATGGTGGCTCATCCTGGATCTAAGATATCTGAACAAGCACCTTTTAAAACCAAAGTTCAAAATGGTGACTCTGGGAATAAGTCTGCCTTCTCTAAGGCCAGGGGACTGGCTAGCCTCCCTGGACCTCAAAGATGCCTACTTTCACATTCCCATCAGGTGCTCCCACAGAAAGTACCTAAGGTTCGAGTTGCCCTCAGGCCACTATCAATTCAGAGCAATGCCCTTTGGCCTAACATCAGCCCCAAGGGTGTTCACAAAGTGCCTGGCCGTAGTGGTTGCTTTCCTAAGGAGAAAAAAGATTTCCATCTTTCCATATCTGGACGACTGGCTCATAGTGGTTCAGTCTCCAGACCAAGTCAAGTCACATCTGCAAGTAGCTCAGCAAGTGCTCACTTCTTTAGGATTCCTCCTCAACATTCCAAAGTCAGTTCTCGAGCCAGTACAGCTCCTCACCTTCATAGGGGCGGAACTGGATACAGTAAGGGCAAGAGCCTTCCTTTCCCTGGACAGGGCAAGGACCCTTATGGAACTGGCCTCTTCATTCACCCTACAGGTGTCTCGACCAGCAAGGCATTTCCTTCAGCTTCTGGGCCACATGGCAGCTTCCACAGCAGTGGTCCAGGGAGCAAGATTCCAGATGAGGGACATTCAGTTCCATTTATTTATTTATTTTTATTTAGTTGTTTAACCAGGTATAGCATACTAAGCTGAAAGCTTTTACAGGAGCGACCTGGGAGCACAAGGAGGTTGAGTGACTTGCTCAGGGTCACACAGTATGCAAGTGGAGCTGTGGGATTCAAACCCAGGTCTGGTCTGCTGGATATCACCAGATTTGCAGCTCAGAGCCTTAGACCACTGTGCTATACTGCCTATACTGCCATTTAGGAGCCTTCTGGTTCCAAGAAAAGGATTCCTTACCAAACTAGTCCCAGTGACCCGAACCCTGATCCAGGCTTTGCAATGGTGGCAGGATCAGGACAATTTGAGACAAGGAGTTCCTTTGTCACTCAGTCTCATTCAGTGATACTCACCACAGATGCTTCCTGCTGGGCTGGGGAGCCCACCTGGGGATCTTACCACCCAGGGACTGTGGTCACCTCAAGAATCTCTGCTTCACATCAATCTCTTGGAACTCAGAGCAGTGTTTCTGGCACTGCAAGCCCCCCTTCCCTCTCCTGTTCAAAGTGTTAGTCAAGATCAGGTCTCAACCATGCAAAGTGATTCTGATTGCTCCAGACTGTGCCAGACAGCCCTGGTACCCACTGTTGCTGTCCTTAGCAGTCCACCTTCCCCTGTCTCTTCCCAGGAATTACGACCTGTTGACATCCTCTCAGGGGAGAATTTGGTATCCGAACCTCAAATCTCTCAATCTCAAGGCATGGCTCTTGAAGAGTTAAGAGTTTGCTGATCTGCACCTTTCTCAAGGGGTTCTGGATATCCTTAAGGCTTCTCGAAAGCCTTCCACCAGAAAGACTTACAACTCCAAATGGAAAAGATTCACTATTTGGTGCTCTAATAAGCATATTTCTCCAGAATCTGCTGGGTTGCCTACAGTTCTGGACTATATGGTCCATCTTAATGGGTTAGGACTTAGGCCAGTTACACTTAAAGTGCATCTGGCAGCTGTTTCTGCCTTCTTGTCAGTAGGCAAGCCCTCTCCTCTGTCAGCCCATCCTGTCTTTTGTAAATTCTTCAAGGGATTGCTGCACACCAATCTCCCCTTTAGGGACCCTGCTCCTGCTTGAGACCTTAATGTTTGCATTTTTCAGCTTATGCAACCACCCTGTGAGCCTTTGTCCTCTGCAGAGCTTAAGTACTTGACTTGGAAAACTGTGTTTTTGGTAGCCATTACCTCTGCCAGGTGTATCAGTGAATTGCAAGCCCTGTCAGTGAAGCCTGATTTCATCTCTTTCCATAGAGATAAAGTGGTCCTAGGAACTAACAGGAAGTTTTTGCCTAAGGTGGTTTCAGATTTCCACCTTAATCAGTCTATGTCTCTCCCTGTTTTTTGACTGACAATTCTTCCTCTGGAGAGAGGCTGCACAGCTTGGATGTTAAAAAGGCCCTCAGCTACTACATAGAGCGCACCAAGGGTCATAGGTTGAGTCCCTCAGTTGTTCCTCACATATGGAGAGGTGAGTGAGGCAAACCTGCTACTAAGAGATCTATTGCCAGGTGGATTGTCTCTTGTATACAATTCTGCTATGAAAAACTGGGTAGAACCCCACCCTCAGGCCTGAGGGCTCACTCTACTAGAGGTACAGCTGCTTCCCTGGCTGCTGCCAGGGGTATTCCTATCTTAGAAATTTGTCAAGCAGCCACCTGGAAAACAGTCCATACATTCACCAAGCATTACTCTCTGGATATCCAGGCTAGGAGTGATGCTCGATTTGACACAGCAGTACTTCAGAGCCTATTCCCAAAGTAGGTTCTGTCCCTCCTCCATGGAGGTACTGCTTGGTAGTCTGCAGTAGTCAGAATACAGCAAGACTTCATGTTGTTTGAAGAAAAAATTACTCACCTTAGTAATGTTGTATCTTCTAATGGAGTCTTGCTGTATTCTGACCTTCCCGCCTCCCTCTCAGAACCTGGTTTTTGGGATGTGGGTGGGCAGGAGCAGTGTTGGCACCCTAGGGGTGCCTTTTTCACCCTCCTTCACTTTGGGTGTGTGTTGTGTTTTGGTTTTTGGGTTTCCTGACTTGAGTCTTTGCTTTGAAACCAAAAAAAACCTTTTTAATAAATTTAGTTGCCAGTTGGCTAGTGTGAGTTTTACAGTTTCCACACAGAACTTCTAGTGAGTATTGCTCATAAAGATCTGACGGTTGGAGTTTAAACAGCAGCAGACAGGGGCTTCAACCGAGCTCACGCTGAACGCTCCATGCTGGCCATGGAAAGTTAACTTTTTGTTCTCCGGGGCAGTTGAAAGGCAGGACCTAACTGCAATAGTCAGAATACAGCAAGACTCCATTAGAAGAAACATTACTAAGGTGAGTAATTCTTTCTTTTCTGCCATCAACTTTTGTGTTTCTACTTCTTCCTCTCCTAAGCCTTCTGAAGAGGCACCTTCTTCTTCCTCAAAGAAAGAACGGCCTAACGAGTCAGTGGATCCAAAATTCATGGAGAAAGCTGACTCTTCAAAAACAAAAAAGGCCAGTGGAACCAGCTAATCAACCGGTTCCAGCAAAACGAAAACATAAAGGAAGCATGTCGCTGTACTTCCAACTGAAAAGCCAAAGAAGCTCTCAGCTGACAGACTAGCATTGCCCTCAGCTGATGACATAGTGAAAACCCTACGGATCCTGCAGCTTTGCAAGCTGTGGTTCCGGTGACTCCACCGATCCTTACCCTGGTCCCAGTGGCCCAGGAACTGGTCTGTGTCTATCAAGAGGAAGAGAAAGAGGAAGGGAACCCATTGAACCAGAGATGTCCCCGAGCAAGACTCCCCCAAGAGACCAGAGGACTACACCTTACATTATTCATTTGTAAAATAAGTGGTGGACACCTCAGCCTCCATCCAGGAGATAGTGGAAGATGAGGAGGAAGCAGATTTTCTTAATATGATGGGGTTAGCCCCACAAAATGGTCCTGCTCCCATTACATAAATCCTTAAGAAAAGCTGTTCTAAGGATCTTACGAACCCTACTTCTATCCCAGGGTAGATAAGAAAATAGACAAGAAGTATCAGCTGACAGAGTAAATTCTGTGATTCTGTTTAACCGCCCTGACCATGAAGGGGTGGTTCAGGCTGCAGCATGTGACAAGGCCAGGATACATTTGTCATCCCACCCTCCTGACAAAGCGTCCAGGAAATTGGATAGGGTGGGTAAAAAGGAGTACCTGGTAGCTTCACTCTTAGTGAGGCAGGCTAACTACATGGCTTATGCAGCCCAATATCAGAAATCCTTATGGAATTTGGTACTGGCCATGACAGACAAAATTCCTGGAGAGTTGAGTGGACCTGGCAGAGACTGCCAGGACAGCATTGGATGCCACCCAGTACCAGTTCCATATGGCTGTGGATGCCAATGACACCTCAGCCAGACTCATGGCACTCACAGTATCAGTGAGGTGGTTTGTTTGGCCTGGGCCACAAACCTGTCCCAGGAAACACAAACTAAGGCAATGGATTTCCCTGTGAAGGTGATTCCCATTTTGGCAGTAAAACAGAGGCAGACATGAAAAAGGTGGAGGAATACAAATCCACTTACAGAAGCAATTCTGCAAGTGATAAGCCATCCACCTCCTACAGGTCCCAGTGCAGGAGAGGCAGGGTAGGGATCCTACTCCAGTCCCAGGAAATGCCAGACTACCAACAGACCAGGGGTTCTTCAGAGGTAGTGGCAGAAGGACCGTGAGGAGGTCTGCCCAGGTTCCTCAAACCCAGGCCCGCCTAGGCAGAACTCCCCAGACGTTTGGCACAGGTCACCTCACCCTACCAGTAGAAGGCAGGCTGGCTCACTTCATCCCAGCTTGGTACTCCATCATCACAGACAAGTAGGTCAAGTCAGTCACTTCACTACCAGTCCAGCATTGCTTGTAAAGCGCTTTGGATGTGAAAGCGCCTATAAATACTGATTCTGATTCTTCTCTTCTTCTAGGTCTTGGAGGTAGTGAGCCGTGGTCTGTCTCTAAGCTTCAAACCTTCCCAAACTAAGAACCAGAAATTTTGCCCTGGCTACTCCTGCAGAAAACAACTCTGTTGGAGTCGGAGGTAAAAACCTGCTGTCCATCAGGGTGGTAGAACATGTTCCCCTACTGCAGAGGGGAGAGGGATTCTATTCCAGATACTTCCTAACTCAAAAGAAAAACTGGGACTGAAGACCTATTCTGGACCTAAGACTTCTGAACAAACGTGTCAAAACTAAAGTTCAGGATGGACACTTTGGCCATGATTATTCCTTCACTGCAAAAAGGAGACTGGTTGGCATCCATTGACTTCAAGGACACCTACTTTCACATCCCAATCCGACCCAGCGCAGAAAGTACCAGAGGTTCAGATTGCCATCAGGCCACTACCAGTTCGCAGCTCGTGCCATTCGCTTAACTTCAGCCCCCAGCGAATTTACAAAGTGTCTGGCTGTAAGAGTGGTGCACCTAAGAAGGCAGGGAGTGACTGTGTATCCATACCTAGACAACTGGCTAGTCGTAGGACAGTACTTGTAACAAACCAGACCCTCATTGGAGTCTCTTGGCTTCCTAGTAAATGCCCAGAAGTCTTAGCTGGAGCCAGTCCAGATCCTGGACTTCATAAGGGCAGAATTGGATACCACCCAGGGAAGAGCCTTTCTTCCCCAGGACAGAGTACGCAGTATCTTGCAGCTGGTAGAGTCATTCCAGCTAAACAGACTCAGGCCAGCAAGACACTTCTTGCTGCTGCTGGGCCATATGGCAGCTGCCACAGCAATAGTGCCAGGACCCAGGTTTCAAATGAGACATACAGTTCTCCGTGTGAAATCACTGGTCTCAGAAGGGATTCCCTGACCAAACTAGTGCCAGTTACATCTTCTACTCTGTCTGCCATCCACCTGCCAGGGAAGGACAACGTCTGGGCAGATTCCCTCAGCAGGATCAGCCAGAATCACCACGAGTGGTTCCTGAATACGCAGGTACTCTAGTCAGTATTCAGATGGTGGGGCACCCCAGAGATAGATCTCTTTGCCTCCACAGACTACCACCAGCTGCCACAGTACTGTTGCAGGTCTCCAAGTAGGGGCACTGTTCCAGTAGATGCCCTGACACTATATTGGTTGGGCAGATTCCTGTATGCATTCCCTTCTGTTGCTATGTTGCTCAGGTCCCTGATAAAGCTCAGGTCACAACCAGCAACAATGATTCTGGTAGCTCCAGACTGGGCAAGGCAACCATGGTATTCACTGCTACTGACCCTATCTGCCTCATAGCTCATCCACCTGCCCCAGAGTCACAACCTGCTGACATCCTCTCGGAGCAGGATCCTATACCCCAACCTCAGGTCCCTGTGGCTGAAGTCTTGACTTCTGAAGATTTAGAATTTGCCAACTTAAACCTTTCTTTTTTTTGTATTATATTTTTATTGAATTTTCATGTATATAAAACACCGACAACATGAATAATTTATGACACATGTCTCAAAATTGATAAAGGTAGAAAGAAATGACAAAGAGTAAATTAATCACATGAACCAAATTGCCGTGGGTCTTCTACTTATACACAGTTAATCACCTTCTCAGGATTTTACTGATTATGTTGTTTTTTTATAATTCTTTTTCTCTCTGGTTGCTGGCTGTGGGAACTCCCTCAGGCGTCCACCCTCAACTTGGCTCCATACCACCCTACCTGAGGCCCCACGACCAGGAAATTGGGTGTTAGGTCTCCTCCACTCCACGAGCTCTCGGTATACCCCCCAGCTCTGTTCCCCCCCAGGGTGGGGCCACCTACTGCTTCTGGTGCACTTTCTAGAATCTGGATGACCGAGGCTCAGGAGCGGAGCGAAACCAGGGAAAACTGGTCTGATTGGGTCCAGCGGTGGGTGTGTGGGCCAGTTCCTCGTGACGCCGTCATCCTCCCACACACCAGGGTGTTTCCTTTTTCGGTCCCTACAGTTGTCCTGGGAGTGCGGATTTGCAATGACGCCCTGTAAGCGACGGGCGTGCTTCCGCACCTGTGCGTAAGGCGCCCACTGCACCCCCAACCCCGGAAGAGCATTCTGCAAGTTGCACCACCCCCGGCTACCACCAGGAGCCACTGGTACTCTGGCAAGTGCACCCACCCGTCCCCAGGAGAGGAGAGCAGTCCTTGGGGCGCTCAACCCTCTCCTGCCCCTGCCGACCCCCAATGGCCCGAGTTCGCTCCCGAACCTGGGTCACCGGCATGGTGCGAGGTGTGGCGTCCAGCGCCTCAACCCTCCGTACCTCTGGGCCGACCCTAACTATGTTGATTTATCAGTCCATTGGTCACAGTTCAATATTAGTCCCATAATTAAGCTCAAAGTCCACATACCTGTGCCAACAATACCTGCTCATTTCAGACCCATGTGCTAACTTATTCACTTATGTATCAAAACAGGACTAGAGAAATATAAAACCCCGTGTTAGTATATAGAGGAGTGACTACCCCAAGATACAGTTGATACAAATTAGAGAACAAGCTTAAACCTTTCTGAAGGGGTTCTGATTGTGCTTAGGGATCAAGGAAACCATCCACCAAGAAAACTTGTATTTCAGAGTGAAAAGGTTCTCTTTCTGGTGCTCAGGAAGGATACCCCATCTCTGCAAGGACATAGAATGGAGGCAGTCTAGAGGAAGGCAGCTAAAATGGTGTAGGGTGTGCAACAGAAGCCATATGAAGAGAGACTAAAGGAGCTTAATATGTATACCCTTGAGGAAAAGGGGGCAGACATGATAGAAACTTTCAAGTCACTTTTAGGAATCGAAAGTCCAAGAGGGTAGCATCTTTCAGAAAAGAAGATGTGCAAGAACAAGGGGACACAGTTTGAAGATAGAGGGAGTATGGCTCAGAGACAATGTGAGGAAGTAGTTTTTCAAAGAGAGGGTGGTGGACACAAGGAACGGCCTTCCTGAGTAGGTCGTGGGGGTCGAAAACAGTGGGCAAATTCAAGAATGCATGAGACAGACATAAAGCAGTTCTGTTGGAGGGTTAGGAAGAAGTAGGCTGTTGATTAACTAGGAGGTGGTCGTTATCTGTCATCAAAGTCTATATTTCTATATTAATCTTTCCAGGGCTGATCTCTTTGTCCTATTGGACTATTTGACCCACCTCCATACCCTGGGTCTCAGACCTTCTACTCTGAAAGTCCATCTGGTTGCAACATCAGCCTATATCTTGGTGGGTAGAGACAGGTCCATGGCCTCTTACCCTGTTTTCAAAAAGTTTTTCAAAGGTCTTAACCACCTCCACCCTCCCCTTAGGGAGCCGGTTCTGGCCTGGAATCTCAACATCTGTATTGCCAAGCTCATGGAGCCCACTTTTGAGCCAATGGCAACCGCAGATTTGAAGTATGTCACATGGAAAGCTGTTTTTCTGGTTGACATCATTTCAGTCAGGCAAATAAGTGAGTTACAGGCCCTTTGCGCAGACCTGAACTTCATTTCCTTCCACATCGAGGACAGGGCCATGGCTCAACTTGAGGTATCTCGCATCTTTCTACAGAGCATTGTGCATCTGAAACCCCTCCATTTAGGACCCAGTTTCTCCATGGAACCTCAATTTTATGTTGGAGAAACTTACGTTATCTCCCTTTCAACCAACCGCAAATTGTGAGCTGCGCTTTCTGTCATGGAAAGCGCTCTTTGTAGTCGCTTTTAGTGTTGCTCGAAGGGTTTCCGAGCTTCAGGACTTCCGAACTTACGCATAAGAATGTGTAAGAAGCCTTATTTGTTTTTTACAAAGAGAGGGTGTCTTTGCATACTGATCCCTAGCTTCTTCCCAAGGTGGTGTCGGAGTTTACTTTGAACCAGTCCATCCACCTACTAGTTTATTATCTTGAGTATTCCAGCCAGGGGGAAGCTTTGTTCCATACTTTGGATGTACATAGAATCTTATGATACTATACGCACCAGACAAAGACTTCAAGAAAGTCTGATCAGTTATTCGTTTCATTCGCTCCCAAGAGAGAGGATGCTCCGCTTTTCAAACAATGTTTGTCTAAGTGGTTAGCAAATTGCATTGTGTATTGCTACCGTAAGTACAATGAGGACCCTCCGGGAGTGGTTAAGGGCCATTCCACCAGGGGTATGGCCACCTTAACGACTTGTTTCGGATATGTTTCTGCTGCAGACATCTGTGCAGCCGCCACCTGGAGTTCTGTCCACACCTTCACCAAGCATTACAGTCTAGACATTGCTTCGAAGCACAGGGCCAATTTCAGCCTCACTGTTCTGCAGGGTCTCCTTTCTTAGGCCATTGGCTACTGTCTAACCTCCTCCTGGTGCTGCTTCCTTTACACTACAGGAACTGCTTGGGACTCAGTCCTACCGGTGTTGGCGTACTGCAAGAGCCTCCCTCGAAATAAGATAGTACAGTTATGTAAACACTTACCATAACAGTAGATCTTCAAGAGGAGCTCTTGTAACAGACCCTAATTTTCCTTCCTCCTTTCCCCTTCTTTTTTTCTACTGTATACCTCTTCCATTTGCATGGGTTTTCTGCTTCCCTTTTCCTTCTTGGCTCTTGGGAATCTCCTCTGTTCTTCTTTCGCTGCTCACTCTGGGTCTCTGATGGGAGAACTGAGGACAGCTGAGGTGTGAGGGACTGCCCGCCTTATAGGATAGGGTGATGTCAGCAGTCAGAGGTCCCCTGTGGTAGACTACTAGCTAGAAAGTTTTGTGTGTGGTCCTGGTGCCTTAGTTCTACCGGTGTTGACTGCTGCAAGAGTGCCTCTTGAAGATCTACTGTTACAGTAATTTCTTACATAACTGTATTGTCTCTATCATATCCACCCCCTGGCCTTGTCTCCAGCAAGTACATGTTCAGTGTCTTCAGATGATCTTCATGAGATCAGTCCTGTTTGCCCTGAATCATCTTGGTCACCCTGCATTGCACCATCTCCAGTTTGTCCCTGTCCTTCCTTTGGTGAGGATTCCAGAACAGAGCACAGTACTCCAAGAGCTACCTCCCCAGTGACCAATAAAGAGGTAGTAGTAGTAGTAGTAGTAGTAGTTCATTTTTCCTGTTTTCTGCTGTCAAGACCCTGTCCGATACACCCCAGCATCCTAGTAGCCTTAATATAGGTCCTGTTGCACTGATTTGATTATTTGAGGGAGTCACTAATGATGCCTCTCAGGTCCTTTTCCTCTGGTGTCAGTGTGGCTCAGTTGGTAGCATATCCTTCTTTGGGCCAGAAGTTGTGGGTTCTAGTCCCACACAGAGATTGGGCTCATACCTAAAATGCTGGCACCCGAGTGCAGTATTGGGGGGTGTTGTACTGCTGGACTGCACCGTCCTTCAGATGAGATGAGGAGTCTACACAATTCTAATGGACTCAAGATGACGGCCACGCTGGGCCAGTCATCAGGTGTAGCTTAGGCACTCAGGAGTTACTCACTTCATGATATTTATTTTATTTTAATTTTTGTGTTTAATGTTATTTTGTTTTATGACTATAATTGCAGTTTGAGTCACGGCCATTCATTTGGTTTTCAGCCTCTACTCTCTGGACATTAACTCTGGTTTCTTTTGACAAGTCAGTTAATTTACTTGCCTGCCAGTGCATTCAGAGGGAGCTCCCTTGGCTTTTATATTGCACTGTTGCATGGCGAGAGCGCAGATCTCCGGAGGAAATCTGGCCAGGAATCCAATGCTGTGGGATTGGCCGTGGTGGTGTGTTTGGAGTCTGGAGTTCCTGGAGTGTGAAGCAGCAGCATTTGGTGGCGGATTGCTGGGGATTCTACTGGAGCTGCTTGTTTCGGACTTTGAGTTGTGCCGAGAGGGATTTAAGTCAAGGAGGATCTATTTATTTGCTGTGGTGGACTGGGTGAGCTGAATCGGCATGCCCCAAGGTAACTCCTGGTTCTAGCTTTTTTCTCTTCCCCGGGGAGATCTCGTGGTGCCGACTGGAGGGTGGGCATCTTTGTGGTCCTCCTGGGGCTGTCAGAGCTTGTCTAACTGGTGTTGAGCATGCCCTGACAGCCTAGGTGGGGGTCTGCTGGATTTTTGGGTGTGTGCTGAGTGGAGTTGGGCAACTTAAATCAGTCACCTTGGATACGTTTTCCTCGTGTTTCTCGGCCTGTTTTTTAGAAGATACTGCTGAGTTCCTGCTGTGAAAAAAAATGACTTTTTAAGAATCCTGCTGAGTGAAACTGGATGTGAGCTCATTATTTGTTGGGTGCCGTTGCCCACTGGATGCCGCAAGTATTATTCAACTGGCTATTTTTATGTTTGACTGATCTGTATAATTTTATAACTTACTTGGGAGGCAGTGAGAAGGCCTAGTTTTGTTTAATCTCAAATTAAATTCTGAATGTGGCAGTGAGGGCCACGCTGTCCGGACAAAAATTTTAGTAAAGGGTGGTGAGAGTGCTGCCTTCCTCTCAACATTTTTGGAGTTGTGGCATGCTCCTTTGAACTACTGAAGATTTAATGCTGCATATAGAGGACAGTATTATTACACAGATATTAAACTGTGGTCATTTGGCCTTATTTCTTTTTCCTTTTGTTTGTTTAGTGGAAATAATATGAGCAGTTAGAGTGCCTTATAATATCTTTGATCCCACCTGCTTCCGATATTGTGAGAGATTCCTGGAGGGTGGCTTCTAAATTATTTCCTTTGTTTATTATTTTTATTATTACGATGTAATTATTATTATTTGTCTATTTTTTGTGAGAGTGTTTAATTTGTTTTTAAGTACCAGGTAGTGAGAGGACCTGGGAGTAATTTAAATTGTTTTTGGTTAATTTTGGTTGACCCCCAGGCTGTGTGAGGACCTGTGGGTTAAATCAATAAATTAGGTTTTGTGTTAGGGAGTTGGTTTAGTTTCATTTTAATTTTAGTTGTTCTTATAATCTGTAATTGTACAATTTTAGTTGTAGGAAATTTGAGGGTAGTTTAGGATTGGTGCTGTGTTTTGTAATTTTATTATATTTATTGTTTTATAAATTGAGCAGCTAGATGTGCCTGCTTGCCCTCCTGTCTTATGCTATTCGGCCTCCACTGTCCATGTGTTGCCCTTCTTTCACCCCCCGCCTGCTTATATTTATCATCATTGTCGGGCGCTGGGGATTGCATGAAGGGGGGGAGTCGGGGTTGGGTGGGGGGTTGTGGACAGCGGAGTGAGCGGGGCCTTCCCATAGGGGTGGTCAGGCCCAGAAGATGCCCTGGGGCGAAATGGCATCTAGAACGTGGTGACTCTGTTTTGGTTCCCATACCCAAGGGCACCTCCAGTTTGGGAGGGCAAGGGGCTGGGACAACTTGCCAACCTCGTCCAACTCGGGCGTTGTTATGCAATGCCAGATCTGTCTGCAACAAGACTGGTCTTATTGCAGATTTTGTTGCAAGGGCAGATTCTGGCTTGCAATACCGAGACCTGGTTGGATGGGAATGTGGCCTTTTTAGAGGCAGCTGTTCCCACCGGATACTCGGTATACTCCGCCCAAGATTGGATCGTCGTGGGGTATGTCCGCTTAAGATCGAATTGGCCTAACTGGTGTACCAGTTGAGGAGGCCAGGTCATTTGAGGTACTGTGGTAGCTGGGTAGGTGCAGGATTGCCCTCATTTATCGCCCACCAGGTGATGAGAAGCTTTTCTGCAGGAAATAGCAGATTTTGCCGCTGACATGGCCTTGGAGTCGCCCAGACTGATGGTTCTGGGTGACTTCAGTGCTTGGGTCGACGACGAATCTTCACTTTTTGGTCAACATTTCCTCCAGGAGATGACATCTCTGGGCTTTACACAGGTTGTTTCCTCAGCTACACACAAGGGAGGTCACTCTCTTGACCTGGTCTTCCTCCTGGGGATCGAAGCTTCCGATTTGGTGGTGGAACCAGTCAGTTGGTCCTATCACTAAGTTGGGTTCAATTTTGAGGCCCCCCTGGGTAGGTCGGTCCCTGTGGAGTTGGTCAGGTACCGCCCATTGCGGGACGTGGTCCCTGAAGACCTGATGGCGGTTATTGACCTCTCGCCATTGGATGAGTCTTGTACTGATCCTGAGCAGCTGGTAGTGGCCTATAATAGGGCCATTTTGGTAGCACTCGATCAGATTGCACCAGTCCGTGTTCTCCCCCTTTCGCGTCGTCCCGCTGCCCCATAGTTTGATGGGGCTCTGAGAGGGTTGAGGAGGACGGGGCGTAGGTTGGAGCGTCGTTGGAGGAAGACTTCCACTGATGCCGACCACCTTATTTTGCTAGAGCATTATAAACGCTACCAAACAGCAATTTCCCATAAGAAGGCAGAATTCCTGTCCAGGGAAGTTTCTGTCGCATGGAATCGACTGGCTCAGCTCTTCAGAACTGTTGACAGACTGTGCAACCCAGCCTGTCAGCAGATCCGCCGAAGTTTTTACTCAAATTGATTGTGAGGAGATCGCCGATTCTTTGTGAATAAGGTTGAAGACATCAGGAGGGAGTGCCTCCAACCTCATTCTAAGGATGTTGCAGTTTATCGTGTCCTGTCGAGAGCCCGGAGTTTCCTGGAGTGCCTTCGACCTGCCGGATTTCATAGACACTATGAGGATTGTCCATGAGATGCATCCCACATGTTGTAGTTTAGACCCTGGCCCTACCTTCCTTATTTTGGGTTGTAGCGAGATCATCGCCCGGTCTTAGCTCGGATTATCCGTGTTCTTTAGATATGGGAGTGTTTCCAGTTTCTGAAGGAGGGGGTGGTGACCCCCCTTCTGAAGAAAGCATCTTTAGACCCGGATGACCTAGCAAACTACAGGCCAATCTCTAACCTCCCTTTCGTGGGGAAGGTTATTGAGAAAGTTGTGGCGGCTCAATTGGATAACCATTTGACCATCCATAGTTTATACGAACCTCTCCAGTCTGGTTCTCACAAGAGGCATAGTACCGAGACTGCTTTGGTTCGGGTGCTCATGATCTCCTGATGGCGAGAGATCGGAGACACCGTTCTGTCTTGGTTCTCCTTGATCTATCATCAGCTTTTGATACGGTGGATCATGGGGTTCTGCTCGAATGCCTGAGGTCCATTTATGGGCTGTCGGGTACAGTCCTCAGATGGTTTTCATCTTTCCTCAAGGGAGAACTCAGAGTGGTCTCGGGTTTGTTTTCATCCGGGCCTTCTCTTTGCCATGTGGGGTGCCTCAGGGCTCGTGCTTTCCTCCTTGTTATTCGCGTATATATTACCGGAGACATTGTAAGATGGTACGAGCTGAGGTTTCACTGCTATGCTGATGATACCCAGCTCTACCTGTCTTTCGCACCTAACCAGGTTAGTGCTATCTCAGTACTGAACAACTGCCTCGAGACATCCAAGACTGGATGAATTCCAGCGGTTGAAGTTGAACCCAGGAAAGACTGAGGTTATGGTTGTGGACCCTGGTCGCAGGGTAGAGGGACTGAGAACTGGTCTCCTCCGGATTAATCCTGGGGTGGGACCAGATCCTCACCTCTGAATGGGTGCGTAACCTGGGAGTGGAGCTTGACGTTGGTCTGACCCTTCGCCATCAGGTGTCTCTGTCGCCAGGCTGGCCTTTTTCCATCTTAGAACATTGCCAGGATTAGACATCTTGTTCCACCCAGTGACCTGCCGGTCTTGGTCCATGCCTTGTGACATCTTGCCTTGATTACTGTAACTCCCTTTACCTAGGACTTCCTGGGTTCATATCCGACCATGTAGCTAGTGCAGAACGCGGCAGCGCTTTGTTGGACTGGGGCTTTGTAGGTTCTCGTGATTACTCCCCTGCTGCGTGCTCTGCACTGGCTGCCAATACAGTGGCGGATCACCTTTAAAGTGGGTCTTTTGACCTACAAAGCCCTACACGGTCTGGGTCCCGACTACTTGAAAGAGCTTCGGGTGCCTTACACCCCTCTGCGACAGCTCTGCTTGGCTGACGAGGGGTTGCTGGAGATTCTGAGGGTAAATTTGAAGTCATCTAGTGCTTGTGCGTTTGGATTTGCTGCACCTACCCTCTGGAATTCTCTGCCCCATCAGCTCCAGGAGTGTAGGACAGTGGGGAGTTTTAAGCAGGCACTAAAGACCTTCTTATGGGAAAAGGCGTTTCCTACTTTGCTTTGATTTTATATTATTGTATCTGAATATATGTTTGTATTTGATTTTATACTGAATGTATTTGAATATGCTTTTATGTGTGTTCTTATTGTGCAGCGCCTTGAGATTTTGAAAGGCGCCAACTAAATAAATTTTATTATTATTATTATATTAAACTGAGGTCCTTCTACCCATGCTGGTGCTGTCCTGGGTGTCCAGGTGGAAGTAAAAGAACTCAAGGCACTCTTGCAAACAGTAGGGGACTTTCCCAGTGTTCTGGCAAATATTCCCCTTCCCATAAAACTGGTTCATGCAATTATCCAAGGCTGTGTGTGTTGATGTGCGTTATGGCTGCCTGCCACTACACATTCAGTCACTTCACTACCAGTCTAGCATTGCTTGGAAAGCACTTGGGATATAATGTGTATGAAAAGCGCTATGTAAACGCTGATTCTTCTTCTTCTTCTCTGCTGTAGTAATCAGTTTAATCCCTCCCATCCATTACTTTGCCGTGTTTGTTTCTCCCTAGTTCTCTTACTTTGCATTTTTTGGTGTTGAATTTCAACTGCCAAACCTTAAACCACCTCTTAAGCCTTTGTAGATCTCTCTGCATCTCCCTTCATCACTGTCTACCCTACTGCAGAACTTCATGTCATCTGTGAAGTGACTCAACCTGCCCTTGTTGTCCTCTCCAGTGGCCCTGATGAACATATTGACTAGAACAGGACTTGGAACAGATCCATGTGGCAAACCACTTGTGACCTCCCTCTCTTCTGATATGATCCCATTTACCACCACACTCTGTTATCTCTCCTTCATCCACTTTCCTACCCATTTGACTGTGTCCCTAGCCGCACTCAGGTCCTCCAACTCCTTCAGCAATCTTCTGTGTTGCACCAAGTTGAAAACCTTGCTGAAATTGAAGTAGAGTAAATCCACAGTGTGGTCCATATCTACTACTACCTTAGTTATCCGGTAAAAAAAAAAACATCAGGTTGGTCTGACTAGACCTCCCTGCCACAGACCTATGCCGTTTACTATGCTGTAGACCGTTGCTGTCTAGGTAGTCCACAAGGTTCTCTTTGATCAGTGACTCCATCAGAGCTTCTTTGAGGATAGCTCTTTCATTAGGCAACACCTGTGGAACTTATAGCCGCCAGGTGATAGAACCACATGGAAACTTATGCAAGCAGTCTGCCATGATGACTTAAGATGTCAACATATACAAAAACGTGTGTAGCCCCTCCTCGGTTCTTTTCCCGCTATCAATCTGACTCACCGAACCGCTGAAGGAAACACTGCTGCAATTGCTGCCTTTTTTTATTTTTCTACATAGACAAGTAATCACTTTTACAATGATTTTCGATGACCTGTATGTCATCGAAGGAACTAACAAAATTATTTTGGTACTGTGAGTGCGGAGAAAAGATTCACACTGGCGACTCCCACAACATCTGTGTCTGCTGCCTAGGGCTGGACCACAATGTGAAAGCCTGTGAAATCTGCCAGGGTTTCAATTACATGACCAGGCAATGCCATAAAGGGGCCCTACAGACTCACCTCTTGAAGCAGAAGGTGGCCACTGTGGATAAGGAGCTCCACCAGAATACTGCAGCATTGCTGACACAGTTGACTGAATCTAGGTCGTCCCAGAACAAGGTGTAAGGGAGTCAGAAACAAAAACACTGGGATAAGAGCAAAGAGAGAGCCTCCTCAGTGCATTCCAGGTCACCTCTTTGCTCTGCAGGTACGACCTCCTCAGCACAGTCTGTTCCAGCGGTGACGCCACTCGCCCCCCTGACCGTCGACATGACATCAAGGTTGTGGCTTGGTGCTGGCACTACCAGGCTTAGTATGGCTGGTATGTTGCTGTCACTGTTGGGGACCCATCCTCCCTCGTTGACTCCTCCAGTCGCACCCATCAGCCATACGGGCACCATCGCTTTGTCGGTTTAATGATCCTTTTCTGATATGATTAGATGCCAGTTACCTGGCCTCCCAGTTCCAGAAAGCCCATCGACTGGGCCTACTACCAACCTCCCATCAACACAGCAAGGTACAGTACACCCTTGCCACAGCCATCTGCTAGGGCACTGCTGACGTCACCAGCGCACTCTCTTCTCCCTGTCGACCCATTCAACAATGAATATGAGTATAATACTGACTTAATAATGCAGGATGAGGAGGATGAGGCTGGGGACTGTGCTGAAAGCCACTATGACCATGGCACCAGCTCCACTGTGTCCACCTGCAGTGAGGACTCTGTGATAAACACACCATGGTCCCCTCCAGAGGCTCCCACTTTCCTCACCGTGATGCAGCAGTTGCAAGTTGCCATGGGTTTTGATCTGGAGGAACAGGACACTACTATAAAGAGTTTAACTGAGTTTATTGTACTGCCAGAATCTCCTGCAGTTGTGGTGCTGCCTCTGCCTCCTGCTTGAAGGGATGCCATCGTTGCTGCCTGGTACTTGCCAAACAACAAGTTGTACCCAGGAAGGTAGACAAAATGTACATCACCCCTTTTGTGAAGCCATTCTATTCTACACAAACTGAGATAGACTCAGTGGTGGTTAGTGCTGCCCATGATATGTCTAGGGCACCTAAATACCTTAGCTCCCTCCCTCCTGATAAAGAGTCTAGGAGGTTGGATGTCTTAGGCAAAAGGACATTTGCCTCAGCATCATTGGACCTTTGTATTGCTAACTACAAGGCCCACATGATGTATCAAAACACCCTCTGAAGGACGGCCAAAGCAACTACACAAACCTTATTCAAGGGTGCTCCAAAGCAGGAGCTCTTAAAAGCTCTTACCACTGAGGCTAATGTGGGCAATTATTTGCTCCACACAGCTTATGATATATCAGATGGTTCTGCCAAGGCTACGACCTCTGGCATCTGTCTCAGGAGATATTCCTGGCTGAGAGTGGCAGGATTTGCGCATGATTTGCAACAGTCCATTCTCAGTGCCTCATTTCAAGGATTAAAGTTGTTTGGTCCTCAGGCCTCCAGTAGGACTGTGAAGTCTGTCCATTCCCTCTACTATACTCATCCTACAGGTAAGGGCAGGTCCTTTTCTTCAGCTGGTGTCAGACAGCGTCCAGCCACCAGACAGGGCAAGGGAGCAGGAGCCTGGCCAGTCCCCAGAACTACCCCAGGTGCCCACTCAAAAGCCGCTAGAGGTAATGGTGCAGGGGGAGCTGCCCCAACTGGCTCTGCCTGATTCCTTATACACCCCCCAACCACCTTTATCTCCAGGGGTGGTTGTAGGGGTTGCTTCTCCCTCTGCTTATACCAGTGAAAGCAGGTGACTACAGAAGCATGGGTTCTGGAGATCATAGAACAAGGTCATGCTCTGGAACTCCTGGACACACCTCTTGATCATCCCCCTCTACCCACGACCTATCCTCCAGAGCAACTGCCTCTGCTACTGGAGGAAGTACAAACCTTGCTTCAAAAGCGTGCATAGAACCTGTATCCTCAGAGCAAAGGTACACAGGTGTTTACTTCCAGTACTTCCTTGTCCCAAAGTGGACGGGAGACTTAAGGCATATTCTGGATCTCAGGGAACTCAGCTTCTTCATAGAGTACAAGAAGTTCAGAAAGGTCCCGCTGCTGCAAGTAGGGCATTGGCTCTGTTCCCTTGATATGAAGGATACATACCTCCATATCAAAGTCCAGAAGCTCACAGAAAATATTTGAGGTTCCTATTTTTAAGGGGAACATTACCATTTCAGAGTGTTTCCCTTTGGCTTGTCTTCTGTGCCACAGGTCTTTACCAAATGCTTGACAGTGGTGGCAGCAGCTCTTCGCAGGCATGACCTCTATGTTTTCCCTTACCTGGATGATTGGCTATTGAAAGCCCCCTCCGTGGGTCAGCTCCTACAGAATTTAGCCCGAACCAGACAACTGTTCAGTGCTCTGGGTATGACAGTCAACATACCAAAATCAGTGCTGACACCCTGCCAGCAACTGCAGTACATACATGCAATTCTGGACACGGCCCAGGGTCAGCTTTCCTGCCCTTGAACAGGGCTAACCATCCGGTAGCCCAAGCACAATTAGTGCATGACAGCTGTTATGTCTTAGCCAGGACATTGCTAGGCTTTCTGAGCCTCATGGCAGTGGCGACTGTCACAGTACCACTGGCCAGACTGCATGTGCGGATTCCCCAGTGAATCTTAAGAGTGCAATAGGATCAGCTCACAGACAACATTAGAACAGGTGGTTCTAGTCACGTCCCCTGTCCGTAAAGTGCTCAAGTGGTAGATGGAATGCCCAACCTTTTAAAGGGGGTTCCATTCCTCACCCCCTTCCCTGTACAGATCCTCATCACAAATGCTTCAGGAATGAACGGGGAAACTCACTTATGCCCCATCAGACAACAGGGCAAGTGGGCTCCAATGGAGAGCACCTTGCACATAAATGTTTTGGAAATGCGAGCTGTTCTATATGGACTCCAGGCCTTCTAGAACCACTTGTCCCCAGGTCCCCTGCGAATACAGACAGACAATGTCAGTGTGATGCACTACGTCAACAAACAAGTGGGTATTCAGTCTTATCCGCTGTGCAGGGAATCAAGGAGGGTTGGTATTGGGCTCTGGAACATGATCTAGAACTGTCAGCAGTACAAGTACCGGGCCCCCAAAACAAAAACATCTTGGCAGATGGGCTAAGCCAGTCACGGTCCAGATGCATGAGTGCAAACTGCTGACCTCCATAGTCAATGACCTGTTCAAAAGATGAGGTCATCCAGAATTGGACCTTTTTGCATCCTCACACAATGTAAAACTGATGGTTTTCTGCTCGCATGCTCCTGGACATGGAGTTTTCTGGTGAGACTCATTCCCCCTGTCTTGGAAAAGGAGGTTGCTGTATGCCTCCCCTCCATTTCCTGTAATTCAGAGAGTACTTTTCAAGCTCCCAATGGAGGGACAACTCTGATACTCATTGCTTCCCTATGGCCTCGACAGATCTGGTTCCCTTTACTGCAGCAGCTAGTGGTAGACCCTCCAGTGCCTCTGCCCCTGTGCAAGAGTCTACTGTCACAGGAGCAAGGAACCCTGCTCCATCCAGACCTGAAGTCCCTTCACCTGCATGCATGCATGGCTTCTGAAGACATAGCCTTTGCTCATTTTGTGGTTTCCCAAAAAGTGGCTGATGTTCTGGTGGCTGCTAGAAAGCCCTCCAGCAGATCCACTTATTACATGAGGTGGAAGTGGTTTGCTTTATGGGCCACTTCTCACCAACTAGATCCACTCTCATGTTCAGTTAATCATGTTTTAGAGTACCTGCTGTCCTTATCATACTCAGGCCTGCAGTACTCCTCCATCAAAGTGCACCTGGCTGCCATATCAGCTTTCCATGCGCTTGTAGATAGTCATACGGTTGCACAGCTAGAGGTGGCCCATATGTTCTTGAGAGGCATTCTACATCTGAAATTTCCTGTCACAGCGTGTGGGAATAAACTTCAGACAAGGCAAATTTACAGGTTTAGAACACACCTTGGTGTGATATTTATTTTTCAAAAGTTTGAAAAATAATAAATGAAAACAAAAAAATTTCAAAGAAAATCACTACTTAACATCAGTAGTTTTTCCCATGATACAGTCCTGGATCTTAGAGCTCCTAAGACCCTTCTCATCTGCATTCAACAGCTTGTCTGCAGTAGCACCTCTCTCCTTCACTCTCAAGACTGAACTCTACTAGGCTGAACTGAAGTAAACTATGTGCAAAGGTTTTCATATCTCTTTGGTAGGGTCACCTGACTAAGCCCTTTCTGTATTTACAAGTCTGGACATGTTTCTTCATGTCTGAACATGTTGTTTCAAAACCAAGTAGGGAGGGGTTATTTCAGGGGACTTCCTGGTTCAGTTAAAGGTACAGTGTATATATCCACAGATATTGACTTTCTATACCTCTGATCCACAGTGACTAAGCTCTTTTATACATAGAACCTTATACAGTAACAGGTTTATAGTGTGAATTTATGAAAATATCTTAAGGATTTCTTATAACTGTATTAATCATGAAACTATTATTGTTTTATATGGCTTCTGAGTCCTTTTTTTCCTTTAAAAGGTTTTATTAATTGTATTCATTCCTGCTATCTCAAATAACCTTCATGCTTTTTGTACACAACATGCACTTATGCATTTTACACAACACCTCTCCGGGTGTTTGTCATCATTCCAGGGACTGAATGGATGGAAATGGAAAAAGAATGAAAAGAGAGAACTAGTAGGAAGTTTAGTAGGGATAGTAAAGAGCTATGCTAGGTGGCCAACCTAGGGTAGGGGGAAAAAGAAGAAAAGCAAAGAGAAAAGTGTTAGCTGTTGCTAGAAAATAAAGAGATAGAAAAGTGGTCCATCAGTCACAGCCGGGGGTGTAGCCTAACTCCGCCACATTTCCTATCCATAATCTAGTGCCAGCTTGGGACCTGAATTTTATTTTGGAAAAGCTTACTTTGGCTCCTTTTGAGCCAGCCATGACATGTGGCTTACACTTTCTCTCTTGTAAAGTATTGTTTTTAGTTGCCATCACTTCTGCCTGAAGGTTTTCAGAGCTACGGGCTCTAATATGTGAGCCTCTTTATTTGATTTTCCACAAAGACAGGGTGTCTTTGCATGCTAATCCTAAATTTCTGCTAGAGATGGTGTCTGAGTTTACTTTAAATCAAACCATCCATCTGCCAGCGTATTATGCAGATCATGCCAATCCAGGGGAAGCATTGCTTCATACTTTAGATGTGCATAGAATACTCTGGTGCTATACTCAACTGTACCAAAGACTGCAGGAAGTCTTCACAACATTTTGTTTCATTTGCCCCTGGAAAGAGAGCATCCCAGTTTCTAAACAGTGCCTATCCAGATTGCTGGCAAACTCTATTACTTTTTGTTACAATAAGAATGGTGTGGAACTTCCTGGGGTGGTTCGTGTTCACTCTACCAGAGGCATAACCACATCTGTTGCTTGCTTCAAAAATGTATCTGCTGCAGAGACATGTGCAGCTGCTGCCTGGATTACTGTCCATACCTTCACAAAGCACTACAGTCTGGACATTGTCTCTCATAGAAGGGCTGGCTTTGGCCTTGCTGTACTATAAGGCCTACTTTCATAAGCTTATAGGCTCTAACCCCCCAGACTGTTTATTATCAGCACTGCTTTGTATTTGTTCCATAGGTGTGACCTAATGACAGATATGTCCTTGAAGATAGAACAGTTATGTACTTATTGTAACAGTAGATCTTCAAGAGGACCTCTTTCATCAGGCCATGCCATCCCACCCTCCTTCCCCCCGTAGGCGCCTGCAACTCTGGGGTTGCTGCTCCTATCTCCATTGGGTCAGTTCCCGGCCATGTGCCTCACCTGGCTCGTGGAGTACTGGGTTCTCTCCTGGTTCCCTACAGAGAGGTCCTCTGAGCATGATCTCTGGTGGGGAACTGAGGAGAGGAGGCATTGCCCACATTTTTATATATCGATATATATATATAGAGACAGAGAGAGATATGCTGATGTCTGACATAACCATGGGCGGCCCCTGGCAGACTGCTTGCAAAGGTTTCAGTGTGGTCCTAGCACCTGGTGGCTATAAGTTCCATAGGTATGATCTGATGAAAGAGATTCTCTCGAAAATCTACTGTTATGGTAAGTACGTAACTGTTCTTTTCCCACTGCAGAGGTAAGGTTGATAGGTCTGTGATTCCCTGGTTGCTCCTTGTTCTCTTCCCCTTATGTAGCAGGACTACGTCCGTAACCCTCCAGTCTTTCAGAACTACTGCTGTCTGAATTGAACTGTTGAATAGCTCTACTAATGGTTCAGCCAGTTTCACAGCCAATTCATGGAGCCCGCTTGGATGCATCCTATCTAGCCTTGTGACTTTTATTTATTTATTTGAAAATTGCTAACTGAGAAGGGAACACTGAGCCAAGGCTCATTTGCAAGTGCAGCCCAGAGGATCAGGGCAAAAGGAGAACAGTTCAAGTTTATTGCAGGAAAGACTCCGTTGAGCAAGCTCATTCACAAGGAGGTCCTGAGGCACATGCACCTAAAGTTCGCAATTACATAGACAGGAGATACAAAATGTAGAACAACAAAGAAAAAATATATACTACAAGAGGTATACACAATAGAAGTCCTTATGCTATATATGCAGTACATTCCAGCTTTAACCTTGCCCTAAATTATGCAACACATTAACATCAGCAGTAACAACAACAACAACAGTACATCACAGCAACAATAAATTAGGTACATCAAAGTGCAAAATGGAGTACAAATAACAGGATAGTATTACAGTGACAAATGACTGAGCCATGAAGCTGAACACAGAGCATCAAATACTGTACATGCAGTAAGATGATAACAGTGCAGACGAGATATAAAAAAAAGTTTGCACTGCAGATATGTGGAGTCTATTTAGGCAGGGCAGCACGTAAGTGAGTGGAAGTCTGGAACTCGGGTATAGCAGGGCAAGTCTAGGGGGTTAGGTGGAGGACTGGCAGGAGCAGGAAGGGTTTTTAGCTGGTGCCTGCTTAAGGGAGCAGGGAGGGTGAGAGACGGATGAAGGAGGGGTGTGAGTTCGAGAGGGATGGCAGGCAATAGGAGAAAGCAGACTGCCCAGAGGAGAGCTGGTTGAGAAGGGAGAAGATGCAGGAATCCCTGGAGCAGAGGGAGTATGAGGCAGAGGAGATAGGAGGGAGGAGAGGTATGGAGGAAGGGACCCAAACCAGTAGTTGGAAATGAAGGATGCATAGTGGGACTGATGACGTGAGGGGAGAGGAAGGATAGACAGGGAGGAATAATGACAGCAGTGGGGAGTCAGAGAGGGGGAAGTAGCAAAATGACAAAATGCATTACAGATAGGGTCCAGTCTGGTGAGGGAGGGGGATGGGGCAGTGCTGTAGACAACATCTGGGAGAACCATTTTGTGACCAGCTCCCGGCAGCCCTGAGGAGAAAGGCAGTCCTTGTTGTGGTACAGGGCACCAAGTTTGGGGCAGAGCTTAGAGTGAATGGCATCGATGTGGGCAGAGAATTCAAGCCTACTGTTCAGCCACACACTGAAGTACTTGAAAGAGGAAACCACTTCAAAAGGAAAGGGGTGCCATCCAAGGTGATGAAGACATGTGTGTGGGGCTGGCCAGTTTTTGTCTGGTACCAAAGGTCATGGACACCATTTTTGTGGTGTTGACACAGAGTTAGTTAGAGTGGAACCAGCACAGGACATTGTCGAAATCTTGCTGGAGTGAGACTGCCACAGCTGAGGCTGAGGGGCCAAAGGCATAGATGACTGTGTCACCTGCATATGTGTGGATATGTGACTTGGCACAGGCAGAAAGGAGGTCATTTAGGAAAATGGAGAAAAGGATAGGGCACAAGCTGGAACCCTGTGGGACCCCAATCTGAACAGAAAGAGGGGACTGGGTGCCTCCAACCTTTACCAACTGCTGACAGCCTGAGATGTAGGAATAGAACCAGTCAACAGTGGGATCTGAGAGTCTGGCAGAGTTCAACTTGTCCAGGAGAAGTAGGTGGGCCATTGAGTCTAAGGCTTTGGCCATGTCGATGAAAGGGGGTCCATCTGGTGGTTTCTATAAACTTTGCTATCAAGACAGGTGGGAACAAGCCCTCTCAACCTGCTCTGCTACAGTAATTGCTATTTTGGTGGATCAAGAAACAGAGATGCACATTGACTCTTTAAAAGCTATTGAAGGCATTGAAGAGGAGCCAACACCTTTTGAGGCAACTGATGATTTTGACGCTTTGAATAAATACTAGGCTGGTTGATAAGATTAATGCCTATGAAAAAACTATAATTGCATGCAAACAAACTAAGTTTACGTGTAATACCAATGATTTTGAGTTTGGGCAGGTCCATCAGTGGGACTCTGTGCTGATTCTCAGTCCAGGGGAAGGCCACAGTCATGTGGTAGATCTAGAAATTGCAAACATTCCATGAGCTGTAATAGAAACAATCAATCTGGTAACTCTAAGAATGCAAACTCAGCCAATCAGACAGCACCCAAAAAAGTAAGGATTTTTTTTTTAACCCCACAAACACCAGCACAGTCCGAGGAGGAAATGGAATGGTTTGGAACCAAACCCAAAATGGGGGGAAAAAAGACTAGGCAGGGGTGCAAAGGGGGAAAACGAAAGAAACAAAACTACAATTAGACAGACAGAAGTAGCATATTTGCAGGGCAAGGGTACGTTTTAAATCTTTTGGACATAACATTAACTGCCTCTCAAACGTTGGAATTAGCAAGAGGTTTGTACTTTGTCCCTGAGCCATATATGAACAAATTTAATGTTCAAGTTGACCTGGAAAAGACATTCAGGAAACTACATTTAAAAGGTATTTTCAACAAAGACAACATGTGCAGCAAGGAATATTGATTCAGACAGTGGAGCCTGCACTGAGACGTGGCCTAGGTGATAGTGCCATAACAACCCCCCCTTCAACATTGTTCAACTGATGCATCTCAGAGCCACACTTTGTTGCTCTCTGACAAGAATGAGGCATCAGGTCAAACACCTGATTATGATTTTTTACCATACAGTTGGGATCCAGACTGGGCCCTGGACAACTTTGAGAACTTTAACCCAGAGACAACCTGGAATAGGGATGTGTATCATCCTATGTCAGATTTTGCCCAAGGAGATCGATTTCCTCAGCGATTTCAACATTCAAGAGGTTTGTATGTAAGGAAGCTGACAGAATTGTATCTAGTACCAATTTAAGTTCACATAGGAATATCACCAAGGAAGAATCTGAGGCCTTAAAAGAACTGTCCTTGATGAAAAGTGTTGTTGTAAAACAAGCAGATAAGGGGGGACAGGCAGTGGTACTTAACACCAGAGACTATGTTGGAAGCTCAGTCTCGACTGCAGAATACTGAGAACTACAGACTTCTTGGGATGTGGATATGTTGTTCATCCATACTTCTTGGCATGTCCCTTTCCCCTTTAACTCTTGCCGGAAGGTCTTCAAGCTGGCTCCTCCCATCCACCTGGGTGGTATAACCCTTGGCCCCGCCCCATGATGCCAGATCTTCCTTTCCGCTGGAAGATTCAGGTTGCCTCCTCTCTGCTACCGCATTTTGTAGGCCCTGGCTTCAATTTCTTCGGACCCTCTGAAGATTAAGCTCGTTCGAGCTAGCGATTGCAGATTTTGCTATTCGATTATGGAAGATAAATCTTCCCCCGGTTTTCACCAGTGCCCATATGGCCAGAAAATGTTGTGCACACACCCACATACCACGTTTGTTTACTGCTTGGGTGTCAGCCATGACACCCAGGCATGCGAGATGTGTCTCGCTTTCCACCAGAACGTCCTCAACGATCGTCTCACATGGCTCAAGTTGGGCAGGCCAGAGAAACGGAATCCTCCGGTGAAATCCAAAAAGGCCTGATGGGCGGTCTCTGCATCTGCAGGGTCCACCAAGCAGTTAGAACAGATGCTGGCCTTCGAGGAAGAGGTGGCACAGACTGCAGAGCTCTCCCCGTGGTCGATTTTCATTCCACTCAACCTGGGCTCCATGTTCTTGGGATCCTTTCGGGAGATGTTCCTCTCTCTCCCTACCAAGGGTGAGGGACCTTCGGGCTTGCATACCACCTGGTTCCATAAAAAGGACAAGGAACCGAGAGATTCTTTGTCTCGGCGAAGACGTTCTTGGGCTCGAGAGCGATCTCGCTCACAGGAATCTCCAGTATCGGCTTCAGTTGAGACTGCTTCTTCGGCTGCCGGCTTCTTGGCCTTGTCGACTGGTCAGTTGGCCGAGGTCTTGATCGACGATGCGGTGGCAATCACTCTTGACCCTGTTGATCTGTTGTCACAGGACGAGGCCAACAACTCATTTACCAGGACCCTGGTCCTGAACTTTCCTAATGAGGAAACACAGCCTGCTGGCAAAATCCATTGAGGAGCCGGTCCCTGATCCAGGTATATCACTGGTTCCCCTGAATGACCCGCACAGCCCAGTCTGATCGAGGTTGAGATCTCGGACCCCCTCGACCGAGAAGCCAAGGAAGGCGTAAGCGCTGTAAAAAGAGGCAACGCCACCGTTCATCTTCGTCCTCCTCGGATGAGGAGACGCTTCAGCTGAAACTCTGTTGATGCTACGAAGATCAAATGTGGCAGCAGCTCATTCTGTCCAGGCAGGAGCCTTCTATGGTTTCCACTCCAGCCATTACCTTGCTTTCACCTCCCAGGCCGAAGCCGACTCCATTGGAACTAGTAAAATTGGTTCCTCCACCCGCAGAGCCGGTAAGACCTGCCCCAGTTCGGCCAAAATCGGTCTCTCCACCGATAGTGGTGTAGCCGCCACCTAAACAGGCTTCGAGAAGGGCTCCTACAAAGGAATCTCAGATGGTTCTGGATCTTCCTCGCAGGTTATTGGTCACCCTCATGCCTGACCGCCCCAGATGTGTACAAGAGGACCTTGGTGGCCGACCAATTTATCCGGATACCTAGGATTCTGATGACATTGACCTCCACTCTCACCCACTGGATGATGAGTCATGGCTAGTCTGTCGATGGAGGAGAGCCCTTCCTTATTTTGGGAAATTCTCTGCCTTATCTCCGAATCCACAGGGATGCCCCTGCAACCTGTCCAGAAATGGGTGGAGTACCCTCTTACAGATATTCTTAAAAGAGGGGATACCCCTATGGAAGCCTTCCCAGTGGCCGAGGCCATTGTAGGCCTGGCCTTGGAGCTTTGGCAGCATCCTGCCTCCTGCTCAATGCCATCTGCCCAGATGGTCCACAAGTATGTGGTGCCCGTTGGGTTCCTCTTGGGGTTCACAGAACATCCCTCGACGGAGGGATTAGTGACCACTTCTTTGTTCAGACGCACAGGCAGCTCTGCTGACACTGATAGACCTTCAGACAAGGAGTCCAAAAAACTGGACCACTCTGCCAGGGAGGCCTATGCAGCCTCCTCTCTAGGCCTCCATCAGGCAAGCTTGGCTGTCATCATGGTGCACTTCTCCCATGCCCCCCTGGGCTTCTTGGATGAATTTCTCCTGCACCTCCCGCAGACCTTCAGACTGCCGTCAAGCAGGTCCGGGACCAGGGCCGAACCATTGCTAAGTAGCAACTTCAGACAGCCTTGGATCTCGGGGACTCTTGCACCATTTGGTGGCAGCCGCGGTTGCCATACACTGCAGGGCTTGGCTGAGGCTTTCCGCCTTTACGGCGGATACCCAGCACAAACTCACTGATGTTCCTTTCCTGGTTACCAATCTGTTCGCCCCAGGTGTGGATGGTCACTTTCAGCGAATCGAGCAGTCCAGTGCCACCTTGGACTCTGCTACTTCTGCTCAAACGTACGCCCCTGGCTCCTAGAAACAGCAGAAGAAGAAGCCTTTTCAGCACCCTGCTCCTGCAGCCAAGAAGCCCTCCTTCCAGGGTGGGCTGCAACAGCAGGCACAAGCTTGTCGCTCTTGGCCCAGGTCGGGGCCTCCAGCTGCCCGCAGACAGGGAGGTCGGGGTTCAGGCGAGTTCCAATCTGGATCCTCTTCCTCCAGGCCTCCCCAGTGATAGGATAGGGGCTGCCACCCCTATTTCCATCCCGCCAGCTCTGGGTCCTCCCGTGGGAGGCTGGCTCCACCACTTACTTTCTGCCTAGTCCGCTGTTACCACGGATAGGTGGGTCTTAGAAGTGGTCGGCCAGGGTCTGCCTCTAGAGTTCGAGAGGGATTCTCCATGCCGAGCCCGCGTCCCATGGGAGGAGAGAGTATCAGCCCACACTTGGTCGGCTCTGAGAGACAACATGGCCCAGCTCCTCCTCAAGGAGGCAGTGGTTCGAGTGGCAGATCTTCCAGTCAACCCAGGGTTCGTTTCCAGGTACTTCATGGTCCCGAGGCGGATGGGGTGCTTTCTCCCCATTCTAGATCTGCACGACCTGAATCAGTTTCTCAGGCCATGCACCTTCAGGATGGTAACTCTGTCCCAGATCATAGCATCCCTGGAGCAAAACGTAGTTCTTCTCACTGGATCTCCAGGATGCATTTTTTCACTTCCCAGTCCGTCCGTCTCACCAGCGGTTCCTCCACTTCAGCGCAGAGGGAATCCTATATGAGTTCCGAGCCATGCCATTCGGCCTGTCATCAGCCCCACAAGTCTTCACCAAGTGCATTGCAGTGGTGGCAGCCCATCTCAGGCATTGAGGGGTCAGAGTGTACCCCTGCCTCGATGATTGACTCTTAGCAGGTCCACCCAGCAAGAGGTGGAGAGGTCCTCCAGACCTGGTCCTCCAGACCTGCTCTCAACTTGGCCTCCTGATCAACGAGGCCAAGTCAGAGCTCATGCCATCACAGGTAATATGCTTCATCGGGGCAGAGCTTGACTCTTGCTGAGCCAGAGCACGGCTCCCAGCAGACAGGGTGGAGGCTCTCTCTACCTTTGCCCAATCGTTTCTGGTTGGGCACTTGCACCCTGCCTGGGACTTTCTGTGTCTTCTGGGGTACATGGCGGCCTGCACCACTGTGGTCCAGTGGGCCCGGTGACATATGCGCCACCTTCAATGAGAACTGGCCACCCAGTGGACTCAGCGCTATGGTCACTTCGACCAGCTGATCACTGTGACCCAGAGGATATGGGACACTCTCCAGTGGTGGACCGTCCTAGACCATCTGCAGGAAGAGATCCCATTTGTCTGCCCCGAGTCGATGGTCGTCCTCATGACCGATGCCTCTCTTATGGACTGGGGAGCCCACATGAGGAACAACAGGGCCCACGGGTTCTGGACCCTCAAGGAACCCCGTTACCATATCAACCAGTTGGAGCTCAGAACAGTCAGTCTGGCACTGTTAGCATTCACTCAGCAACTTCGGGGTCAAGTGGTTCAAGTCCAGACGGACAATACCACGACCACGTACTACCTCAACAAACAGGGCAGCACGCACTCCCAGCTGCTGTGCAGGGAAGTGCTCTACATCTGGATACTCGTGAGCTGACTGGTGGCAGATCTCCTAGCCATCCATATGGCAGAAGCCTTAAATCAACTGGCCGATGCTCTCAGCCGCATAGACAAGACATCCCACGAGTGATTTCTCCATTCAGAGGTAGCTCACAGCCTGCACTCCCACTGGGGCAAACTGATAGTGGACCTGTTTGCCTTCAGGGAACACACCAAGCTGAGGCTGTTTCATGTCCGCCCCCCTCAGCGAGGTTTGCTGCAGGGGGATGCCTTCTTGAGGCCATGGACTCCAGGCCTCTTCTATGCCTTCCCTCCATTTCCCTTGATCCACAAGGTGCATCTCAAGGTGAGGAGGGACAGGGCACAGGTGATCCTGGTAGCCCCAGACTGGCCCCACCAGTTCTGGTATCCAGATCTCCTCAGCCTCAGCAACAGGCTCCAGAGGCGTCTTCCAGCACGCCCGGACCTGATCTCAGTCAATCAGGGGAAGGTATTCCATCTGGACGTTCAATCCCTGCACCTCACAGCCTGTACCTGAGCGGCTAGAGCTCCAGGCTTTGGGTCTCTCCGAGGATGTACTCACAGTAGTGGAAGCATCCTGAAAGGAGTTGACCAGGAAGTGCTATGCCTTCAAATGGAAAAGGTTTTCCATTTGATGTCAGGGCCAGGGACTGGACCCTCTGTCCTGTCCTGTGGCTAGCATTTTAGACTACCTTTGGTCTCTGTCCAAACGGGGTCATCGGTCTTCAACCCTTAAGGTGCACCTGGCAGCAATTTCTGCTTACTGGGCACAGGCCAGTCAGCAGACAGTGGCACAGAAGGTGGTCTGGCGCTTTTTTCAAGGGCCTGGATCATATATTCCCTCCAGTGCGTAAACCTCCACCTCTGTGGGATTTACTGCTCGTTTTGGCAAAACTCATGGACAAGCCATTCGAACTAATGCACAAGTGTGAGCTATCACAATTGTCATGGAAGACGGCCTTCCTGGTGGCTATCATGTCAGCCAGAAGGACTGGGGAGCTACAGGCGCTTTCGATGGAGTCTCCTTACCTGGTCTTCCACAGGGACAAGGTTGTCCTGTGTCCCCACCCAAAATTCCTCCTGAAGGTGGTGTCAAAGTTTCACCTTAATCAGGTATTGACTCTGCTTTTGTTCTACCCGAACTACACCTTGGATGCCGAGTACAGGCTCCATACTTTGGACCTGAGACGAGCTCTCTCCTGTTACAAGGAGAGAATGGTGGAAATTCGGGGGAGAGGTTCACCAGCTGTTTGACACCTACACTGAAGCCGCTTCTGGCAGACCTGCAGCAAAGTGAACGATTGGCAGATGGATTACATCTTGCATTGATCTCTGCTATAGGTTGGCAGGTAGGGAGCCCTCCTGTAGGTCTAAGGGCTCATTCCACCTGCCATACTGCTGCATCGGTGGCTGCTTCCAGAGACATCCCTATCCAGGAAATTTGCAGGGTTGCTACCTGGAAGACAGCAAACACCTTCATCACCCATTACCACATCGACCTTGAGTCATGCCGGGATGCTGGTTTTGGGGCCGCAGTTCTCCAGTCCCTGTTCCCTAAGTAGGGGGTGTGCGCCTTGCCTCCCTCCTCCCAGAGAACTGCTAGGAGTCTGCCAAGAAGTGTGGATGAACAACATATCCACGCTTCTAGAAAAACAGGTTACTCACCTGTTCAGTAATCACTCCACGAGATCTGTACACGAAAGAAGAAAAGTGTTAAGTTTGGTTTGGTAAAACAAGGTGGGGTTGTCCAAAAAAACAGGTTACTCACCTGTAGCAGTAGTGCTAGGAGTAGTATATGTTGGTCATCCACACTGACCCACCCGACCTCCCTGGCTGTGATACACAAACCTGGCTTCCAGTGGGCTAAGATCTGGTATCATGGGGCGGAGCTATGGGTTATACCACCTGGGCAGGTGGGAGGAGCCAGCTTGAAGACCTTCCGGCAAGAATTAAAGGGGAAAGGGACATGCCAAGAAGTGTGGATGAACAACATATACCACCCCTAGAACTACTGTTACAGGTGAGTAACCTGTTTTTTTGGACAACCCCACCTTGTTTTACCACACCAAACATAACACTTTTCTTCTTTTGTACAGATCTCGTGGAGTGATTACTGAACAGGAGTACAGATACCTGTTTCAGAAGTTTCCTGTTGTCCCCACATTTTGTCTTCTGCACGAAGACCCCCAGAAACTGCCAGGACAACCCATTATTTCAGGAATGGGCTCCTTAAATGAAAACCCATCTAGATTTTGGAATGTTTTTCTGTACATCTTGGTGCTACATTTACCCTCCCACCTTAGGGACACTATGGCGGTTCTGGAGGCCCTTGAGCACCAAACGTTTGATGCTGGCTCCATGTGGCTGACTATTGATGTCGAGTCGGTCTACATCAGCATCAGACATCACCTGGGACATCATGCTGTATAATTCTTTATGGATCTTTTTTGGAGCAAGAATGTGCTTAACCCTGCATTTGTTATTGAAGTACTGGGGTTTATTTTGAAGTGCAAATCTTTCACTTTCAACTCTAAATTGTATTTACAGGTGTGTGGCACAGCAGTGGGGTCGGCTATGGTGCCTCATATGGCAACTTGTTTTTAGGTTGGTGGGAGGAGGTCACAATCTTTGACCCCCAGGCTAATAAGTACTGTGACAAGATCAAGTACTGGGGATGATTTATAGATGACATCTTGTGCATCTGGGGAGGCACGCAATCTGAAGCAGATTATTTTTTAAAGAATCTCAACTCAGATTTATAACTTACATTTCACTTACCTAACTGATCCAGAGTCAGTTACTTTTCTTGACCTCAGGTTGTGTGCAGCCCCAGATGGCACAATTTGTTCAGAAAACTTCCAAAAGCCAATGTCTGGCAGTACTTTACTAAGGGCTGATAGTTTCCACCCTTTACATCTCATTAAGGGAATCCCCAAAGGACAGTTCCTGAGACTCCACAAGAGCTGTTCAACTGTGCCTACCTTTGAGTAACATGCAAAAGACCTTACAGACCAATTTCTAACAGGGGGCTACGATGTCACCGTTTTACATGATGCCACTGATTATGCCCTGTCTCAGGATCACTCTGCACTGTTGAAACCTAAGGGCAAAGACACAGATGATGTATTCATTTTATTACAGAATTCCGCAACATCACTCCCAAGATTGCTGGGGCCCTCAAACAGTTCTGGCATATCTTGGAGGCTGATCAGGACCTTAATGGGAAAATTGGATTCTCCTCCAGGGTAGTGTATGGAAAGGGCAAAAGTATCAAAGACAGAGTAGTACGGAGTCACTTCACACCTGAGACTGCCATATCTAACCTCCCTCATATTAACTGGGACTCATTATCAGGACAGTCCTATGCCGAGAAAGGACTAATAGATGTGCTAGTTAGTACTGGATTACAACAACTTGTTACTGAACCCACTCGAGGTCCTAATATTTTGGATCTATTATTTACTAACATAGAACAACAAATTAGCAATTTAAAAATTTGGGATCCACTTGGGACCAGTGATCATTCATCTATTCTTCTTGAAATTCAATAGTTTAAAACTACACAAATGAAGTTATACTATACAAAAAATTATAACAAAGCAAATTTTTCTAAAATCAATGAATACTTACAAAACATAAACTGGGAATCTAATATTCTTAATTGTACAACACAACAAGCTTGGGACTTTTTTAAAAACATTGTACATTATTTGGAAATACCTTTATTCCATCTAAGAGGAAATTTAATAATAAAGGAAAAATTCCCTTGGTTCAACAAGACAATTAAAAATCAGATTAAAATAAAAATAAACTTTTAGGAAACTTAAGAATAGTTCTGTTCCATTTAAAACTACTCTATTACATAAATACAGACTATCTGTGAAAAATTTAAAAAAATTCTATTCAATTGGCAAAAAATAAGCTAGAATTTAAACTAGCTCACACAAAAGACTGTCACAAATTTATTTTCTCCTATATAAATAGTAAAAAAGGTGTATCAAGGACCATTGGTCCCATTATAACCAATGGCTCTTCTCTATCTGTTATAGAAACCTCGAATCTCTTTAATAAGTACTTTTGTTCTGTCTTCTCTCAAAAATCACCTATTAGTACGTTTAAAGTTCACCATGTAGATTATCATAGGTTCTATCCAACTGACATTATACAGGCTATCAAAAAACAAAAAAAAAGTACTAGTCAGGGCCCAGATGGTATTCATCCACAGTTTCTGATCAAAACCCCTATAAATATTTCTATACCTTTGTCAATTATTTTCAATAAATCCTTACAAGAAAGCATTGTGCCAAATGATTGGCGTTCAGCAATAGTTACTCCCATATTTAGAAAAGGCAATAGAGGGTCTGTGCAAAATTATCATCCAATTAGCCTGACCTCAGTGGCTGGTAAATTAATGGAACGAGTAATGACGTCTCTAATAGATCAAGATTGTAAAAAATTAGGAATTTATGATTCAAATCAGCATAGGTTTACTCCCAAGTATTCCTGCACCACCAATCTGATATTTTTTTACGATAATATAAGTACTCTACTAGATGTGGGTATCCCTACTGATGTAATTCTTTTGGACTTTAGTAGAGCTTTCGATAAAGTCTTACATGAAAAACTCATTACTAAAATGCACAATCTAGGTTTGTCACCTGATATTGTCAACTGGACTTTAAATTGGTTGACAAATCGTTCTCAGAGAGTTAGAATTAATGATATCTTGTCTGATTTGGGTAGTGTGACAAGTGGTGTACCACAGGGGTCGGTCTTGGGACCAACATTGTTTAACGTCTTTATCGGTGATTTACAAACAGGGCCAAATAACTTCATAGTTAAATTTGCAGATGATACTTAATTGGGGGGCAAGGTTAATAATCAAGAAAATATTTCTGCATTAAAGAAGGATTTGGAAAAATTAACACTTTGGGCAAATGAAAATCATATGCAGTTTAATCAAGACAAATGTTTAGTAGTGCATTTCAGTGTAAATAATCCAAAAACGATATATCATATAAACGGACTACCACTTCACTCATCAAATTGTTAAAAAGATTTAGGGATATATGTTAATAATAAACTTACATCAAATGATCACTGTGTTAGAACTGCTTGCATGACCAAGAGACTTTTGAGGCAAATAAAACGCACTTTTGTTAATCGGACTGAACAATGCCTTATTCCATTGTATAGGGATACATTAGACCGTATCTAGGCTATGGCTCCCCTTTCTGGAATCCAAACCAAAAAAAAGACATAGCAATTCTTGAACAGCTTCAAAGGAGAGTAACTAGAATGATTCCAAGATTAACAAACTTGAATTATCAGAACAGATTAAAAGCTACTGGTCTCTTCTCTCTTCAAACTAGAAGATTAAGAGGTGATATGCTTATGGTTTTTAATTTAATAAATTCACCAGATCTAATGGAAAAAATGTGGTCTAATGCTCTCCAGAAGGAGACATGTTCCGAGACTGCATAATAAACAGCTTGAAGTAAAAACTTATAAAACCAGAAAAAGGGGAAACTTTTTTCCAGTAAGAGCATCCATTGTATGGAATACCTTGCCACAAGAATTGGTAGAGGCAACTAGTGCCACTGTCTTTAAAAACAAATTAGATGTTTGGTTGAGGGATATTAGATAAATAATGTCTCACATAGTGTGGGGAACAGTCTCGATGGGCTCTGGCCTTCTTCTGTTCTTTCATACCAAGTAATACCAAGTAATCTAGACAGATGTTGCCACTTGATACATTAGGTTCACACCGTTGTGGCAACTGCAGTGTTTGTCAGTACATGCGATGTGATAATACTTTTGTCAGTCCCACAAATGGTATGCAACTTGAGCTACAACATTTCATCACTTGCCACACCAGTTATGTTGTTTATGCATTGTGGTGTGACTGTCCTAACCTGTATGTAGGCATGACAACACGCACCTTAAACGAGTGCATCCAAGAACTCATGCCTCCATTTTACATGGACGCTGTGTCAGTCCAGTTGGGACACACTGGAGTGCCCACCATAGACAGACTTTGCAATCATTAAAATTTATGGGCATTGACCATGTACCTCCTAATCCATGGGTGGGGGAGGAATCTCATCACAACACCCTTTTACAGAGGGAAAGCTGACACATTTCCCAACTAGGTGCAATCTACCCGGCTGGAGGCATTAATGATGACTGGGATATTGTGCCCTTTTTGTAATCTCTAAAATTTCTTTTTTACTTGTTATCCTTTACTTTTTTACAGTTAATACTTTATTAGTTTTATTCCTATATTGACTGCGTTTTCCCTTTCTTATAATTAATATTTTTACTTCTGTTGACCCTTTGACCCTTCAGAACAGTAATAGATTTAAGCCAAGTTGGCATCTTTTTGTAGCTATTAGTCTCTTTTTTTTTCAGTTTTAGTTTCTACATCTCTGACCTTTCTGCAGAAATTGTAGTTTAGCAGTTTATTCATTTGTATCCTAGGCTAACTTTAGCTCTCTCTCCTCTTTTCAATTACTTGTATACTTTGATATATGCCTTCCCTTGAATGGTAATTTTACCGTCATTCCTTTGTTTAACAAAAATGTTATAACAGGGACTCCTGCTTTTATTTAATTTTTGTCTGTGTCTTCTGTCCTCTAAAGTTATTTGTGGTCGCTTGTTCTTTTTTCTTCCCAGCTGTTCTGAAGATGTTGACTTGAAACAGGTGTATTTTGGAAGCCTATTCATCTTTTGTATCTATATATTTATCATTGAATTTTGATGCTATTTAAGGGACACTTTTGCTGATTAATTATGATGTATTTGTTATGTCTCGTTATGCTTCCATATAGCTAAGGATCTACCAGCCTGAACTGTGTATAATTTCATTATATTTATTAATGTATTGTTACTATTGTAAAAACGTAATGCACTTTTTTTTCACACTGTATCTTTAATACTGGCCTTTAAAAGTAAGGGCCATTGCACTGGTCTCCACTCCCCCTGATGAAGAGTTCACAAGGACTCAAAGCACTGGAGTTTGCTTCTCTGTTTGTTTCTTTGCACTTAATAAACCACTGAGCATTCACCAGATTGATTTCAATACTTTTATTTTTTGCACACCCTTTCTTCCAGCTTGTGTTGGTTAGAGTGGAACCAGCACAGGACATTGTTGAAATCTTGCTGGAGTGAGACTGCCCCAGCTGAGGCAGAGGGGCCAAAGACATAGATGATTGTGTTATCTGCATATGTGTGGCTATGTGACTTGGCACAGGCAGAAGGGAGGTCATTTAGGAAAATGGAGAAAAGGATAGGGCACAGGCTGGAGCCCTGTGGGACCCCAATCTGAATAGAAAGAGGGGACCGGGAGCCTCCAACCTTTACCAACTGCTGACAGCCTGAGATGTAGGAATGGAACCAGTCAACAGTGGGATCTGAGAGTCCGGCAGAGTTCACCTTGTCCAGGAGAAGTGAGTGGGCCATCAAGTCTAAGGCTTTGGCCAAGTCGATGAGAATTGCTGCTGTGATGTGCCCCTGATTCATCCCAAAGAGGATGGAGTCAGTGACCCACAGCCGGGAGGAGATACTGGAGTGGTACTTCAAATGCCAGACTGGAAAGGAGAGAAGTAGTTGGAGGAGTAGAGGAAGTCAGGAAGCTTAGAGTGAGCAAGCTTCTCTTGCAGCTTGGCAAGGGTTGGAAGATGGAAGCTAGGGTGGAAGTTGCTGTGGGAGTATAGGTCATCCCCTTTGTGAAGGTTGAGGACCTGGCAATCTTCCAAGATTGAGGGACAGCACAGAGGGAGAAGGAGAGGTTGAGAATGTGAATAAGAGGGGAGGTGATGGTGGAAGCAGAGAGACAGAGACATTTAAGGTCCAGTCCATCAGAACTGGATTTAGACAAGTTGAGTGAGGAGAGGACAAGCAGGGTTTCCTGAGGAGTAATAGGGGGAAGTGAAACTCCTGAGAATGGTAGGGTGGAGAGAAAGATGGGGTGAGAGAGGGGGTGCCAAGTGGATGAGGAGAGGGAAGGGCACATGTAGTGAAACATTCATTAACAAGAGCAACAACAGATGGAGGGTCAGACTGAACCATTTACCACGAGGACTGGGGAGCAGACTGGGTGGGGGGGTCAAAAAGAGAGAGTGGATGACCTTTCCAGAATTTTGCTGGGAGTTAAGATTATTCTTGAGGTTGGTTTTAAAGTAGAGTGATTTGGCAGCAAGGACAGGCTTCATGCAGGAATTTCTTAGGTTCCTGTAAGACAGGAGGTCAGGCAGGGAGTGGGAACATCTGAAGTGGGCTCAAGCTTGATCACGAGATCAGAAGTGATTCAGAGGTGGTGACAACCTTTGATCCTTAACTTTCTGAGGTGTGTGTGCCTGTCCCAGATGTGGGTACATTTGGTGTGAACAAGGTGAGGGCTTCATCAGTGTTGAGACAGATTGCAGCATGATCATTTAGGATGGAGTTAACAGTGAGTAACCAGAGGGACCTAGATCAAATGTATTTGGGGAAAGAAGAGGGAAGTCAAATTTTCTTGACACAGAAGGTTATACAGTGGTCACTGAAGGCATCTGGCAAAACACCAGCTTCAGCAATATGGTGAGGATGTGAGGAAAGAACCCAGTCCAAAAGGGTGTGATTGGAGGAGTGAAGACTGAGTTGAGTGGATTCTGTAATCAGCTGGGTGAGATTTATTGATGAAATCCTGAGGAAATTGGCCTGGAGGCTTGGGAGAGCCAATTAATATTGAAATCCCGAAGGAGCATGAGTTTTCCAGAGGAGTAGGAGGCAAGAGCAGAAAGGGAGTCGACCGTTTACAGCAAATTTTTACAAATTATTTAAACAAGCTTTGATTCCACTATTGAGGGAACTATACAATTATATTTTGGACATGGGACTGGTAGAAACCTTACTCTTGGAAGCTCTTCTAATCTTACTTCGTAAACCAGGAACTAGAGTGGGGAATTATAGACCAATATCTTTAATGAACTATGATATGAAAATGCTTAATTCGATCTTGGCTAAGAGAATTAAAATGATTTGGTATTCATTAATTTCAAAGGAGCAAGTGGGATTTGTCTCCCACAGGCAGGTCTCAGACCATATAAGGAAGCTTTTTCATGTCTTCTCTGTGTTCAGGGACTCCAGGGCATCAATAGCCCTGGCTTCCCTGGACTCAGAAGGCATCAGGGTCAACCATGGCTTTCTTTTTGTCACCCTTACCAAATTTGGATTTCCAGAAACTTTTATAAACTGGCTAAAAACCCTTTACTCTTCTCTGACTATGAGAATATTTTGTAATGGTTTAATTTCGGACCCGATCAAACTTTATTGTGGAACAAGACAGGGATGTCCTATCTCCAATACTTTTTAATTTATACCTAGAACCCTTATTATTCTTTTTGAACACAAATCCATTAATATCCGGTATCAGAGTGGGCAACAAACATCTTGTAACTTCCGCTTTCGCAGATGACATCTTGCTCCATGTCTCTAATCCGGTTTCTTCTATAAAAAAAAAGATGCTTTAAAAACTATACAGGAATACAGTGTTTTTGTCTAATTATAAATTAAACTTTGATAAAACCGAGGTATTACCCCTGAATAATTATAATTTCAAAAATGAAGTTAACAAATTAGGTCTTTCTTGGTCATCCCACAAAATAAAATACCTGGGCATTTATCTAACTTAAGATAATTCTCAATTTATGAAGTTGAACCTAGATGATTTAATTTCAGTAATCAAACAAGATATGAGATGTTGGCAGAATTTTCCAATTTTATTTTGGGGGAGAATAGGTATAGTTAAAAGTAATATTTTTCCAAGGATATTCCACCCTATTAATGAGTTGAATACTCAGATATTTCTAAGCTGGTTTAAAAAGTTACATTCAGTAATTTCTAGTTTTATATGGAATTGTAAGGCCCCAAGATTAGCGAGAGACAAACTCTTCCCAAACTACAAGGAGGGGTTAAACTATCAAACTGCTTTTTATATTACATGGCAACACAAATTAACACATATATAAAATGGCTCTATCCCCCATTGGAACAGGGGAGTTATTCTCCTATTTGGTTTGATCTGGAACTAAATTTGATGCAGAAATATAAGATGGCTCACAAAGCCATTTTATATACAAAACCATTATATATACAAAACCTAACCTTCTCCCTACCTACTGGATCTAGAGGGAACTCTGTGACGTAGTTCTTTGGCAGGGGTATGGGAGGCACTGGTATATTGTTATAGGCTAGCAACTAAACACCGTGGTTCTTTTACCTGCATACAGGTCTGGGCCCATTTGCCTTTCAGGTGGTTTTTGAGTACAAAACGGGGTAAAGGTAATAAGTGAGACAGACAGACCACAGTTCATTGATCTGACTCTCCTGCACTACGTGATTGTTTTCCTGAGAGGAGGTTGTTAGGCCCACTCCTCCTCCCCAATCCTCTCCCTCCCCATGCTAGTCCACCTTTATAGGTGGATTTACAGGAAGCAGGTATCACTTTCTGAGTAGGCTCTAGTAAGGACGACCGTCTGTGGCAACTTATAAAGCTATGCTTATAAAGGGTATAAGGAATGGATAAGAAGGGAATTCGTTAAATAAGATACTGTGGCAATACTTGGTAAATTCCATCTATGTGGGGGGTTATTGTATTTGATGGGGGTTACTGCATTTGATGGCATGCCTTGATTAGTCTATGTATATGGGCAAAACGAGCAAGTGGGTGCCTATGCTTGATAACTGCTAACATTGGTGGGGGAATTGCGATTATTTTGGGTGACCTAGGGAGTAATAGTGAGTGGACAATAGGAGGCACTGTAGGTTTGGGTGACCCAGGGAGAAATAGGGAGTGGTCATTAGGAGATGTGATAGGTGTTCTGTAAGGGGGAGCCTCCATAGGTTTTGATAGCTCTAGTGGGAGGAGGATGGTTAGGAGCCTGAAATAGGCTGCTCAACCACCTTAAACAAAGTGCACACAAGAAAGGAGGTGAGTAGAAAGGAACATGTCTGAGTTTGGTGGAGGAGGAAGAAGGAAGGTTTTGGGGTTGGAGGGATCCTTCATCTGATACGGGAGGAGGTACTGGTGAGCAGTAGAGAAATGGGATGGATGGTGGGCTGCAATAATACGGTTCACCAATCTTTCTTAAAATAGCATGGAGGGTGGGGGGATGTTTAGTATGCACCCAAATGGGGAAACTGAAAGAGGAGATCAGGAGACTACGGGAGAAGCTGTGGAAGGCGTGGCGGGCAGTGGCAGGTTGTGGTCCAGCTGTTCATGGAAATGGTAGAGAGGATGAGGAGGGAAGGAAGCTAAAATGGTCAGGGAGTGGAGTGGGTGGGAAATGGTATGAGGCGAGGTCTCTGTACCAGGGAGAGCCAGGTCATGGAGCAGTGATTCAAGGTAACCAGGGTCGTAGGTCAGAGCAAAAGGGCAAGGAGGAAAAGTGATTGGAGGGGAGGATGGGAGGGGGGATAAACAGAGTGGTGGAAGGGGGAGCAGAGAAGCGGTGAAGGTCTAGGGGGCCGGAGGGACGGCGGGCTAGCATGGGGGAGGCAGAGGTAGGCCAAAGAATTGCATCTGTGAATAATAAGTTCGCAGCTCTAGGGAGGTATGAAGAAGACAGGGTGAGAGCCTGGAGGTGCAGCAAAGGGTAGCCAGGAGGAAGGGAGCACGGAGGAGACATCGATGGAGAAAGGACAACAGGGATGAAAGGGGAACTAATGTGCAGGAGGAAGAGGCATCGTCAGAGGAACAAATGTGACAGGAGGAAGGGAGGCATGGAGGGGTAGTAGGAGGATGGGGAACACGTGAGTCAGGAATCGGGGTGGAACCCTAGTGTTGGGGACTCAGTACTAAAGGGAGTCAGGTGGAGCAGGAGTGTGAGGCACAGCCACATATGGGTGGAGGCCATGCTGGGAATGACGGTGGAGAGGGTGAGGCAGTCTGTACTGAAATTTGCTAGAAGGGGCAGGGAGAAACCTCATTTAATTCTGCATTTAGGAACGAACAACCTGGCTGATGGGATGGTAGAGGAAGTACAGAGGAGGTTTGAGGAGCTAGGACTATTGTGCGAAGGGGCAGGAAGATCAGTAGCCTTCTCAGAGGTACTTCCTGTTCCTAGGGCGAGCACTGCAAGAAAAAGGAGGATAGAGGAATTTAATGGATATCTAGGAACTTGGTGTCAGGCCAGAGGGTATGGGCTAGTGGGTGGGGGTGGAAGGACCTGGACGGATAGCAGCCTGTACTCGAAGGATCATCTTAACTTGAGTGAGGAAGGCAAGAGGGTGTTGAAAAAGGGCATAAGTGATTATATAGAAGAGGCTGTGTATTTAAACTAGGAGTGGGGGGTGGCAAGTGGGCAGGAGGTAAGCTGAGGCCATGGGAAGGGAAGTCATACAAGATTACCCCTCCATGACAGGGACAAGGAACTAAGGATAGGTACTTCCGAGGATGCTAGAAGGGGAAGGAAGGTTGGGAGAGAGGGAAAGACAAGGGGGTGGAAGGTGGTCACCTTGAATGCTAGAAGCCTGGGGAACAAAACAGCAGAGCTTCACACCCTCATGGCGGGAGGGAGGGGGTGGACATGGCGGCAATCACTGAAACATGAGCCACCCAGTACCATGATTGGGACCTGGCGGTACCAGGGTACATGATTTTTCACAGGGATAGAGAAAAGGGAAAAGGGGGAAGGGTGGCACTGTGTGTGAGAGAAGGAATAAATGTGTGTGGAGGAGAGGAAGGAGGTAGTACTGAGTCGCTGTGAGTGCAAATCCAGGACTCAAGGAATAGGACTGTTAGGATGGGAGTAGTTTACAGACCTCCCTCCCAAACTGAAGAAGTAGACAGAGAATTAGCGGGACAAATCAGGAGGGCCTGCGGTAAAGGGAGTGTGGTGATAATGGGGACTTCAACCTACCAGAAGTGGACTGGAGTACCTCAGTCACAAATAATAGTAGGGAGCAGGTAGTACTAGATGCCTTCCAGGACAACTTCCTGGTGCAGATGGTTAGCGAACCAACCAGGTTAGGGAACATCCTTAATCTAATGCTGGCTAGTGGGGAGTTTGTGAGGGAACTAAGGGTGGATGAGCCTCTGGTGGGGAGAGACCACCACTCAGTCTGGTTCACAATGGATATGGGTAGGAAAGGAGTAGTGTTGGACACAAGGGTGTTGGACTTCAGGAGGGCCAACTTTCGGAGGATGGAGGAAATAGTAAGGGAATATGTGGCCAAGACTGACCCTAGTATGGACACAAACCAGAAGTGGGAGATCATAAAGATGGGGGTAACGGAGGCAACTAAGACCTGCATCAAGAATAGGAGTAAGAGAGCGAGGGCAAAGAAATGTAGCTGGGTGACCAATGGAGTCATGGAAAAGATAAGGAGGAAAAGAGCTGCCTTTAGGAGGCACAAGAGGACAGGGAGGGGGATGACAGAGAGGAGTACCTGAAGGTAGCAAAGGAAGTGACAAGGTCGGTAAGGGCAGCAAAGGTGGCAAGAGAGCTCAGGCTGGCGCAGGGCATTAAGGAGGGAGAGAAGGAATTCTTCAAGTACATTAGGGAGAAAAGGGGCTGTAAGGACAATATTGTAAGGGTTAAGAGTGATGGGGTGGGTGGAAGCGGTGGGCGGGAATGGCAGAAGCACTAAATGACTACTTCTGCTCGGTATTTACTAAGGAAAAGGTGGGGAGATACCCGGGGGAGGGGAATGAAGGAAGGAAGAAAGGAGCAAGACAGATGGGGAAATCACAGAGGAAAGGGTACTGGAGGGATTGAAGGCACTGAGGGTGGACAAGGCACCAGGGCTGGATGGCATTCATTCCAGAGTACTGAAGGAATTGGCAGTGGAACTTGCAGGGCCTCTAGCAAACCTATTCAATGCCTTACTATATTCAGGGTGTGTACCACAGGATTGGAGGACAGCTCATGTGATACCTCTTCATAAGAGCGTCCCCAAAGATGAACTGGGGAACTACAGACTGGTGAGGCTCACCTCTATTGTGGGAAAACTGATGGAGGCAATCCTGAAGGAGAGACTGGTGACCTTTCTGGAGACCAATGGGCTACAGGACAGTAAACAGCATGGCGTTGTCACTGGCAGATCATGCCAGACCAATCTGGTGGGGTACTGTGATTGGATAACTAGACAATTGGACAAGGGCCATGCAGTGGATGTCCTGTACTTGGACTTCAGTAAGGCATTCGACTCAGTGCTGCATGGGATACTAGGAAGTAAGCTACAAGCTACAGGGGTGGGGGGAAGATGGTGGGCTGGGTAGGGAACTGGCTGCAGGAGAGGCAACAGGGTATAGTGGTGGGTGGGGAGCTATCATCCCCAAGGGTGGTGACAAGTGGAGTTCTGCAGGGCTCAATGTTGGGACCGGTGCTGTTTGGGATATTCATTGCAGACATTTCAGTGGGTATCAAGAGCAGAATCAGCCAGTTTGCTGATGACACCAAGATGGGAGCGGTGGTAGATGACCTGGAGGGCTGGCAGGGGCTGTAGGAGGATTTGTCAAGGCTAGAGTCCTGGTCGAACACCTGGCAGCTGGGATTCAATGTCAAAAAGTGCAAGGTGCTGCATTTTGGGTCTAAAAACCCAAGGAGGAGCTACCATCTGGGAGGTGTGCAATTAGAAACATAGAAATTGTCGGCACATAAGGACTGCTAGGCCCATCCAGTCTGCCTGTAGGCCCTGTACATATATGCATCCACCCACCCTAAGTGGTCAATGGCTTTTCATCACTTCCTTTCCGCCCGAGGTTCCCCTGTGCTTGTACCAGGCATGTTTAAACCCCTCCACTGTGCTTACCCCTACCACGTCTTGTGGCAGACTATTCCAAGCATTCACCACCTTCTCTGTGTAGAAAAACTTCTTCACGTTACCTCTTAATCTCCCCCCACCCCCACCAATTTCATGTTGTGTCCCCTTGTTCTGGTATCTTAACTACATTGGAAAAGATCTCCCACCTGCACCTTGTTTATGCCCTTGAGCTACTTAAAAGTTTCTATCATGTCGCCCCTTTCTCTCCTCTCCTCCAATGAGTACATATTGAGGTCTCTTAATCTCTCCTCATATGTTTTGCGGTGCAAACCATGCACCATTTTGTTCCCCTTCTCTGGACAGCCTCCACCTTGTTTATGTCCTTCCTTACACATGTATGATCTCCAGTACTGCATGCAGTACTCCAGGTTAGGCCTTACCTGTGTTTTATACAATAGCATCACCACTTCCCACTAATAATACTTCTGCCTATGCACCCCAGCATGCCACTGGCCCTCCCTGCAGCCTTTGCACACTGCTTTGATACCTTAAGGTCATCAGATATGATAATCCATAAGTCCCTTTCCTCTTTGGTGACAGTCAGCACCTCCCTCCCTATCCTGTAGCTCTGCCCAGAGTTTCCCCTACCCAGGTGCATTCTCTTGCACTTTCTTGCATTGAACCTCAGTTGCCATACCTCCATCAATCTTTTAAGCTTCTCCAGGTCCCTCTTCATTTTCTTTACCCCTTCTGGAGTATTCACCCTGTTGCAGATCTTGGTGTCATCTGCAAATAGGTAGACCTTTCCTTCCAGCCCCTCTGCAATGTGAAAACATTGAACAGGACTGGTCCCAGTACTGATTCTTGTGGCACTCCACTGGTCACCCCTCTCTCCCTGGAGTGGATCCCATTTACCACCACCCTCTGCCTTCTGTCTGTTAGCCAGTTTCTAACCCGCTGTATCACCTTACGCCCCATACCCAGACTACTCATCTTGTTAACCAGCCTTCTGTGTGGGACAGTATCAAAGGCTTTGCTGAAATCTAGGTAGGCGACATCTGCAGACAAGTAGTGTATACGGTAACCTTCTCGGAGGTGTTGCCTGTTTATGGCAAAGGTGATGCTAGGGTGCTCCTCACCAGGGTATTCAATAAATGGTTGAAAAACTGGTGTGGAGCTCAGGGTTTTGGCTTCATTGGGGACTGGGGAGCCACCTGGAGGGATGCAGACCTATACTGGTGCGATAGTCTGCATTTGTCCATGGGGGAGCCAGGATCCTAGGTGAGAGGTTTAAATGCTTCATTGGCAAGCATTTAAAGGAAACATAAACAGGGGTGCCCGATCATGGCCCCAAAATCACAGCAGCTGCAGTCATTTTGCTTGCGAAGTCTGTCACCCCCGAGTCGCTACAGTTTAAACATCACGGTTCTGTGTAAATAAATCCCTCAGTCTGTATTGAAACTGGACAGTCCTGTAGCCTCCTAAGATGTGGGTAGAGGGTGACAGTGGAAAAGCAGGGATACTGAATGAATATTTCTGCTCACTATTCACAAAGGAAGAGGAGGGGGAGGTACTTAAACCAAACAAGAGAAACACTCTGTAACAACCTTATCACACCTGCACAGTATAGGATTTGATGCTGCAGCACTTTTTTTAATGAAGTTATCATATATACTTTATAAGGTCCCCATACAGAATACAGTAACTCTACAGCATTTTGTGAGTAAAATGGTAACTGACGCTGCTGTGGATTTTGTTGTCTGCATTTCCTCGGCATTGTTTATGAGTCCTTTAAACTAGCCAAGGGGGGAGGCACTGAAAAGGAGCAGGGAAATCCCAGCCTCCCCCCACAAAACACAGTAATTAGTGAGGTAAACACCAAGGTAGAGAAGTCATTAGGGAGAAGGACAGAGGTAAATGCAAAAAAAGGCAAAGGCAGTAAGGACAGGAATGGGGCTAAAAGGGGTAAAGCCATCAAAAAGTGGAGGGTGATGAGTACCAATGCCCATAGTCTGTGTAACAAGCTCCTGAACTAGTGGCCTTGATGGAAGAGGGTTGCCTGGATATTGTGGCAGTCACATAAACATGGTACACAGAGAACGATGACTGGGATGTCAACATACCAGGATACACAATCTACAGGAGGGACAGGGAGGGTAAAAGAGGAGGAGGAGTAGCTCTCTATGTAAAGGAAGGGATAAAAGCAACAGAACTAAAGAGTAAACAGGGAGCAGATGAGGCACTCTGGGTCACCCTGGAGACAGGAAATGGGACCACAATCTGCATGGGGGTTGCATACAGACCCCCATCTCAGGGGGAAGGAATGGACAAGGAAATGATAGAAGGCTTCCTTAGAATGACAGAAAAAGGGGAGATATTGTTGATGGGGACCTAAATATGCCAGATGTTAACTGGAGCACCTTTGCTGCAGGCACATCCAAGAGCATGGTCATTCTTGATGCCCTACAGGGGACATGCCTGAGACAGCTAGTATTGGAACCCACTCAGGAGAGAGCAGTCTTAGACCTGGCACTCTCAAATGGGGATGGAGAAAGAATCTCAGATTTAGAAGTGGGTAGCCATCTGGGAACAAGCGACCACCAAACAGTGTGGTTCACGATAAACACAGCCATACAAACAAGCCATACAAAAGCAAGAGTATTGGACTTTAGGAGGGCTGACTTTGGGAAATTGAGAGAGTGCCTCAGAAAAGCACTAGCAAACAGGCAAGAAAGAGGGGTGGAGGAACAATGGGGAGTAATCAAAACAGCCATCAGAGAGGCAACAAGCTTTTGTGTAAAGCAAATCAACAAAACACAATGAAGGAAAAAAATGCTATGGTTCTCAAAAGAGGTAGCAGGGAAGGTTAAGGAGAAAAGGATTGCATTCAGGAAATATAAGGAAACACAGAAGGAGCAGGGCAGAGAACTTTATCAGTTAAAGCAGAAAGAGGCTGGGAAGGCAGTCAGAATAGCAAAGGCCCAAACCGAGGAAAGGATAGCCAACTCTGTTAAGAAGGGGGATAAGACTTTTATAGATACATTAGGGAGTGAAGAAAGACCAAAGGAGGGATACTGAGGCTTAATAAAGGGGAGGGAATGTGGGTAGAGGGTGACAGGGATACTGAATGAATATTTCTGCTCACTATTCACAAAGGAAGAGGAGGGGGAGGTACCTAAACCAAACAAGAGAAACACTCTGAAGACGGGGGGGTCATTACCAGTCCATTTACAGAAGAAAGGGTTCTGAAAGAACTAATAAAATTGAACGTGGACAAAGCAATGGGGCCTGATGGGATTCCCCCAAGAATTCTAAAGGAACTAAAGGTAGAACTAGTGACACCGCTGACTACTCTCTTTATCAAATCATGGGAGGATGGGGTGGTACCTGAGGACTGGAGGAGGGCGGATGTGATTCCTCTTCACAAAAGTGGGAGCAGGACAGAGGCAGGAAACTACAGACCAGTTAGATTGACCTCAGTGGTAGGGAAATGATGGAATCACTTCTGAAGGAAAGAATTGTTGAGTACCTAGAGGCCAGTGGGGCACAAGACCCAAGGCAGCATGGATTCACGATGGGAAGGTCGTGTCAGATGAATCTAATTGATTTCTTTGACTGTGTGACCAAAGTAGTAGACCAGAGAGGGGCTGTGGACATGGCCTACCTAGATTTTAGCAAGGCATTTGATACAGTCCAACACAAAAGATTAATACACAAGTTAGCCAGCCTTGGAGTGGGTCCCAGGGTGGTAGCCTGAACAAAAAATTGGCTAGACAACAGGACGCAAAGGGTAGTAGTAAATGGAGTCCACAGTGAAGAAAGGAGGGTTACTAGTGGGGTACCGCAGGGTTCAGTACTAGGACTGGTCCTTTTTAATGTCTTTATAAGTGACATTGCAGAGGAACTGGAAGGAAAAGTATGTCTCTTTGCAGACGACACAAAGATCTGCAACAGGGTTGATACACAAGATGGAGTGGAAAGGATGAGAAGGGACTTGGCAAGGTTGAAGGAATGGTCAAATGTATGGCAGCTCAGATTCAGTGCAAAGAAGTGCAAGATAATGCACCTGGGAAACAAAAACCCAGAGGAAGAATACACAATGGGGGGTGAGATACTGACAACAGTAAAAATGGAAAGGGACCTGGGGGTAATTATATCAGATGACCTAAAGGTGGGCAAGCAATGTGAGAAGGCAGTAAGGAAGGTACACAGAGTGGAGGCTGTCCAGAGGAGGGCAACCAAAATGGTGCAGGGTCTGCACCAGAAGACATATGAAGTAAGACTAAAGGAGCTTAATATGTATACCGTTGAGGAAAGAAGGGAGACAGGGGACATGATAGAAACTTTCAAGTACCTCAAGGGAATCAACAAAGTCCAAGATGGTAGCATCTTTCAGAAAAAGAGATGTGCAAGAACAAGGGGCACAATTTGAAGATGGGGCTGCTCAAGTAATGTGAGGAAGTATTTTTCAGAATTGGGTTGAGGTCGTGGAGTCCAAGAACAGTGGGGGAATTCAAGAATGTGGTACAAACATAAGGCAGTCCTAGTGGGGGGTAGGAGGAAGTAAGCTGTTGGTTAACTAGGATCTGCAGCTTATCTGTTAGGTAGGAAAATGGGCACACTAGGTGGGTCAAGCGGTCCTTATCTGCCGTCACATTCTATGTTTCTATGTTTCCTCCCTGATTCACTGCCCTAGTCACCCAATCAAAAACATCTGTCAGATTCGTTTGACAAGATCTTCCTGATGTGAATCTGTGCTGCCTCAGATCCTGGGCACCAGTGGATTCCAGGGTGCCATTGTCCTTTCTTTCAGCAGTGCCTCTATGATCTTCCCCACAACTGAGGTGAGGCTGACTGGCCTGTAGTTCCCCACATGCACCCTACTACCACTGTTGTGCAGTGGGACTACATGCGCCCTCCTCCAGTCCTCTGGAATCACGCCTGTGTTGAGTGACTCTGTGAACAGGGTGGACGGAGGTACTGCTAGTTCCCACAGCTCCCTTAATATCCTCGGGTGTATGTCATCTGGTTCCATGGCTTTATCCACCTTCAGTTATGTGAGTTCCTCTTGAACTCTCTCCACTGTTAATGGACTGGTGTCCTCTTCTCCCCCCCGCCCCCGATTGTCTCAGCTCCCCAGCTGTGACCCTCTCCCTCCTCAGTGAATACTGAACAGAAGTATTTAAGTATTTCTGCCTTGTCTAGATCCCCCTCCGTGCACCCTCCCTCCTCCCCTTTGAGCCTCACAATCCCTCCTCCCCGGGTTTTTGTTCTATCGCTGATGTACCTATAGAATGTCTTGTCCCCTTTTTTTCACAGTCCGTGCTAAACCCTCTTCTGTCTGTGCCTTGGCTTTCCTAACAGCCTTCCCTGCCTCTCTGAGACATTCAAGGTACACCTTTCTGTCCTCCCCTCTTTGGGTCCCCTTATACTTCCTGAAACTTGCTCTTTTTGCCCCTACTTTGTCTCCCACCTCTTTAGAGAACCATAGCAGTTTCTTTCTTCTTTTCCCTTTGGCCACTATCCTAATGCATTGGTTAGTTACCTCCATAAGGGTTCCTTTAAGTCTCCCCCACTGTTCCTCCACCCCCTCCATTACCTCTACCTTCTCCGGGGCTGCTCTTAAACATCTACCCATTTCATTGAAATCAGCCCTCCTGAAATCTAATACTCTTGCCCTTGTGTGTCTTAATTGAGTCCCTGTCTCCATGTCAAACCACACCTTGTGGTGGTCACTGGATCCCAGTTGCCCTTCCACCTGGATTCTTTCAGTACCATCATTTTTACTACTTCAGTTCGTCCCCACAAGGAGATTGAAAGATTTTGCCAGTTAGGTAAACTGTTCTGAATCTTTTCTTTAAGGTTAACAAAATTGATAATAATCTGTTCCAGATTATTGGTCAAAACTAAACCCAAATACTTTAATCTGTTTTAGAAAAGCTACATATATTGGAATATTCCTTATCTATAGGTCCCTGAGTTATTTGGAATAATTTGGATTTATTCTGATTAATTTGATACACAGAAAAACTGGCAAACATTTAAATCTCAAGGAAAATAGCTGGTATAGATGTAGAAATATGAAAAATTAGCATTGTATCATCGGCAAAGGTATTTAATTTAATTTCTTGCTGCTCTAACACAATACCTTTAATATTCCGATTAGCTGGAATTCGTTCTAATAATGGCTCAATAGCCAGTAAGAATATTAAGGTGGAGAGGGGACACCCGAATGGTAACCAACCCATTGTGGACAACCCACATCTTAAGCTTGATGGTAGGACTATACCATCTGTTTTGTTTCCAAGGTCCTTAAGCCTTAAAGTATCTTCGTTTTTAAAAGATGGAAACTTTTGCCCACTTATGGACATTTTAGAGAAGCATAATTTAAACAAAAATTATTTACACAGGCTGGTGTAACCCCCCTGCAAATGGGGGTTCCCAAAAGACTTCCAGGAGCTTGCTTGAATGCTCCAAGCCTGAATGGTGTTTGGCGTTTAAGCCATTTATCAGTGAGTGTTTTTAGAGCCTCTGGTACTGTCTCTTTAAGAGCTGTCTGCTTGCAGACATAATTTGTTTTATGGGGGACTGTGTGCTTCTCTGAGTACCACTTGAGCTGCTGCCAATTCACTTCATTTTTGCAGTCACTAGGAGTGCAAAGGGAACCTATCTGAAAGATGTAACTGTTTGCCAGAAATTATTTAGAGTAATAATGAAATTACAGTTTGTCTAACCTGCTTTCTTTGCAGTCAGAACTGTGTCTGCTAGTTCCCATTCTAGTTTTGAACTGCTGAACTGACCAATCAGTGTGGGGTAAGCTAGCTCTAAAATGGTGCCTTGGACGAATCAGAACTTGGACTCATAATCTGAGCCAGCCACAAGAGGATTGTATAGGCAGTGACTCTGGGAGATGTAGTTAGACTTCAGTGCCTTTTGGACCAACAGCAGCAGTCTATTGTGAGGACAGCCAATCCAGTCAAGAACTGGGAGGAACTCAAAGGAAGTGCCCGTTTTGTCGGTTGGAGTTTCAGTTGAGCTTTGGCAGTGAAGAAGGAAGGAGCCCTGTGCTTTTTCAGTGTGCAGTTTTAGTCAAAAACGTGTAAGGCCCAGAGTTCCGGTCTGCAGCTTGTTAGGACTGAATCCGTCCTGTGAAAAGAATCAAAGGATCTCTGAAGAGTAGAAACCAGGCTCACCTGTAGAAGACTGGGAATTGCTGAAAATTGCACTCGGTCTGTCAGGAACTGAATCTGCTGTGTGTTCTCCGGTGTTATGCAGTAATTGTGATCGGGATACAGATGCAGCCTGCCTGGTATAGTGCTTTCTTTTATATGGATGTGTGAAGAGGTTTGTGTACCTCAAGTGAGCCCTGCTGACATTGAAGGACCCTATCTTATTTGGAGGTCATGAGTACTAATTCAGGGTCGCTCTGTTGAATTGCCACATTAAATCCAAATGGAATTACTGTACTGCTGACTGTTTAATTTTCCTTTCTCAGTGTGAAAGGGCCCCTACCAGCTGCCACGGTTTGGACTAGCCACTAGGCTTGGGTACCCAGGGACAGTAACTGATAGGGATAGGCCTGTGCACAGAGCCATAGGTAGATTATTAGAGTGATAAGCTAATTAACCTGATTTCCCCTGTCCTTGTTATATCCCCTAAATAAATCAGAGCTGCTTGTTTCAGCAAAGTTATACTGCCTGAGGTATTTGTCTATGTTAAAGTACTGTACTGTGATTGTTGCACTGTATCTCATTTCACAGGAGGTCCCAGTGCCGGAACCAGACCTGGGGGAAAGTGTATACTGTGAAGGTAATTTGATATATCGGTGGGCCACTAGTGGGAAGAAAGGGGGGTTGCAGTGTCCCAGAGGGCTGTGACCAAGTTAGTTTAACTATTGCAAACCCTGACCTCTGGGTGGAGGCACCCGCCATTGGATCCAGGCCCCTCAACCTGTTAGTGGCAAATCAGGCAGGGGTAGTAGCCCCTTGGATAGCGCCATCTAGGGGTTACACTATTATTAGTTAAGATAGCAATTAAGGCTCATGTGGGGCCCAAACCATGGAATCTGGAGTTACAGGACACAGTATTGGTGCTACAGCAGCAGAGTTCAAAGCCTTACCCCATAGTTAACCTCTTAGCAGCTATTACTGAAATTAAAATATTCTCTAGAACCTGTAACTCTTACTTCGAGTGGGAGCTCTTGCAGCAGGCTATTACCATAAGGACTAAGTTACCAGGCACTAGGACCCCACGTTAACCTTCTAGCTAGCAATCGTCAGCTGGGACCGCCCCTGACTCCAGCTCCACCCCAACGTTGGCCAGTGATATATCGGGGGCAGTCCCCAGCCCCACCTCTGTTCTTTTCCCACCACAAACCCATCTACTTTGGCTCTTTGGTTGCCTTCTAGAACTACCCTAGTGTTTTCAGCAAATATTGGTATTGTTTTTTTGTCAGTGTCCGCTTTTTGTTCGTTTTATATTCATCTGCATATCTTCTTCGTCATCATCGGTTTCTTGTAGCGAGAAGAAGATGTAGGCACCCATGTCCTGAGGGCCTCGTATGACACTGCAGATACGGCTTCTAGGGCAGTGGCATCCAGCGTTTGCCTTAGATGTCATGCCTGGCTCAAAGTTTCAGGATTCTCCCAGGATCTGCAGCCTGGGATTCTGGATCTTCCCTTCCAGGATTCCATTCTTTTTGGGGAGGAGATGGAGAAACTGATGTCTCATCTCCAGGAGTTCGGGAAATCTATCTGGTTCATCCGAAAGATGTATAAGGGGAACCAGAAGCCCTTTTGCAAACGATCTTTTTGTAAGTGTGCCTGTGGTTGCTAGATTCCATCCAAGGATAAGCACGAGGCCTGTGTCTTCTGCCTGGGACCCGACCATGACACCAAGGCCTGCTCCATCTGCAGCGGCTTTACCAGCCAGACTCAGATCCACCACCTTAAGGCACTAAAGGCCCACATTCTAGAACAGCAGGTGGCCTTTATGCAGGGCTTAACCAGCTGAGAAGTCTGCCTCTTTTTCTCATTCCTCAAAGCACAAGGACAAGAAAAATGACACAGACCAGTGTAAGTCCTGAGAAAAGGACCAGGGTAGGTCCAAGGGGCATTCGTGCTCCCGGTCCCCGCACCACAAAAAGACCTCCTTGGATTCCAACTCCGAGGGTTCTGATCACTTCTTCCACCATTCTTGGCACTCTTCTGGGTGGCAGGAGTTCTCCATTCCCGCCAAAACCCCAACATCGGGGAGTGGAAAGCAGGGCTTGTGTACTTCTACATTGGCCTTGAGTACCCTAAAGGCGAAGGCCACACCCTTGCCATCACCCTCCATCTCAGGGGTCGATACCTCCTCTTTGTCTTCCGCGGGGACCTCGGTCCCGTTGCTCAAGGTCCCGACATTGGTCTCTCCTTGGGCTCTGGATAAGACTACAGGTGTCAGCGTGGCTCAGTTGGTAGCACATCCACCTCTGGACCAGATGGTTGTGGGTTCTTGTCTCACACCGGGATTGGATTTACACCTAAAAATTCCTGGCCTCCTAGTGCAGTATTGGGGGGTGCTGTACTGCTGGGGTGTGCCATCCTTTGGATGAGACGTTTAAACGAGGTCCCTTCTGCCCATCCTGGTGATGTCTTGGTGGGTGTACAGGTGGAAGTAAAAGAACGTGGGGCACTCTTCGCAAAAGAGCAGGGAGCATTCCCGGTCTCCAGGCCAACATTCCCCTTCCCATAAACCAGTTCATGCAATTATCCAGGCTGTGTGTCGGTGGATGATGTGCTATATGGCTGCCACCACACATTCAGTCACTTCACTACCAGTCTAGCATTGCTTGCAAAGTGCTGTGGGATACTGTGTATGAAAAGCACTATATAAATGCTGATTATTATTCTTCTACAGAGCACTGGGATCAGGAGTTGGTCTCTAAACCGACCTTGGCTCACCATACCTCAGTCTTCCAGATGCCTACAGCCACACTGACAATGGTTTTCAAGGCGGACAGCTCCAGACAGTTGATGGTACCAGCCAAGGGATGTACATTGGACAAAGCTTCTCCAGACCTGGATAGCTCGCTGGTCCATAAGGCTTCTACACCCAACGATCAAGGGGATTGGTCTGCTCCCTCTCCTAGGGACCCACCATACCTTACTTCTTCGTCTATTGCTCCACCTACGCTAGACAGTCAAACACCTCGCCCTCCGGCGGGGTCAGTGGCTCCTCATTTCTCAAAAGCAGAACTGACAGAACTCTTTCAATTTTGGTGGAGCCAAGTGAAACAAGACTTCTAGGGACATGGATATGTTGTTCTATCCACACTTACTGGCAGGTTCCTTGCCGCGTTAAATCTTGCTGGAAGGTCTTCAAGCTGGCTCCTCCCACCCACCCGGGTGGTAAAACTCTCAGCTCCGCCCCATGATGCCAGATCTTCCTTACCGCTTGGAAGCTCAGGTTCCCTCCTTAGCACTCTGCGTTTTAGGCCTGGATCCTAACTCGTCGGTTAAACCGAAACTTATTCTTAAATTTTCTAGACTTCGGTCTTTTTCTTCCTTCGCGGCTGCGATGGACAAATTGACTCCCGGATTTCAGCGGTGCCCTTATGGGCAGAAGATGCCTCGGACCAATCTGCACTCCACGTGCGTTTACTGCCTTGGGCTCGAACACGATCCGCAGGCCTGCGAATTCTGCAAGTCCTTCTCGGTCAATGTTCTTGAAGACCGTGATGCTAGACTTCAACTTGGGCGCCCCGAGAGACGTATTCCTCCGGTTAAGTCGAAGGAAGTCCATTGGGTGGTGTTTGCGGCGTTGGGCTCGGCTGAGCAACTTGAGCAAATGATCACCCTTAAGGAGGAGGCGGCCCAGGCCACATCTTCTTCTTCCTCGATCGCAGCATTTATCCCGCTCTCCTTGGGATCCTCCTACTCGGTTTCATTTAAGGAGCTTTGTCATTCCCTCTACTAAAGGAGAGGGGCCATTGGGACACTCCTCTCGGTCCAAGAAAAAGGACTCAAAAGGTAAGTCCCATCGTCAACATTCGTTGGAGCGGGAGAGGTCCCCTTCCCGGATAGTCGACACTCTACTTCGGTTGAGGTTGCGGCTAAGGCCGCTGGCTTCACGGTGTCCCCGTCAGGTCAGCCGGCCGAGACACCCGTCGATGCAGTCGAGATTTTTCTTGACCTGTCGGATGGGCTGTCGACTGGAGAAGCCGACAACCCATCTTCACCAGTTCCCCCAGTGGAAACCGAGGACTTGCCCGTGCCTCCTGTGCCGGAGTCCCCGGTTAAGGTCCCTGAGATGGGGGAGGAGAGTTTCCCCCTCTCCCTCCCAGACCCACCCTCGGAAACACCGAGGAGCTCAGTCTGGGACCTCCTCTCAGTCCAGCCGATCCCACTGACATTGGCGGTTTCAGTCTTGGCACTGAGGGAAGCGGCGGCGCCGCTTATCCTTGTCATCGTCCTCCTTGGAGGATAGGCTCTGGCTCAAGTTGCATCAGCGCTATGAGGATTTAATGTGGCAGCAGCTCCTTTTGTCCAGGAGCAAGCCGACTCTGTCGCCTTCCCCGGCCATTAAGTGGCTGTCACCTGAGCGGCCGAAACAACCCCTCGTGGTCATCGAGGAGCCGAAGCCAGCTGCGCCACCCATCGTGGTGGAACCCCCACCTCCACAGCCAAAAACTGGGGCTCCGACCAAGGATTCTCGGTCGGGTCATGGGTTGCCCCATCGGTTGTCGGTCACCCTCACTCCCGATCACCCTTAGCAGGTGGAAGGTGGCTCAGGCCCTCGGCAGCTGTTTGCAGACTCCTCTGAGTCTGACGATGACTCTTCCCTGTTCTCCAGGCCTCTCGACCTGGAGTCCTCTGGGGGACAGTCAGTGGATGAGAGCCCATCCTCATTCATGGGATTACTTCGGCTCATCTCAGAATCTACTGGGATGAAGCTCAAACCCGTGTCAAAGCGGGCCAAGTATCCTCTCACAGAGATAGTGGACTGAGGGAATTCTCCTACGGAGGTCTTTCCTGTGGCCGAAGCCATTGTTGGCCCGGCCCTGGAGCTGTGGCAGTGGCCAGCATCTTGTCCAGCTCCCTCGGCCAGGATGGCCAGGAAGTATGCCGTTCCCACCGGCTCACTCTTCGAAGTCTCGGAGCACCCCTCTGCGGAGGGGTTGGTGACCGACAGCGTTTTCCGGCGCTCTGGAAAAGCTTGGGACGTGGACAAGCCACTGGATAAAGAGTCCAAGAAACTGGACTATTCCGGGCGTAAAGTTTATGCTGCGTCCTCATTAGGCCTTCATCAGGCCAGTTCGGCCGTATTGATGGCACACTTTTCCCATGCCCTTTTGGGCTCCCTGGATGAGGTGATTCCTCATCTCCCAGCTGACCTCCAGACTACGGTCAAGCAGGTGTGGGATCAGGGAAGGGTGGTGGCAAAGCAACAGCTCCAAACTGCACTTGACATTGGAGACTCTTGTGCCCAGTCAGTAGCAGCTGCAGTGGCCATGCACCGTAGAGCTTGGCTGCGGATCTCCACCTTCACGACGGATACCCAGCACAAGCTGGCAGACGTTCCTTTCCTGGGTACCGACTTGTTCGGTCCCGGGGTAGAGGGTCACTTGCAGAGGATCGAGAAGTCCAGTGCCACCTTGGACTCGGTCACATCTGCCCAGAAGGACAAAGGCCGCCAGCAGCAGTGTAAGCCCTTTCGGCTTTCTGTCCCTGCGGCACGTCTGGCCCAGCAACACCAGCAGGCTCGCACTTGGCACACCAAAGCCAAGCCTGCAGCTTCCTCCAGCAGGAAGCCGGGAGGAAAAGGCCCAGGAGGTCCCTCAGCCGGTCCTTCCTCCAAGCCTGCCCAGTATTGGGTTGAGGGGTGTCACCCCCAGTCTTGTCACCCCCCTGGGTTTCCCCCATAGGGGGACGGCTCCACCACTTCTTTTCCTCTTGGTTCACTATCACCGCGGACCGCTGGATGTTGGAAGTGGTAGGGAAAGGTCTGCCTCTGGAATTCGAGCAGGCCCCACCCTATCGAGCCGTCACCCCACGGGGGGCCATGGGGTCCGCAGCCTCTCTGTCGGCTCATCGAGCCAACATTGCTCTGCACCTCCAAAAGGAGGTGATCAAGGAGGTGGTAGATCCTCTACCAGACCCAGGGTTTGTGTCCAGGTATTTCCTGATTCCAAAACGGATGGAGGCTGGCGCCCCATTCTAGATCTACATGACCTGAACAAGTTCCTAAGGTCTTAAACCTTCAGGATGGTCACTCTGGCACAGATCATTCCATCCTTGGAACGAGGCATGTGGTTCTTTTCTCTGGACCTCCAGGACACATTCTTTCGCGTCCCAATCTGTGCATCCCACCAGCGATTCCTTCGCTTCAGAGCGGAGGGGTCCCTTTATGAGTTCCGGGCCATGCCCTTCGGCCTCTCTCCAGCTCCCAGGGTCTTCACCAAATGCATGGCAGTGGTGACAACATTCCTGCGGCGCCGAAGGGTCTGGGTGTACCCTTACCTGGATGACTGGCTGATTGCAACCCCATCCAGGTTGGAGGTGGAGCAGTCCAGGGATCTGGCCCTCCAGGTCTGCTCTCAGATTGGCCTCCTCATCAACGAGGCCAAATCAGAGCTCATGCCAATGCAGGTGATTCAATTCATCCGGTTAGAGCTCGACTCTCTTTGAGCCAGAGCATGGCTCCCGGCGGACAGGGCCGAGGTTCTTTTCTCCTTTGCCCAATCATTTCTGGTTGGGCAATTGCACCCTGCCCGGGACTTCCTGGGCCTCATGGCGGCCTGCACCAGCGTGGTCCGTTAGGCCCACTGGCACATGCGTCCCCTTCAATGGGGGCTGGCCCATCAATGGTCACAGTGCTCCAGTCCTCTGGACCAGCCAGTGGCAGTGACCCAGGAAATGTGGAATGCTCTCCAGTGGTGGATCATTCCAGCTCATCTGCAGCACGGCATCCCGTTTGTTCACCCGAGCCGACAGTCATTCTAACAACCGATGCCACTCTGATGGGTTGGGGGTGCCCATCTGGGGAAGCACAGAGCGCATGGCCTCTGGTCCCCTCAGGAGTCTCGATGCCACATCAACCTGCTGGAGCTTCGAGCGGTCCAACTAGCCCTCACCACCTTCGCTCCATTTGTACAAGGTCAAATGGTCCAGGTCCAGATGGACAATACCACGACCATGTACTACCTAAACCGCCAGGGCGGGATGCACTCCTTGCCCCTGTGCAAGGAAGCTCTCCACACTTGGTCCCTTGTGAGCAGACTGGAGGTGTATCTCCTAGCCATCCATGTGGTGGGAGCCTCCAACACTCTGGCCAATGCCCTAAGCCAGATAGGTGCTGCATCTCACGAGAGGTCTCTCCTGCCGGAGGTAGTACACGATCTGTTCTCTCACTGGGGCACACCTCAGGTGGACCTGTTTGCCTCCAGGAAGAATGCGAAGCTGAGGCTGTTTCATGCCCGCCTCCCTCAGCAAGGCTTGCTGCAGGGGATGCCTTCTCAAGGCCGTGGACCCCGGGCCTCTTCTACGCCTTTCTCCCATTTCCCTTGATCCACAAGGTGCTTCTCAAGGCGAGGAGGGACAAGGTGTAGGTGATTCTGGTAGCCCCAGACTGGCTCTACCAGTTCTAGTATCCAGATGTCCTCAGCCTCAGCTCCAGGCTCCCGAGGTGGCTTCCAGCCTGCCCGGAGATCTTAGTCAACCAGGGAAAGGTACTCCACCCGAACCTTCAATCCCTGCACCTGACGGCCTGGTTCCTGAGCGGCTAGAGTTCCAGGCCTTGGGTCTTTCCGAAGAGGTCCTCAACGTTGTTGAGGCATCCTGTAAGGAGTCGACCAGAAAATGCTATGCCTGCAAATGGAAGAGATTCTCCATTTGGTGTCAGGATAAGGGGTTGGACCCTTCCTCCTGCTCCTTGGCCAGCATTCTGGACTACCTATGGTCCCTTTCTCAGCAAGGGCTTCGGTCGACGACCCTTAAGGTGCACCAGGAAGCCATCTCTGCTTACCGGGCGTGGGCCAGGAAGCAGTCAGTGGCACAGGAGAAGGTGGTCAGGTGCTTTTTCAAAGGCCTTGATCACTTACCCCCTCCGGTGCGAGAACCTCCACCTCCGTGGGATCTACTGCTGGTATTGGCTAAGCTCATGGGCAAGCCATTCAAACCGATGCACATGTGTGATATCTCCCACCTGTCGTGGAAGACCGCCTTCTTGGTGGCTATTACGTCAGCCAGAAGGATGGGAGAGCTCCAGGCGCTCTCCATCGAGTCTTCTCATCTGGTCTTCCACAGGGACAAGGTTGTCCTGCGCCCCCCATCTGAAATTCCTTCCGAAGGTGGTGTCGGAGTTTCACCTTAACCAGGTGTTGACTCTGCTGGTGTTCTACCCCAATCATACCTCAGAGGCCGAATATAGGCTGCATACTTTGGACCCTAGAAGAGCGCTGTCTTATAAGGAGCGGATGGCTGAAGTTCGGGGAGAGGTTTGCCAGCTGTTTGTCATCTACGCTGAAGCAGCACCTGGCAGACCTGCAGCCAAGTGGACGATGGGCAGGTGGATCACCTCCTGCATAGATCTCTGCTATAGGTTGGCGGTCATGGAGCCTCCCAGAGGGATAAGAGCTCATTCTATCCGCCATAGGGCTGCTTCGGTGGCTGCTTCCAGGGACATCCCTATCCAGGAAATCTGCAGGGCTCCTACCTGGAAGTCAGCACACACCTTCATTACCCACTACCACATCACCTTGAGTCACGCCAGGATGCTGGTTTTGGGACCCCGGTTCTCCAGTCCTTATTTCCTAAGTAGGGGGTGTGCACCTTGCCTCCCTCCTCCCGGAGAACTGCTAGGAGTCTGCCAGTAAGTGTGGATAGAACAACATATCCATGTCTCTAGAAATACAGGTTACTCACCTGTAGCAGGAGTTCTAGGAATGGTATATGTTGTTCATCCACACAACCCACCCGACCTCCCTGGCTTCGATGCACAACCTGGCTTCCAGCGGACTAGATCTGGCGTGATGGGGCGGAGCCGAGAGTTTTACCACCCGGGTGGGTGGGAGGAGCCAGCTTGAAGACCTTCCGGCAAGACAGCAAGGAACCTGCCAGACAGTGTGGATGAACAACATATACCATTCCTAGAACTCCTGTTACAGGTGAATAACCTGTATGTCCTTCCACTGCAGCCAGATGCTAACCTGACTCCGGATACAGACAAGGGCCAAGGTCGGGGAGACAAACCCTCCTCACCCGCTCCTAAATCCAAGTCTCACTCATGCAGTCCTATCAACTCCTGTGGCAGGACTTTACATAGAGGACAGCGTCACCAGCATCACTTTCATTCACCGAGCACTTACCGCCATCTCTCCTCCAGCCATAGGCGGTCAGTCAGCCGTCAGTCAGATAGTCGTCATTGGCATTCCACCAGCCATCGCCGGTCCCACAGCCGCCGCTGGTCCTGTAGCCATCGCCAGTCTTCTAGTGGGTGGCATTCAACTGAGAGGCGCAAGTCTTCCTCAGATTTTAGATCTACTTCCCTCTCTTCTAGGGGTCATGGTTCAGACTCCCAATGCATCGGGTTCCGACCATTCTCCTTCAAGAGAAAGACATGTGTTCCCAGACGAGGACACCCCTAGGTCACCTCCTGGACATCATGAGGCATATCCAGACCTCCAATGGATGGGAGACGGAGAATCTGGATCCAGAGCACCGGAGGTTGGCCAAGTACCTGAGGCAGAAGGAGCCAAAGCCCTTGGCCGTTCCTCCTTTAGTGGATACATTCCAGGATCTCACCCGGATCACTTGGAAGCATCCCTCCACCACTCCGGTGATCTCTAAAAAGTTGGACAGGCTGTACTGGACGCCGAGGGACGGAGCCCTTTTTGGCAGAACACCTTTAGGCAGGCTCAGTGGTTATGGCTGCTCACGACAAGTCGAAGAAGCTGAAACACCTCAGTTCATAGCCTCCTGACGTAGGGTCCAGATTTCTAGACCAGGTGAGCAAGAATGTGTATTCTGCCTCCACCTGTTCTATCAGATCATTGAATTTTCTCACATATATGGTCCAGTACCAGAATGCGATGAGAGAGAAAGGCTTAGAGGTTGCTCAGGCCCTGCCAGACTAAACTTAGAAAACCGAGCTGCTGGTTATTCTCAAGTCTGGATAAGATGTAGGCACTCATGTCCTGAGGGCCTCGTATGACACTGCAGATATGGCTTCTAGGGCAGTGGCATCCGGCGTTTGCCTTAGATGTCATATCTGACTCAAAGTCTCAGGATTCTCCTAGGATCTGCAGCCCGGGATTCTGGAGCTTCCCTTCCAGGGTTCCGTTCTTTTTGGGGAGGAGATGGAGAAACTGATCTCTCATCTCCAGGAGTTCGGGAAATCTATCTGGTCCGTCCGAAAGATGTATAAGGGGGACCAGAAGCCCTTTTGCAAACAATCTTTTTGTAAGCCCTTGGGGCAAAACACTCGCAACCAGTTCCAACAGAGGGGAAGCTTCAAGAGGAAAGTACCAACCCAAACTCCTGGGAGCTCTACCCCTAGAGGTCCCAAGACCTCCCAGCCCTCTTTGCCTGTTCCTGGATCTGCCCAATGACTCACTGCCTGCCCCCCCCCCCCCGGTGGAGGCTATGAAGGAGGCAGTAGAGGGTCACTTCTCCCTCTAGCTAGAGGGATGGAGTAACATTACCACAGACCTCTGGGTGCTGGATCTAATCAGGAGAGGACATATTTATTTATTTATTTTTTATTTTTGACTTTGTTAACCGGGTAGGTGCACTGATCCTAGGGGCCATTTTCAGGCACGACCCAGGCCACGTAAGGTGGCACAGAGTAGAAAATCAGAATAACAAGAACTTAACAGGAGTGGGTAATACATAGTGAAAGGTTACAGTTGTTACATTTGGCAATACGTGGTGGCAGCAGTTGAGGGACAACAAATAATACAAATTAAGGCTCATGGTGGTACAGTTTCAGTAAATAAGAGAACCTGTTTGGCCCTACTCCTGGAATCTAAGAGGGGGAGAGCTAGTCCTTAAAACAGTGGCAGGTAGATGCCAACAGGAGCCAGTCTTTGAGGCGAGTCTTGAACTGGCAGTGAGTGTTTATGGTGCGCAGTTCAGTGGGCAGCTTGTTCCATAGTGTAGGGGCTGCTATAGACAGGGCTCTAGCACCCATGTTCGTGGCTACCCAGGGGATTTTCAAGGAAGGGATACTGGAGGAGCGTAGGCAGCGGTGTGAGGTTTGGACAGTGAGAAGGGGAGTAAGAGGGGATTTCTGGACAATACGGATAGCAGAATTTCTGATTCCAGGTGGTTCCATAGCTGAGCACATACTCTAGAGTTCCTTCAAGATCCCTCCGGACAAACCACTAGGGTCCTCCCATTATCCTCCTTCTCACATTCCAGGTTGTACCAAGTTTGTTAGGGAAGCAAAATCAAATTTCTACCGTACATAGCTGGAGCTAGCTTCAAGGTGTTCTTCTAAATTCTGGAGTACAATCAAAGAGATTGAAGGCCATACCCCTGGTATTCACCTACTGGCTAAAATATGAATTGGCAATACTGTAATCTCCGACAGACCAGCTATCCTTGACTCCTTGACTTTTTCAACAACCACTTTGCTACTGCTGGGTTAGCCTTCGACATGTCTCCTGCCAGCTCTCTCCGTCATCAACTTGGAGAGGATATTTAGGATAAACCCATCTCTAGTCTGGTATTCTCCCTTCAGCCTACTTCCCTGAAAGAAGTCGAAGACCTACTCCTACAGTTAGACACCAGAAAAAGTGCTGGGGCCAACCTCATGGATTCATACTTCTTAAAAATTGGTTATCATGTCCTTGCAGTCCCTATTACACATCTCTTCAACCTATCCCTGCCTCAGTGACCTTCCGCCTATCTGGAAGACGGCACTTGTGTTCCCTTTGTTTAAGTCAGGAGATCCCAGTGATATCAATAACTATAGGCCAATCTCCTTACTTCCAATCCTGCCTAAGCTGTTGGAGAAAATCACAAGTGCTCAGCTAAGGACAATAGGAACTTCCTGTTTGGGAGCAGGAAGTGAGTGATCACAGAGCCACCAAAGACCCACCATCCTAGAAGGCCAAGAGTAGCTCTCTGGCCCCCTCCAGCTGCTGGAGGTCTGCCTCTGATCAAGTAAGGGGTCTACTGAGAAATATAGGATATTCTTGTCTCAGAACAGGACAATCAGGAGCTTAAAGGGAACACATGCAGAAAGTAAGGAGAGAGAGAAAAAAAACAGAGGAAAGAGTAAGGATTGCAAACAGTTAAGGGGCCAGAAATAAGACATGATGGGAGTGGTGCAGTGCAGTGGCTGTGGAGCAGCAGTCTTCCGGGAGACGTTCTGGAGGATGCGGTGTTGTTCCATCTGCAGGCACCTCTCTGGGCTGAGGGAGGAGGTTACTCATCTCCAGGCTGAGTTGGCCAGGATTTGTGGGACCTCCTCGTCCATCCAGGGACCACCAGTGCCACTGCCGTTGCCTCAGAGGTTGCCAAGAAAGAGGAGCGGTTGGACCACAGTGGGCTCAGGGAGGGTGAGGGTGGTGGAACAGAGGCGCATCCCTCCAGTTGTACCTCTCCACAATTCCTATGCCTTTCTGGCAAAGTGTGGTTCCTCTATGGAGGCACCCACAGTGGAGACCAAGGAGGATGCTGGGAACCTCCACAGAGGAGACCCACAGGGAGGTGGCAGGGGACCCCGCAGGGGAAGGAAACAACTCCTGATGGGGGACTCCATTGTTAGGAAGGTATAACTGGGGGGAGGAAGGGGGGAGGGAGGTAAGATGCCTGCCTGGCACCATGGCTTGGAGGGACAGGGAGCAAATCCTCATGATTGCCAGAGCAGCTGCACAGGGGAGGGAGTTGGATGTCATTGTCCACCTAGGGACAAATGACCTGGCTAAGAAAGGGATTAGAGAAGTGCAGAAAGAGTTTGTGGAATTGGGGAGGGGCCTTAGACAAGCAGCACGACGGTAACCTTCTCGTAGGTGCTGCCCATCTATGGTGTAGGAGAGGCTAGGGTGTTCCGCACTATGGGATTCAATCAGTGGTTGAAAAACTGGTGTGGAGCTCAGGGATTTGGCTTCACTGGGGACTGGGGGTCCACCTGGAGTGATGCAAGCCTATACTGGCATGATGGGCTGCATCTGTCCAGGAGGGAACCAGGATCCTAGGTGATAGATTTAAATGCTTCATTGTGAAGCATTTAAACTAGCCAGGGGAGGCACTGGAAAGGAGCAGGGAAATCCTGGCCCCCAAAAAAAATCACGGTAGTAATGTTAAACACCAACATAGAGGTGTCGTATAGAGAAGGGCAGGGTAAATGGAGAAAGTGACAAAGGCAAGAAGGACAGGGATGGGGCAAAAGGAGTAAGGCCATTAGGAAATGGAGGGTAATGAGTACCAGTGCCCGTAGTCTGGGCAACAAGCTCCCTGAGCTGGTGGCCTTGATGGAAGAGGATGCCTGGATATTGTAGCAGTCACAGAAACATGGTACACAGAGAACTATGACTGGGATGTTAACATACCAGGCACATAACCTACAGGAGAGACAGGCAGGGCAGAAGAGGGGAGGAGTAGCTTTCTATGTAAAGGAAGGGATAAAAGCAACTGAACTAAAGAGTAAACAGGAGGAGAGGAGGCACTGTGGGTCACCTTGGAGACTGGAAAGGGCACCACAATCCGCACAGAGGTTGTAGTACAGACCCCATGTCGGGAGGGAATGGACAAGGATATGATAGAAGGCATTCTTAGAATGGCAGAGAAAGGGAGATACTGTTGATGGGAGACCTGAATATGCCAGATGTTAACTGGAGCACATTTGCGCAGCCACATCCAAGAGCAGGGCCATTCTTGATGCCCTACAGGTGGCAGGCCTCAGACAGCTAGTTTGGAACCCACTCGTGAGGGAGCAATCTTAGACCTTGTACTCTCAAACGGGGGCAGTGAGAGGATCTCAGATCTAGAAGTGGGTTGCCATCTGGGAACAAGTGACCATCAAACAGTGTGCACCACGTTAAACTCAGCTACAGAGTCAAGCCATACAGAAGTGAGGGTATTGGACTTCAGGAGGGCTGACTTTGGCAAGATGGGAGAGTGCCTCAGAAAAGCACTAGCAAACAGGCTAGAAGGAGGTGTGGAGCAACAATGGTGAATCATCCAAACTGCTATCACAGAGGCAACAAGCCTTTGTGTGAAGCAAATAAATCAAAACGAAAGAAAAAGCCACTATGGTTCTCAAAAGAGGTGGTTGTGAAAGTTAGGTAGAAAAAGATAGCATTCCGGAAGTATAAGGCAACACAGAAGGTGCAGGACAGAGAGCTGTACCAGTTAAGGCAGAAGGAAGCAGGGAAGGAAGTTAGAATAGCAAAGGCCCAAACTGAGGAAAAGATAGCCAACTCAGTTAAGAAGGGGGATAAAACCTTTTATAGGTACATCAGCGAGTGTAGAAAGACAAAGGGAGGGATAGTGAGGCTGAATAGAATGAACGGTGGGTGAGCAGAGGGGGACAGTGAAAAAGCAGGGATACTGAACGAATATTTCTGCTTAGTATTCACAAAAGAGGAGGGGGAAGTGCCTAATCCAATTAACAGAAGCACTGTTGATCGGGGCGATCCCAGTCCTTTCACAGAAGAAAGGGTTCTGCAAGAACTCCTAAAACTGAAGGTGGACAAAGCAATTGGGCCTGATGGAATTCACCCCAGAATTCTAAAAGAATTAAGGGGAACTAGTGAAACCACTGGCTACTCTTTTAATAAATCATGGAGGATGGTGTGGTACCCGAGGACTGGAGGAAGACGGATGTGATTCCCTTCACAAAGTGGGACCAAGACAGAAGCAGGAAACTACAGACCTGTCGGTCTGACCTCTGTGGTAGGGAAAGTGATGGAGTCACTTCTGAAGGAAAGCATAGTTGAGTACCTAGAGGCCAGTGGGGCACAGGACCCAAGGCAGCATGGGTTCACAGCGGGAAGGTCATGTCAGACGAATCTAATAGATTTCTTTGACTGGGTGACCAAAGTAGTAGACCAGGGAGGGGCTGTGGACATGGCCTACCTAGACTTTAGCAAGGCATTTGACACAGTCCCACACAAAAGATTAATAGTCAAATTAACCAGCCTGGGAGTGGGTCCCAGGGTGGTAGCCTGGTAAAACATTGGGTGGAAACAGGACACAGAAGGTAATTGTAAATGGAGTCCACTTGAAGAAAGAGGGGTTACTAGTGGGGTACCGTGGGGTTCAGTATTGGGTCCAGTCCTTTTTAATGTCTTCATAAGTGACATTGCAGAGGGACTGGAAGGAAAAGTATGCCTCTTTGCAGATGACACAAAGATCTGCAACAGGGTTGATACACAAGGAGGCGTGGAAAGGATGAGAAGGGTCTTGGCAAGGTTGGAGGAATGGTCAGAAATATGGCAGCTAGGATTCAATGCAAAGAAGTGCAAAATAATGCACTGGGAAACAAGAACCTAGGGGAAGAATACACAATGGGGGGGGTAGTAACAACAACAGAAAAGGAAAGGGACCTGGGGGAATCATATCAGATGACCTTAAGGTTAGCAAGCAATGTGAGAAGGCAGTAGGGAGGGCTGGGGGTACATGGATGGATAGGGAGAGGCATCAGCAGCAGAAAACAGAAGTTGTTATCCCTCTGTACAGACAGTTGATGAGACCCCCATGTGGAGTACTGTGTCCAGTTCTGGAGACCCCATCTCCGCAAGGACATAGACAGGATAGAGGCAGTCCAGAGGAGGGCAACTAAAATGGTGCAGGGTCTGCAAGAGAAGCCGTATGAGGAGAGACTAAAGGAGCTTAATATGTATACCCTTGAGGAAAGAGGGGAGAAGGGGACATGATAGAAACTTTTAAGTACCTCAGTGGAATCAACAAAGTCCAAGAGGGTAGCATCTTTCAGAAAAAGAGACGTGCAAGAACAAGGGGACACAATTTAAAGATGGGGGGTGGTTCAGGGGCAATGTGAGGAAGTATTATTTCACAGAGAGGGTAGTGGATGCATGGAACAGCCTTCCTGAGGAGGTTGTGATGTCTAAAACTGTGGGAGAATTCGAGAATGCTTGGGACAGACATAAGGCAATTCTTGTGGGGGGTAGGAAGAAATAGGCTGTTGGTTAACTAGGATCTGCGGCCTATCCTGTAGGTAGGGAAATGGGCAGACTAGATGGGCCAAGCGGTCCTTATCTGCCATCAAAGTCTATGTTTCTATGTTACGGAACCACCTGGAATCGGCAAAGTTGCTTAATCTGTTACAATCAGGCTTTAGAGCACAGCACAGTACAATTTCATCTCTCACCAAAGTGACTAATGACTGGCAAACGGAACTGGATAATAAGAACTTTGTCTGTGCAGTGTTTTTGGACTTAAGTAAGGCTTTTGACACTGTTGACCACAGCCTGCTTCTTTCATCCCTGCAGAATATTAATCTGCTTAATCTGGTTCAAGGTCAGTTGGCATTCATCTGTATCCCCCTCCCCCGAGTCGTGCCTGAAAATAGGCAGGATTTGTCTAGTGCACTTAACCGGTCAACAAAAACGAAATAAAATAAAAAAATTAAATATTGGCCTAGATTCTCTATCCTTAAGATGGTTTGCTAACTATTTTTCTGGCTGACTTCAGCAAGTAAAGGCAGAAGGAGAAGTCTCTCCTCTAAAACCCTTGTAGAGGGGAGTACCGCAAGGTTCCATTCTGGGACCCTTGCTCTTCGCTATTTATATCAAGAATATTGATGCTACCATCAAAGAAGCACAAATACATCTATTTGCGGACGATACGGTGCTTTGTGCTAGTAGCCCTACTCCTGACGCTGCCTGCAATACCCTTCAGAGGGAATTCAATCTGCTGCAACTTCAGCTTTTAAACCAGAAGTTACTTCTAAATGCAAAGAAAACAAAAGCTGTGTTCCTCTCACTCCTTACTCATGCATCTAACCTCGCTATCGCTGGGATGCTCCCACAGATCACCACCATCCTAGGTGAGCAGTTGGACTACATAACAAAATTCAAATATCTGGGGATGTGGTTGGACAATAAACTCTCATTCATTGACCACACTGAAGAGCTGTCAAAGAAACTTAGGCAGAATCTTGGTCTCTTCTTTAGGATCAGCAATCTTCTCACGAGACACCAAGTTGAAACTGGTCCAATCTACCTTTCTTCCCTTATTAGATTATGTGGACTTCCTATATTGTCAGGGTACTGCCAGAGCACTTGCCAAACTCGACACGCTTTATCACTGAGCTTTACAGTTCATTACAGGCCTTCCATATTCCACCTATCACTGTTCCTTGTATGCTGCAGTAGGTTGGACATCCCTTAGCTGCAGACGTCAAAGAAATGCCGCATTCTGGACTTACAAAGCCATTACAAAAAAAATTACCTCAGTATATCTCTGTCTGTCTACCGCTATGCATAAGTGGCAAATGCACTCTGAGAAATGCCTCTTATATCTCCTTTTATGTACATAAGACAAAATCACGTTTCGGAAGAGCAGCCATGAGCTATGTGTTACCTCAGATGTGGAATAAGCTGCAAAAGACCTTGAAATTAACTCATCCTGTCACCTTAGCAGCCTTCAAATTTCTCTATACCTATGTCAGAATAAGGAGCATTGCACCTGTTTCCTCTGATTCATAACACTCTCATCACTAGTGCACTATGTGTCCATTCGATTACAGATTTCACTAGGATTTATATTAGCCAATATCTGGCTCTTCCCTTTATCTCTCTCTCCTTATCCTTTAGACTCCCACTTGGTCCTAGGAATCAGCTTACAGTTTCCAATCCCCCCGTTCTTCTCTTCCCCTTTTTTTGAACCCCCTTAATGGCTGAGCCTTTAACCTAACTCTTGCAGCCATCCCACATCCCAATTCCATATGCTTCTCCCCTATCTCCCCCCCCCCTTTCCTGATCCCGTCACTATCCCTAGGCTTTCCAAATCCCTCCTTTATAAATACCCTCTAGGATTGCCTTGTCATCTTCACCCCCATACCGGATCATTTCATATACTGTATAATGTGTCCTGCATATCTCCACGGTTCCCATTTGACCCATATATATTTCCATATGTATTTGTTTTTGTGCCCTGTTTCTAATTATTGTATCCTTGACCTCTAGCTAAACACTCACATTGCTCACTGGCAGTGCCTCCTACTGTTACTTCTGTATATATTGTATAATTTCCTTTTTTTTTTTGGTAGATTGTATATTGTATTATCGCTATATTGTTCTTATTGAATAACCCCGGGTCCACCTCGAAAATTAGCATTGCTCAACGGTGATCGCCTGGTTAAATAAAGATTTTGATTGATTGATTGACATTCCTATTACATAAGGAGAAATCCAGGCCCTTCTGCAGATACAGGCATGAGAGATGTTCCCCCAGATCAACAGGGACAGGGTTATTACTCTTATTTTTTCCTGGTCCCGAAAAAGACCAGAGATCTTCTGCCCATTCGGGACCTCAGCTCTCTAAACCTCTTTATAGAGTAGAAACAGTTCAGAATGGTCACTCTGCGGGGCCTCATTCCCCTCTTGCCCCAAGGGGACTGGCTCTGCTCCCTGGACATGCAGGATGCCTACCTGCACATAAGGGTCCTTCCTCCCCATCGGAAGTTTCTGAGGTTCCACTTCCGCGGGAGACATTAACAGTTCCGAGCCTTACCGTTTGGCCTCTCCTCCGCTCCTCGAGTCTTCACCAAGTGTCTAGCAGTGGTGGCTGTGGCCCTCCGACACCGTCCCCTACCTAGACAACTGGCTTCTAGCAGCTCCTTCCAGGGCTCAACTGCTTCGCACTCTCAGAGATACCTTTACTCTCTTCTGAGAGCTGTAGATAACCCTGAACCTTCCAAAGTCATCTCCATGGCCCAACCAATGACTCCTTTTCATCGTAGCATTCCTGGACACAGTTCTGGGCATGGCCGTCCTCCCAGAGGACAGGGGAGTTCACCTAAGGAGTTTAGCCCAGACGGTATCCATGGCTCCCCAGGTCCCAGCCAGGACCTTCCTCAGACTTCTGGGGTACATGACGGCACCCATTCTTACAGTTCCCTTGGCCCGCCTCCACATGAGAGTTCCCCAGTGGACTCTTAGGGTGCAGTGGGACCAGAGGTCGGACGACCTAGAAAAGCCGGTCAGGATCTCCGACCCAGTCCGAACGACTCTTACTTGGTGGCTAGACCCCTCCAACCTGGTGTGAGGGGTCCCCATTTGGCAGGAGCCCTCCGAGACTAATTTTATCTACAGACGCCTCCAGTCTCAGTTGTGGTGCTCATCTGGAGAACAGACAGATTCAGGGGACATGGTCTCCAGATGAGCAAATGCTCCACATCAATGTCCTAGAGATGCGAGCGGTCCTGAATGCCTTATGGGCATATCAAGTGGACCTTTCGACAGGCCCTCTTTTCATCCAGATGGACAACACATTGGTAGTGTTTTACATCAACAAGCAAGGGGGCACACATTCTAACCCCCTTTGCTAGGAAGCGATGAGGGTCTGGTATTGGGTACTGGAACACCGCCTAGACCTCACTGCTGTTCATGTTCCAGGCATCCAAAATGTCTTAGCTGACAGCCTAAGCTGGTCTTGGTCCAAGGCTCACGAGTGGGAGTTTCTTCAGTCAGTAGCAGATCAACTGTTCGACAGATGGGGCCGCCCAGAGTTGGACCTCGTTGCGTCTCCACTCAGTGCCAAACTGCCCAGTTGTTGCTCACTAGAGCCTGTGCCTGGTGTGTTCTGGCCAGATGCTTTGTCCCTCTGTTGGACAGGGAGGTTTCTGTATGCCTTCCGTCCCTTTCCTATCCTTCAGAGGATTCTCCTGAAGATACAGGCCGAAGGAGCAGAGATTATCCTCATTGCTTCCTATTGGCCTCGGCAGATTTGGTTCCCACTACTTCAGCAGCTGGCAGTGGAGCCTCCAATACAGCTGCCGCTGAGCTTGCACTTGCTATCTCAGGAACAGGGAACCCTGGTCTACCCAGACCTCAAATCCCTGCATCTTTATGCCTGGCTCCTGCAGACTTGGTCAAATCTAGATATGGGATTTCCCAGGAGATGGTGGACATTATCATCGCAGCGAGAAAGCCCTCAGCTAGATCTGCTTATGCCATGAAGTGGAAAAGATTTTGCCTGTGGGCTTCACCCTGTCACTTGTATCTGCCTACCTGTCCAGTGAACTCAATATTAGAGTATCTCCTCTCCTTATTAAATCAAGGCTTGAGCTACTCCTCCATTAAGGTACATCTTTCTGCAGTTTCTGCTTACCATGTACCTATGGAGTGGGAAAACCCTTGCCCAACTGGATGTGTCCTATATGTTTTTCCAAGGCATACTACATATTAAGCCTCTCATCAGAGATCCTGTACCTCCCTGGCATCTCCTCTTTATGCTCAAAAAAACGTACTCTTCCCCCGTTCGAGCCTGCCATGGAATGTAAGCTTCACTTCCTTTCTTGGAAAGTGTTATTTTCAGTTGCCGTTACTTCTGCTCAGAGAGATTCCGAGCTTCAGGCCCTGATGTGTAAGGAGTCTTATTTAGTTTTCCATAAGGACAGGGTGTCCTTACGTACTAACCCTACGTTTTTGCCCAAGGTAGTATCCGAGTTCACGCTAAATCAGGACATTACGCTTCCGGTATATTACCGTAATCATTCAAACCGAGGGGAAGCGCTTCTGCATGCTTTGGATGTTCACAGGGCACTACAGTATTACCTTAACTGCACTACTGCACACCGTAAGATGGATCAGTTGTTTGTGGCCTTTGCGCCCAGCTGTCCAGGCGCTCTGGTGTCTAAACAGACATTATCTAAGTGGCTGGTAAATTTACAGCAAACCCCTTCCAGGCTCAGTAAGGGATCTTTCCACCAGGGGAGTGGCTACTTCCTTTGCATGCATGCATAATGTTTCCATTGCAGACATCTGTGCAGCGGCTACCTGGAGCTCAGTGCATACTTTTGTTTAGCACTACAGCTTGGACACCTCCAGGACAGGTTTTGGCCTGGCAGTCCGTCAAGGCATCCTATCTTAATGCCTTCCTATGACTGTTGCACTTCAGCCTCCTCCCGGACCTACTTTAATCCTTTTTCTGGGACTGTTTGGGACTCAGTCTTTGTGGTAATAGCCTGCTGCAAGAGCTCCCACTTGAAGTAAGATAGTACAGTTACGTAAGAACTTACCGTAACAGTAGATCTTAGAGAGGAGCTCTTGCAGCAGGCACTGCTTTCCCTCCCTCCTTCCCCCGGTGAGTCTCTGCATTTATTTTTGTTTTGTTTTTACAGCAAGCTTCCGCCCGGTCCGCCTGCTGGTCTTACCAACGGGTCTCTGGCGGGTGAACTGAGGTGGGGCTGGGGACCTCCCCCCCGATATACTATTGGCTGACGTGCGGGTGGAGCTGGTGTCGGGGGCAGTCCCCACTGAAGACTGCTAGCTAGAAGGTTTCTGTGGGGTCTTATTGCCTGGCAGCGTAGTTCTTATGGTAATAGCCTGCCGCAAGAGCCCCTCTTGAAGAGCTACTGTTACAGTAAGTTCTTATGTAACTGTACTTTACTACGTTTTGGGATAAAGAAACCAAAGACTTTTCACAGAATTGGAGCACTTTATGGGGCAACATTTACAGATACATACCGTACCCACTAGATGACTTAAGACTGATTCAATTTAAAATACTGTATAATGCCTATATGACCCCATAAAAACAATTTAGGTTTGGATCATCAGACTCAAATAAATGTGATCTACCAGAACCATCAGTTAGTCACATTCTGTGGTCCTGTCTGAGGGCACAACACGTTTGTAATTTGGTCAAAAATGAGATAGGCAAAAAGTTGTCTTTAAATAATGTTATAAACTTTGAAACATGTGCTTTGGGAGATCTTAAAAGGATCAAAGCTAAGGAAAACAAAGCAACTGTATTAGTAATAGCTATCTCAACAAAACAATTAATAATTAAACATTGGCTGGATAAAGATCAAAGTTTAAAAGAATGGATTGAGAACACTACTTATATTCTACAGATTACCAGACTAATACACTTATTTCATAACAATATTTCTACCTTTAATATCAAATGGAGAAAGATATATAATCTTTTAATCTAATTTACCCTTACCCCTGGCTAGTATTGAAGGATATCAGTTGACTGAATGGAATAAATTACCTAACTTATACAGAAGGGTGTTAAACTATTTTATTTCCTTAACCTTGTAGGCCCAGACAGACGCAACAGTTTTAAAAATTGGGTGTTCATGAGGGATACTTATTGTGGGAGGGGAAGGATGGAGGGGAGGCAGGGGATAATATTGTAGAGAATAGTATAAGTTAAACATCCTTATTGTACCTTCCACTAATTACTTAAGTACTTTCCTTGTTTTGGATATGGTTGTATTTATTTGAAAATTTGGAAAATAAAAGAAAGTTAAACCAAAAAAAGGGAGTCGACCAGAGAAGGGGGAAGGGGGATTTCAGGGGAGGTGTAGAGGACTCCAGTGAAGATGGGTAGAGTGGATGGAAAGGGGAGAGCTTGGAGAGCTCTTAAGAAACTCCTGGTAGGTGGGTATTGACTCCATGAAAATGATGGAGCAGGAGAGTTTCTGGGAGACGTACAGGGCAACACCATCACTCTGTTTGCCATGGTCCTGCCTGAAAAGGTAATAGTCAGGGGGTGCCAAGCTAGACTCAGGTGTCCTAGAGGAGAGCCAAGATTCAGAGATGCAGAGGAGGTCAGGGGAGTGCTGGGAGACCCATATATTGAGAAGGTAAATTTTAAGGAGAAGGCTTCTAGTACTGAGATGGAAGATGCTAAGGCCTTTGGGAGTAGAGAAAGAGTAGGGAACGGGGGGAAAGGGACCAGGGTTAGTTTCAACATTGCCAGATAGGAGGAAGAGGAGGAGCAAGCTTTGTCTGGATTTAGGACATCAAGGCCCATCTGGACCCTTTCTCTCATAAATACTGGCTGCCTCATTTCAGGAATGCCCCTGTCTGCCATCTTGATGCCACTTTCAGGCAAAGGCCCACTGCCTCTACCCTTACAAATACAGAGGTAATTGACAAGGATGACTGCTTTTTTGTTCATTTTTCTCTAGTGCCCTCCCCCTTATAGCCTAACAAAACCTCCTCCCTACCTTTTTTTTTTTTTATATTTGAAGAATTGTTTTCCCCACTTCTGTCTCCCTCCGCCATACGCTGCTCCATGTGTGCCTTTGCTTTCCTGATCATCCTCTTTGCTTCCTTAGTTTTTATTAATGTAGGTACTCTTCCCATTCCTCCTTCCCCTGCTTTTCCTTGTACCTGGTAAAAACCTTTTTCTTAACCCCCACTGCTCTCTGACCCTTTCCGAGAACCATTTTGGTCTCTTTTACCGTTTTCGTTTTGTAACAGTTCTTGTGCATAACTTTGTTCCCTTGAGAATGGTTCCCATGAGTGCCCCTCATCTTTCCTCTACACCTCCAATGCTTTCCACCCTTGTCAGTTTGTCTCGGACCAGCTCCCTCATCTGGTTGAAGTCTGCTCTTCTAAATCTAGGACTTCAGTTTATGATAAGGTCATTCTGGTCCTGAGAGGCTGCCCGAACAAAATGGAGTTATGGTCATTGGACCCCAGTTGTTTCCCTACCCTCCTCACTCCACCCACCATCTCCAAGTTGGTGAGCACCAAATCCAGAATGGCCTCCTGTCTAGTTAGATTGAAATAAATTACATTTTTCATACGTAAAAAAGATAGTGCTTGTCTTTTTAGCTCACAATATTTGACCTGTTCATGCATGTCCTCAATAGATTTCTATTAGGACTGGGCCAGATTTGGGATCCTCACGGTCAAAGGTCAGCACCATCTTTATTTTATGTGAAAGAAAGATACTTTAATAATGTATTAGACATACTGTAGAACCAGAAAAACAGAGGGATTTATGAGGTGGCAGCAATATAAGTAACCAGATTGACCTTGGCACATGGCAGGCCAAGGATTGCATGAACGACTACCATCTTGCCCTCCAGAGATGGTTACCTTCAGGACAGAGGGAAGTCACATTAATGAAGCAGTGTGAGGAAGCTTAGATAGTACCTGTCTTGGTGGTAGAGGGCCATGGTTCAAGTCCCAGTGCCAACAGTTAGATTGGAGTTTGTTATTGATAATGTAGAGGTTACTTGTCAAATGCATGCTATTACTCTTTAGGTCAGCGGCCTCCCCACACCCAAGCAAGAGAGCATGATTTTAATTTCCTTTGCACTGCTGAGTCCACACACTCCACTGGGGCCCCTGTCAGCACTGACAAGTCCCTGTTCAAACAACATGAAGTCTTGCTGTATTCTGACATTATGCAGTTAACCCCAGCACTTGAACTGCTCCGGAGAGGAAAGAGTTAACTCTATGCCAGAGCATAGAACGTTGAGCTCGAGCTCGGTTCAAACCTCTCTCTGCTGCACTTTGAAGTGTAACTGTCAGATTCTTTACTCTGCCTAACTGAACAGTCACTCCGGAGATTTCTCGTTCACTCACGATTCGGTCCAGTCTAAAAACGTCAGTTTTGCTGATACTTTTCTTTGTTTTTTGGTTCAGATCCCTGTCTGTGGTACAAGAAGTGCATAGGTAGTGGACTTGCTTAGAAAACACTTTATGGAAATTGTAAAATAGCTTTTCAGCCGGTTCGGCTGAACCGGTTCCTGTATTAGTGTGTGCATTTGTCTTTTTCTTTCAGGATTTAGTATGAGGTACTGGTCCTTATCGGTTTTAAAAAAACATGTCTCATCATTTTTTTCAAATACCCGTAACACGGTTAGAAACCGATAAGGGGGTCTTCCCTGGCTGTTGCCACAAAAAGGGTAAGTGTTAGCATGGCTTCTTCTGAGAAACTCGAGAAATTACTAGGCCCACTGGGTTTCAACACTGCAGTGAGTGTGGGGAGGCCTTTGCTAAGGCCGATCCCCACACCACCTGTGTTTACTGTCTGAGTTTTAACCACCTGGAGTCAGACTGCCAAATTTGTAACAATTTCCCTAAAGCCACCCTGGATAAAAGATTGGGCAGGCTTAGGGAGCAGGAGGCCGAGAAGTCCGCTGACCCGGATGGCCGGCCCGGTTTGGTTTCGACCGAACCTGAGGGAGTGCCTACTGACCTGGGCGATACTCCCTCGGGCAAACGGAGAGGCGATCCTGAGGGGTCGGTTCCGGTGAAAAGAAAAGATGAATCATCCGATTTGGATCCAGAACCGCATCATCCAATTGCCGAAGAGATTGCTTGGGCGATTAGCATAGTTGAATCGCTCCATCTGGTTCCGACTGATCTGGTGCCTTTGGGCAGGCATTCGGTTTGGTCAGTTCCTCCGGTTCAGGATTATTCCCCTGAAGATTTTTACGAACCAGATTTGGAGGGGGATGATGATTATGATGATGGTGTGGAAGGTCTGGATGAGCTCAAAGAACCAGACATCTCCCCCAGACAGGCCTTCTGGTGTTTCCCCTCCTAGGCTTTCTGAGTCCCCTTCCCACTTTGTTTTACAGAAAAGTGGCAGAAACCCTCCAGCTCCCTTTGGAAGAAGTTGTCAAGCAAGAGGAGACTGACTATGTGGAGATGATGGACATCCCAGAGTTCAAGAGGTTGTCTGTTCCCCTTCACAAATCCTTTGGGAAACAGACACTTAAGTTGCTTTAAACTCCAAATTCTTTACCTCCCGGGGACAGAAGGATGGACAAGAGGTACATGTTGTCAGGCTCAGGTACGGAGTACTTGTACCAGCAATGCAGCCATGTTGGGGCTGTGCAGGCTGCAGCCTGTGATAAGGCTAACATACCCTTGGCTTCACATCCACCAGATAAAGACTCCAGGAAGCTGGATGCCATGGCAAAGAAACAATACATGGCATCTTCTCTGGGACTCAGGCAGGCTAATTAAATGGCCTACACAGCCAGGTAGCAGAAATCCAGATGGGACACTGTACTGGAACTGGCTAAACAGGTCTCCCCCAGCTGGCCAAGGAGCTGGAGGAGGTGGCTGCTGATGGAACTGAGGCATCAAAAATCTAGCTTCACGCTGCTGTGGACTCCAGTGATGTGTCATCAAGAGTCATGGCTACGTCTGTGGCTCTTCAGAGACTAGCTTGGCTCAGATGTACTAGCCTATCACAGGATACCCAGGCTAAGCCTATGGATTTCCCTGTTGTCAATAATTCTCTGTTTGGGGAGCAGACAGAGAATTATATGAAAAAGATGGATGAGTACAGGACCACCTATAGGAGTGCACAGGCCAAGTAAAGGCAGGCAACTCCTCAGAGGCAGCAAGCTAGGGGCAGGGGCAGGCCTTTGCACAGGCCTTTCTACCAGACACAGGCCTCCTTTCCTTTTTCCCAGAGTGGGTTCTTCAGAGGGAGAGGCAGAAGGGGGATGAGCAGGGCTGCATCCTCCTCTCAGCCTAAGGCTCCTGCCAAGCAGATACCCTGATGTGTCATCCCGGGTCGACTCCCCAATCACTGTAGGAGGCAGGCTGGCTTACTACTCCCAGGACTGGAAGTCTGTTATCTCAGACAAGTGGTTCCTAGAGGTAGTAAGCCAGGGACTGGCCCTCAGTTTCAAAAAATTCCAAAGCTGAGGGTCAGGTCTTTACCACCTGCAAACATCTCTGAAACCATTGCCCTAGAGGCAGTGGTTTCATCTCTGCTGGCTCTCAGAGCCATAGAGAAAGTTCCTACTACTAACAGGGGCAAAGGTCTGTATTCTAGGTACTTCCTTACCTCCAAAAAAAACAGGGGAGTGGCGGCCCATCCTAGACTTAAGATACCTAAACAAGTGTCTACTAAAGCCAAAGTTCAAAATGGTGACTCTGGGAATAATTCTTCCCTCTCTAAGGCCAGGGGATTGACTAGCCTCCCTGGACCTAAAGGATGCCTACTTTCACATTCCCATCAGGTGCTCCCACAGAAAGTACCTCAGATTCGAACTGCCTTCAGGCCATTACCAGTTCAGAGCAATGCCCTTCGGTTTAACATCAGCTCCAAGGGTATTTACAAAATGCCTAGCAGTAGTAGTGGCCTTTTTAAGGAGAAAATAACATCTCCGTATTTCCAAACCTGGATGACTGGCTCATAGTGGGTCAGTCTCCAGACCAAGTCAAGTCAGATTTACAAGTGACCCAGCAAGTTCTCACTTCTTTAGGATTCCTCCTCAGTCCTCCCAAGTCAGTTCTTGAGCCAGTAGAACTCTTCACCTTCATAGGGGTAGAATTGGATACTGTCAAAGCAAGAGCATTTCTCCCCTTGGCAAGGGTAAGGGCCATTATAGAGCTGGCCTCCTCTTTCCACCTGCTGGTGTCTCGACCAGCAAGGCATTTTCTTCAGCTTCTGGGCCACATGGCAGCCTCCACTGCAGTGGTCCAAGGGGCCAGATTTCAGATGAGGGACATCCAATTTCATTTGAGAGCTTTTTGGTCTCAGAAGAAAGATCTTCTAACCAGGCTTATTCCAGTGACTCAGACCCTGATCCAGGCTCTCCAATGGTGACAAGATCAGGACAGCCTCAGGCAAGGAGTCCCATTCATCACTCAATCTCACTCTGTGGTTCTTACCACGGTTGCATCTCTCCTGGGGTGGGGAGCTCACTTGGGAGCTCTCACAACTCAGGGAGTGTGGTCCACTTAGGAGTCTCTTCTCCACATCAGTCTTCTGGACCTCAGGGCAGTGTACCTGGCCCGCAAGCCTTCTCGGAATCAGTACAGAACAAGGTGATTCAGGTCAGGACAGACAACACCACCACCATGTAGTACATCAACAAGCAGGGAGGCACTCGGTCTATGGCCTTGTGCACAGAAGCCATGAAATTATGGTCTCTGGCTTATTCTCTACAGACCTCTCTGGTAGCAGTCCACCTTTCAGGGAAGGACAATATGCTAGCAGATGCATTGAGCAGGATTTCATAGGGACATCACAAATGGTCCCTGGATCCCCTAGTGTTAAAAGTGATATTTTCAAGGTGGGGCACTCCAGAGATAGATCTCTTTTCAGCCCCAGACAATCACCAACTTCCTCTCTTCTGTTGCAGACCCCCATTCTTGGGTTCAGTCCCCCTGGATGCTCTGATTCTGGATTGGGAAGGGAAATTTCTGTATGCCTTCCCTCCTTTTCCTCTCCCGTTCAAGGTCCTGGTCAAGATATGGTCACAATCTTGCAAAGTGATCCTGATTGCTCCAAATTGGGTCAGGCAGCTTTGGTATCCCCTGATGCTGTCCCTAGCAATCCATCTTCCCCTGTCTCTTCCCAGGAATCACAGCCTGTTAACCTGCTCCCAGGGGAGGATTTGGTATCCCAATCTTCGGTCTGTCAATCTCAAGGCATGGCTCTTGAGTTGTTAGAGTGTGCAAGTTTGCATCTGTCTCAAGGGGTTCTGGACATTCTCAAAGCTTCTTGAAAACCTGCCACCAGAAAAACTTACAACTCCAAATGGAAACGATTCAGCATTTGGTGTTCCAAGAAACATATCTCCAGATACTGCTGATTTGTCTACAGTCCTGGACTACACGGTTCATCTTAATGGCCTAGGCCTCAGACCACCTACCCTCAAAGTACACTTGTCAGCTGTGTCTGCTTTCCTGTTAGTGGGAAAGCCCTCCTCACTGGCATCTCATCCTGTTTTCTGTGAATTTTTCAAGGGATTGCTTCCTACTAATCCCCCCTTTAGGGATCCTACTCCTGCTTGGGACCTTAATGTTTGCATTGCTCAACTTATACAACCCCCGTTTAAGCCTTTGTTTTCAGCAGAGCTTAAGTACTTGAATTGGAAAACTGTGTTTTTGGTAGCTATTACCTCTGCCAGATGTATCAGTGAATTGCAAGCTCTGTCAGTGGAGCCTGTTGTTATCTCATTCCATAGAGATAAGGTAGTCCTCAGAACCAACGGGAGGTTTTTACCCAAAGTGGTTTCAAATTTTCATCTGAACCAATCCCATGTCTCTTCCTGTGTTCTTCACTGATCATTCTTCTTCAGGGGAGAGAGAAGATTACACAGTTTGGATGTTAAAAGGGCTCTTAGCTGCTACATGGAGCATACTAAGGCACTCAGGTTTGACTCCCTCCAGTTGTTCCTCACTTATGAGGAAGTGGGAGAGGGCAAACCTGCTACTAAGCGAACTATTGCCAGGTGGATTGTCTCTTGTATACAGTTCTGCTATGAAAAGCTAGGCAAAATACCCCCCCTCAGGACTGAGGGCGCATTCAACTAGAGGTACAGCTGCTTCTCTGGCTGCTGCCAGAGATATACCCCTGTTAGAGGTATGCAAAGCAGCCAACTGGAAAACAGTCCATACATTCACCAAGCACTGCTCTCTGGATATCCAGGCTAGGAGTGATGCTCAGTTTGGTACAGCAGTACTGCAGAGCCTATTTCCAAAATATGTTCGATTCCCTCCTCCATGGAGGTACTGCTCGGTAGTCTGCATAATGTCAGAATACAGCAAGACTTCATGTTGTTTAAAGAAAAAAATACTCACCTTAGTAACTGTATTTCTTCCAATGGAGTCTTGCTGTATTCTGACCTCCCTTCCTGCCTTCCCTCTCAGAACCTGTTTTTTGGGAAGTGGGACGGTAGGCGCAGTGTTGCATCTCAGGGGTGTACTTTGCACTCCCCCTTTTTAATCAGGGGGAGTGGGTTATGGTTATTATTTGATAATTGTTTTGTTCACTACCTGGTTTTTGTTTTGGGTTTCTTGACTTGAGTCTTTTGGGGATCCAAAATATTTGGTTGCCTTTTGGCTAGTAAAAATTTTTACAATTTCCACTTAGTGGGGGTAGTTAGTTAGTATTAGATCGTAAGAATCTGACTGTTACACTTCAAAGTGCAGCAGACAGAGGTTTGAACCGAGCTCGAGCTTAACGTTCTATGCTCTGGCGTAGAGTTAACTCTTTCCTCTCCGGACCAGTTCAAGTGCTGGGGGTAAGTAACTGCATAATGTCAGAATACAGCAAGACTCCATTAGAAGAAACACAATTACTAAGGTGAGTAATTTTTTCTTATTGCTCATTGGTGTCACAATGAATGTAGTCCAAGGAACTACATGGAATATTGCTGGGTGAGGGCTTTGGGGGAGAATCTGGTATAAACAAAATAAACGAGATATGCTGCAGAATGTCTCAAAATAAATGATTTGTTTTTAATGTGAGGTTTTGACCTCTATAGGTTAGACCCTAAAACTAAAAATTATTTTGAGGCAGCGTATGATATGTAAGCAATAAGACACGACAGGGTGTGTGTTGAACAGATATTACTGCATGCCCAGGGCGTACTATGGCACGAGGCCCTGCCAAGTGCCTTCAGCCCCTGGAAGTGAGGTGATATCTGTTCAACACACATACCCTGGAGTGTTTTATTGCGCTTATAAAATGGTTCTTTTTTTTTTTTTTAATATTTGTCACCTTAAAAAATATTACTGAACTGAAAAAAAACTGAAAATATGTGTGTTAATTTGAGATAAAATACTCCTTCCCCTTACTAGGTGATGACATCATTATCTTCTGACACATTAACATTTGTACTGTTGTTGCCCCCCCCCAAACCCCACATCCTGATTGAGAGAACAAGTGTGGTTAGGATAGGAAGTAACAGGTTCTCCACGACAGGTTGTGCCACTTTCGCAATTAAAAAAAAATAAAGAAAAAAAAAAAGAATAAGGGAAGCAGATTTGTTTTTGTTGTTTTAGTTAAATGTACTGGGACGGAAGCGCAGTTTACTATAAGATGGCACCCCGTTCTAGTGTATTTCCAGTTTTGTGCGGCAGCAAGCTTCAGTCTCGCCGAACTAGAAGAATGCTTCATGCAGGATAAAACGCTGGCACGCTGCTGCTCTCCGATTTTGACTTCTAGCGGAGACAAGGTTTGGAATGGGATTGTCAGCATGACGTTCACTCCCTCGCTTACCAAGACTAAAAACAATGGCGGCCTTTAAAAAAATTAACCTTCCACTGACACCTTTTAACATTCCATTTGGGTGCATTGATTTATTTGCCTGCTCTTTGTTTTCCCTATGTGTAATACCTATTTGACACTTCCTTTCTGGCCAATCAGGATGCTTCTTTTTACATGCCCATTTTATAAATGTCATTAATACAGTGACACTGCCTAGCTAGAAAAGTAAGGTATTCTGGAATATTAAAGCATGCTGTGTAATTCTAGAAGGAGCTGACGCAGCTCAAGTGAAAATATCAATTGTTGAGTAAGCTTGAGGGAGAATTAGTGATTTATTTCCACTCCAGCTCTGTACGTCATGAAAAGAAACATTTATTGTATAATTTCTATTCACGTAGCCATTCTATGCATATAATTACTGGTGACCTCCTTATCAAACGGTTTACGGTATCTTTCAAACGCCGTAATAACTTGAAAGCCGGTTATTATGGCATTTCTCAAAACTTTCAGTACCAGTTTCCTCCAGCGTCTAGCATTTGTAGCGTGCCACCTTATTGGCCCTTAGTCTGTGTATGGGCGGGCCAAACACATTTAGAAACATAGCGACCACAATTTTTTCCTTACCGAGGACCAACGCTGCTCTGTCGAAGTAGTCGTTTGACTCACATTCTTCTTAAATTTAAATATTTTTTTTTTTTTTACTATCTGGTTGATCCTGCCTTTTACAGTGGTAAAATCTATCTGGTTGATCCTACCGTTGTTGTGCTTCGGTCGGGGCTTCGCTTCGACCCAGCACGACATTCAGTCTGACTGACTACAGTGTTCTGCCTGGTAAACAGTAGCATTTTTTAAAAGGAAAAAAGACAAAAGAAAGAAGAAATGTTCTTACTGGGCAGTGAGAGAGAGAGAGTGTGTGTGTGTGTGTGTGAACAGCTGTAACTGATGTTGCCATTCACTCCCTGCACCAGTAATTATAAAAAATAAAGGACAGGCAAGTGTTTGATTAAGGATTTTTTTACACACCCTTGGTGTGTGATGACCTCATAAACCTCTTGAGCTTCATGGGTCATCACACACCTTGAGTGTGTAAAAAAAAAAAAAAAAAATTCCATAACACACACTTGCGTATCCATTATTCTCTGCATACACCATTTGAGGTATGACTAACAGGGCTAAATAAAAAAGTTTATTCTGCCCTGTTATTTTTTTTTAACTTCCTTTTCATTGCTGGACAGTGGTGCTGAGGGTTGAGGCACTGGACGCCATACCTCGCGCTACACTGGTGACCTGGGTTTGGGTGCAGACTTTGGTCGTCGGGGGTTGGCCAGGGGGAGGAGGATTGAATGTCCCCAGGACTGCTCTCCTCCTCTGGGGAGGGACTCCCACGATGGTGCTGGCTTCTGCCAGTGGCTTGGGGGTAGCACAACTCACAGCGCATTAGTAAGGTCGGCGCGGTCAGACATCCAATGCGCGGGAGCACATGCCACAGTGTCCTTGGCGTCACTGCATGTCCGTGCTGTGGGGGAAAACTCAGGGGGGTAAAATGCCCTAATCCTCCAGCACTTGTGAAGGGCTGTCTGCGGTGCTGCACCACACGCTCCTAGGTGCTCCCTTTGTCCTGACCCCTTGGTCTTCCATGCTGTGGGGGGCGCAAAGTGGCCTAAGAAAGGGTGACTGAAGAGGTTGGAGCTCGGGCACCGTGCCCAGTGCAGGGGCCGACGAGTAAGCCTGAATAGGGGAACCATTGGGAACACCCCTACTGAGGCGGTAAGGCAATACAAATAAACTAAAAAACAAACAAACTTCCTTTTCATTGCATTTTAGTAAAGTATTACAATATAGTACCATGCAGAAGTGAAATGCTACACAGTACATTACTCAGGTTGACAAGTCATAACAAAGGATCACTAAAGCACCCCTCTTACTGTGTTACAACACGGGAGACACAAAAACATGTATGTCTTGTTTGTAATTCTCCAGGAAACCTGTGGCTGCACATGGCAGGGGTCACACAGTGGTCCACAAAGTTTAGAAAATAAAAGTTATCAGCCATCGTATTGGCTTGGTGTCCATAAAGTCCAAAAGTGTCCACAGAATGAATGTAGGAAAGCATTTAGAAGTGTTATATAGTAACATAGAATCTGATGGCAGATAAGGACCACTTGGACCACCCAGTCTGCCCATTTTTTTCACAGAAAAGGACCTCTTAGCTCACCTAGTCTGCCCGAAAGTCCCTACCTACTGTGCTACTGTAGACCCTATTTGATGTCCAGCCTTACCCCCCCCAGCCCTGTTATTTAGATCCCCCTGTGTCTGTCCCATGCATGTTTGAAACCTGCTACCGTTCTGGTACCCACCACCTCTGCTGGGAGGCTGTTCCCGGTGTCCACCACCCTTTCAGTGAAGAAATATTTCCTCACATCCCCTCTAAGTCTCCTTCCTTCCAGCTTCATGTCATGCTCCTTGTCCTTGACCATCTCTTTCTGTGCAATACGCCACTCTCCTGTACCTTATTGATATTCTTGAGGTACTTCAGTGTTTCTATCATGTCTCCCCTTTCTCTCCCTTCCTCCAGTGAGCACATATTTAATTCCCCGAGTCTTTCCTCGTAGGGCTTCTGGTGCAGGCCATGCACCATTTCTGTTGTCCTTCTCTGTACCGCATCCATTTGCTCTATGTCCTTCCTGAGATGGGGCCTCCAGAACTGGACACAGTACTCGAGTTGTGGCCTCACCACTGATCTGTATAGGGGTAACACTGCCTCCATTTTTCTGCTGGTGATATCCTTCCCTATGCACCCCAGCATTCTACTAGTCTTTCCTACTGCCTTATCAGTCACACTGCTTTACTACATTTAGGTCATCAAGTATGCGGACCCCCCAGATCCATTTCCTGTTTTGTTGTTGTTGTCAACATCCCCTCCCCAAAATGATATGTTGCCCTTGGGTTTTTCTGCCCCATGTGTATAATTTTATATTTTTTGGCGTTGAAGCCTAGATGCCAAACCCTTGACCAGTCTTCCATTTTTGTAGATTTTCTCTCCCGGTGTGTCCACTCTGCTGCAGATTTTTATGTAATTCGAGAACAGGTATAGCTTTCCTTCTAGCCCCTCTGTGATGTCGCTAATAAAGACATTGAAGAGTACCAATCCCAGTATTGACCCCTGTGGCACCCAGCTGGTTACCTTACTTTCCTCTGTGTAAACTCCATTTTACCATCATCCTCTGAGTTCTGTTACTTAGCCAACTTTGTACTCATTTTACTGTCTTTGGACCCACTTTCATGTTGCCTAGCTTGCTTACCAGTCTTCTGTGTGTAACAGTGTCGAAGGCCTTACTGAAATCCAGGTAGGCCACATCCACTGCTACTCTCTGATCCACCTCCCTGGTAATCCAGTCAAAAACCTCTGTCAGGTTTGTGGGGCAGGATCTATGCCTTGTGAACCCATGCTGCCTTGGATCTTGCAATCCACTGGTGTTAAGGTATTCCCCAATCCTCTCTTTAAGTAGAGTTTCTATAACCTTGCCCACCACTGAAGTCAGGATTACAGGTCAGTAGTTTCCTGCCTCCTCCTTTTATGTAGTGGGACCACATCCGCCCTCCTCCAGTCCCCTGGAACTTCCCCCGTATCTAATAACAGATTGAGTGGGGCCATCAGAGGCACACACAGTTACTCCTTTAGTTCTTTCAGTATCTTAGGATGAACCCTGTCTGGCCTTATAGCCTTGTCTAGTTTTAGTTTTGCTAGTTTCCTTAGGACTTCCCCCTCCGTAAAAGGGCTAGTGTCCACCTCCCTTCCTTTAATGCCATTCTCCACTATCTGTGGCCTGTCACCTACCCCTTCCTTTATGAATACTAAACAAAAGTACTTATTCAGTATGTCAGCTTTCTTTTGGTCCTCTTCCACACTCCCCCCCCCCTCCCTTTTTAGTCTTACTATCCCTGCTTTGCTTTTCTTCTTTTTGCTTATGTACCTGAAGGATGTTTTATCCCCCCTTTTTGCTGATTTGGCAGTGTTTTCCTCCATTTGTGCTTTAGCTCTCCTAACCGCCTTCCCTGCCTTCCTTTGTTTCTCCTGATAACTCTGGCCATCCCCTTCCTTCTATGTCGTCTTGTACCTTTTGAATGTCTACTTCTTTTCCTTTACCTTCTCTGCTACTTCCTTGGAGAACCATAGTGCTCTCTCTCTTCTCTTGCTGTCAGTAACGTGCACAGAGGTTTGTTGCCTTCTCAGTGGCCTGCTTTATTCTTGTCCACTTTCCCTCTACCCCACCCTTATTCCCTATTTCTACTAGGGCTTCCCTGAGGCACGCTCCCATTTTCTTGAAATTGGCCCTCCTAAAGTCCAGGACCCTCATTTTAGTGTGGCTCGGTTCTGGCCCTGTCATTATGCTGAACCACACTGTACGATGATCACTGGTCCCCAGGTGGCTTCCCACTGTGACGTCAGCGACACTGTTCCTGTTTAACAGTACTAGGTCCAGTAATACCCCCTCACGAATGGATGCTTTAACTAGTTGCCTGAGGAATGCCCCCTGCAGGGAGTTGAGGATTTCCCTACAAAATGATGCTGCAGCAGGTAGGCTCCAATCCACATCCCCTCCTGCACCTTAATTACCCCCATTAGATATTTATAGGTCTTAATCATAATCCTTCCCTCCCCCTTCTCTTCCAGAATGTACATATTGAGGTCCTTCAGTCTCTCCTCGTAGGGTTTCTGATACAGACCCTGCACCATTTTAGTTGCCCTCTTCTGGACAGCCTCCACTCTGTGTAGGTCAGGATGTGAGTAGTGGAGGGGGGCAAGGTCAGTAGCTCAAGCTCTGGACCCTGCAATACGAGCAGACTAAATAGACCAAATAGCCTTCTTCTGCTGGCTTCTTTGTATGTTCATGTAAGCAATAAGACACGAGGGTGTGTGCATTATACATTTCTAATGCACGGTCAGGGGCGTTGTGAGGCACGAGGCCGGAGGCCGAGTGCCTTCAGCCCCTGACCGTGCATTAGAAATGTCTAATGCACACCCCCGGAGTGTCTTATTGCACTTATAAAATGGGTAACTGCACTTACATGTTTATAAAAAAATAGTCTGATACATTTTTTTTTTACATTTGAATAGCTTTATTTAATAAATATCCTTCCACTGCATAAAGTAGTTCATAGATCTGCATGTGAGAGAGGAAAAAATAAATAATTATAAGATATTTAAGTAGGTAACAGTTATCTAGTTTTAACAGTCTTTTGCAGATGGATGCCTGGAAATGTCATCAGGGTTCATTATGATGAGCTGCTTGGAGAGTTCTCAGTGGGCTGAATAGGTGCTGGAGGACTGGGATGGATAGCTACAGTAAGAGAGAGAGAAATGCACCACTTAGAAATCATTTAAATACATAGAAAACAGCACAGCAGTAATGTGCTAGCAATTACTTACTTGCTTCATGGTTTATGAAGTTTATTGTATCATTGAATGTGCAGTTCATCAGGTTGAAAGCACCCTGTGTATTCCCAGAAGCTTGGATGGCAGGTGGCACTGTGAATGTAGGCTGCATTGTGATGTCTGCATTTCTGGCAACAGGAGTGGGAATTTCTTTCGGTTGCTCGCTTCTTGGTGCAAGTATCCTGCTCCAGCGTTTTCGGTCGTCCGTTGATGGGGCCCAGTAGGATCGGAGACTAGCCTCGCTTCCATGTCTGGTAACGGACATAATTTCCCTGTTTTCGAGCCCCGTATCGGACATTAACTGAATGGCCGTAGCTCGTACACTATGGTTGGTGTAGCGGTTCAGCAGTGCGGCTTCTCTACAAATTCGTGCCATCATAGTGGATAAGAAATTAACGCCCATCGGCTCTTTTGTATACCAGGTGGTTGTTGTATTCAGGAAATGTTGGGGCAAATGTTTTGGGTGGCAATACAAAGAAGGAGCATCAGGAGGCAGTTTTTGTATATATTTTCGGAGGCTGGAGACAGAGCACAGAGGAGATCCAGGAATTTCGTACATACAGCCACAGTATGTTTCTTTGTTAATTTCATTGGGGTTGCAGTGGTTTTGTTGTATGCTCGTTGTATGACAACGTTGCGTACTCTAGTCCGGACTCATCTTTTTTAATTACTATGCTGTCCACCTTCATTTGCCGCAGTCCCTCCCTACCGCGCCTGGCCATATAGAGCTGGATGTCCAGTCAGACTTTGCAGACCAGGCCAGGCGTGGTGTTCGGCGACAGGACTGAGGAATGTCTTATAAAGTCAAGGTCTATTTTAGTGATGGCACATGATGTTTGGATGTGTCTTTTCGATTTTTACGGTAACGCTTCATTATTGCCACAAATACAGTGTTACTTGACTTAAACTGAGGGTCGCTGATAATATTGATATTTCGACCAACTGCCAATGAGTTTAGGTGCCTGTTTAAAGCCGCGTGGATCCCTGAGAAACTACTGAGGGCATATTCTGAACCCGTGAAAGTGCGTACCTCAGCATAAAAATGTCTAAAAATATTATTTAATTCTTCTACAGGGGTTGCCTTCCAATCTAGAGTTATGTTTCTGGCAGATATCCAGTCATTTAACACTTTGAGAGCCCAGGCTGTAGTTTTTACAGTGTTAGTCTCATTTATGCCCTCTTGTATGCTGTCTATTTCTGTGGCTGACAGGTTGGCATATCTTTTACGCACTGTGTTTGTAAGTTCAGTCAGTTCTGCTATTGGTGGCTGGTTTTCAGAGTCTTGTTCTGCTGAGAAGCTGTTTTCCATTTGTTTGGTTAAGTTTACATCAAAGTTGACTGCAAGATTGGTGTTCATGGCTATTGAGATGACAGAAGTCAGCTGAGGTAAAAAAATGGCTGCTATTTGAAATGTCAACATTCCAAATGAGCATTTATATCAACAGGGACTTATTGCCTAGTACTGCCCTGTACTTGTTTTTACCTGTGCATTAGATGGATCTAATGCACAGGTAACGACCAATCAAATGTGCCCATTTTTTCTCCCATTTTATAAATGTATTTATGTCCTTCCTGAGATGTGGCCTTCTGAAATGGACACAGTACTAAGGTGGGGTCTCACCATTGAGCTATACAGTAGCACCACCACCTTTCTCCTTCTGCTGGAGATACCCCTTCCTATGTACCCTAACATCCCATTGGCTCCACCAACTTCTTTGTTCGCACTGCTGCACCACGTAGAGTTCATCAGACATGAGTACTCCCAGGTCCCTTTCCTATTTGGTGACCGCCAGTATCTCCTCCCATTCTGAACACCATCCCTGGGTTTCTGTGCCCTAGGTGCAGGATTTTGCACTTTTTTACATTGAAACCCAGCTGCCTTGCCCTTGACCACTCCTTGCGTGTTCTCAGGTCTCTGAATGTTCTTTCTATCCCCTTTGAGAGTGTTCAGCCTATTGAAGATTTTGGTGTCATCCACAAAGAGACAGACCTACCCTTCCAACTCATCTGCAGTGTTACTTTTAAAGGTATTAAGGAGGACTGGTCTGAGTACTGAGCCCTGAGACACCCCCCCTTCTGGTCACCATCCCTTCCCTGGAGTGAGCTCCATTTACCACCACCCTCTGTCGCCTATCCCTTAACCCACTTTTTACCCAGTTTATCACTTTAGGACCCACCCCTAAGGTGCTTAGTTTCCTTATGAGTCTCCTATGTGGAAAAGTGTAGAAAGATTTAATAAAATCTAAGTAGGCCACGTCCACTGCCCCAACCGTGATCTATTTCGCTGGTCACCCAGTCAAAGAAATCTATTGATGTCCAGCCCACAGCACAGTGGTAGCACTGCCACTTGTGATGCAGATGACCTGGGTTCAGAAATAAGCCCAAGTTATCGGAGGACCAGCTGGAGGAGGTGAGATAAGCATCCACTGGACACTCTCACCTCGGGGGGGGGGAGTGCCCAGTCCCCGATGCTCTACCACCACGTGGGTGACCACAGGGGGTGGTACATTGGAGCCAATGAGCTGGGAGGGGAAACACTGCCACACTGTGATGTGAGTGTATGCAGAGCATGCGCATGCATCGGGAAGGTTTCCTTGGCATCACAAGGGAGGAGAGAAAAAGGGAAAATCACCGGCTGCTGCAGGAGGACGTCCGCCCCTCAACACAAGCCTCACACTGCCAGCTGTTGTGCTGTCTCTCTTGGATCACTGATCGAGAGTCTCTCACTGGGGGTAGTCACCCTCCCTGACTGCCCCATCCCCGGGGGGGTGGGGAGAGCTGAGGTGCACTCAGTGTCACAAGCCCACTTCCTTGGGGCAGGATTCCTTAGGCTACAGTGAATCCCATTGTGATCTGGGTGAGGAATACTCCCTCTTATGTCCTTTTAGAATGCTCACTGTTTCACAACTGAACATCTGCCAAGGAGGTCCTGGGGCATCTTCTCTCTGTGTGAGGGGTGCAAATACAGTCTTGAGTCTGTGTTCCTGGGAGAGAACCCCTATTGGCTACTGCACAGTGAACCAGAACAGCCACAGGCATGTGTAGGCTTTTGGAGATGCCCTATACACCCTATATGTGTATTTTCCCAGAAAAAATGCAGAGACTGGTTCAACCCCACAGACCCATTTTGAGAAACCTTTTGTATTCTCCCCTCCTTTCATTCACAGAGTCCCTTATTGGATTTTATCTTGATAGCGTCTGGCCCTTAAGCGTTAGACAGGCGTAGATTAGTTTGAACAAACTGTCGCGTAACCAACACACGCTAGACGCTGGCAGAATTAAAGTAAGCCAAAAGCTTTGCTAATTGGTAAATAAGTACTGTAAAGAACATACAAGAAAAATTATATGCTTTTCTTTATATTGGTTACAGGATATGAAAAAAAGTTGGAAATATACAAAAAAAAAAAAGATATGCTGTTCAAACTCTAGTGAATATTGTTCTGCCTTGAAAAGTCCTTAGTGCTGGAAATGAAGAGTTCTTAGTAGACTGCTGATTCTCCCATCTGTTTGGCAGTTTAGATAGGGGTCCAAAGTCTTGTTTTGTTGCTTCCAGGAGAGTCTTTGAAAGAGAGGTTATGTCTGTCTCTCTGGCAAGTTCTGCAGGCTCTTCTAAGTAAAATCAAAATCCTGCCTCTGGTGTTCCTTGTTATAGACTGGCCTCATCACATGCTGAGAAAGGACCAACCAGCACCCATGTTAAAAGTTTAAAAGTCTAACTGAATGTATGTATGACTGTAACCCCCCTGCAAATGGGGGTTCCCAAAAGACTTCCAGGAGCTTGCTTGAATGCTCCAAGCCTGAATGGTGTTTGGCATTTAAGCCATTTATCAGTGAGTGTTTTTAGAACCTCTGGTACTGTCTCTTTAAGAGCTGTCTGCTTGCAGACATAATTAGTTTGTATGGGGGACTGTGTGTTTCTTTGATTGAGTACCACTCAAGCTGCTGCCAATTCACTTCATTTTGCAGTCACTAGGAGTGCAAAGGGAACCTATCTGAAAGATGTAACTGTTTGCCAGAAATTATTTAGAGTAATAATGAAATTACAGTTTGTCTAACCTGCTTTCTTTGCAGTCAGAACTGTGTCTGCTAGTTCCCATTCTAGTTTTGAACTGCTGAACTGGACCAATCAGTGTGGGGTAAGCTAGCTCTAAAATGGTGCCTTGGACGAATCAGAACTTGGACTCATAATCTGAGCCAGCCACAAGAGGATTGTATGGGCAGTGACTCTGGGAGATGTAGTTTAGACTTCAGTGCCTTTTTGGACCAACAGCAGCAGTCTATTGTGAGTGACAGCCAATCCAGTCAAGAACTGGGAGGAACTCAAAGGAAGTGCCCGGTTTTGTCGGTTGGAGTTTCAGTTGAGCTTTGGCAGTGAAGAAGGAAGGAGCCCTGTGCTTTTTCAGTGTGCAGTTTTAGTCAAAAACGTGTGTAGGCCCAGAGTTCCGGTCTGCAGCTTGTGTAACAGCTTGTTAGGACTGAATCCGTCCTGTGAAAAGAATCAAAGGATCTCTGAAGTAGAAACCAGGCTCACCCTGTAGAAGACTGGAGGAATTGCTGAAAATTGCACTCGGTCTGTCAGGAACTGAATCTGCTGTGTGTTCTCCGGGTATTGTGCAGTAATTGCATCGGGATACAGATGCAGCCTGCCTGGTATAGTGCTTTCTTTATATGGATGTGTGAAGAGGTTTGTGTACCTCAAGTGAGCCCTGCTGACATTGAAGGACCCTATCTTATTTGGAGGTCATGAGTACTAATTCAGGGTCGCTCCCTGTTGAATTGCCACATTAAATCCAAATGGAATTACTGTACTGCTGACTGTTTAATTCTCCTTTTCTCTGTGTGAAAGGGCCCCTACCAGCTGCCACGGTTTGGACTAGCCACTAGGGCTTGGGTACCCAGGGACAGTAACTGATAGGGATAGGCCTGTGCACAGAGCCATAGGTAGATTATTAGAGTGATAAGCTAATTAACCTGATTTCCCCCTGTCCTTGTTATATCCCCCTAAATAAATCAGAGCTGCTTGTTTCAGCAAAGTTATACTGCCTGAGGTATTTGTCTATGTTAAAGTACTGTACTGTGATTGTTGCACTGTATCTCATTTCACAGGAGGTCCCAGTGCGGAACCAGACCTGGGGGTAAGTGTATACTGTGAAGGTAATTCTGATATATTGTGTGGGCCACTAGTGGGAAGAAAGGGGGGTTGCAGTGTCCCAGAGGGCTGTGACCAAGTTAGTTTAACTATTGCAAACCCTGACCTCTGGGTGGAGGCACCCGCCATTGGATCCAGGCCCCTCAACCTGTTAGTGGCAAATCAGGCAGGGGTAGTAGCCCCTGGGATAGCGCCATCTAGGGGTTACATGACACTGTCCTTTAAGTTGGAAAACTAATAAAAATTGTTGACTGAAAAAAAAAGTATAACCCGAAAGTTTCCTAGCTTGTGTGGGGGGGCTTCTTCCTTCCAGCCCCTCCCAGGTTGGGAAAAACAAAGACATGCACTCAGGGCTGGGACTGGAGTCACCATGTCTCTCTCCTGCTGGTTTTGCTAGTCCAATCTCTTTTGTTCCCAATAAGCCACTTAGCCCTTAAGGAACTTCACTCGAGTTGTAATTACTCCAGTCCCGATGCCAAATAAACAAATAGGATCCTAGACTCCATGGCACCTTCATGCTGACTTTTAAGCCAGGGCCCTTTGTGAAGGCCAGTATTTCCAGTAACCCAAGCTTGACTAAATGGCCCTGCTATTAGCCTTAAAAAATCCCTTTTACAATTTAAAGAAATATGGTTTGAATTAAAAAGATAGGTCACCTAGTAAGCTACAAGGCTGCACCCCCAAAAAAAAAAAAAAAACCACAGGGAATTTTACCACTCCAGTAAACCATATTTGAAATCAGGCTTATACAATGGGGCCTTCTTATGAATTACATACATGAACTAATATATATGGGAACACAGCAATAGGACATGGCATGATCTCGCCACACCCAGGAGCTGGGTGAGAGGGTAAGACCGATGAGGGCTGTCCAGTAGCAGGAGATAAAGCACTCTAAATAAAAAAGAAAAACTCTTATCAGATTTGCCTGACATGACCCCCACCCCCCGGTGAATCCTTGCTGTCTCGGGTCTTGTAACCCACTAGATTCAAGAGACTCCAGCATCATTTCCTTTAGCAGTGACTCCATTAACTGCCCCACCACTGACACCAGGCTGGCTACTCATTGATAGTGACCAACCTCCTCCCTGCATCTGTGAAACAGAACTGCATCTGACCTCCGCCAGTCCCCTAGAACCTCTCCTGTTTCCACTGAGCTGTTAAATAGGATGGTCAGAGGTTAAGTCAGTACCTCCACGAGCCCCCTTAATACCTTAGGTGTACCTCATCTTGCCCCATAGCTTTTTCCACTTTCGGATTTGCCAGTCCCTTCAGGACTCTCTCCTCTGTAAAAGGACTTGTGTCTACCTCCCTTCCTCTAATGCTCCTGTTGCTTTAATGTGGCTCATCCCCCTTCCCCTCCTGTCTGAAGAGTGAGCAAAAGTATTTGTTCAGGATATCTGCTTTTTCCTGATACTCTGCACAGTTCCCATGTGCTCTTCTTAACCTCACAGTCCTCCTTCCTTCCTTTTTTCACTTATGTACCTAAAAAATGTCTTGTCCCCTTTCATTACTTCCTCGTCTATTCTTTCCTCAGTGTGCACCTTTGTGCTACTTCCCACATTCCTCTCCTCCCTCTGCTTCTTGTGATACACCTCCCTGCCCTCTTCCCTCTGTGTTTCTTTGTACCTCCGGAATGCTGCCCTTTTGCCTTTACCTTTTCAGCCTCTTCCTTTGAGAACCACAGTGGTCTCTTTTTCCTCTTGTTTTTGCTCACTTCTTTTGCACAGAGGTTTGTTGTCTTCACTATGTTATCCCTTAGCTTAGCCCACGGTTCTCCACCCTACTGAGGTCATCTCCCTCGCTAGGTCATCTCTAAGGCATTCATCCATGTTTTTAAAATCTGCCCTCCTGAAGTCCAGGTCGCTAGTCCTTGTGTGGTTCGCTTCCACCACCTTCTTTATGTTGAACCACAATGTATGGTGATCACCGTCCCCCCGGTGGCTTCCCACCTTGACATCTACAACACTGTCCCTGTTAGTGAGCACCAGGTCCAGTATTGCCCCATCACAAGTAGGCTGCCTGACTAGTTGTCTGAGAGACACCGCCTGCAGGGAGTCCAGGATTTTCTGCTTCTAGCTGAAGCTGCAGATAGGAGGCTGCAATCTACATCTGGCAGACTGAAGTGCCTCACCAGCAGCACCTCCCCTTTTACTGCCATTGTGCCAGTGGCTTCCACCAGTGCCTTACCTCATTTTTCCCCCGTGTTGGAGGTCTGTACATCACACCAGTGCAAACAATGGCTCTATTTCCCATCTCCAGTGTGGCCCACAGTACCTCCACCTCCTTCATACCCTCTGGATTCTTGGTGTCTTCATTGCTTTGATACCGTCCCTTACATACAGCACCACCCTCCTCCCTTCCTTCTCACCCTGGCTTTCCTGAACTGAATATTGCCTGGTATGGCCATGTCCCAGTCATGGTTTCCTGTGCACCACAACTCAGTAATGGCCACAATATCCAGGTCTGCCTCCTGGGATCTTATTTCCTAGACTTCTTGCATTTGCACACATGACCTTCCACATTTGGTTACCGCTCTGCCTGCTACCCACCTTTTCCCCTTCCTTTTTACATCTTGTATTTCCATCAGTTTTTATTTCTACCACTCTGCTTTTTCTTTATTTTGCAGTATGGAGGAGTTACCTTCCCTCGAGTCCTCTCTTCTTTCTGCTTCAGTGTGTGTGTGTGTGTGTGTGTGTGTGTGTATGTTTGTTGGGGGGGGGGCAGTCTTCTGCCACTCTCCTCGGCTTGTTTAAATGTTACTCAAACTAACATTTAAACCATCCACTCAGATGGATGCAGGTCATCGCCCCTGTATAGGCCCTTATCCCTCTAGGGTGGTCCCCAGTCCCCAATCTTTACAATTACCAAACTTGTAATATAGAACTGACTCATACAAAACACAACATACAGTGATATAGGAACAGATTTTGTGCAAGCTTCAAGCCCATGTATAAACCTACTGTCTATAGATTACCATCCAGGATAAACAGTTTAAAATAAACTGTAACTTAAGCAGTTTTAACTGATTAGCCAGTCTTGTTGGAATATGAACTGATTTTAACTTTATTCCATCCAGGTTACACTTTAACTGTCCTGAGCGGTATGCATATGGCAAATTCAAAGTGTGCATAATCTGCAGCAGCGGGAAAGTATGCTGCTCATGGAGGGGCTCGGTGGCAAGGGTTGAGAGATGCATGTAACACCATCTTGACCATGCAATCAAGAAAAATTATTTTATTTAACAAGGGGCAGCATCTGCTCACCCCAGACCAGCCAGCACCCTGACCCCCTGGGAGATATTCATCCCTAATGAACATCTATCTATATGCATAGAACTATAAGTAATGTATAAAAAGAAGCCAAAGAAAATGCAGACAATACTGTCAGCTAATAAATATTGCAACATGGCGAGAAACAGTACGTAAGTGTTTGATTCCCCCGCTTTTCTTTTTTACTGCTTATACTTCCCCTCTCCGGCTTGGCCCCCTTCACGCTGGCCTTCCCCAGCCCTGTCACCCGGGTTCTCGTGGGCTTACCTTCCAACTCCTGTCCTCCACTTGTCACACACAACCTTCACCGTTCTTCTGTTGGTCCCCTCCCTCGGAATGCGGGTGGCTCAGGTGCACATGCGCCCACACACAGTAACGTGCATCGCATGGCACCGGGCTGCATCCCCATCCCCCTACGTTGCTTCTGACTGCAATGCCACCTTTTGTCACCCAGCTGGCAGTATAGCAGTGGAGCCCACAGCCCTCCCTCCTTGGGGGAGAGGAGTGTCCTCAGGGATGCTCAAGCCTCCTCCCCGGCCAGCCGTCAACAACTCTGGTTCACTGCTGAACCCAGGTCACCGGCATCGTGAGCAGTAGTGCTACCACTACACTGACAAGGGTGGCTGTGTCTGATTCCCGCCTCTGAAACAGCATGTTTGACTCTGGTGGAAAACTCCTTCTGTATCTTCTCTGGGAGTTTTTCTGCATGTATGAGATTGGAAAAAGTAGTGTTTTCCCACCATAATGTACTTTAAGCTGCGCTAGTAGGAACTGGTAATGATTTACCCCCAGTTCTCTGAGAATGCCTCTTAACTTCATTAAAGCCCTTCCTCAGTGTTTATGTGCTGAAACTTAGATCCAGGAAAGGTTTTGCAGTTCCATCTTTCAGTTTTATTCCACCAGTGTATTTGACCATAAGGAGCACTTCATCTCTCTCCTCAGGACTCCCTGTAACTATTAGAATTGTGGTTTTGTCTTGATGCGGTCGCCGGAGATTGATCCTGTATGCCTTCTTTATTGTGAGGGTAAATTCCAAAGAAAGCACTTCTGTAAGCCAACCGGAAGAAACGTCTTTAAATCTGTGCCCTCTATTGTTTTGGGTAGCCTAGTGTCCTGATATTCGACACCCTAGAAGAATTCTCTTAATTGCTCAAGGTGGGCTCAGTGGGTAGAATTTTCCTTCGCAAGACCGGTACTTGTAATCATAGCTTTCTCTGCTACCTCTCCAGCCTTGGTTGCGTTGGTCTGTACTGAATTAGCCTTCTTCTCTAGTCTATTCTTTTTGGTTTTTAACTATTTTTTTATTTCAGTTTTTAAAGGTAAAGGACATTGAGAGCAACATTACAGGTAGTATTAACACTTGTCAGCAGGCAGTACATTTTACAGTATACCAAGCATGCATAGACTTGACAGTTTCTGATCTAGGAGGAGGAGGAGGGAAACCCTAATATTGTAGCCAATAATGGTACCGTATCTATACATATTGTTTCTCTCCTAATGAAGAGTAAGAGCCAACATCAGTGCACATCTAAGCAAATACAAGTTAATTTTAATCATGTACATGTTTTTATTATGTTTTGTCCAATGTTGGGGGGGGCATATCCCAGGAGACACCTCTGCTATAGACCTAGTAGGCTAATCAGTTGGGTTCCTACTACGCCTGGGGTCAGAGACCCCAGGTGGGGGGACCTAGGGCCGGCTGGTGTTCCCGTAAATTGGGTGAGAGGTTGAGGAGGTTTTATTATTCCCTCTTGGGACTAGGTCTGGCTTAGATTGTGCAATACTAAGGAACCACTTGTTCCACTGAGTCATTAATTCTGGTACTTTATTTTGTAGTCTGGCTGTCATGTGCTGTAGTTTGTAAATGTCATATGTTGCTTGCTCCCAGGAGGAAATACTGGGGGGTTCCAGACGCATCCAGTCTGGTAATGTACTTTTTAACAGCTCCAGGTATGATATTAAGTAGATATATGTGGTGAAGGCTTTTAAATTGTCTAGGGTAGTGTGGTAATAAACCTATTTCTAGGGAGAAAGAGCCCAGGTCAGGGAAGAGGTCCAAAACTCTGTTACCTATTTCTGACCCATATACAGATAGCACTGGACAGAACCAAGTACATGTGAGTGAGTTGCAACCTCACATCCACAGAGTCTCCAGCAAGCTGAGTTCCCTGTCTTGGAGAACTTGGCTGTAACCTGTGGTGTGCAGAAAAATTGGGACACCACTTTCCAAGAAAACTCTCTCCATATATACAAATGTGTTACTTTGTGCTGTCTCCTCCAGATGTGGAGCTAGTCCTCCTGGGACAGCTCTATTTGGAGCTTTGCCTCCCAGTGGAAGTGCACCAGATCTATGTCCTGGGTTGGGGTGCATTGCAGGGCTTTGTATATTCCAGCGACTAAGTGGTTTCGGTCTCTGCCCCCGGCCATCTGGGTTAGAAGAGAATGAATAGGGGGAATTGTCTGAGCAGTGTCATCCAGGCCTGTTCTGGAATTTATAAAATGGCGGATCTGGAGATATTGAAAGAAATCACCCTGGTTCAAGGGGAACTCTTGTCTAAGTTGAGCAAATGTTTTAAATATTCCATTTTCAAAGAACTGGAATGTCTGCCGTAGACCCATCCTCACCCATTTCGTAAATGTGCCATCCATCCGAGCAGGATTTCAAGCTCGGTCCCTGGCAGGAACTCCCATCCAGGTAGTGAGGAATTTATTTTGACGGATGGAAAGGAAAGACATCCAGCTCTTCAATAACAATTTAGTAAACCTGGATCCCTGGGTAGGCTGGGATAGGTTGTCCGGCTGGAAAACTGGGTTTGCATCCAGGTTACAGTTTGTCGTGGCCCTCTCTTTGGAGAGCCAGAGTGATGTTTGGGTCTGTGGTTGAAACCACGTAGTTAAGCAGGTAAACATGACTGCTACCCAGTATCTGTATATGTTGGGCAGCGCCAGTCCTCCCAACTCCTTCGGAAGCTGAAGCTTCCATAGTGCTATCCACGGTTTATTACCTGCCTAAACAAATTTCCTGATAGAGCTTTCCCATAGTTGTATGTCCTTTGATAGGAGGATCCAGAAGCCAATGATTTGATACCTTTTAATGGACCAACATAGATGTAACAACAAGTACAAAGTGCTCTAGCTTTCGGACCAACCAGTCCTTCTTCAGAAGCTCATGGCAGTTGTTTAGAAAATACAATACTTATAACAGCTAGATAATGCAGAGAAAAACAGAAAAAAATCCCCATTGGTTTAAAATACTCATTTAAAAAAAAAAAAAAAAAAAAAAAACGGAAGATGATGTCAGAGAAGTTAAACAGTACAATACTGCCCTCAGTCCGAATGAACCTTGGGTTAAGATGTGCTTGGTGCAACAAACATAAAGAATCCTACTGCACATAAATTTAATTGACATAAGATAACACTGCTGAAGCAGATAACTCCCAAATCAAGCCATGAGTGTCACAGTCAGTATAAGGATGTGATTACTGAAAGGCAATAGGAGGGGAATTGGTATGTTTTGCATTAGGTAGAGCATCTTTGGAAGGGAGTTCATTTGAATAGACTGAACTCTGGAAATTAGTGAGAGTGGGGTCCATCTTGCCAGATCCGCTCTAAGTCTCTTACTTCTTGTTATTGTGTAACTATGTATTATTATGTTGACCTTTGTATGTATGTATACTCCCCATTCCTTCGATGTGGAACCTTTGTAAATGAGCAGTTCCTGCTCAAAGGTATTTGTAATCCTAGATTTCAATAAAATAAAATAAAAAAATTTAAAAAAATTAGAGAGAATGCTGCTGTAAAATTCAGCGAGTATAGGTTACCAACCTTTTGAGGTATTTTAATACCCATGTATGTTATGTATGGTTTATTCCATTTATAATGGAAACTATCTTCTTGATAAACTTCTGATTTATTCTGATTAATGATATATCCCATCAGGGATTCTGTTTCTGCCAGAAGGGAGGTTAGAGTTTGTAAAGATTCTTCGGGGTGAGTAATGTAGAGTAAAAGACCATTTGCATAATAGGCAACTTTATGGTGAGAGTCCTGAATCTGATAGCCATGTAGGCGGGTAGCTTGCCATTGGAGTTGTGCTATGGGTTCTACGTAAATGGCGAAGAAATACAGGGATAGGGGCAGCCCTGCCGTGTGCCTCGATATAGGTTGAATCGGTCTGAGTGTGAGCCATTCAATTTCACTGTGGCCTCCAGTTCTGCATAGATACCCTTAATGATATCCTTGAAGGGACCCAGAAAGTTACATTTGTCAAGGACTGCTTGGAGAAAAGCTCAGGATACCATATTGAATGCTTTTTGAGCATCTAAGCTAAGTAAAAGAAGGGGAGGTTTTGTAGATTGGGCGTGGTCTATGAGATATAGGGTGCATTTAATGTTGTCAGTGTCTGCCGACCTTTAATAAAGCCCAGTTGGTCTGGGTGAATTAGGGATGGGAAGATATTATCTAATATGTGTGCTATAGTGCTGGTGTAAATTTTGTAATCCTGGTATCCTGGTTAAGTACTGACATTGGTTGGTATGAATCACAAAGGTGAGGTTGTTTTTTTTTTGAGATTTTAAAATCACCGAGATTGCGGCTTGTCGCCAGGAAATTGGGAAAATGGAAGTTTTATGGCCATTTTGTATTGCCTGTAATAGGGGAGTTCGGATTAGGTCCCAGGTGCCCTTGTAAAATTCTGGGCCAAAGCCATCCGGGCCTGGGCTTTTCCCATTTTTGAGATTTTTAATAGCTGTGTGTAATTCTAGTTCAGATACTGGGGCTATTAATTTTAATTGTTGAGAGGTGGATAGGGTGGGGAGTGTAATCTTAAAAAGGCAGAGAGTCTATGAGGGTCTGGTTCTGACGAGCTTGAGTATAGCGATTGATAATATTGCTTAAACGCCTCTAAAATATGCTGGGTTGAGTAATGAGTCTGTCCGGAAACTGGATCTTTTACTTTTGTGATTGTGTACTGTTGAACCTGACGTCTGAGGCGATATGCTAGAAGCTTGGAGGCACGAGCCCCTCCTTCATAATAGCGTTGCCTCAGCCAAGCAAGAGCTTGCTCAGGCTTAGCGGTCAGGAGTCTTTGGATCTCTGCTTGGGTCTGAGACATCTGGGGATCACCTCTGTGTCTCCCTGCATGTGTGCCTCTTGGAGAAAGCGAAGCTGCTCCTGCAGATCCTTAAGACGGGACTCAAGTTGTTTCTTCTTGTAAGAAGCATAAGAGATAATATGACCTCTAAGTACAATCTTGATCATATCCCAGAGCAATTGGGGTGTCACCTGTGGGGACTGATTGTCTTTAATGATCTCTGGGAGTCACCTCTCCAAAAGTTCCTTAAATTCTTTATCTCGCAGCAGAGAATGGTGTAATCTCCACTGTGTTTTCTTTTCATCGCCATCTATAGTTAGTTCTAACATAGTAGGAGCATGATCTGAGAGACAAATATTTAATATATCTGCCCTATGGACCAGACATATGTGTTCTTTCCCTACACATATATAATCCAGTCTGGAGTAATGCTTATAGGCAGTAGAGTAGTATGTGAATTTCCATTGGGTTGGATGGAGCTGCCTCCATGTGTCCACCAGTCCAATGTCTCTAAATAGCCGACGTAGGTGTTTTTGGCCCGAGGATTGTGAATAGAGGCGGGGAGCAGACGAGTCTAGTGAAGGATTAAATTGACAATTCAAGTCTCCGCCTATGATCAGGATACCCTGTTGTCAAACCAAAATGGTGTCTACCAAATGCTGAATTGAAGAGGCGTCTGAGCCTGGGGGGATATATGTACTGCATATTGTTAAGATCTGATTGTGTAACTTGGCCACCATTAGGGCCAGTAGGCCCTCTTTTTCTGAGTATTAATTGATAATCTGCAGCTGGGAGTGCTTTTGAATTAGGACCACCATCCCCCTTTTCCTATCCTGCTAGTAGGAAGACTCCACTAGCTGGGAAAAGCCACATTTAAGCAGCTTCTGATGCTCTGCTGAGGAGAGATGTGTCTCCTGTAACAGGAGAACATTTAAGTGCGTGTATTGTACAATATCTGTTAACAGGCTGGCCAGCCATTCACATTATGTAAAGTGATTTTAAAGTTATGCATCATTGCGAGTCCCTATAATAGTTGTTTTTGTTACATTTCTCGCTCAAGTATAAAAATTACCACCAACATCTGCATTAGAGGACAATTCTTGACTAGGAGAAAATCTTTCACTTGTTGCTCTATGTCCAATAGAACTAGGGAGAGGGATAGTGGGAGTATTACTGGGAAGTAAGAAATAAGCCAACTGGGCTGTACTAACTACTAACTATATACATTATCCTGAGAAGGATGTGCTGAGTAACTTCCAATGTCACAGGCACCTTAGGTGGCCGTGGCAAGGACAAGTCCACAGACTGTCCGTGTGTAGGTTCCCGTCCATTGAGATGGAAGGGTTCCAAGGGGAAATTCCTGCCCCTAAAATCTAGGATGGGGAGGGTTAGCAAGAGGAGAACAAATAAGGGGAAAAATTGAAAAACTGTGTGCAGGTATGGAGGGGAAATAGATCTAGGAGGGGGAAAGGTACAGTCCCAAAATGTATGACAAGGTCTACCAATTAAGAGAACCTAGCCCATCCCCCGGTTTAAGATTCTACAGGGAGGAAGATTGTGTGTCGGGAAAGTCTCAGAGGCCCCGGTCCTGAAAGGAGTGCACAGAAAGGAGATCTCAAGTATTTAGGCCTGACCCCCCCCCATCCCTAACATGCACCTGTGGTCCTGTGTAAAAGGAGAGCGTAAGGGGGGTAGACCTGCTCCAGCACTATCCACTGTGTTCTAATAGGCTGCTCAACGTATAAACAAAACACAGTTAATAGTTCCATACGGAAAGATACCAAAACAGTCAATGAGCAGCCCCAGGGCTGCCCCAGAGTCTCTCCAAGCTGTGAAATGGGGCTTCACCAATATCATAACTGGCAGTTAGCAAGAGGGCAGGGAGTTCCTGAACCCTCACAGCAGACTTGAGAGAGAGTTTACAAGTGTGTTGTGGCTAAGGTGAGATAGTATATGGTAGCCACTGAGACAGATACGGATACGCAGTCTGACTGAGAAGGGTTCTGCAGTACTGCTCTGATAGCCAGTGTTTATTGTACATCCTTCAGTAAATTTCCCAGGGGAAATGTCCGAGGTCAACTAAGGGGTTACACAGCAAAGCACCTGGAGGAGGTCCAGATGAACTAGGGTCCTGCCACCCGCCACACCCCCAGCGGGTAGTGAGCAGGAGATGAGGAGAGAGCCCAGCATAGAGAGGACACCTGCCCACCCAGTATATACCTATATTGCAGGGGCTCTCAAGATCAGAAGGTCTCAAATGAACTACTAAACCCTAAAGGCCACTCTGCGAGGCAAGCACGCCCAGAGGCCAACCTCTAAGGAGTGCATCCCCCCGGGCACGGGCCAGACAGTGCAACAAGTTTAGGTTATTCTACCAGTGGTCACGCCATCATCTATGAGTGTGCCCTTCTGGTGGGGGGGTCTTCCCCGGGCCGAGAAAACCAACAGAGTGCCCTATTTAATGGGCTGGTAGTATAGAGCCATGCCAGACCATTTTGCTAGTTTGTCTAAACACCATCACCTGGACTTCCGGTGACGTCAGCAGGAGGAATGGCAGCTTAACTTGAGGGATCCCCCAGCTAAAGATCTAATTAGTCGGCATCCCTGATAGCAAGACATGCAATCCCCAGCTAAGGGCACCAGATCGAGGGTAGGGAACGGTAAAAATAGCCAAACGCCAGCGAGGAAGCTGCAACTGTTGTTACAAGGGGAAAGAAGTGGGAAAATGTTCGGGCCTACTGAAGATGAAGGCGCGCCCAGACCCATCTCCCGAGGAAGACTACCCTCAATTAATAGCATCGATTCTGCAGACAGCAAAAACGGTACAAAAAATAGATCTCACTCTAACAGAATTGAAAGCGGATATTAATAAGATCGAGCATAGAGCAGATAAACTGGAGCTGGGGCTCACAAACACAATGGAACAAGCTGACCGACATGATCGCCTGGTGCTCTATTTGATGGCCCGAGAGAGAGAACTACAGGCCAAACTGGTCGACCTTGAGGGACGCAGCAGGAGACAGAACCTCAGAATATATGGCATTCCCGAAGGCACAGAAAAGGGAAGTCCAGATACAATCGCCTTCATGCAAAAGCTACTATCTGAGCTTTTGAAACTCCCGCCGGAAATGGATGTCTCCATGGATAGGGCACACCGCTCCCTAGTCCCCAGACCGACGGCTCCAAATTCAAGACCCCGCTCATTTGTTGTCCGGATGACAAATTACATCTCCAAGGAAGAGATACTCAAAAGAGCATGGAAGAAAAAAAAAGTAATGTTTGGGGCACACAGAATAATTATAGACAACGATTATTCTGCAGGAGTACAAGAAGCGAGGCGGAACATGTGGCCTGTGGTGAAACAACTGAGGGCTCGTAATATGAAGGCGCAAATGTTATTTCCAGCGAGGCTGAGGGTAGAATCGAGACAAGGAATAAAGAATTTTGAAAATTTACTGGCCGCCAAGTCTTTTCTGGAGGAGAATGGCATATCGTCCCAGGGCTAGAAAAGGAAAGACTGAGAAGGAGTTAAGGGAGTCAGCGTGGTCGGTGGCACGGAGGGGGTCGAAGGCCAGGGGAGATCGAACGTCACGAGCCTCAGAGGGGATGTAGCAGCTCTTATCAGACCGTACGTCTCGGGGGTTCAACTCACCGGCCTCATTCCAGAAGAAGATGCATCGAGGACATTTGAACACAAAAAACGGTCACTCTTGAGGGGAGAAGGTTATGGAGATGAGCGACTGCACAACACCCTGAAGGACTTTGGAAGACAAAGATGGGCTGAGGGGTAAGGTGTAAAATGAGACTTGGGAGGGGAAAAGAACTGAAGTAGTTAAACCGTTATAGAGTACCAGGCTCAAGGGTTAGAGGTGAAATAAAGAGGATTTAAAATGTACAAATATGGTATCAGAGCTAAAAAAGGGAAATTGAATGTGATCGGAGGAGCCTCGTCAGAGAGAAAACTGGGCGGGGTGGGGAGCGTGGACCGAATGCTCATCGTTGGGGGAAACTGTGGATGTGGAGGGGAGGACTATGGAGGTGGATTTGGACTTTGGCCATTTCTGCTCCCGTGGGAGGGTTGCTGGAAGGGTGGGAAATGGGAGGGATTCACTGTGTGGTCGGGATGTGGGGGCGTGGGGGATGGGAGGGCTCGAACTGGCGGGTAGTGATCAGTAGCGTCGCTTTGGATTGTGTGAGCAATACTGGAAGGGAGACGTCGAGCTCTCGCATGGTACGGTGCTCTAAGGGGTGGCAGAGGGTCTTGGGGGTCGTGGATCTCGACTTAGATTATGGGAGCAGTGACGCGTCGAAGATATCGCGATCTGTCGGGGGGTGGGGTCTCTATGGGTTGTAACTCCAATAACATATCAGGGATTGCCCATATTAAGGAAGGGAAAGGAAGGGGGGGAGATAATTTTCCTTCCTAGGGGGCGGGAAAGAAGGAAAAGGAGCTGGGGGGAAAGCAATGCGAAGATGGAGCTGAAAGGAGCTCTTGTTTGCCATTTGGTCCTGCTGACGTTGAGTGTAACGCAGGGCAGGGGGCTCAGACCCCAGAATAAAGCCCTGATAGGGATTAGCCTGGAACATCATACGGGGCGCAGTGCCACAAGGGAGGCACATTCCAGTCCATACAATGTAGGATGGACTGACCTAGGAAACTGGATTCCGCAAAGTTTAAGACAGGAACCCCTAGGAAGCTATGCACTAGGAAATAAAAAAGTTTTTGAACATGGGGGTGCAGAGGGAGAGTTCTATATACTGTGGGTAAAGTTGTTTCATAGAATTAGTAGTTTTGCAGTTAGAAATTTAGATATTGTAGAAGTTTATATGGTTAAACGGTTTGTAGCCCCACTTAAAGGGGCAGTTACAGGGAGAATTGTTATAGATAAACAAAAAGGCTGTTGGGTTAGGGACAGCTATAATATATATTTGATTTCTTGCAGACAACAGGCACGGCACAAAGAACATACTGAACTAAGGCACAGTGTGAAAGAGGGGGACAAGTTGAAGTGGGAGGGGGACCCTGCAAGAAGAAAAGAGAGGGGGGGAGGGGAGAAGGGATGGATACTTTCCGAAACCAGTCAAGAACTCAGATCACTAGAACAGTCCGGAGAGCTTGATCATGGATAAAATAAAGACCAAGATACTCTCACTGAACATAAATGGGATAAAAAATCCCATAAAAAGAAAACGTCTTCAGAAATTTTTAAAGAGACAGGCATGTGAAATACATTTTATTCAGGAGACACATCTTTCCCCTAAGGAAGTTCTCAAACTTAGGAACCGGACTTCCAATATTTACCACGCATCTCTGCCCACGGTAGGAAAAGGGGTACTATTCTGCTCGGCCACGCTCCATTTGTGGTAGAGGAGGTAATAGAGGATGAGGGGCCAGATATGTTTTGGTGGTAGGCCACGTCCAGGACCTTCAAATATCCCTACTAAATGTATATGCCCCGCCGGGGACACAGGCACCCTTTTTTGCAGACTTATTTAAATTAATAGCGGAAAAGGCAAAGGGGACGCTAATTGCTGGGGGGGACTGGAACGTGGTGCTGGATCCCTGGATACTACTTCAAACATCCCAGCCCCAAATCAAAAAATTTCTAGGTCTCTGAAGAGGCTTATGAGAGATACGGGCTTAACGGATGTCTGGAAGGAGAAGTATCACAAAGCAAGAGACTATACATACTACTCACCCAGGTATGGCATCTTCTCGAGAATAGATATGTTTTTTGCATATGGCAAAGATATTTCAGTCTTTGACTCGGTATGGGTGGGTACTGAAACTATATCAGACCACAAACCATTGTTCGCCAGGCTAGATCTTCAACTCCCCAAAAAACCTACACACTGGAGGTTGAACACGAGTCTACTCAGGGATGAAAAGATTAAAGAAGAAGTAAAGGAGATAATAAAGAACACCATTCAGTTAAATGAGGCTCCAGAGGTTACACCTCAGATCCTCTGGGACACGATCAAGACTCTAGTAAGGGAAACTAATATCAATAGCCACTTACAAAAAAAGGGGGAGAGAAAAGCAAAGAGAACAAATCAAACAGGAACTCCAAGAGTTAGAAAGGCAACAGAAGTTAAAGTTTAATGTAGAGAGAGGGGGCGAGTTAAGGGACCTTACACAAAGACTCCAGAGGATGCAACTCCTAGAAACTGAGAGGGCATTATTACGCATAAAACAGACTTACTATGAGGTGGGGCCAAGAGCCACTCGCTTTCTGGCCTATCGCCTTAAACAGCAAACGGCTAGGGCAAATATTACAGGAATAAGACATCCGGGTACGGGTGTAATTTTGCATGGTTGGGAACAAATAGCAGAGAGGTTCGTTGCTCATTACAAAAACCTATACCATCCCCAGCAGAACACAAAGCCTGAAGAGGCAGTTCAGTTCTTAGAGGCCCTGCACCTACCTGAGCTTACGAGGCTCACAGAAGGACATTGGAGCAACCAATCACACAAAGAGAAGTCTCTGATGCCATAGGTAGGCTGAGGGCTAATAAATGTCCGGGGCCGGATGGTTTTGGGGAGAATTCTACAAACATTTCAGCAGGATCTGAACCTCTTTTTAAACACGTGTATAACCAGATATGGCTGGAGGGGGTTATAGTCCTTCCATCTTGGAACTACACCTCCATAACGGTAATACCGAAGAGGGAAGGATCCGAGGGAGTGTGGGTCGTATAGACCGATCTCTCTCTACTCAATGTAGATTATAAAATTTTCACAGCGATCATAGCATCGCGTCTACAATCTTTTTTGCAGGACCTCATACATCCAGACCAAACGGGATTTGTGGAGGGCAGGCAGGCCCCAGAAGGGGTGAGACGAACCATAGACACCATTGATATAATTAATAAAAGAAAAATACCAGCTTGTCTCATGAGCCTAGACGCGGAGAAGGCATTTGATAAGGTGGATTGGAATTTCCTTTTCCTAGTTCTTGGGAGAATGAGATTCCCATCGACATTCCTGGAAGCAATTAAAACTTTGTACGCCTTCCACAGGCTTATGTCAAGGTTAATGGAGGGGTCTTAGAGATTCAAGACTAGGGCGAGGTACGAGGAGGTTGCCCCTGTCTCCTCTTTTATTTGACCTGTATATAGAGCCACTAGCCCAAGCAATAAGGGAATCGAAGGAGATTAAAGGGATGGACATAGAGGGGGGAGAACATAAAACATCCTTATATGCGGATGATGTTCTCTTATATATATCTAACCCAAATGAGTCCATCCCAAAAATCTGGGAACTCATAGATAAATTCCATCAATATTCGGGGTACACACTTAATAAAAATAAAACAGATGTCTTAAGATTTCACTACCGCCCCACAGAGGAGGTGCATCAGACTCTGAAGACACAGTGGAACAAAGAGAGGATTAAATACCTGGGTATACAATCCCTAAAACCTGTTGTTGCTGTATGCAAATAACTTTGAACACATAACGAGTCAGATTAAACAAGACATTAAAAGGTGGGAGTCCTCAACTTGCCACTATATTCAAGGATACAGTCAATATCTATGAATGTACTCCCAAAATACCTTTACATGTTCCAATGTCTCCCATTAAAATACATAAGAACCAATTCCAGATTTGGCAAAGGATGCTAACAAGATTCATCTGGAACAATAAAAGACCAAGACTTAAGGCGGGGGCCTTACAGTCAAGTAAAAAACAGGGAGGTCGGAATGTACCTAACCTGGAGGATTACTTCTTGGCCACACAGCTAAAATGGGCCCTACTCTGGTCAATTAGCTCCTGCAAGGCGAGGTGGAAAACAATAGAGGTAGCCCTAACAGACGGTGCACCATTAGGAGCCAGAGTAATGGGGACTGGGGTACAAGGTAGAGAGAAAGATATCACTCTAATAGCAGTCAGAAATACACTGGGTTCTCTCAGAAGACTATGGAATAAACATAAGGTGGAAGGGGAGACATGGTCGCTGAGATGGTTTGCTTGGGACCCGGAATTTTCCCCATCTAAGCAGGACCTTACTTTTAGAAACTGGGGAAGACTGGGACTGCACTCCCTGAGTCAGTTTCTTCGGGGGGAGATGTTGTCACAGAATTTGTCCAGATTAGAGAGGAATTTTCACTAAGACAGTCAGACTATTTTAGATATCTCCAAATAAGATATATATATATATACACCTTACAAAAGAAATATATGAGCCCGACTCTCACAACGAAACTAAGAGATACCATAGTTGATATAATGAACTTAACGAGGGCCAAAGGCCTTATTTCAGCCATATATGGAGCTCTGAGGGACCGAGGTGGGGACCAAACTATACACATTAGGAACAGATGGGAGAAGGAAATGGGGGAACACTTGAAGAGAAAGCATGGACATCCACGTTGGCCGGGCCCTCATGCACCACGCCCTCTCCCTATTGGAGAGAGTACGAATGGAAGGTCCGGTAAGTATTTTATACCCCAGAAACACAAAGCAAGTGGGACAAGAATTGTTCAGGGTCTTGTTGGAGGAGCTGGAGCTAATAAAGCAGACTATCTTCATATGTTCTGGTCATGTCGGGTCCTCACACAATACTGGAAGGATGTAAAAATGAAGATAAAAAGGATACTATCCATACAATCAAGCTTAGGTTCGAGAAACCTAGTTTTAGGGATGCTACCGGAAGAAATAAGGGGAGCAAATTGAACCTATTTGTGGAATATTTTTCTGGTGGCAGCCCACAAGGCCGTGACCAGGAAGTGGCTCACCAGGACTCCGACGACAAACCAGGATTGGGAGTCAATTGTAAATGAAATTAAGGATATGGAGGAAGTGACATATAGAATAAATCTGAGGGGACAGATCTGGGTGGAGAGATGGACCCCCTGGTTTATGTAACTAGAGAATAAAGAGAAGGAATAGAAAGGATGAAAAGGGGGAAGGAGAAAATAGGAGGCGGAGAAAATATCTGAATAAGAAGTTTCTGGACTTGACAAGCCTCACCTTATATGATTGAATATATAAAGGCATACAAAATGATATATGTGAATGAAATGTAAAAGTATGGATAAAATAGAGGGATAGGGGGGGGGAGTAAGAAATTCTGAATATGTATCGTCTTTTACACTGTGCAGTGAAGGAAGATGAAATGTAATAGATATTTATATGTGCCAAATATGCAATAAACTTGAATATAAAAAAAAATAAACACCATCACCTGGAAAGGTGTCCGGGCTCGGCCTAGGCTCCACCAGCCTGATACAAGCGAAGGAGAAAACATGACCAGATCTCAATAGACCCGTAGGGGTGTGCTCTGCATCTCGTAGGCCTGCTCCAAACTTATGGCCAATATTCTCCTGCAGGAGGAGGCCATCCACTGTCCAGGGCACAACAACTAGGAACAATGTGATTACTATTGTACATGAGGACTGTTGTCTAGCCCTGTCACCCCAGGGCTGGGAGGGTCAGTCCCCAGTTATGCTCCGCAGGTCCACTCTCGGGCAGGCGCCGGGTATGTATTCAGGCCCCCAACCACCCTGCAAAGCCTCCCCATCACCCACTCTCCCCAAAGATCCGCCCCCCCAGAGAGGAGCAAGAGCCGGTCCCCCTAGGCCCACCCAGCCCAAGCCAACTCGGTACTCACTGTGACTCAATGTTGATTAAATGTTGAGTTTAAGTGGGATTAGTGGACTGCCTGGAGAACTGCGACAGCATCCGCTTGATGGAATCGATCGTAGCTTGCTGGTCAGGCCTGTCCTGGGATGTCGGAGCTCTAGATGGGCCACGTGTGCCTGTGAATCTCTGAGGGAGTCTCGTGGAGGTGGGTAATGAGTAGCCTCTTGCCTTTAAGTCCATACATGCCTCCTCCATGCTATTATAGGTCTGTTGCCCCGTTGGGAATTGAATCAGCAATTTGCTAGGGTAAGGGGTCCTAAATTTAAGATTCTGTTGTTGGAGCCAGGTAAACAAAGGAATATATGATCTTCTTTTCTGCATCGTGGCCTGGGCATAGTCATTGTCTATCAAAATGCGAGTGTCCCCAAAAAACAATTTACTCTGGGCCCAAGCTTGTTTTTAAAATGTGTTCCTTTGTCTGGAATCAGAGAAATCTGATAATGATGGATCTGGGGTGCGCATTGGGTTAGTTAGGCTCAGGACCTAGTGCTCTATGGAGCCACTCGATTTCTATATTGAAGTCGGGGCCTAACGTGAGTACATCCCGAAGAAGAGATTCGACGTAGGATTGTAAATTAAGGCTTTCGCTGTCTTCCGATACCCCATAAAGGCGGAGGTTATTGCACCGGTTACGATTTTCAGCATCCTCCTGTATTTCGACTGTAAGATGGCCTAACTGAATTACTTGGTTGAGGGTGTTTTGTAGGTGGGAGGTGGTGGAGGCCTGTTCCTGGGACTGCTGGTCGAGCAAGGTAACTTTCCCATGTAGTTCGACTAGCTCCGCTTGAAAGGATTCTTGTGTCTGTTTAAAAGTGTTAAAATCTGACTTAAATTCATGGAGCTCAGATAGAATTTTGTCCAATTTGAAATTCATCTTTTTGTTCTTGGTAGATTTAGCTTTGCCTGACTTGAGCGGTGTGGAGCGTGGTGCCTGAGTAGACAGTTCGGAGGCTCCAGGGTCGGAAAGATCCTCTTCAGAAATCTCCTTTTCCGGTCTAATGGCTGCAAATCTGTTGCTCCCTTCCTTGTTTTTACTAGCAGCCATGTATTTCACGGAGGATTTTCGAGGTCGTAGGCAACGAAAAAAGTGGCTGTTTTTACAATTAAGTCGGGGGTGGGCACAGAGCTCGAGACCTGCCGCCACGCGCGAGGAAGCCGCACCAGAAGTCCCTTGGAGGGCCATTCTAGTGTTGAACTCCTCCATCCTCTGATCAAAGCCTTGAATAGCTGCAACAAAGGTTGCCAAGGAGAGTTCTCCAGTTGCAGTTGTACGTAACTCAGCATCCGTGGCTGACCACATGTTTGGAGCCTTCATTTTTTGCTGGTCTGGCGGTTGGGTTTTCGGTTTCCCCATCATCAGTATCGCTAAAAATTTCACTCGTGCACCACAAGAGTTAGCTCTATCTGTCAGTTAAATTCCAGTGAGTGAAAAAAATAAATTTACTCATTTATTTTAATTGTTTTAAACAGTTCATTGTGGAGATGATTTTCTTGCATCAAACAGCGGCAGTCAGACCCCTCCCCCATTGTGCCCCCTTATTCACCTCCAGGGTGATTAACATGTCATTCTTCCTGCAACCTATATTATTTTTCCTGTAGTCTCATCATAATATAATTGAGTGTTCCATGGTGTTAACAGAACATTTTCTAGAGCATCTATGAATAAGCTTTTTATTCACTCTGGAATGTTGCAAAAATACTGATCTAGGTCTTCGGGCTACACTTCACCTCACCACTTGTTGCTGGGCAGCATTGCTTGCAACATTCCAGAGTGAATAAAAAATGTACTCCTATGTGCCCTACGGAATATCCCCATATATACCATGCCAGTTGTTCATAAAGGTTCTATGCGTTAGTATCACCAACAATAACACGCGGCACAATACGCCGCAACCATAACATCGGCACTCAATTTAAAAGTTGGTAAAAACACTGACTACACAAATACTGCACCAACAAATAAAATACAGAAAAACCCAGCAGGATTTCTTTCTTTGGGGGCTCCATACCCACACCTCCCAACGTAGGCTCTCCCAGAAATGTTATAATCAACTCTGAGGGGTGTGGACCTCAGGGATGGGGAGAAAGTTGTGGGGGAGGAATGTAAAAATAAAAATAAAATTAAAAAAAAAACAGTTTCGGGAGACAGGGAACCAAACCCTGGTCCCCAGTTCTCTTCGGCTGCAGGAGCAAGTGCCTTGCCACTCCACCAGAGGAGCGGCATGGCCAGGCACCACAACTCCTGCTCCCTTATCCCTCCCCCACTACTGCTTTTCCCTTTCCCACCCACACATACAGTGACTGGGGTAGGCAGAACATCATAGTGATGCAATACCCCTGTCGCTGTAAAAGCACAACATAGTGCGGAATATTATTGTGGCGATGTTATCACAACAATATTATCAGTGGATACCATTCAAAAATTGGATAAATAAATCATGTTATTTTGGGATAAATATTTTTCTAGGAACGTGGATATGTTGTTCTATCCACACTGTTTGGCATGTCCTTTTCCCCTTTAAATTTTGCTGGATGGTCTGAAAGCTGGCTCTTCCCACCCATCTGGGTGGTATATCCCTCGACTCCGGCCCTTGATGCCAGATCTTCCTTTCCACTGGAAGATTCAGATTCCTTCCTTATCGCTCCCGCGTTGAGTAGGCCATGGTGAACAAATCCTCGGATTACTTGCCCAAACTTAAACACGATCGAGTTACTCCGCATCATTTTGCGATTGCAACCGTGATGGAGGACAAGTTCTCGTCCGGGTTCCACCAGTGCCCTTGAGGGCAGAAAATGTCTCATACCAACCCGCACGCCTCATGCGTCTACTGCCTGGGCCATGCTCACGACACCCAGACTTGTGACTTTTGTCGCACGTTCCAGCCTAACGTGCTGGACTATCATCTCGCACGGCGACAGCTCGGCTGACCGGAAAAATAGAACCTGCCGGTCAAGTCTAAAGAGGCCCATTGGGAGGTCTCCTTGGCTGCGGGGTCTACAGAACAACTTGAGCAGATGGAAGCTTTCAAGGAGGAGGCGGCTCGGGCCGCTGATCGGTCCTCTTCTGCTTCGGTCTTCGTCCCGCTCAAATTGGGGTCTCCCTTTTCAGCTCCTTCAAGGAGTTGTGCCAGTCTCTCCTGACCAAGAGGGAGGGCCTGTCGGGTGCACATATCTCCCACTCCCGTTAAAAGGATAAGGAGTCGAGAGAGGAATCATCTCATCAACAACGTTCTTGGGATCAAGAGAGATCTTGGTCCCAGGAATCTGCTGTTTCGACTTTGGTAGAAATTGCTTCCTCGGCCACTGGCTTCACGGTACCCCCATTAGGCCGTCTGGCTAAGATGCGGGACAACGACCCGGTCGAGATTATCATCGACCCCGTCGACCTGTTGTTGCTCGATGAGGCTGACAATTCCTTATTCAGGACTCTGGTCCTGACTGGACCTACTGAGGAGGAGGAGACCCAGCCTGCTGGGAACCTCTTCACGGTCCCTGTCCCTGACCTGGAGGAGCCGTGGTTCTCCCTGGCTCCCTCTGAGCACCTCCATTGGTCCCCCCGACGGTCAAGGTCTCGGACACCTTCAACCGACAGGCTGAAGAAATGTCACAAATGCTATTCAGGACGTCCATAAAAGCGGCGCTGCCACCATTCATCCTCGTCCTCCTTGGAGAGGCTTCGACACAAATTGCATCAATGCTACGAGGACCTAATGTGGCAACAGTTGATACTGGCAGGTTCGAAGTCGACCCTGACTTCTACACCAGCCATCACTTGGCTGTCGCCCTCCAGGCCAATGCCGACTCCTCTGGAGCCGGTCGACACAGCCCCTCCGCCTGCAGAGCCGGTGAAGACCCTCCCAGTTTGGCCAAAACTGGCCTCTCCACCAATTCCGGTGGAGCCGTCACTTAAGCAGCCTCCCTCTGGGGCTGCTGCCAAGGAGTCTTGGTCCACTAAGGGCCTTCTGCACAGGCTGTCTTGTCACCCTCACTCCCAACTGCCCCCGGTGGTTTGAAGGTGACAGGTGGTCGGCCGATCTACCCAGACTCCATCTTGCATTCACATCCATTGGATGAGGAATTGATCGCTAGTCTCTCAATGGAGGAAGGTCCCACGTCCTTCCTGGGCACCCTCCGTCTCATCTCTGAATATGCAGGGATGCCCTTGGAGCCTGTTCAAAAATGGGCTGAATATCCCCCAACAGATATCCTGAAGAGAGGGGATTCCCTGACAGAGGCCTTTCCTGTGGCCGAAGCCATTGTTGGCCCAGCCTTGGAGCTGTGGCAGCACCCAGCCTCCTGGCCTGCGCCCTCAGCCCAGATGGCCCACAAATATGCGGTTCCCATCAGCTCCCTTTCAGGATTCACAGAACACCCCTCAGCTGAGGGGTTGGTGACTGAATCTGTGTTTTGGTGCTCAGGTAATTCGGGAGACACTGATAGACCCCCAGATAAAGAGTCCAGGAAACTGGACCATTCTGCCAGGAAAGTCTGTGTTGCCTCTATGCTTGGCCTTCATCAGGCGAGCTCGGCTGTCATCATGGTGCATTTTTCTTTTACCCTCTTGGGCTGTCTGGATGAGGTCCTTCCTTATCTCCCTGTGGACCTCTAGACCACGGTCAAGCAAGTTTGGCTCTTGGCATCAGGGATTCTTGTGCTCGCTCAGTGGCAGCCGCAGTTGCATGCACCGCAGGGCCTGGATGAGGGTCTCGACCTTCATGGCAGACACTCAGCAGAGATTGACGGATGTTCCCTTCCTGGGTACTGACTTATTTGGTCCAGGAGTTGATAGTCACTTCCAGCGCATCGAGAAGTCCAATGCCGCGTTGGACTCCGTTACTTCTACCCAGAAGAAATGTCAGGGTTCCAAGAAGCAGAAGAGAAAGCCCTTTCAACCTTCAGCCTTCTGCCTCTGTTCTCAAGCAGCCCCAGTTTCAATTGGGGCAGCAATAGCAGCAGACTCAATCCTGGCACCCTCGGTCCAAGTCAGGGGCTTCGCCGGCCCATAAACCCGGAGGTCTCAGCAGCCCCTTGGCCCGGACCCTCCTCCAAGCTTGCACAGTGATGGGATGGGGGTTGCCAACCCCTTACCCGTCTCGCCCACTCTGGGTCCTCGCGTTGGGGTCTGGCTCCACCACTTCCTTTCCACCTGGTCTGCTGTCACAATGGACAGGTGGGTCTTGGAAGTGGTCGGCCAGGGACTGCTTCTGGAATTCGAGCAGTACCCACCAAGCCGAGCCCGCGCCCCACGGAAGGAGAAGGTATCCTTGCACACTCAGTCGGCTCTCCGAGATGACATTGCCCAACTCCTCCGCAAAGAGGTAGTGGTCAGAGTCACGGATCCCCCTGTTGACTCAGGGTTTGTTTCCAAGTATTTCCTGGTCCCGAAATGGACAAGGGTCTGGTGCCCCATTCTAGATCTGCATGACCTGAACCGGTTTCTCAAGTCTTGCACCTTCAGGATGGTAACTCTGTCTCAGATCATACCATCTCTCGAGCAGAACATGTGGTTTTGCTCCCTGGATCTGCAGGACATGTTCTTCCACGTCCCGATCCATCCGTTACACCGATGGTTCCTCCGCTTCCAAGCAGAGGGAACCCTCTACAAGTTCCAAGCCATGCCGTTCAGCCTGTCATCGGCCCCCAGGGTCTTCACCAAATGCATTGCAGTGGTACTGGCCTGTCTTCGGCGTTGACAGGTCAGAGTGTACCCCTGTCTGGGCCATTGGCTCATAGCAGGTCCCTCCAGATTGGAGGTGGAGCTGTCCAGGGATCTGGTCATTCAGACCTGCATCAAATTTGGTCTCCTGATCAACGAGGCCAGGTTGGAACTTGTGCCTTCGCAGGTGATCTGCTTCATCAGGGCAGAGCTCGACTCTTGCCAAGCCAGAGCCAGGCTCTCAGCAGACAGGGTGGAGGTTCTCTCCTCCTTTGCCTAATAATTTCTGGTTGGGCACTTGCACCCTGCCCAGGACTTCCTGCGACTTCTGGGTTACATGGCAGGCCTGCATCTCTGTGATCTGATGGGCCCAGTGGCATATGCGCCCCTTTCAGTGGGAACTGGCCGGTCAGTGGACTCAGCAGTACCGTCATTTCAACCAGCTGGTCACTGTGACCCAGAAGATATGGGATGCTCTTCAATGGTGGACCATCCTGGAACATCTGCAGGAAGGGATCTCATTTGTCTGCTGTGAGCCAACGGTTGTCCTAACGACCGATACCTCTCTCGCAGGCTGGGATGCCCACATGGGGAATCACAGAGTCCACAGGCTCTGGACCCCCAAGGAGTCCTGATGTCACATCAACCTGCTGGAGCTACGAGCAGTTCAGCTGGTGCTGACTGCATTCACTCTGTTTCTTCGGGGTCAGGTGGTGCAAGTCCAGACGGACAATACCACGACCATGTACTTTATCAACAAGCAGGGTGGCATACACTGCCAGCCTCTCTGCAGGGAAGCACACCACAACTGGACCGTCATGAGCCGACTGGAGGCAGATCTCCTAACCAGTTATGTGGCAGGAGCCTCAAATCAACTGGCAGATGCCCTCAGCCATGTGGGCGAGGCGTTCTAGGAGTGGTCTCTCCATCCGGAGGTAGTACACAGCCTGTTCTCCCAGTGGGGCACCCCTCAGGTGGACCTGTTCACCTCCAGGGAGAAGGCAAAGCTGAGGCTGTTTCATGCCTGCCCCCCTCAGCATGGCTCTCTACAGGGGGATGCCTTCTCCAGGCTGTGGACCCCAGGCCTCTTGTATGCCTTCTCTCCAATTCTCTTGATCCGCAAAATGCTCCTCACGGTCCAGAGGGACAAGGCACAGGTGATCCTGGCGGCACCAGACTGGCCCTGCCAGTTTTGGTACTCCGATCTCCTCAGCAGCAGGCTCCCGAGGCATCTTTCAGCACACTCGGACCTGCTGTTAGTCAAGTCAGGGGAAGGACCTCCACCTAGCAATCCCTGCACCTGACAGCCTGGTTCCTGAGCCGCAAGAGTTCTAGGCTTTGGGTCTCTCTGAAGATGTCCTCACTGTAGTTGAGGCATCCAGGAAGGAATCGACCAGGAAGTGTTATGCCTTCAAATGGAAGAGATTCTCCATTTGGTGTCAGGGCAATGGCCTGGACCCTTTGTCCTATCTGGTGGCTAGAATTCTCGACTACCTTTGGTCTCTCTCTCCAAAGGGGGGAGGGTCTTCGGTCCACGACCCTTAAGATGCACCTGGCAGCCATCTCTGCTTACCGGGTGCAGGCCGGTCAGCAGACGGTGGCACAGCAGAAGGTGGTCTAGCGTTTCTTTAAAGGCCTTGGCCATATTTCCCCTCTGGTGTGTGAACCACCACCACCGTGGGATCTACTGCTGGTATTGGCAAAGCTCATGGGCAAGCCATTGGAACCGATGCACAGGTGTGAGATGTCACACCTGTCATGGAAGATCACCTTCCTGGTGGCTATCATGTCAGCCAGAAGGATTGGGGAGCCCCAGGCACTCTCTGTCGAGTCTCCTTATATGGTCTTCCACAGGGACAAGGTTGTCCTGTGCCCCAACCTGAAGTTCCTTCCTAAGGTTGTGTCGGAGTGTCACCTGAACCAGGTGATGACTCTGCCAGTGTACTACCCCAGTTACACCTCAGAGGCAGAGTACAGGCTCCATACTTTGGACTTGAGATGAGCACTCTTTTATTACAAGGAGCATATGGCTGAAGTTCGGGGAGAGATTCGCCAGCTGTTTGTCACTTATGCTGAAGCTGCACCCGGCGATCTGCAGCCAAGTGGATGATTGGCAGATGGATTACGTCATGCATTGATCTCTACTGTAGGTTGGCGGGTAGGCAGCCTCCCGTAGAGCTCAGGGCTCATTCCACCCGCCTTACTGCTGCGTTGGTGGCTGCTTCTAGGGACGTCTCTGTTCAGGATATCTGCAGGGCTGCTCACTGGAAGTCAGAAAACACCTTCATTTCCCATTACCACATCAAACTAGAGTCATGCTGGGATGCTGGTTTTGGGGTGTCAGTTTTTCAGTCTCTGTTCCCCAAGTAGGGGGTGTGTGTGTTGCCTCCAACCTCCTGGAGAACTGCTAGGAGTGTGCCAAACAATGTGGATAGAACAACATATCCATGTTTCTAGAAAAACAGGTTACTCACCTGTAACAGTAGTTCTAGGAGTGGTATATGTTATTCATCTACACAATCCCACCCGACCTCCCCGGCTTCGACACACAACCTTCTGCTTCCAGCGGGCAAGATCTGGCATCAAGGGTGGAGCCGAGGGATATACCACCCGGGTGGGTGGGAGGAGCCAGCTTTCAGACCATCGGGCAAGATTTAAAGGGGAAAGGGACATGCCGAACAGTGTGGGTGAACAACACATACCACTCCTAGAACTACTGTTACAGGTTAGTAACCTGTTTATTTTCAGTGGGAGCATGTTATTTCACTCAGAACCTGGAAACAGAACACAGAGAATAGTGTGTAGGATAGAGAGTTTACAATGGAAAGAAAAGCAGCTGTAAGCTAAAACAAGGTAAAACACAAATGAAAACATTAACAGTAGTGTGGTATATATCACATATGTAATGGGTTCAGTGAAATAACACATTTATCTCTGCAAATGACTGGTAAGTCCTTTGTAACAATTTCAGGGCTTTAATAGCCACTCATGAGTTTTGGGTCCTAGCCCTCACAAGTGGCACTAAATGGATTATTCTATTGCAACCCATAATGTAGTCCCTATTTATCTGACAATTTTTATTCTCAAAGCTATTGTATAATTTATTTATTTTATTTGTTTATTTGAAAGTTTGTGACCAGGAGAGGCACACTGAGCCATGGCTTGTTTCCATGTGTGACCTGGGGCCAAGGGAGGGGGAATATTTGTACAGATGTAAATTGACTTACAGAACCAGATTAAGCTGTTGGTGGTATTTTAGTGAATGGTGTATAAGTAGTGTATAAATAAGCATTCTTTATCAACAGGAACTTGCCGTAGAGGAAGAGCGATTATCACAAAGAAAATCTCAGTTACGAGAAGCGGATCAATCGCTGACTGATATTCTACACCAGAAAAAGGTATGGCATAAACAGCATTATAAAATGGGTGAAATCTGGATTTCAGCAAGGCCTTTGATTCTGTGCCCCAAAAAATGTTGATAGGTTGATCAGGAAGTTGGTGGATCTTGGGGTTGGGGATAAGGTGTCCTGATGGGTGAAAAACTGGCTGAGGGATAGAACCCAGAGGGTGGTTATCGGGGGGAGTTATCTGGCACCAGAGCGGTCACCAGTGGGGTCCCACAGGACTTGGTGCTGGAGCTGATGTTGTTCAATGTTTTCATCAGTGACATTGGGATGGTATTAAGGGCAAAATGTGCCTATTCACAGATGACACCAAGCTCTGTGAGAGTGTGGACACAGTAGAAGGGGATGCAGGATCTATAGGACGATCTGGAAAAGCTGGGGAGGTGGCCTGGGATCTGGCAGCTTGGCTTCAGTGCCAAAAAATACAAAGTTATTGGAGCCAAGAATCCCAGGACAGAGTACTACTTGGGTGGAGTGCAGGTATCTGTATCAGAGGAGGAGAAGGACCTGGGAGTGATGATCACTAGTGATCTGAAGCACTCCATGCAGTGCAAGAAAGCAGCAGCAAGGGCAAACAAGACACTGAGATGCATAGCTAGGGGGATTAGTAGTAGGAGAGAGGAGGTCATATTACCCTTGTACAGGTCACTGGTGAGGCCACAGCTAGAGTATGGAGTTTAGTGCTGGTGCCTATACCTCAAAAAGAACATTGACTTGCTGAAGGTCCAGAGGAGGGCTACAAAGATAGTGGGTCAGCAGGGTAAGGCATACCAGGAGAGGTAGAGGGCACTGAATATGTACACCCTGGAGGAAAGGGGGGAGAGAGAGAGGGAAGGGACATGACTGGGACCTTCAAGTACTTGAACAGGATACATTAGGTGGATAAGGAGGGTCTCTTTAAGCTGAATGGCAACCATAACACGAGGGGGCACAGTCTTAAGCTGGAGGGGGAAGGTATAGGAGGGAGGTCAGGAATCAGTTCTTCACAGAGAGGGAGGTGCACACTTGGAATGTGCTGCCAGAAGAGGTGATCTTATTGAAGACAGTGGGCAGCTTCAAGAGGGGCTGGGATAGGCATGGGGGAAGGTAAGGATTATGGGTAGGGAGGATGGGAGGACTGGTGGGGGGCAAGGACAGTAGTTCAAGCTGTGGACCCTGCAAACGAGCAGACTAGATAGACCAAATGACCTTCTTCTGCTGGCTTGTTCATATGATTGTAAACCAAGATCTCTGATTGGTCGGATTTGATTTTTATTTATTTATTTTTATTTTGTTAAACAGGTAGGGACACTGGAACTAGTCTTTTTTGAGGTCCGAACCGACATAACAATATCATAATGACAAAGATTACAATAACATATAAACATAAATTACAAGTTAACAAACTACAAATGATATGTAAAAACATCCAAATCTAACAAATAACCTTTCGAGTTAACTTTAAAACGTTGTACGGAGGAGGCAAATCTTAGATTTTCTGGCAGCGAATTCCAATATAGGGGAGCAGCTGCAGAAAAAGAGCGAGCTTCAGCTTTTGATTTATGTGATAGAGTCTGAAGGTGGGTCCCTTTAAATGATCTCAAATTTAAGGTGGTATTACGGATTGAAACTAATTCACTTAAGGGAAATAAATCTTTGGAAAAGATGGATTTAAAGATTAAACAATCAAAAAAATAGTAAGATCTGGATTTGGGGGATAACCAACCAAGTCGTGAGTACAATACACAATGCTGGGTACGCAAAGGGAGATCTAACACAAATCAGCAAATATTGTTGTGAACAATAGTTAAAGCATTAGTTTCTTTTATAAAAAGTTTAAAATATAAACCTGCTACATAATCTAAATGAGGCAACACAAATACAGTGGCTATAGAACGTTGTGTATCAGCAGAAAAACATTTTCTAAATGTATAAAGCAAACCCAATTTCTGGTTGACTACTAACTTCATTGATTTGAGCCTTAAAGATTAGGTTAGGATCTAAAAGTACACCCAAATATTTAAATTCATAAACTTGTTCAATTTACATCATGAATAATAAGGCTAGGATTGTCCTTTAGCACAAACTGAGATCCAAATAACATCGTTTTGGTTTTCTTAACATTAAGGATAAGGGAATTTCCTGAAAACTAATTACAAATATCAACAAATTCTTTCTCAAGTAATGAAGTTAAATGAGAAATACTGTTGGCTTGAGAATATAAAATCAAATCGTCTACATAAAGTAAACAACCACAGGTTTTATAAAGAGATGGTAATTGATTAACAAAAAGGAAAAATAACAAAGGGCCCAAAATAGAACCCTGCAGCACACCTGAATCAATCAAATAAGTTGAAGAAACTACAGTTCCAATGCTAACAAATTGGGTCCAGTTCACAAGATAATCTTTAAACCGCGAAACCACCTTCCAAGAAAAAAAACAAACAAATCACTGAATTTTGAACATAAAAGGTAGTGATCAATAAGATCAAATGCCGTGGTCAGGTCCACGAAGACTGTCCCCAACATGAGACCATCATCAAAGCCCCTGAGTGCGACGTTTGTGAACCTGACCAAGGCTGTCTCCGTCCCATGTTTTTTTTTGAAAAACTTGCTGCTGGGAACATAAGACATTATAGGTCTCAAGATATAGAGTGATCTGGTTAGCAGCAATTTTTTTCCAGTAGTTTGCTCAGTGGGTTCAGAATAGAAATTGGCCTAAAGTCATCTACATTCAGCTCTAGTTTTCTTCGGAATTAGAACTACCCTGGTGCATTTCTGTGATGAAGGAAAGGAACTGGAAGTCAAACACACATTAAAATTTAAACACGGGGCCTGCAATAGAAGACGCAATCTAATAAAGCACCCATCAAGTCCCTCCCCACAGTCACTGTATCTATTAGGAATAGTAACAAGTAATTTCAGAACTTCATTTTGAGTTATTTTACAAAAATAGAAAGTAGGCCTCTCAAAAGACAACCAGATCTGGGTCAACTACCGACTGCTGATGACAGGACCTGTAACTGGCTAAATCTGAGAATTTGGAACCCAATAACTTAGAAATTTCAGTTGGATCAGGGACAACTCCATTAGATGTAGTTATTTTTTGAATAACAAATTTTCTTTTGGCAAGAGTAACTGATTCACTGAATTCCAAAAGGACTTAGGATTTGACCAATTCTCATCATGTTGTTTTTAATAAAACTCTTTTTTAGCATTCCTAACCAGGTAACTCATCTTATTACGTAAAAAGCTGTATTAATCCAAAGAAAAAAATAGAAGGAGAAGATTTGTAATTAACCCATGCCAAATCCCTTGCCTTGATCCAATCTTTAATATCAGAAGAAAACCATTTATTGAATACCCCTCTAACTCTGATTTTGCCCAATGGGAAAAATCAATTTTGGGTGGGTAATAATTGATTATAAAAAGCACAGTCAGCTCACACAAATCGCATGCCCATGCATTTTTTATTCTAGCACACCAGAAACATTTAACTATCTGAACCTCATTACTCAGTTTTTAAAATACAGATCAGAGAAACCCTTTTATAACACAATAAGATGCTCTAGGGTATGCGTAATTGTGGGATGATGGCATTTCTCGGGTGTGTGTAAGACACTCAGCATTGCCAACATACCTTACTTTCCAAGGCATGCCATTATCCCACATAACACACTCTCTGTCGTGCCTTATTGCTTAATTTTTTTCTGCTATACAGTAGGGTCAGTACAAACCATTTTGACAACTTTTCCATGGAAACAAATTCATCTTTTTTTTGTTTAACTTTATTTTTATTAGTTTGCAATTGTTATAATTACAGTATCGTTACCTTATTGCAGACAGACCAAGGTGAACAAACATTATTCACATTATAAACTATGGAGAGCAAGCCTTCCTTAATCACAGGGTATATGCATTTAGAATAATGTGGTACCACATACAGGGGGTATTCTTAATATATAAGTTCAACGTGAAAGAGAAACCTTTGGCTGCAATCAAGGAGCCCATGAGCAGTAGGACTAAACTCATTTTACTCAAGTCACAACAATAAGAGATCAACATTGCACGCCCTTATTTAAGGGCTTCTGGGGTCATACTATCTGTCTCAAGTATGTTATAATCATAATTTGTTAGGTTGAAAAGAAGCAACAAATTAGGAAAATATAATCCTTGTAAAATTCAAACTCCTGTGGAGTATCTCTGAACCACATAACTTTAGTAACATACTGCAGTCCCCCCCAATAAGAAAACAAAACCCAAGGGGCATGGCTAGCTAGCAAAGATGGCGGGCACTTTCTAGCATAGCTCCTCTGGGCACCAACATGAATATTGTTTAAACAGCTACTAAATTGCGTTTTCAATGAAGGAACCTTTCAGCACCTATCTAAGCTCTTAACATGTCATCTGGCAAGCACAAAAATAAGCAGACTGAGCTTCTGTTTAATGCTCGCAGCTCGTCTCGATCAAGCGTGGTGGAGGTGTGCAACACTGGGCCTCATGGTGCCATGCAGGGGTCCGTGGGAGATACGCAGGACCTAGACATGGAGTCACTAACCAAATCACTGGCTGGGGTTCCCTCCACCCTGCTGTAAATGCAGAAAGACATGAAGGATGGTTTTACAAATGTGACGGCTCAATTGTCACATCTTTAAACTGTAGTAACAGGCCTTACTGAAACCTCGGCCATGCATTCTGCACAGATCTTGGAGTTAGAGAGGCGAGAGGGAGAACTTGAAGACTCGTACGCTGGTGTATCGACGAAAAGAAATGGGCTACTCTCCACACTGGCTGAGTTAAAAGATCACATCAACGAGCAAGAAAACCGATCCAGGAGAGCGAATGTCCATATAATTGGTCTCCCGGAGGGTATGGAGGGCCGTAACCCTGTTAAAGGGTTACACTCATGGCTGGTGGAACATCTGGGCCTACTGGAGGAATGCAGGGCCTTTGAGATAGAGTGAGCACACCAGGTGGGCCCACCTCCAAAACCGGGTGAGCTGCTCCGTCATTGTTTAATCAGATATCTTATTTTATGACAAGGAGGTGGTCCTGCAGAAAGCAAAGAAAACAGGGCCCATCTCAATAGAAAATGGGAAGGTCTACATTTACCAGGACTATGGTAGAGACCTGCAGTCCCGGAGGCAAAAGTTTGCCCAAGTCAAAAGTAAACTGTACCGGCTTGGATGCTCATTCTCACTTCTGTACCAGGCCCGATTGCGGGTAGATAGACCTGGCCAGAGATCGAGATATTTTTACCTGTTCCAAAACGGCTGAGAAGTGGCTAGAGGAGGAGGAGGAAACCAGGAGAGATGCAGGAGACTCTTAACTCACTGAAGGTACAACTTGGTTCTGCAAGGAGTATGGTACTGTAATTATCTTTATTTTGCTCCTGGGGTTCTTATGTCCACCTGCATGGGGACAGGTTGTTAGTCCTGTGTGTGGCGATGTTTGGGAAAGACACTTTGCTGAGTTCTGTCCTATCTTCTCTTGGACACTTAAGGGACGTGGCCTATTTACTGCAGTTGGCTTGCCTTCGCTGACCTCCGACTGTGTCTGTGGACATGGGTGCTGGCAGAGTAGCAGCAGAGAGAAGTGAATCTTTCCATGTTTAATTCAAGACTGGTGGGATGTGGACTACAGATGCTCGAGGCCATGTCTGGACAGGTTGTATTGCGACATGGGACGTTGTCTCGATCTGAGTGCTTTTCAAATCCAACAAAAACACAACGGCTATTTTAATTGTTCAGTTCCACTTTGGGCTGTGTCACCTCATCACAGTTGGCTTCTTCCTCCCTATGCGGGAATGACTGTGTCCGGAAGCTCTAGCCCAATACCCGACCGTGTCTGGGGATACAGGTGCCAGCGGGACCCTGGGAGTTTAAAGTTAATTGGTGTTTGCTGTGATGGAAAGACTTGGGATAAGTGTTTTGTTCATTGAAAATTTCTGTTCAGAATTCGTTAGTACTGCTTGTACCGACGGCATGGCTGTTTGACAATTCAGAGCATAGATTCTGCCTTACTGTACTTTCTAATTGTCACAGTCACATGCTGAATGTTTTAACCCCAGTGTTTCTTTGTCTGGCTATTCCATTTTGTCTGGGTTCCTAGCTGCAGTTCTTGTAGCTTTTGTATCAGTTTTGATTGCAGCAATAATTGGTGCCCCACTGATTAGTTATTTATAATATGGTGGACTTGGTTTTCACCCTTAGCCTGCTGTTTGCAGTGGGGATTCTGGCAGGTTTCGATCTGCCCAGTTTGGGGGGGGGGGTGACTTTTGTTGTCCATATTGGCCCTGGGGTTTTGGGGATGGGCCAACGCTACTGTTGTTTGGGGTAGGGTTGTTTGATGCTGCTGAGGGGGTGAGCAGCTAGGGGTTGGAGGGAGGACTGCCTTGACCACTGGTCGATGCTTTGGGGGCCCATGCAGGGAGCCGGTTTGGGGGCATCTTTTTTTTAGTCATTTAACATTTTCTACCTGCAGCCACTACCGTGCCCCACATCCAGCCACCACTCCTCCATTTCACCTCCTACCCCGAAGCTCGAATGCCCAGCTGGCAGACGCAGCTACACCTGCGAAAGGGCCCCCCAGAGCCCCCGCGCCCGGCGATAAACCATTACCGGCACATACCATTCAGGCATCGTCAGCTGGTGAAACTGTGGCCATCAAGCTGTTATGGGCTTGCGCTGCTTTTTCCCCTTATCTCCCCGATGGAAGCACGGGCGTGCCGTGATGTCAGCACACTAGCATGCAGACGTCTGCCATGCTTCCCCTACTCGGTGCCCGTGCCTCTGTAGTACCTCTGGGCATCCCCAGGGACCAGCAGAACGTGGTGTACATCCACCCCTTATCCCCAGGATTAGGAGAGCTGTCGTTGGACGCTCAATCCTAGTCCTCCCCTGCCGACCCCTGATGACCCAGGCTCATTCCCGAACCTGGGTCGCCGGCATGGAGCGAGGTGTGGTGTCCAGCGCCGCAACCCTCAGCGCCACTGGGCCGGCCTGGGGGCATCTTTAAAAGCTGTGTTTGGTGCCTACCTTGCGGGCTCCAGCAGGGCAGACCTGATTATGAGGGTACTTTGCCTTAGGCGAAAGAGGACGCTTGGGGATTTAGGTGGTGCTGGAGTTGGGGGGGCAACTGTGTTTTGATAAAAAGGGGTAAAATGGTTTTGGATGTGCAAAGAACCCATACAGAGTGTATTAAGGGTTGAAACTTCATAGATAACGTATCGCTGAAGATGTTAAGTGTATATCCTGGAATATAAATGGCCTAAAGTTCATTTTAAAGCAAAGGAAAGTTATGGCAGGGGTGCACAGGGTGATGGGGCAGATTGCTCTCCTACAGGAAACTCTCTTCTCCCCCAACGAGGCCAAAAAAAACAGCTAAGTTTATGGGAGGTACATGGATATCTGCCATGTTCTCCTCAAAAGCTCGAGGTACCTCGATTTGGATCCCTAAGGGGCTACCGGTCCAGATTTTGGATCAATTGGTGGACCAAGCTGGGAGATATGCCTTAGCCAAAGTTAATATTACTGGGAGGGGAGTTTTTCTGCTGGGTTTGGTGTATGCTCTCAATGTTGAGTGTCCCAGCTTCTTTCAAAAACTGGCCTTGGATATGTCCAGCTGGGATGGTCCTTGGATACTCGGTGGGGACTTTAACTGTGTTCTTGACACAGTCATGTACCGATCCAATAGGGCCCCTATGCCTAAATCCAAGAATGCCAAAGCCCTGGAGGATTTGCAAAAGGGCTGGACCTGGTAGATGCCTGGTGGCATGCTAATCCCTCTTTCTGGGATTATAGCTTCTTCTCCCATGCGCACCATTCAAATGCCAGGATATTGACAGGATCCTGATATCCAGACCTCTGTTGATGGGGGATGCTTATTCTCCTATCTAGATATCTGATCATGCAATACATAGTATCTCCTTCAAGGGCCTAGGGGAGCAGGTGGCGGTAAAAAATTGGAGACTAGATCCACTATTGCTGAAGGACCAGGAATATGTATGTTTTATGAAGAACTGTATTAAAGAGTATCTTAAACTAAATGGCAGGGGGGAGAGCCTACCAATGGAATTTGGTGGGAGGCTCTAAAGGCTTATGTCCGAGGGCAGACCATCGTCTATGCCACACATCGGAAGGGGGCGGACGCAAGGGAACTGGCCTTTCTAAGATCGAAAATTGCAGCCTGCGAGGAGGCACATAGGTTAAACCCCGCAGCTGCCTTATATAATGTTTTACAAAGGTTAAAATGGAAGTTTAACATCCTATCAAGTGCTCACCTTGAATGCTCCATACTATTGAGCAATGCTAGGGCATACTTTGATGGGGACCATGCGGGTAAGCTACTTGCGTGGCAGCTAAAGCAAAGAGATTCTGAGCGTTCTGTGGGGTAGGTTTGTAATACCCAGGGAGAATTAGTTCACAACCCAGGAGAGATTAGGAAGGCCTTTGGTGACTTTTATAACTGCTTTTACACTTCAGAATGTAACCCTTCCCAGGAGGAGCTTGACTCCTTCTTTGCAGGGGTCCCCCTCAGTAAATTACAGGGGACAGAGAGGGTGACACTGGACACCCCTCTTTCTAAGCAAGAGATTGCAGCAGCTCTCAAATCACTTAAGGGGGGTAAAGTCCCTGGACCTGATGGTCTCCCCATGGACTTTTTCAGAACATTCCACTCTCTTCTCTTAGGACCTCTATTCGATATGATTGAGGAGAGCCTTGCCTGGGGCGAGTTGCTCCCCTCCACGAGGTCTGCATCATCACAGTACTCCCAAAGCCAGGGAAAGATCCCTCCAAATGTGCCTCGTATAGGCCAGTTTCACTCTTGACAGATGACTATAAAATCTTAGCGAAAGCCTTGGCCTCCCGCTTGGATCCTTTGCTGCCCAACATCATTCATCAGGATCAGTCTGGCTTTGTGAAAGGGAGAATGGGGAAACGTAATATCAGACATATTTTGAATATAATATACCACTGGGGGCAGAACAAACATAAGCATGGGACAGCCGTGGTGGCTATATTCCCTCTAGGTCTCCTTTAGAGTTGCTCCTTGGGGCCGACTCGTCTAACCCAGATAGAAGGCCTTATAACCTGTTGTGGTCCCTGGCTCTCATAAATGCCAGAAAGACTATTGCCCAAGAGTGGATGTTTCCCTTCCCCTCCCACCATCGCCAATGGGCACAGAATTTCCGAGCCTATATGTCAATAGAGAGGGCTCAGTTGAGCTTGCACAGAAGGCTTACAGACTTTTTCTCCACCTGTTATCCACTCCTTATGGCAGTGGAGACTGGTATCTTCCCTATTTAACTCAACTTCTTTTGATTTATTTTTTCTTTGAATGTAACATCCCCCACCCACCCCACCCCGGTCTATGTGGATCCCTTCTCCTTATTGCCCCTGATGCATGCCTAGGCTCAGCCATATGACTTGAACCAGGATATTTTCAGATTCTCTACAGGACTTAATGCTGTACTCTGTATGGAAAGATAGTGAGAATTTGTATAACTGATGTTGCTTTCTTTGAAATGTATGCACATCTAATCCTCAATAAATTATTTTAGAAAAAAAACAGAATAAAATGCTCTATAAACAATTTAGAACTATTTGCAACATGTATTTCCTCTCAGAATTATTAGGGCTAAAGAGACTGCAGAATCTTTTAGTGTTTGTTAGAATATTAAACAGTACTTATGGTTCAGAGTTCAGTCTTCATCCGAAAGTTCAGTATCACTGCCTACAGAGTGAAGAGATCATCGATGGCATCGAGGATTAGATGGTATTTGTGCGACCCATTTTCCAGCTTCACTTGGGTCCGAAAAAATCCAGATCTTCCCCTCATGAACAATTCGCAGGCGAGCAGGGAATATTATTGTGTGTGAAATGGAGGCCTCTCTAAGCTTCTTCCTCACCGAGTTGAACTTTTTGCACCTCATTCTCGTGGCATAACTGACATCAGGGAATATATGGATAACTATCTTGTGTTATAGGGCCTGTGAGTCTAACCAACTTTAAAATTCTGTCTTGGGTTCCCACGCCTTCTGTTATCAGCAGCAGGGTACGGGGAAGATCAGTGCCGTCTTGATTGCCCCTGGGGGTGATATGATAAGCTTTTTGAAGATCGAAAGTGATTTGCTGATCCAACGGAATGATTTTTTCTTGTAGCCAGTCTTGCAGGAATATAAGGGGATGATCCCCCTCTGTACCCTCTGGCAAACCTAGAATCCATGTATGTGAGGATCAAGCCTGATTTTCTAGTGTCTCTAGCCTGGCTCTTAGGTGGGTATTCTCTTTTAGCACCATCGAAGTGGCGGCTGCAGCATTGTCCAATTGCCTTTTCACATCAGCCATCTCGGTTTGGAGGGTTCCCACGGTAGTTTCCACCACTGTGACCCTGGTACCAAATGTATCTAGTTTGGTGTTCATATCTGTTTCAGAGGAGATCAAGCGTTGTAATTTTGCACCGATGGTGGTCATGGTTTCTTCCAAGTCTGGAGCAGTTGTGGCCTGTGTTTCTGACCCAGACCTTGGCGGCTGAGAACTCCCAGACGATTTTCCTCCGGTTCCAGCTCCCCTATCTTTGCGAGGGTTCCCCATCTTAGGCTTGAAATAGTCCTCTTTCCGGCTGTACTACTCATTTCCTTGAACTTCAACTCCAATTAGTTATTTTTAGAGAAAATATATTCTCCTCAGAGGTATGAAGTTTTGCCTGCTCTCTGGCTCGGGCTCAACAGCCCCCACCCCACCCCGAAACAAATTCATCTTCATTAAAAAAAATAGTTTACACAGAGAGACCTAAGTGAGACTTAACAAAACTATATGAGGTATCGGGCGCTTGGTATTGGATGGAGAAAATAAACAGTTCAGACTGAAGTGTTACAAAATGGGGTCACCCCTGGTAGGAAATGCTTTAGAGGACTCTTTACTGGAACGAAGAACATATTCCCCCAGAGGAAAAAAAATTAGCACCAGCCCACTGGCCAAATGCTGTTAGATTTTGTATGGGCCAGTAACATTTTCCTTACACTAGCCCTGCTGATTTGTACTGGAGTAGAACACCTTTCAGTAAGTACACCAGAAAAAAACAAAGTAGCTGATTCACTAAAAAATACCACCACCATCCTTCCCCTCCCCCCTTCCCCGGGATGAGGTTAAAAATAGGCAGTATTGTCTAGTTCTCCTTTTGTGGTCAACAAACACTAAATAATATACATTTGATTCCTTTCCTTGGACCAACAATAAATGTTCAGTACACAAGCTTTCAGGTTACAAAGAGCTCTTCTTGAGGTGATGGCAGTGTCTACAAAACACATACAGTAACTTTTATTCAGTGGAAGGGCACCCTGCAGTACTACTAGCAATTAACATACACAAGAAAGAGCTGTAAGACTAAATAATAGGAAAAAACAAAGAACGTCAGTGCAGAAGCACTAAGGCAAGGGTTACCTCAAAGGGCATTGACAAGAAAGCTAAGTTTCAAAGAAATACAAAATCACACATACCCCCATAGTGCAGAGCATCATGGGATGTGTATGCAAATCACCATGACATTTTAGGCTGGTTCAGCTTTAAGCAGAAATGCATGGTGCCAAAGGGCCTCTCACACAATCTGCAAAGGGTGCAAACAGATGACAAAGACACGTGTTTTGTCCTACCCAAGACTTATCAGTGCTGTGGGTTAGAGAAATGAAGAAAGACCTGGAAAAATTGAAAAATGGTCCATGACATGACGTTTGCAATTTAATGCAAAGATGTACAAAGTAAAGCAGATTGGTAGAAAGAAGCCCCAAATGAACCACTGGATGCTGGAGGTGCAACCATCTGAGGAGAGAGGTGTAGGGGTCATCATTAGTGACAGTCTCTGATCTATTGCTCTGTGCAGCAAAGTGTACAGTAAGGCAAACATGACATTAGGGTATATAGAAGGGGATTTGATAATAGGAGGAAGGAGGTGGTACTGCCACTATACGGATCTGTGGGAAGGCCATACCCTTCACTGGCCACTGTTTTGCATGTTTCTGGTTAGATTAATGATACAATGATTGTCAGGGTGGGGGCAGAGTTTTGTGAGCTGCCTCAGGACCTCTTTTGGGCCTCTGCAATGCCTATTCCCACCCAAGAAGCTTACTTCATCCTCCCTGGTCCACTGCCGAACCTTATCTTCAATGTTGCCCCTTCCCTTCCTGCCACGGCAGGACCCAACAGTTTGGCCAAGCCTGCCTAGGAGACTAAATTCAGATAGGATGAGCATCTGCATGGTCCTATGTGTGTTCTATGGGGAAGCCAGCTTCATTATCCTATTTTCTCCCCTCCCTGCATTGCTGACTGGAAGTGCCAAAGGACGGCACTCCTGGTATCTGGATGACTAAGTGGTAGCCTGTCAGCACACAGTCCTGCCTTGTGCTGACTCTCTGTTTCTCTGAGGCACCAGAGAGCAGTCAGGTGGTGAAATTAGGAACTCTTCGCTCCCAGAAGAAGGTCTGCACCTGACTGGACACTCATATCCCCTCCTGCCTGTCCACTCTTGATTTCCCAGGCACAGTGTGGGACTGTGAGTTGCCACCATGCCTGCTGCCTGACATTGGCTGTTTTTTTTTTTTAACTTTCCCAATAATGAATAAGCAGAGAAAAATACCACCTGAGGCTGGATTAGTTACACTGGGAGTCTAGTTTAGTCACTGCACAGTCTTCTCCCGGGAAACAGTAGCTGCTGTATTTAGCCCCAGTATGATGTGTATAACTGCCATAGCAATGAATTTCAGTCTGCACATTTCTTATTAAGAAAATTAATCAAACTCACTTTTTACAACTGTGGGCGGAGCCTACAGGAGTATTGCATCTAAAAAGGAGTGATGTCATGTTTTCTGTCTGTGGAACTGACTGAATGTGTAAATAGTCTCCTTCGCCTTACCCTCCTACAAGAAATGTTTTCCGCCCTCAAATAAATGGTTGCAGGGTACTATTTTGTTTCTTAAATGGGTGGTACAAGAACTGGAACCTGAGTAGTGGGAGGCAAAATTGTTTTTTGGGGGGAAGTAAGGTCCACCCCACCTCCGCCCAAGAAGCTCCAAATGGTCCATCCCACCTTTTTTTTTATTCATGTGGGAGGGGCATAAGGTGCATCTATCATCCTGAAAGAAGACTCACATGTGTGGGATGTGGACCAAGGTACAGATGTCTGTGGAGTCCCTGCATTCTGTTAAGGACTAGAACAGAAGATACTTAAAATGCCTTCAAACTGACTTAAAAACCCTTGGAACAAATGATTAGCAGAGTCACCTGGTGTCTCAAAAAGGAAAGACTAAGAAGTATCTAAAAACTAAGGAAAATAGACAGCTTTCAGGTATTTCTTAAACATTTATACACTAAAAACAAAGTTCAGCTTTTGGGATTAACAATATTTGTTTACCATATTCTATCTCTTTTTAGTACTTTCAAAATCTTGAAAGCATTGGTGTTACTAATGTACTTAGAAATACATTTTTTTAATTGTCTTTACGGATAAATCATGCATGTTCATGTGAGGGCACATTTGTTTGGGGGATGGGGTTAAATTATTTTAATCATGGGCACAGTGCTTGTTAAACACAGTCTGTGATGAAGTGTATTTTTCTTTTTAAGTTTGAGAAGAGAAAGCTATGAGAAGTAGAATGTATTAAACACTTCCTGGAACTTTCTGTGTAGCAAGTTCCCCGTGGCACCTCAAAGCATTTGACACTAGGATCCTAAGAGCAGTCAGTGTGTTACTTTAGAGGATATTGCATAACAAGAGACTAGCCTTCCCTTTTTCCAAATAATATACCATCTTCATTCTCAGGCAGGCAGTTCTGTGCTACTTTTTTTATATTCTACTGAATCTTCTCAAAGGAAAACTTCATGTTAAAATCAAGAATATATGTATTACTACCAGTATTGAGTTCTCACTTCAATCCAGTGTTTTCTTTCTGCCTAGGCTGTTAGAGGAGTTTTTCTCATTTTCCCTCAGTGTTTTATGACGTCGGGGGGCTGTCATTCAAGTTTGTTTTATTGCATCTTCTCAAAGTTAGCCTTCATAGCTTACCCTTTGGTTTGATGTTTAATAGCCCCTACAGCAGGCCAGTGTCTTGTTACAATGTCTTGCCACAAGAGAGAAAAAACACTGCAGACATGATTCACAGTACTATACAATATACTATAGAAATTTACATGTTTAAACACATACACACTCACACACACACCCCAAGCAGAACACAGCTGGATAAGGTACCAGTATTTAGCAAACTTGTCATGCTTAACCCAGAGATGTCTAGCAATGTGAATCCTGGCTGTGACTATAGGTGTTTACAACTGAATTATAATAACCACATTTGTTTTACTTGCAAATAGGTAGGCATTTGTGTCTAATTTCTGTTTGACTTAATGTAGGTTACACATAGAATCTGAAAAATTCATAACATGCTGTTTTGTGCTTCAATGAATTGATAAATGGGGATTTTGGTTTCTTTTACAAATTCATTTTTCCTGACCACTGATATACTAAAACAAAAATTTCTCAACAAAATGTTTTTAAATAAAGAGTTTAACTCACAGCAGCAGAAGAAGCATGTTGGCGTTAAAAGCTTAGTGGCGTGGATGTAGGGGCACCAGTATTTAAGCATGACTTTGGTAGAGGATTATTTGTGAGTGGGGGGTGAGGGAGGAAGTGAGTCTTGATATTTGTAGCATAATGATATTCTGAAACTTCAGCCTTCAATGGGTTAGACTCTGCAGCCATCTGTACAGTACATCACTAAGCCATAAGCAACGTGATATGGGTAAAACCCAGATCACCAGACCAGGATCAGTGCTGTAAAATCTGCACTGGGCACGGCTTGTGCAAAAATTGCTGATCCAGTGGATCAAATAAATAAATAATTTCTCGGCTTCGCCTCGTGCTTCAACCCATCCCAGGAGTGATGTTATTACATGCTAACACCCACCCTGTCGTGCCTTATTGCTTAAATATGCCCTTTCTCAATGTACTATACCTTGATTCAGTTAGTGTATGCAACAACCTTCATGTGAACACTCTGGACTTCTCTTTGACTCCTGATGTCTATTTGCTTTAGCTATTGTATATTGTTTGAACTGCTTTGGTCTTCTTGATGTGGTGCTTATGTGCCTAAACCATGTAATCTGTTCATCTACTGCTACCCATGTATCTTCAGTGAATGATTGTTATAACTGTCTGCTCTCTGAGTCATTGTTTTTGGACTTGTTAACTGTGCTGTCTTTGTATTAGTTTCAACGAGGTGCCTTTGTAAATGAGTCTCTGACTCAAAGGTTTGTAAATCTGATATTTTTTAAAATTAATAAATGATTATGTTTAAGCCCATGAAACACCCTTATCTAGTTAATGCATTCACGGTCGTAGTGGCTCTGCCAGAGCTTGTTTAAGAGAACAATTGCTGGTTAGTGATATCAAAATGCTTTTCATTTTGTGGTCCAATGCTACCACCTAATGGCAGAAAATGTTCTCACACCTTTAGGTTTCCCATGGGGTTTCCTTGTTAGGTTCTGTCCCAACCTCCTTTGAATGCTGCAGGAGCAACCCCTTAGAATGTCTCTACCGCTTAAGAAAAAAACACTGAGCTACAGGAACATGTACCAGAGACTTTATTTCTTAAAGAACAACATGGAGAGAGGTTTTTTATCTTATTGTGTAGCGTTACTTGTATTTGGTTTGACTACTGATGTTATGTGCTCTGTGAATTCATACTTGCTGCTGTATACTCAATATGCTTGTCTGCCATTGTATTGTTCTCCTTGACGTGGAACCTTCATGAACGAGCTCTGAGCTCAATGGCTGTATCCAAAAATTAAAATAAATAAATAAAAATAAATACATTGAGGGTTGTGGTCGGAAAATGCATATTGTAGTTTTTCTGATGTACTTTTATTTAGTTAGTTTCAGTTGACTGGAAAATGAGAGCTAGGCGATTCTGCCTGCAGTATTTTCAGCTTTGTCTGGGTGGGGGGGGGAACAAATGCAAACTGACATATTGAATCAGGGTAAACCCTTGGTGGTATTTTTAGTGACTCTCCTGCCTCGTGACACTCTGATAACAGAGATGCTTTACCACCTTGAGTTTTTTCCTCAATATATAAACATAAACATTGCATCAATAATTTTAAACTAAATTTGTCTGTTACCAATGGTAGGAATCTAGAGGCTTCAAAATTGAAATGCGGTCTAGTTATTTTAGTGCACAGGGCCTACAGACACTTGTGTTCTATTTATTTTTTCAACCCTGTGTTTATACTTCTATTACTGGGTGATGCCATTCAACCCCCCCCCACTGCCCCATTACTCTTCATCTCCCTGTACTTACCCCTGTCTCCTTTGTTACTGTATGCCTTGCCCCTCCCCCCATGCTGAGGTCCCCGGGAAGCACAACTTCCTTGACCTGGCCAGGGATCTGGTCTGTTAGGCATGTACCCGGTTGGTTGTGCGAGGCTTCTGTGGAGGGTCTGTTATCATCTGGTGCATCTCTACCGTTTTCTTCTCTGGGACTTGCCAGCATGCAGTGACCCAATGAACGTGCATGCAGTGATGCCTCCGTCACCCTGCCCATCTAACCCTGCAGCAGCCTCTGCTTATGTTACCACCCAGCCTCCACTGACTTGCAGTCAGACAGTAGAGAATGGAATTCTCCCATACCAGAAAGAGGAGAGTTGTCCAGTGGGACACCCATTACTCCTTCCCCACCTGGCCACCTGTGAACCAAGTCCGTTCGTGAACCTGGTTTCATGGAGTAGCGAGCAGAAGCCCTACAGCAATGATACCCTGCAGGTTCTATACTTGTGTTCTTAGTCCTATTATTTGTACAGCTGAGTTTGTTGTAATTCAAAGAACTATTTCCTGTGACTTATAGGCACTGCAAAAAGGAGCTGTTTCTATATTGGTGAGTCCATTTCAGCGACAAAAGAGCCATAGCCAGCTTCATGGCACAGTGGGCATCCCAATACACTCACGCATAGGAGACCTGGATTTGAAGCGTAGATCTGATGATCATTCCTGAGCTGGGCGAGCTCCTTCACATGCTCAAGTTGTTGGAGGGAGAATGGCTGCACAGTCTGGTGGCTGCTTTCTGTGCACTTTGTTGCATGGAGCAGTAGGCTGCTGAGTACGGTCTATTACTCAGGCAAGCAGGGTCAGTGGTAAAAAAGGCAAGTAGGTAGGGTTCAGGTAGTTCAGAAAGGGATACGCTATGTTCATTGGTTAAAAAAGACAAGTGGGTAATCAAATATGGAAGTGGTGCGTATAATCTGTGAAGCCGCAGTTTTTTGGGCACATTCAGGAGACTGAGGTGTTTTCCCCTTTGCACACACCTCTCTTACTGAGGGCAGCAGTTACTGGATTCCAAGCTAAACAGTCAAGAATACAGAGGACCCCTTACCCCATCCAAGGCCATCAAATCTGCCACCTTTGCCTCAGAAGATGCCTGGACAGAAGAGGGACGGCTGGTCCTTGGTGTGCTGTAGGAGGGTGGGGATGGTTGGTAGGGCACACAGTTGTCTGTCTGTGGCATTAGGGATCAGTAGGGTGGCAGGTTGTGGGAGGGAGCTGGTTGTCATTGTCCACCTAGGGACATATGACCTGGTGAGGGATGGAATAGGGGTAATGCAGGAGCAGTTCAGGGAACTGAAGAGGGGGCTTAATCAATTCACATGAATGGCGGCATTTACTGAGGTGCTACCTGTGTATGACTGAGGGGAGGAGGGGGCACTCTGGAAAAGAAACTTCAACAGTTGGTTGAAGGCATGGTGCAGGGAGGAGGGATTCAGTTTCATTGTGGACCTGGAAGGATATGGGCATATACAGAAGTGACGGCCTGCATCTGTCTAGGAAGGGGACCTCAGTCCTCCATGGGAGGTTTAAATGTTACTTGGATGAGCATTTAAGCTAGGTGAGGGGGAGGCTGTATTACCAATGGAAGCATAAACTGCCCCCCCCCCCCTGCCGCAGGTTAAAGCAACAAGGAGGGAGATAAATCCCCCAGGACAGGGGTGAAGGATGAAGGGGGTATAGACAAGATGGAGGACAAGGGGGATAAGAACAAAGGATGCTGAAAGAGAGGTGTAGAGGAGATGAGAAGAAGAGGGAGCAACATGTGAAGGGGGAGTCAGGGGGAGTATCAGGGAGCAACACAAGCAGAAAGGTGGGAGGAAGAGGGGACTGCAGATAGGGAAGACAGCAAGGTTCAGAGAGCCATGTGCACCAGCGCTAGGATTCTAGGAAATAAAATTTCGGACCTGAAGGCCATTGTGGTGGAGGCAGACCTGAACCTGGTGGCCATAACTGAGTCACGGTGCAGTGAAAATTACAACTGGCATATGGCCATACCAGGCTACTCTCAGTTCAGAAGAGATAAGGAAGGGAGGAGGGGAAGGGAGGTTGTTCTGTGTGTGAGGGAGAGTATCAGGGCTATGAAAGTGCAAGGGAACGTAGAGGTAAAGGAAGGGTTGGAGGTGCTGGAAGTCACCCTGGAGACAAGAGCTGGGGCCACTGTTCACACTGGGATGATATACAGACTTCAAGCACAGGGGGAGGATTTGGATAAAGCAGTAAGGGAATCCATCAGCAGGATCGCTAGTAAGGGGGAGGTGCTGCTGGTGGGGGACTTCAGTCTGCTGGATGTGGATTGGAGCCTTCCAGCTGCACCTTTGGCTAGAAGCAGGGCAATCCTTGACTCCCTGTCAGGAGAATTTATCAGGCAGCTAATTAATGAACCTGCTAGGGATGGGGCAATACTGGACCTGGTGCTCACTGACAGAGACAGTATTGCTGATAGCACAGTGGGCAATCCCCTAGAGACCAGTGATCACCGTATAGTGTGGTTCAGCCTTACAGTGGGTGCAGCCACACAAAGAAGAGGGCCCTGTACTTTAGGAAGGTGGATTTTAAAGAAATGGGAGACTACCTTAGAAGCACCCTAGCAGGGATGGATTGCCAAGGAGGGGCAGAGGAACAGTGGAGAACATTAAGGGAAGGCATAATGAAGGTAACCAGCCTTTGCATGAAGGAAGTGAGCAAAAGCAGGAGAAAGAAAAGATCATTATGGTACTCTAGGTAGATGACCACAAAAGTGAAGGAAAAAGGATGGCATTCAGGAGGTACAAGGAAACCCAGAGGAAAGAGGATAGATAGGGAGGTGAACCAGAGGGAAGCAGGGAGAGCAGTGAGGTAAACAAAGGAACAAACAGAGGAGAGGAAAGGATAGCCAAAGGGGGTATCAAAAAGGGGCAGTACTCTCTTTAGGTACATGAGTGAGAAAGGGGGAAGGGAAATTGTTTAACTAGGAAAGAGAGACTAAGCCAAAGCTTGCTTCCAGGTGCAACCTGGGAGCACAAGGAAGTTAAGTGACTTGCTCAGGGTCACACAGTATGCAAGTGGGGGCTGTGGGATTCAAACCCATGTCTCCAGTTTTGCAGCTCAGAGCCCTAAACCACAGCGCTATACTGCTTCCTACATAAGCGAGAAGAGGAAAGCAAGGGGAGAGATTGTGAGGATAAGGAGGATGACAGAGGGTGACTGTGCAAAGTAGGATCATGAAAGAGCAGACATTCTCAGCAAGTACTTCTGCTCAGTCTTTGCAGTGGGGGGGTCTACAACACAAATAAACAGCAGGAACACTGGGGGTGGGACACAAGTTCATTTACAGAGGAAAGAGTCCTAAGGGGACTTGCAAACCTGAAAATGGACAAGGCCATAGGATACACCCAAGGGTGATAACGAAACTCAGGGAGGAGCTTGCTGCACCACTAATGGCCTTATTCAACAATTCACTGGAAACAGGAGTGGTTCCAGAGAACTGGAGAAGAGCTCACGTAGTCCCACTCCATAGCAGCGGCAGCAGGGAGGAGGTTAGCAATTATTATAAAAAGGGTCTGAGAAACACAGCATACTGATTTGCTATAAGCATGTATCAGCCTTATGTTAATCTTTTATTAACATACATGTAGAACCTAGTCCTATGCTAAACAAGGTTTAACACTGTTTAAAAAACTGTTTTTATTATAAAATAGCAATACGGCACTCCCAGAGGTTATGTTAATGTTCAGTTAATCACACTTTAGCGGCATGTGGCACTTGGCTATGCCTTGTGAAACATTACACCCCTAAAGGGTGATTAACAGACCATTAACATAACCGCTGATAATGCCTTATTGCATTATAGACCGGAAAGTCTCACATCAATGGTGAGAAAATTAATGAAAACACAGTTAAAAGAAAGGCTAGTGGAATATCTTGAATCCAGCAGGTTGCAAGACCAAAAGCAGCAGGGATTCACGGTGGGGGTTGGGGGCCCAGAAAAATCTGATTGATTTCTTTGACTGGGTGACCAGGGAAATAGATCAAGGAAGGGCAATGAATGTGGCCTACTTGGACTTCAGCAAGGCCTTCATCACTGTGCCACGTAAGAGACAAAGAAATTAGACAGTCTAGGGGTTGGATCCAAAGTGGTAACCTGGATAAAAAAACTGGTTAGTGGATAGTTGACAGAGGGTAGTGGTAAATGGTACTCATTCTAATGAGGGGAGAGTGACCAGCAGGGCTCAATACTAAGACTGGACCTCTTCAATATCTTCATAAGTGACATTGCAGAACTGTGGAAGGGAAGGTATTCCTTTTTGCAGGTGACACCAAAGTCTGTAATAGGGTGGATACCCAGGAGGGGATGGAGAGAATGAGTAGGGACCTTAGAAAACTGGAGGAGGGTCAAGGGTATGGCAACTGGGGTTTAGTGTCAAACAGTGCAAAATCATGCATCTAGGGCATAGAAACCCAGGAGCTGAATATAAAATGGAGGGTGCAGATGGTCACTAAGCAGGAAAGAGACCTTGGGGCTATAATATCTGATGAGGGACTGACAATATAGCCTAGAGGTTAGAGTAACAAGCTGTGAATGAGCTTGGTTACATCCAGCAGCCCTGGGTTTGATTCCCACAACCTTCACTTACATACTGTGCGACTCTGATCAAGGCACTTAACCACCCCTGGGTCATCCCTGAAAACAGGCACTTGTGCCTAGTGGGCCTTACCCGGTTACCAAAAAAAGAATACAGAATACTTTAAAGTGGCGGGGTAGTATGACAAGGTGGTAGGTAGGGCCAGTGGAGTGCTGGGGTGCATAGCGAGACATATCACCAACAGGAATGAGGTAGTGTTACCACTATACTGGTCGCTGGTGAAACCCCACCTGGAGTACTGTGTCCAGTTCTTGAGCTGCATCTCAGAAATGTCATAGACAGGGTGGAGGCAGTCCAGAGGAGGGCAACTAAAATGGTGCAGGGGCTGCACAAGAAACCTTACAAGGAGAGCCTGAGCGATCTCAACGTGTGCTCCCTTTAGGAGAGAAGGAGGGGGGATATGATAGAGATCTACAAGTACTTCATGGGGGTGAAAAGAGTACAGGAGGGGAGTCTGTTTCAAATGAGGAAGTGCACCAGGACAAGAGGGCATGCAGTGAAGCTAAAGTGGGTAAGTTTAAGAGGGATTTGAGGAAATACTACCTCACCGAAAGAGCAGTGGATGCCTAGAATCATCTGCCAGCAGATGTACTGAGTGGGAAAACAGTGTGGAGCTTCAAGCATACATTGAATAGGCACGGGAGAATACTGGTAAATAGGCAGGGAAGGGGGAGGGTCGCTGGAGGGTCTTCAGAGGCAGAACATGCAGGGAACATATGGGCAGACTGGGTGAATCAAGCAATCTTTTTCTGCCGACAAATTCTATGTTCTCATCCCAGGAATCCCTCAGTATTCTTGACTATAGCATTTAGGCAGCTAGATTCAGTTGGCCCTGGAGGAGGAGTTTAACTACCAGACTGTAGTAAGAGATTACTGCCTGTAGGTTGTGCTGTTTGCTAGTCAGATTCTTTTCTCCACCAGCAGTGGACAGTTGGCTCTGGAGACTCTCTCTCTCTCTCTCTCTCTGTCTCTGTCTCTCTGTCTCTGTCTCTTCGCTTGAAGGAAGTTCTTTTCTGTTATAGTGTATTATTTTTCACTTTCACTGATTTGAGGATGATTTTTTATGTTTGCTTGCACGCATGTGCAAGAAACATGGTGCCATGATCTGAAAATGCAATGCCATACAGTTGAAAGGGAGAGCTATGCTTCAGTGAGCAGCGATAAGATATCGCGTGCTCATGTGCGCCACACACACACACACACACACACACATATGCATGCATATTGCGTGCTCATACGCTCCCCCCCACGCACACACTGTATAGCCAACGGGGGTACCCAATCCCCCATCGGCTGTGCTGCACCCCCCCAACAGAGTTCCAGGTGCCATGCTGGGAGCCCACCCCAGCGTGTCAGCAGTCTGTATGGCTGACGGGGGTGCCCAGTCCCTCGTCGGCTCCACTGTTTCCCCCCAAAGAGACTATCGGGTGCCATGCTGGGAGCTCTCCCCAGCATGGCAGCAGTTCCTATGGCCGACAGGGATGCCCAATCCCCGTCGGATCGATGCCACCCCAAACAGCCTTCCAGCTGCCCGCGCTGGAGCCCACCCAGCGTGGCAAGAAGTCCCCGCGGCGTCTTCTTAAAAAAAAAAAGAAAACCTTCCCTCACACTGACTGTTGTGACCCCCACCCATACCCACCCTCTGTTGCATCCACCTTCCCACCTCCACCTCACCCCATACTTACCTCCAGAGTCCGAGCGGCAGTCTTGGTGGACCAGAACACATCTGCACTCTTCAAAGCCGACCGCGAACTGAGGAAATGCCAGTAAGCTGTATAATGGAATAAACAGGTTTTTTTCAACTTTAGTGCATATCTTGGGCATTTTGGGGAATTTTTTCACCAAATTTTCAACATGGGGTTTTTGGGACCCCACCTCATGAATTCTGTCACTGTCATGCCGTTAATCGGCCCTGAAAGGTGATTTTGCGGTCACTGCATGAAACCACCTTTCGGGACCAACTTACGAAACGACAGTGTCACGGTTCATGGTAGGCCCCAAAACCCTATGTTGAAAATTTGGTGAAAAAATTCCTCCAAATTACTGTTTTACGAGCATGCGTTGCATTGTTCCTATGCACGCTCGTAAGTTCGCAAATTTTCAATATGTTCACCCAGATTTTCAACATTGCCATTGTACCACACCTGCTTATGAGCAGTACAGCTGTCATTTTTCACATCTCGCCCAAAACGTGTTTCCGCCCATGTAGTGCACAATGGCGCAGTCAGTGTGCGAAATCAATGTTCGGGACAGACTAAGAAAATCACAGTGACACTGTTCATGAGCAGAGGTGTTAAAATGGCTATGTTAAAAATGTGGTGAAAAAAGTCCATAAAATGACTGTGTTACAAGCGACCATTGCGCAGTTTCCACGCACCCTCATAACTTCATGGATGTCTAATATTTTCAGTCCAGATTTTCACCATTGGCATTTTTCCCCACTTCCTTGTGAACAGTGCAGCTGTCATGTTTCACACCGTGGCCGAAATGTGTTTTCGCACTTCCAACGCAGAAATGCGTGGTCGCTGTGGGAAATCACTGTTCGGGACAGATTAAGAAGATCACAGTGACACTGTTCATGAGCAGAGGTTCCAAAATCCGTGTGTTGACAATTTGCTGTAAAAAAATCTCCAAACTAATTGCATTACGGGTGTGCGTTGCGCATTTTCTACGCACGCTCATGACTTCACCAGTTTTTTTAATATTTTCACTGCAGAATTTCAACATTGCCATTTTTTGTACCTCCCCATGAACAGTACAGCTGTCATTTTTCACATCCTGTGCAAAATCAGCTTTCGGCTAACAAACTGATATTCCCACTGTTCATAAGGTAGGGGTCACAAAAAGCCCATGTGGAAAATTTGGAGTGAAAATGCCAACGAACGCCTGAGGCATTAGGCTTTCCGACCATAACGCTCCAGCCTGTAGAGATTGATAGGCATCAGGGGTGTGACTTGGGATTCTCGCCTGTAATGCTTATACCATTCCACACCCTGCAGCAAGTGAGAGGCATTGAGGTGTGCCTTGGACTCTTCAGCCCCAAAGTTCACCCCATTCTCCTATACAGGACCCATCTCACCGTATTTCCTGATGGAGTGGGGTGAGCATAAAGGCCAAAGACTCCAAGGCACACCATGACATTTGTCAGTAGGGTAGGGTGTGGTGAAATGGCCTGGCCGTTATGCCTGACAACCCAAGGGCACACCTCAATGCCTGTCAGTCTCTGCAGGGTGGTGGTGGGGTTGGCTTCAGTTCAAAACTTCACTGCTATTCCTATTATGCAGCTCTCTAACTCCTACACTACCAGTGCCAGTGCCAGCAAGCAAACATTCGGCATTGACAAATGCTTGTTTGCATTTTTATCTGGTTTTAGTGTTTTTTTCCTGGCTCCCAGTGCTTTCCAGGAACAGTTTAAATTTTCCCTCCCAGGAGTTGCATAGTTTTCCACCATGTATTCTCTGACTGGAAACTATATTTTATGAGGGAAAAACCTCATTCTTTCTCATTTTAAACTCATTTTCTACTGGTTTTCCCCATTTTTAGGGCAACATTTTTATTTTAAAATTTCTTTTTGTGACCTAGTTTTGGGAATAATTTCCACGGTTCCACAGTGCTTGGGACAGATTGTTTTACATTTTTAGGTCCCTCTGAGAAAGATTTTTTTTAGCCTTCTGACTTTTAAACTGAGCTGTACCTAATTTTTTTTATAAAAATCTGCTTCATTTACTTTTAATCGTGGTCACTGCTGACGACCACGACCTTGCTGTTTTTCCCTGTGGGTCCAAGTTTTTATTATTTGCCTTGTATTCAGTTTAAAAAAAAATTGAACAGAGGTCAGAATTATGGCTTCTCAGTTTCCCTTCCTATCTATTAAGCCCATTGAGGAAGGGACGTCTTCCCATAACAGATATATAAGATAGGCTCTATAAGGACCCCAGTGAAAATAAGTCTGATAAAAATAATGTTGACCAAGCCAAGCATAAAAGACATTCTTAGCAGGTTTCTGATTTGGTGCTTGCCAAAAAGAAAGAAAGAAAAAAAATATTGCTGCCCCTTCTGCTAAAAGGCAAAGGGAGACGCCAGTGACAAATCAAAATATGCCTTCTCCTGAGGAGTTGGCAAAGGCTTGGCAAACATATAAGACATTCCAGGCTATGGGCAACCTGTTTGTAGACCCACCTGGGCCTCCTACCCCTTGCTCCATCTAACCCCAACCTAGGTCATGTTTTTTTTTTTATTATGATGGAAATGAAGAGGAGGAGGAGGATGGGATAGAACTAGGCAAGTCCCCTGACCAGGAATTTGACTTCCCCTTACCAGGTCAGGAGGATTTCACCTCTCACTACGCTTTTGTCAACAGATGATGGACACCCTTAACCCCTCTATTCAAGAAGCCTCTGAAGAGGATGAGGAGGCAGACTTTTTTAGACATGATGAGTCTCCCTCCCCCACAGGAAATTGCCCGTCAGTCCACAAGTCCATTCGCAAGGTGACTTTTAAACTGCTACAAAGCCCAACGTCCATCCCAGTGGTGGACAAGAAAGTAAAGAAAAAGTACCAGCTTCATAAGAGTAATGCTGACTGCCTTTATACGCATCCTGATCACAAAGGTGTGGTGCAAACGGCAACATGTGGCAAGGCTAAAGTACCCTTATCATCACAGCTTCCTGACAGAGTCCAGAAAACTGGACGCCATGGGCAAGAAATCTTATACTTACTACAGCCTCCTTGCCGATTCGTCTGGCTGCATATATGGCATACTCAGCACAGTACCACAAGCTCTGTGGAATGCTGTTTTGGCTATTAGCTAGAAGCTCCCTGACAGCATTGTTCAGTATCTGTCCACACAGTATGGACTGCCCTGCATGCCACCAGGTATCAAGTTTACATGGCTGTGGATACAAATGATACCACCACCAGGGCAATGGCGCAAGCTATCTTTCTTAGATTTGCTTGGCTGTGGACTACTGACCATACTCAGGATACCCAGAATAAGGCCATGGATTTTCCCTGTGAGAACAACTCACTTTTCGGGAATAAAGCTGAGGCCTATTTGAAAAAGGTGGATGAATACAAAACCACCTACAAGAGCAATGCAGCTAAGGAAAAAGCCTCCACTTCCTACAAACCCCAGGGAAGGGGAGCCAGAGGCAGGGCTTACTACCCCAGAGCTTTTTTATCCAATGCCCATGCCTATGCCAGTGGACTACTCTCAAATGAGAGGTTTCTTTAGTGGAAGAGGCAGAAGAACACAGAAGCGTGCTGACCCTGCCCGTTCCACAAAAACCCAGTCCAAACAAAACTCCTAACGTGAATGTCCAGGTCGCCTTCCCTCTTCCAGTAGGAGGAAGACTCACCCACTGCCTCCACAACTGGTAAAGCAGCACCACAGAAAAGTGGGTGCTGGAGGTAGTGGGCCCAAGGTCTTACCCTACAGTTCCCCATTCAGTAGGGACACAGAAGTTTCAAACCTCTCACCCCAGCAGAAAAGATTCTGCTGAAGTTACAAGTAAAGTTCCTCCTATCACAAAATACAGTAGAGAGAGTATCCCCCTACCAGTGGGGAAAGGGCCTCCACTCCAGATACTTTCTCACTCTGAAGAAAAACGGGCACTGGCGAACTGTTCTGGACCTCAGATACTTAAACAAGCATCTGCGCAAACCAAAATTCAGAATGGTCACCTTGTCAGTGGTCATTCCTTCCGTGCAACAGAGACTGGCTAGCCTCCCTAGACCTCAGGAATGTCTGTTTTCACATTCCAATATGGCCTTCACACAGAAAGTACTTCAGATTCAGACTACCTTCTGGACATTACCAGTTTACAGTCCTGCCTTTCAGCCTTACCACAGTACCCAGGGTTTTCATAAAGTGCCTGGCTGCAGTCGAAGCTTACCACAGGAGACAGCATGTCTCAGTTTTCCCTTACTTGGACAGCCGGCTCGTGGTAGGCAAGTCTCCTGAACAGCTGAAAGACTCCCTAAAGCTCACTCAGCTCACCCTGGAGTCCTTGGGGTTTCTGATCATCTTGCAGAAGTCTCAGTTGGAACCAGTCCAAATACTGGAGTTCATTGGAGCGGAACTGGACACCCGGCAGGGAAAGGCTCTGCTTCCATTGGACAGGATTCAGAATCTCCAGTCCCTGGCAGATTTGTTTGTGCTAGACCAGCCAAGGCCAGCCAGACACTTCCTCAGGTTACTATGCCACATGGCCTCTACCACAGCAGTGGTTTCAGGTGCCAGGTTCCAAATGAGGAACATTCAATACCACCTCAGTGCGCATTGGTCTCAGAAAAGAGACTCCCTGTCAAAGCTAATTCCAGATACAAAGACACTTCTGCAAACTCTGGACTGGTGGAAAGACAGGCAAAATCTGAAGGGGTTTCCTTACAGCAGAGAGAGAGCCCTCAAATGTCCTCACAACAGATGCTTCCCTCCTAGGTTGGGGGGGCCCCTCTGGAGGACCAGTCCTTAAGAGGAGTATGGTCCCCTGCGGAATCCAGCTGTCATACGAACCTCCTTGAGCTCAGAGCTGTATACCTGTCCATTTACCTGCCAGACAAGGACAATGTCCTTGCAGACTCTCTTAGTCGTATCTGTCAGACCACCACAAGTGGACCCTGAACACCCAGGTACTAGCTACAGTGCTCAGGAGATCAGACACTCCAGAAATAGACTCGCCTTCTATCTCAGTCAGCTCCCCAAACTGTTGCGGGCCCTCAGCGCTAGGCACAGTGCCAGTGGTCAGCCAGCTCCCCATTCTGTTGCGGGCCCTCAGCGCTAGGCACAGTGCCAGTGGTCAGCCAGCTCCCCATACTGTTGCGGGCCCTCAGCGCTAGGCACAGTGCCAGTGGTCAGCCAGCTCCCCATACTGTTGCGGGCCCTCAGCGCTAGGCACAGTGCCAGTGGATGCCCTGCATCTTGACTGGTCGGGGAGGTTCTTATGTGCTTTTCCCCCATTTCTCCTGATTCTCAGAGTACTACTCAAACTCAGGAACCAGTCTGCAACAATGATCCTAATAACGTCAGACTGGGCGAGACAGGCTTGCTACCCTCAGCTTCCCCACCTATCAGTCCAGCGGTCTATTCGTCTGCCTCCTAGTCACAGTCTTCTGACTCTGCTTCATAACCATAATGTAACTCACACCATAACGTCCAGTTGTTTCACCTCACATCCTGGTACTTGAGGAGCTAGAGTTCCCTGACTCTCAGTATTCAGAGCAGGTCCTGAAAATCCTCAGACTGGCTAAAAAGCCTAGCACTAAAAAGACTTATGCCTCCAAATGGAAGAGATGTTCTTTCTGGTGTAAAGATAAATGAATTGATCACATGTAGTCAAGCCTGTCCTCTATTCTGGATTACTTAGTGCACCTGCAGGCCTCGGGCCTGAGAGCCTCCTCTCTGAAAGTTCACCCGGCAACAATTTCAGCTTACCTTTTGGTGGGCAAAGAGAAACCCATTATTTCTCACCTAATTTTTAAGAAATTCTTTAAAGGTCTACTGCACCTTCAGCCGCCACTTAAGGAACCTGTCCCTCCCTGGGATTTGAACCTGTGTATAGCCCCATTCGAACCTACGACTACACCCGACTTAAAGTATGTTACCTGGAAAACGGTATTCCTTGTAGCAGTTACATCTGCCAGGAGAATTTCAGAGCTACAGACTCTTTGTACTGAACCCAACTACATTGTCTTCCACAGAGACAAAGTGGTTCTCAGAACCAATAGGAAACTCTTTCCCAAAGTAGTTTCGGAGTTCCACCTCAACCTTTAATGGGTAGATTGAATGGGCCTTGTGGCCCTTTTCTGCCGTCAACTTCTGTGTTTCTATGTTTCTCTCATACCAAGCTTTTTCTTACCTATGGTGAGGTAGGCAAAGGTAGATCAGCTTCTAAGAGAACTCTCTCTCATTGGATAGTCTTCTGCATTCAGTTTTGTTACAATAAAGCTGGCAAGCAGCCTCCCCAAGGTCTCGACCTTCTTTACCAGGGGCACTGCAGCCTCAGTGGCTGCTCAAAGAGACATTCCTTTGCTTGATATCTGCAAAGCAGCTACTTGGAAAACCGTACACATTTTCACAGAGCACTACTGCTTAGATGTACGGTCTAGATCAGATGCCAGATTTGGCACAACAGTTCTGCATAACCTGTTTCCAAAGTAGGTTCTGTTCCCGCCTCCCAACTGCACTGCTTTGTAATCTGCTATAGTCAAGAATACTGAAGGATTCCTGGGGTGAGAAGAAAAAATTACTTTAGTAATCTTGTTACTTCCAAGGGATCCCTCAGTATTCTTGACCTTCCGCCCATCCTCCCCTCACAGAACCCCTCTGTTTGAGGTTCTACAGTCCTTTACTCTGGCTAAATGTTTTCTTGAAGAGCAGCATTTTTGGTACTAGGCTTCACAGTTCATGCAATGTTTTATTGTTTGCCTTGGGTAGTTTGGTGTTTTTCTATTTTTTTTTTTCATAGATTCTTCTTTTTTCCTTAGGCATAGGGTTTAGAGTAGGGCCTTTTGGCCCCTTTCAGCTTTGAAAATAATCTGACTAGCAAACAGCACAACCTACAGGCAGTTATCTCTTACTGCAATCTGACTGGTAGCTTAGTTTTAATCATTTACATAAACTCCTTCTCCGGGGCCAGCTGAACCCAGCTGGCTAACTGCTATAGTCAAGAATACTGAGGGATCCCTTGGTGTGACAGGGTTGAATAAAGCCCTGCCCCATTTGTTATGCAGAAAGAGTTTAAATGCAAGGGTGTCTTCTATCCTCTCCTTTTCTGTCTCTTGTCTGTCTGGTTGCGCAACCAAATTTACTTGTGAGACCTAGGAACTGATCACTCCAACGGTTCCGCAATTCTCTGCCTGTCGCTATCTCTCTGCCTTCCCTTGCTATTTCTGTCTTTCCTTCCCCCTTGCATATCTGCAGTTATAAAAACATTTGTGAATCTTTGTGTGAAACTGTAAGTGATACTGGAATTCCTTTGTTTAAAACTATATATAGTTATACTGTTGAAATTATTGCAAAAAAAGGAACACAAGGGGGTTAAACTGAGATACTGGTGTGCAAACTTTACAGAGCTGTCAACAACAGGTCAGTTCTGGGTCTTTATGTTCTTTTTGCTGTACCTGTAAGAACATCGGAAACTGACAAGAACATTCTGTGAAAAAAACAGTCTTTTTAACAAGCTTCCTGCAAAGACTTGCTATAAAAAGAGCAGCAGTGTTTTGCGAGAGAGAGAGATTGAGATTTGAAACTGAGAAGAAACGATCAGAAGGAGTACCATTTTCTCTGTACTGCCTTTGTACATACAGTAATTATGGTGAACACATTTTTATTTTTTATTTTGTTGTTATTGAGGAAATTAAAACACTATTTGTGAATTTTGAAACTGCTTCTGGTTTCTTATTCTTCCTGACCTGTGCCTCGATGACAGATGGTGTCAACCTCAGTGGGATTTACGCCATGCATACTCTAAGCCAGGAGTTTTGCATGTGGGTACTAGACCTGGTACCAGAGAAGCATAGCAGAAAGGTATTGATTCTGCAGCAGCAAGTCCAAGAGTGATTGCCAGAAAAATGGCAGTCAGACTAGAAGCAGAAACAAAAGTCCAAACTGAGACTGTACAGCCAGCACCAACGATGGAAAAAAAAAAGAACAGGCAGTGACAGAACCTGAAAGCCTGACTGCCTTTTTCAAATGGTGGGCTATACAACAAACAGGGATGGAGAAACAGAGAAGAGAGGAGATGCAGCAGAGATAAAAAGAGATTCAGTGTTTAGAGACACAGAGAAAAGAAGAAATGCAACAACTCAAGAAGCAGAGAAAAGAAGACATGCAGCGACAGGAGCAGCAAACGATAGAAGAGATGCAGTGATGGATGGATGCCTTGCAAGTTAATAAAGCTGGAGAATCTGGCACTGGTCCAGCAGAGCAACAAGACCCAAACAACTTAAAATACACTAAACTTACAAAATTGTGTCCCTCGGATGATATCGAAGCATACCTGACAACTTTTGAAAGGGTTGCTACAGCTTGCCAGTGGGCAAAGCAGCAATGGGCAATCAGACTGGTACCTTACCTGACAGGTAACGCGCAACTTGTCTATTGCAATATGGACACTGCAGAGTCAGAAAACTATGACCTGGTGAAAACAGAAATCCTGAAAAGGTATGACATCTCAGGAGAGAACTACAGGCAGAGATTTCGGTCTCTGAAGTACAACTCAGTCGACAATCCTCGAGAAGCCTTCATCCGACTCAGAGAACTCCTAATGAAATTGCTCCAACCAGAGAGTAAAACAGTCCCACAGATCATCGACACATTTGCAGTGGAGCAATTCATCAACATCCTGCCTACACATGTGCAGCTTTGGGTAAAAGAACACTGACCTAAAAGTGCGGAAAAGGCTGTTTCTTTGGCTGAAGACTACCAAATGGCCAGACAGACACCAATGCAGCGAGGTAACAGCCAAGCACCGGTAAGACACTCTTTTTTCCCATTTAAACTCCAAGTCTAATAAGAACTCTGGTAGGGGTAACAAATCTGCACACAAAGACTTTATTTGCTATAACTGTAATAAGTCGGGTCATATTGCAAGAAATTTACATTGTTAAGAAGAGTGACACTGGAGCAGATTTGTCCTTAGCAAATTGGGGCAAGTACTTAACAGATGTGAAGATGGGCGATAAGACTGTGAAGGGACTTATAGATTCGGGAAGCCGACAGACCCTAGTGCACATTGAAGTGCTGGGAAAACAGTTTTCAAAAGGATCGGGTACTGGTGTTATCTGCATCCACAGGGACACTCGATACTATCCCACCAACCAAGTGACTCTGACTATTAATGGTGTGTCACACCAAATGAAAGTGGGGGTAGTACCTAAGTTACCTGTACCTGTGATTATTGGAAATGACTTTCCAGGATTTACTGAGTTAATCAAAGAGGGAGTAAGTAAATCCTGATATTTCAGCAGCTGTGGTGACAAGAGCTCAGGCAAAGAAAATCTGAGATGGTGGGGGCTCTTTTCCTTTCGCTGATTTTGATTTTGATTTGTTTGAGCACAGCTCCAAGATCCAGAAGAAAGATGATGCCTGAAGAAACAGTGGCAACAAAAGACTGATGGACATAAGGGGTTAACATATGAAAATGCTGAAACTAAACAGATCACTGATAGTGATTTTCTTTCAGAACACGCTAACAATGTTTCTCTCCAGCGTTATTTTAAACAGCTGGGCATGAAACCAAAACAGGGTGAACCTATGTTTAAAAAATGTAATGGGCTACTGTACAGAGGTTGGGTTAAACCTCAGACACAGGACCAGATAGGACAGTTGGTTATACCACAAAAGTATAAATCTGAGTTGTTACAGATAGCACATAACAGTCCTATGGCTGGTCACTCGGGGAGGGATTGCACCCTTGCCAGATTGCTGTACAGATTTTACTGGCCTGGAATTCATGAAGATGTTGCTACCTATTGCAGTTCTTGTGCTGAGTGTCAGAAAGTAGCCCCAGTGACTAAAAAAGGCAAGGTGTCCCAGTGCCCCTACCCTTAATAGATGTGCCTTTTGAGAGAATTGCAATGGATGTGGTTGGCCCCTTAGACAAAAGTAAAAAGGGTAATATATTCCTTTTGGTAGTATGTGACTATGCTACTTGATATCCAGAGGCATTTCTAATGCGCACCGTCACAGCCCCAAAAGTGGCAGCAGAGCTTGCCAACATTTTCTGCAGAGTGGGCATACTTAAAGAGATTATTACTGATCAGGATAGTAATTTTGGTGCTAACCTCCCCTTATCACCCTCAGACAGACGGTCTTGTTGAGCGTTTTAATCAAACCCTAAAATGCATGTTAAAAAGGTTTGTAAAAGGGGAAAAGAAAGACTGGGACCAATACTTATCTTACCTGCTTTTTGCTTACAGAGAAGTGCCACGGGCATCAACAGGTTTTTCACCATTTGAAATGCTGTATGGTAGACAACCTAGAGGGCTACTAGATGTAATAAAAGAAACATGGGACGATAACCCCCATCAGAAACAATCTATTACATCTTATATGTGTACCCTGAGAAAGAAGCTGGCAAAATGTGGTGAAATTGCCCATAGTAATAAGGAAGAGGCCCAAAACTAGCAGAAGATGTATTATGACCATGGAGTTAAAGAAAACATTTTTGAGCCAGGTGAAAAGGTCTTGCTACTGTTACCAACTACAGAAAAAACTGTTATTGAAGTGGCAAGGGCCTTACAAAGTGCTTAGAGGTACTGGCACAGTTAACCATGAGATTGAGACTCCTGATAGGAAAAATCCTACTAAGATATACCATGCTAACCTCCTCAAGAAATGGGTTGAAAAAAACATCAAAAGCTACTTTGCTAGTCTTACCAGAAACTGATGAAGAAGATATTGATGTAGTTTATGACAGACTGGAATAAAGTGTAACTGCTGATGCTGTAAAGGTGAATGGTTCCTTAGCCTTTGAACAAAGTGCAGAACTTTGTAACTTGCTAAAGACATTTAACAGTACTTTTACCACAGTGCCAGGCTGAGCTAAAGGGTTCGAGCATATAATAGTGACAAGGAATGCTCACCCTATTAGACAAAAGACATACAGGTTACCAGAGCAGTTAAGAGAAGATGTGGTTAAGGAAATACAAAAAAATGAAAGAATTGGGTATCATAGAAGAGTCGAGAAGTGCTTAGTCATCACCAGTGGTGATTGTAAACAAAAAGAATGGGGTGTGAGAATCTGCCTTGATTTTAGGAAACTTAATCAAGTGTCAGAATTTGACAGTTATCCTATGCCCAGAATAGATGATTTGGTGGACAGACTGGTAAGTGGCAAGTATATCGGTACCCTCGATCTCACCAAGAGTTACTGGCAAATCTCCCTAGCTAAAGAATCCAGAGACAAAACTGCATTTGCCACTCCTATGGGATTGTATCAGTTCACCACCATGCCGTTTGTTTCACATGGTGCACCTGCTACATTCCAGCGGTACATGGATGTAATTTTATCCACTCACACTGGTTATTGTGCTGTGTACCTGGAGGATGTGATGTACAGTCCAGACTGGAAAAGTCACCTGGAACACCTACGACCAGTTATCCAATCGATCAAAAAGGCAGGTCTGACAATCCTACCAAGTATGCATTGGGCATGCATGAAACCAGATATTTGGGCTATGTTTTGGGAAATGGAGAAGTCAAGCCAGGGGTTTCCAATATAGAAGCTATAGTTAACAGCCCTGTCTCCAAAACCAAGAAACATGTCAGGTCATTTTTAGGGCTGGCTGGTTATTATTGTAGATTTGTTCTCAGCTTTGCAGAGTTAGTCATTCCCCTCACTGAACTCACAAAGAACCGGTTCCCGAATAATGTGAAATGGACCCCAGTGTGAGATGAGGTTTTTCAGGCCATTAAGGCTGCATTATGTTCAGCCCCTGTTTTAAGAAGCCCAGACTTTGAGAAACAATTTCTGTTGCAGGCAGATGCATCAGAGGTAGGCTTAGGTGCAGTCTTGAGTCAGCATATAGACTCTCTGCAGTGTGGGGTTCTTTAGGACTCAGTGCTGTCCCCCGTGCTGTTTACAGTGTATATGCTGCCCCTTGGAGACATTGTAAGATGGTATGGGCTGAGGTTTCACTGCTATGCTGATGATACCCAGCTCTACCTGTATTTTGCTCCCGACCAGGCTAGTGCTCTCTCGTTATTTAATAGCTGCCTCACTGAAATCCATAATTGGATCAATTCAAGCTGGTTAAAGTTAAACGCCGGTAAGACCGAGGTTATGGTAGTGGACCCGGGTCACAGGATAGAGGGGTTGAGGTCTGATCAGCCTTCTGGTTTATACCGGGGGGGGGGGTCAGATCCTTACCTCCGAACAGGTGAGTAACCTGGGAAAGGTACTTGACGATGGGCTGACCCTTCATTATCAGGTGTCAGCAGTCGTTAAGTCTGCATTTTGCCATCTTGGAAACATTGCCAGGGTGAAACACCTTGTTCTAACAACATGAAGTCTTGCTATATTATAGACATTAGCAGTTTGATCCAGCTCTAGAACTGCCCCGGAGTGAAATGGTTAAAACCATTCCAAAATAGAATTTTGGCACGAGAGCAGCTCTATCTGTGTCATTTCAAACTTGAACTGTCAGATTCTTTACTCCACCTCAGTGAACAGTCGCTCGGAGATTTCTCCTTCTGCTCGGTTCATTTCTCGGTTTAAGTGTTTTCCGGTTGGATTTAATCGAGAATAGTTTTATTTTAACATAAAACCGTTCGGTTCAAGCTCTATCTGCATGGTAACCGTAAGTAAATGAAGGTTTTGTCTGTGTGGAACTTAAGTTATCGGTTCGGTTTTGAACCGATCAGTGGGTTTAAAACTCATTTAAAACTAAAAGTTACTATTTTAAGTGCGGTTCCAGTTCTTATCGGTTCTAAAAACGGATCTATTACATTTTCCAATACCGTGACGCCGTTAGGAACGATAAAGGAGTCTTGCCTGTACGCCCGTTAAAGGGCAAGTTTTGGTTAGGCTGGCATTATGTCTGAAACCCAAAAAAAACTGGCCACTGGGTTTCAACACTGTGATGTTTGTGGGAAGTCTTTGCCAAGGCTGACCCACACCCACATGTTTATTGTCTGGTTTGACCACCTCCAGTCAGACTGCCAGGTATGTAAGAATTCCCTGCAACCACCCTGGAAAAAGATTGGGCAGGCTCAGGGAGCGAGAGGCCAAAAGTCCACTGACCCTGATGGCCAGCCGGTTCGGTGCCAACAGACAGAGAATGCCCTCTGACCAGGCCAGACTTCCTCGGGCAAAAGAAAGCTGGTTCTGAGGAACCAATTCCAGTAAAGAACAAGAAAATCAGCAGGTCTGGGTCCAAATTCCTTCTCCAACTGCTGCAGAGATAGCAAAAGCCATACAAATTGTCCAGTCACTGTCTCAGGGTCCGTCCGAACCACCACTATCTGGTAAAGGTGGGTTCGTCCGGTCCCAGTGGTTCAGGATTATGATATTGAGGAATTTTATGAACCAGAGAGGAGGAGGATTATGAACAGTATGAATGTGGCTGGGAAGGTCTGGGTGTGCCCATTGAACGGACATCTCCCAGACAGACCTTTAGAATCTCCCCTATGCTGTCTGAGTCCCCATCTCATTTTATGTTTTATAAAAAGTTGCTGAAACCCTCCAGCTTCCTTTAGAAGAGGCTGTGGATGAGCAAGAGGAGCCTGATTTTGTAGAAATGATGGATATTCCAGAGTCTAGAAGTTGTCTATTCCTTTACATAAGTCTTTTAGGAAACAAACAATTAAAATTTTAAAAGCTCCTAATTCTGTGCCTCCTGTAGATAAAAGATGGACAGAAGGTATACATTGTCAGACCCTGATACAGAATTCCTTTCTCAGCAATGCAGTCATGTTGAGGGTAGTTCAGGCTGCTGCCTGTGATAAACTAATATTCCTTGGCTTCACATCCTCCTGACAAAGTTCCAGGAAGATTGATGCCATGGCAAAAAAACAGTATATGGCAGCCTCTCTGGGACTCAGGCAAGCAAATTATATGGCATGTAGCTAGGTATCAGAAATCTAGATGGGATACTGTTATGCAGTTGGCCAAGCAGGCCCATGGCCAGCTGGCTGGTGAACTAGAACAGGTGGCTGCTGATGGCATTGACACCTCTAAGGTTCAGTTTCATGCTGCTGTGGATGTTAATGATGTTTCCTCTAGGGTCATGGCCACATCTGTAGCTTTTCGTAGGTTGGCCTGGCTCAGGTGTACTAGTTTGTCACAGGATACCCAGACTAAGGCTATGGATTTTCCTGTGGTGGGAAATTCTCTGTTTGGAGAGCAGACAGAGAATTACATGAAGAAGATGGATGAATATAGGACTACTTACAAGAGTGCCCAGGCTAAGGAGCGGCAAGCCACTCCTCAAAGGCATGCCCCCAGGGGTAGGGTAGGCCTTTTCACAGGCCTTTCTACCAGACTCAGGCCTCCCTCTGCCTATGCTCAGAGGGGCTTCTTCAGAAGCAGGCAGAGGCGAGGGGTGGGCAGACCTGCTCCCACCCCCAGCCTAAACTCCTGCGAAACAGGCACCCTGATGGGGTGCCCAGGGCCAGTCTCCTGTACCAGTGGGGGCAGGCTGGCTTACTTCCAGTCAGAATTGGAGCTTCTTTAACCTCAGACAAGTGGGTTCTGGAAGTAGTAAGCCAGGGTCTGGTTCTCAGCTTCAAAAGTTTCCCAAGTTGAGAAGCAGACTTTTTCTTACCTGCAAGTGCTTCAGAGACCTCGCTCTGGAAACAGAGGTCTCATCCTGTTAGCTCTCAGAGCAGTAGAAAGGGTTCCTCCCTGCATCAGGGCAGGGTCTGTATTCCAGATACTTCCTTACCCCAAAGACAGAGAATGGCGGCCCATTTTAGATCTCAGATATCTGAACAAGCATCTTTTGAAACCAAAGTTCAAAATGGTAACTCTGGCAATGATTTTATCTTCCCTAAGGCCAGGGGACTGGCTAGCCTCCCTGGACCTCAAGGATGCCTATTTCCATGTCTAATCAGAAGATCCCATCGAAAGTACCTCAGATTGAACTGCCCTCAGGTCATTACCAGTTCAGAGCAATGCCCTTGACCTTACCTCTGCTCCAAGGGTATTCACAAAGTGTCTAGCAGTGGCAGTGGCCCACTTAAGGAGGCAGAGGATTGCTGTTTTCCCTATCTAGACGACTGGCTCATTGTAGGCCAGTCCCAGAACAGGTAAAATCTCACCTGCAGGTCACCCAGCAGCTCTCTCACCTCCCTGGGTTTTCTGCTAAACCTACCAAAGTCGGTTCGAAACCAGTCCAGGTACTCACCTTTATAGGGGCAGAATTGGACACAAAGCTAGCCAGAGCCTTTCTTCCCCAGAAAGGGTAAGGAATTTAAGTGGCTCTGGCCTCTTCCTTCACTCTGCAGGTCTCTCAACCAGCAAGACACTTTCTCCAGCTCCTGGGGCACATGGCTGCATCCACAGCTGTTGTGCAGGGAGCAGTTCAGATGAGAGACATTCAGTTTCACTTGAGAACCTTTTGGTCTCAGAGAGAAGCCCCCTTTCCACGTTGGTCCCAGTGACTCGAACCTTGATCCTAGCTCTCCAGTGGTGGCAGGATCAGAGCAATTGGAAGCGGGGTCCCTTCATTTCCCCTTCTCACGACTTGACTCTCACTACAGATGCTTCCCTTCTGGGTTGGGGAGCCCACATGGGCGACCTTTCCACTCAGGGAGTTTGGTCCCCCCAGGAATCTCTGCTCCACATCAATTTGCTGGAACTCAGAGCTGTCTTTTTAGCTCTTCAAGCTTTTTCTGCATCTGTCCATGACAAGGTGATACAAGTCAGAACAGACAACACCACAAGAATGTGGTACATCAACAAACAGGGGAGCACTCCGGTCTTGGCCTTGTCCACCGAGGCAGTGAGTTGTGGTCTCTGGCCTATTCCCTGAACACTTCCCTCATAGCAGTTCATCTTCCAGGGAAGGACAATGTCCTAGCGGATGCCCTCAGCAGGATTTCCCAGGGCCATCCACGAATGGTCCCTGGATCCTCAAGTGCTGGGGATAGTTTTTTGCCAGGTGGGGCATCCCTCAGATAGATCTTTTGCAGCCCAGACAATCACAAACTTCCTCTGTTCTGTTGCAGGCCTCCAGTGCTGGGCTAAGTTCCCTGGATGCCCTTCTTCTGGATTGAGAGGGAAGTTCCTCTATGCTTCCCCCACCTTTCCTCTCCTATTCAAAGTACTAGTCAAAATCAGATCTCAGCCTTGCAGGGGTGATTCTGATTGCCCGGATGAGCCAGGCAGCCCTGGTACCCACTCCTTCTGTCTCTGACAGTCCATCTTCCCCTGTGCCTCCCAGGAATCACAATCTGTTGACTTGTGCCCAGGGAAGGGTTTGGTATCGGACCTCAAATCCCTCAACCTCAAGGCCTGGCTCTTGAGGAGTTAGAGTTGCTGATTTACACCTCTCTCAGGGTGTTCTTGAGATCCTACAGGCTTCCAGAAAGCCTTCCACTAGACTACTTATAGTTCTAAATGGAAAGGTTTTCCATTTGGTGTGCTGGGAAAAATATTTCCCAGAATCTGCTGAATTGCCCATTTTGTTAGATTACATGGTACATCTTAATTCCTTGGGTCTCAGACCCAGCTACCCTGAGAGTTCATTTGGCAGCTGTCTGCTTTTGTGTCAGCAGGAAAGTCATCCCCTCTTTCCTCTCATCCTGTGTTTTCCAAGTTTTTTAAGGGATTACTCCATACTAATCCTCCCTTTCGGGAACCGGCCCCTGCTTGGGACCTTAATGTTTGCATTGCCCAGTTAATGCAACCCCCTTTTGAACCTCTGTCTTCTGCAGAGCTTAAGCACCTAACTTGGAAAACTGTTTTTCTAGTGGCTATCACTTCTGCCAGACGCATAAGTGAATTGCAAGCCTTGTCAGTGGAGACTGACTTTATTTCTTTCCACAGGGATAAGGTAGTCCTTAGGACTAATAGGAAGTTTTGCCTAAGGTGGTTTCAGATTTCCATCTTAATCAATCTATCTCCTTCCAGTATTTTCACTGATCACTCCTCTTGGGTGAGAGGAGGTTGCACAGCCTGGATGTTAAGAGCTCTTAGTTATTATATAGAGCGTACCAAAGGTCACAGGTTCGAATCCCTCCAACTTTTCCTTACCTATGGTGAAGTTGGGAAAGGCAAACCTGCCACTAAGAGATCAATAGCCAGGTGGATTGTCTCTTGTATCCAATTTTGTTATCAGAAAGTGGGCAGAGTCCCCCGGTTTGAGGGCTCATTCTACCAGGGGTACAGCTGCGTCTTTAGCTGCTGCCAGAGATATCCCTTTATTAGAGATTTGCCAGGCTGCTACTTGGAAACGGTACACACTTTTACCAAAGCATTACTCCTGGATGTCCAGGCCAGGAGAGATGCTCGGTTTGGCACAGCTGTTCTTCAGAGCCTATTCCTAAGTAGGTTCTGCCCTCCTCCATGGAGGACTGCTGTGTATTCTGCTAATGTCTATAATATAGCAAGACTTCATGTTGTTTGAAGAAAAAATTACTCACCTTAGTAATGTTTTTTCTAATGGAATCTTGCTATATATAGACCTCCCCCAACCTGCCCTCTCAGAACCTCTACTTGGTGGGGTGCAGGCAACTAGTGTGGGCACTACTTATGTCCTGTTAGCATTTTGTCCCTTTGGGACTTTGGGTGTGTATGTGTAGCACGTGTGTGTATGTTTTATTATACTTATGTTCCATTTTCATATTATTAGAATGGTGTTAGTATTTCTGGTCCCCTGACTTGAGTCTTGGGTGTTGGGACCATCAGTGGTTGTTATTATTTAGGTAGCCATTTGGCTAGTGTGAGTTACAGCTTCCACACAGACCTTAGTGAATTTGGCTCGTGAAGATCTGACAGTTCAAGTTTGAAATGACACAGATAGAGCTGCTCGTGTCAAAATTCTGTTTGGAATGGTTTTAACCATTTCACTCCGGGAGCAGTTCTAGAGCTGGATCAAACTGCTAATGTCTATAATATAGCAAGACTCCATTAGAAGAAACAACATTACTAAGGTGAGTAATGTTTTCTTCCGTGTGGTGATTTACCTGTGTTGGTCCACGCCTTCGTGACCTCTCACCTTGACTACTGCAACTCCCTGTACCTGGGGTTGATATCCGCTGCTTGCAGCTAGTGCAGAACGCTGCTGCTAGGTTGTTGACAGGGATATCAAGAAGGACACACATTACCCCTGTTTTGCGCAATCTGCACTGGCTGCCAATACAGTGGCGGATCACCTTTAAAGTAGGTCTTTTGACCTTCAAAGCTCTGCATGGACTGGGCCCCGCCTACTTGAAAGAGCTTCTTGTTCCCTACAGCCCTGTACAACAGCTCCGTTCGGCTGACGAGGGGTTGCTGGAGGTTCTGAGGGTTATTTTAAAATCTTCTGGGGCTCAGGCTTTTATGTTTATAGCCATGACCCTCTGAAATTCTCTGCCTCACCAGCTTCAGCAATGCATGACCACGAAGATTTTCAAGGGAGAACTTAAGACCCATCTGTGTTGTCAAGCTTTTATGACTTGAGGTTTTGTTCTTATTCTGATTTTATATATGTACTCTTTCTGATTTTATTGTTTCTTTGTACAGTGCCTTGGTGCTTGAAAGGCGCTTAATAAATAAAGTTTTTTTTTTTTTATTAAAGAACATCCTATTCTGTACGTAAGTAGGAAATTGCATGATAGAGAGAAAAGGTACTCCACCACTGTAAAGAAATGCCTTGCAGCAAAGTGGACCATGGAGTCCCTTACGTTTTATATGCTAGGAGTTGACTTTGTACTTATAACATGATCACAATCCTCTCTGTTGGCTTAACCAAATGAAGGATAAACATTCTAGAGTCACAAATTGATACCTGGCACTACATGCATTTAAATTTAAAGTGATGTACAAATCTGGAAAAGAGAATGTTAATGCTGATTTTCTGTAAAAATATAGATCGGCAATTGAGAATTCCGAAGTTTGAAAACATGTGAGTTGAAACTTCTCTGTTTGCTATGCTGCACATGCACTGAATTGTAAACATTATAAGCTAATGCTAGAAGATAATTAAAATAAAGTTTTGGAAACCTGTTTTTGTAAAACAGGTTCCCTCTTAAAGAGGGGGCTATGTGAGAGGGTTGAATAATACCCTACCCCATTTATTATGCAGAAAGAGTTTAAACGCAAGGGTCTGTTCTATCCTGTCCTTTTCTGTCTCTTGTCTGTCTGGTTGTGCAACCAAATTTTCTTGTGAGACCTAGTAACTGATCACTCTTGACGGTTTTGCAATTCTCCGCCTGTTGCTATCTCTCTGCCTTCCCTCGCTATTTCTGTCTTTTCTCCCCCCATTGCATATCTGCAGTTATTTATTTATTTATTTTATATATATGTATTTTTTTGTCTTTGTTGGTACTTTTTTCCCCTGGCCACCAGTCTGCTTACATCATGCTTCCAGACATCCACCTGAGGTATCCGGCCGCCGTCCCAAGGACCCCCCTGCTCCATGGCATACCCTCGCGGCTTGACCCCTGTGATGGGAGGTGGAAGCTCCGTCACCTCACACCCAGACAGGATCAGTAGATCCGCACACCCTCGGGCCGAGCAAGTCCCCTTGGACACAGCCACCAAGCACGCCAGCGACTGGTGCCCATTTTTTCCTTTTCTTTCTTCCTTGTGGACGTTGTGACGTACGAGTGATGCCAAGGGACAGGGGCGCGCATGCTACCGCATGGCCCTTCCTGGTATCGTTTGATCGTCCCCCCATGCCTGCCTATGGGTGCAGTCACCCCTAGCCACCGAGGTATCCCGCCTCTCCCCGGAGTATGGAGAGTGTTCCCACGGATGCTCAGTCCTTCTCCTCCCCTGCCGACCCCCAATGACCCAGGCTCGTTCCCGAACCCGGGTCACCGGCATGGTGTGAGGTGTGGCGTCCAGTGCCTCAACTCTCAGTGCCACCGGGCTGGGCTATTTTTTATATTTTTTACTCTTTTCCTGGCAGGACCTCCGTCAATCTCCGCCCAGGTCACGGCCCCCAGACTTCCACCTACCATCTGTTGCCAGCATTCTCCCGGTCACCCTCAGCTTACCCCCCCCGAGGGCAGGGTCACGGCACTGGTCCCCTATCCAGAGCCGCGGGACCAGTAACTAGTAGGGAGTGCTTGGTGATGGTGGCTAATTGAAGCTTCAGGGAGGGCTTCATGGAGATGGAGGACCCACCTGCCCCCTTTTTCCGGTTTTCTTGGGAGGCAGGAATTGCAATGACGCCCGCGTCCGCCCTGCCTCAGATGCATGTGAGCACCGGGAGCTGAGTGACTCCTGGCCTCCGACAGGGGTCCTCCTTCCGCCAAACACTTCCCTGCCCTACCCCCTGGAGAAGGAGAGCAGTCCGTGGGATGCTCCATCCTTTTCCCCCTGGCTGGCCCTCCAGTGACTCAGGTCTGTTCCTGAACCCGGGTCACCAGCGTCACAAGTGGAAATCCAACTGCTGCGCCGGTGGGCCGGCCCCCATATCTGCAGTTATAAAAACATATGTGAATCCTTGTGTGAAACTGTAAGTGATACTGGGATCCCTTTGTTTAAAACTGTATATAGTTATACTGTTGAAATGATTGCAATAAACTATTTGGAACTCAAGGGGTTAAACTGAGATTCTGGTGTGCAAACTTTACAGAGCTGTCAACAAGTGGTCAGTTCTGGGTTATTGTGTTCTTTTTGCTGCACCTGCAAGAACATCGGAAACTGACAAGAACATTCTGTGAAAAAAAGTCTCCTTAATGAGCTCCCTGCAAAGACTTGTTATAAAAAGAGCAGCAATGTTTTGCAAGAGAGAGAGAGAGGCTGAGATTTGAAACTGAGAAGAAACGCTCAGGAGGACCCTTTTCTCTGTACTGCCTTTGTAAATAGTTATAATGAACAGATTTTTATTTTTTATTTTGTTGTTATCGAAGAAAATAAAACGTTATTTGTGAATTTTGAAACTGCTCCTGGTTTTCGTATGCTTCCTGACCTGTGCCTCAACAACACTTGGAAGAAGCAAGATTACTATGGTAAGTAGTTTTTTTCTTTTTGCTTGAAGGGGCCTGGACAGCTAATGTCTGACCTCCAGCTAATTAGATGGGGGAGGGTGTGATTTGGATAGAAAACACTGGGTGTGCCTCCCTGACCCCTTGCCCCACCATGCATTGCACAGTCTGTACTAGAGCCAGACCCCACTGTGGGGTCTCTGTCTGACAGTGGGAGTAGGTGGGGGTGGGGTAGCAGCCGCTGAGGGACTGTCAGTGAAATACTGTAGTAAGTAAAGAAACAAAATCTGGCCAGAGCTGGCACGGCTGCAGTTGTACTTTATGAGCACTTGCTGAGCTCATGATGGAACAGTCTTCCATGCCCAAGGTGGCCGCTGGAGCTTGGTGCGCTTTCGCAAGCAGTTGTGCATGAGTAACTTCACTTCCACACTTGCTGTGAAGTCGCGCAATTGCAGTGAGCCATCTTGGGCATGGTGGACTGTTCCGTTGTGAGTTCAGTGCGCAAATGCAGATTAAAGTAGTGCGCTTGTGAAGTAGGGGAGGGGGGCGCCTAAAGAAATGACCGAGCAGAGTGCTTTGTAGAGGGATTGTACTGCAACTACACATTTGCACTTTGGTCGGAATCCGGTAAGTCATTTTGAGAACTGATCACAAGATGACTGCAGGCTCTGCCCACTGCAGCCATAAAAAAAAAAAAAAAAAAAAAAGATCTGTATTCTTTTTCTGTTTCAGGAAGCAGCTCAGCAGCTTGAGTCCTTGAAAGCAGCTATTGAGAGACATGAGAAGGAAGTTAAGGGACTGGAGTGTCAGCTCCGAGAAAGCCAGAGGAAAAAGGAGGAGGCCAGGTAATATAAGAACACTAAATCAATTATAAGGTTCTATTTCACATTACTACTACATACAGTACATCTTTAATAAAATGTTTTTGTCTTAAAAACAAATACATTCAGCAGTTTTGCAGTGTGCAAGATACACCTTCTGTAGATTTGTACATTTGTTTTTCAGTTTTGTAGTCTCACGATTATGCAGCCCAACCCATCGCTGTGTAGTTTATTCCATGCACAGATATGTATACAATTTACTTAATTCAGTGCACTGTATAGATGGACAATTACCATACTTACAGATGCCCACAAGACAGGGGCCACCTATACAACGTGCAGTATGCCATTCTGGTATTCGGAGAAGTAGTTGTGTCCTGGTATAAATAGTGAGCTGTATTCCCCTAAAGTTTTAATTTCCTTTGTTTTTAAAATGTTGTATTTATGCCTCTCTTAACCTACAGTCTTCCCCCAGCGTTCCTGCTTCATCTGTTGCCTGCTGGTCTCACAGTGCTGCCGTCCAGCTTCTGCCCCAGAGCTGAAACCCACAATGACATCCCAGATAAAGCACACCCTCACAGGCCCAGGAGGCTGTCTACCCCCTCCAGGATTTACACAAGTTCATCACTGCAAGTGGGAGGCGGCAGTATGACATCCAGGATAAGCAGGGTGGTCGATGCGTGTTGCCATCATTTGCTCTAGGTATCAGTTTCCTCCTTAGGTTTTTTTCAGTCCCTCCCACCTTCCCGCAATGTTCTTAGCATCCTCATGGCATCTGCCTAATGGGGGGGGTAGGATGTAGTGTGGTCACCTAGAACATACCATGCCTCCCCAAGTCTTCCTATGAGGTGCTAGGCTAGCAAGGATGCCACCACCTTTCCAGCTGATCTGAAGATCGTGGCTCCACCAGCCCAGGGCAGTTGGGTGGGTTAAGCAAACTCGGGTTGCTCACATGGGAATGCCACAAGGCCAGTTTTTATTTATTTATTTAAAATGGTTGTCCAGGTTTTACCTGGGGGGAAGGGTTACAAGCAGTGAACAAATCAGGCCAAAATGATATGTAAAATGATACATATAGCCTAAAACTAACCAAGGAAGCTAAATGGTAATAGTGAGTACACTCAAAAACAGTAAGCAGTAAATAACAGGAAAAAAATGATTAAAACTGTATCGGTGTGGAAGTGAATATGTACAAGGGAGGTGGGTGCCAATGCATCAGAAGCATAGAATTAAGGATCAAGAATATAGGACATACTATAGGATCTCTTAGATCACAGATTGTTGTAAGACCATTTATTGATCCTGTCTCCCAATTAAGGTTCCTTGGAATCCACTGAACTATGGACTGGTCAGTCTCACTTCAATTGTGTGCAGATTTATGGAGACCATACTGAAGGAACGATTGATAGAGCATTTAGAGGAACATGGTCTCCATGATGCAAGGCAGCATGGGTTTATGGGAGAGAGGTCTTGTCAAATGAATCTGATCAACTTCTTTGACTGGCTAACCAAAACAGTGGATAGGAGCCAAGCAGAGGACACCTCTACCTGGATTTCACCAATGCCTTTGACACTGTACCCCACAGAAGGCTGATCAGGAAGTTGGCGGACCTCAGGGTAGGAGAGAAGATGGTTAGATTGGTGGAAAACTGGCTATGGAACAGGACCCAAAAGGTGATGGTGGGGGGAGAATTGTCTAGCACCAGGGTGGTCACAAGTGGCAACCCGCAGGGCTTGGTGCCAGAGTCAGTGCTGTTTAACGTTTTCATTAATGATATTAGGGATGGCATCAAGGGCAAAATGTGTCTGTTTGTGGAATGACACCAAGCTCTGTAGGAGGGTGGACTCAGTCGAGGGGATACAGGATCTTAAAGAGGACCTCAGAAGACTTGAAAAGTGGTCTGGGATCTAGCAAATGAGCTTCATGCCAAGAAATGTAAGATTATGCAAATTGGAGCCCAAAATTCAGGACAGGGTATTATCTGGGAAGGGTCTGGGTATCACTCACAGAGGAGGAGGAGGAGAAGGAAAAGGGAGTAATCCGCCCTGCTAGATTCCATGCATTAAAGCCCACACCCTCTGCAATTCCACCCCTACCCCTCTCTCCTCCCCTCAGCCCACGATATCTCTGTTGGTTACTGTCATCACCCTCACCTCTTATTCCTGCCCATTTCCTTGTCCTGTCCTTCTCAACAGTAACTGATTTATAGGCCCAACATCCCTTACAACATCAAGCATTTTTGACATTAAAAACAAGCATTTGTCAATGCCGAATGTTTGCTTGCTGCCATTGGCAGTGGTAGTGTAAAAGTTACAGAGCTGCGTAATAGGAATGGCAGTGAAGTATTGAACTGAAGCCAACCCCACCACCACCCTGCAGAGAGTGACAGGCATTGGGGTGTGCCTTTGGGTCATCAGGCATAACGGCCACGCCATTTCACCACACCCCACTCCTGCAGACACTGACAAGTGTCACGGTGTGCCTGGGGTCTTTGGCCTTATGTGCACCCCATTCCATCAGGAAATGCCGGTGAGATGGAAGCGGTATAGGAGAATGAGGTGAACTTTGGGGCCGAAGAGTCCAAGGCATACCTCGATGCCTCTCACTGGCTGCAGGGTGCAGAATGGTATGAGCATTACAGGCAAGAATTCCAAGTCACACCCCTGATGTCTGTCATTCTCTACAGGGTTGGGCGTTATGGTTGGAAACCCTAATGCCTCAGGCATTAGTTAGTATTTTCACTCCAAATTTTCAGCATGGTTTTTGTGACCCCACTCATGAACAGTGGCAATATCAGTTTGTTGGCAAAGCTGCTTATGCACAGCGACTACGACATTTAGCACCACAGGTGCAAAACATTCGAACAGGATGTAAAAATGACAGCTGTACTGTTCATGGGGAGGTGTAAAAAATGGCAATGTTGCAAATCTGCAGTAAAAATATTAAAAAAAATGGTGAAGTCATGAGTGTGCATAGAAACTGTGCAACGCACACCCGTAATGTAATTAGTTTAGGGATTTTTTATAGCAGATTGTCAGCACAGGCATTTTGGGACCTCCGATCATGAACAGTGTCACTGTGATTTTCTTTATCTATTCCGAACAATGATTTCCCACAGCGACCATGCATCTCTGCGCTGAAAGTATGAAAACACATTTCGGCCATGTTGTGAAAAATGACAGCTGTACTGTTCATAAGGAAGTGTGGAAAAATGTCACTGGTGAAAATCTGGACTGAAAATATTACAAAGTCATGAACTTACGAAGGTGCGTGGAAACTGCGCAGTGCTCACTCGTAACAGTCATTTTATGGACTTTTGTCTCCAAATTTTCAACATAGCCATTTTAAGACCTTTGCTCATGAACAGCGTCACTGTGATTTTCTTAATCTGTCCCAAACATTGCTTTTGCACACCGACTGAACCATTGAGCGCTACATGTGCAAAAACACATTTTGGGCGACATGTGAAAAAGGGCAGCTGTACTGTTCATAAGGAAATGTAATAAAATGGCAATGTTGAAAATCTGGATTGAAAATATTGAAAATTCGCAAACTTATGAGCGTGCATAAGAACTGCGCAACACACGCTCGTAAAACAGTCATTTTTAGGGATTTTTTCACCAAATTTTCAACATAGCCATTTTAAGACCTCTGCTCATGAACAGTGTCACTGTGATTTTCCTAATGTGTCTCATACATTGATTTCACACACCGACTGCGCCATTGTGCACTACATGGGCGGAAACACATTTTGGGCAAGATGTGAAAAATGACAGCTGTATTGCTCATAAGGAGGTGTGGTAAAATAGCAATGTTGAAAATCTGGAGTGAAAATATTGAAAATTCGTGAACTTACGAGCATGCGTAGGAACTGCGCAATGCACGCTCATAAAACAGTCATTTTTAGGAATGTTTTCACCAAATCTTCAACCTGACCATTTTAAGACCTCTGCTCATGAACAGTGTCACTGTGATTTTCTTAATTTGTCCTGTACATTGATTTCACACACCGACTGCGCCATTGTGCGCTACATGGGCGGAAACACGTTTTGGGTGAGATGTGAAAAATGACAGCTGTACTAGTCATAAGAAGGTGTGGTAAAATTGCAGTGTTGAAAATCTGGAGTGAAAATATTGAAAATTTGCGAACTTACGAGCCTGCGTAGGAACTGCGCAACGCACGCTCGTAAAACAGTCATTTTTTGGAATTTTTCCACACAAAATAGGCTTCTTGAGAGCCCACCTTATGAACACTGGCAGTGTCGTTTCATTAGTCATTCCGGAAAGGTGATTTCATGCAGTGGCTACGAAATCACCCTTCTGACTCGAGTAACGCCATGACAGTGACAGCATTCATGAGAAGGGGTCCCAAAACCCCATGTTGAAAATTTGGTGCAAAATTCCAAAAATGCCTGCGATATGCAATAAAGTTGAAAAACCCTATCTATCCCATTATACAGCTTACCGGCATTTCCTCAGTTCGCGGTTGGCTTTGAAAGTGCAGATGTGTTCCCGGTCCACGAGAATCATCGCACTGGACTCGAGTAAGTATGGGGTGGGGGGTGTGGGGAAGCAGCGTGTGCAGTGGGTGGGTGCGGGTTGTGGGAGGAGCCAGGGAAGCGCCGAGGACAGTTTTTATTTACAGGTTTTTGTTTTAAAATGACGGCGTGGGGCGTTTGCCACGCTGGGGTGGAGCTCCCAGCGTGGCACAGGCTAACTGGTTTGGGGGCGTGGAGCCAATGAAGTTAGAGCACCCGTCGGCCATATCATCAGTTAGCCACGCTGTGTACTCTGGGGGAGGACAGTGGGCGAAGTTGGGCACCCCGTCGGCTATACAATGATTGCCGCGCTGGGGTGGGCACCAGCGTGGCATGTGAAAACTTTGGGGGCGCGGCACAGCGGCGAAGTTAGGCACCCCGTCGGCTATACAATGTGTGCGTGAGGGGAAGCACGCGGTTGCGTGCGTGTGTTTGTGTGTGCGTGTGTGTGTAGAGGGGGCTGCGCATGAGCAGGCGATATCTTATCGCTGCTCACTGAAGCATAGCTCCCCCTTTCAACTGTATGCCACTGCATTTTGGGGCTGTCATAGACAGCTCCAGCATGCATTGGAGGACTGGGGCTGCGCCTGCCAACACACTGACTGAATTGGAAGAGGGGGTGACACGCCTTCGAAAACTCAGATGGTGGCACTTTGTTTCTTGCACATGCGTGCAAGCAAACATAAAAATGAATCTGCAGCACTTCTGACAAGAACTGTCTCAACATGTTTGCATTATTTAGTCTTCTAAATTGTAACTAAGCAGCCGGCTGGGTGGCGCTGAGGGTTGAGGCACTGGACGCCACACCTCATGCCACATCAGCGACCCGAGTTCGGGAACAAGCTCGGGGAGCCGGGGTCGGCAGGGGAGGGAGAGGATCGAGTGTCTGGAGGACTGCTCTCCTCTCCCTTGGGAGGGTTCCAGGGGCTGCTCGGTGTCCTTGCAACCCCCCGATGGAGATCGGGGGTACTACAGGATCACCAGCCAGAGTCATAAGGGACGGGGAGTGTGGCAGTTGTCTGCAGGGTAGCCATGCGCAGACGTCATTGCACGTCGCCTCCCGGGGGTAACAAAAAGTTGAAAAATCCCCGTCCACGGGGATAGGCGACAGCACCACCGCCTGCCGCCACACTCCATCAGCCGACCTCTATCCACCCCTCGGTCGAGTCCAACCTGGCCTGCCAGATTGTAGGTAGACAGCCCTGGGAGGAAAAGGCATCCCTACCTCCGGGGGGGGGGCTCAGAGCCTGGGGGGATCAGTGGGGCTGGTGCCAAGGGTTGGAGAGTTTCAGGCTCAGAGGTAGAGCGGCAAGGTTAGGTGGATGCCTGAGAGAGTTCCCCGTGAGTACGATGCATCAGTAAAGTAAAAAAAAAAATTGTAACTAACCAAGGTTTACATTGTATCATCTGTTTGCCTCCTTCTATGTAATAACTGCTTATATGTATTATTGACTCTGTAATTCTGTATTTCTGTACTGACGTGGAACCTCTGTAAACAAGCTTTTAGCTCAGAGGTAATTGTATTCTGAAATAAATAAATAACTAGTGACCTGAAGCATTCTTTGCAGTGCAAGAAGGCAATGGCAAGAGCAAACAGGATGTTGGGGTACATAGCCAGGGGGATCAGCAGTAGATGACAGGAGGTTGTAGTGCCCTTGTACAGGTCACTGGTGAGACCGCACCTGTAGTATGCGGTGCAGTTCTGGAACCCTCACCTTAAAAAGGACATCAACCTGATGGAAACTATCCAGAAGAGGGCTATGAAGATGACAGCAGCGCAGCAGGGTAAATCATATGAGGAGAGACTGAGGGCCCTAAACATGTACAGGAGGGAGCAGGGAGACGTGATTGAGACCTTTAAGTACTTGAAAGGGATCAGTAAGGTGAACAGGGACGGTCTCTTCAGGCTAAGCTGCAGCAGAACCATGAGGGGGCAGAGCCTAAAGTTGGAGGGGGATGCATAAGAGGGAGGTTAGAAGACAGTTCTTCACAGAAAGGGTGGTGAGCAGATGGAACACGCTCCCAAAGGAGGTGAATCTTATTTCGAGATATTGCTCTTGCAGCAGGTTACACCATTAGGACTGAAGCCGGCAGGCGCCAGGACCCCACGGAAATGTTCTAGCTAGCAGTCTTCAGTGGGGACCGCCTCCGACGTCGGCCATGGTACATAAGGAGGCGGTCCCCCCATAATCCTCCATTCTTTTCCCGCCGTCGACATTGCCAGTATTGGCCTCTCGGTCTACCTTTCTAGCGTGCAACGACCATTAGAACTATGACGATTTTCGTCTACTTTTTGACTTTTGATCAACTGATGTCCTCTCCAACAACTTCTTTATAGGGTCACCATATGAAGTGTGCCTGCGGCTAACAGATCCCTTTCAAGGATCCACATTCAGCCTGCGTGCACTGCCTAGGCCCGGAACACGACACCAAGGCCTGCTCCTTCTGCCAGGGCTTCAACAGTCGCACCAGGATCTGCCACCAGAAGGCCCTTCAAGCGTTTCTCCTGGGGGAGGAACTTAGAATTATGGATAAGGAACCTTTCTCCCCTGGAGAGTCTTCGGGTAAAACCCACAAGCACCGGGAAAAGGAAAGATCCAGGTCTCCTACGAGGGTCTCGGACTCCCGAAGCTCCGGCTTGAAATCGGACCGCTCTCCCTCCAGGGCTCGGTCGCAACCTTCCCCAGTTCAGATCAGGTCATCCAGCGGCTCCTCTTCTCCTCTTCAGCCTCTGAAGACTTCCAGGCTGTCGGCCTCTTCCACTCCTTCCAAGGCCTCATCAAAGTCCGGGGAGCTCCATAAATCTTCCTCCCGTCGGCGGGACACCTACGCCAGGTCAGTTTCCCAGCCTCCCCATGGTTCGGATCCAGTTCCCCTTAAAACCAAAGACCTGACGTCCCTTAAACGGACATCGGCCCCGACGACGGCTCACCCGACATCTGCCAAACACCACCGGTGCTCCCAAGAGCCGGCAAAACCTAGACACCTGTCGTCGGCCAGGCTTTCGCCTTCAAAGAGGTCGGCCAGGGGACTGACACTGGCTACTCCCGAGAAGAGCCAGCGCCACCATTGCCGTCGGATGCCGGTTGGAAGGAATCATCTGAGGAGGACGCCACACAGGCCGAGGACCAGGCGGGTGACACCAGAGACACCGGACTCCCATGGGAACCTTCCCCGGAGCGGAAGACCCCTGGGGACCCAACGCCCGACCTCGGTGACAGGTGACTGGCGCCAGGCCTGTCGTCGGGTATGAATCTGGCAGAGGTAAAATAACTTTTTTACCTTCTGGTGGGACACTATCAAAAAAGATGTGGTCATCACACGTCCTTCTCTGATTCTGCCTCCACCCACTCCTTCACCGCTTACGCCCCCTCCTCCACCTAGGGGGCTTGTAGGACGACCGCCAACCCCTAAGGAGCAGACACCACCTCCTAGGGGTAGATCTTCGGAAAGGAGACTACCTCCCTCCAAATGCCCCTCAGGGTCACCCAGCCCCAAGAGACCCAGACGACGCCGGTACACTCCGTCGGGGGAGGATTCCAGATCTGACACTTCGGAGTGCTCCAGATCACCTTCTCCTATGAGCATTCCCTCTCTGGACCCACACAACCTACCTAGGTCTCCTCCAGATGATCCCTCCTTCGCAGAGATCATGAGGCACATCCAGGAGAACATGGGGTGGGATGCTGAAGAGCTTGACCCTGAGAGACAACGCCTTGCCCGCTACCTTCGGCAGAAATACCCGAAGCCTGTGGTAGTGCCGCCCTTGGTGGATACCTTTGCGGATGTCACCAAAGGCTGCCTGGAAACATCTGCATTCCACTCCCACAGTGCCAAAGAAGGCTGACTGCCTATACAAGGCCCCTAGGGAGGACCAGTATCTGGCGAACCATCCTCTGGCTGACTCCTTGGTCATCACTGCTTCGCATGACTGGTCTCAGAGACCTCAGCATTTGAGCACACATCCACCAGACCAGGAATCCAAGCAATTGGACGTCCTGGGAAGGCGCACGTATGCGGCCGCGACTTGCGCCATCAGGTCACTGAATTACCTCACCCACATGGTTCAGTTCCAGAACGCACTGTGGGAGCAAGGACAGGACCTGGTTGAGAAGATGCCCGATGGCGACCACAAGGAGGAGCTCTTGAACCTCCTCTGCATGGGTTCAGATGTGGGGACCCAAGTGCTCAGAGCTGCATATGATTCTGCGGACTCTTCAGCCAGAGCTGCAGCCTCAGGCGTGTGTCTCTGGAGACATTCTTGGCTCCGTGTCTCTGGCTTTACCCCAGATGTCCAGAAGAACATCCTAGACGTCCCTTATAATGGCGAGGTCCTATTTGGTGAAGCCTTCGAGAGAGTAATCACCAAACTCCAGGATGCAGGGAAGGCAGTCCGATCGGTACAAGCTATGTACAGGTCTCAGCCTAGTTCCTTTCATAGGAACCAGAGCTATTTTCATGGCCGGCTACAAAGGCAACAGCAACGTTCCGGCCAGCAGCAGAGGGGCAGTTTCACCCGCAAGGCCCAGGCCAAGTCATCCCCAGGCAGAGGCCAATGATTTTCAAAGTCGGCCCAGCCTGCCGGATCAAACGCTGCCACAGCATGACTCCTTCCCGGCCCCTCCTCAGGATCAACGGGAAAAGAAAGTCGGGGGTCGAAACGCATGCCACTTCCCAGGGTGGCAATCAATCACCACCGACAGGTGGGTTCTGCAGCGGATCAATAAAGGCCATTATATAGAATTTGTAGGCAGCCCACCTACAAGACCTCCCCTGCTCTCCTGATATTCGGGTCAGCATGCCCTGCTCATACAGCAGGAAGTGCTTGCGCTTCTGGAAAAGGAAGCCTTAGAGCACGTTCCAGAGAACCAGAGAGGACTAGGGTACTATTCTCACTTCTTCCTGGTTCCAAAGAAAACAGGGGACCTCCGTCCAATATTGGACCTCAGCGACCTCAACCTTTTGGTCATTTACAAGCGCTTCCGCGTGGTGACCCTTCCGGGCCTAATTCCCATGCTGAAGCAGGACGCCTTTCTGGCGTCTTTAGACATGCAGGATGCCTACCTGCATATCCCGATTGCTCAAGCGCACCGGAGGTTCCTGAGCTTCGAGTTTCAGAGCCGCCATTATCAGTTCCGAGCGCTTCCCTTCGGGCTGTCATTGGCACCTCGCATATTCACAAAGTGCATGGCGATTGTAGCGGCTTCTCTGAGGAGACAGGGCCACTACGTGTTCCCATACCTGGACGACTGGCTTGTCACGGCGCCCTCCAGGGAGGCCCTGATGACGGCTATTCAAACAACATGAAGTCTTGCTGTATTATGACAATTGCAGTGAGTCCCCATCTTCGAACTGCTCTGGAGGTGAAATAGTTAACTTTCCATGCAGGCATGGAACTCTGAGCACGAGCTCGGTTGGAAACTCTGTCTGTTGTTCTTCAAACAGAAACTATCAGATTCTTTACTCCGTCTCACTGAACAGTCGCTCCGGAGATTTCTCCTTCTGCTCGGTTCATTTTGTCGGTTAAAGTATTATTTTATTGGTTTTTTGACCGAAATTAAACCGCAACCGGTCGGTTCAAGCTCTTTCTGTGGTATTGTAAGTAATAGATAGGTTTTACATTTCTTTTTCTGTGTGGAACTTGTAGCGGTTATCGGTTGGTTTGAACCGATCAGGTCAATCTTAAAACTTACTAGTCCTTATTTAGAGTCACGGTTCCGGTTCTTATCGGTTCTAAAAAAAGCAGTTTCATTACGTTTTTCCATGACCCGTGACATGGTTGGGAACCGATAAGGGAGTCTTGTGGCGGATTGCCATAAGCAGAGCCAGTTTGGTTAGGCTGGCACTATGTCTGAAAACCAAAAAAAACCAGGCCCACTGGGTTTCAACACTGTGGTGTCTGTGGGGAAGCCTTTGCTAAGGCTGACCCACACACCACCTGTGTTTAGTGTCTGGGGTTTACCACCTCAATGCAGACTGCCAGATTTGTAAAAATTTTCCTGCTGCCACCATAGAGAAGAGAGTTGGTAGGCTCAGGGAAAGGGAGGCCAAAAAGTCTGCTGACCCGGATGGCCAGCCCGGTTCGGTCCCAACTGAACCGGAGAGAGTGCCCTCTGACCAGGGCGATACTTCCTCGGGCAAACGAAGAGCCAGCTCTGAGGAGCCGGTTCCAACAAAAAGGACTAGGAGGTCAGCTAGTGTGGAGCCAAAAGTTGTCTCTCCAACTGCTGAGGAAATAGCTGAAGCAATTCAAATTGTCCAGTCACTTTCCCCGGTTCCGACCGAACCGACACCATCAGGGAAGCACTCGGTTCGGCCGGTTCCACCAGTTCAAGATTATGATTTTGAGGATTTTTATGAACCGGAGGAGGGGGAAGAGGATTATGAGGAGAGTGAATGTGGATTTGAAGGTCTGGATGTGCCCATTGAACCGGACATCTCTCCAGACAGACCGTCAGGGGTTTCTCCTCCCAGGCTCTCTGAGTCCCCTTCTCATTTTATGTTCTATAAAAAAGTTGCTGAAACTCTCCAGCTCCCTGTTGAGGAAGCTGTTGGTGACCAAGGAGCCTGATTATGTAGAAATGATGGATATTCCAGAGTCTAGGAGACTGTCTATTCCTTTGCATAAATCTTTTCAGAAACAGACAGTAAAAATTTAAAAACTCCACCTATACCTCCTGTTGATAAAAGGATGGACAAAAGGTATACATTATCAGGCTCTGATATGGAGTTCCTCACACAACAATGCAGCCATGTGGGGTAGTGCAGGCTGCAGCCTGTGACAAGGCAAACATTCCCTAACTACACCCCTGAAAAGGATTCCAGGAGGATTGATGCCATGGCAAAGAAACAATACATGGCAGCATCTTTGGGACTCAGACAGGCAAATTATATGGCTTATGCTGCTAGGTACCAGAAATCCAGATGGGATACTGTGCTGGCTCTAGCAAAACAGGCCCCTGACCAGCTGGCCAGGGAGCTGGAACAGGTGGCTGCAGATGGTACTACGGTATCAAGGTGCAATTTCATGCTGCAGTAGACTCTAATGATGTATCATCAAGGGTCATGGCTACATCTGTGGCACTCGCAGGAATGGCTTGGCTCAGATGTACTACCCTGTCACAGGATACCCAGTCTAAGGCCATGGATTTTTCCTGTTGTGGGCAATTCTCTGTTTGGGGAGCAGACAGAGAATTACATGAAAAAATGGATGAATATGGGACCACCTACAGGGTGCGCAGGCCAAGGAAGGCAGCCCACTCCTCAAGGCAGCTTCCTAGGGGCAGGGCAGGCCTTTTCATGAGCCTTTTACAAGCCCAGGCCTCCTCTTCTGCTTATGCCCAGAGGGGTTCTTTAGGGGAGAGGCAGGCAGGGGTACAGGCAAGCCTGCTTCCACCCCTCAGCCCAAAGCCCCTGCCAAGCAGGCACCCTGATGGGGTTGCCAGGGCCGATTCTCCTCTACCCGTAGGGGGCAGGCTGGCTTACTTTGTCCAGGACTGGAAGTCTCTAACATCAGACAAGTGGGTCCTGGAAGTGGTAAGCCAGGGATTGGTTCTTAGCTTCAAAAAGTTTCCAAAGATGAGAACCAGATCCTTTCCACCTGCAAATCCTTCAGAGGCACTTGCCCTAGAGGCAGAAGTCTCTTCCCTCCTGGCTCTCAGAGCCGTGGAAAGGGTTCCACCCCTACATCAGGGCAAGGGTTTGTACTCCAGGTACTTCCTTACCCCAAAAAAGACAGGAGAATGGCGTCCCATCCTGGATCTCAGATACCTAAGCAAGCACCTTTTAAAACCAAAATTCAAAATGGTGACTCTGGGAATTATTTTACCCTCTCTAAGGCCAGGGGACTGGCTGGCGTCCCTGGACCTCAAGGATGCCTACTTCCATATTCTCATGAGAAGCTCCCATCGAAAGTACCTCAGGTTTGAGCTGCCCTCAGGCCATTACCAGTTCAGAGCAATGCCCTTTGGCCTCATGTCTGCTCAAGGGTATTCACAAAATGCCTGGCAGTAGCAGTTGCCTACCTAAGGAACAAAATTGCCATCTTTCCTTACCTGGACGACTGGCTCATAGTAGGCCAGTCCCAGACCAAATCAAGTTACATCTTCAGATAACTCAGCAACTGCTTACCTCCCTAGGTTTCATTCTGAATCTTCCAAAGTCAGTTCTAGAGCCTGTCCAGCTCCTCACCTTCATAGGCGCAGAACTGAACACAGAGGAAGCTAGAGCTTTTCTTCCCTTGGACAGGGCAAGGACCCTGGTGTCTCTCGCCTTCTCATTCACCCTGCGGGTCTCTCGTCCAGCAAGGCATTTTCTGCAGCTCCTGGGACACATGGCTGCTTCTACAGCAGTGGTGCAAGGAGCCAGATTTCAAATGAGGGACATCCAGTTCCATTTGAGAGCCTTTTGGTCTCAAAGAAAGGACCCTCTAACCAAGTTGATCCCAGTAACTCAAACCCTGATCCAAGCCCTACAGTGGTGGCAGGATCAGAGCAACCTGAGACAAGGGGTTCCCTTTGTCACTTAGTCTCACTCTTTAATCCTTACTACAGATGCATCCCTCTTAGGGTGGGGAGCTCACATGGGCGAACTCACTACCCAGGGACTGTGGTCCCCTCAGGAATCTCTGCTCCACATCAATCTGTTGGAGCTCAGAGCAGTTTTTCTAGCACTTCAAGCTTTTTCCAGATCTGTTCAGAACAAAGTTGTACAGGTCAGAATAGACAACACCACTACAATGTGGTACATCAACAAGCAAGGAGGCACTCGGTCTACGGCCTTGTGCACCGAAGCAATGAAGTTGTGGTCTCTGGCTTACACCCTGAACACCTCCCTTACGGCAGTTCACCTCCCAGGCAAGGACAATGTCCTGGCAGATGCTCTCAGCAGGATTTCTCAGGGCCATCATGAATGGTCACTGGACCCCTAGGTTCTGGGGTAATATTTGCCAGATGGGGCACCCGCAGATAGATCTTTTGCAGCCCTAGACAATCACCAACTTCCCATTTTTTGCAGGCCCCAGTGTTGGGCTCAGTCCCTCTGGACGCTTAATTCTCAACTGGGAAGGAAGTTTCTTTATGCCTTCCCCTTCCTCTCCTGTTCAAAGTGTTAGTCAAAATCAGATCTCAACCCTGCAAAGTGATTCTGATTGCTCCAGATTGGACCAGACAGCCCTGGTATCCACTCCTACTGTCCTTAGCAGTCCATCTTCCCCTGTGTCTTCCCAGGAATCACAATCTGTTAACCTGTGCTCAGGGAAGGATTTGGTACCCGAACCTCAACTTTCTCAATCTCAAGGCCTGGCTCTTGAAGAGTTAGAGTTTGCTGATTTACACCTCTCCCAAGGTGTAATGGATATTTTAAGGGCTTCTAGGAAGCCTTCCACCAGAGACTCATACAATTCTGAATGGAAAGGTTTTCCATATGGTGCTCTGGAGAGCATATTTCCCAGATTCAGCTGCTTTACCCACAGTCCTGGACTATATGGTCCATTTAAACACTTTAGGGCTGAGACCAGCTACACTAAAGGTGCATTTGGCAGCTGTGTCTGCTTTTATTTCGGCAGGTAAACCTTCTCCTCTTTCAGCTCATCCTATATTTTCCAAGTTTTTTAAGGGATTGCTTCACACCAACCCCCCATTCAGGGACCCTGTCCCTGCCTGGGATCTTAATGTTTGCATTGCTCAGTTCATGCAACCCCCCTTTGAGCCCTTGTCTTCAGCAGAGCTTAAGTACTTGACTTGGAAGACTGTGTTTCTGGTAGCCATCACTTCTGCCAGACGCATAAGTGAATTACAAGCTTTGTCAGTGGAGCCTGATTTTATCTCCTTTCATAGAGACAAGGTGGTACTCAGAACTAACAGAAAGTTTTTGCCTAAGGTGGTTTCAGATTTCCACCTTAACCAATCTATATCTCTTCCAGTGTACTTCACTGACCACTCCTCCTCTGGCGAGAGGAGCTTACACAGTCTAGATGTGAAGAGAGCCCTTAGCTACTACATTGACCGTACCAAGGGTCACAGGTTTGACTCCTCCAACTATTCCTCACTTATGGTGAGGTTCGGTAAGGAAACCTGCCACTAAAGATCCATTGCCAGGTGGATTGTCTCTTGTATCCAGTTTTGTGAAAAACTGGGTAAGGTTCCTCCCTCAGGCCTGAGGCTCACTCTACCAGAGGTACAGCTGCTTCCTGGCTGCTGCCAGGGACATCCCTATTCTAGACATATGTCAAGCAGCTACCTGGAAACAGTTCACACTTTTACCAAGCATTACTCCCTGGACATCCAGGCTGGGAGTGATGCTCAGTTTCAACACAACTGTGCTTCAGAGACTATTCCTAAGTAGGTTCTGTCCTCCTCCATGGAGGTACTGCTGTGTAGTCTGCAATTGTCATAATATAGCAAGACTTCATGTTGTTTGAAGAAAAATTACTCACCTTGGTAATGTTGTTTCTTCTAATGGAGTCTTATATGTATAAACCTCCTGCCCCTCTCAGAACCTCTGTTTTGGGACGTGGGTGGGCAGTACAGTTTGGCACTTATTTGATGCCCACCTTGTTGTTTTTCACCTCTCCCTTTTTGGGGTGAATTGGTGTTGTGTTTTTCATTTTTTGGGTCTCCTGACTTGAGTCTTTGCTTTGGGACCAAAAAATGTGCGTTTATGTTAGTAGCCAGTTGGCTAGTGTAGGTTTACAGCTTCCACACAGAGCCTTAGTGAGTTTTAGCTCATAAAGATGTGACAGTTTCTGTTTGAAGAACAACAGACAGAGTTTCCAACCGAGCTCGTGCTCAGAGTTCCATGCCTGCATGGAAAGTTAACTATTTCACCTCCGGAGCAGTTCGAAGATGGGGACTCACTGCAATTGTCATAATATAGCAAGACTCCATTAGAAGAAACAACATTACTAAGGTGAGTAATTTTTTCTTCACTGCACCCAGTCTCTTTTTCAATCGCTGGGTATTCTCATCAACTACGAGAAGTCACTCCTGGTGCCATCTCAGAAACTGCAGTTCATAGGAGCAGTTCTGGACACCGTCAGAGGGAAAGCTTTCCTTCCCTCGGACAGAACACATCAGATCCCTCATCAGGGACTTGTCGGTGAAGAAGACCGTCCCAGCCAGACTGGTCCTTTCCTGCTCAGACACATGGCTATGGCCATTGTGACAGTCCCCCAAGCCTGTCTCCACATGTGGGTAACCCAGTGGATGCTGCAGGTGCAATGGGACCAAAGGGAAGTCCATCTGCAGCATCCAATCCTGATCATGAAATCCATAATCCGAGATTGGCAATGGTGGCTAAATCCAGGGAACCTCTCTGCGGGGGTTCCCTTCTCAGCGCCGTCCCGACTGTGACCCTCTCCACAGACGCCTCAGGGCTCGGGTTGGGAGTACACCTAGACAGTGTTCGGTCTCAGGACCTGTGGACAGCCCAGTAGTCTCATCTCCACATCAACATTTTGGAAATGAGGGCAGTCCTTTACGCTCTGCAAGCCTTCCAGTCGGAGATCCCACTGGGTACACTTCTGTTACAAACAGACAATACCACGGTGATATATTACTTCAACAAACAAGGAGGCACTCACTCCTACCCGCTTTGCAGGGAGGCCATGAAAGTGTGGGAGTGGGTATTGCAACACGGCGCAAACCTAATTGCAGTACATGCTCCAGGAGTGGACAACACCGTCGCAGACAACCTGAGCCACTCTCAGACCAGAGTCCACGAATGGGAACTTCTGCAGGAGGTGGCAGAGGATCTGTTTCACAGATGGGGCACTCCAGAATTAGACCTTTTCGTGCGCCCATCCAATGCAAAACTGCCCAATTTCTGCTCGCTAGATCCAGGGCCTGGTGTTTTCTGGCGAAACGCGTTGTCCCTCTCCTGGGCGGGCAGATTCCTCTATGCTTTTCCTCCTTTCCCGTTGATCCAGAGAGTTCTCTTAAAACTTCGCTGGGAGCACGTGACGCTCATTTTGATCGTACCCTTCTGGCCCAGACAGATTTGGTTCCCTCTTTTACACCAGCTATCCCGAGAACCTCCAATTCCTTTGCCAATCAGCTCCCATCTATTGTCTCAGGAGGCGGGTTCATTGGTCCATCCGGACCTACGCTCGTTGAACCTGCACGCTTGGCTCCTAGAGACATAGCCATGATGCAATACGGGGTCTCGCAAGAAGTGGCAGAAGTACTCTCTGCCGCCAGAAAACTGGCTACCCATGCAACTTACGCCATGAAATGGCATAGATTCTGTTTGTGGGCTCAAGTGCGTGGCTTTTCACCATTAGATTGTCCAGAAAAGCTGGTTTTGGACTACCTGCTTTCCCTGTTTCACTCCGGACTGGCTTACTCCTCGATTAAGGTGCACCTTTGAGCCATTTCTGCTTACCATGCCCCGGTAGGCCATCGGACGGTGACACTACTCAGGCTTTTCTAAGGGGCGTTCTCCACCTTAGGCCTCCAATTAAAGAGCCAATCCCTCCTTGGGACTTACCTTTTATCCTGGAGCAGCTCACACTGCCAACTTTTGAACCAGCCGCGGATTGCGAGCTACGTTTTCTCTCTTGGAAAACGTTATTTTTAGTTGCAGTTACTTCTGCCAGAAGGATTTTGGAATTGCATGCTCTTATGTGCAAAGAGCCTTATTTGGTTTTCCACCAGGACAGGGTATCCCTAAGGACAAACCATAAGTTTCTGCCTAAAGTGGTCTCAGCTCTCACCCTCAATCAGGATATTGATCTACCAGTGTACTTTCCAAGGTACTCTAATCGAGGAGAAGCCCTTCTGCACACCCTAGATGTGCACAGGTGCCTCAGATATTACCTGACCAGAACCAAATAGTTCCAAAAGTTTGACCAACTTTTCGTCTCCTTCGCTCACAGGATGAAAGGGGCTCCTGTCTCCAAACAGTCACTTTCCAGGTGGCTCATCCAGTGCATCACTTTCTGTTTTGATAAGCGCAGCAAACCCTTACCGGGCGCAGTCAAGGGTCATTCCACAAAAGGGGTGGCTACTTCCTTTGCGGCGTTAAAGAACGTCTCCACCTCAGCTATTTGCGCTGCAGCTACTTGGAGCTCTGTGCATACCTTTATCAGGCATTACAGTTTGGACATTGCTTTGAGGCGAAAAGCAGGGTTCGGTCTAGCTGTCCTTCAGGGACTTCTGTCCTAGACTCAAGTTATCTCGAGGTCTCTACCTTTCCTCCTCCCGATGGTGCATGATTGCCACTACTGCTTGGAAATCAGTCCTGATGGTATAACCTGCTGCAAGAGCTGTATCTCGAAGTAAGATAATACAGTTACGTAAGAACTTACCGTAACAGTAGATCTTCGAGAACAGCTCTTGCAGCAGGTACCTTCCCTCCCACCATCCCTGCTGGAGGTAGGTTGGAGTCAAGCACCCATCTTATTAGATGAGACGTTCCTATTTACTTGTTTTTTGCCATCTGGTGGCGGATCCTCGGTCTCCTTTTCTGATGTCATCTTGCAGCCGGGAGTCTCCGGCGGGAGAACTGAGGATTATGGGGGGACCGCCTCCTTATGTACCACGCCCGATGTCAGGGGCGGGACCGACATCGGAGGTGGTCCCTGCTGAAGACTGCTAGCTAGAAAATTTCCGTGGGGTCCTGGCGCCTGCCGGCTTCAGTCCTAATAGTGTAACCTGCTGCAAGAGCTGTTCTCGAAGATCTACTGCTACGGTAAGTTCTTACGTAACTGTACTTTTCATCAAGGATGGAGGGTAGCTTCAAGAGAGGCTGGGATAGATATGGGGGAAGATGAAGGTCCTGGAAGGGAGGGGATGGAACATCAGCCTGAGCTGAGAACCCTGCACAGTGAGCAGACTAGATAGACCAAAAGGCCTAATTCTGCTAGTTTCTTTGTATGTTCGTATGATTTCTCCAATTTCAGTCCTTTTTTTGGAATTAGGATTTTTGGAATGGCAGTCCAAAACTCATAATTCCTAAATTGAATCCTAAAACCTGTTTTTACATAGGAGTGTAGGATTTAGGATTCCAAACTCAAATTCCATTTTGAGGTGCTTTTAGGATCAGAATCAGAATCTGATTAGGAATCGGAAATCCCTAAACAATCCAGTCAGGTTGGAACTGGTAGATTTTGAGCAAACCCTATTTCCAGTCCTTCTCTCTATTTGCTTTGCTTCAGATATCCCTGAACAATCAGTTTTTTACTCTTGTGGCAGTAACAGTTTTTCAAGGATTATGATCTATCGTTGACAAATGTGTTTGGTATACGTGAATTGTTCCTCGTCCTTCCAACATAGAATAACGTTTTTGCAACAGTAGAGACAGTTAATGTGATTTGTTTCAGAAGTGGAAGAACATCAGTTGATATAATTCGGAGGATGAATAGTTTAGGATCTTTTCTAAGAAGTAGGATACATGTTTGTCAACGGTTTCCTCTATTTCTATTCCCGAATGTTCCAATACAGGTTAGAATGTATGGCTGCTTGTTAAGTATATCTACATTGTCTCCCAAAAATGAAGAACACAACCCCCCCTCCCCCCCCGTAAACTGGACTATCTTTAAGGCAGAAATGACTAGAATGTTACATTTCTGTTGCACGGATCATGAGAAGACCTCTAAGTTCCTTGCAATAATTAAAACCAGAAGAGATTTTGTTTATTTTTAAACAAAACAACCACTAATGTCTTCTGACGATTTCCAAAAATATTTTTTATGATACTACTGTAACCCACCTGTTACCCGGGGTTACTAGAATCCCAGTAAGATCTAGTGGTAGGCAGGGAAGGCAGCTTTTGAAACTCCAGTTAAATGGATTTCACACTGTCTCACTCTGTTCTCAGTCTCAGCTGAGACTGAGGGATGACATCACCATAGAACTTTCGCAGCTGCATGAGCCACACTGGAATGCTGCAGTTGGAAGTTAGGATAGAATGTTGGGGATTTTTGAACAGAGTCTGTGTGCAGTCTTGGAGAGAGGAGCAGCACAGCAGTCTGTGGGTAGGCTCTCAGAGCCTTAAGCTCTGTTTTAGAGCTACTGTAATGGAAGTGTGTGTTTCCAACGAAGGAGGAACACAGTAAGCTGATTGTGAAGTGGTGGAGACCGCTGTTACTGGTCCATGTGCCCCATCCCTGAGGGGATGGGGGTAGAAAGGTTAGCCTGTCTTCCAGGGGCAACCCTCCTGGTTCCAGCTAAGGAAGAAGCTGCCTTATTTCAAAGTTGTGCTGCAGCACTAGAAGCGCTTAGAGAGACATTCCTGTGAGGAATCGCATGTGGGGTACCTGCAACCAAAGGGTGAGTTCGCTCTGACAGAGGGCCAATGTTTTCACCTGAACTGTTAAAACGTGGGGTTTAGACTACTTAATTTGTAGGAGGTCTAGTGTAATAGACATTGCCGGTTAACTCAAGTAGGTTCAAGTCCAGCACAAAGAGTGAAGTAAAGTGGGGATTGGACTGCTTAATCAATGGGGGGCCTAGAGCAATGGGCTATGCCAAGTAAAAGTATGTTCAAGTTCCAACACAATGGGAAGGCAAGACAAGTAGAGGAAATGTGACATACATTTAGCCTTAATCTACATTGCCAGGCTTTACAGAATAAGATGTTTAATGTCCAGAGAAATGGCCGAGTATGAATTGTGGAAGCGAGAGGTGGGAGACCCCCCATCAGTAGTAACCAAATTCACCTCTGTGGATTTGTTCTGTGGCACCTTTACTTTCTCTCAGGTACTTGGCCAGTGCCTGAGGAAATTACCCAGACGTGGGATTAAAAGGGAGAACTCCCTGATAGAGCTGAGGTGCTCTTAGGTGGTTTAGGGAGCCACCAGAAAATGTTTCCATGACATATGGAAGGTGTCCAAGTGGCCGGCAAGGGAGCCGAGCCTGGGAATCCCAGATAGTGTACAAGTTCGGACTGTGTACCCAAAGCAGTGTGCGAGTCTGGGCTGTGTGCCACGGTGGGTTCAGAGCCTGAGGGCTGAAGTGTTGAAGAAGGGTTCTTGTTTCTCTTAATCTGCATTACCAGAAGTGTAGCCCCGTTTGGGGTCCGTCTATGCTTTGTTTGTTCTGTTTGGTTGTGAATAAAGCCACACTTTAGAATCCCATTCCTGGTATTGGACATTACAGTTATTGCTTTCTGTGTTCGGAATTACTTGGGTGCCCCTGCGCAGAGTAGCCAAACCTAGCCCTTGTGCCGAGTAACCTATTCCTCCCCACCTGGTACTGCTGTCAGATTCAAACAGCATACCACCTGTCGTTTGCAAAAAGGCAGGGGGGTGGGAGTTACACTACACATTGCTGGAAATTAATATTTTGAAAACTATAACCTTTGAACTGTTAGGCTTAGAAACTTAAGTTTATTTTAAAATGAAAGCTGGGAGTTTGTTCAATATGAGTAGAGTCTAACAATGCAGTTCTCATGTTGATACATGTCTGTATATAATACGTTGTTAAAAATAACAGGATTTCAAAAATTATTGAAACATTTTATGGTTTAATATATGGATATATGGAAGATGTAGGAACATCATAAATCAGTATATCAATTTAAATGACTCAAAACTTGTATTTAGAAAAAAAGTTTCTAGACTTAATGCTTCCCAAGCTATCCCATTTAAAAGAAATTATCTTTTGAAAGATCTCATTAACATAGAAACATAGAATCTGTTGGCAGATGAGGACCATACAGCCCACCTAGTCTGCCCATTTCCCTACTCAATGCTGTAGCCCCAGATCCAGTTTGATCCTTGGTTCCTGTTTTGCACATCTCCAGGGTACCCTTATGTCTGCCCCGTGCACTCTTGAACCCCACATATTGTTTTCACCCTCAAAACTTCTTCTGGAAGGCTGTTCCATGGCTCCACCACCTTTTCAGTAAAAAAGTACTTCCTAACATTACCCCTGAGCCTTCCACCCTTCAGCCTCATGTCATGCTACTTGTTTTTGTGCAGTTTTCTCTGAAATATGCCTTCCACCTGTACCCTGTTTATTCCCCTAAGGTACTTGAAAGTCTCTATCATATCCCCCTCTCCCTTCTTTCCTCCAGTGAATAGATATTAAGGTCCTTAAGTCTTTCCTGGTAGGGCTTCTGGTGCAGTCCATGTACCATCTTCGTTAACCTTCTCTGGACCACCTCTGTTTTGTCAGTGTCCTTCCGGAGATATGGTCTCCAGAACTGGACACAGTAATCCAGCTGAGACCTCACCAGTGATCTGTACAGTGGCATCACCAACTCTTTCACCTCAGTGGGGAGAGCAGTGGACCCCAGTGGACACCAGAGAAGGAGGAAGTGAATCCTGGTGGGGGACTCCATCATAAGAGGGATCCAGCTAGGCACACAGGAGGGGGAGGAAAGGGAGGTGAGGTGCCTACCAGGTGCCACGGCATGGAGGGATGGGAGAAAGATCCTGGGGATCGCTGGGAAGGCAAGACAGGAGGGCGAACTGGATGTCATTATCCACCTAGGTACTAATGACCTGGTGAATGGGGAGCCAAAGGAAGTTCAGGAAGAGTTTAGGAAATTGGGGTGGGGTCTCAAGCAGGTAGCTACTTAAGTCACCTCCTTGGAAGTACTACCTGTGAGAGGCATGGAAGAGCATAGTGGGTGCATGCACCAGGAACATTAACTCATGGTTGAAGAACTAGTGCTGTGAGGAAGGGTGTCATTCATTGGTGACTAGGGACCCACCTGGAGGGATGGAGGCTTGTTCAAGCCTGACAGCCTGCATCCATCCTGGAAGGGACTCTTAAATGCTACATGGACAAGCATTTAAACTAGCCGAGGGGGGTGGCAGGCCAGCAAGGAGGGTACCTAATTGCCCACCCCCCCCCCACAGCACAGTGGAACCAATGAAACGGAGGAGTGGATCTCTCTGCAAAGCAGTATGCAAAAGATGGAGATAAGTACCCAAGAGGTGGATAGGCAGAAAAGGGGCAAAATTCAACAGAAGGGCAGACAGCAGGGAGAACCAGGGATAAAGAACAACCAGGGAATGGGCAGGAGTAGAAGAGCTAAACAGGCTAGGGAGGTCAAATCATGGAAAGCCGCGTGTGCCTATACCAGGAGCCTTAGCAACAAGATGGAGGATCTGGAGGCTGTCATGGTGCAGTCGGACCTGGACATTATGGCCATCCCAGAAACCTAGTGTGATGATAACCACGACTGTGAAATGACCATACCTGGCTACAACATATTCAGAAGAGATAGGACAGGTAGGAAGGGAGGAGGAGGAGGAGTGGCACTTTATGTGAAAAATGACATAAGGGCCACAGAGATACAGGAGGAACAAAATGAGGGAGAGATACTGTGGGTTAAGCTGGAAAGGAAAATGGGGCCAGCCATCTGCACAGGTGTGGTCAATAGACCACCAGACCAGGAGGAAGAAACAGATAGGGAGCTGATGCTAACCATCCAAAGGATGGCAGACAAGGGTGAGGTAGTGCTGGTTGGAGACCTCAATATTCCAGACGTGGACTGGAACATCCCAGCAGCAGTATCAACTAGGAGTAGATTTATCCTGGACATTAGTGAAAGGAGAAAGTCCCAAGGGGGTATTGCTAAGCTCAAAGGAGAAAAGGGGATGTGTGAGGAGGAGGACCCTGTAAAAGCATCTGTCCTAAATAGATACTTTTGCTCAGTATTTACTGAAGAGAAGGTGGGGCAGGGCCCACAGCTAAGCACCATGGACACAGGGGGGAGGGAGGTGAGCACTACTTCCTTCACAAAAGAAAGGGTCCTACAAGAGCTCGCTAAGCTCAGGGTGGACAAGGCAATGGGACCTGATGGCATACATCCCAGGGTACTAAAGGAGCTAAGGGTGGAACTAACAGAGCCATTAGCAGAACTGTTTAGTGAGTCTTTGAGTACGGGAGAGGTCCCAGAAGACTGGAGAAGGGCTCATGTGATCCCGCTCCACAAGAGTGGTAGCAGGGAGGAAGCAGGGAACTACAGTCAGTCTTACCTCAGTAGTGGGCAAGATTATGGAGGCACTCCTTAAGGAAAGGATAGTGCGACACCTGGAATCCATAGGTGCAGAGGATCCAAGACAGCATGGGTTTACAAAAGGAAGGTCCTGTCAAACTAATCTCCTAGATTTCTTTGATTGGGTAACCAGAGTGGTGGACCAAGGGGGAGCAGTTGATGTCGCCTACCTTGACTTCAGCAAAGCTTTCGACACTGTTCCACATAGAAGATTGATAAACAAGCTGGGTAGGCTCGAGGTGGGTCAGAAGTTGGTCAACTGGGTGGCAAACTGGATGACTGGATGACGGGCAGAAAACAGAGAGTGGTATGCAGTCAGAAGAGATGCAAGTCACAAGTGGGGTACCTCAAGGATCAGTCCTGTGGCCAGTCCTCTTCAATATCTTAATCAATGAAATTGCAGATGGACTAGAGGGTAAGGCTTGTCTGTTTGCAGATGACACCAAGATCTGCAACAGAGTAGATGATCCAGATGGGGTTGGCAGAATAAGAAGAGATCTGGATAAACTAGCAAAATGGTCGGAGGAGTGGCAACTGGGATTTAATGCAAAGAAGTGCAAGATCATGCACATAGGGAAGAGAAACCCTGAAGCCACGTATAGGCTGGGAGGGGAGTTGCTGGCAGTCACAAAGGAAGAAAGAGACTTGGACATCATCATCACCGATGACCTGAAATCATTCCAGCAAACCTCTAAAGCAGTTGGTAAGGCTAGGGGGATGTTAGGGAGTATTAGTAGGGGTATCACAAGTTGTAAGAGGGAGGTAATAATCCCTCTTTACAAGACACTGGTTAGGCCCCATCTGGAGTACTGCGTGCAGTACTGGAGGCCACACCTTCACAAGAACATTAACCAAACTGAGGCAGTCCAGAGAAGGGCAACCAAAATGGTGCAGGGACTGCATCAGAAAACATATGAGAATTGATTAACAGAGCTCAATATGTATACCCTAGAGCAAAGGATGGAGAGAGGTGATATGATCGAAACATTCAAACACCTTAAGGACATTAACAAGGTGAAAGAGTCTAACATGTTTCAATGTAAGAAAAAATAGCAGGACAGGAGGACACAGCATGAGATTAGAGGTAGGCTGATTAAGGGGTAATGTGAGGAAGTTCTTTTTCACAGAAAGGGTGGTGGATGCATGGAACGGCCTACCTCAGGAAGTGGTGGCTATGAATACAGTGCAGGGCTTCAAACAGGCATGGGATAGGCATAAGGGAGCAATACAGATGAGTATGAACAGATAGGCCACTGACAGCAAAGGACGATGGCACATTTATAAGGTAGAAAAGGAAATGGGCAGACTGGATAGGGCCTTGCGGTCCTTATCTGCCGTCAACTTCTGTGTTTCCCTTCAAGGTGCCTTCCTCAAGCAACTGGTCATGGAAACAACTCGGCAAAAGGCAATACTGGACCTTGTTCTCACAAACAGGGACAGCGTGATGGGGTTAACAGTGGGGGAGCACCTAGGGAACAGTGACCACCGATCATTGTGGTTTGAAATCACAGAAGGAGCAGAACCAAACCACACAAAAACACCTATCCTGGATTTTAGGGGGGCAGACTTTGGAAAATTGGGAGATGCATGAAAGAGGCATTAAGGGGAATGGGGCAGGAATCAGGGGTTGAGGAACAGTGGGCAGTATTTTAAACGGGGATTACAAGAGCAACAGAATTATGCATTAAGCATGTTAGCAAGGGGAAAAGGAAGAGGAGGCCATTATGGTTTTCCAAGGAGGTAGTAGAGAAAGTAAAAGCCAAAAAGATTGCATTCAGACAATACAAAAAGACACAGGCAGAAGGGGATAGGGAGAAGTACCAGGAGAAGCAAAGGGAGGCAGGGAGGTCAGTAAGGGAGCCAAAGCTCAGACAGAAGAACACATTGCAAAATCAGTGGGTAGAGGGGACAAAACCTTTTACAGGTACATAAGTGAAAAAAGAAAGGCAAAGGAAGGGATAGTGAGACTGAAGGGGGAGGATGGGGGCCGTGTGGAGGATGACAACAGTAAAGCTGAAATATTAAATAGGTATTTCTGCTCAGTCTTTACTGAGGAAGAGGAGGGTAATGGATCTGGAGGGAGTACAATGGGTGGGAATGGTGCAGACATGGACACAAGTCCCTTTACATGAGAAAGGGTCCTGAAGGAACTGGAAGTGATAAGAGTTGATAAAGCAATGGGGCCAGATGGGGTGCACCCCAGAGTCCTTAAAGAACTAAGAGAGGTGGTGGCTGAACCTCTGACAATACTGTTTAGCCGATCACTGGAAACGGGAGGTACCCAAAGACTGGAGGACAGCAGATGTAGTCCCCTTGTACAAAAGTGGGAACAAAGAAGAACTGGGGAACTACAGACCAGTCAGCCTCACCTCGGTAGTGGGGAAGATCATGGAAGCACTATTGAAGGAGAGATTGATGGAACATCTGGTTGTCAGTGGACTACAGGACCCATGGCAGCATGGTTTCACCAGAGGGAGGTCATGTCAGACCAACCTCATTTAATTTTTCAACTGAGTGACTAGGGAGGTGGATCAGGGGAGGGCAGTGGACATGGCCTATCTGGACTTCAGTAAGGCCTTTGACTCTGTGCCACATAGACTATTACACAAACTGGGGAATATGGGTGTGGGTAGGACAGTAGTGTGGTGGATAGGTAACTGGCTGGGCGGCAGGACAGAGAGGGTGGTGATAAATGGCTGTAACTCCACAGAGGGAAGAGTGACCAGTGGTGTACCACAGGGATCAGTGCTGGGACCGGTCCTATTCAACATCTTTATCAGTGACATTGCACAGGACCTAGAAGGCAGAATTTCCCTGTTCGCTGATGACACAAAGCTCTATAACAGAGTAGACACACCAGAGGGTGTAGACAGAATGAGAAGGGACCTGCAGAAACTTGAAGAATGGTCCGGGGTTTGGCAGCTGAAATTCAATGCAAAGAAGTGCAAGATAATGCATATGGGGCACAAAAACCCTGGCACAATATATTAGTTGTGGGTGAGGATATAGCATGCACCAAGCAGGAAAGGGCTCTTGGGGTTATCATCTCTGATGACTTCAAGGTAGGGAAACAGTGTGACAAGGCAGCAGGTAAAGCAAATAGGATGCTGGGATGCATAGGCAGGGGCATCACCAGCAGGAAAAGGGAGGTCATAATTCCACTATACAAGACACTAGTGAGGCCCCACCTGGAGTACAGTGTACAGTTCTGGAGACCTTACCTACATAAGGACATGGACAGGCTAGAGAAGGTTCAGAGGAGGGCAACAAAGATGGTACATTGATTGCATCACAAGTCCTATGAGGACAGGTTGAAGGACTTGAATATGTACTCCCTGGAGGAGAGGAGGGAGAGAGGGGATATGATAGACGTACAAGTATCTTACAGGGAGGAATAGGGTGCAGGAATACACTATTTTTAAGCGAAAAAGATGTTCCAGGACTAGAGGGTATGGGATGACGTTGGAGGGAGGACAATTCAGAGGAAACATGAGGAAGAATTTCTTCACAGAGTTGGTGGTGGAGAAGTGGAACACCCTGCCAGAGGAAGTGGTGGTGGCTGAAACAATCACAGAATTTAAGAATGCATGGGATAGACATAAAGGAATTCTGGAGGTCAGGGGTAAGGGGCAACAGACTTCTAGGAAAACATAAAGTGAACTTACAAACTCAAATGGGCAGACTGGGTGGGCTGTAGGCCCTTATCTGCCGACACTGTCTATGTATCTATGTATGCATCTTTCCTCCTGCTTGTTGTGCTCCTCCCTGTGCACCCCAACATTCTGTTTGCTTTCCCCACAACCTTTTCACACTGTTTGGTCACCTTCAGGTCGTCAGATGTGATAACCCCCAGGTCTTTCACCTGACTTATAGTGGCCAGAATTTCCCCACCCATCATGTACTCCTCCTCCTTTGGATTCCTGTGACCCAGGTGCATGATCTTGCACTTTTTAACATTGAAACTCAACTTCCAGATACCCAACCACTCCTCAAATAGGCTTAGGTCCTTTCTAATGTTTTCCATCCCCTCTGGTGTATCCACTCTGTTGCAGATCTCGGTGTCATCTGTGAAGAGACACACCTTTCTTTCCAGATGCTCTGCAGTGTCGCTAATAAAGACTCTGAATAGGACTGGCCCCTGCACCAACCCCTGTGGCACCCCGCTGGTCACCTCCCTCTCCTCAGATTTCATGTCATTTACTGCCACCCTCCGAGTCCTGTGCCTTAGCCAGTTCCCAACCCACTTTACCTTAGTAGGACCCACTCCCAGGCTCCCCAGTTTATTTAGCAGTCTCCTGTGTGGGACGGTGTTGAAGGTCTTGCTGAAACCAGGTAGGCCACATCCTCTGCTCCTCCCTGATCTACCACCCTGGTTACCCAGTCAAAGAAATCTATAAAATTCATCTGACAGCACCTACCTGCTAAGAATCCATGCTACCTTGAATCCTGTGCCCCACTATCCTCCAGAAACTTCACAATCCTCTCCTTAAGCAAGGACTCCATTAGTTTGCATACTACTGAGGTCAGGCTTACAGGCCTGGAATTGCCTGCCTCCTCTCTGCTTTCACTCTTGTGGAGAGGGACAACATCTGCCTTCCTCCAGTCCTCAGGTACCTCCCCGTCTCTAGTGATGCATTGAAAAGGGCAGCCAGTGGTTCCGCCAGCACTTCCCTGAGTTTCTTTAGTACTCTGGGGTGGATCCCATCTGGCCCCATTACCTTATCTGCTTTTAATTTCCCAGGTTCTTCTTGGACTCTTTCCACCGTGAATGGGCTGGTGTCTACCTCCCCTGAATACCCCTCTTAATGAGTCATGGTACCTTACCCTCCATTCCCTGGTGAATACTGAGCAAAAGCACTTGTTCAGTATCTTAGCCTTTTCTTGGTCATCCTCCACCCTTTCTTCTTTTTCCTTCTTCAGCCTAATGATCCCATTTCTGGTCTTTTCCTCTCGCTAATGTATCTGAAGAAGGTCTTATAGCCTTATTCAGTAGCCTGGGCTATACCTTCCTCTGTCTATGCTTTAGTTTAGACCTTCTAATAATTTTTCACAGATTCCCTCTGCTTCTCCAGATATTGTCTGTTCTTATTCTTTTCTTTCCTTTATTTTCTTAGCCACTGTCTTCGAGAACCGTAATGGCCTTTCCTTTCTTTTACTCTTTCTATACAGTTTGATTCAGTGACCTGTTACTTCTGTGATGACTCTCTTGATCCTTGTGTAACCCCCCTGTCACCCGGGGTTACTAGAATCCCACTTAGAACTAGTAGCAGGCAGGGAAAGGCAGCTTGTGAGATACCAGTTAAATGGGTTTCACACTGTCTCACTCTGTCCTCTGTCTCAACTAAGCTGGAGGGATGACATCACCATAGAATTCTCGCAGCAGCATAAGCCACAGTGGAATGTTGGCTGCAGGGGTTAGGTTAGAACGTTGGGGATTTCAAAGTTAGTCTAGAGGGAGACTCAAGAGAAGGAGGAGGTGTGCTGTAGTTGGCAGCCCCTCAGAGCCTAGCTCTTCTATAGAGCTACACCAGTGAAGGGTAGTGTGTTCTCACCCTAGAGAAGAACACAGAAGAGACAGCAAGAAGTGGTGCTGTTCCAGTGCCCCATCCCTGGAGGGATGGGGGGGGGGCAGTATTTCAGGGGCAATCCCCTGGCCGTGCATGGAAAAGGGAAAAAGCTGCCTGACAGAAGAAATTGTATTGAGGTACCAGAGAATCTGTGTTTTGTGGGAAGAAGCCCTGGGGCACCTGCATACCACGGTGAATCTGCTCTTAAACAGAGCCCATGTGTTTCACCAAGACAGCGTTCTGTAAAAGTAACTACCTGCTGTGGAGTCAGGAGAAGACTAGCCAAGTACAGTGCTTTTAACTTTGTGTATGACTTGGAAGTATCTGGACAGTGGGGGTCTAAGGAATGGACATAGCCACTAACAGAACTGTTTGAGTCAGGACACCACCTAAATACAGTGTAGAATGTTAAATGTGTCATATATTTCGAGACAGCATCTACAACCAGTAGTTTTGAGGAAAGGTGTTGTTCCAAATGAATGGCTGGGTATGGATTTGGGAACAAGAGGTGGGAGATCCCCATCTGAAGTAACCAGGTTTACCTCCACAGATTCACTTTGGGCACCTATAGCTTTCTCCCAGGCACTTGGCCAGTGTCTGCAGAAAGTACCCAGACATGGGATTAAGGATGTTTTCCCTTTAGATCTAGAAAGTGCTCATGGATGGTTGAGGGAGCCACCATCAAATTCCATGATTTATGGAAAAGTGTCCAATGACTGGCCGGGGTGCCATGTCAAGGAATCCAAGTAGAAGTAGTAGTAGTTTGGGCCATGTGAGCCCTGTTGTGTTCAGAACCTGAGGGTGTTATTGTAGTAAAGAAGATCTGCTCTGACCTCTGTAAATCTGCACTTTCGGTGAGTGAAGCCCTGTGGGGGTCCATCTTGCTTTGTTATTCTTGTGTTGAAGTGAATAAAAGCCACACTCTAGAATCCCATTACTGGTTTGGACATTCTGAGTTATTGCTTCCTGTGAGTGGGTGCCCCTGACCAGAAGTACAAACCTAGCTATGATGCTGAGTAAATGTTTTCTCCCCGAACCTAGGCTAGCCCAGGTAGTGGTTACAAAATGGAGGCACCGCACACCTTAGTTACACTTGTATCTTTGGAATCTTTAGGACTAGAAACTTAATGTTTTAAAGAAAAGCTTGGAGTCAGGTTGTTAAGAATCAGTCCTGTCATTGCAGTTTTTATATATCTATACTGTTCTGTTACTTGAATCATTACTATTTTGCAACAGGTGTTGAGTGCATTATCAATAGATGTTTTTTAATTGCAACACAGCCAAAAAACTGCAAACACATGGCATCAATACTATTTTTCTGTATTAGTAGAATGTATTGGTACTATTTTTATGTATCGATACATGAAATGTCATGACAGTTAAAAACATTTCCAAAAATTAGTTTTACATTTTCTGAATTTTGGTGTTACGTCACATTATTTAATTACGAACCTGTAGTTTGCAACTTGTATTTCATTCATCTTATGCCCTTAATCACATTACAAACATTTCCCTTTTCCCTCTACCAACTGCAGCTGTTCAGTACTTTTGCAAGCTTTTCCTGCAGAAGTGTCAGAAGATAATAATATATTATATACCTCACGGAATGCTGAGTACAGACTACTGTGTTCTAATTGGTTCACTAGTGGTCCTTATGGATGCAGTATAGCGCAGTGGGTTAAGGCTCTGAGTTGCAGATCTGGAGACCTGGGTTTGAATCCCACAGCCACCTAGGTGCATACTGTGTGATCCTGAGCAAGTCACTTAACTTCCTTGTGCTCCCAGATCGCATCTGGAAACAAGCTTCGGCTTAGCGTGCTACTCCTGGTTAAACAATGTTCCCTTTCCCTTATGGCACTGGCAGAGGTCAGACCACCGGGACCTGTCCTGCTTACTCAGCTGTTCACCAGTTTTTAAATTAAAATAAGGCTCTTGTTTTGCATAATTCTAATTCAGAAATGCTGTTGGGTAGTTTAAAATAACAGTAATGACCCCCACATGTATTAGTAGACTATGGACTGGTAAGGCATCTGTACCCTTGGAGTAACTGTCCCTAACAGTCTTTATTCTGCTATTAAAGGACTGCTTTGTCAGCCCTCATGCTTAATTACAGTCCTGATGACGTATAGTGCAATGTAACCAGTTATTGCATGTACCACCGATTACTGTGCCAGATGTCTCTTTTTGCCTGCACTACTTGTCAATAAAATGATTTTACAAAAAATACGAGTCATTAGACTTAGGTTCTCTGGAATAAGTATAAGTGTGGCCATGATTGGCTAAAATCTTGTAGGAGACAGTGGAGCACTGTGCCAACTGCAAAGGAGATAAAGAGTTTTGACTTAAGGACAGTCACAATCTAAAACATATTTCTATCCCCGAGGCAGCTGATGCATGCAGGAGAACATTATAAGGCGTAATATTCGGACACAGTTTAACTTATACAAACATATGAATACAAATTGGATACAAATTGCCAGAAAAAGAAAGCCTTGCGGCCTGTCTACTATGTCTGATGCAGAGCCCATGTATTCTTTTTTTACATGTTGCTGCGCTCTCCATCCCTGGACACTCTTACCCTCCCCTTAGTTGTTTTTCCACCAGGCCCATACTGATTGTGCTAATTTTGTTTGTTTTTGTATTACCTTTTCTGCTTTGAAATGTTGATAGTGCAAGCTGGCATCGAGAAACCCATTACTGCAGCACATAGCATGAGACACTCTTATGGGTGTCGCACGTGCAACTGAAGGAAGCACTGTGATTGGTCAGGAGTGTCTCATGAAGCAGCCATAATCTGTAATATCAATAAGGTGTCAAGAATAGTCCCGTGGGGTCTAGCCATTTAATTAATTGTCTCTTAGACAAGGATGCTCTTCCCTTTCTTTTTTTTATTTACTGTACTTTTCTCATTCTATCCTGACCTGCTTACTATCTGCCTTGCCTCACACCCAGCCATGTCACTTGTCTTCTCCAGGACTTACCTTTCCCATGTTCCTCCCTGGCTTACCCCCATGGTGGTGCCACCAGGTGGGGGGGAACCCAACCCCCAGCAGAGTTATAGCGCATTGCAGGGAGAGTACCCCAGTGAGCAGTGTGGGGTCTGCGATGCAAGGCAGACATTATCCTGCTCAGGCCAGGGCTATTTCCTGTTTCTTCCCTAGTCTCCATGACGTCAATGGAGTGCTCAACGTGCGCGCACACACACACACACGCTTGAGCATGCCAACATCTACTCTCCCTGAAGCCCTGGCTCCTGCTGCACCACCGCCTGTGGTCCACCAGGTGGTGGTACTGTGGCAGAGATCCATCCCTCCCTACCCTGAGTGGATATTATCCCTGTGGGATGCTCAAACCACCTGGCCCCGATGGTCTTCTGACGACCCATGCTCATTCATGTACTTTGTCATTGGCGTTGCAAGTGGTAGTGCTACTGCTACTCTGGCGGGCCGACTGGGCTTTTCCTTTTCTTGTAAGCATTCAAAGCCTTTGTCATAAAACACCAACTTATTGTTCTCCCCTTATCCTGATTCTGGTCTAATCACACTGCATTCACCAATACTAGCTGTTCCTCATTGCATTTTTTAATCTTTTCCAACCCAATTGTAGGACAGAGATGGTTCTATTGGAATACAAGAGGGACTCCTGTCTCAAGGAGCTACAACATCTTGATGGAGAAGTGGCACTCTTACGAAGGCAGAGCTCCATCGTTCAGAACAGCCAGCTGAGTGTCCTTCAGAATGAAGTACGTAATTAATTAAAACTGCAGTGGACCTTCCAGGTTGTGAGCTAGGACAATTGCAGATGCTAACACCATAGCTGACTTCCTAAGGGAGTTGTATCCACATGGACTGATACTTTTAGACAGTTTTGACTATGTTCTCAGTTTCTAGTTAAAACAATTAGCCAAGGATCCTGTGACTCAAAATCTTTTATCCGGAAGTAATCCAAAAGTTGGAAATAAGATTATTAATGTTGCAATATTTGTACAGTCTGCCTCAAAAGATAAAAATTGTTCAAGCTTTTTTATCATGTTCTCATTTTAATTTCAAGGAACTTGGAGCTTATTTTAAGCAGAGAAGGACTTGTGAGGAGGGACTAAATGACCTAAACATGTACATGCTGGAGGCGAGAAGGGAGAGAGGGGGCATGTTTGAGACGTACAGATCCCTTCAGGGGGTAGACAAGGTGGATAGCAGAGAACTGCTCAAACTGGGTGAGAGCATGACCATCAGGAATAAGTTCTTGAAGCTGGCAGGGAACAGATTTAAGAGGGCTACTAGAAAGTATTTGTTCATTGAAAGGGTGGTGGAAGGATGTAATAGGCTGCCAAATGAGGAGATCGGTGCTAAATAGTGGGGGAATTCAAAAATGAGGGTGGGGGCAGATACATGGGCTTGGTAAATACCATATCAAAAGGGATGGGGAGAGGAGGTGTGAAGACCAACTAGGGCCCTTGCAGTCCAAATCAGGTAGCTAGGAGGGAACATAAAGTGTACAAACACCATGATAAGTGGGAAGCTAAGAGGACCAGGGAGAAACAAGGAAGAAAGACAGTTCAAAAGCAAGAAGGGTTTAGGAGTTTGATGAAGGGGGTCTGCCTGACCGCCAGGAGCCTGGGTGATACAATCATTGAGCACCATGCAATGATGGCAGTTGCTGAGATAGACAGTGTGGCCATCACAGAAATGTGGGCCTCAGAAAATAATAACTGGGTCCTGACAGTCTCTGGCTACTCATTGTTCAGAAGGGAGTCATGTGGGTGTAACTCATGGTGGCCTCAGGCAAGAAACTGTGCTTGGGGTTGATCTACAGACCACCAGGGCAAGGGAGCAAGAGAGAGACACACACAGCTTAGGGAAGAACTAGAAAAGGGGGTGGCAAAGGGGGAAGTAGTGGTAGTGGGTGACCTGAACCTGCTGGACATCGACTGGGATGTTACAGAGGCCAGGAACACCAGAAGTCAAGCCTTGCTGGATATATTCCAGAACAGTTTACTGGTGCAGCTAGTTAAGGAACCCACCAGGCAGGAGATCGTTCTCGATATGGTGCTCACCAACTCAGAGGTGGTAGGAGCTGCAAGAGTAGGGGGGCAATTAAGGAACAGCGGCCACAACTCCATTTGTTTGATCAGGCCCATGGAACCTGAAAACTCCAACTGAGAGCTGAGGTCCTTGATTTTAGAAGGGTGGACTTCAACAGGCTGAGGGAGTTTGTCCAGGACATTTTAGTCAGGGTAGACAGCATAAGAGGTGTGGAAGAGTTGGGGGGACAATAAAGGGGGCCACTCTCGAGGCATTTAAGTTATGCATAAGAATGGTAACCAGAATGACCAAGTTCAAGAGACCATTATGGTTCTCAGCAAGAGTCGGGGAAGCAATGAGGGCCAAGAAAAAGGCCTTCTGCAGGTACAATGAAAGCAGGGGAGGAAGAATGGGAAGAAAACTTACTTACTGGGAAATAAAGAGACAAAGGGAGTAGTTAGGCAGGCAGAGCAGATGCAGAGCTGCGCACTGCAGATGGGGTCGGGGTGGAAAAAAGCACTTCTTCCAGTATATTAGGGAAGAAAGGAGGGGGAATCGTTAGGCTATCTAAGGGAGGCAGGATGATAAAGCAGAACGTAAAAAGGCTGTTCTTAATGATTACTTTTGCTGTCTTTGGTGGGGAGGCAGTGGGCCCTTGCCAGAGAGTGACATCAGAGCGACTACAAAGGGATCCCGGAGATGAGGCAGTCAGTATTTACAAGCAAAAGGGTCCAGAAAGGGCTAACTTCCTGAAAAATAGATAAGGCTTTGCGACCAGATGAGATGCATCCAAGGGTGCTCAGGGGTCTGGCAGCAGAACTGGCTGCACCCCTGTCAGGACTATTCAGTAGCTTATTACAGATGGGAGTAGGTCTGAAGAATTGGAGTGTGGCAGATGAAGTTCTGTTCCATTGGAGGGGTCAAGGAAACAAGCAGGGAACTACAAACCTGTCAGTCTTACCTTGTTGTAGGGAAGCTGATGGAGTCACTGGTCAAAGAGGACCTTGTGGACTACCTGGAGAGCAATGGTCTCCAGGAGAGAAAGCAGCATGGGTTTGTGGCAGGGAGGTCTTGTCAGACTAAGCTGATGGTTTTCTTTGACTTGGGGGATAAGGGCAGTGTATTGGGCGCCAAGCCATGGATTTATGCTATTTGCACTTCAGTAAGACTTTCGACTTGCTGCCTCACAGACACTTGCTGAAGAAGATGGAGGATCTGGGAGCAGCTGGGGTTGTAAAAAGATTGGTAGGTAATTGGCGTAAGGGGAGGCAGCAGAGGGTTGTGGTTAATGGGTTCAAAAATGAAAGAGAGGGAGGTCATGAGCGGGATAACACAGGGATGTGTCCTGTGCCCGGTTCTCATCAATGTGTTCATCAGCAACAATGGAGAAGGAATCTGGGGCAGGCTGTGTCTCTTCACAAATGGCACTAAGCTCTTTGGTGGGTTGGTGGATAGAGATGAGGGAATTGGGGAAATGCACAGTGACCTACAAGGGCTAAAGAGGTGGTCTGAGATTTGGCAGTTGAAATTCAGCACCAAAAAATGTAAGGTGATGCATCTAGGGAACAAGAACCTCAGGACTGACTACTGGATGGATAGGATAAGACTTAGCACTATGGCTAAAGAACAGGACGTAGGAGTTATCATCAGTGACCCCCTCAAACAGTCAAGCCTGGGCAACAAGGCCTATAGTAAGGCAAATAAAATGCTGGGGTGCAGCAGGAGGGGTATTGACTGCAGAAGGAAAGAGGTAATACTACCCCTTTATAGATCTTTGGTAAGAACACACCTAAAGTACTGTGCCCAGTTCTGAAGTCCTTACCTCAGGAAAGATAAGGATAGGCTGGATATGATGCAGGAATGGGTGACTAAGATAATTTAATGCCACCAGGGCAGGTCGTACGAGAAGTGCTTCAAGAGACCGAACATGCACTCCCTGGAGATCAGAAGGGAGAAGGGAGCTATGATAGAGACCTTCAAGTTCCTGAAAGTAATAAGCAAGGTGAACTGCTGGGATTTATTCAGAATGAGTAACAACTCGAGGTCATGATGACATGAGGAGGTATTATTTTACAGAAAGGGTGGTGAACCATGGAAAGGTCTACCAGCCTAGGTGGTGGGTGCTAAAACCATTAATGGTTTTAGGTACAGTTGGGACAGAGGGAAGGGTATAATGGCTTCCCAGGGTGACAGAAACTGGGAGGGGAATAAAGGGGTGGATGGGGAGGGCTAGGACCCTGGATGGATATTAAGTCCTGTGGTTAGATGGAGAACCACGGGCAGACTGGGTGGACCATTGGTCTTTCTGACACTGCTGTCATACTGGGTTCCACACTGGGTGTTGTAAGCAGAAGAAGGCTATATGCCCATTTATACCACCTACCTGCATCAGTGGGGATCATAAGCCCATTCTTTATTTTATTTTATATAATAATTCATTGTCTGTGTTTCTATATTTCTATAGGACAGGGCTGACAAAGTGGACCAAGTGGGCTTGTATCTGCTGGCAAATTATGTTTCTAGGTTTTGGAGGTCAGCAGAGGGCCGTCCCAGTGGCCAGTGACTGCACATCGTACTGCCATGCAGACGACCTGTGTTCAGGAGCCACACTACGCCTTTTTATTAAAATTCACACCATTTGAATCATAGCTTTGGTTTGGCATTTTTTTTTCCTTTTTGCTTCAGTCTGTGGGAATGCACTACAGGGTGAAGTTTCAAAAATGTATACCACTTATACTTTTAAGTGCCTACTTTTTGGGGGACTTTACTCTAGATATTCTCAAGCTGACTGCTTCCGCTTCTGTGGCTCATCTTTTCTTTCTCTCTTTCTCTCTCTCTCTCTCTCTCTCCCCTTTTCTTTCTTGAAAGAGTTCTACCATGAAAGGCCTACTGAGCCATAATAGCTTGTTTCTAGAGGAGTCCTGGGGAAAGGGGTGCAAGGGAGACAATACTACAGTACTAATACAAAAGTCACAGTGTTACAGTAATATAACAAGGAATATGCATGGAAACATGGGTATAGAAACAAACAAAAGTACGGTGAACAATTTACAATGTATCAGCATTGTTTAAGAGGTCCAGAAATGAGTGGCTACATAGTTGTACAGGCCAAATATCAAAAAAGAACGGTCCCAAGTAATTATAGAGTATAAGTGTAAAATCCAAATATAGAGAGCAAAAGAAAATACCCTGCACTTATATCCCAGTAGGCTATAGTGACTCGCAAGAGTATATATATATATATATATATATATAGAATATAGTAGTAAAAAAAATATATAATTTTAACACTTACAGCAGGTAGGGTGAAAAAAAGCTGGAAACTGGAATCAAAATCCTCAACAAGTGGCCACAAAAGGCTCTCAATGCTATTTCGCACCCCCATGGGTACTTTTTCAAGGGTACGGCAAAAGATAAATAGGAACTCTTCTTAGTCCCATAACGCTGATGGCATCAAAATAAGTAATAAAATCAAGAACAGGAGAAAAACATTTTGAATCCCTTTAAATAGCTTAACAATATCAAAATACATATATAAACAATTAAAATACATATTCCAAAAAAGGAATATCAGAGATATAATAATGTAATAAGTGCATTGCCCTTCCTTATAAAAAGTCCACACCAGTAGTCATATATTTGCAACTGATGTTTCTCAATCTTGGTGCTGTCTTTTGGTATTCATCTGTAATTTGCTTGTTCTCCTTCAGCGGGCTGCACTTGCTTCCTCTCAGATGTTATAACACAGTGTAACCAATTAAAGATGCACAAAGGAAAATGACAATCCCACTAACAGAAAATAAAGACAGATAATAATACATTTACTGTGTAAGACTGTTACATGTAACATTTCATTTTGCCATGTTATGTAATTAGACTCATATAGCCCTGTCATTGTGTATTTATATCAACTAAAGATAAGATCCTTCCCTGTCTATATACTGTATAGACAGAACGGTAGGAGGAGGAAGGAACATAACAAACAATGGCTGAGATTGTTTATGGTCAAGACAGTTCCAAATTCAGCAATGTTAGTTAAAATTTGAAACATGTTGCATTGCCCCCATATGTCTTAAGTTGACAGGTCACTGAGTGTGAAGAATCTGCCCTAGTATTGAAAATTCAAAAACATATATATATAATATGTGTGTGTGTGTGTGTTTATATATGTATATGATACATGATGGGCATGAGTGTGATATGGCAAATATTGTCACTCCTGCAGAGTGAGATATCCAGAGCTCATGATGCAGGAGTGACAATATTTGCCATATCACACAATCTGCCCATCATGTATTCGATTTATACAATAGGGCTAGGAGTTTCAGAAGTATTGTTATGTTGTCTTGTGTTCTGTTCCTGTTTATGTGTTTGCTCTGTGTATAAGTTTTTCTGAATGGGCTGGCAGTGTTATAAACTCTGGGAAACAGATGAGTGTGTTTTTTTTTCATGGATTCGTAGAGTGATACAAGTTCAGAAGGCAAATGCCCATTTATGAACTCGCCACCAGCTAAATTAGCAGTGGAAGGAAAATTTCTTATCACCCATATATTTATCAAGGTTTCTCTTAAATTGTTCTATGTTTTCACTGTTTATAATGTTACTAGGCAATGTATTCCAGATTGGAGGAATTCTCCATGTAAAAAATCTAGATCGTTTGTTAGTTTTACATAAGGATGATTTCAGTTTTGAATTATGGGATCTAGTGTAATTACTTACTGAAAACTTTTCTAATCCTATTGTGTTTAACAAGTAATCGTTATTGTATGCATTATAAGTATAGATTAAGTCACCTCTTAATATTCTGTACTTCAGAGAGTAAAGTTCTAAAGATTTTAATCTAGAACTATAATCAAGTTCAGACATATTAACAATTCTTTTTAGTTATTCTTCGTTGAACTCTTTCTGTCATGTTTAGATAGCCAATAGAAGTTGGGGCACAAAATGAAACACAGTAGTCCAAATGCGGATGAACCAGGCTTGTGTATAGTGGCAAGATGACAGATGATTCCCTGCTTTTGATATGCAACCTGTAATCTTGTGACATTTTTTAACAGTTTTATTGGTATGGGTGTTAAAGTTAAATTATCAGTTATAGTTATACCTACATCTCTTTCCTCTGTTGTGATTGTTAATTTCATATTTTGAATTGAATATGGGTGCTTCTTATTATTGTTCCCCATATGGTTTACCTTACACTTTGCCGGGTTAAATTTCATTTTATTGTTTACTGCCCATGATGTTAATTTATTTAAATTATTTTGGAGGGTGTTTGCAGATGCAGTAGTGTTTACAATGCAGCCTAATTTGCAATCATCTGCATATTTATTTATTTATCCAAACTTCTTTTGTTGTTTGCATACTTGCTATCAATATATTAAAAAGTAAAGGCCCAAGAACAGATCCCTGCAGTACTGCACTGGTGACAGGGCTCCAGTTGGATTTGTGCCCTCGTACAACCACCCTTTGATGTCTGTTGTATAACCATGCTGACATCCACTTAAAGGATACCTAAACAACATTTTGACAACAAACTATTCAAAAATCTGACTCCGTAGGTGACTAAAGGAAAGGCTGCTGTATTCATTAATGCTAAAACTACATTTATATAAGTTACCTAAATGTGGTTCCAGAGCATTTGAAAATTGTAAAATCAGCCTTCCAATTTCAAAAAAACTGTCTTACCTGCTTCCTAAAATGACCACCAAATGTGTTATGTGATGACATCATTGAAGCCAAAGTCAGAGAGAGATATGGCTCTCTATAGGGCTAACTAGTTCTTTTTTCCCTTTGTATATAATTGTTTCACCCAAATGGTCAAAACCATGTGTGTTATTTTGTATAATGCACATGTTAGACTATGGTTCTGTTCATTTTGTTTACTTTAACATGCTGAAAATGAGCTTTAATCCAACTGACTTTCACTGTGGCAAACCACAGTGCAGTACAAATCTTGAATAACCTGATGGTCTAGTGGTTATGGTGGATCCATAATGCTACAATGGGGATGCTGGGGTGGAGTGCATGCTTAATATGCACTTTTTAACATTTTTATTAAACCTTTATGTTTTCTGCTATTATTCTTTTCTAGTACATTTTTGACAGAACCTACAAATGTAATCCATAGTTTGAATGTAAACAGTTGTACACTCAATAAATCAGACTTCTTCAACAAAGTGAAATGCAGCAGCAGCAGCAGCAAGCAAGTACATTACTTTGGGGGGGGTACGGCGCGGTACTGCCTGTTGGGGGCGTACCACCGACGGGCCCTTCCACGGCCACGTCCCCCTGCAGCATGCCTTCTCACCCCCCTCATTACAGCTTCCATGTGGAAGCTGGCACTGTCCATGTCCCTGACTTGTGTTTCCCCCCTGGCTGTTGTTGCTCTGTTACCCCGCTGTCCTGACTGCTACCTCCACTGCACGGGTACACCTACTGGCCTCTGCACTCTGTGGCCCCTCACACCTTCCTTGCCCTCTTCTGTCCTGTGCTCTTCCAGGCCTGCACTGTTTCTCCTCTGGCCTTCTCTGTCTCCCTGTCTCAGTGGCTTCCTGTAGCGTTCTTGCGCCTCTTCCTGAGCCTTTTTATTTTTGGCTCATTTCCGCTATCTTGCTTCACTTCCTGATCACTATTGCGCATTGCGCAAACCTTTGAATATCGCATTGCGCACTTTATGCATGGTTCCACCCCCTTCGGTTGCGCATGCCTTAATTAGCATTGCGCTGTTGCTTAGCATGTTTTCAGTGGTGCAACTGCCTCCTGCTGAATATCGCAGAATGGTGCAATTTCGGACTTGCGCTGGTGCAACCCTATTGCGCATGGCGCAACCCTTTTGAATATCCCACCCTTGGTCTACAAATAAGGTAAAATGCCCAGGTTATGACTGAACGTTACAGTATTTTAAGGTTCACGCATAACTTTGCTAATTTTCAATATTTTGACTCCAAACTTTAAACATAGCCATTTTTCCACACCACCTCATAAACGTGACATGTCATTTCTAAAATCCTAGATGAGATGTGTTTTCACACCTCTTCTACGTAGTGACATTTTGGCCAATATATTATAAATGGTACATGTCATGTTTATAAGGCAATGAGCTAATTTGGGGGTGAGCTCAGTGACCAAGCAGGATGGGGTGAGGGTAGAGGAATAGTGCTGCTCTGTGACAGCCCCCCACAGCCAGGGAATGAAAGGTGCAGGGTTCTCTGCATGGGCCCTGGTACCATATAGTTAAGACAGCTGTCCTCTTGGCATGGGGCCCTGCAACTCTGCATGTGTGGGTGGCAGAGTGCCTTGTGCATTGGCTGACAGATGCACCCTGCCCTGTGCATCTGTATCCACTGCCATATGGAAGTGCAGGGACCACTGGGCCCTGCACTTACACAGCTCACCAGACAGCCCCAAGAATTCTTCACATCTGTTGCTGCACGGAAGTGCAGGACCATTGGATGAAATCTTCCCTTGGTGCATGGCATCTGCATCTGTGCACCATCAGTCCCAAACACCTGCATGGCACATACATGCAAGCAAACGTTCGGCATTGACAAATACAAATAATTTTTGGGAAGACCTAAAGGGATTTTTTTGTTTTGTTATTGAAAAGATGCATTTCCAAACCAGGAAGGTCAGCCTCCTTAGTTCCTGTGAGTACCTCCAGGAACACAATCCCAGACAGTTTAGATACCCAAAAGAATGCACGCTGTAGGGAAGAGGGCTGTGACACTGCTAGAGGCCACAAACAAGCTGAAGAATCCACAAAAAGCAGTGCATTAAATCAGGTTAAAAGTGAAGTTTAAGAAAGTGTAACAGATGGATCCCAGATGCCCCAGGGGATTCCAGAGTGGCATCTGTGATCTGTATGTTTAAGCAATAAGGCACAACGTGGTGTGGGTTATTGGGGATTTACCCACACCTTGTGCGGTGTGTCACAAGGCACAGTCGAGTGACTTAACCACACAAGAAGTGGGTAAATGACCCAATAACTCACACCCTAGAATGCCTTATTACAATTATACAATGGACCCATGTGTAAAATTAAAAAAGTGTTTATATTTTTTTATAAATGCTATTCCTCAGCCATGGGTTATGCATGGTTTACCCATGATCATGTGACTTGTTTTGACCAATGAGGTTACAGGATTTTCACACACCATTGTATAATTCACTTTATTGAACTTCACATTTTGCCTGACTTATTTTTCACACCGTCCCAGACACACTTCCAAGGTCAAGCATGTCTGTGGCTCATCCAGCTCTGATGGATGACAGTATTGTGATCCTGCCAGCACTAGGAAAGCAAACCCCAGAGCTGCTGACATAACTTGGTGTGTTCTTTAGGAGTTGGAGCCAACATATTGTTACATTTAACCTGATTGTGTTCGCGTTTGTTTCTGGTAGTCTTATAATGATCTACTGTACCTGTAATGTTATCCTGCCTTGCTTTACTTGTAACTCCTGATTAATTGTAATTTTTTTTTGTGCTTTCTTGGGTCGTACCTGAAAATAGGCATTTATTTGTCTAGTGTACCTACCTGGTTAACAAAAGCTAGGCTGGCAGTATAGCCTAGAGGTTAGAGTAATGGGCTGTGAATGAACATGCTACATCCAGTAGACCTGGGTTTGATTCCCACAACTTGCACCTGCATACTGTGTGACTCTGAACAAGTCACTCAACCTCCCAAGTGCTCCCGGGTCGCCCCTGAAAACAGGCACTTGTGCCTAGCAGGCTTTAACCGGTTATCAAAGAATAAAAATAAGTAAATAAATAAATAAATAAATCTAAGTGCCTTGCATTACTACAAGAAACTGGTCTGCTGTGCCCGTTTCCCTGAGCCCAACATGACTAGAAAACTGACTTGGGAGATCATGCATGAAGACAGGGATGGCATACCTCAGTATGACAATATACCATGATACTTCCCTCTAGTGACAATATACCATTTAAAAACAACAACCAAGCACTGTTGGTGTGATACGCTGGGCTGTCCGTCTGTCAATTGCAAAAAAAAGTCACTCCAGGAGAAATGTTGGTGCTAGGGCCAAATTCCAAAACTTTTGAGCCACAAAGATTCAGCACCTCAACTACCAGTTTAACTAAAAATGCTACAACAACCGAGTATTAGTTGGTAACCTCTTGTTTCACCTAAAACTTTGTTGAAGTGCCATTGTTGTGTAGACTGATAGTTGAAGTGTAGGGTGTTTGTGTCTGTCTGTCAACCTGAAAGGAATAGTAAAGATAAAGTTTTAAGAAAGTTTTTCCAGTATCCAACAAAACTTTTTTCAGATAAAATATTCTGACACAATTTTTTGTTTATAAAATTCATTTTCTATATTTTTGCAACTGTATTTACATCCACCACACACCAACCAGGGCCTACCTCTACTGCTACCAGCACCACCATAGTGTCCGCTCAGGCTTCCTACCTGGGTTCCTGGAGCTTCCACCACACACCACTGCGTGGATCCCCTGGCTTGCCCTCTTAAGCAGGGTTGCATTCTGCTCCCTAGCAATTTCACCACACTATTCAGTTTACCCACAGCAGAGGTGAAGCCAAGAGCTACCCTTAGGATCAGGTATCAGAGGCCTGGTAATGGACAAGGGTGGGGTGGGGCAGGGTCAGGCCTCATCTCCCTGTTCAGCTGCCATTTTACACTCTTTTCTCCCCTGGTGCTGCCCATGCAATAATGCCTGGGCATGTTAGCATGCGCTTCCACATGCAGTGCGTCTGCATCTGCAGCCCCACCCCATCATGTAAGCCCATGGTACACTATCATCCAGTCTCTGCTAGGTGACAGACCAGTCAAGTACCTGAACCTCCCACCCCCACCCTCGGAGGACAGCAGTCCCTGGGACACTCAATCCCCCAAACCCCAGGTTGTCTACATTGCAAGCTAATCTGACTGCTGCACCAGTATTCTTTATTACTGGAGATGTTTGGAAGAAAAGAGGACCTTTTTGTCTCAGTTTTCATCTTATCATTCAGCTTGCCCCTCCCTCCTGCAGAAGCCATAATTCTCTTCATGTGACAGCAAAGTCATTTCCATAGTAACAGATTGTGATGTCCCAAGAAGAGGATTATGTTATGGGGGGTGGGGCGCAGAGCAGGAGGATGAGAGGTCCTGTTTTCATGCAAATGCCCTAATAAAGAATAAGGGGAGACAATCACATAACATTATTGACAAATAGGCTGAATTGTATCTGAATATTATATTTTAAATTGAATATAAACCCCGTTGTTTACATGTTGTTAATTTTAAATTTGGGCATTGTGAAGTCTGTTTATTAAAGTGTATTTATACGTTTGTTTTGAAATAATCCAATTGTTTTCCGTATTTAGGGTCGCATTGTAACGCAGCCCTTTTCACGTCCAGTATTCATGTTTTAATTACTTAGCATTTCGAGATACAGGTGGCATCAGTTAAATGGAAGCCCTGCATGAAGCAATTCATTGTACTGTAGGCTTCTGCTGAACTGCTGTTACTAGGATCTGGAACCCACAAGCAATTAAATAAATGAACATTGGCCCTGGATGATACCTCACAAGATAGACTTTACACAAGTTTGGTACATTGTGGGTTATATATATATATATATATATATATATATATATATATGTGTGTGTGTGAGTGTTTTTTGGCTGGAGGTACCTGTCCTGGTCAGAGTGTACGGAAGTCACTACCCCAGTCAGGCATACAGGCATCACGCATTGTTCAATTAAGAAGTTAAAATATGAAATGAACTCATAGACCAAGAATTGTTAGAAATAGCTGATTCAGTTCAAGAGGTCTGTATGTTTTAAATTCTTTAGGCACTCTAGCTCAGTTATGTCATTTTCCATAATCATTAATTGAAGGGTTGACATGCAAGTTTGGTAAAATGACCCTGACGTACTTGGATTATACTGTAACAGAAATTACTGTTACACTTACAGGTTCTGTCCATCCTGTTCTAAGCTGAAAGTATTGCAAGATACAGAATTTAAGTACACAACAAAATATACTTCGTAACTATTTACTTATAGCATATTCTATGCTATATTGTCTGTACTCAAGTTGATCGATAGACTTGAATTAAAAAAAAACTCTGTACATTAACTTGATCTAGTCTTGATAAGTTTGAGTATAAAAAAATGAATATGGGCAAGGAAAAAAGGGACCTTAGATAAGAAAAAAACAGAACTGTTTTCAAACAAGTACATAAAACACTACACTGGAGTTGTTAAACTTCACATATGCCCAAATTTACAATAAAAGTATTTAAAAAATGTGAACAACAGGGTATCCATTACTTTTAATAGGTTGTCTGGGACTCTGGAAAAGCATTTAAAAAAAAAAATCATCCAGCATGATATACCATGATACATTGTCTTGACTTTCTCACCTTCACCGCTCTATCATTAGGTGCGTTTATGCTACAAATATCTGCATCACTGCTGCTCACATCGCAGCTGCTGCTTGATTTGCAACTCTGCTGACCAGCTTTCATGTCCTACTGCTGTGCATTGTTGCATGGGCATACTTTTCAGCTTCCAGTGTTTTTACTGTGTTTCCAGCAGAACAAGGAGAGGGTTTGGGGGTGGACGAGGAGGAGTGATGATTACGAATGTCACTTCCTCTATACCGGTCTGCAACCTAAGCAGGAAGCGGGTGATTTAAAGGGATACGTTGTTTTGTTTTTGAACTGTGCAGTTCAGATCAGTGTCCTTCTCCTTGGCTTTACAATCACAAACGGTATGAGGTTGAATTCCTAGTTTACAATATTAAGATAGTCAAATAAAGTGGTGTTTCATTCACCACTTTTGCCCAGGTCTAAAACATCACATTTTCCTGCCTGCTTCTCCTTGCTACACAACATATCACATCACATCAAGGGAAAGAATATACAGTACCAGCCTGTGTTCCCTGCCTGCACAGTCTACTCCTTTCTCTGCTGCATCTATGACTACTACAGGTACAAACCATCTTAAACCAATCTGTGTGTGGCATTCTCTGTTTTCTTTTGGGGGTGTTACATATTTATTTGCCTGTTTGTCCCTCCTAGCTGGGTGCCTGTGACTGCACAGCCTTCGATCCTGCTTGCACCTTCACCTGGGGTCACCCAGGTTGTGTCACTGTGGCAGAGACCAGGTCTCTCCATCCCCTGAGGTGGAGAGCATCCCTGAGATGCTCAACCTACCTCTCCAGTCCAGTCCTCCAACGATCTTGGCTTGTTCTTGTATCCAAGTCCAAGGTTGCCCCTCTGCTGGGTGCCTGTGAATCACTCAAAGTTGCCCCCCCAGCTGGGTGCCTTTGACTTCACAACCTTTGCTGCTGCTAAAACCACCTCCTGTGGTAACCCAGGTGGCATTACTGTGTTGGAGTACAGGTCCCTCCCCCAAGGTGGAGAGCATCCCTGAGATGTTCAACTCATCTCCTCCATTCAATCCTCCGATGATCCTGGCTCATTCCTGAATCGGTGTCCAAGGTTATTTCCCCCTGCTGGGTGCCTGTGACCCACCCTAGGTTGCCCCCCTCAGCTTGGTGCCTACAAATACACAGTCTTTTCTTCTGCTTACACCACCATCTGTGGTCACCCAGGTGGCATTTCTTTGGTGGAGACCAGTTCCCTTTATCCCCCGGGGTGGAGAGCATCTCTGAGATGCTCAACCCACCTCCTCCTTCCGGTCCTCTGACAATCCTGGCTTGTTCCTGAATCCAGATCCAGGGTTGCACCCCCCTCAAGCTGGAAGTCTGTGACTCACTCACAGTTGCCTCTGCCCCCCCCCCCACACAGGGTGCCTGTGACTCCACAGCCTTTGTTCCTGCTTGCACTGCCATCTGTGGTAACTCAGGTGGTGTTACTGTGGTGGAGACCAGGTCTCTCCATCCCCCAAGGTGGAGAGCATCCCGACTGGGGTAAGTCCACAGTTGGAGGTGGTGGGAGTAAGTGATAAGGAAGGCAGGGTGGGGCTGGGAGGTGGACTTGGCCAAAGTGGACTGCCTTGGAGGTAATGAACATGCAAACAAAATGCAATGTAATTGAATAATCTGCAAAAAAAAAAAGTTCAAGCCATAGACCGGTGGCGTTATTGCACAATGGATCTTGTCTGTGACGTTCTGGTTCTCTACTGATGTTTTGCCTGATATCAATGTCTAATATGCCTGTGTTTAAACTTTCCTAGAGATGGAGCTTGTGCTCAGAAACTGCAATTGGTCCAATAATGAGACCAGAGCCTTGATCATCATAAGGGATAATCAGAATTTTCAGTCACCTTTGAACAGCCAACAAAAGAATATCCACATCTATAGGGACATTTCTCAGAAACTGCGTGAGATGGGGTATGACTGTATGGAGACCCAGTGCTGTATACTCATTAAGGGACTAAAGCATCGTTACATTTGTTGCAGAAACAACAACAGGAGAAGACACGTTTTTTTTCCAGAACTGGATGCCGTCCTGGGAATGCAAATCGCAACTCAACCCATGTTTGTGATGGACATGGTAAATGACATTGTGGAGACCAACGAAGAAAACTGAGATGAGGATAACAATGGTGAAGTGTTGAATGTTGAAGAGCAGATGGATGCAGTAACAGAAGGTTGGAGCGATAGGTCATCATCATCACAGACACCCACTGTTGAGCTGCCTAACATAGGCAGTGCTTCCCAGACCCTACCCGGCAAGTCATAGCCTGGTGCTCGGACAACAGTGTTACACAGAGAAAGAAAACACTGTGCTGATGCAGCCATTTCAGCAATTGCTGAACATTTCCCCAAATACATGAGCTGATAAGCAATTTTTCAAAATCGAGCGTCATCATATGGAGTAGCAAGATGATGCAAAATGTAGAAGGATGGAGTACAATGAGCGTATGGAATTAATGTACTTGGAACATGAACGGCGGTGCATAGAATATGAACAGCATGTGATCCAACTTCTAACTGACTGTGATCATCATACAGTGCCAAAAAGCAGCCATCCCTACCTGTTTACTTCAACGCCCCGTGGACAACGTTTGTTTCCTGCCTGACAATTTGGGACACAAAAACACAGCCTCACTGGAAACAGCGATAGTGAGCCGGGTTACTCACAGTCATTCTACACTGTTTGTTAATAAATCAGTTAAGTTATGCAGGTGATACTCACAAAGGTGTATGTGCGGTATTGGGATGCGTGTGTGTTATCTGCAAATTGTGTAGTTTTTATTCTCAACAGTTATGACACAGTGGAACACTATGGAATTCACTATGGTGCCTCTGGTTATGGGAGTGTGCAATCCTTTGGGCAAACATTGTTACTGACGCATGCCCTTACATGTAGGGCTGTGCAATATGTACATTTAATTGTTCACTTTTCACTTTTGTGTGCCTAATGTGCAGTGCTGAGTAGTAGTAGACAGTTTGTCTTGTGCCTGTGTGATATCACAGGGGGTGCCATCTGAGGTGATAAGGAGATGTTCTGTTCTGAAAATCAAGGTTCGTGAAAATATAGATAGTATGGAAGGTCTTAGAAACATAGACAGTGATGGCAGAAAATGACCAATGGTCCATCCAGTCTGCCTGAGTTCCCTATCTAACCCTTGACCTATTGTCCATCCAGGGTCCTTGCCCTGCCCCTACTTTTTCCAGTTTTCTTTTCCGATTCTGTCTCCCCAGGTGACCACCATACCCTTCACTCTGTCCCAGCCATGCTTGAAACCATCAACAGTTTTAGTGCCCACCACTTCAGGTGGTAGACTGTTCCATGACTCTATTACTCTTTCAGTAAGATAATACTTCCTCATGTCCCTCTTGAATTTCCCTCCTGTCAGTTTCCTCATGATCTTGAACTGGTATTCAAGCTAAATAGTTCCTCACGGTTCACCTTGTTTATTGCTTTTAGGAACTCGAGGGTCTCTATCATATTTCCCGTCTCCCACGAGTGCATGTTCCATGCCCAGAGTCGCTCTTTGTAAGACCTGTTCTGTTGGCCCTGAATAATTTTTGTTACCCTGTGCTGTACGGTCTCCAACCTTTCCCTGTCCTTCCTGAGGTGAGGGCTCCAGAACGGAGTGCAATATTCCAGGTGTGGCCTCATTGAAGATCTATAAAGGGGTAGTAGTACCTCCTTATTCCTGCTATCAGTACCCTCCCTATACACCCTAGTATCCTACTTGCCTAAAATAGGCCTTGTTACAGTGGCTTGATTGTTTGATGGTGTCACTGATGATAACCTTTAGGTCACGTTCCTCAGCCATAGTGCTAAGTGTCACCTCCGCATCCAGTACTTTGTCTAGGGATTCTTATTCCCTAGGTGAATTACCTTGCACTTTTTGGCATTGAATTTCAACTGCCAAACCTTAGACAACCCCAGTAGCTTTTGTAAGTTACTCTGCATTTCCCTGATTCTCTCATCACTATCCACCCTTCCACAGGGGTTAGTGTCCTCTGCAAAAAGACACAACCTATCCCGGATAACTTCTCCAGTGTCGCTGGCTCATTAACTTGTCAGTTGGAGTCCATCACCCTTGAAAAGCCTCCTGTTCCAGAAGTCCCCCAGTCCCCCACAAAGTGGTACCCCTTCTCCTGACACCATCCCTTAAGCCGCCCATTAAACTCTTCTTTCTCATCCCTCCTAATTCTATTCCTCCTTCCCCTCCCTGCCCCACACAGGAAGGACCTTAGAAAAGGCTAGGGAGGCCAAGTGTGCTGCCAATCTGCCCTCCAGTCTATGAAAGTTCAGCTTCACCATCTCCATAGAGTGGTTCACCAGATCATTGGTATCAGGTGTATCAGCACCGTCAACAACATCAACCTGCTCCGTCTCTGCCATCCTCCCTATCTTGTCTAAATCTAAATCTGGGATGGCTGATACACCAGAAAGGCACCTGACCTTCCCTATCCCTTCCAGTCCCCCCCCACCACCATCTCCCAACCTCAAATCACATAGTCTCCAGTAACCAAGACTGGACTGGTATACCAGCTTCTACTCATCCCCTTGGGTGCCGTCATGCTGAACTATCCCACACCACCAACTCAGAGTCCTCCCAACAGAGTCAGGTACCTGAGCCTCCTCTAGGGGTGCAAAATGGTTTGCCATCTGGATGGTGTTGGGCTGGACAATCTCTTTCTGGCTAACTCTGTCTCACAACCCCACCTGCCTCCCCATCACTCTCCATCCCCATGGACTGGTGGGCCTCAGGGGAAGTGGAGGGGGTGGAGATGGTCTTCATTTGAGGTGGTGACACAGCTGAGATATTTCTACCCTTGCTACCACTAGCTGAGCATGGAACTCCACCACTGTCCGGCAGTTGAATAAAGGAGGAGTAGTCAGAATTATAAATAGGGATGGGGAAAAGGTGGAAGGAGACTGGGAAAAGGCCGAAGTTCTAAATGAGCATGTTTGCTCAGTATTTATAAAAGAAGTGGATGGGAATGGGCCTACCCTAAAGGGGGGGGGGACACACAGGCTAAGGGGGTAGGCATGAACCCTTTTATGGCAGAGAAGGTAATGGAAGAATTAAAAAAACTCCAAGAGGATAAATCCATGGGTCCAGATGGAATATATCCATGTATATTGAAGGAGCTTAGGGAAAAACTGGCATCATCTCTGGCGGATCTGTTTAACTAGATCCCTATGGGAGGGGGTCATTCCAGATAACTGGAGAAAGGCTACAGTGATCCCTATCCATAAGGGAAGTAGAAAAGAGGAGGCAGGAAATTACCACCCAGTCAGTCTGACCTTGGTGTTGGTTAAGCGGATGGAATCTCTACTCAAAGAATGAATACTAGCATTTCTGGAAGATGTCAGACAGCAAGACCACAGGCAGCATGGCTTCACGAGCGGAAGATCATGCCACACAAATCTGACATAATTTTTCGATTGGGTCACTAGAGTAATGGACCGAGGGGAGCCATGGATGTGATCTACCTTGACTTTAGTAAGGCCTTCGACTCTTTGCCACACAGAAGGCAGCTGAAAAAGCTCAAACTCACGGGTGTGGGGCAGGAACTGGAATCATGGGTGAGTAGCTGGTTAAATCAGAGAACTCAAAAAGTGATGATCAATGGGGCAACATCAGAAGAGAGGGAGGTAACCAGTGGGATGCCACAGGGGTCTGTACTGGGACCAGTACTCTTTAATGTCTTCATTAGAGACATTGCGGAGGGGCTTAGTGGGAAGGTGTGTCTATTTGCAGAGGCCACGAAGATCTGCAATAGAGTGGACACTACTGAGGGGGTAGAACAAATGAGGTTTGACCTACACAAGCTGGAGGAATGTCTAGCATGTGGCAGTTAAAATGCAATGCAAAAAAGTGCAAGATCTTTCTTCGAGAGGGTTCCTGCAGTAGGTCATAACATGTAGGACTGTGCCTTCTAGCGTCAGGACCACATGACAAACTTTTACTAGCAATGTCTGGCAGGGGACCGCCCACCTGAAATCAGCGTTACCCTCTAAGTGGGCGGTTCCAACGTCCGTCTTCCTGTTCTTTTCTCGCCATCGACCTGTGCAAGGACCTTGCGGTGAACGTTGCTCCAGTCGATCGCCATTTTGATAAGTATATTCTTCTGTATAATAGTTTGCTCTTCTTAATTTTTATGTCTTCTCCATCCGATCCTCCGAAGACCAAGAAGAAGTGCGACTCACAGATTCCTATAAGGACAGCGACAAGCTCTGCCTCTTCTGCCTAGGCCCGGGCCACAACATCAAGGGCTGCCTGGATTGCAAGCCCTTCAATCAGGCCGCACACAAACGCAGGCAGCAGACCCTAGAAGCCCGTTTTTTTAAATCCAGGATGGCCTCTTTAGAGCAAGAAATGCAGAAGCTTAGGAACTCCCCTTCTTCGGAGGCTAAGAAGAAAAAGAGAAGCACCAGGAGCGGGAGCATCTGGAGGACTGAGAGCAGCCCTCTAACAGCAAGGTCGTGGGACGTAAGCCTGTGGACAAGACTGTGCCTCGGCCACCTCCCCTGGTGACTGTCCAGGCCTCATCATCCAGTTCCTCCAGTTTCTCTGCCTCTCTTAAGCCCATCAAGACGGGCTCCAAGATTGAATCCTCGACTGGTAAGTTGCCCACCGGGACCTCCGGCCAATGCCCGGTCAAAACCGGTAAGTTGGACTCTGGCCCTTCCAGAGCATACTCGGTTGTCAATAAGTCGGGTTCCCGCCTGGAGGGAACCTGCCCGACATCTGCCAACAAGCCGGTCGGGGGCTCCTCCCCTGCCCGCCTGGCTCATCCTCCTTCAACTGAGAAGTCGGACGCAAGCGACTGGAACCGTGCCCATCGGGGGCCAACGCTGACACACCCGACGTCTGACTGAGCACGCTGACATGTTCCCCTGTCAGGGAGCCTTCCCCTCCACCTTTACCAGTGGAACCTCTTGTGCCGGCCCTTCACTCGGGACGGAGGGGGAAGTGGGTCACCTGGAAGTGGTCCTTTCCTCACCCACTCCAGCGCTGGTAACCCTCCAGACCCCCGCGGATATTCCTCCCGGGACTCTCACATTGGAGTCGGTTCCTCCATCGTCTCCTAGGGACCTTCCTACCTCATTGGGCCCTTCCTCAGCACCGACGCTAGGGATTTCTACATTGGGCTCTGAGCCTCTGATGTCAGGTCCATTGGCCCAGCTCCCATTGGAACCTCCGTCAGGCCCCCTAAGTCTGATGCCATCCTTTCCAATGCCTGAGAATCAGACGCCAGGCTTCCCTTCGACATCTTCAACGCCAGCTATCCTGACGCTGGGACTCCTGACGCCAGATAACTTACCAGGTCCCTCGGTTCCACCTCCTTCGAGGCCCTCAGGGGACCCCCTTGGACCATCAGGGTATTCACCTTGGTCCGCCTATGGGCTACCCTCGTTACCGAGGCCTGCCGATGTCAAGCTACCCGATGTCAGGCCCAACATCAGCTCCTTTTTCCCATAGTTTTATGTTGCCCCTTTCCAGGCTCCAAGTCCCCCCCCCCCCAATCATTTTCCTGGGGGCATTACCAATACTTCCAGCCTTCACCTCAGCCTCAGCCTTAGCCTTAGCCTTAGCCTCAGCTTCAGCCAGACTTCCAGGACATGTACCAGACCTGGTGGCAGGAGGCCAGATCCGAGTTAGTAGCAGATTTGGACAAGAGATTGCCGGGCCCGGTGATGACCCTCACCCCACGCTCTTTGTCACCTGTGGGTTCTCACAGATCAGGCTGTTCCACGGCACACATTTCTGGGGGGAATACTCCAGAGGTCCCTCTAACTGAGACGAAAACCTCTGAAAATGAAGAATCCTCAGACTCAGAGGCCAACTCCTCCGACTAGTCCTCTGAAAACCTTTCAGAAATCACACTATCTAAGGGTAAGGAGTCTCCCAAGTCTCCTTCCAAAGACCCTTCTTTCACCGAACTCCTCTGCATCCTCCAACAAACCAGTGGATGGAATGCAGAGTAACAGGACCTGAAATGCAAGTGTCTTGCAGAACATTTAGACCTAGCTGAGGCATCACCCATATCGGTACCTCCGTGGACAGAGCCACATGAGGATCTCACCTCCACTATCTGGTAGATGCCTCACTTCATCCCAGCCATCCCCAAGAAGATGGACATTGCCTACCATTCACCTGAGAGCACTCCTTATCTATGCTCCCAGCAGAAGGCAGACTCCATCATGATCGCTGCAGCTCACGACCGGACTACAAAACCTAAACATATGAGCACCTCCCTCCTGACAAGGAATCAAGGCAGTTAGATCAGTTTGGCTGTAAGATCTACTTCTCTTGTACTGTACATGTGCCTCGCGTTCCTTAAATTACGTGGCACATATGATTTCAGATCAAAAAGCTACCATGGCTCAACTTGAGGCCAGGCTAGAAAAGGTGGAGGACTCAGACCTTAAGTCGGAGCTCACTAAAGCCCTGAGGCTGTCAAATATTTTCTGTAAGCATGCATACAACTTTGTATATTCTGTGGCTTGCTCTTTGGCTACAGCAGTCTGCCTCGGGTGCCATGCTTGGCTCTGTATTTCCGGACTCTCTCAGGATGTTCAGGCAGCCATACAGGATGCCCCCTTCCGTGGATCCATCCTCTTCGGGGGCGGTATTAAAGATATCATCACGGGCCTCCAGGATAGTGGACAGGCCCTGAGATCAGTGAAGTCCATGTACAAGGCGGGCTTTAAACCTAAGCAGCCCTTTCAGCATCATAAAAGCGCAAAGGCAAGCAGTCTTTTAACAGGCATCAAAATAAGAGGAGAGCATCAGGACCTGCTGTTTCCTTTCCCCCCTTCCCCCAAGAACCAATGAGCTACAGGTGGTACCTTCCCTGCCTGTTCCTCCACTTCTTGACTCCTTCAGATCCCCCTCCTCCTTCACCTCCAGACAGTGTGGAGCCAGTGGGGGGAAGATTTGCCCTCCACCTAACAGAGTGCCAGGACATCATGTCAGATTCCTGGGTCATTCAGCTCATAGCAAGAGGGCACACCATCGAGTTTCTGGAAAAACCTCCAAACTGTCCTCCAAGATGATCTCATTGTCCCTCTGATCACGTAACTCTGGTATGGGATGAGATCCAGGCTCTACTCCAAAAATCCGCGATAGAGCCAGTTCCCTGAGTGCAGAGGGGAAAAGGGTATTACTCCCATTTCTTCCTTGTCCCCAAAAAGATGGAGCGACCTCAGGCCCATCTTAAACCTCACCCATCTGAATCTTTATGTAGAATACAAAAGATTCCGCATGCTGACGCTCCAGGATCTCCTTCCCTTGCTTCAGACAGACCATTGGCTGTGCACTGGATATGCAGGACACGTACCTGCACATACCAGTTTTCCCATGCCATCACCAATTCCTGCAGTTTTTCTTCTGAGGGGAGCACTTTCAGTTCAAAGCCCTCCCCATTGGACTTTCTTCGGCACCCAGAGTCATTACCAAGTGCTTAGCCATGGTGGCAGCGGCACTTCATCTCCAGGGAATTTATGTGTTCCCATATCTGGACGATTGGCTCATAGCAGCTCCATCCAGGAGCACCCTTGAGGATTCCCTGTCCTCCACTCTAGACCTCTTTGCACAACTGGGTATTACTATCAATTACTCCAAGTCGTCTCTGGTCCCCTCTCAATGCCTCCAATTCATTGGGGCGCTACTGGACATAGTCCAGGGCAAGGCCTTCCTCCTGGTGGACAGAGTAGTTACTTTGTAGGAGCAGGCCAAGCTGGTAGCCTCCACCAGCCATGCCCCAGCCAGGGTGTTTTTACGCTTCCTCGGCTTGATGGCTGCAGCCATTCCGACCATACCTCTGGCCAGGCAGCACATGAGAGTCACTCAATGGACCTTACGAGTCCAATGGGATCAGGGTACAGATGATCTGGATCTCTCTATTTTGGTGTCCAGTGTGCTCAAGACGTACCTCCTGTGGTGGCAGGACCCTCTGAACATGTCTCGGGGGACACCATTCAGACCCTCTCCACCGTCTTGGACCCTCACCACAGACGCGTCGGGTCTGGGTTGGGAAGCGCACCTGGGAGACCACCAAACCCAGGGGAAATGGTCCCAGTTGGAATCCTCACTCCACATAAACATTCTGGAGATGAGGGCAGTCCTGTATGTCCTTCAGGCCCTCCAGCCCCTGCTGACAGCGGGATTCTGTTGATACAGACCAACAACATGTCCATGATCTGGTACATCAACAAGCAAGGAGGCACCCAGTTATATCCCCTATGCAGGGAAGCGATGCGGGTCTGGTACTGGGCAGTGCAACACGGCCTACATCTCATGGACATCCAGAGATATATCTATTCACCTCCCCATCCAACGCAAAGCTTCCCAAGCTCTCCTCACTCATTCAAAGGCCTGGTGTTATCTGGCTAGATGTGTTATCTCTGTTGGACGGGGAGATACTTGTACACCTTCCCTCCCTTTTCCATTCTGCAGAAGGCTCTGCTGAAATTTCAAGCAGAGGGGGCACAACTGTTGCTGATCGCCCCCCTGGCCCAGGCAAATTTGGTTTCCACTCCTGCAGCAATTGGCTGTGGAACCCCCAGTACCTCTGCCTCTTTGGTGCGATCTGTTGACACAGGATCAGGGCAGACTGGTGCATCCGAGCCTCAGGTCCCTACACCTCCATGTGTGGTTCCTTCAGACATAATCAGTAACAGATTTGGAGTCTCTGACAGGGTTGCCCAAGTTCTGGTGGAGGCTAGAAAGCCTTCCACCAGAGCTATTTACGCTATGAAATAGAAACAGTTTTCCATTTAGGCAGCCTCAAAAGAGAGGGACCCACTTTCTTGCCCGGTGCCCCAGGTAATAGAGTACCTCTTGCACCTGTATGTCTCAGGACTCGGCTACTCTTCGCTAAAAGTCCACCTATCCGCTGTCTCCACCTACCACTCCCTGGTAGAAGGGAAGATGATTTCTCAGTTGGAGGTATCCAAAACATTTCTGAGAGGGATCCTCCATCTGAAACCACCTATACATAACCCCACCCTACCTTGGGATTTGAATTTTATGTTGGAAAAGCTTACTTTACCTCCCTTTGAACCAGCAGTAAGCTGTGAGATACGCTATCTCTCTTGAAAGGTGCTCTTTTTAGTTGCCATTACTTCTGTTCGAAGGATCTCTGAGCTCCAGACTCTGTTGTTTAAGGAGCCTTATCTGATTTTCCACAGAGACTGGGTGGCTCTGCGTACAAATCCTAAGTTTCTTCCCAAGGTGGTTTCTGAGTTCACTTTGAATCAAACTGTTGATCTCCCTGTTTATTATCCGGCTTACTCTAACAGGGGTGAGGTGCTCCTGCACACTCTAGATGTGCACAGGATATTGCACTACTACGTTAACAGGACCAAGGACGTCCGTAAAGATGATCAGCTTTTTGTTTCCTTTGCCCCCAAGACTCTGGGGTTGGCAGTCTCTAAGCAGTGCTTGTCTAAATGATTGGCAAACTGCATCCATTTCTGTTAACAGAAGTTTGACAAACGTCTTCCGGGGAGGTCAAAAGTCATTCCATCAAAGGTGTGACTGCCTCTACTGCTTTTTTCAGGAATGTGTCCGCAGCAGAGATTTGTGCTGTTGCAACTTGGAGTTAAGTCTGTACCTTCACTAAACATTACAGTCTGGACATTGCCTCGAGGTGTGGGATGGGTTTTGGCCTACCTGTCTTGCAGGGCCTTCTGTCATAGACCTGCTCTAGTCTTTCTATAGACCTTCCTTCCTCCCGTGCTTCAGTTTGTCCTGATCAGTTTACTGCTTGGGACCCTGTCCTACATGTTATGACCTACTGCAGGAACCCTCTCAAACTAAGATAGTCGAGTTACATAAAAACTTACCGTAACAGTAGATCTTTGAGAGAGGTTCCAGCAGTAGGTCATCTTTTTCCCTCCCTCCTTCCCCTAGTCTTCTGTTTGCTCTTGCAGGCCTCTTTGGATTGGGCTCCAGGGATGATATCCTTTTCTCCTGTCTCACTCTATGGAGTCTCCCCGGTAGGAGAACTGGAAGGTGAGCACGGGGATTGCCTACTTATAGGGTCACGCTAACATCAGTCACGTGATGTTGGGTGGGCGGTCCCTCCCCAGACATTGCTAGCAAAGGTTTACCATGCAGTTCTAACACCAGAGGGCACAGTCCTACATGTTATGACCTACTGCAGGAACCTCTCTCTCTCGAAGATCTACTGTTACGGTAAGTTCTTACGCAACTGTACTATCATGCATCTGGGCAAAGGTAATATTGGGACAGACTACTGCCTGGGGGAGAAGCTAACTGCCACCCGGCAAGAGCTGTGATCTGGGGGTCATCATTTCAGATTATCTGAAAGTATGCACTCAATGTGAAAAGGCAACACTAAAAGCCAGTAGGATGCTGTGGTGCCTAGGAAGGGGCACTGCGAGCAGAAAAAGGGAGGTGGTCCTGCCATTGTACAGGTCTTTAGTGAGGCCCCACCTCAAGTAGTGTGTCCAGTTCTAGAGACCTCATCTCAGGAGGGACACCCATTGGTTGGAGACGGTGCAGAGGAGGGCAACAAAGATGATCCACAGTTTCCATGAGATGTCCTATAAGAGCAGGTTAAAGGAACTCGATATGTACTCCCTGGAGCACCGTAGAGATAGGGGAGATATGAGTGAGACCTTCAAATACCTCAAGGGTATCAATAGAATTATGACCCAGGACCTCTTTCAATTAAAAGAACTCCACAAGAATGAGAGGACACAATATGAGGCTGAGAGGCAGAAGATTCAAGAGCAAAATGCGAACATTTTTCTTCACCGAAAGGGTGGTTGGCCCTTGGAACAGCCTGACCAAGAAGTCATAAGGACCAATACGGTGAAGGAATTTAAAACAGCATGGGATAATCACAGGGGAATAATAGCAAATAGACTCTGAAGAGGGGGTAGGTATCCTTGGCAGACTTGATGGATCACGTGATCACCATCTGCTGACACTTTCTATGTTTCTGTGTTTAGATGGGGCAGTGCCCTCTCCTCCAGAACATATCCGTAGAGATCATCACCCCACAGCCACCACAACTTCCCCCTCTTTATCCCATACCAATACCTTAGGCAACAACTTTAGTACTGAAACAGATGCCTAACTGAACATGTGGTGCTACGTTTAGCTGCACAGGACAGCACTGTGGGAGGAAATGGTCTGCCATGTATCTCACTGTAGCACTGCCACACACAAAACACAGCAAGATTCTACGCCACGTGCCATTGCTGCTGCATCTCCAAGTGCTGCCCTGTCAAACCAAGATGGGGGATACTTTTCTCAATTGTTCCAGAGGCCAAATGGCCTTTTGCATGAACATGGACACACTGTCAGTGCCTGAACACTGCCCATGGGGAGCATAAGCTAGATGCACCACCTTGCCTCCACTGGATGACTGTGAAGAACCGGTTCATGCTGTAGCAGACTCCTCTGCATATGACCAATCATACATTCATGTTCAACACTCACAAAGCAACAGTATTATGACACTTCACACGTGTTACTTGTTTGCAGATGTTATGTGTGTAATAAGCCATGATTGGTTGTGTATTCATTTGGTCATAACCTCACATCATGGGTAGTTAAGGCCGGCAATGTTGTTGAGATACTACACTATTGGCGCACAAACCATTGTGGATTATCACATACATCAACAATAGTTCCATACAAAGATAGTCGTCATTACGTGTACAGAACCAGTATGTTTATTAAGTAAGATGTACATATGGTACCCTGTACAGCCATTGTATTAGGTGCTTAGATCCTGGATTAGAGCCTGTGTAATTCTTCTTGCATGTTCCCCAGCTGTGCCACGTTCAGACTTTAGCAACACACTGTGGTAAAACATCCACCTCACCCTCCATTATCCATTCCAAATTAAAAACGTCTCCTTGCCACTCGCAGAGGTTGTGTAAAATGCAGCATGTTAGTACAATGCTGGGAACAAAGTGAATATCCATATCAACCCTTTTTATAAGGCATTGCCATCTGTCCTTAAGTTGGCCTTATATATTTTCCACAACCATTCAGGCACTTTACAGACAGTGGTTAACATGTTTCTGATCCGTAGCCAGTCTCCCAGTATCCAGGAATGGCTTCATTAGCCACGGAATCAGTGGATATGTGAGGTCTCTAAGTAAATGAATGGGCACCTGCACATTACAAAGTTCTTGAGTCACATTTAGAAATAAAAGTCCACTCATGGCTTACGCATACAGTCCGCTGTTTGCAAGAATACGTGCATCATGTACTTTACTGGGCCATCTGATATTTACATCCCAGAAGCAGTACTGATGGTCCACCACTGCGTGCATCACAATGGAGTGCCAACCTTTGCATCTGTAGAAGTCTCCAGCATCCTGGGTAGACTTCTGAATTGGGATGTGTGTATCCTTAATGGCCTTGGCCATTTCTGGGAAACCAAATTTTTCTTCTAATACATCAATGATTGTTTGGAACTGTGTGCTAGTTGGGATTGTAAGTAAGTAAGTAAAATTGCATTTATATGGTGCCCAATCCTGGGGGCTCTGGGTGCCTTACAGGTAATATAACAGGGTAAACAGACAAAATACAAATATATGATTTACATAATAAATTAATGAATAAAGTCATATCAAATCAGCTAAAATCTACTGAAAAGCTTTTTTAAAGAGGTAGGTCTTCAGGCCCCCTTTAAATGCCTTCACCAAAGGGGCCTCCCTCAAAGATTTTGGGAGAGTGAGTGCCAGAGGGCTGGGCCAGCCACCTCGAATGCATGATCACTTGAGGTTTTCAGCCTGGCCCTTGGAACCACTAGGAGGCCCCTGGTGGAGGAAGAGAGGGAGCGTGTAGGTCAGAGGGGCATGGCAGGTGTAAGGCGGTCAAACAGGTAGCCAGGGCCCGATGGGTATAGGGCCTTATAGTTGAGCAAGCCCACCTTGTAGATGATCATCCACCTGACAGGCAACCAATGCAGACCTCGCAGGACCAGGGCTACATGACAAGACCTTGGCAGGCCTGTCAGCAACCTGGCCACTGCATTCTGCACCAGCTGCAGTCAGCAGAGGTTTCCTCCACTGACCCTGAAGTATAGAGCATTACAGTAATCGAACCTGGATGTTATGAAGGCATGCACCAGGGATGGCAGATCCTTGGGTGGAATCAAGGGTTTAATCTGGGTGACATTTCTTAAGTGGTAGAAATCACTTTGGACAACAGACGACACCTGAGCATCAAGTGTCAGTCTGTTGTCCAGGATGACGCCCAGATTTCTATCCTTGAAGGATGCCATCAATGGGGTAGATCCGAGGACCAGTTCTGTTACCATCCTAGAGGTACTCACATCATGCCCGTGATCAGGCTCCTCCATCAATACCTCTGTCTTGTTGGGGTTCAGGCTCAGCCAATTGAGAGGACATCCAATCCTGGATATCGGCCAGGCACTTATTCAGCACTTCAGCAGTGCCAGTAGTGATCATGTTCTTAAAGGTGGCAGTGATAGCATGACAGACTTCACGCACCACTAAGCATATGTAATCACCCAGTCTCCTGGGGTTACTAGAATCCTAGCAGTATTAGTGTTAGGTTGCAACGTTTAGACACATTCCTGGATGTTTGGGAATCATATGTACTGTACATTGTCCACTTACTAGAATTTCATAGTTGTTGTTCCTTTATCCTATATAGAAATACTCTTAAGTCTAGATAGTGAAGGAAACCCCTTATTTTGGTATTAGACTAATTGAGCTCTAATGGTTAGGTATATTATAGGTATTATCCACTATTTAAGATATTTTCATAATTTAATCTGTTAATGTGGAAACATTAAGTGTTTCATTGCCCTGTGTGTTTCTATTTTAATATGTCTCATTATACATGTATCCTTAAATGTATGAAAACCAATAAACTTTGAATTATAAAAAAGTATTAGTGTTAGGAAGGTAGCAGGCAGCTGGTAGGGAGCTCATTAGGGGCTCCTTATATGATGACATCATTGTTTACTGAGCTAACTTGAGGGAAGAATGATTAGGTCATTCGGAACTCTCGTAGCAGCATGAGCCACACTGTGTGGGCAGCTGCTCTGGGGAACTTAGAATGTTCAGTGAGTGTTGGTCTGTAGTCAGAGTTTGAGTGAGGAGGTGAGAGTGGAGAAGGACTGCCAGTTGGGCTCTGAGGTGAGGGCCCAGCATTTCTCACCATAGTGGAGTCATTTCCAGCTTCCCGTGAAGTGGTGGAGGCCAGTTCTACAGCAAGATTTCCTGATTTCTACTCCCAGTGCAGTGGAAAGAACTGCTTGTTCTCAGTGGAATCAAGGGGCAGTCCCCTGAAGGAACTGTGTGTGTGTATGTTTCAGCTGCATTGGAAAGGAATTTTGAGAGAACGTTTAATCTGCTACCCAGGAGAATGCCTTCTTTTTGTTGTTCCATGCCAAGTGGATGGGGCAACCAGTTTGTGAGTACTTGTCTAGTAGACAAGATCTCCACATATTTAGGGGAATCATAGTCTGGTGTGTGTGTGCCCATAGATAAGGCTGGATCACACCTGTCAGTGCCCCTAGTTCACCTAGAAGAGTGAATTTTCTGTTAAACTGTTCACCCAGGAGAGTGCAGTTTATTCTTTGGTCACTCCAGTGAGTGACGGATATGGAAAGTGTGGGACCTCTAGCATTTCAGTGGGAAATGGGGGTTTCAATGATGTAACCCTGAAGAATGGCAGATACTGTCGGTTGGGGCAAAGGGTGGGAGGAATGCCACCTAAGTGCTTACAAGGCAGGGCTTCCTGCTTCATAAAAGGCACCAGTATTACCTGAGCAAAGGCCAGTGATGCAGGTTTAGGTGTGTGGCTGAGTTTCACATAATTGCACCTATGTTCATAGAAGAGTTCTGATTGTGTGGCTTAGTTTCACAGTATGGCACTCATGGGAGGAAAATGTTCAGGGGCGTGGCCAGGTGTCCACTGATATGCATCACTGGGAAATGGGGAAGAACGTGTTCTTTTGTGTGTTCATGAACTGTACTGCATGCAAGGAGAGTTCATGAAATGTACCTGTCCTGCCTAGACCAACCCTTGGGGGTCCACTTCTGCTTTAATTTTCCATGTGTTGAATAAAGCTATACTGCACAATCCCAGTTACTGTTCTGGACATTACGATTATTGCTTCTGGTTGTTTGGAGTTACCGGGGCCCCTCAGCAGGTTAGCTCTAGCATATGCCTAGTTGCCTCCACCCATGACCTGGGTTGTGATTTTTACACAAGGTTCATGTTGTTTTGTTCTTGTACCCCCAACCCTCTCTTCCTCTAGAAAATGAGTCAAGTATGCATCCTAATGCCAAGGGTGGTACCAACCTTTTGTAAAGTAAATGGTATGCCAGTATGTGGGTACCTTTATTCCAGATTTTAATGGGAGGTGTGCTAACTAGTTTAAAAAGTGGTCTGGGGGTTACACATACCACAGACCTGGACATTCAGATTTACATTTACAGTTCTTCCATAGTGCCTGTCTCCCATCCCTTCCTTAGGTTTGTTTACACTGCCACACTTGCACTGCAGCTACCTGAGCACTCGGGTTGCTGCAGTGCAAGTGTGCCAATGTGGACACATACCCAATCACAGTAAGTCATTCACTTCTCCTCATCCTGAGCTGCAGTAAAGTAGGGGATGTGTTCCAGAGCAAGCAGTGTTAGCAGCTGTGTGGACAGGCTACATCGCTTGCTCCAAAACGCGAGAAGCAGTCATCCTGTTTTGTGTGGCTGGACTTTTTGCAAAGTGGACCCTTAAATCCACCTCCTTGAATTCATGGCCCCTCTCGGCGCAGCTTGCATCGGTGCTAAGAGGCACCGTCCAGATGCGATTCACAGTCAGGGTATGAGATCGAAGCAGACTTTCAACAACTTGTAAATGTGGCTGTTGCTTATTCTGAAGACCCTCTTCTTTGCTCAGCATGTGATGTCATCAGTGACTTTCATCATATTCCATCCAATGGCAGGACAGCATTCTGCCGTAGAAATGAATAATTTGTGCCACAAGAGTGAGCAGACTCTGACGTGAAAGCTGGGAGCCTTGCGGCAGAAAATAAAACTGTACTGCAGTAAAGAACAAGAGGCCCTGAAAATAAAGTGTGGTCAACAATGCGCAATAAGGCTGTATTTCCATCAAGGGGCTGTTGTGACATTATTGTGACCTTGAGAGTGAAGTTCGAGAGGTCCTACAATGTCATAATGGCCCGTCAATGGAAAGACAAACCAAGCTGTACAATTGCCCATACATTATTTTTTTATAGTATATGGTTGTTTTATTCAATAGTGTGAGTAACTGTGTCTGTAAAAAACACATCAGACGATGACCGAGTTAATGCGGTTTGACAGCTGAGTGTGAGGGGAGTGACTAGTACAGTAAAATGCTTGCTTATGGTGAGTACAGTCGTCTGAGTCATGAATTACGTTGACTTCAGTTTTTGAGTGGAGCGTTTGCACAGTTGATTAGTTTTTCCTGTGACAGGCTCCTGAAATGCTGAACATCGACAGAATGAATGCAGTTCAGCAGCTGTGCACTAGGTATTGTTCGCATGTGGATTTTGAGAGGTGAAAGTCATTGTGCCATAATAGTTACATCTCAACTATGGTACAACGTTTCTTTTTTTTTTTTTTAATTTACAGTTTCTACGCCTCCTCTGCTTTGTGTAATTGTGGTGGATTTACCTGCCTTCAGTCTGGATATACCAGACCTCCTGGAGCTGTGGGCAGAGAAGGGAATTTTCCACATCAGTATTAGTTTCCCCTTCTCTCTTTGTGCCATGGATCCCATGGGGATGCCATCTGTGGGACATAGTTCCCAACATGAGCATGCATCAACATGCTCATGTGATATGCAGTGCAGCCCCTCTCCCCCCCGGCATGTCCCATGCACTCCACCACCAGTATGTCTTCAAGTGGCAGTAGTGTAATGGGATGCAGCACCCTTCCCCCCAGTAGGAAGAGAGCACCCCCTGGGATGCTGTGTCCTCCTCCACCTCCCAGCCGGCCCCTGACAAACCAGGCTTGTTCCCCAACCTGAGTGGCTGGCATTGCGAGCTGTAGCCCTATCTATGGGCTGATGGGCCAGCTCTACAGCAGCATATCTGAGTGCATGGATTTCCATTCACGACAACATTGAACCCATGAAATATTAACCACTTACCTTGGGAGTCCTTGAACATGGTTACAGAACCCCCCCTTAATATGGGCCGGCCCACCAGTGCAGTGGCAAGGCTCTCACTCACGAGACCAAACTCGGGCTGTTTGGGGCCAGGCAGGAGAAAGAAGGTCCAACATCCCAGACGATGCTCTCTTCCTCTGGGGAGAGAGGGCTGTTGTTTCTATTACCACACTGCAATCTGGGGTGACCACAGATGCTACTGCAGCGGCAGTGTGAGTGGGAGGGGTGGGATATCAGCCCAGACTTGCGTAAAGCACACTCACTGTGCGTCCTCTTGGACCTCCCATCGTGCTCACGTTCCAGGGGCTGGGAATGAAAAGAGATGAAAAAGCCTGCTTTGATGACCCTGGGCGCAGCCTGCTCCTCTAGAACCCTAGGAACTCACATCTGTGACCTGGAGGAGGTGAGAGGTTAGATCCAACTCGGCCAGGTCCAACCACATGGGGTAAGCCTGTGGTGCTGGATTCTTCAAGCAGATCAGTGGCAGAGACATCAGGGTGGGTGGGTGGGTGAGTGTGTGTGTGTGTGTGTGTGTGTGTGTGTGTGTGTGTGTGGAGCTGGGCCTGATCTAAGGGGATGGGGGCAGAGGTATGAAGTAATAAATTCTAACAAAAAAAAAAAACCTTCCCATGAATGTAATGAAAAGTGTCCTATTGGGCCTAAATAAGTTTAGCAAGAAGGCTTTAGTTCTGATCTCATTCTGCCACTTGAGGGCAATCACTCCCCAAACAGCAGCAACTCACTGTTTACACCAGTATAATTCTTAAACAAATGGTTGCTAAAAGTATGTGACAAATATCAGTTTCATTCTTTGTTACATCTTCATGTAGCAAAAATGCAAGAAGTTTACAAAAGATGATGAAAAGGGTAAAAATGAATTACCATTGTGAATTATTTTTTATTTCTTTTTTATTGTAAGAGACAGCATTAATACATCATTTGGTGAAATACTGGAAAAGGTACAAAGTGAAAACAAGAAGAGGCAATTTGAATTATGTACTCTGGTGCTTAAACGGACTTGTGTTTGCATTCATACTTAAAGGTAGTAATGGAAATCCATTGAGTTATCAAGCAGGCGGACGGACCTTGGGCTCCAGGAACGAAGGGGCGGGCTCCAGCAAGGATCAGTAACCCCACTCTGAAAAAGTGGTGGGAAAGAATTCGTATTTGAAAAAAATTACAGGGTTCCCCCAAAACAAATTCAGGATTTAGTAGAACAGTACCCACTACTGCTACTTCCTAAGGGAGTGGTCATGTTTATTATGGAGCTTGGCTGTCAGGGATTCTAGTCTGTAAATATCGCAAACTATTTTATGCCATTCTGGTATTGTGGGGGGATCTTTTACCACCCACCTACATGTAATTGCTTTCTTGGCAGCTAGTGACAGGAGAGGAAGTAGGGTTTTCGTCCTTCTAGGACTATGCAGAGCAAAAATGGACAACAGGACCATCTCTACTGTTAATTCTATAGTTTCCTTCATACATCTCCCCACTTCTATCTGTAGAGTTTACCAAAAAGACATCAAGATTGGGCAGAACCAGAATATATGTCCCAGGTCAGCCATATTACATTTACACGCCCTCCAGCAGTGGCCATAGGAGGCCGGAATATATTTTGTGAGCATGGCAGGAGAACGAAAAAATCTGGAACGAGACTTCCATGTGAACTCTCGCCAGATGTTGGAAACTGTGATTTTGATCACTTTCAAAGTTGCCATTTCCCACTGTGGGAAAAGTATATCCATTTCTAAGTTCTTATTCCAGGCTTCCAGGACTGACTTAGAAGAGTCCCCAAAATTGTCACGTGTTATTCTGTACAGGTGACCTATTAGTTTCCCCAAGTGGCACCCGTCAATGTGTCCCTCAAAAGAGCCCATTGAGGAGGTACTGGTGTGGAACAACAAACAGAAAAATCTCTTTGTCTTAAAATGTAATTTCTCACCTGAGTATATCAATATTCGTGTCTCGGGGGGGGGTAGTATTTGTGTTGGAGTTTGGTGAAAGATAAGATGCCTGAGTTATTCATAAATTGATAGAAGCAATTAAGGCATAGCCTACGCCAGCTCCTGAAAGTAGAGTCTAGTTGGGCTGGAAAGAATTTGTGGTCACCTGATATTAGAGTAAAGAAAAAGTTAATTTGTTTAAATTGTTTCTTGTTTCTAAAATTGTGCCATATTCTGAAAATGTGGGCTGTGTAGGGAGAAAAGTCTCTAAGAGGAGAGGAAAGTTCAGTTGAAGAAAGGACCATTTTTTCTGTGTTATGAAGATCATTTATTAGAAACTCAGTATCTTTCCAACTAAAAGAATTAGAAAAAGAGAGACGGAGAAAAAATATTTTTAAGAATGCTGCCGTTGCGTACTTCTTGAGGTCTGAGAGATTCACACCGCCTTGATTTAAAGGGAGAGAAAGTAAAGTAAAGCTGACCCTGGGTCTCTTACCCTCCCAGATAAATGAAGAAACCATCCTGTTCCAGGATTTGAAATAAAAAACAGATGGGAAAGTCGGGATATTCTGAAACAAGTAGAGCAACCTAGGGAGAATATTCATTCGTATGGTTTCAATTCTGTGGAAAAAAAGTTAATTTCAGGTTAGCCCACCTGTTCAGGTCCCTCTGGATTGAAAGAGAGACAGGTTCATAGCTGACTAGCTCAAGATGCTCAAGGTTTTATGGGATATGTATGCCCAGACACTTGAATTTGTACAGCGCCACTTATAAAGGAAAAGAGATCTTGAGACTCTGAGAGGGAATAAAGTTAAGCATTAGGGCCTCAGTTTTTGTGATGTTCAACTTAAAGTTGGCCAGTTCCTCATATTTCTTAAAAGACTCCCAAACTGCCAGGATGGAAGATTCAGGAGAGAGAAGAGTTAAGAAAATATCATTGGCAAAGAGAGATATTTTGCATGTCGTTTGGCCCAATGGTATGCCCTCAACCTGAGGGTTTTGTCTAATGGTCATAGCCAGGAGTTCCATGTATAATGCAAAAAGATAGGGAGAGAGAGGGCAACCCTGACGTGTTCCCTGGTATAGCCGGATGGGAGAGGACATTGCCCCGTTTAAACGAATATAAGCTTGGGGATGAAAGTATATGTTTTTGAACCAAGAAAGAAATTGATCAGGGAAGGAAAAGTGTTCAAGGGTGTCCCAAAGAAAATTCCATGACACTGTGTTGAACGCCTTCTTGGTGTCAAAACTGAGGAGGGCAGAGGGGATTTTCCTGGTACGTAAGTGTTCCAGAAGGAGCTTGGTTCATCTAATGTCAGTTGTGATGTGGTGCTTAATAAAGCCAGTCTGGTCAGAGTGTAGAAGAAAGGGAAGGAGCGTTTCAAGACGAGATGCCCAAATAGCCATATAAATCTTATAATCTACGTTAAGAATAGAAATAGGGCGATATGAAGATGGGTCCGAAGGATCTTTGTTAGGTTTAGGAATTGGGGTAATGATAGCCTGGTTCCATGAGGGTGATGTGTCCTCCCCTTCTGCCATGGCTCGGTAAGAAGACAGAAGTATAGGGAGGAGAAGGTTTTCAAAGGTCTTATGCCATTCTGCTGTATATCCGTCTGGGCCTGGACATTTTAGAGGTTTCAAAGTTTTTATGCAACGTAGAATCTCATCTGGGGTAATAGGAGAGTTGAGAATAGACTGTTGTGAATCAGATAACGTAGAAAAATTTAAGTTATCGAGAAACTCCGTTCTTGTTTCTGAGTTGGATAATGTAGGAGAAGATGTATAAAGGGAATGGTAGTATTCTAGGAAAGATGCTCTAATATCGTCCTCAGAATGTGAAATTTGTTTAGTTACTGGATGTCTAATTTTTAAGATGGTCGCTGCCTATTTCCTATTCCTCAGTCTCCTGGCCAGAAGGCACGTCCCTCTGGCCCCTCCCTCATAGTTAGCCTATTTTAAGTAAAACATGGTCTGAAGAATGTTAGAGTCCATTATATGTTGTAGTTATTGTTTGGTTTCCCTAATCTTTTGTTGGAGAATTGTGTCGGTTGATAATTCTCTAATTGTTGTGTGTAGAATTGGTATAGAGCTTCCAATTTCCTTTTATTGTTAGTTGAAAAAGCTATTGTCTCTCCCCTCAACGTAGCCTTCCGTGAATCCCAGCGTGTTGGGTCAGATACCCTCCCCCCCCCATTCTCGGCGAGGAACTAAGGAATTCTAGCCGTAACATACTTTATGTATTCAGGATCCCTCAGGAGTGTTGGGTTCAGCCGCCAGAGTTTTGTTTTTGGGAGTTTACCCAGGTTAATTTTTAAGATAAGTGGGTGGTGGTCAGAAAGAGTCTTAGGAGCTAGGGACAAGTCCTGAATTAGAGTGTTCACAAGTAGCAAATAAATAGTCTAGAGGAGAGTAGGTTTGAAAGTGAGGGGAATAGTAATAAAAACCAGGACTGGAGGGGAAAAGTCTCCTCCATACATCTTCAGTACCCAGGTGAGAAAAGGAGGATCTGAAATATTTTACTGTAGGGATGGCTCTATGGGCCCGAGGAGAAGACGAGTCCTATTGAGGAGAAATAGCTAAATTAAAGTCGCCTTCCATAATTAGGATGCCCTCGTGGGATGTAACGACTCTCTGAAGGAAGGATCGGATCACCGCCAGGGACATTTGAGGGGGTAAGTAAACATTAACCGGAGTTACTTCCAAGGAGTATAGTGTCCCAGTTAAAATGATGTATCTACCCTGAGAGTCTCTTATGGATTCCTGAATTTCAAAGGGACTAGAGGCAGGTATTAAAATTGTGACACCATGTCTACAGGCACTAGAATGGGAAGAAGCATAAACTTCATAATGGTTACCTCACTTCACTTTCTGATGTTCTATATCTGGCAATGTTTCCTGGAGGAAAAGAGGTCTGCCACCTCCTTATTTAAGTATTTCATTAAACGAGATATCTTAATAAGACTATGAAGGTCATTAATATGCATGGAAAAAACTTTAGCTGGGTTAACTACCATTGTCTGTTTTCTCCAAGAACAGTGCCATTGATGTAGGTTGGGTATAATAAAGCATTAACAAAGCACAAATGTATGTGTCTCCTTTTTTGATTTTCAATAAATAAAGTGAAAAAAAAAAACATTCTGGTAAAGGCTAGAGTAAAAGTAATACTGTAATATTAGTATGAGCATTAAATCCTTAACTTTTACATTAGATTCTAACACCATTGTGAATTCTTGACACATAGCTTTGACTGGCACACCAGGTACCTGATGTCAGGATGTAAATTGCATGTAAATGATTTTTTTCACATAGTAGACTTCAGAGCTAGCATGGATGGGCAGTCAGACATGTAGTGTTTGTTTATTTCAGATTTCTTTCATTAGTGCAGAACGTGATGAGCTAAGGCTTCGCCTTCGCCACATGGAAAACAGCCTGTCCTTCTTTGAGCGCCAGGAACTGGAACACCAGCTGAACAGCACGAAGAATGAATTATTTTCAGAGCAGCGTAATACCAGAGCCAAGATCGAGGAACTCCAAGAGGTAAGAAATACTGTACAGTCTAACTGGGCAAACCAGTTTTAAAGGAAATTTCTACATTTTGGCTTTATAGCCTGTTACCTCATAGTGGCGACAGTCCTTTGGTGACAAATTCAGAATTTTTCAGACACCCCAGTTTGGGAGGGAAGAGATCGTAATTCGGGTTGAACCGATGGCCAACTGGTCCCTTCCACTTCCCGTCCTCCAGCCCCGCTCCTTCATTCAGACATTTTATGGCATTTAACCAGAAAGAGTGTAGGGGTGCGCCCCATTGTAGTCTATGGGGATCATTTTCTAAACATTTTTCTAAGTGTTACAGCATCCTTTGATCTAAATGAAAGTTACTGCTCAACTAATAGGGGCCCTATTAGCCGAACAGTGGCTATCATTTAGATCAAAGGATGCTGTAATACTTAGAAAAATGTTTGGAAAATTATCCCCATAGAATACATTGGGTGCTCTCAGTTTTCAGATGTCATAAAACCTATGAGCGTGTGGGCGTGGCTGGAGGACCAGAAAGTGGAAGGTATCAGTTTGCCATTGGTTTGGCCCAAATTACGATCCCTACAAAAGTAGGAAAATGTGGCATTAGGATGTCCAACCCTAACTCCCCACCCTTTCCAAGCAGCAGAACGAAAAGACCACACAAGCAACCACAGACAGCCATCATCAGGTAAGACAAATAACATACAACTGTTTCAGTATGACTCAAATGCAGTAGCACAGATGTGCTGCCTTCATGGATTTGTATCTGTGGTAGGCACACCACAAGGCATATGCACTCATATTTGGCTGTAGACAGAAATCCATGATACTAAAATCACAACATTGCTTCTGTCTTCAGAAGCACAAGTCCCTGTAGCCGCACATACAAATCCACAGTTCCCAAATTACAAGAGTTTTTTTGTCTGAAGAAGTGCAGGCCCCTATGAGGCCAGTGCTTCTATAACCACAGTCCATCCACACTGTAAAACATATAGAGAGTTTTGCAGCCACAAGTGTAAGACATACGCACCGACCACTGGCTGCAGAAATGCAGGCACCACGAAATCCATGATACCAAAATTGCAACAATACTTGTGTCTGTAGAAGTGCAGGCCTCTGAGGGCCTGCACCTTTTCAGTCACTGGTAGAAGGCACACTGACTTCTGACTGCACTTACGCAGCTGCATATAGAAAACCATTCGCTAGCAGATCCAGCTATGTAGTGAGGTAGCATCCACTATGCCCTTAGGCCAGCGGAAAGTAGCTGTTTTAACCCAATGTGAGCTTTAAAAGGTAGCATTTTACTTTTTTGGGGAAGTGCAATACCCTAGATAAAACTGCTACACCACTGAAAAATGTCTAGATCTGCCGCTGAAACCATGATACCCACATTGCAACAGTACTGCTGTCTGCAGAATAGCAAGGTCCCCATGAGGCCTGCACTTCTACAGTCACAGGTACTCTTGCAAGCTGCACAACATATAAACACAGGTGTGGCTGCAGACACAAATCCATGAAGGTAGCATGTTAGTGCTACTACATTTGTGTAATCTGGAAGCAGTTGTATGTTGTTTGTCTTGCCTGATGATGGCTATCTGTGGTTGCTTGTGTGTGTTATCATTTTGCTGCTTGGGTGGTGGAAAGTTTGGGTTGGAAATCCTAATGCCACATTTCCCTACTTTTGTGGCATTAATGGGGATCGAGGGCTCTTGGTAGGGGCTACGTTCATAGACCTCATCAAAACCTTCGATACGGTTAATCATAATTTGCTTCTCAACCAATTGACTAGCATTGGGATATCTTCTGATTCTCTGGGCTGGTTCTGGCGTTATCTCTCCCAACAGAACACAGCAGGTCAAGATCTACAATGTCTTATCTGACCATTGAAACGTCACCACAGGAGTACCCCAAGGCTCCATATTAGGCCCCCTGCTATTTAGTCTGTTTCTGAATGAGCTACCAAAAATATGCCAGTACAAGATTCTACTATATGCAGATGATGTTGTGCTTTACACTTGTCACTCAGCACCTGAAGATCTAGAAAAAAGTATGCAAGAAGTGCCATGGAAGAATGGTTCCTTAACTCCAAGCTCTTGCTCAATTACAAAAAAACAAAAACTATGTGCTATCCTCCCAAAATACATAATAACAGGCATGAGACACTTGATATGGTTAATAACTTTAAATACCTCAGGGTTTTCCTTGACTGCTCCTTTTCTTATAGCTTACACATTGATTACGTCGCCAAGGCTGCCATTGCCAGAATAGGCCAACTTTATCGACACAAACACGGCCTTACGGAAAGTGCCATCAATCTAGCAGTTAATAGCTCGGTGCTGTCAATCGTAGATTATGGCCTGGCAGTCTGTGGAGCAGGCCCTGACACTGCCCTAAAGAGAATTAAGACCGCCTTAAACAAAACCTGCAGACTCGTTCTGGGAGCAGACCACCTAACTCGCACATGTGAGCTGTACTCCCACACTGGTTGGCTAAATCTGAACAACAGGATCCAGTACCAGGTCTGCTTGCTAGCTAAAAAAAAAAACACTCTTGGCCTTGCACTCCCAGGAGTGCAGAAACTCATTAGCTATTCCACCAACTCGAGACTAACTAGGGGTTCCAGCAAAGCTGTCTTCCATATTCCATTTCGCTGAACTTCACAAGGGCAGTGACCCTTTGAATATAGGGCTCCCCTTTGGCTAAATTCTCTCAGCACTGAACTGATTATGGAACCAAAAATAGGCCCCTTTAAATCCAAACTGCAAACACACCTGGCTGCTCTCAGTATGTGCAACTGTGAACCAAATACCTAACGCCACTTTGGCATACTCCCCTCGGAGCACTTTCCCCCTTCCTCTCCTGTTCTCCCCTCCTTCAACTTAAACTAGACCCTTTCACTGATACACCACCGTTTGTTATCAGACCACCCCCTCCTAGTACCTTGTCCATCAAACGCCAGTTGGCTCCCCCTCTTGCCCAGCCCCTTACAACTCTAATACCATCTTCACCCCAGTCTTAACTAACGAAACCCTATGGTTGGATCCCTTCCTATTTCCAACCTCCTGTTCTGTTCCTCTCTATATTTATCTGCTATCCCCCTCTATTGCTAACTCATCCCACTCTCCCCTTCTCCATGTCCCCATTTCCACGTGAAACCAATACATCCTGACCTGGTAGCTTTATAGTACAGCACCCCCACTTCCTCCTGTAACCCTGCTCTTTTGCTCAGAAATACTTCTGCAACCACTTGCCATGCCTTTATTACTTGTTTCTATAATTGTATATACCTGTATTGTCTTGTAAAATGTGTTCCTTGTATGAATATTATGTATTTGACCAGTATTGTAAAATGTCGTTGTACAATGTTTGTATCTCTCAACATGGAACCTTTGTAAATGAGCTCCATAGCTCAAAGTTATTAATCTGAGAATTGATTAAATAAATAAATAAACTGAACCCTAACTAGTGCGGTAACACAATTTCTTGCAAGGAATTTCCTTTTTTCTTCTTTGAGATAGTGGAATCGTATCCTCATTTACGCAGGTCCCCTCTGGGCCCTGCGCCAATGGAAGAGTCCATCTGCCTGCGGAATTCAAGAATTTGTGGGACAGTGTGGTGGGCTTCCACGTGGCAACAGATACAGATGCACAGGGCAAAAAGTCCATGTGTCAGCCAAAGCAAAGGGCCCTCTGGCACACACAAGTGCAACCAGAAAATTCAGTTTCCCTTGCACGCCAAAATTTTTGGTGTGACATGAAAATTCAACTTCCCATATGAACCGAAATTTTCAGTGTTACCAGAAAGTTCAATTTCTTGTACAAACCAAAATTTTGAGTGCGACCCAAAAACAATGCTGACAGACCAAAAAAACATCTGGAAAAAATGAAAATCGGGCAAAGGCCACCACAAAGTCCCGAAATACTATTTGGGCTCATTTTGAAAAAAAAAAATAAACAGAATCTTGCTTAGGAGGTACCATTTAGCAAGATTCATGTTTTTGCTTTTTTTTCAAAATATTCATGTTTATGGTTTGGGGGATATTTTTTGCGTAGCAGGATAAAAAAACAAGATGTTGGTTGTTGTGAACCGAAATTTTTGTTTTTGTTTGTGAAAACAAAATTATACAAACTGAAAATGCTCTTGCGACTCAAAAATGTTCAGTTTGTATTAGAGGGTTTTCCAAAAAACCCTACTGTGCATGCTCAGAAAACAACTTTGAGTCCTTGTAACTCTGAAACTGATTCACATATTTTCTTGAAACCTTTGAAAGGCACTACCTTCGCACAGGCTGCTTATACTATAAAATTTAGTTTCACAAAACAATTCCATACCATCTAGGCTGTACATGAGAGCAAAAGAAATTAGGAAAAAAACTGCACTTCATTAAAAATCAACATTCCATATCTGGAAAATCACACAAGATGCTGCCACGAACCTTTTCAGATCTTGAGTACCTGCCAGACTGCACATGTCAAATGTTTGGTTATTTCATAGAACACTGCCAGCATTAAACACCTTACTTAACTCGAACTATAGGGTCTACCATGCCAGTATAATACACATTTCTAAAATGGCTGAGAAAAATCAATAAAAATGTTGTCTCCTGATTGCACGAAACACACCACGTGACCATGCCTTATTCCCATAATGACTACACACCTCAATTTCTGTCTATTTTTAACCTGCTTCCTAAACAATTCTGACCATTTTATAAAACAGATAATCCACTTCAGGGCATGCAGCCGTGCTGTGATACATGCACATCTTGGCTGTTTGAACACACTCAGCTTGCAGCCTCAGAGCATGGCCTGCAGTAGATTATCAAATATATGTGTGTATATACATATTGCTGTATTGTGCACAGGAATAAGTCCTAGCAAAATCGTGTGTGTTTTTCTTTTCTCTGCCATTTAGTGGTCCCCTGCACACCCCTGATCAATGATCTGAATCCCCAAGTCATTCCCCTGAGTTGTAGTCCTACCCTCCTCTTTGTCCCACCTTCTCAGGACCCCCCCATGGGAGCCCCAGCTCACCCCTGTACTCTTATCATACTTGCTGTGATGGCAGCCGACACTGAGTAACTGCACACATCTCGGCCAGTCACCATCTGATTGACAGGGAGTGATTGGGCGCTACTGTGGAAACCGCACCTTAGTGTTTCTTGGTGCAAATATGTTGAATCTGTAACTGAAGTGGGGTGATTGGGGGTTGTAGGTAGGTAGGGGGGCCCTGGGAGCATTGGACTGAATGGGGACCATATTGCCATACTGGGGGAGGGCGGGCTCTGGATGCAGGTGAATGGTGACTCACATCTATGTGCATTATTGGATCGGTGATGGGGGTATGGTGTGGACCCTGACAAGGAATGACAGCCTCAGCTGTCCACCTGGCCAGGGGTTGGGTTCATGCACCACCATTCACAGGGTAAGGTTAAACATTGGTATGAGGGTGGCTGTTTAATGTTGTCAAAACCTGTAAATATACATGGCTAAACCACCAGCTTGTGATGCCTGTAAGCGTGTGGGTTCAATAACAGACACCAGTCCTTAAATCAAGTGCATAAAAAATGCTGGGGTAGCATTTATCATTTTATTTTCCAAAAATGATAAAAATTAACTGTTCAAAAAAATATTTACAGTAAATAAATGGGTGTTTAAACTTTCACACCAGAATAACCACAAATAAAACAAAACAAAACAAAATAATCAGGCTAGTCTTGCCTCAGACTCCCTGCTCGTTTCTGTATACTCAGTATTTCTTCCCACTCTGGTGTGTAGGCACTCACACCTCCTCTCCCTTGCTTGGTCAGAAGAAACTGACCAACACACCTGAATTAGCCTCCTGGTGGGGAGGTTAATATAGCACAAATATCATGACATCATTGACATGTGACTATCAATTATACCAAAAACCTTACTCCTCTACTCTGGAATTTAAGATTAGGCTTCAATGTCTCTAAATCTAAAACTTATGGTGTTTTTTTTCCAACATAATATTAGCAATACTCTATAGGTACTCATTTTAACTTAGAGGAACCTTAATTGGTGGTGAAAGCATCATCAAGGACCTTTTAGCCCTCCCTTTTAATGACATCACCACACCACTTCTATATTAGCAGCCATTTTCTGGGCTACCAGCTCTATAAAACCATCTTTGCTACCTGCCACCATTTCAGGTAAAGTAACCAGAAAAAGCAAACTTGTTTATAGAGGACTGTATTTAAACACATTTTTATGTTTTACATTTCTCCACCCCACCCCATGGCAGCTCTGCCATTTCAGCAGTCAGCAAACATTGCACTATTTCACTCCCCATACTGTACTTCAGTTCTTGATAGATTTGAACAACACAATAACAAGTCAAACACCCCTTATCATGTCTTTATACACAGGAACAGTCTGCACTAATGCTGCAGTCCTTATTTTAACTTTTATTTACTCTCTTTGTTTTTTAGGCAGCAAGTGAGATCTACAACAAGCAGCTGCAGGAGAATTTTCTTTCTCCTTGCAACAGCTGCTTGCTCATCTTCAACCTTGCAGAGACTTGCTTTAAAATGGGGCTGTCTGGTAATCTGCTCTGGTGTTGGAAACACTCTTGATTCTTGGGGATTCAAAATCTTCCACAGAATCTACATAGCTGGAGGCTTTAAAGGGGATCTGCTTTTAACTTCATGTGACAGTTTTGATAGTTAGAATGACAACAGATTAAAGGTACAGCACAGATAGAACAGAATTGTCAGGTTGGCCACCCTGACAAGAAATTAAGGATAGACAGAAAAGTTTAATAGAATAGGACAGAGTGAAAAGAATAAATGTTTTATTTTAATTTTATGTTGACATTCTCATCCTGCCACAGTGCCGATGACACATATTCAGGAGCAAACTCAGGATGCTGAAGTTGAAGTTTATTTATATTGAAACAGGATAAGGCACTAGGCACAGCCTGTTTTCAGGGCCATCCTGTATATACACATTATATACATAAGGTTACATAAATAACAATAATACAAGGGACACCTTGCACCACTTAAGGCACTCCTGCGACAAGAAGACTGGTCCCCGATTGACACCGCTCTGGATGTTGATGCTGCACTTCAGTACTTCATCTCAAAGTTCAGTGCAGCATGTGATATCCATGCCCTCTTTAAGAAACACAAAATTAAAGGCCTTGACAACCCTTGGATCACAGGCAAACTCCTAGACCAACTAAAAGCTCAGGACCTGCTATGGGCTTATGCTGTAGCCTCTAGCAACCAAGCAGACTTTCAGGCATACAGGGCTTCCAGGAATGCCTGTACCAGAGCTATCCACACTGAAAAAGCCAGCTACTACAGGAGCACCCTATCAAACTCATGGTCGGATGGAAAGAAATTCTGGCAAAGTCTCTCTGAAGTGATAGGGAAAAAGTCCAAAGCAACTCCTAATATGCTAAAGGTTGATGGCAGCAACACCCTGGACCCCTCCACAACTGCCAATACTTTCTATCTGGCATTCACTGACCTCAGCCATGTGCTTCCCTCTAACTTCTTTGACACCAGCCAAACCATGGCCTCCCAATATCAACAGACTCAGGATACAAATCATCCCCATTTCTATTTCAAGGCAGTTACTGAAAGGGATGCCAAAAAATACCTCCTCAAGGTGCTCGGAAAATCCAGATCAAGTGGGGACACACTTGACTTGAAGTTCATTGCCCTCACCATTGACGATGTACTGCACCCTCTTACCAAGATTCTTTTTTTTTTTTGCATCATGTGTTTATTGTTTCTGTTTTTTTCACAAAAGGAAAGAAGACATACATCCAACATACATACATACAGACATACACGACATAAACCTTGGTACATAGCATATTTACATCCAGATCCATTTCATCACTTTACATCTTATTCTTTCCATTCAGTAAACAGAAGAAGCCATTTCTTCTAAATTGTTAGCCCGGGTGATATGGAGTCGAAGCCCCTAATATTTTATTTCCTAGGAATACCCCTCTCCTAATACGATCATTTCAAATCCAGCCCTCATTAAGTATAATGCTTTCTGCTACATACAGTCAGGGATGAGAGGTGCGGTTGCCAGGTTCTATAGAACAGTTCCTCTTTCCCCTTAGTGGCATATGTCAAATGTTCCAAAGTAATGGCCTGTGTTACCAGGGTTTTCCATTGTGCAACAGTAGGCTTTGCCGCCGTGACCCAGGTATTCAGAATACAGTGCCTAGCCATATATATTAACACCCTAAGCCACTTATGTACGGGGGTCCCTCTCCCCGCTTCCTCCACCCAAAAAGTAGGAAAAGAGGATCAGGGAAACCGCTGCCTCAATCCCCTAATTCAGCTACTATCTCTCTCCAAAATATCTGCAAGATTGAACAGGCCCAAGTAATGATAATATGAGGCCAGTTATTATTGCACCTAGGGCATATGGGAGAAATTGCAGAGTTATACTTATGGACCACCAGGGGTGGATAGTATAGCCTGTGGCAAAACTTATAATAGGACTCTTTATACTTGTTACACATCAAGACACCCTGATGTAGCTGAAGAAGCGTTTTCCAATTGTCTATGGAGATTGTGATCCCCAGATCTCTCTCCCAGAGCATTTTAGTATTCTGCATTTTCTCCAGAAACCATGTAATACCTTCTTTAGCCATTCTCTGAATGGTACCCTTGGGTTTTCTTTGTCCTGTCATTATTAATTGTTCGAGCGCCTCCCACTGCGATATGATACCTCCGAGCCTGCCAATGGATTTAATGTATGCCCTTACTTGGAGATAACGAAATAAGTGCTGGTGTCCCAGCCCTGTCTTATTTTGTATGTTCTGGAATGAGTCCAGCACACCACGTGTAAATAGGTGCTTAAGGCAATTAATTCCCTTTTTTTCCCACTCTTTATACCCCCCATCCTCCCACCCTGAAAGAAAAAAAGGGTTTCCCCTCAGCGGAAGGAGTAGCGTGTCCTCTTGTCTGGGGCCTCTCAGTTTAGACATGTCCCTCCAGCTGTCCAACACCGCTATGACCAGAGGGTTCGGATTAGGGAGCCTCTGGTATGCCTTCCGACCCCCCAGGGATAGGTACGCTGAAATTCTTCCCACATGTCCCCTCTCCTCCAAATCCAACCAACCCGCTTCCTTAGGTCTATCAATCCAGTCCTGTATATATCGACACTTCATTGCCCTTTGATAGTTAATTAAATCCGGAAATAGTAAACCTCCTTTATCTGTAGGGGCCTTCAGCTGGGCTAGACCTATCCTCGAGCGTCTCCCTCTCCAAATAAAATCTGAAAAGGCTTTTTCCAATTTTCTCACATCTGGTCCTTTCAACCCAGTATGGAGCATTTGTAAACTGTAAAGTATTCTGGGAAGTGGGTTCATCTTGATAAGATTTCTCCTACCCAACCACGTTATGGGGAGATTCTTCAGGTGTCAGCGTGGCTCAGTTGGTAGCACATCCGCCTCTGGACCAGAAGGTCGTGGGTTCTCGTCCCACACCGGGATTGGACTTGCACCTAAAAATCACTGGCATTTGAGTGCAGTATTGGGGGGTGCTGTACTGCTGGGGTGTGCCGTCCTTCGGATGAGATGTTAAACCGAGGTCCCTTCTGCCCATCATGGTGTTGTCCTGGTGGGTGTCCAGGTGGAAGTAAAAGAACCCAGGGCACTCTTCGCAAAGAGTAAGGAACATTCTCGGTGTCCTGGCCAACATTCCCCTTCGCATAAACCGGTTCCTGCAATTATCCAAGCTGTGTGTGGGTGATGATGTGCGATGTGGCCGCCACCACACATTCAGTCACTTCGCTACCAGTCTAGCATTGCTTGTAAAGCGCTTTGGATGTATGAAAAGCGCTATATAAATGCTGATTCTTCTTCTTCTTCTTCTTCTTCTTCCATCTAGCTAGGTCCATAACTATATTCTGCACAAGTGGGATATAATTCAAATCATATAAATCCTCCAACTCCCCTCCCACTTTGATGCCCAGATAAGTGAAAGCCTTCTCAACTACCCGGAAGCCCCATTTTGATTTCCTTGCAACTGACACTCCCTCTTGTGCCCCAACCCTCAGCTCTTCCGATTTGTCTAGATTTAGCTTATATCCTTTACCAAGATTATTAACTGGTCCCTCATGCTCTCCCAGTTCCCACTCAAGTGGAAGTCTGCCCTGGTGACCCTAATACACAAGTCTGGGGATAGGACATTACACTGTAACTACAGGCCCATCTTCATCCTACCCCATTTATCCAAAGCTCTTGAAAAAATTGTCGCAGACCAATTGGTGGAGTACTTGGAGAAATGCAACTTGCAGTGCACACAGCAACACGGCTTTCACAAAGGACATAGCATCACCTCTGCCCTCCTTGAATTTACAGGCCACATTCATCTAGCACTAGACCAAGAACAACTTGCTGGTGCCACCTTTATAGACCTCTCAAAGGCCTTCAACACGGTCAACCATCCATTACTACTGGAACAACTTGGCAACTTAGGGCTTTCTCATGACACTTTACAATGGTTCAACAGTTATCTCTCCAACCGGTCACAACAAGTTAAGATTGGTGGCTCCCTCTCCTCCAAACTACCTGTGTTTGGTGTTCCCCAAGGGTCAGTATTGGGACCCCTTCTTTTCAGCATCTTCCTGAACAATCTCCTTTCTGCCTGTGATGAAAACATTATTCTGTATGCTGATGACGCCGTGATTTTCTCTAAGAATTCTGACCCCTCCCTCTTGGAGAAACAACTACAGGAAAGTTTCAAGCAAGTTGAGGCCTGGTTCATCTCACAGAAACTAGTGCTAAATTACAAGAAAATAAAGACTATGCTGTTCCATGGCACACATAACAAACATAAACACCAGCATTTGGCAATCAGAAACAGCTCAGGTGGCCGGCCCGGTGGCGCTGAGGGTTGAGGTGCTGGATGCCGCACCTCGCACCATGCTGGCGACCCGGGTTTGGGAACGGGTCTGGGCCGTCGGGGGTTGGCAGAGAAGGAGAAGATTGAGTGTCCGGAGGACTGCTCTCTTCTTCTGGGGTGGGATCCTGGGTGTACCGTGCTCCGTGGTGGCTTCCGGCCGAGGCTGGGGGCATTTTGCTCAGTAACACAGCACGTAGAGGGGTTTGCTTTGGCAGGACATCTGTGGGCGGTCCCGCACTGGCATCCATTGCATGCCACACCAATGGGGGAAAGTAGGTAAAAATCCCTGCCTCCTGATAGAAGAAGGATAGTCTGGGGGCTGGCCGCCACGCCCAGTGTCAGGTATCTCCACTCACTCTTCAATTCTCCTTCCTGCCTAGGCTGCTCTTCTAGATTGTAGATAGAGCACCAGATAGGAGTAACAGTGGTCCTGCCTTGGGGGGCTTAGAGCTGGGGGGTTGGGCAGCCAGGCAGGTGGATGGAGAACCACCTCCAGAGGAGTCGGGTGGAGGACTTCAGCCGTACGGGATCAGGCTTCAAGCCTTGTGTCCATCCAGAGAGAGTTCAGGGTAAGGCAGAGCCATAAATAGAGTTAAAAAAAAAAAAAAAACACCTCAGGTGTGACCCTGGACCAGAAGCAGACTTTCAAATACCTTGGTATAACCCTGGACCCTACTCTGTCCTTCTCTAGCCACATCGATTCAATTGCGAAATCTGTAAATATCCGTATAGGCCTTCTCTATAAACATAGACACTGCCTGACACCTGACGCCCTTAAGCTAGCAATACACAGCTGTATTGTCTCCATCATTGATTATGGACTTGTTATCTACGGAGCAGCTACAGCTACAGCACTACAGCGAATTCTTACAGTGCTGAATAGGGCCTGCACACTCCTTACTGGTGCTGCCCACCACACACATACCTGCGACCTCTATAAACAGTCAAACTGGCTACAGCTTCAGGGAAGGATTACTTTCCAAACCTGCCTACCAGCAAAAAAGTCATGGGACTCATGCCCCCTGGGGTTCAGTCTCTCTTAAGCCCAGCCAACCACCCCCATTACACAAGAAGCTCTCACAACTGTTCTCTGGCAGTTCCCCACTATCGCACCACCCAAGGCCAGCGGTCTTTTGCAGGTAGAGCCCCTAAGATGTTTAACTCCCTGGGCAGTGAACTCACCAACTTAGGCACCCTCTGCTCGTTCATACACAACCTTTGTCAAACGCTTGTGTACAGAGCCACCTGTGACTGTTTCTCCTAACCTGCCAGGTAGTCACTTCTGTTCTTCGCACCTCTCTACTATCACCACCTCTGCCTGCCACCACCCTCCCCATATCTACCCCGTCTCTTTCCCTAGCCCAGGTCCACCACCTTCTTCTCTTACCCTCCTTCAACTCCCTTCCTCTTCTAATCTGCTCACCCCACCCAATGTTGCACTTGTTCCCCGATCCTTTCTCCCCCCACCTCTCCTTCTACCTCCCTCCCAGTTACCCCTCTACACCCACTCTCTCTTCCACTTTCCTACGCTACCTGGCACAATTGGCAGCAACTCAGTTTCTTCCACTGTACCTTTCCTTTTGACAATGCCCTTCTGGCAGCTTTAATTCATGTAAATATTATTTGTTGTGACTCATCATGTTCTAACTGTTATTTATATCGTCTATAGCTTTAGAACGTGTATATCGTGTACCAAATTTTGTATTCAAACTGCTTGCCTGCTAATCTCACACAAACTGTACTTCTATTCTTTGTATACTGACGTGGAACCTTTGTAAAAGAGCCATTGGCTCAAAGGTATTTAACCTGAAATTCTAATAAATAAACAATTCATAAAACATTAACGTTAATAATGACATGAAAAATGATTCCATTCCAAAAGGGCTGTCTTAAAGATGTGTTATGTAACCATGTTTCACAGTTTTGGGGGGAGAGAGTTCCAAGTAGTAGTAGCAATATAATCAAAGCACATTTGTCCATATCTCGTTCTTGTCCTAGGAATTTTTAGACCTCTTCCTGTACTCTCATGTAGAGAATATATAGAAGATACCGGAGTTCATTTTTCCAAAAGATACAGACGAGTAAGACACTTCACACATTTAAATAAAAAACTTCACAAAAATCTCTCCCTCCTGATCTCCAAGGAAGTCCAGTCTAACTGAAGAAGCATTGAACAATGATGATACATTGAAAATGGACCAACCAAACCCAGTACAAATCTGGCTTAGCGATACTGCAATCTGTCTAGTGTCTGCAGACCGTTTTTAAATGCAGAACGATAGAAAATGCTACCATGATCTATTATGGGAAGCATGACCATGGACACAAGTTTTGCTCTTGTGTCCCTAGTCATACAAGTTTTGTGTCTACGAAGAGTACCACGTTTTTGAGAGATTTTGATGCAAACAGTATCTATATGACCAGCACATTTAAATTCTGGGTCAACCCACACACCTAAATATTTATAAGAATTGACCTGTTCAGTCCTAGGTCCTTTAATTGAAAATATCTCAGTATTATTTGGCAGCGTGCTGTCCCTTCCCACTCTGACCCTAAACAACATAGTGTTTGTTTTTTTCACATTAAGAGCATGTTTATTTTTGGCCAGCCAATATTCTAGTTTATTAAATTCGTGTTGTAAAGTTATTTCAACACTAAGCCGGTCTTTGGCAGGGAAGAGCAGAACTGTATCATCAACATATAGTTTTACTGTAAACCCCAAACACATCTTTGAAGGCTCATCAATAAATATAACGAATAAGAGTGGCCCCAAAATTGATCCTAGTGGAAACCCTCATTCACTGCTCTAGCTTCTGATAATGTTCCTTTGACAGCCACCGCTTGTGAACGTTCGTATAGGTAGGATTCAAACCATTTCAATACCTCTTTACTAAAACCTTTTACAGCCATTTTCTGTAATAATAGTGGATAATCCACTCTGGAGGTCACTCTGCTAGACTCCTCCTCGGCGGAGGATGCCTCAGAGGTGGACCCAGAGTGGCAGCCTGAGTCTTCCAACTTGGAACCCTCTGTAGGCCGTGGTGTCAGGCAGCCCAGTGTTCCTCTCCCCGAGTCCCTGGAGCAGGTTCGCCTTGAGGGTCCCACGGCTAGGGGTGGTGTGGGATCTTCTGCGGTGGATCCTTCTGAGATTCATGAGAAGATGCCTGCTCCTGAGAAGCTGCCATCTCTGGGGCTGCTGGGGATCTTCGGGAGAGGGGAGAGGCCTTGCTTCTGTGGCCTCCCTCCGGGATCTCGCGCAGCAGGGACCTCCTACACTGGTATCGAGGAAGAGGGCTGCTTCAGAGTCTGAGGGATTGAGAGGTCGAGGTCAGGAGCGGCGATGTATCCTCACTGCCCTGAGGGGTGTGGGGAGTCATAGTGCTGAACCCCGTCTTTCTCTCGAAGTCTCCAGAGCGCCTTCCAGTGGTGGTACTGAGGGTTGCCCTTCTGAACACATGCAACCTCAGTCGCGTCACATGGGAGATTCCCCTTCTGGGCTCTTCCGGAGTTTGCCTTTACATGTTACCTCTTTGCAACCCAGCATGATCTCAGGGTTCCCAGTCTTGGTGGCATCTCCCCCTGGATCCCAGAGCCCTGGCAGAGGTCAGGCATGTGCCCTTTTGTGCCCCTCACCCATCCCTCTGCAACCACCCCCCCCCCAGGCCATGTGGGTCCTATGGGACCGTTAACTTGGGAGACACTCAGAGCTATTGCGGCGGCCTTCCCTTCATATGTCAGGGCCATGGACGAACAGGTTTCCGTCTGTCACCCCCACCGCAGGAGTCTTCTGAACATTCGAGCTCCACTTCCTTCTCGACTTCCTTTCCTTAGGAAGAGGAACCCTCTGTCCACTTCTCCTAAGATGCTGATTTCACTGAATATCAGCAGGTTCCTTTCGAGGCTGGTTTCGGAGCTTCGTATCTCCTACATTTGCAGGGACAATACCAAGTGGCAGATGCATGCATTCCTCAGTGAATTCAGTGCTTGCCACCTCGTGGTGCCTTCATGTCCGATCCCCTTCCAGGAGGCGTCTATCCACACCTGGCAGTCTGCAGCTGCCCCTTCTCCAGCCCCGGCAGACTGCAGGAGATGGTATTGTGCCCCCATGATTCTCTAGGTTCTCTTCCTCACTCACCTTTGGGCTTGACGTCCCTGGACATTTCTTCAGGGCCTTGGTGCCCGGCACACGACAAACCCCTGGATCCGGATTCTGCTGAATTTGATCGGTGGGGACGAAGAGTCTTCTCTTCAAGTCGTGTGTTGCTATGCATAGGTTCACATCAGGCACACCATGCTGCCTATAACAGGCATCTGTGGTCGATGCTATCGCAGGTTCTAGCAACAGTGCTTGATACAGAGCAGTCTAGACAAGCCATTGCCCTCTCTGCGCAGGATCTGGAGCTTGCAAGGCACCAAGTGAGGGCATCTTATGATGCCAACAAGGTGGCTTCCAGACTAGTAGGGACAGTGATCTGCATTAGGCGGATGGCATGGCTTTGTCTGTCCAGACTGTCACCCATTGCCCGGCTTAGGGTGACTGCCTCTGCATTCTGGGGGACCCGCCTGTTCTTCCGCAGGGCGAGGAGGATTCTCCAGGGGCGCCTCCCATCCCCCCATTACGGGGGACACCCCCTCACCCTCAGCAACCTTAGACTGCCTCAGTCTTTTGGTTAGGGTTTCCCCCTCCTGCTTTCCACCAGTAGGAGGCTGAGGGATCTGTTCCCTCGGGGCCAAAATTCAGGCCCCCTTTCGGGGGGCTTGGTACTCACCTAGCAGTAATGAATGGTGAAGATTGACAAGGGAAGATATGGTAATTACATACCTACCGTAATTGTTGATCTTCTCTTGTATTTTCACCATTCATTACTGAATCCCTCCCACCTTCCCCTCATGGGCCTCATTTCTTGGACGTCTCCCACACCCTGCTCACCCTCCTCCTCCTCCCCTCCCCTCAGGGGGTGGTTTCATCCTCTGGTTCCTTGGGACCTTCTGTTCTTCTCTAAAAACATCAACAGAATTTGAGTAGGAGGTGGGCGAGCGAAAGTTCATCCTTTCATCTGAGGGAACTCTTTCTGATTTCCTGGAAGGGTCTGCCTTTGGGAACTTCTCGGGCCAGATTAGCTCAATCTCCAGACATCAGGGTTAGTCTCTTAAACAGTCCTCTAACCCTCAGTCTTCAGACTTATCTGATGTCCCTTTATTTCTGGCAACGCTGGACCAAGGCTAGTCTCGTCTGTTCTGGCCCAATTCATAAATTTACGTTTTGGTCTGCTAGTCTGGTCCATTAGCCCTACCTTCTCAAGGGAGTCAGAAGGAGCTCCTTCTTTCTCTGTCCATCCTGACAAGAGGTTGCCCTCTCTTAGGGCTCTTCCTCCCTCCCTCCCGTGCTAGCAAATATCTGTGTGGTACGGGGATCTCTTCCCTTGCCTAGCTGGGGGCTCTCCTTCTCCGGAACAGAGTTTGCCTTGGCATTCTGTGAGCTCTCAGCTTGAGTGAAGGGTAATAGGATAGCAGGTTGTGTAAGGAAATCTGCCTCTATCATTTTAAGCTGCCTAGAAGGTTTGTTCAAACCTTCCGAACCAGTTTTATCTGAGGGATCCTTGCTCAAGTTCCGAGCTGATAAGCTTCAAGCCAGTTTCACTCTGAATTGTGGCAGTATTTTACCTCCACCCAATATCCTCTTCTCTCTCTTTTTCCCTTTCCCTCTTTCTTCCTTTCTCTTGTCTGTTCCTCCCTCAGAGCTGCCCAAGGAAGGAGGCCTTCTGGTCCCTAAGAGTAGGATCTTCTCTTTCCTGTCCTCTTTCAGCTTATTCCTTTTTTCAGTTGGTTTCCTTTCCTTTTACTATCCCTTGACTCTCTTACCTCGCTCTTATTCCTCTATTCTTTTATTTCACCTCTCCGGCTTACAGAACTGGGATGGAGCAGGAGTTTGCGGTACCTAACGACCACCCCTCGTACACCACATGGTGCGTCACGCTCATGGGCGGCGTCGTCGGTGCCGATTTCTCCCTCAAAAAAAAAAAACTCCCATAGCGGATGTGCACCTCCGGCTTACACCCAGCAGCAACGAATGGTGAAGATACAAGAGAAGATCAACAATTACGGTAGGTACATAATTTCCATTTTTCACTTTTAAAAGAAAAAAAATCCGAATCAAGTGACCAGCTACTTCAGCAGTCTCTACAGAATGTGAATAATCATAACATGTGTTTTTTAAATTAGGGACACTTTGAGGCCTACAGGGGTTGACAGTGTCCCTTTACACACCAGAACAATTTTAGTAAGCTTCCAGATCGATGAAAAAGAACCCATGCATAAACTTCTATTAAAAAGTTTTGTTAATGGAAAAGCAATTATATCTGCCCCTTCCCTAAGCAGTCTAGCCTCAAGGTCATCTAGTCCCCTTGGCTTTGTTATGTTTAGTGATTTTAACTGCTTCCATATGTCCTTTGAATCAAGAATTTTGAAACTAAATTGCGGACGACTGTCATCCTGAGTAACTAGCACATCATTGTCCCTGTCTGAGATTACATAAGAATTTCCATCATTCTTCTCCAAAGAGGGTAAATTTGTAAAGAGGCTATTGATGGCCTCAGCCATCAGTTTAGGATCAGTTACACTGTATTACTGAGCCATCAATATTAAGGGAGCCAGGCAAATTGGGAGCCACGGGCATCTGAAACTGTCTAATAACTCTCCTAAAGTCATGAGAATTCATTGCTGATTCAAATTTATTTTTATAAAAGCTTTCTTTAACTTCCTTAATTAACCTTTGACATTTATTTCTATATATTTCATGACATCTCTCAATCACTATCCCAGTTTTATTTTTTTGCAGTTTTCCATTATCTATTTCCTATTCTAAGGTGCCTTAAGATCCTACTATTTAGCCAGGGCAGACTCTTCCATTTCCTTTTCCTTTTTACATGTTGTTTTGGAGCATGATTGTTACAGATCTGTTGAAATTCACTAAAAAAAACCTTACAGCTTCCTCAAGATCAGGTATGAGGTCGAAACGATACCATTTGACTTTCCTTAAATCATTCAGGAACGCCAAACTGTTAAAATTCCTAAAAGACCTAAATATTATTAAGGGAAACTGTACTGGCATTTGATAATGTCCTGCTGCAATCTCCCACCCAATAACACAATGGTCTCCTAATAGAGGGGGATCAACTTCCCATTTGGAAATCAACAAACATTTTGTTACAAAGATCAGATCAATTAAGTTCCTAGTATCACCCATATTGCAAATTCTTGTAGGAGCTTGTATTATTTCAATAACGTTCAAAGGGCCGAAAGTCTTATTTAGCCTTTTACCTTTAAGGCCTCCCCAGTGGGCATTCAAATCACCCATAAGAACTAAGTGTTCTGGTTGTATCTGATTTCCTAATAAATCCTCTAGTTCATCAAAACTATGTAAATTAACATTTGGGGGAGAATAAATGACCCTGATTGTTAGGTCTAATTTCCTTATCTCTATTAATATTCCTTCGATTCCATTTATATTAAACAGTTTTTTTAAACTACGTAGTCCAAGAGCCTCCCTTAAATACATAAGGACACCTCCTCCCCCCCTCTGATTTCTGTACTTTTGAAAATGGTCACATCCCTGAACTTTTATTTCACTATCAAATATTGTTTTATCTAACCAGGTTTTGGATACTCCTAACACAGTGGGCATACTTTGTAGGCACCAAATTCTTAATTCATATATTATTGGTGAAATATTACATGCATTTGTATGATAAATTTTGTTTGAGGGTCTGGTGGGGGTAGGAGGATCAAGTGTCCAATGGACTGCTCCCTAAACATGAATGAATATTGTACCTAGCGTTAGTGTTGGCTGCGGGCAAGGCAGGCATGGACTGTTAGGTGGGAAGAGGAGTTGCAGGATTAGTAATTAAGAAGATTTTGGTGGCAAGGCAGCTTGCTGGCACAGCAGTAGGGATACTGCTTTTGATGCTGGTGACCCGGGTTCAAGAATGAGCTAGGGTTGTCGGGGGCTGGCCAGGGAGGGGAGATGGCTTGAGCATTCAGAGGACACTCTCCCCCTCTCCAGGGGAGGAGTGTGCTGTGTCCCGTTATCTAGTGCCACCTGTAGACATATGGATGGAGGAGCACAGGAGATGGGGGGGGGGAAGACACGCCATGCTGCATATCGTGTGAGCGTGTCGATGCACACTCAAACCAGGGACTACATCCCAGTGTCGGCATCCTATTCCTAAAGATGGCATCCCCACGGGGATCAGGATCCATAGCACGGAAGGAATGGGGAAACTGAAAAATATGGAAAACTCCTTCTCTGCCTGCAGCTTCAGTAAGTCTGGTATATCCAGACCGAAGGCTGGTAAATCCGCTGCAATAAACCTGACCGGAGGAGGTGTTGAAAACATAAACAAAAAAAAAAAAAGAAGCTTTTTATGGCAGTACAGACCAAAATGCTACTACCCAAACATTTTTAGGAGCTTGTATCTGAGTTGTCCATTTGTTGTTCTGTGAGTTACAATTATCTTGCTGCCAAACTCAGGGACTGCATGCCAAAAGAATTTATTAAGGGGGACACACAATTAAAAATTAATCATGAATAAACACTGTTACAGTTATTCCTCAGCATAATGCAGTACTTGGATGGGAATCTTGGAAGGACATGTACCCATCCAGACACAATGGGCTTGATGTCTCTGGCCAAACATAAGGTGATAACCCCGTGTTCTGTTTTTTAATACCTTAATGGTAATTATAGGAGGGTTTAAATTGTGTCCCCTTGTTCTTGCACATCTCTTTTTCTGAAAGATGCTACCCTCTTGGACTTTGTTGATTCCCTTGAGGTATTTGAAAGTTTCTATCATACCCCCCTTTCCCTCCTTTCCTCAAGGGTATACATATTAAGCTTCTTTAGTCTCTCTTCGTATGGCTTCTGTTGCAGACCCTGCACCATTTTAGTTGCCCTCCTCTGGACTTCCTCTATCCTGTCTATGTCCTTGCGGAGATGTGGTCTCCAGAACTGCTCGCAGTACTCCAGATGGGGTCTCACCAACTGTCTGTACAGAGGGATAACAACATCCTGTTTTCTACTGGTGCTGCCTCTCTCCCTATACATCCCAGTATTCCCTCAGGCATCCTTACTGCCTTCTCACATTGCTTGCTTACCTTTAGGTCATCTGATATGACTACCCCCAGATCCATTTCCATTTTTGTTGCTGTTAATACCCCCCCCCCCAATTGTGTACTCTTCCCCTGGGTTTTTGTTTCCCAGGTGCATTACTTTGCACTTCTTTGCATTGAAGCTAAGCTGCCATACTTTTGTACATTCCTCCAACCTTGCCAAGTCCCTTCTCATCCTTTCCACCCCCTCGTATGTATCAACCCTGTTGCAGGTCTTTGTGTCGTCTGCAAAGAGTTCCAGTCCCTCTGCAGTGTCACTTGTAAAGACATTAAAAAGGACTGGACCCAGTACTGAACCCTGCGATACCCCGCTAGTAACCCCCTTTCTTTGGAGTGGACTCGGTTTATTATTACCCTCGGTATCCTGTTGTCCAGACAATTTTTTACCCAGGCAACCACCCTGGGACCCACACCCAGGCTGGCTAATTTGTTTATTAATCTTCTGTGTGGGACTGGATCGAATTCCTTGCTAAAGTCTAGGTAGGCCATGTCCGTAGCCCCTCCATGGTCTACTACTTTGGTCACCCAGTCAGAGTCATATATTTGCCAATGTGGGACTCTGTCCACTGGGTATAATAAGAAGTTGGGGCTAAAGGAAAAAACTAATGGGGTCATATTGTTCAACCGATCCTAGATTCATAAAGCAACCATGTAAAACCATTATAATAGTGAGCCTGATTGTCGCCAAGGGAGAAGAAAAGGTGGGTTAAAATTGATAACTGACATTTTTCACAGTCACCCACTCAGAAAGAAATACTGCCAATGGTAGCTATTGTGGCTAGTGTGGACCTGCTAGCAATGTCGGCTGTACAAAATGTGATAGATGGTCCTTGAGTCACTCTCAGTTGTGACACTGCAAGGCCCATTATATAGCACAATCTGCACAGTGCAACTTTTGAGGCCAAGGGTTACACCACCAGCACACCACCACAGTCCTGCAAAGGGAATAGGAATAGGTCTGTTACTGCAGTCTTCCGTGAGAATTATATGTACATGCCAGGGTACTGAAACACCTGGCATCATTCTGTGGCCATTGTTCAAGGTTAGTCTCACAAAATGTGATGGCTTTAAGCCTGTATCTGCCAAACACGTATATAGATTAGGCCCTTGAGATAGAATTTTGCAAAGGATGAATGACGATTCAGTCAACCAGAAGTGACCTGGTTTGGTTAAGATTAACCTTGAGGGACAGGGACTCTGCATACCCAGTGGGAAAGAATTATATGTGGGGCTGACTAGGAGGCAAATGGTATAGCAATTTACCCCACCACCTTCCCTCTTAGATATGTAGACTCTGTGGAGAGGATAGTTTAGGAACATAATCTGAGATCTTTGTGGTTGCCAAGATGTCTGTTGCATGACAGTGGATCCAGACTTGGAGAAAATTCATCCTGGGTAGGAGAATACGGATATTTAAATGGGTCAACTTGAGACCCTTAGCTGGGTTCAATTTTAATCTGCATCCAACCCCAGCAGACCACCATCCCTGTTGCAGGACCCCCGAACCACCATTCACACCAACAGACCCCCCCCCCCACTATACTGACAAATCTCCCTGTGGCCAGACTACGTTTCCAGACCCTGGCAAGCCATTTCCAAGCTAGGCACCCTCCAAGCGCCACTCTGTAGCCCCCAACTTGTATGTTGCCCAGCAGACCACCCTCCCTGAAGCTGCCCCCCAAACCATCTTTCTCACACCATGGAACAAGCCCCCCTAGCTGGATCTCGACCACCCTTCACTATCCTCTGGACCAGGCTGTCCCCCAGATGTCTGCCTTCTTTACAGCTGGATTCTCCTATGTCCAGACCAATCACCCACATGAAACATATGATAAATCTCCCTCCAGCTGCCCCCCCAGTGGACCACACTCCTTGCAGATGGACTACCCTTCCTGCCCCAAGATCTCAACCTTCCCCAGGCTTAGCATACTCCCCGGACAACTCCATAGATCCCAAACCTGCATGCCTCCACAGCTGGCCATTTTCCTACAGCTGGACCCCCTCTCTCACATCAGAGTTGGAGGTACAGGCTCTGAGCAATGTGGAAACTTGTGGCCCTCAGTTGCGCTGCCATGAGGTCAAGATGAAATGAGTGGGATACCTGAATTCAATCCTTTTAAGGACACTATACAACAAACTTCAAGGACAACTCTATTACCAAACTAATAAGATAATACTTGCAACCAGACTCTTTTTTTTTTCAGCAAGTGGAACTCTTGACAACCTGGGTGGCATGGAAAAGGATTTGTTGTAATAGTTTAAATTATAATTTGTGATTGTATCATATATAAGTGTTTACATATATCTTAAAACAATGTTTGGAAATGGAGCATTCTGATTGACTTTCAGCATTCTAAAAGGGTTATGCTAATTTATTTAGCATTTATTAACCAGGTAAGTGCCCTAGACAGTCAAGCGCCTATTTTCAGACATAACCTGGTAAATTACAAACAGATTGATAATAAGGCAGCGCAATATACAATGAGCATTAAAAGAGATAATTACAAACAATACATAACAGTTTAACCGTAAAAGACAAAACATAACCAAGACACACTGTCTTAGGGTAGCTGGGGTGTCAAACAGACGAGGCATACTGATGAGTCCTGGTAGGATGAAACACGTGTCTATGTCATCTGTTAGCACCCTTTGCAAACTGTGTGAGAGGCCTTTCGGCACCATGCAATTCTGCTTAAAGTTGAACCAGCATAACATTCTGTGGTGATTTGCATATGCAGTCCATGATGCTTTGCATTGTGTGGGCATGTGTGATTTTGTAATTTCTTGAAACTTGGCTTCCCAGCCAAATGCCCTTTGGGGTAACCCTTGCCTCAGTGTTTTGCGCTGAAGGTTCTTTTGTCTTTAAATAGTTTTTTTATTTTAATGGATTCACCACAACATAACCAAGACACACTGTCTTAGGGTAGCTGGTTCATTCCACTGGGGTGTCAAACAGATGAGGCATACTGATGAGTCCTGGTAGGATGAAACACGTGTCTATTGTCATCTGTTAGCACCCTTTGCAAACTGTGTGAGAGGCCTTTCGGCACCATGCAATTCTGCTTAAAGTTGAACCAGCATAACATTCTGTGGTGATTTGCATATGCAGCCCATGATGCTTTGCATTGTGTGGGTATGTGTGATTTTGTATTATATACAGTACACATTTTTGGGGATGTAATGCCCTAAATGTTCCAACTAGTGACAACAGCGGCCAAAGGCAAGTCCAAGAAAGAGTCTCTCCTGGGCCGGAGCCCGGTGAAGCACAGTTCTTGAGGACTGTAGTCCCGAAGGGGAGAGTCTTTGTGGACAACTCAAACAGTCTGTAGTCTGCCAGATGTAGGATGTGTATTGCAGTGTCAATAAGGTGAGAAAAGTCTGGACTTACCAGTCCCTTGAAGAAAGAAAATGGTACGGCACCTGGATCTCCAGCTGAAGACTCTCCCTGGCAGCATTTTTTGGATACAGCTGGGTGGAAATCTTCTGGAAACGACAGGATGGCACATCTGGAAACTGCTGGGAAGGTGTCATCTAGGAGACTGAACCTTGGAACAGGAAAGGAACAGCTGGGCTGGTGTCCTCTCTGGTTGGTGTCATCTGGAAGGCTAGGCGATGGAATCTGGAAGGCACACTGCAAGGCTGATGAATCTGGAGGCACCTTTGGATCCTGGAACACCAGACTGGAGGAACAACATGGGTACGGCTATGGGTGTATGGCAGCACTGGCTACCACTGCTCTGCTTTCCGCTTGGTAGGCAGTGCAGAGGATGGCTACCAATGTGATCCAGTGCAGCAGGAGAGATCATGCGAGGAATATGTGGAGGATCTGAACATGTATACCCTGAAGGATAGGAGAAAATAAGAGGGACATGACTGAGACACTCAGATTCTTCCACGGTATCAATAGAGTGGACAGTAGGGACTTGCTCCCTTCAAGTAGCAGTAGTAATTCCACCAGAGGTAATTCCATGAAACTGATGAGAGGTATGATTAGAAAAGATGTCAGAAAGTACTTTTTTCCAAAAGGCTGGCAGCAGACTGGAACAGACTTCTAGATGAAGTCATACAGGCTGAGATGGGGGGGTCAAGATGGAATGGGACAGGCATATGTGTATTGTGAGAATACACTGGGGGAAGAAGGGCATTTCAGTAGATCGGGAGGGAAGGACAGACTCAGTATTTATTTATTTATTGAGTTTTGATAACCGGCTAAGTCCACTGAAACAATTACAGTCCCTTTTTCAGGGTCGACCCGGAGCATACAGCCATAGGCTTACAATACAAGTTAGATACGTAATTATACACCTGCGGTAACAATAATAGCAATGGCAGAAAGACATACATCACATCAAGGTTGAAATAAAATAAAATACTAGTATAATACAATATTTTACAACAGATAACAAGATTCAATATATACATTAGCAAAAACATGGTAAGATGGCAGAGCCAAGTGAGAGTACAATACTCCAGAAGAAGAAGAATGTCATAAGAGAGAGAGAGAGAAAAAAAGTGGGAGGGGAAAGTATGAAAAGGCAGTGTAGTGGATGAGGCGGGGGACAGGGAAGAGCCTGAAGAGGAGAAGAGTAGGTGAGCTGATGAGCAACAGAGGAGCAGCAAAGGGATTAACATAAGCAAGAGTAGGTCATAGAGGCAGAGAGAGAGGGAGAGAGAGGTAAGTAGTTCTACTTGGAACTGTGGAAGGGTAGAACAGGAAAGGACATAATGGGTCAAAGAGTTCCAGTCAGATACTGCTAAAAAAAAAAAAAAGGACTTGCGAACAACTACAAGATGTAAATTAGGTTTAATGAGAGGGGGAGGGAGGCTGATCTCAGGGCACGTGCAATTTATCTAGGGTGAATTGTATCTCTGAGGCATGGGGGGGTAAATTTATAGACAAGCTTATGTAAGAAACTTAGGGTGGAAAATCTTAGTTTAGACTCATGGGACAGCCAACCCAGTGAGGAGAGTACATTGCAGTGATGGTGGTGGGCATGGACACCTAAGGCAAACCTTCCCACCCTGTGCTATGCCTGAGAAAGGAGAGACAGCTTGGTAGTGTTGGTAGAGAGCAATAGCGGATCACCATAGGTAAGGAGTGGAAGAAGAGACGAGGAAGCGATCTTCATGCAAGAAGTAGAAGTAAGAAGGGGCAGATCTGGTAAAGGATACCTATTTTACGATTGAGAGTTTTTATTAGGGTGGAGACATGGGCATTAAGGGAGAGAGAAGTATCAAGGGTGATGCCCAGATACTTGAAGGTACTGACAAATTCGAGGGTATCCCATTGAGGAAGATAATACTAAGGGGAGTGCAGGAAGCGGACTGTAGATGGGAGAAGAGCATATTTTTTTTTTTTGTGTTAAGGACTAGTTGCTTACGTCTAAACCATTTTTCAAGGTCAGAAAAGTGAGAAGCTGGGTCACTGTTTATCCTGTCAGTGTTAGAGGAGGAGTGGTAGATAATTGCATCATCTGTATACAGGTGCACTGAGGCCCCACCACAGGTTTTTAGGTAAATCATTAATAAATAGGGAGAACAACAAAGGGTCTAAGATAGAGCCCTGTGGTACCCCATGTGTTATGGGACAAAGGTTAGAAAGAGAGCCAGCTCATTTGACTCTGGGAACGACAGGAGAGATAACTCTGGACTCAGTGGAGGGCACTGGTATCAAGACCAAGGACCCAAAGCTGCTGAAGTAGTAGATTGTGGTTCACCAGATCGAATGCTTTTGTGAGGTCGACAAAAACGGCTCCAGTGGCAGAGCCTGTGTCCACGGCCTGATAAATGTCTGATGTTACCTTTAGTAATGCAGTGAGGGGTGCTGTGGTTCTTTCTGAACCCATGTTGAAAGGGAGAGAGCAGATTGTGGTGTTCAAGATAGTCCTGAAGGTGGTTGTACACTATACGCTCCTGAATCTTCACCAATGGGCATAGGATAGAGATGGGCCTAAAGTTCTCAGCAACAGTGTTGGCCTCCACCCCATGCACAGGTACAACTACAGCAACCTTCCATAAGTCAGGCACAGTGCAAGAGAAAAAGGACCAATTAAATAAGTCGCAAACAGTTTAAGAAATTTAGGCTCAAGGGTGTTGTGTGGTGCTGAACTCTCTGCTTTTAAGTTAGCAAGGAGTCTCTGGATCTCTTTAAGGGTGGCCTGCTTCAAATAGAATGCTGGCCGAGCCCCAGGGTCGCAAGAGGCGGTAGGAACAGGAGGGGAAGCAGAAGCATCATGGAAAAACTATGTGTATTTGTCAAGGTCTGTGAAAAAGGCATTAACTCCAGCAGCAATGGGCGAGGGATCAGTAAGGGAGCAGCCCTGGGCCGTGATGGAGTTCGGGAGTTTGGCAGCCCTCCCTTTGACCAGGGAGTTCACCTACCTCCAGAACTCAGTGAGCTGCTGGGCATTTCTTTGCCGACATTTTGTACGATTTTGTTTTGTTTCACCTGTGTTGCAAATTATTACAGTCACATGCCAGTTTTCTAAGCCAGCCTGTCTGCCTTTCTCTCACTCTTAGTCCCTTCAGTGTGGCCCAGTTCCATTGCAGACAGCTAGACTACAGCTATGTTTGAGCTTCAAATCAGCAGCAGTAACAGCAGTCAACCACAGACAGTCCCAGTGCTCTAAAGGGACCATGATGGATTATTTAACCACTTCTTACATTGTAACACATACATTAACTGTTTTATTGCACTCATGCATGTTAGCTTATTTTTTAAATATGCATACCTTTTTATTTTAAAACAGGTCATTTTATAAGTGTTAACACACCACTTCAGAGCATGATTTAAAGGATTTAAGATGCACTTTCCAGGGGGTAGGAACACTCAACTTTCAGCCTCATTCTTCAAACCCCTGGGGCATACATCTCAAAACCTTCAAATCACACTCTGGCATGATTTATTGAATATATGGTTCCTTGACTTATCTACAGTGATGTGCTACTGAAAATGTTAGGGGGCACTCTGACGAAGAACCGTGACACGTATAGAAGTAGCAGTTATAATTGCAGTAGTATTAGTAGTAGTAGCAGTAGCAGTAGCAGTCTCTGGATCTCTATTGGTAACAGTTTTGGTAAAACACTGTCTGCAGGTTTTCGTGCTATTGAATGCTGAAGCTGCCTGGGTGGCGGGGGTACAGTACAGGAGGCAGTGGCTTCTTGATATCAGGTCATAAAAAAAATTGAGAGATCCAAGAAAGATCAAGCTACATATTGAGGAAGATACAAGGAGGGCCAAGCAAGCTGCTTACAGCTGCCAGATGTGAAAGTATGACACATAACCATGGCTACAAGTAACAGTATGAGATTAGAGTAACATTATAAAGTACCACAGCAACAGTTTAGCTGTGCAGAACTGCCACATAGCCACAAAAGGGCAGCTTCAAAGCATCTTGGTGGGATTATAATAAAAATGATCTTTTTGATTACCAAGTTTAGGAGTGGAGCACACTTCCTTTTTCACAAGTGTAGTGGTAGCAAGCATAAACATGCATGTTCAAAAATGGCAGGCAGCCCTCACCAAAAAAACAGATAGCCAGAGCACAGCTTGACAGTGTGCACAAAAAGGTTGGTGGGCAACTAGAAACAAAAGGAGTAGTTTAAATGTATTGTAACAGCAAAGGAGAATAGATAAGTTACCTCAGTACTTTGAGCCCTACATCGTGGGCCCCCTAAAGAAGAACACTGATAGGTTCAAAGCACGTGGGTACCTTAACTATTTTCCCTTCACTGCTGCAATAACTTTAAACTAACTTTATTTCTAGTTGATTGCCTGCTTTTTTGTTTGCACCACCAACCTGTGCTCTGGAGTGTAGTAGCAGTGGTAGGAGCAGTAGTAGTAGCTGTAGTTGTAGCCATTGTAGTACAGCTGCAGTAGTAGTAGCAATAGTTGTAGCAGTAGTAGTACAGCTGCAGTAGTAGTAGCCATAGTTGTAGCAGTAGTAGTACAGCTGCAGTAGTAGTAGTAGTAGTAGCTGTAGTTGTTGTAGCAGTAGTAGTACAGCTGCAGTAGTAGTAGCCGTAGTTGTTGTAGCAGTAGTAGTACAGCTGCAGTAGTAGTAGCTGTAGTTGTTGTAACAGTAGTAGTACAGCTGAAGAAGTAGTAGTAGCCATAGTTGTTGTAGCAGTAGTAGTACAGCTGCAGTAGTAGTAGCTGTAGTTGTAGAAGTACAGCTGCAGCAGTAGTAGTAGCTGTAGTTGTCGTAGCAGTAGTAGTACAGCTGCAGTAGTAGTAGCTGTAGTTGTCGTAGAAGTAGTAGTACAGCTGCAGTAGTAGTAGCTGTAGTTGTCGTAGAAGTAGTAGTACAGCTGCAGTAGTAGTAGTAGCTGTAGTTGTAGAAGTACAGCTGCAGTAGCAGTAGTAGTACAGCTGCAGTAGTAGTAGCTGTAGTTGTAGCAGTAGTAGTACAGCTGCAGTAGTAGTAGTTGTAGTTGTAGCAGTAGTAGTACAGCTGCAGTATTTGCAGTTGTTGTTGTAGTAGTTGTAGCAGTACAGCTGCATTAGAAGCAGTTGTAGTTGTAGCAGTAGTAGTACAGCTGCAGTAGTAGTAGTTGTAGTTGTTGTAGCAGTAGTAGTGCAACTGCAGTAGTAGTAACTGTAGTTGTAGCAGTAGTAGTACAGCTGCAGTAGTAGTAGCTGTAGTCGTAGCAGTAGAAGTATAGCTGCAGTAGTAGTAGTTGTATAAGTAGTAGTACAGCTGCAGTAGCTGTAGTTGTAATAGTACAGCTGCAGTAGTAGCTGTTGTTGCAGTAGTAGCTGTAGTTGTAGCAGTATAGCTGCAGTAGTGGTAGTTGTAGCAGTAGTAGTACAGCTGCAGTAGTAGTAGCTGTAGTTGTAGCAGTAGTAGTAGTTGTAGCAGTAGTAGCATAGCTGCAGTAGTAGTTGCTGTAGTTGTCGTAACAGTACAGCTGCAGTAGTAGTAGTAGTACAGCTGCAGTAGTAGTAGCTGTAGTTGTAGCAGTAGTAGTACAGCTGCAGTAGTAGTAGTTGTAGTTATAGCAGTAGTAGTACAGCTGCAGTAATTGTAGTTGTTGTAGCAGTAGTAGTACAGTTGCAGTAGTAGTAGCTGTAGTTGTTGTAACAGTAGTAGTAGTACAGCTGCAGTAGTAGTAGCCGTAGTTGTTGTAGCAGTAGTAGTACAGCTGCAGTAGTAGTAGCTGGAGTTGTAGTAGTTGTAGTTGTAGCAGTAGTAGTACAGCTGCAGTAATTGTAGTTGTTGTAGCAGTAGTAGTACAGTTGCAGTAGTAGTAGCTGTAGTTGTTGTAACAGTAGTGGTAGTACAGCTGCAGTAGTTGTAGCAGTAGTAGTACAGCTGCAGTAGTAGTAGCTGTAGTTGTTGTAGCAGAAGTACAGCTGTAGTAGTTGTTGTAGCAGTAGAAGTACAGTTGCAGTAGTAGTAGTTCTAGCAGTAATAGTACAGTTGCAGTAGTAGTTGTTGTAGCAGTAGTAGTACAGCTGCAGTACTAGTAGCCGTAGTTGTTGCAGCAGTAGTAGTACAGCTGCAGTAGTAGTAGCTGTAGTTGTTGTAGCAGTAGTAGTAGTACAGCTGCAGTAATAGCTGTAGTATCAGGAGAGTCTTGGTGGTTGGGGACTCAATGATTAGGGGAATTGAGAGGAGTTGGCTGGGAAGGGGAGGGTCAGTTGCCTTCCTGGTGCATCAGCTATCCAGGGTTTAGACAGGATAGGGAGAAAGGTGGGGGGGGGATCTGGGGGTGCTGGTACACCTGCGTACCAATGATCTGGTGAACCAGTCAGTGGAGATGGAGAAACAGAACTCTCACAGACTAGGGGACAGATTGATGGCACACTCAGCCTCCCTGGCTTTTTCTGAGGTCCTGCCTGTATGGGACAGGGAGGGGAAGAAGGATAGAATAAGGGGGGATGAAACAGAGGAGTTTAATGGGTGCTCAAGGGATGGTGTGAGGAGAAGGTGTACCATTTTGTGGGGCACTGGAGGGACTTCTATGACAGGAGGCTTTTCAAGGGTGATGGACTCCATCTGGCAGGAGAAGGGGCCAGTGTGTTGGGGCAGAAGTTTGATGTCTGTATCGGACACTTAAACTGACTGAGGGGAGACTGAGACTAGGGGAACCACAGTGATAGGAAGGAGGAAAGGGAACCTAGCTAGTACTCCTCATACCTGGGGGCTTGTAGCAGCACAGCTGGTAAAAATAGGATTGAGGTCCAAACTGGGCTGCGGGAAGAGACAATAGAGAGGAGTAATACAAAGTGCGCAGTCACTACAAAAACCAAGAAACTAACAAGACCAGGGAAGAGTAAGGGAGAAAGACAAGTAAATAGCAAAAAAGGTTCGGGGGTTAGATGGAAAGGGGTCTGCCTAGATGCCAAGAGCCTGGGTAATAAAATCAGCAAGCTCCAGACAGTGATGGCAGACAGTGAGATGGACCTTGTGGCCACCACAAAAATGTGAGCCTCAGAAAGAAACCACTGGGACCTGACACTTCAGGGGTATACAGTATTCGGGAGGAATAGAGGAAAAGGTAGAATGGGAGGCATAACTCTTTACATCAGGGATAGCATTGAGGTTGTGGAAAATGGGTGCATCAGAGGTAGTAATGGGGAGACAGAGTTGCTGTGGGTGCAGCTAACGGCGGTCTCGGACAAGAAATTACGGTTGAGGATGATCTACAGACCTCCAGAGAAGAGAGGGACAGAGAGGTCAGTGAAGAACTAGAAAGGGGAGTGGCGAAGGGTGAAAATGGTGACACTGGGTGATCTGAACCTGCTAGATATATCATTTGAGATGCCCCAGTGGCCAGGCGCACCAGAAGTCAATCCTTGCTAGATACATTAAAGGGCTGTCTACTGGTGCAGCTAGTTAAGGACCCCACCAAGCAGGCTGCCATTCGTGATTTGGTGCTCATCAGCTCTGTTGTAGTAGGATTTGGTGTGGGGCTGAGTGCAGAGATGCGCACAGAGACACGCACGTTCCGGCGTGCATGTTACGCGTGTTAAGAGTGGAAGGAGCGAGAGTGGCGTATTAGCTAAACACACGGGCAGGAAAAGACATACGATAAAAGTGTTGAAAAGTCTTGAACAGTAAGTTCTTAGCTTCCTTATTTGGTGCAGGTAAGATGTCTCATAAATAGTAACGTACTGAATGAGTAAATAGCAACAACAGGATTACCTTTAAAATTGGGTGCAAAACGCCAATAGTACCAAAGCAAAGAATAAAGTGGAGTCTGTACTTAAATAAAGCTTTGAGCACTACAATATAAGGGTACTGTTCTTACTAACATTAACTTAGCTTGAGACATATCTAAAAAAAAAATTTTTTTTCTTTTCATAGTCCTACATACAAATTAGATATTACATCCTGCATTGCCAGGTGTCAGTGTACTTAGCTTTCCTCAAAATTATAAACACCCCAATTTAGCCATACTCGTGGAGACCGTACTAATATCTAACAAGTCATGGTGCAGACACTGTTACTAGCTGATGGGGCTATATGTATAGCTTGTGAATCCTGCAATATGTATCAAATAAACAGCAATAGGGACATTTCCCATGCATTTGTTTGTAACAAATGCGAGGACAATAAACTAATGACTGTTTAATGTAAGACTGCAAGCCTCAGAAGAGAATCAACTGCAAATGAGTAGCAGGTTTTTGGAAAGGGATATACCCTGTCCAACATCTGCCATACTACTCGCAAAGGTAATGGGGACACCAAACAGGACTGAAACCAACAGTAAAACATCAGAAGGATCTAAAGAAAAGACAGTTCACCAAGAAGTTAATTCCAGCACTGGACCTAGAGCAAGTAAAAAGCGTACTAGGCAGGAAGAGGTCAACAATAGTGGGGGAAATGAATGGTATCAGGTACAGGTAAATAAGGTGGCCAAAAAGGGAAGAAAAGCCAGTAAATTTGAAATACATCTCTTGAATCACTTCGATCCTCTAGGCAATTTTGAGATGAACCCAGAAGGTATTGTAGGGAGGGTGAACTCGATGCCAGTCTCAGCTACAGAAATGGCCGAATCAAATCAAGTTTATTCGGGTATAACTGATGCTAGAGAAGGGTCAATAAATACAGAAGACACACCTCAGCAGTCATCAGAACAATCACTTAACACTAAAGTAAATGAAGTAGAGCCATATCCAATATCCTTTTCAGAGCACACACCAATAAAAGGAATCATAGACATGAATACAAATACCTTAGTTCCTAGAGAAATCCTGGTTTTGGGAGACTCTATGATAAAGCATATGGACAGAGACATATATAACCAAGACAAGTATAACAGGACACTATCGAGCTTTAGGAGAACCAGAATATCAGACATTACATATATGATACTGAACATGATGACAAATGCAGGAGAAAACCCTTTGGTTATTGTCCATGCTGGTGCCAACAATGTCTTGAATGAACCCATTAAACAAATTCAGGAAGATTATATTGCCTTAACAAACAAGTGTATAGACCTGGGTTGTGAAATAGTGCTGACAGAAATGTTACCAATACCAAAAGCAAGTTACACTTGAAACAAAAAATTGAATTTCATTAATAACTGGTTAAGAAGATGGTGTTTCCAACAAGATATAAAATGCATTATGCATTGGGAAACATTTTTCGAGAAGCAAGAATTATATTGTTAGGATGGTCTGCATCTAAGCAGAAGAGGAAGCAGAGTATTGGGGAAACACTTGCTGGACTACATTAATCACTCCTTAAATTAGTTAATAAGGGGGAAAGAAACTATCCAAGTTACTCTCTAGAGTTACATAGACAAAAAGAAAATTCAGGCACTAGAAATGCTACTGACTTAACAAATCAAGTAAAGTATAACGATACTTCAGACAAAGTTAATACTATTAAACACAAGAAGTCTAAAAAAACAAGATGGAGGAACTTACTTACATAATGAACACAAATAACACTGATATAGCAGAAGTCACAGACTCCTGCTATAATGGCACAGACTGGAATACGAACATACAAGGGTATACCAAAATACAGAAAAACAGGTGAAATAGAAGAGGTGGGGGAGTGGTACTATATGTAAAAGAAGATCTAAAACCACGTGAGCTACATAATTCCAATAATGATTATGAATTTATTTGGGTCCAAATAAAACTTCTAGGAGCGTGGATATGTTGTTCATCCACACTCTTTGGCATGTCCCTTTCCCTTTTAAATCTGGCTGGAAATCTTCAAGATGGCTTCTCCCACCCACCCAGTGGTAAATACCTCGGCTCCGCCCCATGACGCCAGATCTTCCTTTCCGCTGGAAGATTCCGGTTCCCTCGTGCTACTTCTGCAGTATCGTAGGCCCTGGATACTAATCGATGGTTTTCACCGCAGTCACTTTCTTTGAAACTCGTTCGAGTTTACGATTCTGATCCGAATGCATCGGACATGGAGGACAAGTCGTCCCCCAGGTTTCGCCGGTGTCCCTGCGGACAGAAAATGTTGCGCACTGATCCCCACCTCTCGTGTGTTTATTGTTTGGGTGTCGTGCATGACACCTCTTCGTGCACCATCTGCTTGGCCTTCCATCCCAACGTTCTGGATGACTGCAAGGCACGCCTTAAGCTGAGGAAACTGGAGCTTCACAATCCACCAGTGAAATCGAAGGAGGCAAGGTGGGCGGTTTCCGTTGCCACTGGATCCGCCAAGCAGCTCGACCACATGGCGGCATTTGAAGAAGAAGCTGCCCAAGCCTCGGCCAGCCAAGGTTTTTTCATGCCGCTAAACCTTGGCATTACCTTCACAGGATCCTTTCAGGAGTTGCGCCAGTCTCTCCCCACCAGGGGTGAGGTACCCTCGGGCATGCACTCCTCCCGCCCTAGAAAATAGGACAAGGACCCTAAGTCTTCTTCTCAGAGAAGACATTCCTGGGTCCGAGAGAGGCCTGAATCCCAGGACCTTGCAGTCTCGGCCTCGGTCGAGATCGCTTCCTCTGCCACCGGCTTCTCGGACCTTCTGTCAGGCCAAGGCACCGAGGCCGGGGAAACTGCCGAACTGGCCAAGATATTTCTTGATCCGATCGAGCCATTATTGCTGACCCTGGTCGATGATTAATTGAAGAAGAAGACACCTATCCTTTCCTTCCCCGATGAGGAGACCCAGCCCTCGGGTATCCTGATTGAGGGACAGGAACCGGAACCTCGCTTTTTACCGACTCCGGCCTCTCCCGATAGAACAAGCCAACCCCGTCGGTCTTGATCGAGGACCAGGACCACTTCGGTCAAAAAAATGAAAAAAGTTCACAAACACTCTCGGAAGAGGCGTCACCACCGATCCTTATCCTCCTCGGACGAGGAGAGACTTCGACGGAAGCTTCATCGGCGTTATGAGGACCTTATATGACAACAGCTAATTCTGACCGGTCATAAGCCGGCTCCGCTGGCTACACCGGCCGTTACTTGGCCCCAGCCTCTTAGGCTGACACCGACCCCTCCGGAACCGAAGACTCCTGTACTTCCTCCGGTAGGACCAGCATGCATTCCGGTTCGGCTTGTTCTGGTCTCCCCCACCAATTTTGGTGGAGCCACCACCTAAGCAGCCTCAGGGAGGGGTTCCCTCGAAAGAGGACCGTACAGATACGGGCCTGCCCCGTCATCTGTCCATCACTGTTGTCCCCGATCGCCCTCAGCGTTTTGAAGGGGACATAGGCAGGAGACCCTTATATCCTGATTCTTCGGACTCAGATACCACTGGTCTACACTCACACCCCGATGATGAGTTGTCAGTGACAGACTTGGAGGAAGGTCCTTCCTCTTTCCAGGGCATCCTCCGCCTTATTTCAGAGTCAACCAGTGAGCCCTTGGAACCTATTCAAAAGGAGGCAGAATATCCTCTCACGGATATCCTTAAGAGGGGGGATACCCCGACAGAGGCCTTACCAGTGGCCGAAGCCATTGTTGGCCTGGCCCTTGAGCTATGGCAGCGCCCTGCCTCTTGCCTGGCTCCGTCTGCCCGCATGGCTCGCAAGTACACTGTACCCATGGGGTCCTTGGTGGGTTTCACAGAGCATCCCTCGGCTGAGAGCCTTGTGACTGCCTCTGTGTTTAGATGCACAGGTAGCTCAGTGGATACTGACTGCCCTCCAGACAAGGAGTCCAAGAATATGGACCATTCTGCCCAGAAGGTGTATGTGGTCTCATCCTTGGGCCTTCGTCAGGTCAGCTCGGCAGTGATCATGGCACATTTCTCTCATGCCCTCTTGGGGTCACTAGATGAAGTACTCCCTCATCTCACAGAGGACATGCAGCCCATGGTTAAGCAGGTCCATGCTGTTGCAAAACAGCAGCTCCAGATGGCCTTGGATATTGGAGATTACTGTGCCCGCTCACTAGCAGCCTCAGTGGCCACTCGCCACAGGGCCTGGCTGAGGTTATCCTCTTTCCTGGCAGATACTCAGCACAAGTTAGCTGATGTGCCCTTCTTTGGCACCGATCTCTTCAGTCCGGGAGTGGCAGGTCACCTCCAGCACATAGAGCAGTCCAGTGCCACCTTGGATGCCACTTCTGCAAAGGGTTATTCGGGCAAGAACCAGCAGAAGCGCAAGAAGAAGCCTTTCTGGCACTCTTCTCCTGCGGTTAGACAGCCCTCCTTCCAGGGAGGTCAGCAGTACCAGCAGCAACAGCAGGCTCAAGCTTGGTGCCCCAGGCCCAAGCAGGGTCTCCAACAGCCCCGTAAAGGAGGTTGAGGTGCTGGTCCAGGAGCCTCCTCCTCCTCTAAGCCTGCTCAGTGACGGGTCAGGGTGGCCACCCCTACACCCATCACACCAGTTCTGGGTCCTCCCGTGGGGGGCCGGCTCTGCCACTTTCTTTTTGCCTGGTCTAGTATCACTTTGGACAGGTGGGTCCTGGAAGTGGTCGGTGGGGGGACTGCCTCTAGAATTCGAGCAGTACCCTCCCTGCCAAGCCTGTGCCCCTCGGGAGGAAAGGATCTCAGTTTGCACTCAGTCAGCCCTTCAGGATGACATTGCCCAGCTCCTCCGCAAGGAGGCAGTAGCTCTAGTGTCAGATCCTCTGACAGACCCAGGCTTTGTGTCCTGGTATTTCCTGGTGCCCAAGCGGATGGGAGGTTGGCGCCTCATCCTAAATCTCCACGACCTGAATCAATATCTCAGGTCTCACAGCTTCCAGATGGTAACTCTGAATTAGATCATACCATCTCTGGAATGAAACATGGTTCTGTTCGCTGGATCTACAGGACGCGTTTTTCCACATCACAATCCATCCGTCCCACCAGCGGTTCCTCCGCTTCAGAGAGGAAGGGACCCTGTACGAGTTCCAAGCCATGCCATTCGGCCTGTCATCGGCCCCTTGGGTCTTCACCAAGTTCATTGCAGTGGTGGCAGCCCATCTATGGCATCAAGGGGTTCGGATATACCCCTACCTCGATGATTGGCTCCTGGCGGGTTCCTCCTTGCAGGAGATGGAGAGGTCCAGGGACCTGGCCCTCCGAATCTGTTCCCAATTAGGCCTCCTGATCAACGAGGCCAAGTCGGAACTCATGCCCTCTCAGGTGACGGGCTTTATCGGGGCAGAGCTCAACTCTCTTCAAGCCAGAGCTCAGTTCCCAGTGGACAGGGCAGAGGTTCTTTCCTCCTTTGCCCAATCATTTCTGGTTGGGCACTTGCGCCCTGCCTGGAACTTCCTGTGCCTTCTGGGTTACATGGCGGCGTGCCCCTCAGTGATCCATTGGGCCAGATTGCACATGCGCCCCCTCCAGTGGGAGCTGGCCACTCAGTGGACTCAGCGTCAGGGTCTTTTCGACCAGCTGGTCACTGTCACCGAGAAGATGTGGGACGCTCTCCAATGGTGGACCGTCCCAGGTCATCTGCAGGAAGGGATCCCGTTTATCCGTCCCGAGCCGACGGTCATTCTCAAGACTGATGCCTCTCTCGTGGGCTGGGGAGCCAACATGGGGGACAACAGAGCCCACAGGTTCTGGACTCACAAGGAGTCCCGATGCCACATCAGCCTGCTGGAGCTCAGAGCAGTCACACTGGCACTGTCAGCTTTCGCTCCTCAGCTCCATGGTCAAGTGGTTCTAGTCCCAGATGGACAATACTACGATCATGTACTACCTCAACAAACAGGACGGTGCGCACTCCCATCTGCTATGTAAGGAGGTGCTCCGGATCTGGACCCTCGTCAGCTGGTTGGAGGCGGATCCCCTTGCCATCCATGTGGCAGGAGTCTGGAACCAACTGGCGGATGCTCTCAGCCGCGTAGGCCAGACATCCCACGAGTGGTCTCTCCATCCAGAGGTAGCTTACAATCTGTTCTCCTGTTGTGGCAGATCATTGGTGGATCTGTTTGCCTCCAGGGAGAACACCAAGCTGAGGCTGTATCATGCCTGCCCCCTTCAGCAGGGCTCACTTTAGGGGGAATGCCTTCTCGAGGCCGTGGACCCCAGGCCTCCTCTATACCTTCCCCTCCATTTCCCTTGATCCACAAGGTGTTATTCAAGGTGAGGAGGGACAAGGCGAAGGCGATCCTGGTAGCCCCAGATTGGCCCCACCAGTTCTGGTATCCAAATCTCCTCAGCCTCAGCTGCAGGGCCCTGGAGCAGCTTTGTACATGCCTGGACCTGATATCATTGAACCAGGGGAAGGTATTCCATCTGGACCTTCAATCCCTGCACCTCACAGCCTGGTACCTGAGCGGCCAGAGTTCCAGGCTCTAGGTCTTTCCGAGGATGTCTACACACTTGTGCAGGCATCTTGTAAGGAATCGACCAGGAAATGTTATGCCTTCAAATGGAAAAGGTGTCAGGGTAAGAGTCTGGACCCCTTATCCTGCTCAGTGGCTAACATTTTAGACTACCTTTGGTTTCTTTCCAAAGGGGGTCTATGGTCATCGACCCTTAGGGTGCACCTGGCAGCCATTTCCGCTTACCAGGCGCAGGCCGATCAGTCGACATTGGCACAGGAGACAGTGGTCGGGCACTTTTTCAAAGGCCTGGATCACATATCCCCTCCGGTGTGTGAACCTCCACCTCTATGGGATTTTTTGCTGGTTTTGGCAAAGCTCTTGGGGAAGCCATTCGAACCCATGCACAAGTGTGAGCTCTCACACTTGTCGTGGAAGACTGCCTTCCTGGTGGCTATCATGTCAGCCAGAAGGACAGGAGAGCTCCAGGTGCTTTCGGTGAACTCCCCTTATCTGGTCTTTCACAGGGACAAAGTTGTCCTGCGCCCCCACCCAAAATTCCTTCTGAAGGTAGTGTCAGAGTTTCACCTTAACCGGGTGTTGACTCTGCTGGTATATTACCCTAACTACACCTCAGACGCTGAGTACTGGCTCCATACCCTGGACCTAAGATGTGCTTTCTCCTACTACAAGGAGAGGACAGCGGAGAGGTTCGACAGCTGTTATTCACCTACGCTGAAGCCGCTTCTGGCAGACCTGCAGCCAAACGGACCATTGCAAGATGGATTACATCATGCATAGGTCTGTGCTATGAGTTGGCGGGCAAGGAGCCTCCCACAGGGATAAGAGCTTATTCTACCTGCCATACTGCTGCATCAGTGGCTGCTTCCAGGGACATCCCTATCCAGGAAATATGTTGGGCCGCTACCTGGAAGTCAGAAAACACCTTCATTACCCATTACCACATCAACCTTGAGTCACGTTGAGATGCTGATCTTGGGGCCCTGGTTCTCCAATCTCTGTTTCCTAAGTAGGGGGTGTGCACCTTGCCTCCCTCCTCCTGGAGAACTGCTAGGAGTCTGCCAAAGAGTGTGGATGAATAACATATCCACGCTCCTAGAAAAACAGGTTACTCACCTGTAACAGTAGTTCTAGGAGTGGTATATGTTGTTCATCCACATGCACCCACCTGACCTCCCCGGCTTTAGGTGCATCACCTTGCTTCCAGCAGACTAAGATCTGGCATCATGAGGCAGATCCGAGGTATTTACCACCCGGGTGGGTGGGAGGAGCCAGCTTGAAGACTTCCGGCCAGATTTAAAAGGGAAACGGACATACCAAAGAGTGTGGATGAACAACATATACCACTCCTAGAACTACTGTTACAGGTGAGTAACCTGTTTTTACTAACCATAACTTAACATTAGGACTAGGCTATAGTCCCCCAGGTTTAGATAAAAAAGAAAGTGAACAACTCATAAACTACTTAGAGAAATAAATAATATCACAAAACACAATAATGATGGGGGACTTTAATTTTCTGAATATAAAATGGGACACTCTGGAAAGTAGTAATCACCTAGAGAACAAATTTATAGATTTCACAATACATAATAACCTAGATCAACTTGTAAACCAACCTACGAGGGGTACCAACATACTAGACTTGGTACTAACAAATGGAACTAACAACATCTGGAATAAACCTAATGCCCTCTCTAGGGAACAGTGATCACCTTATCATAGGCTTTAACTACCATTCAAATCATATGGTAACTAAAGGGAAATCAGTTCTTAAAAATTACAAGAAAGCTAATTATAAGAAGATAAAGGAATTTCTGACAAGCTGGGACTGGCATAAGGATCTCCAGATCACAGACTTGAACAACACATGGAGTAAAATACAGCAAAAATTAGACTACTGTATAGACACATGGGTCCCAAATATTAAGAAATATAAAAGCAAAAAAGACAACCCCCTTGGTGGAGCAGAGACATCATGAAACTCATTAAAAGGAAAAAAAGTTTATTAAAAAGTTCAGGAAAAATCAAACTGGCTGTTTAAATTTAAAACTAAAACACTGTAACAGACAATTAGAAAACATGCTCAGAAAATCAAAAAGAAATATGGAACTAAATCTGATAAATAAGGTCAATGACAACAACAAACAGTGTTTAATTATATTGGCTCACTACGTGGAAATCAAAAAGGGATAGGACCAATAATTACCAACCGTGGTACACTAATCGACGAAGTAGATATAGCAACTGAACTAAATACTTATTTTCTAGCTGTACATGAACCTAAAGAGGCAATACAGAAACCAAGACTTACTTCAGTGGATAATCACACACCTATTACAGATACTGAAACCCACACAATTATTAAGGGGCTAAAATCTGATGGCTCAGATGGTCCAGATGGAATAACACAGAGGTTTCTACAGGAGTTGTCTAAAGAAATAGAAGGACCACTTACACAGCTTTATAATTTATCATTGCTAAATGGAAAAGCACTACCGGAATGGAGGCAAGCATTTATAACTCCAATACATAAGTCAGGAAATAGATCTGAAGCTAAGAATTACACACCTATAAGCCTAACTTCGGTTATAGGCAAAATACTCTAAAGAGTTATTCAACAGAGAATACTGGTTCATATGGCAAAAGAAGGAATAATAGATAGTTCACAACATGGGTTTACCAAGGGGAGATCATGTCTTATGAACCTGATGTCTTTCTTTGAACCGGTAAGTGCAGCCTTGGAGAAGGGGTTACTGGTGGATGTCATATACCTGGACTTTGCCAAGGCCTTTGACAAAGTACCCCATAAAACATTAATTGAACACCTATATAAGGTTAAATTGGATAATAGCATTGTAAGCTGGATAATATCCTAGTTGGAGAACAGGAGACAGAAAGGCATAATCAAGGGATATCAGTCAGAATGGGGAGAAGTGACGAGTGAGGTACCTCAGGGCTCAGTCCTGGGGCCCTCACTATTCGACATCTTGGTTAGTAACTTACAGACCACTCATAATGCATGGCTAACTAGATATGCCGATGACTGTAAACTAGGAGCCTTGGTACAATCTCCATTTGATGGACAAAAACTTCAGGATAATCTAGACAAATTAACAGTTTGGACCAAGGCAAGCAAAATGCAGTTTAACATCTGTAAGTGCACAGTGATGCACTTCGGTGCTAGCAATCTTAACTTCAGATACAACATAGAAAATCAGAAATTAGAAACAACTACCGAAGAAAGAGATCTGGGAATAGTAATTACTAATAAATTAACAACAGAAGTTCACACCAGAATAACTGTTTAAGAATGTCACAAACTTCTGGGCTGCATATTATCCAATATTAAGAGTAGTGAATCCAAAATCTTGATGCGTTTATATACAAGCCTGATCAGACCACATATGGAATATTGTTCTCAGTTTATGGCAGCAAACACTGTTAAAGATAGGAAACTAAAAGAGGGAGTTCAAAGGAAATTAACAAAAAAATAAGGGGGCTACAACAACTCCCATACAATGACTGACTAAAAACATTAGACCTGTACTCAGTCGAGTACAGACAACTAAGAGGTGACCTGTGCCTAATATTCAGGGCAATACATGATGAGTGCTTGATGGAAAGCATAAGTGTTAGTAGGAGCCAGGAACCAAACGAAAAAACAAGGTCCCAGGGACTTAGACCTAAAGGTGAAAACAATACAACAAAGAAATAATGTGATTTCTTTACTTACAGAATAATACAAAGTTGGAACACACTACCATCACATATTGTTGAGAGTAGTAATATCGAGACATTTAAAAATAGATTGGGTCAGCATATGGGGGATAAAAGATGCATGTTCCACCTATAAGACCACTGGTGGCGAGTTCACAAAGGACAAACTGTCCAAGAACTTGTAATAAGCTATGAAACTATAGGAATGCCAGTAGGAAACAACGACCACAACTCCATTTGGTTCAGACTGACCATTGGAACCGGAAACCCCCAACTGAGAGCTGAGGTCCTTGATTTCAGAAAGTCGGATTTCAACAGGTTGAAAGAGTTGGTCTGGGACAAGTTAGTCAGAGTAGACAGCATAGGGGTGTTGGAGAGAGATGGGGGCAATACAGGGGGTCATTCTCGAGGCATCTAAGTTATGAACCAGAATGGTAACAAGTACAAGAGATCATCATTGTTTTCAGTAAGGGTCAGGAAGCAGATAGGAGTTAGGGCAAAAAAAAGGCCTTCAATAGGTAGAAAGAAAAGCAGGGAGAAAGGGAGATTGGGGAGAATACATATTGAGAAATAGGGAAGCAAAGAGGATGGTTAGGGAGGCAAAAGCAGACACTGAGCTGTTTACTATGGAGGGGGTCAAACGCAGAGAAAAACAGTTCTTCCAGTATGTTAGGGAAAAAAGGAGGAAATTGTTAGGCTATCGGGGGGTTTAGGATGATAGCGGAGGTAGTGTAAAATGCTGTCATCCTTAATGATTACTTTTGCTCTGTCCTCACTAGGGAAGATGGCCCTTGCCAGAGTGTCTAATCAAAGCACCACAAAGGGGGTCCTGGAGATGAGGCAGTCAGTATTTACATGAGAGAGGATCTGGAAAGGGCTAGAAGCCCTAAAGATAGATAAGGTCTCAGGACCAGACGGGATGCTTCTGAGGATACTCGAGAACTGGCTAAACTCATGATGGGATTTCAATAGCTTATTACAGATGAGGGTAGTTCCAAAGGGCTGGAGGGTGGCAGACGTTCTGCTACACAAGATGGAGGGGCAAGCAATAAGCAGGGAACTATAGACCTGTGAGTTTTGCGTCTGTAGTAGGGAAGCTGATGGAGTAACTGATCAAAGAGGGACCTCATGGACTACCTGGAGAGAAATGGATAGTAAACCAGGATAGTAAACAGCATGGGTCTGTGGCAGGGAGGTCTTGTCAGAATAATCTGATAGTTTTCTTTGACTGGGTGATGAGGGCATTGGATAGGGGCTACACTGTGGATTTACTCCATTTCGACTTCAGCAAGGCTTTCGAGTCAGTGCCTCATACATGTTTGCTGAAGAAGATGGAGGATCTAGGTCTGGCTAGGGACACTGACTACAGGGGAGGCAGCAGAAGGTTGTGGTTAAAGGGGTCAAATCAGAAGGTAGGGAGGTCACGAGTGGGTTATCACAGGGATCTCTCCTGTCCTGGGCCTGGTCTTTTTCAATTTGTTTATTAGTGACATACATAGATACATAGACAGTGTCTGCAGATAAGGGCCTATGGCCCAGCCAGTCTGCCCATTTGAGCTTGTAAGTTCAGTTTATGTTTTCAGAGAAGTCTGTTGCTCCTTACCCCTGACCTCCAGAATTCCTTTATGTCTATCCCATGCATTCTTAAATCCCATGATTGTTTCAGTCCCCACCACTTCCTCTGGCAGGGTGTTCCACTTGTCCACCACCCGTTCTGTGAAGAAATTCTTCCTCACGTTTCCTCTGAATCGTCCTCCCTCCAACTTCATCCCATGCCCTCTAGTCCTGGAACATCTTTTTCGCTTAAAAATAGTGTATTCCTGCACCCTGTTCCTCCCTGTAAGATACTTGTATGTCTCTGTCATATCCCCTCTCTCCCTCCTTTCCTCCAGGGAGTACATGTTCAGTTCCTTCAACCTGTCCTCATAGGACTTGTGATGCAATCCATGCACTATCTTTGTTGCCCTCCTCTGAACCTTCTCTATCCTGTCTATGTCCTTACGTAGGTAAGGTCTCCAGAACTGTACAGTGTACTCCAGGTGGGGCCTCATTAGTGTCTTGTATAGTGGAATTATGACCTCCGTTTTCCTGCTGGTGATGCCCCTGCCTATGCATCCCAGCATCCTATTTGCTTTACCTGCTGCCTTGTCACACTGTTTCCCTGCCTTGAGGTCATCAGAGATGATAACCCCAAGATCCCTTTCCTGCTTGGTACATGCTGTATCCTCACCCCCAACTGATATATTGTGCCAGGGTTTTTGTGCCCCATATGCATTATCTTGCACTTCCTTGCATTGAATTTCAACTGCCAAACCCCTGACCATTCTTCAAGTTTCTGCAGGTCCCTTCTCATTCTATCTACACCCTCTGGTGTGTCTACTCTGTTACAGAGCTTTGTGTCATCAGTGAACAGTGAAATTCTGCCTTCTAGGTCCTGAGCAATGTCACTGATGAAGATATTGAATAGGACCAGTCCCAGCACTGATCCCTGTGGTACTGCATTGGTCACTGTTCCCTCTGTGGAGTGACAGCCATTTACCACCACCCTCTGTGTCCTGCCACCCAGACAGTTACCTACCCACCACACTACTGTCCTGCCCACAACCATATTCCCCAGTTTGTGCAATAGTCTACTATGTGGCACAGTGTCAAAGGCCTTGCTGAAGTCCAGATAGGCCATGTCCACTGCCCTCCCCTGATCCACATCCCTAGTCACCCAGTCAAAAAATTCAATGCGGTTGGTCTGACCATGACCTCCCTGGTGAAACCATGCTGTCTTGGGTCCTGTAGTCCATTGACAACCAGATGTTCCACCAATCTCTCCTTCAGTAGTGCTTCCATGATCTTCCCCACTATCGAGGTGAGGCTGACTGGTCTGTAGTTCCCGCTTCCTCTTTGTTCTCACTTTTGTATAAGGGACTACATCTGCTATCCTCCAGTCTTTGGGTACCTCCCTGTTTCCAGTAGTCGACTAAACAGGATAGACAGAGGTTCAGCCACCACCTCTCTTAGTTCTTTAAGGACCCTGGGATTTTTATCTGGCCCCATTGCTTTATCAACTCTTATTACTTCCAGTTCCTTCAGGACCCTTTCTCGTGTAAAGGGACTTGTGTCCATTTCTGCACCATTCTCACCTTGTACTCCCTTCAGACCCATTACCCTCCTCTTCCTCAGTAAAGACTGAGCAGAAATACCTGTTCAATATGTCAGCTTTACTATTGTCATCCTCCACACAGCCCCCATCCTCCCCCTTCAGTCTCACTATCCCTCCCTTTGCCTTTCTTTTTTCACTTATGTACCTGTAAAAGGTTTTGTCCCCTCTACCCACTGATTTTGCAATGTGTTCTTCTGTCTGAGCTTTGGCTTCCCTTACTGACCTCCCTGCCTCCCTTTGCTTCTCCTGGTACTTCTCCCTATCCCCTTCTACCTGTGTCATTTTGTATTGCCTGAATGCAATCTTGGTGACATTGGAGAAGGAATCCGAGACAGGCTGTGTCTCTTCCCAGATGACACTCAGCTCTGTGGGAGGGTGTATAGTGACAAGAGAATCAGGGTAGTTCAGAGTGACCTGCAAAGACTAGAGAGGGAAGGTCTAATGTTTGGCAGTTGAAATTCAACACCAAGAAGTGCAAGGTGATGCACATACCAGTAGGGAAGAAGAACCCAAGGACAGAATACTAAATGGATGGGGTATGACTTAGCACTGTGGCTGAGGAATGGAACCTAGAAGTTATCATTAGTGACTCCCTAAAACAATCAAGCCAGTGCAACAAGGCATACAGTAAGGCAAATAGGATGCTGGGGTATATCAGGAAGGGTACTGACAGCAGAAGAAAATAGATAACACTGTCTCTTTTTAGATAGTTGTGCAGTGACGGATGACAAAGATGATTCAGGCCCAACAGGGAAGGTCTTATGAGGATTGCCGCAAGGCAATGAACATGTACTCGCTGGAAACCAGATTGGAGAGGTGAGCTATGATAGAGACCTTCAAATTCCTGAAAGGAATACACAAGGTACATTGAAGGGAATTATTTAGTATGAGTAACAGTTAAGGTTATGAGGGCATGAATGGAAACTAACAGGAAGGAGGTTTAAGAAGGATATGAGAAGGCATTATTTTACAGAAAGGGTGGTGAAGCTGTGGAACAGTCTACCAGCTGAGGTGGAGGGTGCTGAACCATTAACGGTTTCAAGCATGGCTGGGACAAAATGAAGGATATAATGGTTACTTAGGGCGAGAGTAACAGGGAGGGGAATTGGGGGTGGATACAGAGGGCTAGAACGCTGAATTGACAATAGGTCCCAGGGTTAGATAGGGAATCATGGGCAGACTGAATGGACTATTGTTTATTTCTGCTGTCATTGTCTCTGTTTTCATGTTTCTATGTTTCAAGTAGCAGTAGCAGTGCACAGTAGTAGTACTGTAGTAAAAGCAGAAGTAGTAAAATGTGTTTATTCAGGAAATAACCATTCAGCTGAAGCTCATTTTCAGTTGTGTCCTGTGTAGATTACCATAATATACAATATAAAATAACTATCCATTAAGTACATTCATTAATTTCCCTTCAGTTTTCATAGAGAAATGATAGGAGTGCTTGATGTTGTTATGGCAGTTTTTAACTGTATATAATTTTTCTCCTATGGTGCCAGATAACAAAAGTGTAATCAATAATCCATATTATGAAATGGGTAGAAAGAATGCTGAATTCTGATTGGACGAGAGCTGCTTTCAGCTGGGCTGTTATCCCAGCACAACTGCCCAGCTGAAAGTATTATGTTTAAAAATGCATAAAATGTACTAAAAATGACCCATTTCATAATCACAATAAGGCACTCCAGGGTGTGTGTGTTATGGTGGGCTAATGGCCCTTCTCGGGTGGTGGAAACCCTCAGCTACGTCTCGTGCTTCAACCCACTCTGAGGTGGGCCGTTATCCCACTATGAAACATCCCCTGTCATGCCTTATTGCTTAATTATCTCCACTATATTTTTATTTTTGTAGAAACAGAATTAGTTGGTAGAATAGAACTGCTTGAGCCACCCAGTCTGCCCAGAAGTTCCCTGCCTCATCAGTCTTTGCAGACCCTAACTGGTCTCTGGTGCCCCCCCAACCTATTTACTAGTATTCCCCTAGGTCTATCACTTGTATGGTTGAAGCCCCCCACTATTTTCGCCTCCACCACGTCTGCTGGCAGTCTGTTCTGGGCATCTACCACCTTTCCATCTTTCAATGAAGTAGTACTTCCTCACATCCCTCTTAAAATTCTACCTCCAGCTTCATCGCATGTCCTCTGGTCCTGGTGCCTTTTTCATTTGAAAGAGACTCTCCTCCAGTACCCTGATCACCCTATGAGGTTCTTGTAGGTCTCTATCACATCTGCTGTGGCTCTCCCCTCTTTCAGTGTGTACATGTTAAGATCTCTCAGTCTCTCATCATTGGGCTTCTTGTGTAACACGTGCACCATCTTAGTTGCCCTTCTCTGGACTGCGTCCACCCTGCCTATGTCCTTTCTGAGGTGTGCCATCCAAAACAACACACAGTACTCCAGGTGGGATTTCACTATCAAGCAATACAATGACAACACAACCTCACTCCTCCTGCTGGAGGTACCCCTCCCTATGCACCCGAGCATCCCACTATCCCAACCCACTGCTTTGTCACACTGTCCTGCAACCTATCAGTTATGATACACCCAAGGTCCTGTTCCTGCTTAATGACCGTCAGTACCCCCATCCTATACTCAGCTTCTTAGTTCCTATCCCTAGGTGCATGATTTTTCATTTTGTGGCATCGAACCCCAAGTGCCATACTCTTGACCACTCTTTGAGTTTCCCAAGATCCTTGTGCATTCTCTCTAACCCCTCCTGAGTGTCCTCCTTATTACAGATTTTGGTATCATCTTCCAAAAGGCATACCTTCCCTTCTATTTCTTCTGCAGTGTCACATATGAAGACATTCGAAAGGACTGTTACCAGCACTGAGCCCTATGACACCCTGCTCCTATTATTAGAGTGAGTGCCATTAACAACCACCCTCTGTCGCCTGTCTGTTCACCAGTTTTTAACCCAATTCACCACTTGAATCCCTAGGCTGCTCAATTTCTTTATCAGTCTTCTGTGTAGCACAGTGTCAAACACCTTGCTAAATCTAGCTAGGCCACCTCCACTGGCCTCACTTAATCTATTTCCCTGGTCATTCAGGCAAAGAAATAAATCAGATTTGTCTGGCATGAACTCCCTTCCCTGTGAAGCCATGCTGCTTGTGGTCTTGCAACCCACTGAACTGAAGATAGTCTACCAACAGTGATGCACTTTTTTCTTCCCAGCATTATAAGTCTGTTTGGTGTGCTCAGTATGATTCACTCATCATCAGTGAGCTAAATGCCATGGCCAGTAATGTTAATCCCTGTGAGGAACTTATCCAACCTGAATGTAAGAATCAACACTTCCCACTAGTGGTCCTTTGACTTTTGCCACTCAGTATCATAAGGAATTGGTGTCACCATCATTTGAAAGAAAGTATTACCAAATGGTCTTGTAGGTCTTGGCACTGCAGAGAGAAAAAACACCAGTAACAAAAAACGTTGGAGATCCGAGGTCATGATCCTCCTGTCCCTTCCCTGACATGGGAATTCTGAAGTAAGGTACCCTTTTCATGACCCTGTCTTCCCTAATTAATTAGATATCCATGGCAAAGTTTTAGAGTTTATTTATTAGATTTGTTAATCAGGTAAGAACCTACGAGCATCAAATGCCCATTTTCATAGGGGACCCGGGTACAAAGTACAGTACCAATTAAATAAAAAACTAATTCTGGCCAGAGCCGATAAGGCTGCAGTTGCGGAGTTTGGTGTAAAAATATTGAAAATTACAGAAGATACAAGCCTGTGTTAGCAAATTGTAATGTAGGCTCATAAATTTGTTGTTTTTGTAATATTTTTATATCACATTTTCAACATAACCTTGTTATGACCCTACCTCATGAAGAAGGGAGGAGCAAATGTTCAACTCCTGCCCGAAAGGTGATTTCGTGCAGGGACTGTGAAATCAAGTTTCAGGACACAAAAAACACATTTTGGGCAGGAATTGAAAACTTACAGCTGCCACTTTCATGGGGTGCTGTAAAGAAATAACTATGTTGAAAATATAGGGTGAAAATATTGAATATTACCAAACTTATGAGCCCGCGTTTGCAAAATTCAGCATAGCCTCATGACTTTTTTTTTTACATTTTGACACCTAATTTAGAACATAGCTTTCTTATGACCCTACATCATGAACAATGGCAGAAAAAATTTTCAACTCCTGCCCGAAAGGTGATATCGAGAAGGACTGTGAAATCAGCTTTCAGGATAAAAATAAAAAATATCACATTTTGGCCAGGATTTAAAAAATGACAGCTGTCACATTCATGAGGTGCTGTAAAGATATGGTTATGCTGTAAATTTGGGGTAAAAATATTGAAAATTGCTATGAGCCTACATTCACAAAATTCAACATAGGCTCATAACATTATTGTTTTTAAATATTTTTACACAAATTTCAACATAGCCTTCTCATGAGCCCACCTCATTAACAAGGGCAGTGAAAAATGTCAACTCCTGCCCGAAAGATGATTTCGCACAGGGACTGTAAAATCACCTTTCAGGAGAGATCTGCCTAATGACAGTGCCACCAATGATGAGGTAGGGTCCCAAAGAAGGCATGTTGAAAATTTGGGCCAAAAATATGCAAAAATGCCTAAGTTATGCCACTAAGTTCAAAACACAATTAAAATACATTGAACCACTTACCTGTTTCTTCAGTTTGCGGCCCGGCTTTGTAGAGTGAAGATGTGTCTGTGGTCCAGAGAGGTTTATGGCATTGGACCCTCGATGAGTAAGAGAGAGCTTGGGGGGGTACTGAGTGGGAGGTCAGGTGGGGGGACGGTAACAGCACAAAAGACATTGATGGATTTTTTTTTCTTTTTACAGGGTAAACAACAAAAAAATAAAGAACCAAGAAATTGTCATGGTGACACTGGGGGATTGGGTACCCTCAGTGTCATTGTTATGCTTCTGGGGAGGAGTGTGGGTGGTGGGTGCTGAGAGGGAGGGTCATGTGAGGGGGATAAAAAAATATGTATTTTTTTTAAAAAGGGCGGCACAGAACGCGATCATGACACGGGGGGATTGGACACCCCCAGGCTCATTGTTATGTTTCTGGGAGGGGTGTTGGGTGCTGAGAGGGAGGGTCAGGTGGGGGGAATACGCATAATTTTTTTTGTAAAAAGAAACTGGCAGTCATGGCGGAATACTGCACAACTCCACCATGACCAAGATTGCCGCTGCACTACTCTGTGCTTGTGCTAGCGGTCACGCATGTACAGTAGAGTGTGGTGCCCATCGTGGACATAGTCTGCTGAGTTCTGCCGTGATCGCTGTTTTTTTTTTTAATTAGAGATATTCCCCACACCCATCCCTCCCTCTCAGCACCCACCCCCCAAAGAAACATAAGAGTGATACTGGGGGTGCCCTATCCCCCATTGTCACGATCGGGACTGCTGATGATTTTTTGCATGTAAAAAATAGTGCAGTGTGAGTGGAGTGCTCCACGGACGTAGAAGCAGCTGTGGTACAACTCCAACATGTTGCTCGATCACAAAGAATGAAGAGTCCTTTTCTGAAAGGAAGAGGTCTGTAGGGCTCCACCCACTGTAGCATTAAAAAGAAAAGAAAAACAAAAATGAGTGTACAAATTCACAATAAATACAATTAGGTAAAACACATACATTTGGATGTATTCATAAAATATGCTTTCAGAGGAGATTTAAACCTAGAATAGGTTATAATTTGATAAAACTCTGCAGGTGAAGAATTCCAACCAACAATTGACTTGTACAAAAAACAGCATAGGCCAACTACTGTTCAGTAATGAGGGAGTCTATGATTCCCACTTTCAGACAATCTTGTAACGTACCCTGTAGAATAAGGAGTTAAAATATTCTTAAAATGGAAAACCTCCAAAAGTAAGTAGTCTAAAGTAGGAATATCATGCCTTGAAGGTAAACCAATTCAGTTATGAATACAAATCACAATGATGAGTGTAACGTGGACTTAAAGTGATGAAATGGCAGACCTGATTATAAAGCACTTCTACCCTTCTAAGCACAGTTTTAATAGCTGCAGAGTAAATTAGAAGACCAAAATCTATGAGAGGTAGAATCATAGATTGAGCTAGATCTTTCCGTGTATAAAAGGCTAAACAATTTCTGATTTTGAACAATAAACCCACTCTCATGTGAACATTCTTAATAAGCAGATCAATATGATAAGTAAATGACAAGGAAATGTCTAACATAAATCTTAAATATTTGAATTTATCAACCTTCTCTATTGCCTTTTCATTAATATCATTAATTGTCAAGGCTGGCAAACAGGTAGACAATTTGATAGCAGGACCAAAAAACATAAATTTGGTCTTAGCCATGTCTAAAACCAGCTTATTTTTAATTAGCCATCGCTGAAACAGAGAAAAGTCATTCTCAACCTGAGCCATAAAAGAAGAGACAGAAGAATCATTAGCAAACAAAACTTATGTCATCAGCATACAAGAGAATATGAGTCTTAGTAATGACTGGTGATAAGTCATTTATGAACAAACTAAATAGAACCGGGCCTAATATCGATCCCTGGGGTACACCAATACTGATGTCCATAAGGGAAGATGCTGCAGTACCTAAGACGGCCCTTTGTTTTTTATTGGTTAGATAATTTGAAAACCAAGAAACCACACTATCAATACAACCAATCAACCTAAGCTTAGAAAGCAGCAAACTATGATCGACTGAGTCAAAAGCCTTCAGTAAATCTAAAAGAATTTCTACGGCCATAGCCCCATTAGCCAATGTCCCATGCAGGAAATCTGTCACCTTGTCAAAGCTGGCAAAGCACTATGGTCAGGTCTAAAACCACGTTGATAAGGTGTTAAGATGCTCTGCTGATTGAGAAAATCCTTTAACTGAGCCAACACAGTCCTCTCAAGGACCTTGGACAATGGGGATAATAAAGAAATTTGCCTATAATCAGGGGTTCAGGTAATTAATTTTTTGTGGAAGTCAACTACTTTCATGAGTCAAAATCTGGACGTCATTCCAATGTTTTGAAAGTCAAAATACTTCCCAAATCCCACAATTGGAAAGTCAGTATTCTAAGAAGGATGCATTTATGGATGTTAATACATATATTAGTGGTAAAATACAATTTTTTTAAGAAAAATCCATAATTTCTGAGCTTCTGTGCCTTCAGTTTTGGAAGCCATCCAGCTTTGTATTTTTACATTTGGAAGTCAGTGACTTCCTCCGCCTTTATTTTGGAAGTTTTTGTCTTATTTTTGGGAGTCAAATACTCCCAAAATGAAGTTAACTGAAGCCCTGCCTATAATTCTTGACAATTGTTCTGTCACCTGATTTAAATATAGGTACTTCTGTTGCTTGTTTCCATAAACTAGGAACAGTTCCAGTGGTCAGGGAAAAGTTAAAAACATTCAAAAGATAAACCATAAGGTCCCTTACAAGTGACAGTAACTTTACATCAATTAAAGGGCTAGTGTACTGCCTGAAACTAATATTAGATTTTAAAAGCAGCCAGCCATTACCTTTTATATCTGAGGTACTTTTTCTTTTCCCTTTGTTTAATTAGAAGATTGTTTACCTGATGTTAGTAGGTGTGGTGTGTGGAACAGCTCTTAGTCCGACAGGCTGACATATCTTGCTCTACTGCCCTACACTACACTATACCATCAGGATTGTAACCTCACTGACTGTGACATCACTGCTACTTAGGAACAGCAAGTGAGTGACTGCCAGGTCATTCACCTGTGATGTCATTATCAGTGAGATCATAATGCTGATAATGTAGTGTGGGGCAGTAGAGTTAGACATGTCAGCTGCCAGGCTAAGAGCTGTTCCACACATCCAGCACAATATTATCACATAGAAGACTTTCTGATGAGCAAAAGGAAAAAGAAAAATACTTCAGAAATAAAAAGTTACAACTGATTACTACTTAAAATTTGTATTATTTTCCTGTCTGCCTGTTTTGGCTCCACTAGCTCTTTAAACCATCCCCATTACAGGCCTTTACATTCATGCCATTGAGATAATGAGCTGTATCATCTAAGGAAATAGTACGCAATTTAAACCCATGGTGCAGTGGTATATGATGATGGACATCAGAAAGAACATTTTCAGAACCCAAACCCGATGTTAACCTAGCCACATTACAAAAATTAAAGAACTCAATGCTCAGCAATTTCTTTTGGGGCCACTATTTTGCCAGTAGAAGTGGTCAAGGAAATTGTAGTCTGTGATCTGCCTCATAGCTCTCTGAATATTTTCCAGTTTTCTTTTAGTCTGTTTCTACTAGTGAGTTGTTGATTCAGGAAATAAAAAGGGCTGTGCCCAGACCACCTCCTGGTAAACATAAAAAAATAAAAATATTCTGCTTTACACTTCCTAACAGCTGCTTTACAACACTTTCGCATCTGTTTATAGTCAGTAAGAGTTTGAATTGTTTTCTCCTTCCTATAAACCTTCCAAGTCCTGTCCTGTCACGTTCATTCATAAATATTAATAAATCAGGTGTAATCCAAGCATACAGTTTTTCACACGTAATTTATGGACAGTGCATAGTTCATTCCTTGTAGAAAATAGAAACATGTGGAGATAATATTCATGAGACAAATGGATAGACCATTGAGTCAGAGACTTGCTTACAGTGGCTTCCACATGATCATTTCCAGGTGTGTCCTGGGAGAACAGGGCGGTAAACTGACTTCCTCAGGGTTACATAGTATACAGGAGGAGGTTGTGGGAACCAAAGGGATGATGCTTTTGATTTCTGGCATCATGGGAGAAAACTTACAGTAGATGCAATTGAAAGCTGTCATGGGGGCGATGTGGAGCCTGCATAATATGACTGCTTCTCCAGGTAGAAGGTCACCTGGGGGCCATTGACCATCACATGGTATGGTTCAATTTGGCCACTACATCTAAATCATCCCATTCCAAGGCAAAAATATGAGACTTCAGAGGAGCTGACTTTGATAAAATGGCCAACAGAGTTAAGCTTGCCCTGGCAAAAAGAAACACAGGTGAGCGGGTACAGGCAAAGTGGGCCAGCATTAAGGATGCAATACTTAAAGCAACATCCCATTGTGTTAGACAGAAAAGGAAGTGCAAAAGAAGTAGGAAACCACTTTGGTTCTCAAATACAGTAGCAGAAAAGGTCAGAGCCAAAAGGCTGGCCTTCAGGAAATATAAGGGAACACATTGGGATGAAGATAGGGAAGCATACCAAACTGCCCTAAGGGAAGCAGGGAAGGCAGTAAGGCAGGCAAAGTCCCAAACTGAAGAAACACTAGCATGAGCAGTAAAAGAAGGTGACAAGACTTTCTATAGATTCATTAGTGAAAGGAGAAAGTCCAGATTGAGTATTGCTAAACTCAAAGGAGAAAAGGGGGCATGTGAGGCGGAGGACCCTGTAAAAGCATCTATCCTAAATAGATACTTTTGCTCAGTATTTACTGAAGGTAGGGCAGGGCCCACAGCTCATCACCATGGACACAGGGGGGAGGGAGGTGAGCACTACCCCTTCACAAAAGAAAGGGTCCTACAACAGCTAGCTAAGTTCAGGGTGGACAAGGCAATGGGACCTGATGGCATACATCCCAGGGTACTTAAGGAGCTAAGGGTGGAACTAGCAGAGCCATTAGCAGAACTGTTTAGTGAGTCTCTGAGCACAGGAGAGGTCCCAGAAGACTGGAGAAGGGCTCATGTGATCCCGCCTCCACAAGAGTGGTAGCAGGGAGGAGGCAGGGAACTACAGACCAGTCAGTCTTACCTCAGTAGTGGGCAAGATTATGGAGGCACTCCTTAAGGAAAGGATAGTGCAACACCTGGAATCCATAGGGGCACAGGATCCAAGACAATATGGGTTTATAAAAGGAAGGTCCTGTCAAACTAATCTCATAGATTTCTTTGACTGGGTAACCAGAGTGGTGGACCAAGGGGGAGCAGTTGATGTCGCCTACCTTGACTTCAGCAAAGTTTTCGACACTGTTCCACGTAGAAGATTGATAAATAAGCTGAGTAGGCTCGAGGTGGGTCAGAAGTTGGTAAATGGGGTGGCAAACTGGTTGACGGGCAGAAAACAGAGAGTGGTGGTAAATGGTATACAGTCAGAAGAGATGCAAGTCACAAGTGGGGTACCTCAGGGATCAGTCCTAGGGCTAGTCCTCTTCAGTATCTTCATTAGTGACATTGCAGTTGGACTAGAGGATGAGGCTTGTCTGTTTGCAGATGACACCAAGATCTGCAACAGAGTAGATGACTCAGATGGGGTTGGCAGAATGAGAAGAGATCTGTATAAACTAGCAAAATGGTCAGAAGAGTGGCAACTGGGATTTAATGCAAAGAAGTGCAAGATCATGTACATAGGGAAGAGAAACCCTGAAGCCACCTGTAGGCTGGCAGTCATAAAGGAAGAAAGAGGCTTGGCCATCATCATCACTGATGACCTGAAATCATCCAAACAGACCTCTAAAGTAGTAGGTAAGGCTAGGGGGATGTTAGGGTGTATTAGTAGGGGCATCACAAGTCATAAGAGGGAGGTAATAATCCCTCTTTACAAGACACTGGTTAGGCCCCATCTGGAGTACTTCGTGCAGTACTGGAGGCCACACCTTCACAAGGACATTAACCAAATTGAGACAGTCCAGAGAAGGGCAACCAAAATGTTGCAGGGACTGCATCAGAAGACATATGAGGACAGATTAATGGAGCTCAATATGTATACCCTAGAGTAAAGGAGGGAGAGAGGTGATATGATCGAAACATTCAAACACCTTAAGGGCATTAACAAGGTGAAAGAGTCTAACATGTTTAAATATAAGAAAAATAGCAGGGCAAGAGGACACATCATGAGATTAGAGGGAGGCTGATTAAGGGGAAATGTGAGGAAATTCTTTTTCACAGAAAGAGTGGTGGATGCATGGAACAGCCTACCTCAGGAAGTGGTGGCTATGAATACAGTGCAGAGCTTCAAACAGGCATGGGATAGGCATAAGGGAGCAATACAGATGAGTATGAATAGATAGGTCATAGACAGAGCAAAGGCCAATGGCACATTTATAAGGTAGAAAAAGAAATGGGCAGACTGGATGGACCTTGCGGTCCTCATCTGCCATCAACCTCTATGGTTCTATGTTTGTATAGTGCTCTGCAAAATGATGTTCAATTTTGCAAGAAAAACGTTGAATTTTCTCCAATTATTTTTACTTAAAGTTACCAGGAACTGTGTCTGAACCCTTTAGGCATCAGATGGGAACCCTCATAAGGATCAGCAGACGGTGCCAGAGCCAAGTCCAAAAATGCCTCTGCTCTACCCACCATGCGGTCAGCACAGGGCCGCCTTGAGGAACCCATTGATGAGTCAGGAGAACAGATCCAGCAAACCATCGGGGTGAAGATTAACAGACTCATCTCAACAGTAGCTGGCTTGTCAGATAAATTTGATGGACTGACTAATCGTGTAGCCACTCTGGAATTGACCTTGGATTTGGTTCAAACTGTGACCGCGGAAGCACCCAGGTGGTCCAGTGTTGCAATGGGAGTAGTCTCCTCTGTGATCCATGAAAGCACACAACTGAAGTCTCAATTAGAGACTCTTGAAAATCAAATAAGAGCTGCCAATATTAAACTTACATGGATGCCGGAAGGTTGCGAAGATGTTCTGCAGCAGTTGTGTCACTGCAAATGCACCCAAATGTATGTGTGAGCTATTTTCAAAAGTTTTGAGGCCATTTGTGACACTTCACAGCAAAAAAAATGATGCATGCATCATAATTTTGACACGTGCATCATTTGCACATCTGAAGGCACTTAGAACATGAAGTTAGATCATGTTTTCTGTTGTCTAACAGTCTTGTCGCAAGTGGCACCAAATTATGCTGCAACTGGCTGAAAAAACAGCTCACTGGCTGTGAAAGCACCCTCATCGCTGGCTGTGAATGCATCTGCTAGTGGACTATGAAGATCCACTCACCATCTGTTAAGACATCTACTCACAGACTGTGAATGCATTTGCTCCCCGTCTGTGAAGGCATCCATGTACCGGCTATAAAGGTTCAGTATTCACTTGCCGGTTGTTAAGGCATCTGCTCGCCAGCTGTAAAGGCATCCATCTGCTCACTGACTACAAAAGCATTCGTTCACTGGTTGTGAAGGCAACTGCTCACTGACTGTGAAGACATACACTCATCGACTGTAAATGCATCCTCTCATTGGCTGTGAAGGCATTTGCTCACTAGCTGTGAAGATATCCATTCACCGGCTGCGAAGGCATCCACTCACTGGCTGTGAAGGTATCTTCTCAGCAGCTGTGAAGGTATCTGCTCACCAGCTGTGAAGGCATCTGCTTATTGGCTGTGAAGGCATCCATTAACTGGCTGTAAAGATATTTACTTACTGGCTGTGAAGGCATCTATTCACTGTCTGTGAAGTCACCCGCTCGCCGGTAGTGAAGACATCCACTCCTTGCTGTAAAGGCACCCACTCACTGGCTGTGAAGGTATCTGCTCACCGGCTGTGACGGCATCTAATCACCAGCTGTAAAGGTATCTGCTCACCAGCTGTGGACACATCTACTCACTGGCTGTAAAGGTATTCACTAACTTGCTTTGAAGGCATCTACTCGCCAGTTGTGATGGCGTCTACTTGCCAACTGTGAAGGCACCTGCTTGCTAACTGTGAAGGTACCTGCTTGCCGTCTAAAGGTATCTGCTCACTAGCTGTGAAGGCATCCGCTCACCATCTGTGAAGTCATCCACTCACCAGCTGCAAAGGCATCCCCGCGGCAGTTGTGAAGGCATCTGCTCACTGACCGTAACGATATCTGCTCACCGTCTGTGAAGACATCTGCTCACCTGTGGTAAAGGTATCCTTTCACTGGCTGTGAAGACATCTGCCCACCAGCCATGAAGGCATCCACTCACCAACTGTGAAGGCATCCGCTCACTGGCTCTGAAGACTTCTGGTCACTATCTGTGAAGACATCCACTCACCTGCAGTGAAGCTATCCTCTCACCAGCTGTGAAGGCATCCACTCAATGGCTGTAAAGGCATCTGCTCATTGGCTGTTAAGTCATCTGCTCACCTACAGTGAAGGCATCCACTTGCCAGCTATGAAGGCACCTGCTCACCTTGTGAAGGCATCTGCTAATCAGCTGTGAAGACATCTGCTCACCTGCTATGAAGGCATTGGATCACTGGTTGTGAAGACATCTGTTCACCTACCTTCCCTGCCAGAGGAGGGCCACAGCTGTGGCGGCCCCATTGGCATGTCACAGTATCATGGTTTTGCAGTTTACCACAGCATTAGAAGTCATGGTAGTAATACCGTGAGCAATTTCGAATACCATGATATCCATGGTTCATGGTATACCACATTTTTCAGGCCTTTCAACTAATTTTTATATGATTTCAGGGACAACTGTACCTTCCACACCAACTCTCCCCAACAGAAGAGTTTGAAGAGGCTTCTTTTTTGTGCAAAAATTACATTTTCTGTAATACTGTGATAGAACAGTAACAGTGGTATTACATGTGAGGGTAATTATACCATCATAATTTCATACCGTGACATCCCAACACCTCCGTTGTCAGTGTGGGGAAGGGGATAAAAGGGGCTGACTGAGGAAAGAAAGCAAATGAAACTCTACCATCTTTTACATCCTGGGCATTTATGTTCAGTCAGTCACTGTAATCGAGATACATTTCACTAACGATAAAACCCCATCAGAGACATGCTTCAGCATAATTCCTATCCACTTGCAAGGCTCAGTAAAACTATATAATGGAATCAAACTGACAAGTAACCCCTTTGAGTGTTAGCTTATGCTTCTGTTAAACTCCACATTGCCTCAGAGAGTTTCTTGTCCTGCCTCAGGTGCGGCTGACAGTTGCTATAACATATGGTTACCACCTGTCCCGTTTTCCATTAGACAGTCACATTTTCTGCACCCCCATCTCGTCAACTGCATGAAGTGTTAGTGAGATACCAAATGTCCCATTTTTCACAGGCAGAAAGGTGCTGGGCTGGAGCTGCTCTTATTTACCTTTCGCAGCTTAAGCCACACATCAGCGACTCCTTCCTGATCAAGCTTCTGCCTCAACTATTGGTTTGGCCCTGAATCACAGTCTTTGACTTCTACTGGCTATCGGGAGGAAAAGGGGGTGGTTACCTCTGCTGGTTGGCTGCTCTGCTTTTGTGTAAGTAAGTCAGCAGGAGGTTTAAACGCTCTGCCCTTTCTACATTGTTAAGACCTGATGGTCGTTGTTGGAGCTTGGAGCAGAATAGTGAGATTTTTTTTGTCATTTTAATTATAATATGCTATTCACTATTACAATGTGAATGTCAAGGATTTCCAGTATGAGTTTGTTCTGTACTAAATGCTAAAAGCCAAGCTACCTCTCATGGTTCTTGTTTATCTCCGATTGTGTACGCCTGACACCCATGTCACTGCTGCTAGCTGCAAATGAGAACTCACAACACTGCTTTTAATCTCTCTCACTGCCCCACTCCGAGTGGGAGTGTCTCTGCTCACCTACACTCTTGGTGAACCCCGAACCCATGATTCTGAAGACAGCTTGCAGGCTTAACCTGCATGCCGTGAACCTCGACAACTGAGGGGCGAGGAGAACAGCTCACAGCACACCACCAACACCATAGGGGACAGCAGAGAAACTGCCTGTTCTAGTCAAACCAGTAGCATCCGGAGAAACTACAGTAGATAGATTGCATAAACAGCTAGGCAGAGGGAGCCATGCCCGGGTGACTCATCACAAGCAAGTATGCATGCTCAGATGATACAGAAAGGACATATGGCTCGATGAACTTTTCCACCCCTGCTGAGATTCGGTTCAATAAGCAGCACTGGCAGAGCTATAGGTACATTTACATCTTTGCAGAAATGGTGCAGCTCATGTTGACTGAAGGGATGAAATATTTGCATGCAACTTTATAACAACAGTTTGCCATGAGGGCAGTGTGTTTCTTTCATCATTTTTTCAGTCTCCAACAGAGAGACGTAGCATACTATATATTGATTTTATTTTGTTCTGTGTTTTAAGGAGTAAAGTTATTTTCAGCTCCCTTCAGTCAGGTGGCATTTCATTGACTTGGGTAAGCTGCACACTATTAGAGACTTCTGATTGTACAGTAGGTGAACAGAGCTGAAAGAAGCAGCAAATTGAAGTGTTTCCTTAGTGTGTGCTGTCATATCATGCTGCTCTTAGGCTAATTTGGTATAGTTTTGTACACGTTCTTTGACAACTATATCTCGTACTACTTTACAATACAGTTTCTTGGTATTTGGTGATCATATGACTGCCATAGTTCTGTAGTTTTCTTTATCAGTGTTTTTCATTATTTATTGTTGCATTATTTAATTCAACAATACAAAATTGGTAGAAATGATAAACATCTATACAGGCAAAATAAGATATTAGAAAACTGAGTAAAAATATACTTTTGTGGTACAGTGCCTTTGTCTACTGTTCCCATTATAGGAACTGCCTTGTCAGTGTCTAGTGTACATTTTCTTCTGTCTAGTGGCCACTCCCACTGCCTGTCCTACTAATATCATGAGAGAGGGAATCCCTGTGTTTACAGAGATATCCACTTGGATAGGATAGGATAGGAGGAAGTGCCACAAGAAGTGGTCCTGTAGTGTTACTGGAAAGCAGAAGAGTGGATTTTTACGGTTGCAAGGCAGAGCTCTGCAGACATCTTGCTATCACAGTAGAAAAATGGAGCTCATCAGATTTTGAAGGGATTGGAGTTGGATTACAATCTCTTTGCTAGAGCAGTCTGGTGTGTTCCTACACTGCACTATTTTTTCTCTGAAAAAAATATTTTTTTTTTCTTTCACTCTGACAGTATTTTTAAGTTTTGATGGGAAATAACGGTCACTAACAGTACATGTATTTCAATCTTAATTTGTGCATAACAGGACTTATGTGATAATGTGGTTATTTGCTTCAATCTGAGCAGTATTCTTTTTTAAGAAAGATCCATAGCTTATGGTCTTTAGTAAACATGTCAACTTATCAGCGTTTCCCAGCCATAAACTGTAACTGAGATTGAGGAATAAGATTCAGATTTCAGAACACAGAGTAAAGTGTTCTATCAGTTCAGGAGATCTGCAAGATTTAAATAAAGGACAGCAGTAAATAACACACCATCTTATGTAAATCAATGAATGAGTTTTTTATATTGGTCATTCTGGTTATTGTTTATATTTTTAAAATTAATTGGTGAAAGTACAACAAAGAAGGCTAAGAAAGGGATGTTGCATGCAGGCAGAGACAAAGGGCTCTGTGTGTGTTTCCCTATATGGGAGTTTGTGTGCGCGTGTGCATCTGTGTGGCACTCTGTTAACCCTTTCCTGGTACATTAACATTTCCTAGTCAGTTTGCAAATGACTGTAATGCTATATTGTAGTAGTGTGCACTGTTCAGAACATGAAGCAGTACATGTGGGTTAGTGTGTCACAGTGCTTATCCTAAATACAATAAAAGTTAGAGTTAGATGTATAAATAAATAAATGCCATATAAGGCAGAGTGTGTGTGTGTGTGTGTGTGTGTGTAGTAGTAGTAGTAGTAGTAGTAAAATATTTTATTCATTACCTGAATTGGATACTCAGTTGAGCAAAATCTCATTTTCAGTGTGGTCCCATACACTCACACATAATAAACACAATTACAAAGGTTGTCAAGATTTCTTACAGTGTTACACATAGAGAGAAAAGATGAAATAATTTTATAACAGTACACACATTAAAAGATGTGATCCAGACAATGATACAGTAATATAATTTATTTTAGTCAATTAGCTTAGTAACAATATCATCCTGTGTCTGATGGTAAACAACAAGGCAATGATTTTTTTGATTGTTCTGAGTGCCATTTTTTGATGTTATGCAAACTAATAAACTTGTCTACTGGTCTGAGGTGGTTTGGTATGGAATTCCAGAGTTTAGGGTTTCTGTACAAAAAATGTTGTCTGTCAGTGCTCTGTGTATGTAAACAGTGCACTGCTATGTTATACTGGAATATACATGCATATATAGTGGCGTGAAAAAGTATTTGCCCCCTTCCTGATTTTCTCTATTATTGCATATTTGTCACATGGATGTTTTCAGGTCTTTAGACAAAATATAATATTAGATAAAGGGAACCTGAGTGAACAAATAACACTTTTTTTTTTTACTTATTTGATTTATTTAATGAAAAAGTTAACCAACACCAACTGGCACTGTGTGAAAAGTAATGCCCCTAGTTAAATCAACCCAATTAAAGGGATAATTGAGTCAGCTGATTGAATACAGTCAGGCTTGATTACAGCCAGCCCTGCTCAATATAAACCTCACTTATTTTGGCCTCCACCATCAGAGTCACGTTGCCAGCGCAAAGATTCAACAAGCACATTATGCCATGGTCAAGGAAGTTCCTGAAAAGATCAGAAAAAATTTGTTGCCCTCTATCAGTCTGGAAAGGGTTACAAAGCTATTTCTAAGGCTCTGGGACTCCATCGAACCACAGTAGAGCCATAATCTCAAATGGAGAACACTTGGAACAGTAGTGAACCTTCCCAGGAGTGGGCGACCTGCAAAAATTACTCAAGGGCGCGTGTAAAATCATCCAAGAAGTCTCAAAGGATCCTAAAACAACATCCAAAGAACTGCAGGCTTCTCTTGCCTCAGCTAAGGTCAGTGTTCATGACTCCACAATCAGAAAGAGACTGGGCAAAAATGGCTTCATGTGAGAAAAGGCTGAAACCACTGCTAACCAAGAAGAACATAAATGCTCGTCTCTCATTTGCCAAGAAGCACCTGGATGATCCACAAGCCTTTTGGAAAATGTTCTATGGACAGATGAGTCCAAAGTAGAACTTTTGGACAACATGGATCCCATAATGTCTCACGTAAAAGCAAACACAGCATTCACAGTAAGAACACCATACCAACAGTCAAACATGGTGGTGGTAGTGTGATGGTGTGGGGATGTTTCTGCCTAAGGACCTGGATGACTTGCCATAATAAAGAAACCATGAATTCTGCTCTGTACCAGAAAATTCTTAAGGAGAATGTCCAGTCATCCTTCCGTCAGCTGAAGCTGAAGCGTAGTTGGGTCATGCAGCAAGACAATGATCCAAAACATAAAAGCAAGTCCACATCAGAATGGCTAAAAGAAGTAAAATTAAAGTTTTGAGTGGCCTAGTCAAAGTCCAGACTTAAACCCAATAGAGATGCTGTGGCAGGACCTGAAATGAGCAGTTCATGCTCGAAAACCTACCAAATGTTACTGAATTAAAGCAGTTCTGCGAGGAAGAGTGGGTTAAAATTCCTCCACAGCTATGTGAAAGACTGATATTGAATTATAGGAAGTGTTTGGTTGCAGTCATTGCAGCTAAATGTGGCATAACCAGTTATTAAGTGTAAGGGGGCAATTACTTTTTCACACAGTGCCAGTTGGTGTTGGTTAACTTTTTTTCATTAAATAAGTGAAATTAAAAAAAAAAACAAGTGTTATTTGTTCACTCAGGTTCCCTTTATCTAATATTACATTTTCTCTAAAGACCTGAAAACATCCAGTATGACAAATATGCAATAATAGAGAAAATCAGGAAGGGGGCAAATACTTTTTCACGCCACTGTATGTGTGTATGTATTAGACAATGTTTGTGTGTATCGCAACAATTAGAAAATGTAGTTAGGTGGCTCAGTGGTTACTGCAAAAATTGCTAGTCTATATTCCTCACCTTCTAAATCAGTTTCTGCCTTATGCATATCATTGCTGATTTAAATGAGATGTTCAACAGTGTTCTTCAGAGATGTTCTTTTTAGGCTCTGAGGAACATTGGAAGGTGGGGGGTGCCACTAGACACCTGGGCCAGCATAACTACCAAGGGGGATGGCCATCAGAAGATGGGGGTGCCACTAGACACTAGAGATAAAGTGCAGTGTTACAGGGTTGGGCATGGGAGGTGGGGGGGCCACAATTTGACACCAGGGATACATAAATTATTTACATGAAAGGAAATCAGAGGGTGGGCTGTGGCACTAGACACCAGGGAAATAAATATTATGGGGATGACAATCAGAGGGTGGGGGGGTACCACTGGACACCAGGGGGAAACAATATATAAATATATATGTATTCTCTGGAAAAAAACTCTTTTAGTGTACCATTAGGGTTTCCTGTGATTATACTTTCTCAACAAGTAAGGAAATTCTCTGGAAAAAACTTTGTTAAATCACCATTAGGGTTCCAGCAACAAAAGTTGGAAATGCAATCTTAGGTTTTCCAACCCTAACATACCACCCCGCTTTGGGTTTCTAACCCTATCATACCACCCCCACTGTGGCTTTTCAACCCTAACACCCCACCCCCAACCTGCATGCAGGAACAGGCGTGGGGATGTGCCTTGAAGTTGTGAACCCTAACAATCATCTCATTCCGTTACTAAGTAAGCTGAGGTGGGTACACTAGAAGAGAATGGGGTGAGCATTAGGGTTAACAACCCCAAGACACACACCCACACCCGTTCCTGCATGCAGGATGGGGTATTAGGATTGGAAGGCCACAGTGGGAGTGGGGTGTTAGGGTTGGAAACCCAGGGTGGGATGGGATGTTAGGGTTGGAAAACCTAATGGTGCATTAACAAAGTTTTTTGCAGAGAATTTCCTTACTTTATGAGAAAGTATAATAGTAGGAAACCCTAATGATGTATTAAGGACTTTTTTTGCACATAATTTCCTTACTTTTTGAGAAAGGATAATCGAAGGCTGATTTGCTTGTGGAATAGTTGGGAGTGCAGAGCCTGGCCCTGCGCTCCTAACTATCCATAATTTTTGAGAGATTGTAATTGTATCCTTATTTCCCTCCTATCCCCTTCCGAGTGTGGCAAACAAAGTGCAACAGTATTAACAGTATGATGTAGCCCTTTTCATGTGGCTGGTTTCTCCGGAAGTATGTAATAACCCTTACAGATAATTCAGTTTTTAAAAAAAAATGCAAACAAATAATATAGGCCTAGAGAGACTGTTCAGGTGATCATGTGAAAAATTTGAATTGATTGAGGCACACTACATTTTGTAAGACAGACTGAGCAGTCCTGATGGAGAATGGAAAAAAACTACCCAAAATGTAGACTCATTACTTTCCAGTGTTCTACAGATAAAGGAATACCAGAAAATAATAAAAACTCTGTCAGCTGTAATTAGTTTTATCTCACCAAACATACAAGTAGGGATTATATTGGTGGGGGCAGGTCTCAAATGAAATGCTGACATAATCTCATTTGCTAAAAAAAGTATTAGAATAATATCCAGACAGATGTGAGAACAGTTACACTATAATGTACAGCATGTGAAAAACAGTGGCTGTGATACTGAGATTTATTGACTCTGTGCTAACACAGGAAAACATAATGTCTAGATTTGGGAAATGGAATGTATGAGATCATTTGTGAGATGCCAGTAGCATAAATTGCTGCAGTGTCAGTGGCTCAGTAGGTAGCACACTCGCCTCTGATGCTAGGAGATCAGAGGGCTGTGGGTTCAGTTCCCACATCTGGCACTTGAGTTAATATCCCAATACTGACACTGTAGTGCAGCATGAGAGAGGTGCTGCACTTCTGAGGTGCCATCTTTCGGATGAAATGTTAAACTGAGGTCTCATCTGCCTGGATTGGTGGTAGTTCAGGTGGATGTTAAAGATTCCACGGCACTTATCGAAAAAGAGTAGGGGTGTTTTTATTTATAATAGTGCATACAAGAAACCACATGAACAACAAAGGAAATACATTATCCTCATAGTAAACAACAAAAAAAAAACTGGAAAGATAAAAGGAGAGAGAAATAAAAAGGACACAAATCCAAAAAAAAAAAGGAAATCCACAATTCAAAACAGTATTATTGCCAGAAAAAGAGCCCCACCAAAAAAAGAGGGGGAGGGTTAATATCCAAGTTATTTATATTTAATAATGTGAGAAAAAACCCTCCACCAAAATTTCACTTTATCAACATTATACATTTGTTTATCTTTAAAATAAACTTTCGACAGTTCATTCTTGACATAACAACAAAACCCTTCAACTGTACTCATTTTCTGATAAATTACCCATTGGTATCTTAATTCCCATAAACAAAATCTTAAACATGCAAAAATAAAATAAACAAAGTGTGTTTGTCATATATCTGCAGGCAGGGTGACACTACTCCAATAATTAAAGTCTCATAATTAATAAGAGACAACCAAGGCATGCTCCATCTATTAGCAGCATGTTTCCATATTGATTTTGAAAAAGAACAGTACAAGAAAAAATGCTCCGTGGTTTCCTCTTGGTTTATACAATCAGGAAAAGGGCAATTCCTCTCTTCCCATGCTTTGTATTTAGCCATAACCTGACATTTAAACGATCATACATGATGAGCCACTGGGTTTCCCACATCTGTATAGGGAGTCTGGGGTTATATAATTGGGCTAAAATATTATTATTACAAGCTGAGGGGCAATTTTTAAAACATGGGTCATTAGGATAGACATTAGCCATTATAATCCTATAAAGATTTTTCATATTATTATAAGAAATTTGTTCTTTTAACACCTGCCATTTCTACAGCTTCTGTGCTGTTGGTCGAAAATATGCTGGGAAATGGAGATGGATTTTAGGAGCATAAGTTGTCCAGGCCTTCATATATCGCTCTAGGGATTGCCTAATCCAGTACTTATCTTGGCTTTCTGAACATAAAAAACATTTCCTTAAATTATTTGAAATAAATAATAGATGAAAAAAATAACTGGATCCACCATACCCAAACCCCCTTTATCCGTAGCCAATTATGTATAACATCTCTTCACTGGATTCAGTCTATTCCCCCATAGAAGTTGGAAACAACAACTATATATTCTGGCTTCATACTGGGTAGGTACAGGAAAGATTTGAGCAATATATTGAAAACATGGTAAAATAAATTGTTTAAGAACCTGGATTCTTTTGAGTTTGGAAAATTTAAACTGCTTCCACCTAGCAATTTTCCCTTCAACCTTTTTACATACTAAATCCCAATTTCCTACTGGCAAGTTTTGAGGCCTGAAAAGAACACCCAAAATAGTTAAAGGCTCGGCTGAGAAAAATAATATTATTTACAGAAATAGGAACATGATTAACACTCCCCATCAGTAAACCTCTGGATTTTGTGTGATTAAGTTTAGCATTAGACAAGGTAGAGAAAAGAGAAAATTCTGTAAAAAAAACTCCGCTATCTGCTCCTGAGAATTAAAAAAAAAAAGGCAAACATCATCTGCGAAAGCCTATACCAGTAATTGATCATTTGATAGTGGTTTATGTACCCCTTCCCATCGGGGAGGATTATTTAGAGCTCGTAATAAGGGTTCTAACGAAAAAATATATAGCAAGGGACTAAGCGGGCACCCTTGATGAACCCCAGTATTTATTTCTATTAGAAACATAGAAACATAGAATTTGATGGCAGATAAAGACCGCTTGGCCCACCCAGTCTGCCCATTTTCCTACCTAACAGATAAGCTGCAGATCCTAGTTAACCAACAGCTTACTTCCTCTTACCCGCCACTAGGACTGCTTTATGTCTGTCCCATGCATTCTTGAAGTCCCCCACTGTTCTTGACTCCACGACCTCCTCAGGGAGGCTGTTCCATGCATCCACAACCCTCTCAGTGAAAAAATACTTCCTCACATTACCCCTGAGCCGTCCCCCTTCTGTCTTCAAATTGTGCCCCCTTGTTCTTGCACATCTCTTTTTCTGGAAGATGCTACCCTCTTGGACTTTGTTAATTCCCTTGAGGTACTTTAAAGTTTCCATCTTGTCCCCTCTCTCCCTTCTTTCCTCAAGAATATACATATTAAGCTCCTTTAGTCTTTCTTCGTATGTCTTCTGGTCAGACCCTGCACCATTTGAGTTGCCCTCCTCTGGACAGCCTCCACTCTGTCTATGTCTTTGCGGAGATGGGGTCTCCAGAACTGCACACAGTACTCCAGATGGGGTCTCACCAACTGTCTGTACAGAGGGATAACAACTTCCTGTTTTCTACTATTGATGCCTCTTCCTGTGCATCCCAGTATCCCCCCAACCTTCCTTACTGCCTTCTCACATTGCTTGCCCACCTTTAGGTCATCTGATATAATTACCCCCAGGTCCCTTTCTATTTTTACTGTTGGCAATATCTCACCCCCCATTGTGTACGCTTCCCCTGGGTTTTTGTTTCCCATGTGCATTACCTTGCACTTCTTTGCATTGAATCTGAGCTGCCATACATTTGACCATTCCTCCAACCTTGTCAAGTCCCTTCTCTTCCTTTCCACTCCATCTTGTGTATCAACCCTGTTGCAGATCTTTGTGTCATCTGCAAAGAGACATACTTTTCCTTCCAGTTCCTCTGCAATGTCACTTATAAAGACATTAAAAAGGACCGGTCCCAGTACTGAACCCTGCAGTACCCCGCTAGTAACCCTCCTTTCTTCACTGTGTACTCCGTTTACTACTACCCTTTGCGTCCTGTTGTCTAGCCAATTTTTTATCCAGGCTACCACCTTGGGACCCACTCCAAGGCTGGCTATCTTGTGTATTAATCTTTTGTGTGGGACTGTATCAAATGCCTTGCTAAAATCTAGGTAGGCCATGTCCACAGCCCCTCCCTGGTCTACTACTTTGGTCACCCAGTCAAAGAAATCTATTAGATTCGTCTGACATGACCTTCCCATCGTGAATCCATGCTGCCTTGGGTCCTGTGCCCCACTGGCCTCTAGGTACTCAACAATTCTTTCCTTCAGAAGTGATTCCATCATTTTCCCTACCACTGAGGTCAAACTAACTGGTCTGTAGTTTCCTGCCTCTGTCCTGCTCCCACTTTTGTGAAGAGGAATCACATCTGCCCTCCTCCAGTCCTCGGGTACCACCCATCCTCCCATGATTTGTTAAAGAGAGTAGTCAGCGGTGTCACTAGTTCTACCCATAGTTCTTTTAGAATTCTTGGGTGAATCCCATCAGGCCCCATTGCTTTGTCCACCTTTAATTTTATTAGTTCTTTCAGAACCTTTCTTCTGTAAATGGACTGGTATCGACCCCCGTCTTCAGAGTATTTCTCTTGTTTGGTTTAGGTAACTCCCCCTCCTCTTCCTTTGTGAATACTGAGCAGAAATATTCGTTCAGTATCCCTGCTTTTTCACTGTCACCGTCTACCCACATTCCCTCCCCTTCCCTTTATTAAGCTTCAGTATCCCTCCTTTGGTCTTTCTTCGCTCCCTAATGTACCTATAAAAGGTCTTATCCCCCTTCTTAACAGAATTGGCTATCCTTTTCTTCGGTTTGGGCCTTTGCTGTTCTGACTGCCTTCCCAGCCTCTTTCTGCTTTAACTGTTCCCTTTGTTATGTTCCCCTTGATCACTGGATAGACTTTAGGTGATTTATATAAAGCCTGAATCATCCCTACAAATGAAATTGGGATCCCAAAAAATTCCAAAACCTGAAATAAAAACCCTTGGTTAACCCTGTCAAAGGCTTTCTCCAAATCAAGTGATAACAAAAAACAGACTTCCCTTCTAAGGATAAATATTCTATTACCTCTCTAATGATTGTTAAGGGTGACTGGATATTCCTGTCTGGGACTCCACAGTAGTGTAATGGAGATATAACTTTATTAATCGTAACCTATTGTTCAGCAATGAAGCAAAGATTGTATAGTCTGTATTTAAAATAGTAATGGGCCTCCAATTCCTAAGATCTCCTTTATCACCTGATTTAAATATACAAATTAATAGCCCTTCTGTAAAAACAATCTAGAAACTGTAGTTTAGAGACAAAAAATTGAAATACTAAAAGTAAACAAGCCGTGATGTCTGTTTGAAAAGATTTATAAAAAGAATTTGGAAGGCCATCCAAACCTGGCATAGCATTATCTTTTAATTTTTTAATAACCTTTCCTATTTCAAGGCAAGAAAAGGGAACTTCCAATTTTTTTATCTCCTGGGCTTCTAAAAGATCAGGAGGCATCCCTAAGTAATGTGCAGTATCAAAAACTGAAGGTTCAGAATTTGGTTTTAAACCATCAAAATAGTCTTTTATAATAGAATTGATACCTTCTGCATCCTCCACCTTAATCTGATTCTACATGAGATATTCCAAAGCTGTAGAATCCTTAAGTTTTTTACATAATTCGAAGGGATCCCCGATAACTGTTTTAGAAGAGTGATTAGTAAGGATTGCTTGCAAGGTCTGAGACCTATTATATTAATATACTTTGATTTGATCTTTAATGTGTTTAATTTGAGCAGAATAATCATACTTAGATGTATTAGATAGGGTAATCAAGTATTGCAATTGGGACCTTAACTTTAAATATGAAAGAAAACCTGAACTCCGTTTTCTTTTACCATATTTTTGAAACCAAGAACAACAATCTTGCTTTGTTTCCAGCCACCAAATGCCTAAATCAGAATATAAAATTTCTATTGATAGTCTATCCCTTAATATAAGGGAAATAAAATTTATTACAACAGCTTCTTTCAAGATGGAGGCATTTAGTTTCCATCTCATAGATTTCCTCCCAACAGAGGGGAAAGTGCAAACTTCAACCAGCACTAAGAGGTGATCTAAAAATTCCACAGGGACTATTTTAAATTTTCCTATTGCTGTATTTTTTGAAAGGAATAGATAATCGATCGTGGAACCAACTTTTCCCTTAAAAAAAGTAAAATTGGAGTCTGATTTTACCGGAAAGTTACAATTAACCAAATCTCCTGTCTTGATAATCGATGCCAAACAGTTCGAGTCACAATAAATTTTTTTGTTTGACCCACCTTTTATAGTGAGACTACAACTAAAGTCTCCTCCCCAAAAAATAGTAAGGGAAGAAATCAAAAAGGGTTGAATCAATTTCATGTACTTAGTTCTAAGGGCTTTTATTTGGGGATTATAAGTATTAATAAATCTGCAAGATCTAGAGTGCCATAGACCATCAATTATTAAAATTCTCCCCAGAATCAATTCAATTAATTTGAGTAACACAAAATGAAAATAATTAAACAAAATACCTATCGTATCTGCGCTGTCTCTACCAGAGGACCAAAAAGATGGCCCCCAAGGCCAGTCCCATTGGAAGGAAGTGATTTGTTCTTGGGCAAACATCCAAGTTTCTTGAAGAAAACATACCCCTAAAGATTAGTCTCTAAGGAGCTGAAAGACAGCTTGTCTTTTAACAAAGTTGAGTAGACTATGTATATTAAGGGAGCCCCATAAGAACCCAGCCATGAAGATCATAAAAAGAGCAAGGGAACCTCAACCTATTTTTTCTTCCCTTTTTTTTCTCCTTATCGTCTTCTATAGGGGTGCTCATGCCACCTTGTGTGGATTTGTGGGAGTCAGAGTCTCTGACATCCATTTCGGAATCCCCCCAAGAGGTAAACAGAGCAGCATACAAGTTAGGAGATTCAAAAGACTCACTTTTTGAAGCAACCACAGCCTTCACATGTCTATTGGACCGTCGTGGAGGAAGGGAAGACACTCCTACACTGTCCCTTCTAGTCTGTTCCGAATCTGTAGGATCATTGTAGCAAACAGGTTCTAGAAGATTTACCACTTCAGCTTCAATTTTAACAATACTAGCTGGAACTACAGGAGAGAGAGAGAGAGGTAAAGTGGAAGCAGAAGAAGGAAGGGGGGGAAGGGGGGTCTGAACGAGGAAACCGAATTTAATGACTCCTGTTGAAGAGGTGGAGCCATTGCCTTAGTCTCCACTTGTTTGGAAACAGCATCTTGGGCTTGCTGAATGATCAAGTCTGTACTTCCACAAGAAGCTTTATTTTTTGTGGCCCATGGACAATCTCTGAAAGCATGGCCAAAATCATCACATAAGTCACACTTAGTGTGGTTTGCACACTGCATAGTTATATGACCCACTTCACCACAATTATCGCATCTAGGCTGGTCACACACACTAGAAAGATGAGTTTTAGCCCACACTTATAGCATGCCCTAGGTTGCCCACTGTAAAAACATACCCCACGATCTCTCCCCAACAAAAAGGCATTTGAAATATGATCAGTTCCTGAATCTGTTTACCTGAGCTTCACCCTGTATTTCCACCCCTTCCCCGGTCCAAAACCACTCAGAGTCCAAAATAGGGTCTGGATCACTTTGAATGTCACATTTTTGGGAAAGCCAATAAGTAATATCTTCCACATGGATCCCCTCATTTCTAAACATAACTGTAACATTTTTAATGAAGGGTTTAGAAAGTGGTATCACCAAGAAGGGGGTCCATATGGGAGAAAATTTAACTTGCCCATAACCTTCCCAGAAAAGGTCTAAATTATAAGCTGAGCGAAAACTAATGTCGAAATTGTCTTCCCCAAAAATATTTATAAATGCAAATACATCTCTTGGTAAAAATGTCAATGATTCCTTAATTAAATATTTCCCCACATAATGTCTATTTGGGCCTGACTTCCAAGCCACCTTTGTAGCAAATTCTCAATGCATTCCACAGAGGTGCAGCTTCCCTTCTGGATTTTGAAAATAGTTCGGATAAGAGGGGCTTAGTTGTAGGCTCTGGAGCCCCCACACTCTCAAGTTATGCTGAAAATTGTGGCCCTGGAACCAAGTCCACCCCTGGAAAAGTTTTTAGATCAGGTTCAGATGATTGAATAGGCATAGCTGTAGCAAGAGTAGCAGTAGAAATACCATGTGAATCAGACTTTGGCTGCCACTCAGGAGACTGAAGATTAAATGAGGGATCCCAGGCCGAGTCTGGGGTCCAAACCCCTGATGGGCCCTTCTCCCATCCAGCTCCCTGTCACGCTTTCTGAGGAGACCAGGAAGCGTCGTGTATACCAGAAACCCCGATACCCTGATAAATTAGAACAGTTCCTGGAATAGCATTACACGCCTTTGACTGTGTATACTCCTGTGGTAAAGTTGCAGCCCCTTGTACAAATGGCATTTGAGGTTTAGAGGTAACAGGCGGTGAAAAAATGAATTCAGTAACTCCTTTTTGGTCAGTAGCCCTCGATTGATATGTTGTTGGAAGGGGCTTAGTCTGTGCAGTGCCAGAAGGCGGCAGCGGATAGAACACAAAACCAGACTCTTTAGACAGAGTCTTTGCTGTTTGGAACTGTGAGTCAGCTTGTTTTAGCACTGGAGCGATGGTAGGGCATTTGAAAATTTCAGAAGGAGCCGATACCGGCTCACCAACAACTTCAGTCCCAATAGGTGTGCTCGGCTTATGGCACTCGCTATTCCCAGTGACTAAACTGCCAGCCGGCACACATGTTTCAGCCTTCAAAGCCTTAAGAGAATCTATAGCACACTCACCTGTCTCCTTCAATGGAAGCCGACTTTCGACTTCCTCATTCCTGCTGTCAACACCTGCGGACGGCTTGTCAGACCGCTCAGCTGAAACCGCGTGTGACGTAGAGTGTTGAAGTGCAAACGGCGCTACATTTGTAACTTCCGCCATTGATTCTTTGCCATCACTTCGTAAGTCTGTTTTACTTGCTGATTCTAATATATGCATCGTAGTTTTCTCAGGTAACTAAAGCTCCTGTACCGATATGGCTTCATGGAAAACCTCGTCTCCTTCACAAACCGACATTTTCAATGCATCTTCTGATAACTTTTCCTCTGCTAGCAGTGAGGCCTTCCCCACCACTAGACTCGCATCCAACTCCTCCGAAAGCTCCCCCAGAGTGGCCATCTCACACAGACACGGCCGTTCACCTACAGGCGAGTATGGGAATTTCCCCGGTGTCCTGGCCAAATTTCCCTCATTCTCTAAAAAAAAAAATGCCACCAACAGCTTAATCTGGTTCAAGGTCAGCTGGCATTCATCTGTATCCCCCTCCCCCGGGTTGTGCCTGAAAATAGGCAGGATTTGTCTAGTGCACTTACCGGTCAACAAAAACTAAATACATAAATAAGGCAAATATGATCATTCTTAATTTACAAATGTAATGGGGGATCAGTGTCTTTGCAACCTGGTCAGAAGTATTACATATTGGCAGTCCATTTTCAGAAACCAGCATTGAATATTTAGCATTGAATACAAAGGATTTTTTTTTGCATACCTCTGCTTTTTAATTGATTGACACCACACAGAGCAAGCATATTTTACTTATTCCTGCACAGCACACATTCGGAAATCAGACTCGAGTTGTTGCCAGGACAGTGCCATACAGAGAGGGAGGTTCAAATAAAAGGAAACTGCAGTGCACTTTCCAGTAGTGAATATTATGCAGGGAAAAGTTTAAACCAGAGGTGCCTTTTTTGATGATCATTTCATTTCATTTTATTTTTTATCCTTGTAAGTCTCACAAGCATAACTGCCTGTTTTTTCACAGATGAAAAGCATTACATAAATATACAATACAATGACAAATACAATACAGACATTGCAAATTAAATACAATATTAAATCAACATGTGCATTCCTGGGAAAGTTCTAAGTTATTTTTCAGTCTGGTTTTAAAAGACAGTAATGAGTTGAAATTCGACACATCCTGGGAAAGAGAATTAAAAGAATGTGGACTCCTGTATAATAAAGAACATTGGCTTAAGGCTTTCTTGAAAAACGGTAAGCCAAATGTAAAGAAAGATTGAGTTCTGGTACCTTTGGAATTTAGATATCTGGGAAAGAATGAACTTATTGATATAGGCAAAAGACCAGCTTTGATTTTAAACAAAAAAGCACTAATTTTAAAGTATATCCTATTGATGAGGGAAGAGACAGAAAATTTTAAAAGATGTGGGTATCTTTGTTACAAAACAAAAAATACAGGGGTATTTTCACTGCACTATGATACAGATTGTTACAGACAGGAATGGTAATATCACTACCAGTCACAGCAGTACGTGTTGATCCTCAACAATTTTTTAACGTTATTTTAGCAGGAAATGCTTTAAACCCAGCTATTCATACTTCATCACATATGTCCCAAGCTGTTTTTTTCGTTATTATTAAACTGCCCAGCTAACCAAAAAGGTGGAAGTAAAAAGTGCTCCTTCCTTCATCATAACCTTCACAGCCCAAGAATATTTATAAACGTGTGGACATTATTGTGCCATGAATGATACTGTAGATCTGTTTTAAAGTTTTAAAATTAAGAACTGAGAAGGGCACGTTTGTGTATAGAGTTTGAAAAAAGTCAGTAGCGGTACTGGTGTATACATACTCAGTGTGGTCTGGTCACAATGGTTCTCAAGACAGGAGCATCATACCCCACTAATTACAGAGCTTTCAGTTGCTTGCTGTTGCGACTTCTTTGGACAAATAATAAATTGCTTTCATGTTGTGCAAGTCTGTTGATGTTAGCAGGCAGCAGAGACGTGCAGCTCTCTCACTCTCCAAATGGGAGTGTGTGCTAAGAAATTCGTTTTGTAGTGGGGATGGGCTAATCATATTATGGCACAGAGACTACAGAAAGAAAGATGCAAGCAGCAAAGTAAAAAACAAAAGTAAACAAAATCAGCATCTTACCCCCCCAACACACATAAGGGTGCACAATAAAAGAAGTACATGTGGCCGTGTGCAAGCCTGCGAACTGGCCATAGCACAGGCGTACTGTATATTTTCAAATGTTAGTCCATCCATGGTAGTTCAGTGTGGCAACATAATGCGTGATGCTTCAAAACATCAGCTACATCTGCTAAATGTCAATTTCCCAGTAAGTTCACCTTCAAGGTATATTAATTAAACATAATTGGACTTGATGTCTAAATCTCTGTCATGTGGCCACAGAAATGGGGACTAGGGAGTAATCGAGTTGATGCTACTTAACTTTACTGCTATATGATGTGATGGAGGATTTGATTAATAAAATATGCTAAAAAGTCGCCAATCCCCTTCCCCTTATGAAATGATTCCCTCACCATCTCTTGTAAACTGAAGCAACAGCCATGGATGTGAGACCGAATTACTTGTCTGGTGTGACGCTGGCACACATTAAACAGTCAGTCATGGTTATACAGAAAGTGTCACAAAGCGCTCTGCCAAAGGCTGGTCCACTGATAAAACTGTTGCTGCCAACTCCACATCCAACAGCAGACACACAGTACAATAAAGTCCTCCCTGGCCCAGAGTAGTTGTGACTATGGTATGATGTATCTAGATGTCTGTCTAGGCACTGCATATTTATTTATTTATTTATTTATTTGATATATCAGTTTACAACCTTTGAGCCAGAGGTTCATTTGCAAAGGTACCTCGTCACGTGTAAGACAGATGGAAACACAGAGTAGGTATAACAACAATTACATTAAACATGAGATACATGGTATAACAGTGGTTACATTAAGCATGTGTTACAGACATTTGTCACAGACAATATTTACAAGATTTGAAAGTAGGTATTTTCTGACATTATTTATAACCTTTGGATGACGATATTTACAGCATAACAGCAACGAAGCGTTATAAGCTTGAGAAGGCATCTAAACATGGTAGTCAGACCTAATCATGGGTTTGGTGTTAAAGATGGAGGTTGCAGTCCATAATGGACTTTGTCAGAGAATATAGGATCAGAGTGGGTAAGACAGTGAAAGAATTAGAAGCAGTTACAGGAGCGGATATTGAAGAGGTGGTTGCGCAGAGTGGTTTTGAAATGGGTGATCTTGGGTGCACTAGTGATGGTGCTTGGGGTGCATTAAACCATGTGGGTGCCCTATGGTGGAAAGATCTCTGGGCAGGAGGTTTTACCCTGGGCACAACCAGAGAAGCTTTCTCTGAATTGCGGATGAAGATAGTGGGGGTTGCAGGCTGAAGAGAGGCGGTGACCCCAGGGAGGGAGAGTCCGAGCAGTATTTTCATGGAGAGTAAGCAGGTCTGGTAGCGGAGCCTTTCATCAAGGTTGAGAATATTAGCAGAGGTATAGAGCGAGCAGGCGTGAGTAAGCCTAGGGGCGCCTGTAAGGAGCCTGCAGGCCTTGTTTAGTGTGGCCTGGATTTTTTGGAGTGTGGTGTTATTTGCAGCACCGTATACAGGGAGCCCATAGTCCACTAGGGACAGTATCAATGAGGTGATGGCAAGCCTAAGGGCGTGGGGGGGAAGGCAGTTCCTGTGTCGGTAAAGGAGTCTAATCCGGGTGTTTGTTGCGGCAGCAAGGGTGTTTATGTGGTCATGGAAGGTAAGGGCCGAGTCGAGGGTAAGTCCAAGATATTTGTAGTTGGATACCTGCTCAAGCGGGTGCTGGGTGCTGGGGAGGATGCTGAGCGGTGCGTTCTTAGCTCTGTTTTGGCGGTGAGAGAAGATCATTGACTTCATGTTTTTTAAGTTGAGGACCAGTCTATGGTCCTTAAACCAGGTTTCGGCCTGGGAGAAGGCAAGTTGGAGGGAGTCCTGAAGGGGTGTGGGTTTATGATGCGAGGTGAAGAGCACTGCATCATCTGCATATAGTAAGATTTTTGTGGAGCAGGCCTTTGGTAAGGAGTTTAGGTAGAGGGAGAAAAGAAGTGGTCCCAGGATAGAGCCCTGGGGCACCCCGGAGCGGACGGGTCATGTGCCGGATAGAGTTCCGTTAATTTTGACTCATTGGGAACGGGCGGAAAGGTAACTGGAGCACCAGGCCAGGGGGCCAGTGGAGAAACCAAGTTGGTGGAGTGAGTCGAGAAGGAGAGGGTGGCAGACTGTGTCGAAGGCCTTGGATAGGTCTATGAACACAGCTCCTGCAATGTTACTGGCGTCTAGGGAGGAGTGCAGGAAGTTGGTGAATTCTAGGAGGGCTGTGGTGGTGCTATGGCCTGAACGGAAGCCATGTTGCTCTGGGCATAGGATGTTATACTTGGCTAGGTATTCAGTAAGTTGGGTGGCCACCACTTTTTCTAGCGCTTTAGAGAGGAGGGGAAGAATGGAGATGGGCCGATAGTTATTAGGGGAGGTTTTGTCACTGCTTTTATGGATGGGGGTAATAACAGCTGTTTTCCAGGCACTAGGGAATTGCCCTAGGCATAGGGATTTGTTGAGCAGGTCTGTTAGGGGGACTAGGACCACGTCGAGGACTAGTCGAAGGAGCCTGGCATCTAGGGGATCATTTATAGGGTTATTGATGTTTAGCGCTTTTTGTAGGTAAGGATGAGCTTCATGGGGGGATATTTTGTGCAGGAAGAAACAGGGATGCTGCAGGGTTGGAGGCAGGGATTGGGGCACAGGGTCAAAGAAACCGCTAGGGAGAACAGTGCTGAGATCTGAGAAGGTGGTGTTTAGACAGTTTGCTATGGTGAGTGTGTCTGTGGAGGCAGTGCCATTTATGGTGAGCTGGGAGGGAGGTGGGGAGCGTGATTACCCATTGAGTTCTTTGATATTACTCCAGAAGGTCCTCGCAGACCCCCACGTGGTTGTGACAGTGGATTGATAGTGGTCTGCTTTGGCCTTACGGATGGCTCGAGTGCATTTATTGTGAGCAGCGTTATAGGAATGTCTGTCTGCCAACCTGCCGGATTCTATGGCTTTGTGCCAGAGATTATCCCTGTCTCTCAACATTTGGAGTAGGGAGGGGGTTATCCATGGGGCATGTTGCCTTTTGGTGCAGAGTTTGATGAGTGAAGCTTAGAGGTCACAGGCCTTGGTGAAGGCCTGTGTAAACAGGGTGAATACAATGTCGACGCTGGGGGCTGTATTAATGGGGGACCAATCTATCTGGGTGAGCAGCTGTTTAAGTTTTATTAACCCTCCTGGGCAGAGATGCCTTCTGAAGGTTGTTTGGGCTATGGGTTTGGGTGTGGAGGAGGTCCTTTGGAATAGGATGGGTGAGTGGTCACTTAAGGAGTCAGGAAGTACTTGTATATCCTGGATTTTGTGGGGGTGGTTAGAGATAAGGATGTCCAGGAGGGTGTGGGTACCAGTAGAAGTGTGGAGTCTAGTGGGTTGGGTAACTAATTGGACCATGTCAGTGGCCGAGAATGAGTCCTTAGTTGGTGCTGCAGAGGGGCCAAGCCAGTTGACGTTGAAGTCCCCTACTAGTGTCCATTCTGCATTGTGTGGTAGGGTAGAGAGGTATTCAGTGAGGGATGTGATGGCAGTCTTTTGGTTCTTAGGGGGTATGTAGGCAACTGTGAGGTATAGTGGGGCCCTGGAGGGGTCAGGGGTGATTTTTAGGGTGAGGGCTTGTGCTCCATTTGTGAGTTTGGGGGGCCGGAGCATGTGACCAATAATGTTGTCGGTGATGTAGAATGCACAGCCACCCCCGCGCTTTCCTACCCTGTCTTCCCGATGTAGGGTGTATCCGGGGAGTGAGACAAAGGCGTCGGGAGCAGATTTGGAGAGCCAGGTCTCCACTAGGGCAATGATGTCTGGTTGGTGAAGGGTTGCCCAACATTGAAGTGCTGCAGATTTTTTTGGCAGGCTGCGTATATTCAGTGAGGCAATGTGGAGTCCAGAGGATCTGGCAGGTGGAGTGGTGGGGGCAGAGCCTGGATTAGGGTGGATATTACCAGAGAGGAGTAGAAGGATGACTAAGGCTCTAATCGTAGGGCGGCAGGTTGTTAAAGTTTTGGGGGAACGTTTAGAGGGAGGGGAGGATGTAGTGGGGCAGGGGATGGGCAGGGTTTGGAGGGATTGGTGGATGCAGAAGGGGTGGCACCAGGGGGCCTGGGTGGGTGCTGGGGTAGGGGCTGCCAGTGGGAGGTGGATGCAGGGGTCCAGTGTGTGATGACAAGGTGGGGGGGATGGCCAGATCTGGAGAGCTGCAAAGGTGCAGTCCACAAGGGGCATAGGGTGAGGTTTGGCAGGTGGGAGGTGAAACCCAGGGTGGTAATGAGGATGAGGCACAAAAGGTGGAATTGAGCAGACATGGTGCCTAGATAGCTGTGAGGGGAGCCAGAAAAGCTGTAGGGGCTTTGAGATATGCCATGATACAGTAGCTTAAAAAGATAGCCCGATATGATGGCTGAGTGGCAGTGCTGTTGACTTTGGCAGCAAGGGTACAGGGTTCAAAGCCTGCAGTAGCACCCAGAAAATTATTTTAGCAAACTATGGGGGTTAGAGGCTTTTAGAGTCTTAAAACCTATAGCAAACAATAGTCTGATGTGATAGCTGAGTGGTGGAGCTGCTGACTGTGATAGCAAGGGTGCAGGGTTCGATGCCTGCAGTGGCACCAAGAGTAGAAATTTTGGCAGATTGTGGGGGTTAGAAGCTTTGAGAGTCTTAGAGTATAGCTAACACTAGTCTGATAGGATGGCTGAAAGGTAGAGCTGCTGACTGTGGCTACAAAGGTGTAGGGTTTGAGGCCTGTAGTGGTACCAAGAGAGAAATGGTGAAATATTTTAGCAGACTAGGGGGGTCAGAGACTATGAGAGCCTTAGAAAGTAAGGATAAGATAGCCAGATACAGTGGTTAAGTGGTAGAGCTGCAGACTCTGACAGCAAGGGTACTGGGTTTGAGAGCAGCAGCAGGACAGAGGATAGGTATTCGTGTTTCTAAGAAGGGAGAAGGAAGGGTTAAAAGCTTGAAATTAGAGGTAGATATCAGCCTGGTTCATTGGCTTAGTGGGTGGGCTACAGACTTTGGAGTCAGGGGTACAAAGTTTGAGGCTTGTAAGGGGCCTAGTGGTGGGCTGAAGGGAAGGAGGGGTAGAGAAGAAGAGAAGACAGCAGCGAGGATTAGGAGGGAACTACAGAGACTTCTAGTGGACAGGGATTGTAATAGTTGTTAAGGAGTGGAGAGGGAGAGTGGTTGGAGTGATGCTAGAGTGGATAGTGCAGCAACCCCTAGTGGTTGGAGTGTATAAGCTGCAAATGGGAAAATGATGGGTAGGTCACATGATGTGACATGTGACCTGCCAGCAGCAATAAATGGAGTGACGCCCCTGGGTGGGGGTTGGGGTGGGTAGGAAGAGTCTCTCCACAAGCAGGCTGGAGGGAAGGAGTCTTTACCTCTTAAGGCTCTCAGCAATCCCCTGTTCCAAGCTCCTCAGCTGGGCAGTGTTGTGAGGAGAGAGGGCTGCTTCAGGGCCTATAAGGGGAAGGGAACAAACAAATCACATTAGTATGCAGCGGGCTAGGACCCTACTGCACATGCGCCAACTGTTGGGACTGAGTTGGGATACAGAAGGCTACTGCGCATGCGCAAGATGGCGGACACACACTAGAGATCCTACAGAAGGTAAGCACTCTAACACAGTATTACAGACTCCTAAATCACAGTGTAACAGTGCTAGTGAACAGTAGAGACATAATAATGTCTTCCAAACGCTGCATAAAAAAAGCCATCTACACCACAGTGTACCTCTTGCTTTGAATTGTGGATTCACTTGACTAAATTGTAAAAGGTTGAACAGAAATGACACGTTAACCAACATAGGATAAGGTGTATGACCACTAACTCTGTATTCTCTCGAAAGGGCAGAGACATACCATACAGCAGAGCTGCACTGTAATTGGAGAACTTATGTGATGCTGGGACTTGGAGAACAACATTTTACCAACATACAATAAATACTGTATTTAAGGAAAGAAAGTAATTTGGTTCAAACATAGAAGCAGATGATGGTAGAAAAGATAATTGGTCCACCCAGTCTGTTCATAAAACCCTAACCTTGTGAAAGAGATGGGAAGGATTAAACCTGTGTTTTGATTTCAGCAGATCTGTGCACAGTACACTATCCCTGTTCCCCACCTGGAGCATCACTCTGACAGCTGGTACAGTTATTCAGTTCTCAGTCTCAGAACTCAGGGAAACAGTTTGCACACAGTCCTAATTTCGGCTGTTTCTTTTCTTTGCCACTGAACCCTTACTGACCTTGGTCCCCAACCCAGAAAAAGAGAGCCGCAACCTCAAAGAGAGAATAGAAAGGTTACAGTACTTAAGAACTTACCACAGAGAGCAGGAGCAGGGCAGGCAGCACTACTGTAATAGATGGTTGGCAATGAAAAACACAAACACACAGCATAGCAGTAAAACCAACTGGATGAAAGTCAAGTTAGCGCAGCAATTGCAAGAAGAAATTGGGGCTGTGATGCAGATCCTACTTTTATACTGTACATGGCTAATCTTGCCTCTTGGACTTCCCCATTGTAGCAGACAGCTGCTATTCCTGGAGGCCCAAGTGCTGGACGACTTCTAAATGCTTGCCCCCCCCACCCCCGAAAAACAGTTACATGAATGGCTAAGGTAAAAGGTGCGAAGTGCCCTGTTTTTCACAGCAGGGTCTGAGGAAGTTATAAACATATTAAGGATTGTGAACACAATGATAGGTATTAGCACTGGGAGCTGTTTATGGGCAGGACCAGCACCACACTTAACACATCCTTTTGGTGAGTATAAGAGAAAAAACAAGCTCTTTTGTTTGCATGGCAGCAGCAAAGCTTCATAGGTGCCACTGGCTGAGGTGAGGTGAAAGCCTTAGTCACTGATAAAATTCATCAGTTACTGAAAGGGCAAGTGGGGGGGGGGTGAGAGCCCTCTTGCCTTGCATTAGCCATCGATGTCAGAAAAATATGACTTCATTCAGTTATGGCAGCAACTCAGGGCAATTGCAGTTAATTGCAATCCACGATTCTGACTGCCGATGGAGGCTCCAGGATCTAGGGTGTGGGCATATTGGGAATATTTCCAGAGCAAGCCAGTGGGCTGGCAATTGAGTCAAGGAGGGGACTTGCACATAATTATGCCTCCCCCCATATGCATGCCAGCTGCAGTCCTTACTGTACTGTAACACTATCCCCCCAACACACACACACACACACACACACACCTGCCATCAGGATTACCCACACACAGAAAAAGGGATCATTACAGAATGGCAATCGGAGAGTGGGACACCCGGGAAAAAATTTTCCATCACAAAAAACAATCATTTTTTATGACTTGTAATATGAAAATGAATCTTTTTTTATATCATGAGTTACGAAAAACGATTTATAATGTTACAAAAAAAAACAAACTTGAAGAGCATATCTGCAACAGAGAAGTGCAGAACCGAGCTCAGAGGGCCTGATAAGCAAGATACATACTGTATATTGGTTTGTACTAATGCCATCCATTTTTTTTTTATTTGATTTTGTTTCCCTTGCAAACGGTAAAACAAAATTGTGGCAGCAGGAAAAAAAGATATACCTTTTGTGACACAAGATCACCCATTTGTGAGAAAGGATTACTCATTTGCGCCAAAGGATCCTTTTTCGAGCGGGACATCAAACTGCTGCCATTGAAAATAATGGGAAACTTTAAAATTTAGTTAACTTTTGAATGTATTAATATTTTTTTTCACCAAATCTTCCAGAGTCACATCTGTGACCCACGACCTGTATACCCTGAAAATTTCAGACCACAATTTTACACCGTTTCTGCACAGTGGTGTGACAAAAAATTTTACAAAACTTGGTAATTTTCACACATCCGACCAAAACGGAATTTGCCACATCAAGAGATCCTTGGTCCCTGATGGCGCATGCAAATGTTCATGTGAATCAGTTGAACAGTTGTGAAGTTATTAATGTTCAAAATGTTCAGTTTATCATTGAACTGGCTGTTGAGCCCAAGTATAGGGGTGCAACCACACCCTCATAATATATATATGTGTGTGTATATATATATATATATATATATATATATAAGAAATTAAAACAAAAATGAAATATTATTTTATGTTTCTTATCTTATATTTAATTATTGGTCATCATATTTTATATATGGATAACTGTGGTTATACCCTGCGTTGCTACCGCCCACAGAGCTGCCAGTCAGTGCATTTCAGTGTAGCAGACTAAAGTTACAGTGTAATCATAGTTCAGTCACCATTCTGATTACACTTTTAAGTTTTTCTGTGTGATTACCCTTTAAATAAATGTCAGATAGACATAGACTGTTGAAACAGTGCACAAAACCTGCATTCATATGTAGTTACACTTGTAAGAACAAATTTAATAATGCCAAAAGTAGTAACATAGTAGTTACATAATAGATTTGCAGTTACAATTTGCAATAGCTATTACATATGCCGTTGCCTTTGTAAGAACAAATTGCATAATGCCAGAAGAGATACAGTGGTAGTTGCACAACAGATTTTCTGTTACACTTTGCAACAGGTATTAAATGTGTAATTACACTTGTCAGCATAAATTGATTTGTGCCGAAAGGGAGACAGTAGTAGTTGCACATGTAACTATTACTTCATACAAATTGTGTAAGTACACACCATGTCAAATGTGAAGTAAGTTAACAACTACATAGTTACATTGCAATTACAGTGTAGTTACTTCATGCAAATTGTGTGTAACTACACAACACACAAATGTGAAACTAGTTAACTACATAGTAGTTACGTGTAACTGCACAGTAGTTACAGTGCAGTTGCAGTGTAGTTATACAGTAGTTACAGCATAGTTAATGACACAAAGTGGTACAGCTAAATGTTAAAATGACAAAAACAAGAAACACAGTGATCTCACTTCGGAAGAGAGCTCTTGCAGCAGGCAGTAACCATCAGGGCTATGCCGCCAGGCACTAGGACCCCACGGAAAAATTTCTAGCTAGCAGTCCAAGGTGGGGGACTGCTTGACGTTGGCCCCTCCCCGATGCACTCGATGGTATAAAGGAACAGTCCCCCAGCACCACCTCAGTGTTTTTCCCACCGTCAACCTGTGCATCTCAGCTCCACAGATGCCTCCAGTCGACTGCCATTTTTTTTTTGCACTTTGCGCAGTTACCCTTTATCGTTGTTTTCCAACTTCGTCGTACGTCTACCCAGCCAACTTCTTCTACAGAGTGGCGGAAATCAAAGTGCGCATGCGGCAAGCAAATCCCAGCAAAAGATGGCCATTCGGTCTGCCTTCTGTGCCTGGACCCCAACCACAAGCCAGATGCCTGCCTGCATTGCCTCAGTTTCAATAGGAGGACCCGCATCTGCCGCCTGAAGACCTTGAAAGCCTACCTCCTATAACAACAAGTGGCCTCCATGCGTTAGAAGACTCACTCGGGGTACAACTCAACTTCTTCAGCCAGGGACACCTCCCCTAAAGAGAAGAAATCTAGCAAGAAGCACCATCACCGAGACAAGGACAGATCCAGGTCAAAATCCCAGTCCAGGTCTCCTCACAAGGCTTTTAAGAGCTCCACCTCTGGCATAAGGTTGGGCTCAGCCTCTCCGGTTTCCCTTGCTTTTCCCAGGAAACCTCCCGCCTCTACCCAGATATCCGGTGGGGGGGTCTTCTGGGCTAGGGCCTTCTAAGGCCCCCATTTCCCTGGCTATCAGGCCTCATAAACACTACTGGGTTTCAGCCAGAAGGATCAGCCCACTCTTTGTCAGACGGCAGGTCAGAGCCTGCTGTCCACAAGATGGTTCCCTCTGGGTCAATAGACAAGATGACAGGGTCCGACAACATCAACAGATGTCAGGAACACAATCGCCACAAGAAACCACGCTCACCTTCCAAGCCATCGTCAGCTGGGGCTCCGGACCAATGACAGGCCATGACTCCTTCTGACTCCACTTCCACGGATCCAGATCAGACAACACCCTCTGAGTTGTCGCCTAAACCGCAGGGATCCAAAAAATCTCCGTTCATGGAGCGGATGACAGAGGATCTGACACCAGGCTGTACAGAGCCTAAGGACACGGCACCACGCACTCCATTGCCATCCCCACCATGGGAGCCTGACGAACAGTCGCCAGTGCTCCTGACACCGGGGGACAAGACACTGTCAGACCTGACACACAAGATGATGGAGCCATCAAGACTGACTAAAACGAAGGACCCAATGCCAGGCCCCTTGGGCACTCCTACCCTGATTCCTGAACTGCCAACAGCCCTTGTGGTACCTCTAACTGAGGTCGGGGCCCTGTTTAACAGTTGGTGGAACACAATCAAGGGGGATCTGTTACCCTGACCACCGGAGCCAAACCCCATGCCAGCTCCACCTAGGCAACCTGCCCCCCCTCCACGCAGAACACCTTCGCCACCCCCGACGCCAGCCCACCTGACTCCAGGTGGCACAAGACAGGGGTCTTACGAACGACGGTGTCACGGTCGCTACCCATCATCCCAATCCTCATCCAGATGCCCGAGTTGCTCTAGCAGACACTGGTTCTCACCCTCAGAGGAGTCCAGCAGTGGTTCTTCCTCATGTGACACTTCAGAGGATGACTTGTTTCTTCCATCTCCGGATCCAGGGAAGGATTCCCCAAGGTTTCCTCCAGACAATCCCACTTTCCTAGATGTGATGAGGCGTATACAATTCCTCAGCCAGTGGGAAACAGAGGAACTAGATCATAAGAGATGCCAACTGGCAAAGTTCTTAAGGGCCAGTGACCCAAAGCCTTTGGTTGTCCCTCCATTGGTGGAGCCCTTCCAGGACATAACCAAACTAGCCTGGAAGCAATCTTCCACAACTTCGGCAGTCCATAAGAAAGAAGATCGCTTATACAAGACTCTAAGGGAAGAACCACATTTAAATGTAAATAGGGAAATGGGTAGACTAGATGGGCTGTATGGTCCATTTCTGCTGACAGATTCTATGTTTCGAAGTGATTAGCAGAAAGCAGACTCTATGGTCCTTATGGCTGCACAAGGAAGGACTCAGCAACCCAAGCATATGAGCTCCCAACCACCGGATAAGGAGTCCAAAAAAATGGACTACCTTGGCCATAAAAGTATACTCAGGGCCCCTACTTTTCTATGCACAGTGGGACCAAATGACGTGGTTAGATTGATTTATCAGTCGCAGAACTTCTTATGGCGGTGGTTTGTAATTTCATGTGAAGTTCCAGCACTCAATAAACTACCACATCACAGTAGTCAGCTTGTCATCCTGACTTCACTTTCATGGCAGTGGTTATAGCAGTCAGGATGGTGGAAAGCAAAGTAACACTAGTTCAAAAAATAACAGACTTATAAAAATAATTTTATGCCTAAAAAGCAAAACAAATGTCTCTCCCTTAAGGTCCTAGCCTGTTGCATAAATGACATATGCAGAGGGGATCTTATGTGATAAATAAGGTATTTCTATATGCATGGTATTTATCCCACTAATGAGGTTTCCACTGTCTATCACTTATATATTTGTATATGCTTTCTACACCACTCATGAGGTTCCCACTGTGTATCACTTATATATATATATATGTAATCTGTAACATACATACAAATATGTGTGTGTGTGTGTGTGTGGTGAGATAGACAGAGATACTGTATGTATATGTATGTGTGTGTGTGTATACATATATATATTTTTTTAATTTCCATAAACTTGCATCCTCATTCACACAGGTCACATTGGAAATGGAATAGAGGAGTTATAGCAAAACTCATTTTTCATGTCAACCTGCTTTCCCTGACACACTGCGTAACACCATCGGGCCATGACATGCATGTGAAACAATTGTGAGATATAGCTCTCCGGCCCATCACGATGTGTCCACTGTGTGACAGAACACTGCACCATACCTTCCCAGGCTCCGAGCAGTGATGTGTTCCACCAATCCTTGTGCTGCCCAGCCAGCTCTCAGAGCTAATCTCTGAACCTGAGTTGCTGGCACGGAAACACAGCATGCTACCCTCTGGCCCAACAGCTGTCCCTGCACACAACATTTCTCCATAACTTTTAGGTGATTCTATCAACCAATGACAATATGTAATCAATAACCCTGGCAAAAATGCGTACAGTGTAATTATTTATTTAATAGGTCTATCCTTTCAACAGGTCTGCACATTATTACATTTCACTTTTCTGGGCATAATTGCTTAATTTTTCTTAAACATTTAGACAGTTAAATTCATTTTACCAGTTATTCATTTCAGATAGCGTCTCTATACCTGAAAGGCACAAATAGGTTTGTACAAAGAGAGGTATGGACTTAACAGGTCTATGCTATTGACAAGGTTTTGTTTAAGCTGGCCCTAGTGCAACAATGTAAGACTGAAAATTGTATTAGGCTGTAGTGCAGGTTGAGCAAATATCACATGCCTGATGCACTGAGCCACCATCTCTGGCACTGGGAGCTGTAGTAGATTAGTGACTGTTCATTTCTGTTGCAGAATGTAGCCATTTCATTAGCTAATGTATGATGTTATAGCAATGATAACATCACATTCTGAACATATAGGGGGGTTTTGGATATAAAAAGAGGGGAAGGGAACCAGATTCCATGGATAAACAGAAATATTAATAAAAATCACCAAGAAGAGTGAATTCTATTTCCATAGAAGTTCTCTTGATGGATTACAAGTTCTGTGCAAAATTCTGTGGCCGCAGAATTCTAGGGGCCTTGAATATACTCATCGGCCACTTGTACGGTCCGGTCACTGAATTTTCTGGCACATATGGTTGTGTACCATAAGTCCCTCTGGAACAAAGCTATGGACCTGGCCAGCTCACAGCCCAACTCCCCTAATAAAACAGAGCCCTTAGCTGTCTTACAGTCTGGTGCTGATATCAGTAAACACGTCCTTAGATGCTCATATGACTTGGCAGACACTGCAGCAAGGGCAGCTGTCACGGGGATATGCCTTCAGTGCTACTCCTGGTTAAGGGTCTCGGGCTTCCAGCGGGATTTGCAGGGTGATATTCTAGATGCCCCTTTTCAGGGACCAGTAGACTTTGGCCAGGAGGCAGAGAAAATGATCACAGGGTTGCAGGACTCCGGGAAGGCAGTTTTGGACGTCCACAAGATGTATAAGTCAGAGCCAGCCCCATATAGACATTGGCCCTTTCGCAGGCAACAAGGCCAGCAAGTAAAAAGGCAGTAGCACAGAGGGGATACGAAAGAAAAGCTCCCTCTCAGCAAGCTGGGGCGCAGGGACTAAAAAGTGCTAAAAATGTTAGAGCTCCCTTGCCCACCCCAACGACCTCTGCATGACTCCCTGCATCCCCCCTCCTCTGGGGGAGCTACAAGAGGAGGCAGTAGGAGGCAATTCTCCCTTTACCTTGCAGGTTGGTCTAACATCACAGCAGATCAGTGGGTACTCCAAATTATAGAAAGGGGTTATGCTCTGGAGTTCACTCTGATTCCTCCAGACAACCCAACGATTCCCACCCATTGCTCCCCATCCCATGCAGACCTCAATCGGGTGGAAATTCAAGCCCTCCTGCACAAAAAGGTGATCCAGACAATCCCATCGAGCCAAAGAGGAAGGGGTTACTGCTCCCACTTCTTTTTAGTGCCAAAAAAGACAGGGGACCATTATCCCATCCTGGATCTCAGTCAGCTGAACAATTTTATCGAATACAAAATGTTTAGGATGGTGACTCTGCCTGGATTACTGCCCATGCTACATCGAGGGGACTGACTCTGCTTCCTAGACATGTAGGATGCATATATGCACATAAAACTCTTGCTGTTCCACAGAAAATACCTGTGCTTTACCTTCCAGGGAGAGAATTACCAGTTTCAAGTACTGCCGTTCAACCTTTCCTTGGCACCACGAGTATTCACCAAGAGCCTAGCAGTGGTAGCAGCAGCTCTCGGGTGACAGGGACACTACATCTACCCCACCTCAACGACTGGCTCTTGACAGCTCCCACAAGAGGCCATCTTCGTTATACACTGGACTGTACCTTCCAACTGTTCCTAGACCTGGGAATCACCTTGAATCTTCCCAAGTCATCTCCATGACCCAGTCGGAGATTACAATACATAGGAGCTATCCTGGACATCATCCAGGAAAGAGTCTTTCTCCACTCAGACTGGTCAAATCGACGACGAGCGTTGGCTGAGAAAATCACCTCCGCCAGTCAAGGTCCAGCCAGAATGGTACTGCAACTTCTAGGTCACATGGCAGGCACCATCGTGAAAGTGCCCTTGGCTCATCGCCACATGAGAGTACTCCAGGGGAACCTCAGAGTACAGTGGGATCAGCAGTTGGACACCCTCGAGCAACCAGTTTGGATCTCCAGCGCAATGCGTCAGACTATGGAATGGTGGCTCACCCCCCTCCCATCTAGAGACTGGGGCTCTCTTCTGAAGCCCCAGTCCTCAGTGGATCCTGACAACAGATGCCTTGGGACTGGGGTAGGGCACGCATTTCAAAGAAAAACAGGAATGCAACCTCCACATAAATGTGTTGGAGATGAGAGCCATTCTGTATGCCTTACAGGCATTTCAGATGGACCTCATTCCAGGCCCCTTACTGATCCAGAAAGACAACATGCTAGTTGTCTTTTATATCAACAAGCAAGGGGGCACACGCTCCTGTCCCCTTTGCAGAGAGGCCTTAAGAGTCTGGTACTGGACAGTGGAGCACAGTCAGGAACTCATAGCAGTTCATGTTCCAGGAGTACAGAATGCCTTGGCCGACAGCTTAAGCCACTCTCGGTTTCCAGCTGATGAGTGGGAGCTACTACAGGATGTAGTAGAAGACCTATTCAAAAGATGGGGACTTCCAGAACTGGACCTCTTTGCGTCCCCGCTCAGTGCCAAACTGTCCAGTTTCTGCTCGCTAGATCCAGGGCCTGGTGTTTTTTGGTGAGATGCGTTGTCCTGTTCTTGGACAGGGAGGTTTCTTTATGCCTTCCCTCCTTTTCCACTACTTCAACGAGTACTGCTCAAGCTGCAAGCGGAGTGAGCAGGCATGAGTCTGATAGTGCCATTATGGCCCCGGCAGATTTGGTTCCCATTGCTTCAGCAATTGGTGACAGAACTGCCGCTTCCTCTACCCCTGTCATCTCACTTGCTCTTCCAGGAGCAAGGTACTCTTGTACACCCGAATCTCAGGTCTCTGCACCTGCACGTATGGCTCCTGCAGGCTACGTCAGGAAACAGTACGAGATGTCAGCAAGGGTAGCAGATGTCCTGGTGGCCACGAGAAAACCCTCGACCAGGCCACCTACTCCATGAAATGGAAGCGTTTCTGCCCATCATCTGGACCCATTCACTTGTCAGGTGAACTCAGTTCTCGAATATCTTCATTCCCTCTCTGATTCAGGTCTTAGTTACTCGTCCATAAAGGTACACCTTTTGGCAATATCAGCTTATCATCTACCAGTGGACAACAGGACCCTGGCGCAAATGGATCTGTCTCGTACCTTCCTGTGAGATATTATGCATATTAAGCCCCCCATTCGGGACCCTGTTCCCCCATAGGACATTCTATTTATGTTAGAGAAACTTATGTTACCTCCCTTTGAACCAGCCGGAAAGCGTTATTTTTAGTTGCCATTACTTCAGCCCAGAGGATTTCCAAGCTTCAGGCTCTGATGTGTAAAGAGCCATATTTAATTTTCCACAGGGACAGGGTATCCCTGCACAATAACCCTAAGTTTCTCCCAAAGGTGGTGTCTGAGATCACTCTTAACCAGGACATTCATCTCCCGGTTTATTACCCAGAGTACTCGAACAAAGGGAAGGCCTTTTTGTATACTCTGGATGTTCACAGAGCTCTTCATTTTTATGTGGACCATACTCGGTCTTCCAGAAAATCTGATCAGTTATCTGTGTCTTTCGCCCCGCAAATGTTTATTTATTTAGTTTTTGTTGACCGGGAAGGAGGACTAGACAACTTTTTTGCCTATTTTCAGCCTTGTCCGGGGGGAAGGGGATACAGATGGATACCAACTAAAATTGAACCAGATTTTTTTAAGCTGTTGGTGGTATTTTTTAGTGAATGGGGGAAATTTGGCCAGGACACTGGGGAAATTCCCCTACTCTGACAGTAGGGGGAACTCTTGGCCATTTCCCAAGATGGCCGCTCCTGTGGACCCTGGAGGGAGGAAGGATGCATGCTGATGTGGCAGAGGAGATGGCCTCCTCCTCTGCCCTTCCACGACCAGAGGCTGAGCTCGGAAACTTGACAAACACTGAACCAGAACCAGAAGAATTGTCTGAGGATTTTTTTGAAACAAATATGGAATGGTCCCAAAAAGAAGGTAATGGACTTGTTTGTTTTAAAGCACCAGAGAATAATTCAGAAGCTGATATTTCAGGAAAAAAAGGACTTTTAAAGCAGTTGTTAGAAGCAGAATTGTACTGCAAGAAATAAAAGCAAGCGTTACAGGCAGAACTGTCAAACCTACAAGCCAAAGAAAGCTCTGTCAGTATCACTGACTCACCGCTGATCAGCTGAGTAATGATGCGGCTGTAATTAAAAGTGCCACCGAGGCTTTGATCTCACCACCTGACAAGAATGTTTCTTCAGCTGGCAGCTCCCAACAATCTCAGGTTGTGTGCCTAGAGCCGAGGGAAACCAGAGATGTAAATGATAAACAAAAAGGGAAATGACTTCAGCTCGGTGTCCCCTATTCTTAGGGACCAAAGAACTTCAATAATTATGCTCAGCCTGCACGACCTGGAAATGAGAAAGAGAGGCCATCGATGAGCGCATGGACAATTGCCGAGAGCGCAGCAGAGCAAAAAACTTTTGCATTATTGCCACAAGAGACTGAATCACTGGAAAACATATTGGAAACTCCTTGGTTCCCTGCTAGAGCTCTAGAAGGAGCAGAATGGGTTCAAACAGAATCTGGCCGCTGGTTCCCTGACCCCAATAACTCGGATGTAAAAAGATACCAAGCACAATCTGAACTGGAAAAGACGATGCATACCAATAGTGCAACATCTAAAAATATGCCTCCTGCTATTTCAGACTCCGAAATTGTAACTGCATCAGTGGGCCCCATCATAAGTGCACATCCAAGTACTGAGACTGTAGATGCTAATATTACCATGGTTAATGTTTCTGCTGAAAATCAAAGTATAAACAAGGGTGTGAAAGAATAAGTACCTCAGCTGGTATTTGAACCCAGGCCACCCGGAATACCATTCCAATTGCACTAAGCAGCTGCGCCACTGAGACAACTGGAACCTGGGATGTCCCTGGGCACATTACTCTTTCTCAAATACACAACCCAATGGGAACACAAATATTTACTTCTAACAATCACACAGGAGTGTGGTGAGCATATTTTATGGAACACATACAAACAAGGGTGAGAAAGAATAAGTGTCTTAGCTGGGACTTGAACCCAGGCCACCTGGAATACCATTCTGATTGCGCTAACCAGCTGTACCACTGAGACATCTGGAACCTGGGATGTCCCTGGGCACATTACTCTTTCTGAAATGCACAACCCAATAGCAACACAAATATTTACTTCTAACAATCACACAGGAGTGTGTTGTGCATGTTTTTTGGAACACATACAAACAAGGGTGAGAAAACCACTGGGTTCTGCATTTGAGAAAGAGAAATGTGCCCAGGGACATCCCAGGTTCCAGTTGTCTCAGTGGCACAGCTGGTTAGCGCAGTAGGAGCAGTATTCTAGGTGGACTGGGCTCAAGTCCCAGCTGAGACACTTATTCTTTCTCACCCTTGTTTGTATGTGTTCCATAAAATATGCTCACCACACTCCTGTGTGATTGTCAGAAGTAAATATTTGTGTTGCCATTGGGTTGTGCATTTGAGAAAGAGTAATGTGCCCAGGGACATCCCAGGTTCCAGTTGTCTCAGTGGCGCAGCTGGTTAGCGCAATCGGAATGGTATTCTGGGCAGCCTGGGTTCAAGTCCCAGCTGAGGCACTTATTCTTTCTCACCTCTGTTTGTATGTGTTCCATAAAATATGCACACCACACTCCTGTGTGATTGTTAGATGAAAATCAAAGTATACCTAATACTAGAATGGGTCCTTCTGATCATATTTTTCAGGATCCCTCTAAAAGAGCCTGGCTCGACCCTGTGTTCAGGTTATCTGACTTGTTTCAGGACAAGGGTGAGCCAGCTCTGACGAGGGATGCTGTGAGGTTAATTTTTATGGGAGGGTTAGAGAACCCCCTGGACCGGCTGTATGTAGCTAAACAACTCTTGAAAGGTTCTATGCGATTCTTTTCTTCAGAAATCTTTGCCCTAATACATCTAGGCAATGGCAACTTTGATGTGAATTTTAAGGCAGTGTCTAGCCTTGATAGATTCTGGGCCCAGTATCAGACAGTGAAAAATAGCCCCATCTGGATTCCTTACATAGCCGTCCCTCTTACGAAGCCTGCAGTGAAAGTCATCACTGTTATGTTTCACAACAAGGGGGTCCATGTCAAGGACATATTATTTTGGTTGCGTCAAAGATGTGAAGTATTAGACAAACCCAATCCTATCCTTGATAGTGAGCAAATACGGAACGGGGTTGGAAAATAAAAGTGAAGCTCTGCTCCATGAATAATGGCCCAGTCCACCTCCCTAGCACTTTCTTTTTAGGGAAAGGTAGGGGAATGTTATTTTACATAGGACAGCCAAAGTCCTGCTTCAAATGTGGGTCCTGTATTCACCTCAGCTTGTGACACTCCAAGATGCAGTCACTGCTTGGAATATGGCCACAATTCCCTAGTTGTGTCAACCTTTTTAAATGCAACTTATGCAAGCTCACAGGGGATGGGGATGGCAAGTGCCCCATGGCTTCCCAAAATAGGGGTGACTGGCTCAGGGAGGATTTATTAATAGTGCCCAACAAATGCAGGCAAAAAGGGTAGCAGAAGCAGCTTTAGTAGTGAACCCTGCGGGCCACCCCCTGAACCTAGACGTCCTGTAGAGCATGAAACAGTAGGGGAAGATGTCTTAGAGCAACCAGGACCACTGTCAGAAACAGATCAGAGTAATGTAGCTCCTGCCCCAGAGATTCGGGAAAATGAAGGCCCAGATAGATCAGAGATAGGTGATATGCCCCCACTCCCTCCTCCCAGTCAGGAATTCCAGAAAGTCCCAGCAAAAAAATGTAACAGATAAGGGAAAGCATTGTCTAAAACTACCCATAGTAACAAAACTGGGGAAGTTTTGAAAATCAGGAATAAATTTTCTGCATTATCCACTGAAGCTCAAGATACAGATTCTGGGAAAGAGGAGTCGGACTCCTCCTTGGCCACCTCGGTTACTCTGGAAGCCACCTCTGATATGGAAGGGAGTAGGGCAGAGGCCTGCATTTCCCAGCGCACCAGATGCAGGAGATATGGTAAAACCCCTTGATCTAATTTAGTCATACATCTAATTAAGACCTAGCTACCACCCTTCTCTCAACATTGGCAATATGAGCCTACTTACCATTTCAACATTAAATGTCAACAATATTTTTTTTTTTATATTTCTTTCTTTTTTTTTTTTCTTTACAGGAAGGAGGAGCCCAAGACATTTCATAGCATTATACAACTTCATCATAGAGATGGCTTAAATACAATGTATTTTCATTTTTAACAGATATAATAAATTTCCCTAAATACTCTAGGTGGTATACTACTGTACTCCAAAGTGCCTCCAGTATACAGGTTTTGTTATTAATTCTCCCAGGGTGAGTCTACCTGACAATTTTAATGTCTAAATCTAGTTCACATCATGGAATCAAATCTGTTCTATGGTCTATAACCCACAACCACCCCCTGGACCAGAAGGTAATACATTTCTGGACTCCAGGGTTAATACCAGCCATTAACATCTCCATTTTATATATTTGGTATGTTATATCTTCCCATTCCCGGAGCATCGGAGAGGCCTTCTGCAGCCACTTTCTTGTGACCTCCTTGTTGGCTGCCAGTACAAGAATAGCTATTAAAAATTTAGAGTTATCTCCCCTAATCTCTTGGGGGGTATCTAATAGAAGTATCTGCTCAGGTTTTAAATTCTGTATATCTGGAAATATCTTTCTTAAGGCATTCTCTATCTCTTTCCAACATTGGGATAAAACTTCACACTTCCAAAAGATGTGTGTATATGTTGCCAGTGGCTCGCCACAGGCTCTCCAACACTCCGATCCAGATTCCCCACCAAATTTCCCAGTGATCTGTGGAGGTCTAAAAAAATCTAATCACACATGTCCAACCAAATTTTCTCCATGACCACATGACCATGATCTAGTAGCCTTATGTAGTATCAAGTATATTGGTTCCCATTCTTCATCTTGTCTTAATATACCCATCTCTTGCTCCCATCTTTTTGCCAAGTTCTTGTCCCTTTATCCTTATTATAAATTAAGGCTTGATAAGTATGTGATATTATATGTACTGGGATACCCATCTCTATTGTTTTGATTAAGATTTTGGACAAAAGATTTATCCTTTTGGGGCCCCAGGTTTAGCCCTATCAGTTCTCTACAATGATTTCTTATTTGTAAGAATCTAAAGAAATCACTTCTTTTCAGACCAAAGAGTCTCTCTATATCTGTAAACTGAAGAAAGATCCCTCTTCTATAGCACTGGAAAAAGGTCACAAGGCCTCGATCCATCCATTTCTTGAATGTATTATCTAGAATTGCTGGAATGAATCTAGAGTCATCTGTAATTTTTAGAAAAAGCTGCGCAATTTTGTCCTTTGTATTTAGAATTATTTTCCTCCAGATTATAATTAGTTGTCTTGTATATTGGGATTTGATATCTTTCTCTAATATAGATCTGGGTAAATAAATATTTCTCTATCCCATCTCTCAAATCCCCTATCTCTGTTTCCTTCCAAAAGGGATTCAAATCTCGTCTACGCACTGTAGGACATGTGCAGTTATTGCTGCTTGAGCATATTTTTCTAGGTTTGGGAGTGCAAGGCCCCCATTTCGTTTTGAGAGTTGAAGTATTTCTAATTTTATTCTAGGTCTTTTCTTTTGCCAAATGAATTCTGAAATCATCTTGTTCCATTGTTTAAAGCCTTTTTTGGTTGGATAGATTGGTAATGACTGAAAAAGATAAAGTAACCTCAGGAGGACATTCATCCTAATGGTATCTATTCTTTGGATCAAAGAGATAGGTAAAAGCAACCATCTCTGCAGGTCATCTTGTATCGCCTTTATCAGTGGTATATAATTAATGTCATATAATTTTGATTTTGAAGTGTCTTTGTGTATAATTATACCTAGATATCTGAGGTCTGTAGCTGTCCATTTTAAGGGGAACCTTTGCTGTAATTCAGTGCTGGGATGGTAATTTATGGTCAGGACCTCAGTCTTGCTGGTGTTTAATTTATATCCCGGAAGGTTTTCAGTCTCCTGCAGGACCGTAAATAGATTTGGCAGGGAAGTCTCCGGATTTGTAAGATAGATATTATTTTCTTGTAATCTTATTCCTGAGATTGCAGGGGTTTCCCGAATTGCTTGTGCTAGGGGTTCGGCATATAGGGCAAATAGAAAGGGAGATAGGGGGCAGCCCTGTCCAGTGCCTCAGGTCAATGAAAAAAATGATGAAAAAGATCCATTTACTTTAATCATAGCATGGGGTGAGGAATATAGCTGGTTTATAACTGTTAGGCAGGTCTTAGGGAAATTAAATTTTTCTAAGGTGTGCTTCAAGAATTTCCAAGGAACTCGATCAAAAGCCTTTTGGGCATCCATGCTTAATATTAGTGTAGGGGTATGATCTTTTTATACTATTGTATGTTTGATATTATCTGTCATTTGGTGCTTAACTATAAATCTGGATTGATCTTTTCTAATTAACTCAGGGAGAAGGTTTTCCATTCTTTTTGCTAAGATTGCCGCTAAGTATTTATAGTCCTGATTGAGGACTGAAATAGGGCGATGTGATTCGCAGTTGGAGGGGGTCCTTCTTTGGTTGTAAAATTGCTGATATGTTAGCGTAATTCCAGCTATCTGGGGAGAAGAGGACTCCTCTTGTATTCCATAAAAAAGTCATGTGAGAGGGTGAAGCAACTCAGTTTTAAAAGTTTTATAAAATTCTACCGTGTATCCATCAGGGCCTGAGCTTTTGTTCAATTTGGAGTTACATATAACAAGATCAATTTCTTGGGGGAAATTCATCTGATCAACCTATTTTGTTGTTCTTCGGACATTTGGAGGAGGCCAATGCAATTAAAAAATGCCTTGTATTTTCCTTCCTCAGGTTCTCCAGGTTGATTATACAGTGTAGAATAAAAATCCCTAAATCCTTCTAACATATCCTTTGTTTTATAAAGAAACTGATGTTGATAGGGCTGTTTGATTTTCGTTATAGTTGACATACTGTAGCTTGAAGTTTCCTAAGTCTATAAGCTAATATTTTGGCTGCTGTACTTCCACCCTCATAATATTTTTGCTTGATATACATTAAGGTTTGTTCTGTTTTCTGATTTAGTATATCTTGAAGTTGCTTCTTTATTTTGTTAATCTGTGAAATCAATGTATTGTCCCAGCTGAATGTAGTTGCTGTATCCTCCCTAGTTCCTCTCAAAATCCTGTTGTTTCTGTTTTCTTTGTTTGTTTTTGCATGATGCGTAGGAAATAATCTCCCCTCTCATAACTGATTTGAATGTATCCCATAGAAGTCCCTCTGATATCTCCTGTGATGAATTCTCCTGTATTATGCGGGATAGCCAAGTCATCATCTTGTCTTTAAATTTTGATCTTTCAATAGCATATTATTGTATCTCCATTGTCTCTGTATAAATTCCTGTCCCATGTCCAGCTCTATCAGAATTGGTGCATGATCAGAAATATAGATGGGGTTAATTTCTACTCTGTGGATCCTATCTAAGAATTCACTGGTTAATAGAAAATAATCTATACGGGAATAGGTGTTATGAATGCCTGAATAATATGTATACTTTCTTGTAGTCGGATGGCTATGCCTCCAAGTGTCCATCAACGATAAATCCCTGATCAGTCTCTTAGCATGCCTTTGTCCTTTAGTAGCTCTAGTAGGTTTTGGGTTTGAACTGTCCTTTGCAGGGTCTAGAAGCATATTTAAATCCCCCCTATTAGGAGCAAGCCTTGTTTAAAATCTATTAATTTATCTAATAAAAATTGGTATATTTTACTATCAGATCCTGGAGGTACATAAAGGTTGGCCACCGTAAGTACTTGGCCCTCCCACACTCCCCTAATCATTGCCAATCTCCCCGCCCATCATGATATGATTCCTGAACCTGGAAAGTGGATGATTTAGGTATTAGTACTGCTAACCCCCCACGTCCCTCGCATATGAACTGGCAATCACCTGGGATATCCTCGTCCGAGTAGTTTCTGATGTTCACTAATACAGAGATGGGTTTCCTGTAAAATAATAAGTTTGGGATGTTCTCTTTGTAAATGTGAAATGTCCTTAGTCCTTTTCATTGGGCTACTCAGACCGTTAACATTTTGAGACATTACCCTGAGGATTTTTTTATTCTGTATCATTTATATTGTAGATTCTCTCCCTCCTTCTCCCCTCTCATCTTTTCTTCCCACCTCTTTTCTATTATTTGTAACATCCATTTCCCTTGTCGACTCACCGAAGGGGTCCTTTCTATCAAACCATCTCTTAATTCTTCTTTTAATCTAATGTACTTCCAGGCTCCCCCTCCCCTGTTATAACCCCCCCCCTTGAAATAACCAGCTCCAACATGTAACTATATACATGTGTACTTTTAGGCTCAGAGATACTTCTGATTTGGACGAAATATTTAGTTGAGTTAGGGCTTCTTGTCTATCTGTATAGACCTGCCCTCGGGGGGGAAAAATAACCCACAGAATGGAAATTAAATCTACCACCTTTCTCCCAGGGATCTCTACTTGAAGCACCCGTAGTTGAGGTTGTAGAAAAGATAACCAAGAAAATTAAATAAAATATCCATATACAAAAATATATATATATATATATATATATATATATATATATAAAGGTGCCTAACATAAGCATTCTCCACCTTTAGGAGCTCCGATACTCTCCCAATATATATTTATATCCATCTATGTTTTGGACATTGTGTATGGACCTTTATAAATTATTGTATGATCTCTTTCCCTCTTCATTATACATACATAATTTTATACAGTGTCCTTCTCTCCATTGTCATTTCTTCTTCTTTAGTTTGGTTTCTGAGTCCCAAACTTATTTTGATTAAATCTTTCAAATATCTCAGTTCAGTCTCAACCAAAGTCAGAGAGACCAAGAATAATATTGTGTCATTGTATAAATGACTTGAGTACAAGATCTCATAACAAAGAAAAACTTTTTTGACCCTTGACCTTCTTTGTAGCATGGTATTTTTTATTCTCTATGTCTCTCCCCTCAGGTCTATTGCTTCTGTCGTTTGGTCTCTTCCAAAGCTTTCACAGACCGTTCTCTCTAGGAGTGGGACTTTAATTCGAGAGCACCCATCTCTCCTCCTCCCCCCCCGAGCAGAAAGGAGAGCTTCCCTGATCCACCCCGGAGTGACCCCTCCGAGATTCCTCCCAAATCATAAATGTATAGTCTCTTGGGGACTCATCACCTCTCTTCCCCATTTATTGTGGGAATTCCCAAGCTGTGTCTCCATAGTTATATGTACCTTTCATTTTCTCTTCCTCCGTGAGCACACTCTACGAATGTGTCCGAGCCCATATTAGTTATTTTTATAGTGTTCAATATTTAGGATATAGCGAGAGTATGCCTACTTCTCAGCTCCTCCCTCTACGTACATTAAGCTCTGCTTGAATTAACATCATGTCGCTAAGTGCCCCATCTAGTGGTACCATGGAAGATCGACGGCAAAGAGCCCCACATTGATCCAATCATTCCTTAGTAGGAATATTTTAGGAATAAGAGGTGAGATTCCCCTGGTTCTCAATTAGAGGGACCACCCTTGATAGGTCGCTCCAGGTAGACCCCAGACCCCCCCCCCACTCCGAGATCAGGGGAAAAGGAAAGGACCCCCCTCCGTCCCCTCTCCTATATCTTTTTATTTGTTCCTCTCTTTTCCTCAGCGCAGAGAGAAAAAAATAAGTTATGTCTCATTTTAGCTTACTCAGTTAGACATTTGAAGATGTGTCCCTTTGTTCAGAAGTGAATTTTCCCAAAAGTTTTTAATTTCCTCAAGGGTCTCTTGTTGTAAATCCTTCTCTGTTCTCTGATTCATGCTGGTCTTGGACTCCCCTGCCCTGTCTCTGGCCTGGTAATTTTGTTGGTAATTCAAAACCTCGCTTTCTCAGATCTTCCGCTGCTGTCTAAATCGACTCGTATACTTTTTGCCCATTCGAATACTGAATAATTCATTTCACTGGATGTGGTGTACGAAATTTTAATTTTAGATGTCGGAGAATTGGAAAAAGAGGGATATATTCTCTTCTTCGCTGCATAGTAGCTCGAGTGTAGTCATCGTCAAAAAATATCCTCTTCTTTTCAAAAAATACCTTTCTCATGGACCAGGCTTTCTGCAATATTATCTCTTTTGTGTAGTAACTCTGAAATTGAATTATTATCGAGTGGGGTCTGATCCCTGCCCTAGATGGCTTGGGGCCTAAGGCTCGATGTGCCCTTTCTGTTTCGATATTAAGTTCTGTGTCCAAGGATAGTGTGGATTTTAGAACATTCTCCATAAAACCTCTCATATCTTTTCCCTCACTGTATTCCGGTATCCCGTAAATTCTTGTTTTTCCATCTTTGGCGATTCTCAGTGTCCTCCTGCATCTCCCCCAGGGCTTTAGTGTACTGAAGGAGCTGGGATAAGGTGGACAGAGTCTGAGAAATTTCTAGTGCTTGATCGGTGCTTTTTTGTTCAAGCAAGGAGACTTGCGTCTGAAGGGTTGAGACATCTGCTCTAAGGAGATCATGATCTGCACGAAACTCTTGAAAGTCCCTTTTTATCTCCTGGATGTCTGTAATAATCCTGTTTAGTTTATCATTTAGAATTGAATCTTTAGCCAGTTGTCTTTTGCTTGATGCTTTCTTCTTTTTAACTGCCGAGGTCACAGCTTGGGATAGGGTTGAGGCCTCTGATTCAGAGCGTTCGGGATCTGAAGGGATCTCTTCCATTGTCAAAGCAGTAAAGCAGTTTGGGGAAGTCCTTATCTTGCCTGAAGCCATCTGTAAGTATTTCTCCATATAATTTACTCGCTTTATGGCCAACTGTTGGAGTTAGAAAAGGGAGTTGAGACGGAGCTCTGATCTCACGCCGCCATTAGGTGTGGAGAGCTGCACCGGAAGTCAATGTCAACAGTATTAAAAGCCACAGAAAAAGAATCACAGTGTTAGGCTCATTACAGCAAGTTAAAAGTGATATTATTTGTGTCCAGGGCACCAGACTTAAAACACAACTAGAAATACAACTGATTTCTAAATGTTGGAATATAGGCCCTTCTTTTTGGTCTATAGTAGAAAATTATGTAATGGGTTGGGCATTTTGTTTAAAAATCCAGAAATACAGGTCTCTGGGTTGGTTGACATTGAGCCTGGTCGAGTATTATTACTAGACTTTTCACCATATGCAGAACGATTCAGGTTTCTTACGATTTATACTACACAAACAAAGGCCTTTAGAGCTTCATTATTTAAACAGGTTCAACCCTTTTTATATACATCTAGAACAGTCATTTGGACAGGGGGCATTAACTGTGGGATGGAGAGAGCTGACGGGGGATTCGGTCAAATAAATTATTTTGCGACTCTGCAGCACTCAGAAACATTATAAATGATGCCAACTTAGTGGATTCATAGCGGCAGAAAGTCTCGATAGGTGGTAATACATTTTTTAAAGCCCATCTTTCCACTAGAATTGATTTTACATTTCTTTCCTCTATAGTACAAATCACAGAAGCAAAACTGGATGCATGGGAATTTACAGACGATAGATCACTGACAGTAGATATCAGTTGGTCCCAGTCACCGTAATGCAAGAAAAACCTTTGGAGATTGAACACCTCCTTATTAGCAGAAGAAAAGATCAGACTTGCTTGGGTTAGGGAATGACATGCTAGATTGTCAGTGATAGAGTTTTATGATAACATCACCATCTGGTGGGAAGAGACGAAATTGGCATGTAAGGGATTTTTTCAAAATAAAGCAAGAAGAATGGGCAACAAAAAATATTGAAGTTGCTTAGAATTAAGGGCACAGCTTTAGAAATTGATCTCTCTTACTAAGACTAACAGTACTAATTACGGACCACAAATTATGACCCTTAAAAAGCAGATGTGTAATATGCAATACAATAGGGCAAATTCCCTAGAACAAGAACTAAGATTTGGGACTACTGTAAGGAAAGGTTCCATGGACCCATTCAAAGAATGTAAAAGTAGAATAAACCATAGAATCATCACCAAGTTACACACAGACACCGGACGAGTTATAACGTCACCTGAACTCATTTTAGAACATGTAGATAAATACCTTAAAGAATTATTTAGGAAGGCCCCTTTAGCACAAAAAGCTAACCTGCAAAACTTAAACCTTCCACAAATTTCAGAAGAGGATAGTATTGTGTTAACAGCCCCTATCTTGACCATGGAAATAAAAAATGGTATTAGCACTTTGAAGAGTGGCCCCGCCCCTGGCACAGATGGCTTAGGAGCTGAATTCTATGAGGCATTTGGGGAGGAATTCGCTCCAGTCTTGGAAATTGTTTTTTCATGTATGTTAAATAATGGTAGCTTGGCAATGTCAATGAACCTAGCTTCTTTGATTTTGTTATATAAAAAGGGACCCGAGAGGATTTGTCAGTGTCAGTGTCTCAGTAGGTAGCACACTCACCTCTGAGGCTGGGAGATCAGAGGGCAGTGGGTTCTGTTCCCACATCTGGCACTTGGGTTAATATCCCAGTACTGACACTGTAGTGCAGCATGAGAGGGGCGCTGCATTTCTGAGGTGCTGTCTTTCGGATGAGACGTTAAACCGAGGTCCCATCTGCCTGGATTGGTGGTAGTTCAGGTGGATGTTAAAGATCCCATGGTACTTATCGAAAAGAGTAGGGGAATTGTTTATTGCAGTAACCAAAAAACATCAATACAGGGTGCTCATATAAAACAAAAAATATAAAATAAAAACATAAACATCACTGTAGAAATATCAAACAAGAAGAAACTGAAACTTACACAAAATAATAAACAGACCATATTAAATCCAGTATACATGCTTCCAGTATTCGTGAAATAAAGAAACCAGAAAATGACAGGATTCAAAGTCTTTTTGTGTCTGTAAAGCTGATTCAATATGACGTAACACCACCGAAGGTAAAGTATGAATATGCTGTAGGGAAAAAGAACATCTCACCTGCCAGAGATAAAACTTGATGCAAGCCAATATCACATTAAGAGTACTGGGATGATAACGGGGAAAAAAACTTGAATAGTCCCCTAAAACTAAACATTCATAGGTAACCTGAGATGCCATCCCCCATCCCCACTTAACAAACAAGGTGGACCAAAACTGAACAGTATAGGAACAAGTATGAAAAAAATGAATCAATATGATATATGCCCTTCCGGGAAAGCCGATAAACCTCGCTTTTAGCCACACTCCACATACGAAGTTTAGCAGCCACTACAGGAAGAAAGGAAGGCGATTTATAATTAGATTTCATGATAGGCACTTCAGTAGACCACCGCAGGAGAAAATCTTGAAGCGAAAACAGAGTGCAGGCATCCCAAGGATGAGACTGGTATAACGGTACCTCTTTAAATGTAGCTTTAATAAAGAAAGAAAAGTGAAAAACAACCGGATTAATCATACCACGACCCCCCCGCCTTAATTGGAAGATATATGAAATCACGTTTAACCGGGTTCAGTCGGCTGCCCCACAGCATTTGAAAAAAAAATACTATATAAATGGGTTTCATATTGCCTAGGTAAAGGAAAAAATTAACTAAAGTAAAGAAACAGAGGGAGTAAAAATTTTTTCATAATTAAAACACATTTTGGTTTAGAAAAAGACCAGGTTTTCCATAATTGTACCTTCGTTTCACCCAAAACAATACACGGTTGCCAGTTAAGATCATTCAAATCTCCCATCCCAAAAAAAACCCTAAAATCTTAATATGTTCCATAGAGATGGTTATCCCCCCAGTCATGGGATCAAAAACACCCTCCCCCCAAAAAAATACCAGCACTTTTTTCATAATTCACAGATGTTCCTGAAAGCAGACCAAACTGGGCCACAACATGCAATGCAGCAAGGCCTGCAGCTGCATTGTGAAGCAGGAAACACATGTTATCTGCGTAGACCACCAAAATCTGTGGTGGCACATCTGGAGATGGAGATAATCCCAGAATGTGAGGATGATGAAGTTCCCGAACTAAAGGGTCCAAAACAAAAGTATATAATAAAGGACTAAGTGGACAGCCCTGACGCACTCCCCTACAAAAATCAATCCCCTTCCCCAACAGTCTATTAACAAGGGGAGCATTTGGGGTTTTGCTATATAAGAGTGCCACCCAAGTTCTCAGTTTATCAGAAAACCTATATCACCGTAGAACATCAAATAAAAACCCATGTGCCACCTTATCAAAGGCTTGGGCCTGGTCTAAAGAAAGTAAATAACCGGAAAGTTTCCCCAATCAGCCAAGCCCGCACTCATTCCTTAGTAGGGCCAAATTTTGATGGGTATGTCTACCCGGAATTTAGCATGTTTGGACAGGATATACTAAGGAAGAAGCAACATGTTGGAACCGATGGCACAAAATAACTGAAAAAATCTTATAATCTGTATTCAATAAACAGATCAGCCTCCAATTTTCAATTCGGCGTTTAATCCCTTTTTTAAATAAAAAAAGTAGTTAAGGCATCCGAGAATCCACGAGGCAGCCGTGAAGATTCTAGAATCTCATTAAAAACAGAGGTCAGAATGGCACTTATATCATCTATCATGAATTTGTATAATTCATTAATTAAGCCATCCAGGCCAGGTGATATCCCAGACTTTAAGTGAGTGACTTCTGACCAAACCTCATCCAGAGAAATGGGCCTATCTAAAAAAAGGGAATCAGTGGAAATAATTTTAGGTGGTTGAAAAGAAAACAGATCCTCCCATCTAGTGGTGGGCTGCAAAGCCCTACCATGTTGAGTCTGTAAAAAAACCTGGACTATTTGTAGCATGTCAATATCCGCTGTGTGCAGTACCCCACTGTGATCATAAAGGCCATCCATAAGTTTTTTGCAAGGCTTGTTTACAAGCCGAAAAAGGGTCCGAACTCGGCGAAGATTTAAGTCCATAAGACAAATCATCATGAATCTTACAAGCCTTCCCATAATGATAATTCCTCATGCTTTGTCGTAGCACAGCTAGTTGATCTTGTATCCGAATATCAGAACCAGAGGGAAGTGACATTAATTTATAAAACTGTGCTCTTTATTTCAAATACGTAAGATAATCAGCTGACTGAGTTAGTACTCAGTACTGATGGTAAGCCGTGGAAGTCATTCTAAACTCAAGTTTAGTATCCATCCACCAATCACCCCAAGAATCGTACATCTCAGCTACAGAGCGCCTTCTGTCCAATGCCTGGGATAAACATAACTGGAACTGCTCAGTAGTAAAAAAAAAAGTGTTCATCTTCCATCAAGCCGGCAAAGCAGGAAAAGAAGGTGGAATGGTGGTCAGTGAAAATCTTACTGTCAATAATAAATGATCCGAAAACTCACAAGGGGTCAATAAAAAAGCGAAAGGCAGTAAATATCTGGAAGTAAAAACAAAATCAATCTGTGTCACAAAACTGCCACGTTTGTAAGTGGACCCTGAATCGGAATGAAGCACTCTATAAACATCCGTCAGAGAGACCGTCTGAATTAGTTTAAACAAAGCATGGGAATCACAATACACCTTATGCTGCATTTGGTCTTTAAATCTCACATCCAGGCTACAGTTGAAATCGCCTCCCCAAATGATGTGTCTAGGGGTAAAAAGGTAGTGCAGAATTTCCCCAAATAAAGCAATCCTGGCAGATTTGACCTGGGGAGCATAAATGTTAATAAGACGAAGGGAAAAATCTTGGCAGACACAATCCAGGAGCAACACTCTCCCAAGAGCTCTGTCTACCAAACCAGTTACTTGAACAAAGGGATGACAAAATGATATCCCCACCCCGTCTGCTGCATCAGGACCAAAGGACCAGAAGGAAGGTCCAGAATGCCATGATTTCCTAGTATAGTTTACTTCTGAAAGAGTAGAAAGACGAGTCTCCTGTAGTAAGATGATATCTGCAGACAAGGATTTACAAGGGAAACCACCGTTAAAGAAGCCAGGGAGTAGGACTAAGACTTGTCCTTTTTACGCTTCCTTCCCAACTTCTTCTTAGACTCCAACAATTCAGAACCTCCTTCATCATCACACTCCATACCAGACAAAACCCCAGAAGCAACTGATAGGTCAGATTCAGAGTCCCCATCTGCATCTTGCAGTACCTGAAAAGTGTTATGCGTAGGGGTAATAGGTGGTACTACAATCTTTTTAGCATGAGACCGAGTTACATGCCTCGGGAGAGGTGCCTAAAACTCAGGAGCTGGGGGGGAGGGGCTAGATTGGGCAAGGTGAGAGCAGTGAGCCCCAGACCCTCTGGTGGTTGTGCAACATTGGAGGGCTCACCAGAGGGGCAGGGTACCATTCCTTCAGGAGGAGCCGAAGCCGAAGGATCAGGACCGGAGGGGTTAGGATCAGGAGGCCATCTCCTCAATGTGTGGCCTAAACCAGTCCTGAGCATCCCAGAGCAAGGTCTTCTTATCAAGGCCCCCTGAATCATTTTGGACAGCATATGGACACTGGTGGTAAGCATGCCCCTGGGTATCACAGAGATTGCAGCGGAAAACATTTTGGCAAGTACCACTGTCATGATCCAGTGCTCCACACAAAGCACATTTGATTTTATCACAGGCACTACTGAGATGGCGTGGACTACCACATTTATAACACGTCTTGGGTTGCCCTGGATAAAAGCAGACACCCCAATCCCTCCCTAAGAAAAAACTATTTGGAACATGCTGAACCAAATCCCCCACAGTACGCAGTTTCACCTTAAATTTCCAACTGCCTGTCCAAATACCCTCCTCATCAATGACTGACTCAGGAGGCCCCAATACAGTGCATTTACTCTCCAACCAATACATACTGTCCCCCACATTTACTCCTTTGTTCTGAAACATGACATGCACTGTTTTAAACAGTGGTTTTGTAATAGGAATAGCCCAGAATGGAATCCACAAGGGGAATAGATTTCAGTGAATCATACTTTTGCCAGAATTTATCTATGCCCACAGATGATTTGAAACTGACATCAAAAGTTATATTCCCCCCGAATATTAATTAGGGCATATATGCTTGAGGCCTGAAAATTCATGGAGCCTTTAAGTAGCCTGTGGGCCACAAAGAAACAGTCAGGTTGCTCCTGAAGACCCCCCCCCCCCGTACCTGAGACAGACAGCGTTCTGTCTGGGGGCCTGATCCAGGCGATTGTTCTGAAAGAGGTCCAAAAAGCGGGGACCTGTATTAAATCACTCCCTTCTAGGAGAAGAAGGGGGGTAAACATTCGGTGTCCCAGTAGAAAACCCCAAATCAAATCAACCCCTGAAACAAAAGTTTTCAAAGGCTCACCAACCGGAGCGTCAACTGCCACAATCTGCGGCTCCGAGGGCTGTACCCCTGCTGAAGTCTCTGCAACAGTCGTATCCTGTGCTGATATAGAAATCCACTCGGAATCTCCGGAATCCATCTGCCATCCTGTCTCATCCAGCCTGCATCCAGCAGGGCAGTTTCTTTGCTCCAGTCCCTTGCTGGAAGTGTGCCTGATTCTGATGGCAACTTCCGTGTTGCAGCTCGCTCCTCCCCAGATGCAGCAGGCAGTACTGGAGCCTCAGTGGTAATCGAACCTGCTACCACTGCGAGCGGCTGATCGGTGCGTATCCTGTATGCCTTCACTGTTATGGAGCTAGTAGCAACCCCAGACTGGTTAGGCAAAAAGAACTCCTCGGTCCTGCACCTTGTCAGATCCTCTGCAACCAGTTCTCCCGTTGCACGGTCTGCACTGCACACATCTCCTAAAAGTACCCTGAGTGCTCCATCAAAATCACTCTCCATACTGCTCTCAGCCTCAGCCGGCTTCACTGTAGCAATCTTCCTGCCCTCAGCAGGTAAGACGTCCGTTTCCATGTCAAACTGCACTCCGACTGCCGAAACGCTGAACAGTCAACAGGTCCCCCTACCGCCAACATGCAGCAAAAATGAAGCACTAAAATGTGCACTCAGCACAATTCACATCCCCCTGCTGGCCAGAAAGAGATACAGTAACTGGTCACTGAAAATATACAGGCTGTGATGAAGCCAACTCATTTAGGGCATCCCAGACCTGTTAGTGTTACAATAGGTACAATCAGGACCTCACCGAAAATGAGATCCTGCATGTTAACTGACTTATCCTGGGTAACTACTTTGTAAATATGTAGAAAAGCAGCACCCCAGTAAAAATGAGATTCTGCATTTTAGCTGTGCTAACGCTACTAAATACATTGGAAAAAATGTGTAAAAGCAGGACCACACCGAAAATGAAACATTGTAGCTACCCTGTCCTGCTAATGACATGCACACCCTATGTGTGTGCACAACTGTTGTAACAGCCGTGTGCGTGTGTGTATGTATGTTGTGCACATTTTCTAGGGAGTGTATGTCCAGAACCAAAAACACTGTTCAGTGCATTACCTTTATGCTTATGCTTTTCTTTTTTCCACTACTGTGGTGTAAATGTGGGACTTTCACATTATGTACTTATTGGTTTATTTAAAAAAGTTTCACCAGGAAAGACATACTGAGTTGAAGAATATCTCATTTCCAGAAGTGTCCTGGGGGAAGGGTGAAGAGAGGTGTAAGAACAACATAGAACAGTAACTTATACAAGAAATCATCATGCAGAGATATCAATTAAACAGTACAAAACTAACATTCTAGGGAGGTGGATACGAAGTTCTATCTACACTGTCTGGCATTGTCCTTTCCCCTTTAAATCTTGCCGGAAGTCTTCAAGCTGGCTCCTGCCACCCACCCACCCGGGTGGTATAACCTTCGGCTCCACCCCATGATGCCAGATCTTCCTTTCTGCTAGAAGAAGCAGGTTCCCTCCTTACCGCTGCTGTGTTGAGTAGGCCCTGGCACTCAAATCTTCAAATTTATTTCCAAAACTTAAACTCATCAGAGTTTCGTCTTCAGCTAGATCTTCAGTCGCGACCACGATGGAGGACCAGTCCTTCCCCATGTGGGCATAAGATGTCACGTACCGACCCACATGCCATGTGCGTTTACTGCTTGGGGCATGAGCACGATCCCCAGGCTTGTGAGGTATGCCGGTCATTTCACGCATCGGTCATCAAGGACCACCATGCCTGCCTGAAGTTGGGCCGCCCTGGAAAACAGCATCTGCCAGTCAAATCTAAGGATGCCTGCTGGGGGTCTCCATGGCTGTGGGGTCCGCTGAGCAGCTGGAACACCCTAAGGGCTTCGAGGAGGAAGTGGTTCAGGCTGCCGCATTGGTAGTCTTGCTCTTGACACCATGGGAAGCGGCTCTGCTGCTACTGTTCTTCATCCTCCTTGGGTGAGGAGAGGCTTTGGTGCAAACTGTGTTGACGTTATGAAGACTTGATGTGGCAACGGTTGGTGTTGTCCGGTCCAAAGCCAACCCCAGCTCCCACACCAGCCATCACTTGGCTATCGCCCAACAGGCTGACACCGTTGCCCCTTGCGTGGCCTGTTGACACCACTTCTCAGCTTGCAGAGCCGGTACAGACCACCTCAATTTGGCCAAAGTTGGCCTCTCCATCGATCATTGTGGAGCTGCCACTCGAACAGCCACCGACCGGCTCTCCAACCAATGAATTTCGTCTGGCTCAGGGAACTTCCCCATCGTCTGTCAGTCACTCTTACACCTGACTGCCAGCGGTGGGTCCAGAGTGACTCAGGTGGTAGGCCACTATATGTGGACTCCCCGGAGTCCGAGGATTCTTCACTGCACCCCTGTCTGATCAACATGGAGTCGGTAGGGGACCTTTCGACAGAGGAAGGACCCACATCCTTCATGGGTATTCTCCGTCTCATCTGTGAATCCACGGGGATGAAATTGGAGCCCATTCAGAAGCGGGCTCGCTATCCCCTCACAGAGATTCTAGGTAAAGGGGACTCTCTGATGGAGGCTTTCCCAGTGGCTGAGTCCATAGTCAGCCCTGCCCTGGAGCTCTGGCAACACCCTGCCTCTTGCCCTGCGCCCTCGGCCTGGATGGCCTGCAAGTATATGGTGCCCACCAGTACCCTCTCGGGGTTCATGGAGCACCCTTCAGATGAAGGATTGGTGGTCAACTCTGTGTTTTGGTGCATGGGCAATTCCAGGCATGTTGACAGACTGCTGGATAAGGAATCCAAGAAGTTGGAGCTCTCAGCCAAAAAGATCTATGCTGTCTTCTCACTCGGCCTCTGCCAGGTGAGCTCAGCTGTTGTGATGGCATACTTCTCCCTTGCCCTTCTGAGCTCTCTGGATGAGGTGATTCTTCATCTTCCTGCAGACCTCCAGACTAAGGTCAAGCAGGTCCAGGACCAGGTATGTACTGTGGCTAAGCAGCAACTTCGGATGGCTCTGGACATTGGGGATTCCTGTGCCTGCTCGTTGGCGGCTGCAGTCGCCATGCACCATAGGGCTTGGCTGGGGATCTTGATCTTTACAGCAGACACTCAGCACAAGCTGGCAGACATCCCTTTTTTTGGACACTGACCTGTTTGGTCCCGGTGTGGAGGGTCACCTCTAGCATATTGAGAAGTCCAGTGCCACCTTGGACTTCATGACATCCGCCCAGAAGGATCTCAAGGGCTCCAGGCAGCAGAAGCACAAGTGCTTTCAGCCCTCCACTCCTGTGGTGAAACCAGCCCAGCATCAGTCTGGCCAGTAGGCTCAGTCCTGACGACCAAGGCCCAAATCGGTGGCCTCAGTGATCCGAAAGCCCGGAGGGAAGGGACCCAGTGGCTCCTCAGCCGGATCCTCCTCCCCCAAGCCTCTTCAGTGACAGGATGGGGATTGCCACCCTCATGCCCACCACGCCTCCCCTTGGTCCTCCTGTGTGGGGGCTGGCTCCACCACTTTCTTTCTGCCTGGTCCACTGTCACCATGGAAAGGTGGGTTCTAGAAGTGGTCGGTCAGGGTCTGCCTCTAGAGTTCGAGCAGTACCCTCCTAGCCGAGTCCATGTCCCATGGGAGGACTTCGTATCCACAGACACTCGGTGAGCTCTCCAAGATGACATAGCCCAACTCTTCCGCAAGGAGGTCATGGTCAGATTCTCTGGGACACCCAGGGTTTGTCTCCAGGTGCTTCCTGGTGCCAAAGCGGACAGGGGGCTGGCACCCCATTCTAGATCTGCATGACCTGAACAAATTCTGCATGTCCCACACCTACAGGATGGTAACTCTATCCCAGCTGATACCATCTCTGGAACAAAATATCTGGTTTTGCTCTCTGAATCTTTAGGATACGTTCTTTCACATCCGTCCCACCAAAGTTTCCTCCAGTTCCAAGCCAAGGGGACCCTTTACGAGTTCCAAGCCATGCCTTTCAGCTTCTTCTCAGCCCCCAGGGTCTTCACTAAATGCATCGTGGTGGTGGCAGCTTACCTGAGGCATCGAGGGGTCCGGATGTACCCCTACTTGGATGACCGGCTGATAACAAATCCCTCCAAACAGGAGGTGGAGTTGTCCAGGCACCTGGCCCTCCAGACCTACATCGACCTTGGCCTCCTGGTCATTGAGGCCAAGTCGGAACTCGTGCCCTCGCAGGTGATCAGCTTTATCGGAGCAGAGCTCGACTGTTGCCGAGCCAGAGCTCGACTGCCTGCAGACAGGGCGGAGATTCTCTCCTCCTTTACCCAGTAATTTCTGGTTGTGCGCTTACGCCCTGTCTGGGACTTCCTGTGTCTTCCGGGTTACATGGTGGGCTGCACAAGCGTGGTCCAATGTTCCCGCTGGCATATGCACTCCCTGCAGTGGGATCTGGCCAGACAGTGGTCTCAGCGCAAAAGTCACTTCGACCAGCTGGTCACTGTGACCCAGAGGATGTGGGATGCCCTCCAGTTGTGGTAAGTCCCAGAGCGTCTGCAGGAAGAGATCCCGTTTGTCTGCTCCGAGCCAATGGTCATCCTGACGACCAACACCTCTTTCATGGGCTGGGGTGCCCATCTGGGGGAACACAGAATCCATGGGCTCTGCATCCTTGAGGAGTTCCGATGCCACATCAACCTGCTGGAGCGCCAAGCAGTCCAGTTGGCGTTGACTGCCTTAGCTCAGTTTGTTCGGGGTCAAGTGGTCCAAGTCCAGACGGAAAACACCATGTACTACCTCAACAAACAAGGCTGAATGTACTCCCTGCCCCTGTACATGGAAGCCCTCTGCATTTGGACTCTCGTGCGCAGCCTGGAGCCAGATCTCCTAGCCATCCATGTGGCAGTAGCCTCCAATCAGCTGGCGGACACCCTCAGTCAGGTGGGCAAGGTGTTTTATGAGTGATCTGTCCATTCGGAGGTAGTTCACAGTTTGTTCTCCCAGTGGGGCGCACCCCTCAGGTGGACCTGTTTGCCACCAGGGAGAACTCAAAGCTGAGGCTGTTTTGTGCCCACTCCCCTTAGCAGGGAATGCCAGGGCAATGCCTTCTCGAGGCCTTGGCCCTCAGGCCTCTTCTGTGCCTTCTCTCCACTTCCCTTGATCTACAAAGTGTTACTCAAGGTCAGGAGGGACAAGGTGATCCTGGTGTCTCTGGACTGGCCCCACCAGTTTTGGTACCCCAATCTCTTCAGCCTCAGCAACAGTCTCCCGAGGCGTCTTCCCATATGCCCGGACCTGCTGTCAGTCAATCAGGTGAAGGTACTCCACCTGAACCTTCAATCTCTGCACCTGACAGCCTGGTTCCTGAGCGGCTAGAGTTCCAGGCTTTGGGTCTCTCTGAAGATGTCCTCACTGTTGTGGAGGCATCTAGAAAGAAATCAACCAGAAAATGCTATGCCCTCGAAGGGAAGAGATTCTCCATTTGGTGTCAGGGCAAGGGGTTGGACCCTTTGACCTATCCAGTGGCTAGCATTTTGGACTACCTGTGGTCTCTCTCTCAAGGAGGACTTTGGTCGACGACCCTTAAGGTGCACCTGGCAGCCATCTCTGTTTACCGAGCATGGGCACAGGAGAAGGTGGTCTGGCGCTTTTTCCAAGGCTTAGATCACATTTCCCCTGTGGTGTGTGAACCACCACCACCACCACCATGAGACTTGTTGCTGGTTTTGGCAAAGCTCATGGGCAAGCCATTCGAACTGATGCACAGGTGTGACATGTCTCACCTGTCATGGAAGCCCACCTTCCTGGAGGCTATCACATCAGCCAGAAGGATCAGTGAGCTTCAGGCACTCTCTGTGAAATCTTCTTATCAAGTCTTCCACAGGGACAAGGTTGTCCTGTGCCCCAACCCAAAGTTCCTCCCAAAGGTTGTGTCAGAGTTGCACCTGAACCAGTTGATGACTCTTCCGATCTTCTTCCCAAATCACACCTCAGAGGCTGAACACAGGCTCCATACTCTGGATCTGAGGTGAGCGCTTGCTTACTACAAAGAGCGCATGGCTGGAGTTCCGGGAGGGGTTCACCAGCTGTTTGTCACCTACGCTGAAGCCTCACCTGGCAGATCTGCAGCCAAGCAGACGAATAGCAGGTGGATCACTTCTGCATTGATCTCTGCTATAGGTTGGCAGGTAGGAGCCTCCCGGAGGGCTTAGGGCTCCACCCACCCACTATATCGCTGTGTCAGTGGCTGCTTCTAGGGATGTCCCTATCCAGGAAATCTGCAGGGCTGCTTCCTGGAAGTCAGCACACACTTTCATTTCCCATTACCACACTGACTTAGAGTCACTTCGGGATGCTGGTTTGGGGGCCTGAGTGCTCCAGTCCTTATTTCCTAAGTAGGATGTGTGTGCCTTGCCTCACTCCTCCTGGAGAACTGCTAGGAGTCTGCCAGACAGTATGGATAGAACATCATGTCCAGGTCACTAGAAACACAGATTACTCACCTGTAACAGTAGATCTTACTTCGAGTGGGAGCTCTTGCAGCAGGCTATAACCATTAGGACTAACGCCGCAGGACTTAGGACCCGCTGGAAAAATCTTACTTAGCAGTACCCAGCAGGGACCGCCACCTGACGTTGGCTCCACCCTGACGTCGGCCATGCTACATAAGGGGGCGGACCCCAGCTCCACCTCTGTTCTTTTCCTGCCGCGACCCGCTTACATTGGGGAAGTTTTTTGCTATCTAGCAGTTCCAGTTAAAATCTGGATTTCTTTCAGAAAATCGACCATTTTTTCTGCCTTTTTCTCTTTCTTGACTTCAGTCCAGCATATGTCGTCTCCGTCGTCGGTCTCCTCCTCCGGGCTGAAGAGGAACAAGTGCGGTTGTGGCCACCAGATACCGTCAAAAGACATCCGCTTCAAGTGCATCTTCTGCCTGGGTCCAGACCACCACAGCGCTGCCTGCAAGAACTGTAGAGGTTTTACCAGCAGGACATGAATTTGATGCCTGAAGGCCCTAAAAGCCCATCTATTAGAGCAGCAGATGGATGTCCTGCACACCTCAGAGGACAAGGGTAAACATCGGGATAAGCCCCGTAAGCGCTCTCGGGACAAGGACTGTAGCCGGTCCCATCATCAGTCCCATTCCTACCCCCCCCAAGGAAAGCCTCTTCTTCCACTGGCTCGGGGGAACACCAGAAGCGTTCTAGGAAGGAAGACTCCAAGAAACCGAGCCCTCCCACACAATAAACGACATCGGTCAAGGCGGGACCGTTGAGGGGGGAGGACGCAAGCGAAACCTAAAGTGGCACCACTGCGTGTGACCACCAAGGCCTCTTTGGCACAAGCCTCAGCCCTGCCAAAAGGCCTCGGCTTTCCTAGTTCGGGCAAGCCACTGGGTGACAAAGACACCCCGACACTGCCTTCCCTGAAGCCAGGCCAGGCCGCGGTACTGACGCCAGTGGAGGTTCCTCTGGAGGAAGACACCCCCGTGGAAAGGGCAGCCACTAAAGTTCTGGCAACCCCCAGGTCTTCCACCCCACAGGGCTCTTCTGGGAACTCCGACATCCATGCCCTACCTGACCCTCCGGCTTCTCCAGGCCCCTTCCCGGGAACAGCGGCTGCTGTACTCAACAAGGAGGAGCTGCAAGAACTCTTCTCTTTTTGGTGGAGTCAGGTGAAAAAGGAGGAGACTCCACTGAAGCCAGTCCGACACGGTTCCCGAGCAGGCCGGACAACTGTGACCCGAGGGCCTTCCCTGCTCCTTCTCCGAAAGACCCGGAGGCGGCTGCTGCCTCGGCCGCCTTGAAGGCTTATTCTCGGTCCCGCCTGAGGACTGTTGTCGGCGCCCTTCTCGATCGGGCAGCTGTTGTTGGTCACGGTCTCAGCCCAGGAGCCAATCCTGCTCTCTCAGGTGGGCCCACTCCCACTCCCGACGCCAGTCCTCAGTCAGGTGTCAGACATTGCTCCGTCATTGGTCCCTGGACCGACGTCGGTCAGGTAGTTACCGACGCTCGAGCGGGGGGAGTCCTAGATGCAGCTTAGGCTATTCTAGGCCCAGTAGCAGGTCGTCTTCTCCTTCTTCTGCTTCCTCCTAATCCCTTTCGGGGGTTGGGGGTTCCCCTGGGGAGAAGGATCAACCCCGCTTGCCTCCTGACGATCTGACCTTTATGGATCTAATGAGGCACATCCAGGACTCCAATGAATGGGAGACAGAGGACCTGGATCTGGAACGTCGTCGACTGACCTGTTACCCGAGGCAGAAGGAGCCCAAGCCTCTGGTGGTGCCTCCTCTGGTGAACACATTCCAAGACTCTACCAGGATAACTTGGAAGCATCCAACATCAGTCCCGGCCATTCCCAAAAAGTCAGACAGGCTGTACAGAGCCCTGAGGGATGAGCCTTTCCTGTCAGACACCCTCAGGCGGACTCATCGGTCATTACGGCTGCTCACAACAAGTCTAAGCAGCCTAAGCACCTCAGCTCCCAGACTCCTGACCCAGAATTCCGCTACTTGCACCAGGTGGGCAAGAAAGTCTACTTTGCCTCCACCTGCTCCATTAGATTCCTCAACTTCCTTACGCATATGGTCCAGTACCAGAATGCATTGCAGGACAGAGGACAGGAACTAGCCAATGCCTTGCAAGACTCCACGCAAAAAACAGAACTTCTGGACATATTGAAGTCGGTTTCGGATGTAAGCACGCATGTCCACCGTGCCTTGTAGGACACTGCAGTTACAGCGGCTAGAGCATCAGCGTTAGGTGTCTGCCTCTGGCGCCATGCCTGGTTGAGAGTCTCAGGTTTTCACCAGGATTTGCTGTCTGGAATCCGGGACCTCCCGTTTCAGAGTTCCATCCTTTTTGGGCAGGAGACTGAGTCTGTCTCATCTCATATCTCCAGGAGTCGGGCAAATCTATCTGGTCTATCAGGCAGATGTACAGAGGGGACCAGAAACGCACGAGACATCAGCCTTTTCGTAAGCCCTCAGGTGCTCAAGTCCATGGAAACCAACAGGGCCAGAGAGGTGGCTTCAAAAGGAAAGCTGGCAACCAGCAACCTGGAGGCACTCCTTTTCGAGGCCCCAAGTCCTCCCAAGCCTCTCTGCCCACTCCCGGCTCTGCCCAATGACTCCCTCCTGACCCCCCCCTCCTCCAGAGGAGGTACCAGGGGAGGCAGTAGGAGGTCACTTCTCCCTTTACCTGAAGGGTTGGAGCTCAATTACAGCAGACCAGTGGGTCCTGGACATTATAAGGCGGGGACATACACTGGAGTTCACAGAAATCCCCCCAGACACTCCACCAAGATCCTCAAGGTATCCTCCCTCTCACATACCCTTTATAGAAGGAGAGATTCAGGCCCTCTTGCAAAAAAGGGTGATAGAACCAGTTCCTCTGCAGCAGCGGGGAAAGGGATTTTACTCCCACTTTTTCCTGGTTCCAAAAAAGACAAAAGATCTTCGGCCCATCCTGAACCTCAGCTCCTCAAACAACTTTATAGAGTACCAAAGATTCAGGATGGTGACCCTTCCAGGTCTTATTCCTCTGTTGCACCAGGGAGACTGGCTCTGCTCCCTAGACATGCAAGATGTGTACATGCACATCGGGGTCTCCCCCCCTCACAGGAAGTACCTGAGGTTCCACTTCCAGGGGGAGCATTATCAGTTTCAGGTTTTTCCATTCGGCCTCTCCTCCACTCCTCGAGTCTTCACCAAATGTCTGGCAGTGGTAACAGTGGCTCTAAGGTGCCAGGAACATTACATCTTCCTTACCTTGACGATTGGCTGCTTGCGGCACCGTCAAGGGTGCACCTCCTTCAGGCTCTCGGAGACACCTATACTCTGTTCTGAGAGGTGAGGATCACCCTGAACCTTCCAAAGTCTTCCCCAGAGCCCAGCCAAAGACTCGTCTTTATAGGGGCGGTCCTGGATTCAGTCCAGGGCATGGCTTTTCTACCTCAGGAGAGGGGAAGAGAGATCGCCTGCAGGAGATAGCCGGATCGGTCCTAGTAACCATTCAGGTCCGGGCCAGGACCTTCCTCAGACTTCTGGAGCACATGGCAGCGGCCATCCCTGTCACTCCTTTGGCCCACCTCCACATGAGAATCATACAATGGATGCTTATGATGCAGTGGGATCAATGCTCCGACAACCTAGACCACACGGTCTGAGTCGCAGAGCCGGTCAAGAGGACCCTACTTTGGTGGCTGGACCCTCTCAATCTAGAGAAAGGGGTCCCCTTCCATCAGGAGCCCCCAAATCAGACCCTAATGACAGATGCATCTGATTTGGGATGGGGGGTGCACCTAGGGGCCCACCAAACGCAAGGGGTCTGGACCCCAGAGGTGCGTGACCTCCACATCCGTGTCCTGGAAATGTGAGCAGTCCTCAATGCACTGAATGCCTTCCAAGAGGACCTTGTCCCAGGCTCTCTCCTAGTTCAGATGGACAACATGGTGGTCATCTTGTACATCAACAAGCAAGGGGAAATGCACTCCTACCCCCTGTGCAGGGAGGCGATGAGAGTCTGGTACTGGGCGCTGGAGCGTCACATTTCTCTGTCTGCAGTGCACATTCCAGGCATCCAAAATGACTTGGCAGACAGCGTAAGCAAGTCTCAGTCCAAGGCGCATGAGTGGGAGTTGCTACAGTTAGTAGCGGACCAGCTCTTTGACACATGGGGTCGTCCAGAGCTGGACCTCTTTGTTATCTCCATGCAATGCCAAACTGCCAACTTTCTGCTCATGAGAGCACGCGCCTGGTGCTTTCTGGCCAGATGTGTTGTCCCTTTGTTGGGCAGGGAGGTTTCTTTACGCCTTCCCTTCCTTCCCTCTCATTCAAGAGTACTGTTGAAGGTACAGGCCGAGGGGGCTTGGATGATTCTAATAGCCCCATTGTGGCCTCAGCAGATTTGGTTCCCACTACTTCAGCAGTTGTCCTTGGAACCTCCAGTTCCGCTGCCAATATGTTCGCAGTTGCTGTCCTAGGATTAGGGCACATTGATCCATCCAGATCTCAGGTTTTGCACTTTCATGCTTGGCTCCTGCAGACGTAGCCAAATCCAGGTATGGGGTCTCCTAAGAGGTGGCGGACGTCCTCCTCTCAGTGAGGAAGCCCTCTTCTCACTCCACTTATGCTATGAAGTGGAAGCGTTGTTGTTTATGGGTGTCATCACACTGTCTGGACCCCCTTTCCTGCCCGGTGAACTCAGCATTACAGTATCTCCTCTCCTTATACCAACAAGGCTTGAGCTACTGTTCCATAAAAGTACACACGTGGGCCATTTCTGCATATCATGTCCTCTTGGGGATAGAACCTTGGCCCAATTGGACATGGCCTGCACCTTCTTACGGGGTATTTTGCATATGAGACCTCCCATTAGGGATCCTACCCCTCCCTGGGACTTCCTGTTTGTGTTGGAGAAGCTCACTCTCCCACCCCTTTGAACCAGCGGCTGACTGTGAGCTGTGTTACCTTTCCTGGAAGGTTTGTTTCTGAGTTGCTGTTACCTCAGCTTGAAGAGTTTCCAAGCTCCAGGCTTTGATGCGTAAAGAGCCTTATTTGGTTTTTCACAAGGAAAGGGTTTTCCTTAGAACAAATCCTAAGATCCTTCATAAAGTGGTCTCGGAGTTGACCCTCAACCAATCGTTTGACATTCCAGTTTATTTTTCTTCTCCTTCTAATAGGGGAAAAGCTCTCCTACACACACACTGGACGTTTACATGGTGCTGAAGTACTACCTCAAGCGCAGGGCTACACAGCATAAATTGGAGCAACTGTCTGTGGCCTTTGCGCCACAACACTTGGGCATACCGGTGTCTAAACAGACCATCTCTAAGTGGCTTGTCCACTGTATTGTGTTTTGTTATGAGAAGCACAACAAACCCCTTCCAGGCCCGGTTAGGGGTCACTCCACCAGGGGAGTTTCAGCCTCCTGAGCCACCTTAAAGAATGTCTCCATAAGAGACATCTGTGCGGCAGCTACCTGGAATTCTGTGCACACCTTTGTGAAGCACTACAGCCTGGACATTGCCTCCAGATGCTGTGCCGGTTTCGGCTTAGCAGTCCTTCAGAGACTCCTGTCCTGATTTGCTGTGTTGCCAGCATTATTCCATCCTTCCTCCTCTCGGAGTTAGGCACCTCCTTGGCGCGGGACTGCTTGGGATTCATTTCTAATGGTTATAGTCTGCTGCAAAAAGCTCCCACTCGAAGTAAGATAGTACAGTTATGTAAGAACTTACCGTAACAGTAAATCTTCGAGAGGAGCTCTTGCAGCAGGTGCTGCTTTCCCGACCTCCATCCCCTGGGTGAGGTGTTCAGCACATCATTGACAGGCTTCGCTTTTTTCACTCGCTGGGGTCCATTTGCAGGTCTTGGCGGGGGAACTGAGGTGGAGCCGGGGTCAGCCCCCTTATGTAGCGTGGCCGACGTCGGGGTGGAGTCGACGTCAGGGGGCGGTCCCTGCTGGGTACTGCTAGCTAAGATTTTTCTGGTGGGTCCTAAGGCCTGTGGCATTAGTCCTAATGGTTTTAGCCTGCTGCAAGAGCTCTTCTTGAAGATCTACTGTTACAGTAAGTTCTTACTTAACTGTACTTTCTAGGGAGTGGTATATGAAGTTCATCCAAACGGACCCACCTGACCACCCCAGTCTCTGGCGCACAACCTCTGCTTCCAGCGGGCAAAGATCTGGCATCATGGGGCGGAGCCAAGGGTTATACCACCTGGGTGGGTGGGAGGAGCCAGCTTGAAGACTTCTGGCAAGATTTAAAGGGGAAAGGACAATGCCAGACAGTGTGGATGAACATCATATACCACTCCTAGAACTATGTTACAGTTGAGTAACCTGTGTTTAGCGAGGTTTGTCAGGCAGGTAAAATTACAGGCAAAAATTTTAAAAGGACATGACAGAGAATCTGTCCCATGGGTACAAACAGTAGTACTTTTCAGCGGTGAGGGCACCAGGGGATAGGTTGCTGAAGTAAGGAGTGCAGATGGGGGGGAAGGGAAAGTGCAGACAAGAGATGGAGGAAGAAGAGAGAGAGGAGGATTGGTGAGGTGGGTGGAGGGGTGAGGAGGAGGGGAAAGAGGGTAAGTTGAGGAGCGGGGAAGGACTATGACTCAAGGGCAGCTGCAGGAGAAAGCAGTGTGGTCATGGAGAAAGAGAGGAAGAGGGCAAACTGAGAAGCAGGGAGGGACTATGACTCAAGGACAGGCACACGAGGTAACAGTGTGGTCATGGAGCAGAGAGGAGAGAGCATTTGGAAGGAACGGAATGAATGGTTGGGAGAGAGAGTTCCAAAATTTAGGAAAGTGGAAAGAGAAGGCAGCCTGACCGGCAAAGGATTTTATATCACAGTAATACAACTAAGTCACATATTAATTCTATATCTCTTCCCCAGTATCAGTCATTCCTCTAGTTTTTATTTTGATGTTAATAAATATTTAATTGATCTTTGTTCAGATCCACAACTTATTGCTTGGTAACTTATTTTTGTCAATTTATTCTTAGGCATAATTTTCCTCTTTATCTTTACTACTCTTATTCCCATCTCTATGAACTTTTACATTCTGTATTTTTGTGTCTGTTGTCTTTCCCCTTTCTTCTTCCCCCAGGACATATCTGAAAACAAGTTGTTACTAGCTCAGTATGTCTTTCCTCATAAAACCTTTGAAATAAATAAATCTCTTATCATGGTAAATGCATTAGCAGCTGTTGTGGCTCTGACCAGAGTGTGTTTCCTGGAAGGGGACTGCTGTATTGCACGTTTGCATGTATCTATACTGACATATAACTGCATCCATTCAACTCGGGTAACTTGACGTTTTATTTGTAAGCATTAAGCCATACATGTGTAGGGCTGCCACCTAGGACTGTTCTGATTTGGGCAGCTGTATCCTGCCAATAAACATGAAAAATGGTGCATTTTCCTGCTCTTGTAGTAGAAAAAAAAATGTTCTTACTTTCCTAAAAATATTGCAGAAAACTATAATACTTTAACTAAAATACCTTAAAATGATCATAAACAATATGGACAAATAAAACACTACAATTCTTTAGTCTTAATTCTGAATACTTAGAGAAAGCAATCTGTTGCATTGGTCGAGGTTACACACTGTCCTGCAAAAAATCATGTTTCAGTAAGGAACGTGCCACTTTGGGCTTCTTAAAAGGTGGTAACCCTACTATAGCAATATGTGATATAGGCAGAAGGGTGTGATTTAAAGAACCACCGACACCTCGAGAAGAACTTTGAAAAATGTAATATTTGAACATAAAGCATCTTATATTTCTCATTAGCTCTGTATTTCTTATCCCCATTAGAGAGAAGAGCTACAAAATACATCAGTGGATTAAAAGGGCCGAACTAATAGCAGAGGCTTCAGTCCCTTGGTCTGTACTCCCTGGAGTACCGTAGACTTAGGGGAAATACATGCCCAGTGTATAATGCGTTGTCTGATGATGAATGGGAAAAATTAGGATTAGAACTGAGGACTCAGGTCTACAACACTAGGGCACATCCAGTCCAATTAAAGGGTGCATCCTAGCATTCGAAAAGGAGGAAATATTGGTTTAGCGTTAGGGTAATAAAAATTTGAAATGAGCTACCACTGGAGGTGGTGGCCAGCAAGTCCATGGCAGCATTTAAAAACAGCTTGGATAGGTACCTGGTAACATCAGATATTGTGGGTTCTGGTTAAACTAAGGGCGAGCTATTACGGACCCTTGGATCTACTTAGCTCTGAAACCACCTATGAAACCTATGAATTATTTATTACTGTGGTTATATGCTTGAAAACAGGATCCTTGATGGTTCATCAGCTCCTATTGTTCTTCCCAACCTGACATTTGCTCTCCTCTGCTTGTGACATCACAGTTGTTCCCATGGCAACAGACTGTGATGTCACAACAGAGAATTATAACTTCAAGCAGGGAATAAGCTATAGAGGTTGATGAACTCTAAGGGATAAATATCTTGTTGCTGTGGGCATTTCTTCAGTAATAAATAATGGAGTAGAGAAATTAATAGAAGCTATATGAAATACAAGCTGAACTGTGTCTAAATATTATGTTTTCCAATGTTTCCTGAAGGCATCAGCTGCTCTTTAATAGTGTCCTTGTGGAATGACAAAAATAAAACTCTCTCCTTTTGTTTTGTTTTTTAATCAGTGCCTGGAAGACTGTCAGACAAAACTGGAAGAGAAGACAAGGGTAGCAGCTGAATTACGGGAGAGGGGCAACAATCTTGACTCGCAACTTAGAGAGCTGGAGAGAGAAAAGGAAGCACTGGCAGAGGTTAGAGATTTTATGATTCTGGAGATCTGAAGTAATACTAACACATAAGGACTGCAAGGGTTAAAAAGTCCTGGCCTACAACTTGTAGTGCAACAGCATAGTTCTTCTTACTGAATTCTTTGACCTAAGGTTGCAGGTGTACTCTTTAAAATATTTACAAACATAAAACAATGAGTTCCTGAATGTTTTCTATGCAAATCTAACACATAAACATTGAAAAGGCTGTTTTACATTCAGCACCATCTTCACAAAATAGTACGGTGCTTACATTTGCCAAGAAAAAAACTAAAGTTCTGTGGTTCATTACATGTGGAACATATAGTCAGTCTGGGTATGGGAAGACTTACAAATTACTGTATTTACTTAACTTCCCCTATAAACACACACTCAAAAAGTTCATTGTAAGTTATAATGACCTTTTTGAGTATGTGTGTATAGGGGAAGTTAAGTAAATACAGTAATAGTCAGAATACTTGAAGAAATAATCATTGCAAAGTTGAGTACAAGGCAAAACATGCAGTTTGAAGTAGACATGAAAATGCACATGGGACAGTGAAATACCTTTTTTTCATCTATACGAAACAAGAGATTTGCAGTGCGTCCTGGACCCAAGCTCAGTGCTGGTCAGGAAGAAGTAATTTCCAACAGTTTAATGACCACAACAAAGAGACTAGCCCTTGAGAGAACAAAAAATGAGATATACCCACAAATTAAATCAGAAAGCACATTTGCCAGTGAAATTTATTTTGGCGGTTGACCTGGTACAAAACACAAAGGCCCTGGCACTTCGACCACAAGGGTCTTTGCCCTTGGGCGCCCCATGACAAAGACCTTCATGGTCAAAGCACTAGGGTCTTTTTGTTTTGTACCAGACTGGCTGCTGAAATACATTTCACAGGCAAATGTGTTTTATGATTTAATTTCTGAGTATATCTCATCTTTTGTCCTTTAGAGTGCTAGTCTCTTTGTTGTGATCTTGTTTTTTTTTCACCTAGCTTTTCCTTTGCCACCTCTGTCCACCTAGACTTCAGAGCTGGAGCTGTGCCCTGGAGATGTGCACTGTGTGGGATCCACTATCCCTATCCCCAACAATTGGTTCAGTTCAGTGGGGGGTCCTCCACAGTGCAGGGCCCAAAGATGTCCCTGGCCATCATCTACATGGGGTCATGGTTTTACCCATTGTTTCTTTATGTTGCCTGCTTCGCTGCAGCACCTGGCAGTGGTTGGCTGTCAGACCTGCACATGAACAGATGAAAATCTGTGTGGAAGCAAACTCCCTCACCCTCCATAGAAGTGACTGTAGTGTCCGAGCACCACCTTACCTCAGCTGGTAGCAATGCCATGCAGCAACGCCTCCCAGCTTCCCTGGGGCTATCTGGCCAACCCCCTGAGTCCTCTCCCCAGATCCCTGGTATGGCATCACATCATTTTTAATGAAAAATCTGAGTTTTAATCACTCAGTCAGTCAAACTTTGTTTCGACTTTGGCCATGACAATTAAAATCACAAATACACAAAATGTAGCAAGAAACAGAATCACTTTGGACAATAAAATATCTAAAACCTATCAGTTAGAATAATGACTTATAATCTAGTCATTATTGCTGGTTTAGAGGGAAGGACCTGTTTGGCCCTGAAGTACATGGCCAGATGACCAAGATTAAACAGTCCAATGTCACATTGGATTCTATCCCCTCCGTCACTAAGAAGACTCACAAACAGCATCTGCAGGGTGCAGGATACTTTTGGAGCTCCTTTCATGGTCCACAGAGACAGTAGCAGAGTCAGCAGTTTCACCCTGTAGAGACCTTCTGTTTTCAGTGGTTTCAAGACAGGGAAGCTACAAAAGTATTGGCAAAGGTAGCACTGTAGGGCAGGCGTCTAGAACTGCTTCAAAAACATAAAGTGGCAGGAGAGGGCCTCCCATTCCCTCAGTACTGCAGACCCAGCTGCAGCTGCCTGTCTCTGGGGGCTGGCTCCTTAACTTCCTTCCCCAGTGGTCTATTATTACTTCAGACAGTTGCATCCTGAAGGTCTTTGGCTTGGGACTGTCTCTGGCGTTCAAGACAGTACCCCCATTGTGGACCCATGCTCCTCTGAATACCAGGAATACAATTTTAGAGTAGCAGTATTTCACGAGTCTTAAAAGGTAAATGTTGATTTGGATAATAAGATAATGATACAAGTGAAATAGATATTTAAGCAATAATGCATGACAGGCCATGTGTTGTGGGATTTACACACGCCTTGTGTGGTGTGCCACGAGGCACAGCCGAGTGACTTTAACCACACAAGTAGTGTGTAAATCACACTACTACACATGCCCTGAAGTGAATTATTGCAATTATAAAATGAATCTGTTATTAAAAATTAAAACAAAAATGTATTTATTTTATTTATTTAAGTCTTGGATTACAATACCTTTGAGTTGCAAAACTCTTTTACAAAGATTCCACATCAGCAAACATAAGACATAGACACTCAATGGTGAACAACAGGAAAACTAAGTAAAGTAACATAGAGAATAAAGCATGGGTCTGGGTGTGTAACGAGAATTTACACACACCCGAGGGGTTGATGCGTCCAGCATCAAACCCCAAGTGTCATAAATTCAGTTTCACCAGACCCATATTTATTTTATATAATTGCTGGGTTTGTCTTTTTCGCCTCAGCAATTATATAAAATGAATGGAAGCCGCGCCGCCCGATTCCATTTGACCATCCGTCTGTGAGAGTGACTTGCGGTGCCGTTTTTAATAAATGTAAAACTCTTTTGGAGGGGTGAGCTGTAGAAACAAGCTATTTTTAAAAGTTAAAGGTTATTTTTTTTTTAAGTTAAGCTTACTGCCGAGTCCGATTGCAAGTGGCGGTTCAGTCTTCTGTGGCAAAGCGGCCGCGTTCATTCTTAAGGGAAAAGCAGCAGTGGGGCATGTGCAGAGCGAGGGAAACCGTGCGCGTGTTTGCCGTTATAAACGCTACTTTATAACAGCAAATTACGCCATGGTTTCCCTATGGGAAAAGGCTAAGCCAGTTATTATATCAGGATTAAACATAAAGATAATACATTGTAAATCATGTTGACACACCGTTTGCAACAATAAATAATTAGCGGGGGAGAGGTAGTGAAGTAGAAGCCAGGAGGGCAGAGCAGCCAAACAGACCTTGTTAAGAAACCTGTGGGCAGATAGGTAGAGAGGGCAAGGGGAGGGTAAAAGAAGGGGGATGCGGTGAGGGGAATGATAATGGCAAGGAAAGACAATAGGGATTAAAATCAGAGGGGGGGGGTAGAGGAAGAAGGGGGATAGGGCAAGGAAGTATGGGGGGGAAACCAAGGTTAATAAGTTGGAGTTGGTTTAAAGCACTTGGAGGGTACCCAAAAGCAGCAGGGCTGTTATGGGAGAAAATATGAACTGGTTTCAGAGAAAGTAAACATTGGATTACTGGGATCTTTACTGGTTGTCTGTTGCAGGAGTTACACACAGTCATGTGACATGTTTTGACCAATGAGGTTACAGGATTTTAGAGACCCATTTTATAATTATATTGTTTAAATATATTATATTTATGTAAGGTTAAGAGAGTAAGGGAGGTGTAGGAAGTACTCCATACAGTATATTTTGTTTCTAGTGGTGAGAAATTAATTCCACCAGTTGTTATTCTCTAAGTTCTCAAGGTTTATTTTTCTCACATCTATGTCTGTGGTATAGCCTGACTATCTGACAACAGCAGGGTCATATCTATGATACCCGAATCATGCACTATTGCCGTATCTTATCCAGTAAGCCTGTAACAGCTAGCTGGTAGTTGATTCACCCCATCTGGTTGGGGAGTACAATCTAAACTAAGTGATATTAAGTAAGGTTCTCTTTCACCAATACAGTTCTTTATAAGATGTGGTTAAGGGGTGAGGCACTCTGTTGTGGGGACTGTGGGGCACTCTTCTTCAGGGATGTGCAGTGGAGGAGGACATACTGCTCCTTCTGCAGGACCTTAGCAGAGTGCCATGCTCAGCTAGTATCAGCAAGAACAGAGATATCTCAGCTGCACTCTCAGCTCAGCAGGAGCTCACCCCCTACACCCCCACTCCCTCAGAGACCCACTGGTCCAGAGAGGTGGAGGGTGGTAGGGCGTGGGAGGGAGGAGAGGAGTGGTATCCGTAAGGAAGTTGTCCAGCCCAGCACCATTCAGACAGCGGATCGCTTCACACCAGTGGAGGAGGTTGAGGCTTCTGATTCCACCAGGTGGGACACTGGGTCAGTCAAGGGGAAAGGGCAGGACATCATGTTATCAACCTAAGGGGAGCAAGGCTAACAGAAATTTCCTAGTGATGGGGATTGAATGATCAAAGGGATAGATAAAGTGATAGAGGAGGGGTCGGATGGGAGAGGGTTTGTCCGATGTCTACCTGGAGTGTCAGCCAACTGAGATTTGGACAGGATAGGGTGGGGAGACTGGGGGGTGCTGGTAAACCTGGGTACCAATGATCTGGCCAACCAGTCAGTAGAGACGGTGAAGCGGAACTTCCAGACACTGGGGCACAGATTGGCAGCACATTCAGCCTCCCTGGCCTTTACTGAGGTCCTCCCTGTGTGGGGTATGGAGGGGAGGCAGGACAGAATTAGGATGAAATAGAGGAGTTTAACAGTTGGCTTAAGAGGAGTTTAACAGTTGGCTTAAGGGGTGGTGTCGGGACATAGGGTAGCATTTGGTAAGGGATTGGGGGATTTCTGGGGCAGGAGATTCTTCAACGGTGATGGACTTCACCTGACAAGAGAGGGGCTAGCGTACTAGGGCAGACGTTTGACGTCTACATAAGAAATTTAAACTGACTGCAGGGGAGTCCATGTCTAGGGAATCCATGGTGGATGGTGAGCAGAAGGGGATCCTAAATAGAACTTCCCCACATCCAGGGGACAGTAACTGCAAAGTGGGTACAGGGAATGCAGTAGTGTTTACAGGACCAAGGGGAGGAATACCAGTGAGGAGGAAAGTAAAAAGTATTAGCACAAACGAGGAGGAAAGAAAATGAGAAAAGCAAAAGGTCAGTAGCAGAGTTGGAGCAGGGGTCAAATTGAGGGGGTACGCCTTAACGCCAGGAGCCTAGACAACAAACTCAGTGAGCTCCAGGCACTGATGGCAGACACTGAAGTGGACCTGGTGGCCATCACGGAAACATGGGCCACAGATAAAAATGACTGGGAGATGACAGTCCCTGAGTATTCACTGTTCAGGAGGGATAGAAGAACTGGTAAGGGGGAGGAGTTCCCCTTTTTGTCAAGAAGGGCATTGAAGTAACAGAAGATGGAATTATTAGGGGTAGCGGTTGGGAGGCTGATTCAGTATGACTGCAACTCACGGCAGCCTCAGGCAGGAAAGAGCATTTAGGGGTGATATATAGTCCTCCAAGACAAGGGGAGGAAAGAGACAGAGAACTCAAAGAGCAACTTAAAAGAGAGTCAGCAAAGGGGGAAGTAGTGGTGGGTGGTGACCTGAACCTGCCTGACATTGACTGGGAGGTCACCGGGGCCAAGAGGGACAGGAGTCAGACATTACTGGATGCCTTCCAAGACTGTCTATCGGTGCAGCTCGTTAAGGAGCCTACCAGGCAGAACACAGTCCTTGATGAGGTGCTCACCAGCTCAGAGATGGTGGGTGTTGTGGATGTAGGGGAACTGCTAGGGAACTGTGACCACAACTCTGTGTGGTTTGAGTTGGCCCTTCAAGCTGGCAACCCACCATTAAGAACCAAAGTCCTTGACTTTAGAAGGGCAGACTTCAATAGGTTGAGGGGACTTTTCAGGGATAAGTTTGTAGGGGTGGCGGACATAAGGGGGGGTAGAGGAGAGATGGGGATAATAAAGGGAGCCATTCCTTGAGGCATCAACGGCAAGCATAAGAACAGTATCTAACAAAAGAGGTTTAAGAGCCCACTGTGGTCCTCAGCTAGGGTCAGGGAAGCGGTTAGGGCCAAAAAGAAAGCCTTCTATAAATACAAGGAAAAGCAGGGGACAAGCAGAAATGGAGGATTATCTACAGAAAAATAGGGAGGCAAAGAGGGTCGTCAGGGAGGTAAAAGCAGACACAGAGCTGCATATCACAGAGGAGGTCAAGAATGGAGAAAAACAGTGTTTCAGATATATCGGTGAAGAAAAGAAAAAAGGGGGGTATCACATGGCTAGTTGAGGCGCTTAGGGTGATAGAGGAGGATGAGCAAAAGGCTTCTGTCCTGAATGACTACTTTTGCTCAGTATTCACTAAGGAGGACTGCAGGTTCCTGCCAGAAATTGGCATCAAAGCGGCCACTAAGGGAGTCCCAGAAATTAGGCAGCCAATACTTACTAACGAAAGGGTCCTGACAGGGCTGGTAGCCGTTAAGATAGATAAGACCCCAAGACTAGATGGGTTGCATCCGAGGATACTTGGGGAATTAGCAGCAGAACTTGCTGAGCCACTGACTGGGCTGTTCAACTGCTCACTTAGGTCCGGGGAAGTTCCAAGGGATTGGAGAATGGCAAATGCTGTACTGCTTCTTAAGGGAAGGGATATGGAGCAACCAGGAAACTATAGGCCTGTTAGTCTGACCTCCATTGTGGGGAAGCTGATGTAATCACTAATCAAAGAGGACCTTGTGGACTACCTAGACAGCAGTGGGCTCCAGGACAGTAAACAACACGGTTTTGTGGCAGGAAGGTCTTGTCAGATTAAGCTGATTTTTTTTCTTTGACTGGGTGACCAAGGAAGTAGACAAGGGCCATGCTGTGGATCTGCTGTACTTTGACTTCAGTCAGGCTTTTGATTCGGTACCGCACAAAAGGTTGTTCAGAAAGATGGAAGACCTGGGTGCGGCTAAAACCATAGTGAACTGGGTGGGTAGTTGGCTAGAAGGGAGGCAGCAGAGGGTGGTGGGCAACCGGGTTAAATCAGAGGAACGGGAGGATATGAGCAGGGTTCCACAGGGATCTGTCCTGGGTCCGGTCCTCTTCAGGATGTTCATTAGTGGGAACAGGCTGTGTCTCTTCACAGATGACACAAAACTATGTAGGACAGTGGATAGTGATGAGGAACAACAATATCAGTCAATCAATCAATCAATCAGTCAAAGTCTTTTATTTAACCAGGCGATCACCGTTGAGCAAGCTCATTTTCGAGGTAACCCTGGGTTTGTTAACAAGGAACAAGGGACAATATAAATGGGATGCAACACACAAGAAAATAGTAATAATACAAATAAAGTGAGATACAATTATACAGTATATACGAAGTATCAGCAGGTAGCATTGACAGTAGTATATGTTTGGAACAGAAGATACAGCTAGTTTTGGGTAGGACACAATTTTTCATACAAGTAAAGAAATATACATATCAGGTGCACCGAACACAAATAAAACCTAACATAAAAAGATATATAGTGATACGGTATGGAGAATTTAGAGCTGGAACCAGGGTCAAAGGAACGTGGAAGGGACAGATATGGGGGCAGAAAAAGGGGAGAGGGAAGAGTCGATTATAGATGGGATCAGTCGTTTAACAGTAGTAATTAGAGTGTGCTTGGACTTATAGGGTCACTATTTAGGGTAGACAAGCACAGGACTCATTATTATGATGTAGATATAGAGATTTAAAAGCTGCTAGGCTGATGGGGTGAGTTAATTTGAAAGTTTTTTGCAGCTTGTTCCACACTTGAGGGAGCACAAAGCTGATGGCTGCTCTGCCAATGCGAGATTTTGCTTTGTAAACATAAAGGTAGATATAGGAGGTGATTCTCAGGGCATACTTCCCCAGAGTGCACAAAGGTAAACAGACGGAGATATACTGGGGCAGTTTATTGGAGGTAGCTTTGTATGTCCAAACCACAGCATTTTTTTTTTCCGTCTGTAAGCAAGGGATGACCATCCCACTGCCGTATACAATGCACAGTGGTGGGATGAGTATGGAAGACCCATGATAAATCTTATGGCTCTGTGATAAAGCGTATCGAGTTTGGCTAGGGTACCTGCAGGTCCCTGACTATATAGAAAGTCTGCGTAATCCAATAGGGAAAGAAAGGTAGTTTGAACCAGTTTCAGTTTAGCATCTCTTGTGAGGAGATTATTAATCCTAAAGAACAGACCAAGTCTTTGTCTAAGTTTCTTTGCCAGTTCTTCTACGTGATCTGTGAAAGTAAGTCTATGGTCTAACCAGACCCCCAGGTACTTGAACTTTGGTATGTACAGTAGTCCAACTGCTCACCTAGAATGGTAGATATGCAAAGGGACCTACAAAAACTAGAGGGGTGGTCAAAAGTATGGCAGTTAAAATTCAATAATCACACAGGAGTGTGGTGTGCGTATTTATGGAACACATACAAACAGAGGTGAGAAAGAAGTAAGTGCCTCAGCTGGGACCTGAACCCAGGCCGCCCAGAATACCATTCTGATTGTGCTAACCAGCTGTGCCTCTGAGACAACTGGAACCTGGGCTGTCCCTGAGCACATTACTCTTTCTCAAATGCACAACCCAATGGCTACACAAATATTTACTTATAGCAATCACACAGGAGTGCGGTGTGCATATTATGGAACACATACAGTACAAACACAGGAGAGAAAGAAGTTAAGTGCCTCAGCTGGAACATGAACCCAGGCCGCCTGGAATACCATTCTAATTGCACTAACCAGCTGCACCACTGAGACAACTGGAACCTGGGCTGCACACCGCACTTCTGTATGATTGTTACAAGTAAATATTTGTGTAGCCATTGGGTTGTGCATTTGAGAAAGAGTAATGTGCTCAGGGACAGCCCATGTTCCAGTTGTCTCAGTGGCGCAGCTGGTTAGCGCAATTGGAACGTATTCCGGGTGGCCAGTTAAAATTTAATGCTGGGTGCTGGCCCACTGACGCAATGGTTGGATTTCTGCTTGCGACGCCAGCAACCCAGGTTCGGGAATAGACCCGGGGAGCTGGAGGACCGGTGGGGGGAGAAGGATTGAGCGCCCCTAGGGCTGCTCTCCTTCTCCGGGAGGAGGGATGGGGACACTGCCCAGTGCGAGAGGCCAGGAGACCTCGTAAGTGCTGGTGTTGAATCGCGAGGGGTAGGACGGACGCAGGACGTCATTGCACGTCCCCACCCCTGGGGCTCAAATCCTTGCTTGCGGTTGCCATGCATGATGCCCGCCTGTAGCCCTAATCAGCCTCCAGGCTGGCTCCCAATTCTTGTCCCATGATTGCGACACTAAGCTCAGGTGCCGCAACCCCACCCCGGGGGGGCTGGGGGTGTCAGGGAGCCGCGGCCAGTATGGAGGTGGGGGTCCAGGAGTCTGTGACCAGGTCGAGGATCTGGTGGCCGTGGGCAGTGTTGAAGAAAGAATAAAAAAAAATAGATGGGGTTCTGCTCCCTGGACCTCCAAGACGCATGCTTCCACATCCCCATCCATCCATCTTACAGATGGTTACTCCACTTTCAAGTGGTTGGATTCCTTTACCAGTTCCAGACTGTGAAAATTGGTCTATCATTAGTCCAAAGGTGTTCACCAAATATTTGTCTGTGGTAATGAAATTTCTCTGATCCAGGGATGTCAAGGTGTTCCCTGACCTCAGTGACTTGCTCGTCACAGTTTTGGACCAGATTCTAGAATGGGTGAGTCACCTGGTCATTTAAATGTTCCAGCAGATGGGACTCTATTAATTGGGGAGACCATGCTGACCCTGACACAAGTAATTGTGTTCCTTGGAGGGAGAGGAATTGGATCTTCCATACACTAGTGTGTCTTCCATAAGACAATGTCAAGGATCTTCTGTCCTTTGCCCAGTCATTTCAGGCTGGGTAATCACACTCCACACAGGATTTTATCAAGCTCCAAAGCATCATGGCTTTTTCTATGGACAGAGTCTGTTGGGCTTGCTGGTGCATGCATGCTCTCCAGTAGAACTGGCCCAGAATCATAATTCTAGGGGCATTCCGATCTGAAAAAGCCAAATCTTACTTCGAGAGGGTTCCTGCAGGAGGTCATCATATATAGGACTGCGCCCTCTGGTGTCAGGACTGCACGGTAAGCTTTCTGACGGACGTCAGCGTGACCCTATATAGTGGGCGGTCCCCACACCCGCCTTTCAGTTCTTTCCCACTGTCGACCATCGCTAGTACCTCGCGGTAGCTTCAGTTTTTGTCGATCACCATTTTCTTATTTTCATGCAAATTTCAGTCTGGAATTCGCAGTATATATCTTCTCCATCACCGCCTCTTAAAGCAAAGAAGAAGTGCACCAAGTGTGGGGCGCAAATCACACACAAAGACAGCCACCGTTTCTGCCTCTTTTGTCTAGGCCCGGACCTTGACATCGTGGCCTGTCCTGACTGCCAGCCTTTTAACCAGGCCACATGCAAATGATGGCAGCAGGCTCTGGAGGCCCATCTCCTCAAAACTAGGATGGCTTCCCTGGAGAAGGAGATGCAAAAGATCTGGGACTCCGCTTCTTCCCCTTCAGATAAGCAAAAGGAGAAGAAAGACAAAGAGAGGCACAAAGAGAAGGAGTGTCATGAGGACCGGGACTGAGCCTCATCCAGCAAGCCTTCAACCAGCAAGGCCCCTTCCTCACCACCAACCCTTGTGGTGACTCAGGCAGCTTCCGGGATGACCTCCAATGCCGCTGTCTTCCAACCGATCACCAACGGTAAGTTGCCTGCTGGTTCCTCCAACAATCACCCAGTACTTGCCAGTAAAGTCAGACCCTGGCTCCTCCGGGGCCCGGCCGGCTGCCAATAAGTCAGACCTCGCCCAGAAGCAGCCAACGGTCCACCCAGCTCCAACTGATAAGCCGGTCAAGGGTCCTACCCTTCACCGCCCGGTCGCTGTTTCGTCCGGTAAGTCGGCAGTCTCTGACAACCGCCCAGGCATTGCTTTCCTGTCAGGGGCTCACGCCATACCACCCGATGTCCGACAGAGCGGTCTGACTACTTCCAGTCAGTCCTTCCCCGGGCTCTGCCCGGCCGGGAGACTTCCTCTCCACCTCCCCCGGTGGTTCCCCTGACCAGCAGCCTACACCTGGGACAGACGAAGAGGAGGAAGTAGGGCGCCTAGAAGTTGTTCTCTCCTCACTGGCTTCTATGGCGGTCCCTCAGGTCCCCCCCAGGGATCATCACTTTTCGTCAGTTACTCTGTCAGGTCTCCTCACGTCTGCTGTCCCTCTTCTCATGATAGCAGCGTGTCAGGTACCTTACATCAGCCCCCTCCCTCAGGGCCTATCGAAAAGCCTCTCATGCAGGATCTGACTTCTTTGGGGTTCACGTTGGCTACTCTCACATCTGGGACTCCGAAGTTTGTATCCTTTTTGTTGGCTACCCTGACAATGGCTATCCTGATGTCCACTGTCACGACATTGGGTATTTACCCTGCTCCATCCAGGTATTTGGGTCAAGATTGTCACCTACCGTCTGGACATTTTGCTGGACATCAGGCATTCCTACCTCCGCCGTCAGGCCAGTCGATGCCTCTTTATTCCCAGGGTCACTTTCTGGGATACCATCAGGGATACCCATATTATCAAGGGTACCCTTCTCCTCATTTTGAGGGTATGGGAGCTTCTTTTTATTTGCCCCCCCAGCTAACCCACCTCCTTCTCGTCTCCACAACCAGACTTCCAAGCTATGATCCAGTCTTGGTGGAAGGATGTGAGGTCCCAGCTCTTTATAGAACTGGAAAGTAAGCTCCCTAGTCCAGCAATAGTACCCCCAACCCCTCCAATCCTCTGCACCTCAGTATATGGTGCATGTCTCGAGTACTTCCCCAAGGACATTCCTCTCCCAGACTTTGAATGTCCAGAGGATGAGGAGCCCCCTCATTCAGATGTCGATATGTCAGAATCTTCGTCTGATGAGCTGTCCCCCCGGGGCAAGGAGTATCCTAAGTCCCCTCCAGAGGACCTTGCCTTTACGGAACTCCTCCATATTATCCAGCAGGTGAGTGGCTGGAATGCGGAGGATCTGGACTCCATGCGAAATCGCTTGGCAGAGCATCTCGATTTAGAGGCTGCCACCCCTGTTCCAGTTCCTTCCTGGATAGCTCCTCATGAGGACCTGATGACCACTGTTTGGAAACTGCCACACTCCATTCCTGCTGTCCCCAAAAAGGCAGACAGGACTTACCACTCCTCTGAAGGAGTTCCCTTTCTGGACTCACACCCGAAGGCAGATTCAGTGGTCATCACTGCTGCTCTTGATTGCTCAGCTAATTCCAAGCACATGAGCATGTCTTCTCCGGACAAAGAGTGCAGACAGATGGAACAATTCTGGAAAAAAGTTACTTCTCTGCCACTTGTGCCCTATGCTCGCTCAATTACGTGGCACATATAGTGTCTTATCAAAAAGCCACACTGGTCAGGTTGGAGGACAGGATCTCCTCCCTGGAGGACTCAGACCTGAAGATGGAGATCGTGAAGGACCTCCACCTTTCCAAAATCTCTCATAGGCATGCCCTCAGGGCAACCTACGACTCTGTGGATGCTGTGGCCCGCTCCTTGGCTATGGCCATCAGCATCAGAAGGCATGCTTGGCTGTGGATTTCAGGCCTTTCAAATGATGTCCAAGCAGCCATTCAGGATGCTCCTTTTAGAGGTTCAGTCCTTTTTGGAGGGGATACAAAAGATCTGATCACAGGCCTCCAAGACAGTGGCCAGGCCCGTAGATCGGTCTGCTCTATGTACAGAGCTGGTACCCCAAAGAAGTAGCCCTTTTGGCGCAACCCAAAGTGCCAGGGGAAACAAGCAGCCCCCAAGAAACAAAACAAAAGGCGAGCAGCAGGCTTTTCCTTTTCCTCTCCATCGAACGCCAAAACCCAGAGACAGGCAGGAGGGCCTCCCCCACTCCTCTGCCTCCTGACTTGTCCAGTCTTCCCTGCCCTCCACTATAAAGTGTGGAGCCAGTGGGGGGAAGATTCGTCCATCTCATCCAGGCATGGGAGGACATCACCTCAGATGTGTAGGTACTTCAGCTCGTCTCGCAAGGACACATGCTCGAGTTCCTGGAGCTCCCTCCAGACTCTCCTCCCGGTCGCTTAGAAACATAGAAACATAGACTTTGATGGCAGATAAGGACCGCTAGGCCCATCTAGTCTGCCCATTTCCCTACCTACAGGATAGGCCGCAGATCCTAGTTAACCAACAGCCTATTTCTTCCTACCCCAAGAATTGCCTTATGTTTGTCCCATGCATTCTTGAATTCTCCCACAGTTTTAGACCCCACAACCTCCTCAGGAAGGCTGTTCCATGCATCCACTACCCTCTCTGTGAAATAATACTTCCTCACATTGCCCCCTGAACCGCCCTCCTTCTATTTTTAAATTGTGTCCCCTTGTTCTTGCAAGTCTCTTTTTCTGAAAGATGCTACCCCCTTGGACTTTGTTGATTCCACTGAGGTACTTAAAAGTTTCTATCATGTCCCCCCTCTCCCTTCTCACTTGCACTACTCCCTGCACCAACACCGTTGGTCGAGGAGGAGATCAGGTCTCTGGTACAAAAGGCAGCAATCAAACCTGTACCTATCTCCCAGAGGGGAAAGGGGTACTACTTCCACTTCTTCTTGGTCCCAAAGAAGACGGGTGACCTCAGACCAGTCCTGAACCTCAGCAGTCTGAAGCTCTTCGTCGAGCACAAGATGTTCTGCATGTTGACTGTTCAGAGCCTTCTGCCCCCCACTACAGCAGAATCACTGGCTCTGCACCCTGGATTTGCAGGATGCCTACCTGCATATCCCGATCTTCCCTGGCCACCGCCGTTTCCTGAGATTTCGTTTCCAGGGGAAGCACTTTTAGTTCACAGCCCTCCCTCTTGGCCTGTCTTCGGCACCCAGAGTTTTTACCAAGTGCCTAGCGGTGGTGGCAGGGGCTTTATGCCGCCATGGTATAGCGGTGTTCCCATACCTGGATGATTGGCTGATTTCAGCTCCGTCCAGGGACAGCCTTCTGGACTCGATCTCGGTTACCCTGGACCTTTTTTCCCAACTGGGGATCACAGTCAGTTTCCCCAAGTCTTCAAATTTAGTATACTTTATTAAATTTTCAAAAAGGAAACAACAACAATAAACAATTAGCTTCATAAACGAAAAAAACAATAATGACATAACACAAGTTCCACCATCCCCCACTCCCCTTCCCCCACCCACCGCAATAGCTTAATGTTGTCCAAGAAGCAGGGCTACGTGGAAAGTAAAGATAGAGCCTATCACCAAATTCTATAGCTGTATTATGGTTATACAGTTACACAGAAAGAGATAATGATGCCCTGCAGATACAGAAACTTTCTCACCTTCCCAATCCCCACCCCCTCGCCACCAGAAGACCATGAATAGTAGGACATGGTTATTCTTATTAGGCTTTCAAGGGAGCAAAAAGGAGGGCAATGGGAACTTATAATGTTAATAAGGTGTGTAGGGGTTCACAAACCCTTTGGTAGATAGAAGTTCTGCGGGTGAGATTGGCAGTAATGCGCTCAGCTTGTAGAGCAAACAAAATTTCCCTGAGCCATCCTGTAGTGGAAGGGATAAGTTGATCTAGCCAGTGTCTCAGTATCACCTTTTTTGCACAAAAGGATATGAGACATATGGTATATTTGATTACCAACCAAACTGTTACTGTAATCCCCCAACAGACACACCTCCAGAAGTAAGGCATCAGAGAGACCAAGAAGAGGATCCAGGCGGGACTGAATCGTGGACCAAAAAGAGGCAACCTTTTCACAGGTCCATAGGATGTGTAACAATGTACCAGGTTCTTTTTTGCATCTGGAACATATATTTGAGGGCAGTTTCCCCATTTTATGTAATTTATCTGGGGTGAAGTAAAGATTGTGAAGAACATGGAATTGAAGGAGACGATATCCGTCCCATTTGATAAATCTATATAAGTGTCTCCAAATATGCATCCAGTCACGTGGGGGACTGGAAGAGGGCAACGCTTGGTCCCAGTAATAAAAGACTGGGCCTTCTGCCGAGCCAAGAAGTTGACAAGTCGCTGATAATAAAAGGAGATAACATGAGAACTAGGGGCCAAGGAAGCCAGAGAGAGGGCATGCTTCTGTTAGGAGTCTTCCCAAAACCCAGTCCCAAGTAAGATACAAGCATGTGGAAGAGTTGAAGATATTTGAAACAAATGGAAGAGGGCAGCTGGAGTCAGAGTCTAGCTTCTCGATACGTCAGAAGCTTCCTGTCAACCACTAAGTACGATACCTTGTCCACTTCGACAAAAGGCCAGAAAGCAGCTGTAAGAATATGCCCCCCAATCCGAAGATTTGTATTACCGACAAGGGTTTGGGAGGAGTCCTTGTGGGAATATAACTTGAGTACAGCATAGAATTGTAGTTGAGCCTGAACAGATGCCTATATCAGGGAGCAGTGTAATGATTTAGGAAGTTTTTACGGAGAAATGTAAAGAAGAGAGTGTATGTCCAACCCATGCAAAGAGCAGAGTGTGTGTTCGATTTCTAACCAGACTGGCTTGTAACTTGAGTCGTCAGCTTCTAAGGTCTGATGTATCCAGTAGAAAAACTGGGAGCAGTGAATAGAAAGGTAGTAAAGGTAGAGACTGGGGATCTGGAGCCCCCTGCATTCCTTCGATCTCATCAGTTTAAAGAGAGCATTACGCAGGATCTTGCCAAGCTACAAAGAAGAGGAGAGGGTCCTGTCGAGTTGCAAAAAACAGGACTTTGGCAAGACGTAATTGAACATATATAATGGGTAAAGAAGACAGGGGAGAACATTCATTTTGATTATAGTGATGCAGCCGGAGGGAGAGGGGCAAGAGACTCCAGCGTTGTAAGTTAGTGCGTATAGTATGAACCATGGCATCAAGATTATATTGTTTCCATTTAGAGGGGGGTAGTAGTGATGTACATGCCTAGATATTTAAGTTTGTTGCGGATCCAAAGCAACCCTAAGTGTTCCACTTCAGACCGCAGGGTGAAGCTGCTAAGTGGCATCACCTCTGTCTTGGCCAGATTCAACTTATAATTAGAGGATGCGCCAAATTCTGAGATGATTTCCAATGCCGCAGGTAGGGATGAGGTGGGACAGGTAAGGTGAAGCAAGATATCATCCACATACACAGAGAGTTTATATTGGAGAGGTCCCATGAAAATACCCTTCACCAAGGGCAATAATTTGATCATCCCGAGGAGTGGTTCAAGAAAAAGATTGAAAAGAAAAGGGGAAAGGGGACAGCCCTGTCTGGTGCCTTGAAACAACTGAAAAGGGGTGGACAGTACCCCGCTGCATAAGATACGGGCAGAGAGATGGGAATATAAAACTTGAACCCAGTGAACAAATGTGTGTGGGATATGAAACATGGGTAATGAGCTAAATAAATATTCCCAGGAGACCCTATCAAAAGCCTTCTCTGCATTGAGGGAGACCAGCATCGACGAGATGTCAGAGTCCCGGGACACAGAGATAAGGTGGGAAAGGGTACGGAGGTGGTCTGATGAAAGCTGACCTGCCACAAAGCTGACCTATTCTCAACTGATAAGAGAGTGCCAGACCTTGTTCAACCTCTTGGCCAACACTTTCGCGAGAATCTTAAGGTCCATGTTAATAAGTGAAATAGGCTGGTAATTTGAAACCAACAAAGGGTCACGGCCAGGCTTCAGCAACACCACAATGGTGGCTTCCATAAGAGAAGAGTCAGAGAGACCCTTTTGAAAAATGTAATTAAACGTATCAAGGAGAATAGGGGCTAACTGGTGTTTGAAGACCTTATAAAAATCAGCGGTATACCCGTCTGGACCAGGGGCCTTGCCCGGTGAGAGAGAGTCAGTGGCGATAATTTCTGAGGTGGACAAGGGTGCTTGTAAAATGTCAACCTGAAAAGGGGTCAAATGGGGGAGATCTGTACCCTGTAAGAATGTGTCAAAACAGGTTGCATTAAAGGGGGGAAGATGGAGGTTGATATAATGCCCTGTAATATTCTTCAAATTGGTCTACAATCTCCCGAGGGGAAGTAAGAAGACAACTAGAAGAGGTCCAAAGAGAAGAAACAATTTTATCCATGGCTTGTGAACGAAGACGGAAAGCCAACAATTTCCCTGCCTTTTCTCCATAATCAAAATATCAAACCTTGGAATGCAGAATCAGGTATTCCGCCTTTTCCCCCAACAAGGAATGGTATCTGGAGCGGGCAGTTTCCAGCTGGTCAAAATCGGACTGAGGTGAGGATGAAGATAACTTCCTTTCCATCGACCAGATTTCTTCTAAGAGGGAGGACATCAGACTTGAGGAAATCCATTTCCGAATGGTAGCTAACCTGATCAGTTCACCCCGAAGTGAACATTTGAGCGTGCCCCAGAGAAGGTCAAGTTTGAAGCAGGAAGGAGAGTTAAGTTCCAGGAATGAAGAGGTAAAGCCCTGAAGGTGACAGATTCTGGACTCTGACCTAAGCAGTTGATCATTAAGGCGCCAAACCTTGTCACACAGCAGGGTAGGAGACAAGCCTAAGTGAAGCAGAGTAGGGTGGTGGTCAGAGACGACTTTGACCAGATAGAGACATACCTCTACACCAGTCAGAAGATCAGCACGCAATAGAAAATAGTTGATCTTAGAAAATGTATTATGTGAAAGCGAGTGAAAGGAATACTCTCGTAGGTCCGGATTCAGTGCCTGCCATAGATCTACAAGTCCAAGGGTATCCATCTGGTCACGCAATGCCAATTGTCCCGGAGATAGAATTGAGGAACGGGGGTCTGGATGATCCATGGGGAAGGAAATCCAGGGGGCAAGATGAGTCATCAGGGAGGTAAAAAAAAGCAGGGTCATTGGTGGTGGGGCTGTAAACCCCACATAAAATAACCTCCAGGTGGCCCATTAAGGCCTGCAGAATAAGAAACCCTGCTGAGAGGGTCAGGGATTTCCTGGAGCAGGTGAAAGGGAACCCACCTTGCTACTAAAATGGCCACCCCCTGCTTGCGTAAGTCAGTCCCTCCCCAAAGGCCTGCCCTACCCAGGAACGTCTAAAGAGGAGGACCTGGGAGGGTGGCAAATGGGTTTCTTGAAGAAAGGCAATATCTACATCAACCTTACGCAAGTGTAATATCATTTTTGCTCTCTTAGTGGGCGATTGAGCCCCCTTTATATTCCACGAACAAAACCTAAACAATATCGCCATTGGGACAGGTGAAAGAGATGAGGAGAGAAAAAGATAAAATCAAAAGAAAAATGAAGTAAACCAGTCCTATATGTTGTGGAGCTTGTGGAAAACAAAGGGTCTCCTGGTGGTGCCCTCCCCCCTTCCTACTTCCAGTCCAAAACAGGTCAGGTACACATAATAAAGACTGTCTAGAAACAACAATAGTAGGATCCTTCCTCCCCCAGCAGTTACAGTAGAAACCAACAAATACCAGAGGAAGCACAATACCCCATGTTAATCTACCCCTCCTACCCATCCTCCCTCCACCCACACCCCACAACTCTCTCCCATATACAACAAAATCTGGTCAGATCCACTATGGCTGCATAATGAAGTTAGTGAATTTGTGCGAAACTGTTAAGGAGGTATGGAGAAACAACACAATGATTTGTAAGTAGTAAGATTTGTTTTAGATCTTACTTCGAGAAACAGCTCTTGCAGCAGGTTACACCATTAGGACCGAGACTGGCAGGCGCCAGGACCCCAAGGAAATTTTCTAGCTAGCAGTATTCAGTGGGGACCGCCTCCAACGTCAGTCCCACCACCAACGTCAGGTGTAGTACATATGGAGGCGGTCCCCCCTAATCCCCAGTTCTTTTTCCGCCGTTGTCTCGCCAGCATTGGCCTCTCGGTCTCTTTCTAGTGCACGATGACTACAGAACTTTCGACAAATATTTTCTCTGCACAACTGATGTCCTCTCCAACTCCATCTCTTGAGGGTTACCTTTCGAAGTGTGCCTGCGGCAAACAGATCCCTTTCAAGGATCCTCACTCATCCTGTGTGCGTTGCCTAGGCCCGGACCATGACACCAAGGCCTGCACCTTTTGCCAGGGTTTCATTAGCCGCACCAAGATCCGCCATCAGAAGGCACTTCAGGCATATCTTCTCGAAGAAAAGCTAAAAAGGATGGACCAAGAACCTTCCGCCAGGGAAGAATCTTCATCAAAATCCCACAAACACCGGGACAAGCACCAGGAGAAGGTGAGGTCTAGGTCCCCAACTCGGTCCTCGGACTTCCATAGCTCCAGCTCCAGATCGGACCACTCTCCCTCCAGGGCTCGGTCGCAGCCTCCCCCGGTTAAGGTCAGGTCTTCAGGCGGCTCTTCCTCGCTCCAGCCTCTTAAGACATCGAGGCCCTTGGCTTCATCAACCCCATCCAAGGCCTCTTCAAAGTCTGCTGAGCGCCATAAGTCATCTTCCTCCACACAACGTCAGGACACCGACACCAGGTTGGTCTCCCAACCGCCCAGAGGTCCTGATCCAGTGCCCAGAAAGACCAAGGACCTGACGTCCCTAAAACGGACGTCGGACCCGACATCGGCTCACCACCTGACATCGGCCAAACATTCAAAATCAGCTCGGTGCTCACAGGAGCCAATGACACCTGATAGACACCCGTCGCCGGCCTGGCATTCGCCAGGTCCGAAGACATCGGCCAGGGGACTAACATCGGCAACTCCAGAACGGAAGACTGCACCCCCATCACCAGCAGATGCCGGTCGTAGGGAATCGACAGAGGAGGACACCCCACAGCCCAAAGACCAGACTGAGGATGCAGGGCTCCCACGGGAACCCTCCCTGGACCGGAAGACCCCCAGGGACCCGACACCCAACCCCGGCGACAGTAAGCCAGCGCCAGGTCCGTTGTCGGGCACGAACATCGCAGAGGTAAAAGAGCTCTTTACCTTTTGGTGGGACACCATCAAGTAGGATGTGGTCCCCGCCCATCCTCCTCCTCCTACTCCTCCTACCCCTTCACTGCCTACGCCCCCTCCTCCACCTAAGGGGCCTGTAGGATGACCACCATCCCCCAAGGAGCAGACTCCACCTCCTGGGGCAGATCTACAGACAGGAGAAGGCCTCCCTCCAGATCTCCTTCAGGGTCACCCAGCCCCAAACGACCCAGACGACGCCGGTATACTCCGTCGGGGGAAGATTCAAGATTGGATACTTTGGAATACTCCAGATCTCCTTCTCCGCTCAGCATCTCCTCTCCTGACCCACATGACCTCCCCAGGTCTCCACCAGATGATCCCTCTTTCACCGAGATTATGAGGCACATCCAGGACAACATGGGTTGGGATGCTGAGGACCTTGACCCCGAATGACAACGCCTTGCCCGCTACCTTCAGCAAAAAGATCCAAAGCCTGTGGTAGTGCCACCCATGGTGGACACCTTCGCAGACGTCACCAAGGCTGCGTGGAAGCATCCGCACTCCACCCCCGTGGTGCTGAAGAAGGCTGACTGCCTGTACAAGGCTCCTAGAGAAGACCAGTACTTGGCGAAGCAACCTCTGGCAGCTTCCCTGGTCATCACTGCCTCACATGACCGGTCTCAAAGGCCCCAGCATATGAGCACTCAGCCACCGGACCAGGAATGCAAGCAGTTGGATGCCCTGAGGAGGCGCACGTACACGGCTGCTACATGTGCCATCAGGTCTCTGAACTACCTTACCGATATGGTACAGTTCCAGAACGCCCTGTGGGAACAGGGCCAGGACCTGGTTGAAAAACTTCCCGATGGCAGCCAGAAAGCGGAGCTCCTCAACCTACTTTGCACTGGGTCAGATGTGGGGACCCAAGTGCTTAGAGCCGCATACGATTCCACGGACTCTTCGGCCAGAACTGCAGCTTCAGGCGTTTGTCTCTGGAGACACTCCTGGTTACGTGTCTCCGGCTTCACCCCGGACGTACAGAAGAATATACTAGATGTCCCGTATAATGGCGAGGTACTCTTTGGTGAATCCTTGGAGAAGGTCATCACCAAGATCCAGGATGCAGGGAAGGCAGTCCGATCTGTACAGGCCATGTACAGATCCAGGCCTAGTTCCTTTTGTAGGAACCAGAGCCGTTTTCGCAGCCAGCTACAAAGGCAGCAGCAACGTTCCGGCCAGCAGCAGAGGGGCACTTTTTCACACAAGACCCAGGCCAAATCATCCCCAGGCAGAGGCCAACGTTACACAAAGTTGGCCCAGCCCACAGGGACAAATGCTGCCATAGCATGACTCCTTCCCGGCCCCTGCCCCTCCTCTGGATCAACGGGCAAAGAAAGTCGGGGGTCGCAACGCTCACCACTTTTTAGGGTGGCAATCGATCACCACTGACAGGTGGGTTCTCCAGTTGGTCAAGAAAGGCCATTGCATAGAGTTTCTAGATGACCCACCTACAAGAACTCCCCTGCTCTCCCGTTACTCAGGTCAGCATGCCCTGCTCATACAGCAGGAGGTGCTTGCACTTCTGGAAAAAGAAGCTATAGAGCACGTACCAGGGAACCAGAGGGGACTAGGATATTATTCTCACTTCTTTCTGGTTCCAAAGAAAACAGGGGACCTCTGTCCAATACTGGACTTCAGCGACCTCAATGTCTCGGTCGCGTACAAGCGATTCCACATGGTGACCCTCCTGGGTCTGATTCCCATGCTGAAGCAGGGCGCTTTTCTAGCGTCCCTGGACATGCAGGATGCCTAGCTACCTGCATATTCCTATTGCTCAAGCGCACAGGAGGTTCCTGCACTTCGAGTTTCAGGGCTGCCATTATCAGTTCCGAGCTCTTCCCTTTGGGCTGTCATTGGCACCTTGGGTGTTCACGAGGTGCATGGCAGTCGTAACCGCATCTCTGAGGAGACAGGGCCACTACATGTTCTCCTACCTGGACGATTGGCATCTTATGGCGCCCTCCCGGGAGGCCCTGATGTCTGCCATTCACTGCACTCAGTCTGTGTTTGAGTCATTGGGCATCATCATCAATTGCGAGAAGTCACGCCTGGTTCCGTCCCAGACTCTGCAATTCATAGGAGCAGTTCTGGACACCGTCCAAGTGAAAGCTTTCCTCCCCCGGACAGAGCGGAACACATCAGATCCCTCATCAGGGACTTTTCGGAGAAGAAGACTGTCCTGGTCAGACTGGTCCTTTGCCTGCTCGGACACATGGCTGCAGCCATTACAACAGTCCTGCTAGCCCGTCTCCACATGCAGGTAGCCCAGTGGATGTTACGGGTACAATGGAACCAAAGGCAAGACCATCTGCAGCATCCAATCCAGATCACAAAGACCGTAATTCGAGATTGGCAATGGTGGCTAGATTCAAAGAACCTCTCGGCGGAAGTCCCCATCACAGTGCCATCCCCGACTGTGACACTCGCCACAGACGCCTCAGGGCTTGGTTGGGGAGCACACCTCGATGTGGTGTCTGGTCTCAGGGTCTGTGGACAGCCCAGTAGTCTCATCTCCACATAAACATCCTGGAAATGAGGGTAGTTCTTTACGCCCTGCAGGCCTTCCAGTCAGAGATTCCACCGGGTACACTTCTGTTACAAACAGACAGTTCCGCTGTGATGTATCACCTCAACAAACAAGGAGGCACCCATTCCTACCCGCTTTGCAGGGAGGCCATGAGAGTGTGGGATTGGGTCTTACAACACGGTGCAAACCTTATTGCCGTTCATGTTCCGGGAGTGGACAACGTCATCGCAGACAGCCTGAACCGCTTTCAGGTCAGAGTCCACGAATGAGAACTACTGCAGGAGGTGGCAGAGGATCTGTTTTGCAGATGGGGTACTCCAGAGCTAGACCTCTTCGCGTCCCCATACAATGCAAAACTGCCCAATTTTTGCTCGCTAGATCCAGGGCCTGATGTTTTCTGGCGAGACGCGTTGTCCCTCTCCTGGGCGGGCAGATTCCTCTATGCCTTTCCACCTTTTCGGTTGATCCAGAGAGTTCTTCTAAAACTTCGCAGGGAGCAAGCGACGCTTATATTGATCATGCCCTTTTGGCCCAGACAGATCTGGTTCCCTCTCTTGCATCAGCTATTCCGGGAACCTGCAATGCTCCTACCAATTAGCTCCCATTTGCTGTCTCAGGAGGTGGATTCCTTAGTCCATCCGGACCTACGTTCCCTGAACCTGCATGCTTGGCTCCTAGAGACATAGCCATGATGCAATATGGGGTCTCGCAAGAGGTGGCAGACGTTCTTACTGCCGCTAGGAAACCGGCTACCCCCGCGGCCTACGCCATGAAGTGGCACAGGTTTTGCTTATGGGTTCAAGCGAACGGCTTTCGCCTTTGGACTGTCCAGAGAAGCTGGTACTGGATTACTTGCTGTCCCTTTTCCACTCCGGCCTGTCTTACTCCTCGATTAAGGTACACCTCTGTGCCATTTCAGCCTACCACGTCCCTATAGGCCAACACACTGTGGCTCAACTGGACACGACACATGCCTTCTTGAGAGGCGTCCTCCACCTTAGGCCCCCAATTAAAGATCCAGTCCCACCATGGGATCTACCCTTCATCTTGGAGCAGCTCACGCTGCCACCTTTTGAACCAGCTGCGGATTGCGAGCTACGTTTTCTGTCTTGTAAAATGTTATTTTTAGTTGCCGTTACTTCGGTCAAAAGAATTTCTGAAATGCACGCACTTATGTGCAAAGAACCTTATTTGGTTTTCCACCAAGACAGGGTATCCCTAAGGACTAATCCTAAATTTCTGCCTAAGGTGGTCTCAGCTCTCACCCTTAATCAGGACATCGATCTACCTGTGTATTTCCCAAAATATTATAATCGAGGAGAAGCCCTCCTGCACACTCTTGATGTGCATAGGTGTCTCAGATACTACCTGACCAGAACCAAACAACACCGAAAATCGGACCAACTTTCCGTCTCCTTTGCCCATAGGATGATGGGAGCTCCTGTCTCAAAGCAGTCACTGTCCAGGTGGCTTATTCAGTGCATTACGTTCTGTTACCAGAAGTGCAGCAAACCCTTACCGGGCATGGTTAAGGGTCATTCCACCAGAGGGGTGGCTACCTCTTTTGTGGCTTTAAGGAATGTACCCACCTCAGCTATTTGTGCTGCAGCTACTTGGAGCTCTGTACACACTTTCATCAGGCATTACAGCCTGGACATCGCAACGAGGCAAAGAGCAGGGTTTGGTCTAGCAGTCCTTCAGAGACTTCTGTCCTAGGCTTGATGTAATTCGAGGATTTCTACCTTTCCTCCTCCCGATGGTGTGTGATTACCAGCATTGCTTGGGAATCAGTCCTAATGGTGTAACCTGCTGCAAGAGCTGTTTCTCGAAGTAAGATAGTACAGTTACGTAAGAACTTACCGTAACAGTAGATCTTCGAGAACAGCTCTTGCAGCAGGTACTTTCCCTCCCACCATCCCCGCTGGAAGTAGGTCGTAGTCAAAGCATCCTTCTCCTAGGATAGGGCATTTACTGTCGCCTTGTTTTGCCATTTGATGGCGGATCCTCGGTCTCCTCTTCTGATGTCATCCAGCGGCCGGGAGTCTCCGGCGGGAGAACTGAGGATTATGGGGGACCGCCTCCATATGTACTACACCTGACGTCCGGGGCGGGACCGACGTGAGGTGTCCCGCTGAATACTGCTGGCTAGAAAATTTCCCTGGGGTCCTGGCGCCTGCCGGCTTCAGTCCTAATGGTGTAATTTGCTGCAAGAGTTGTTCTCGAAGATCTACTGTTACAGTAAGTTCTTACGTAACTGTACTTTTCTGTTCTAAGGAAGGCATACACATTATTAGGAAAATATATGGAGGTGTACATTTTAATGGAAGGAATCAGAAGCTTACAAAAGAATCCCAGAGCAAATGTCATTGATGTATGTGTTATCCTGGATGATACTGGCCAGACAGACACATTTTAAAGAAAACACAATTGCACATATCCCAATAATGCAACGCATCAAGGGAAACATATGCAAATCCCCATGATGGTACAGAAGGTGGCAGTACATGAAAAAGTAATGGCTGGCATATATTCAGCCTTGGGATTATTTACACATTTGTTTTTATTTATTTTTTTAAGAGAAAAAGGGTTTTTGTTCGTGAGGTGATGTAAGTTATATTTAAGCAATGTGTTGATGTCAGGGAGTCAGGGGTAATGATGATGGACTGTTAGAGAAACTGTGATATTAACTTTCAGAGCGGGTCGCTTTTGATAAGGGCAAGGTAGTTATGCTTGTGATAATGGGAATATTAGGAAAGTATGAGGTCTATGCAGAAGTGGAGTACAAATATACACAGTTTTATAAGTATGTGCTCAGAGTGCAGGCAAACGTGATATGCAGGTTTGTTTTAGAAATAGATAAAAATAGCGATACATACAATTAATAGAAAGATAGATAATTACATAGACATATAGATAGAGAGACACAGACACACAGGCAGAATAGAAATGGCAGTGAAGTATTGAAGTGACACCAACCCCACCCCCACCCCCACCATTCAGAGATGGACAGGCATTAGGATGTGCCTGTGGGTCGTTGCCCATAATGTTCATGCCATTTCACCTCACCCTACCCTGCAGACACAGACAAGAGTCGAGGTGTGTCTTGGGGTTTTCAAACTTTACACTCACCCCATTCCATGCAGAAATATGCTGAAATGGGTACAGTATAAAAGAATGGAGTTAACTTTGGAGCTGAAGAGTCAAAGGCACACCTCGATACCTCTCACTGGCTGCAGGGTGGGGGTGGGGGTGGAAAGGCCTGAGCATTACTGTTGACAATCCCAAGTCACACCCCGATGCCTTTCAGTCCCTACAGTGCAGGGTGTTATGGTCAGAAACCCTAATGCCCTGGGTGTTTCTTGGTATTTTCACTCCAAGTTTTCAGTATGGGCTTTTTGTGACCCCACCACATGAACAGTGACACTAGGCAAGGCAAGGCAAGTTTATTTAAAAGACGCCCAATCCCGGAGGCTCTGGGCGCCGTACAAACCTTAAAAACATCATACAAAACATTCAAATAAGATTGAACAAAGAATCACAGACTATAAATAAATCATACTCTAAACATCAAATGCTTGTGAAAATAGTAGTGTCTTCAGATGGGCCTTAAAAACATCTATAGTAGGGGCCTCTCTGACCACAGCTGGTAGTGAGTTCCGTAGAGCAGGAGCCGCAACGCTAAAGGCTCTGTCGCCGGCTGATTTCAGTCTTGCTCTAGGAACAGTCAGGAGGCCGCTACTGGAGGATTGAAGAGGGCGGACAGAGGGAGTAGGTATCAGGAGGACTGACAGGTAACCAGGGCCCTGTCCGTGTAGGGCCTTAAAGGTGAGAAGACCCACCTAAAGAGGACTCTCCATCTGACTGGCAGCCAGTGCAATTCACACAATACTGGTGTAATATGACAGAATTTTTTCTGCCCAGTCAATAACCGGGCAGCTGCATTTTGCACCAGCTGCAGTCTGCGGAGAAGTCCCCCAGTGACCCCGAGATAGAGCGGATTACAGTAGTCCAGCCTAGATGTGACTAAGGTGTGTATCAAGGTAGGGAGGTCCAGAGGCGGAACAAGGGGCTTAATCCTGGCAATGTTTCTGAGATGGAAAAAACAGGTACGAACCACGGAAGATATTTGAGCCTCCATGGTCAGATTCCTGTCCAGAATCACTCCAAGATTGCACACCCAAGAGGAGGCCTTCAATGACACAGCCCCAAGACCAAGTCCAGTTGCTGAGTCAGAGGCATTCCTATCACAAACTCTGTTCGACTCCACTACCAATACCTCCGTCTTGTTAGGGTTCGGTTGCAACCAGCTGGAGGCCATCCAGTCATTTATCTCGGTCAGACAGATGTTTAGCACTATCAGTTCATTAGCCAAAAGGAGATTTTGCATAGCGACTCTGCCATTTGGCACCACTGGTGCAAAAACACATTATGAACAGGATGTAAAAAATGACAGCTATACATTTCCTTCTTCAGTAACTGCACAGCACATCTGTTGCATGACCTGCTTTTTGACATTTTATATCTGGCATGCAATATACTGCTGCTATGGCTGTATGGCTGAGAGGGACCTGAGGGTGGTGGATGTCAAGATGAACAACTCACAGACTTGTAGGAGGGCAGCGGCCAAGGTCACAATGCTGGGATGCATCACTGGGGGATCACTCCAGAAGGAGGGAAGTGATACTCCCTCTGTATAAGTGCTTGGTGAGGCCACACCTTGAGTACTGCGTGCAGTTTTGGAGGCCAAACTTAAAGAGGGACATTGAACTCCTGGAGAGGGTCCAGAGAAAGGCAACCAAAATTTTCTGAGGGTTGGAGGAAAGGACCTAAGAGGAGAGGCTCGAAGAGCTGAATATATACACGTTGGAAGAGAGAAGGGACGGGGGGACATGATGGAGGTCTTCAAGTACATGAAGGGGGTAAACGGGGTGGTGAAGTCATGGTGCTCCTAAGGAAGGAGGGGGGTCAACTAGAGTGCATCTGTGGAGGTTGGAGGGGGGATACTCAGGGGAGAAAGGAGGAGGTGCTACTTCAGTGAGAGGGTGGTAGAACCATGGAATGCGCTGCCTGGGGGACTGATGGAGGCAGAGACTGTGGAGGAGTTCAAGAGGGGGTGGAACAGGTACAGGGGAAGGGTTGTGGAAGCAAAGTCCAATGAAGCAGGAATACCCTGGACTGGGAACAGAGAAGCCCGAGAGGGCAGGGGGCAGCCAGGTCAGCTCCCAGGGTGGGGACTGACCAAAGGACCAGACACGAAAGCCCACTAGGCCTATTCTACTGGCATTTTTGTATGTTAGTATGCTTACTACACCAACATCATGAGCCAAAAAACAGATGACTACCATAACTAGGGAGGCAGTATAGTACAGTGGTTTAAGGCTCTTATTTGCAAATCTGGAGATCTGGGTTTGAATCCCACAGCCCCCACACACAAAAAAAAAGCACATTTTCTTACAGAGCTAATCAGCATGAACTGCTCATAGAATGCTGAGACCTACATTTACAGCTTAGCAAATACTTGAAATCTAACTGAGTGGGGGTTCTGTAAGAAAACAGCTAGTTTGTATTAATTATAGCATTGATGATCTGGGCAGTTTCTGTGCTTTTATGGTTTTGTATAGTTTGATAAAATTAAAAGTTTTAAAATTGAAACACTCCTGCTAGCTAGACCTGACACACAGAAAACAAAAATAGTGAATTAGAGCTATTTAGTAGCTGTCGTCTTACAGAAACCCCAGTTAGCTAGCTCTCCCCTGGACTGGGAAAGGAGAAGCCTGGGGGGGTTGGGGCAGCAAGATCAGCTCCCAGGGTGGAGACTGACCAAAGGAGCAGACACGAAAGCCCGCTAGGCCTGTTCTGCTGGCATTTATGCATGTTAGTATGCTTACTACACCGTCATGAACCATAAAACAGATGACTGCCATAACTAGGGAGGCAGTATAACACAGTGGTTTAAGGCTCTTCACTGCAAATCTGGAGATCTAAGTTTGGATCCCACAGCCCCCACACAAATGTGGAGTATCTTTTTAATAAAGTATAAAATATGTATGTGTGAGTTATTTAGTTTGGAGAATATTTGTTTCATTATTTGAAAAATTGTGATACACTAAATGTGTAGTGCAGTGAACCATTGTAATATGGAATCAAATGTGTAGCTGGAATAACTGTTGCCATTTATGCTCACTGGACAAAAACAGTTGCACGGCTCTGCTGTTATGAAATGATTTTAAAGCAGTGCACATGCTAAATCCTACTGCCACATTCAAAACACCATACCCTACTTACTTGCCACATATAAACTCAACTATATTAAAAAAACAATTCTAGGCACTTTTTTTTTACCAGGAGAGACACACTAAGCTAAAAGCTTGTTTACAGGTGCGACCTGGGAGCATAAGGAAATTAAGTGATTTGCTCAGGGTCACACAGTATGCAAGTGGGGACTGTGGGAGTCAAACCCAGGTCTCTAGGTTTGTAGCTCAGAGCCTTAAAACACTGTGTTATGCTGCATCCTTAACCTACCTGCCTACTTAACCATTATTCATTCCCCAGTCCCATTTACAACACGGTTACACTTGCACATAATACATATTTCTCAAACTTGAAAGAAAAATACACTTTATTATCAAAGTCTGTGTTTACCAAATACTGTGCCCATGATTAAAATAATTTGAACCACTCCACCCAAAAATGTGCCCTGACATGAAACTGCATGTTTAACTAAAGTCAATTAAAAATTGTATTTCTAAATGCATTACTAACACCAATGCTTCATGATTAAAACAATTTCACCCCCCTCTCCCCACATATGTGCCCTGACAAACTGCATTCTGGGAAGATTACCTTGGACAAGATGCAATAAAAAAACAAACCTGAAAAACAGGTTTCATGGAGCAAATGCTGACATCCTGTTTCTAGTGTCCATGATAAAATAAAATAAACAAGCATTTGTCAATGCCAAATGTTTGCTTGCTGGCATTGGCAGTGGTAGAGTAGAAGTTACAGAGCTGCGTAATAGGAATGGCAGTGAAGTATTGAACTGAAGCCAACCCCACCACCACCCTGCAGAGATTGACAGGCATTGGGGTGTGCCTTTGGGTCGTCAGGCATAACGGCCACGCCATTTCACCACACCCCACCCTGCAGACACTGACAAGTGTCACAGTGTGCCTTGGAGTCTCTGGCCCTTATGCGCACCCCATTCCATCAGGAAATACGGGGAGATAGGTGCGGTATAGGAGAATGGGGTGAACTTTGGGGTCAAAGAGTCCAAGGCATACCTCGATGCTTCTCACTGGCTGCAGGGTGTGGAATGGTATGAGCATTGCAGGCAAGAATCCCAAGTCACATCCCTGATGCCTGTCATTCTGTACGGGGTTGGGCGTTATGGTTGGAAACCGTAATACCTCAGGCATTCGTTGGTATTTTCACTCCAAATTTTCAACATGTTTTTTTGTGACCCCACCTCATGAACAGTGGCAATATCAGTTTGTTAGTCGAAAGCTGCTTATGCACAGCGACTACGGCATTTAGCACCACAGGTGCAAACACATTCCGAACAGGATGTAAAAAATGACAGCTGTACTGTTCATGGGGAGGTGTATAAAATGGCAATGTTGCAAATCTGTAGTAAAAATATTAAAAAAACTGGTGAAGTCACGAGCGTGCATAGAAACTGTGCAATGCACACCCGTAATGTAATTAGTTTGGGGATTTTTTACAGCAGATTGTCAACAGAGGCATTTTGGGACCTCCGATCATGAACAGTGTCACTGTGATTTACTTTATCTGTCCCGAACAATGATTTCCCACAGTGACCACGAATCTCTGCGCTGAAAGTGTGAAAACACATTTCGGCCATGTTGTGAAAAATGACAGCTGTACTGTTCATAAGGAAGTGTGGAAAAATGCCACTGGTGAAAATCTGGACTGAAAATATTACAAAGTCATGAACTTACCAGGGTACGTGGAAACTGCACAATGCTCACTCGTAACACAAGTCATTTTATGGACTTCTGTCACCAAATTTTCAACATAGCCATTTTAAGACCTCTGCTCATGAAAAGTGTAACTGTGATTTTCTTAATCTGTCCCAAACATTGCTTTTGCACACTGACTGCCCCATTGTGCGCTACATGTGCAAAAACACATTTTGGGTGACATGTGAAAAATAGCAGCTGTACTGTTCATAAGGAAGTGTTATAAAATGGCAATGTTGAAAATCTGGAGTGAAAATATTGAAAATTCGCAAACTTACAAGCGTGCGTAGGAACCGCGCAATGCACGCTCGTAAAACAGTCATTTTAGTAATTTGTTCACCAAATTTCCAACATAGCCATTTTAAGACCTCTGCTCTGAACAGTGTCACTGTGATTTTCTTAATGTGTCCCATACATTGATTTCGCACACCGACTGCGCCATTGTGTGCTACATGGATGGAAACATGTTTTGGGCAAGATGTGACAAATGACAGCTGTACTGCTCATAAGAAGTGTAATAAAATGGCAGTGTTGAAAATCTGGATTGAAAATATTGAAAATTAGAAACTTACGAGCGATGAGGAACTGCATGCAACGACGCCAGAAAAACAGTCATATTTAGGATTTTTCACCAAATTTTCAATATAGCCATTTTAAGATGTCTGCTCATGAACAGTGTCACTGTGATTTTCTTAATGTGTCCCATACATTGATTTCGCAAACCGACTGCGCCATTGTGTGCTACATGGATGGAAACATGTTTTGGGCAAGATGTGACAAATGACAGCTGTACTGCTCATAAAGAAGTGTAATAAAATGGCAGTGTTGAAAATCTGGATTGAAAATATTGAAAATTCGCAAACTTACGAGCGTGCGTAGGAACTGCGCAACGCACGCTTGTAAAACAGTCATATTTAGGATTTTTTCACCAAATTTCAATATAGCCATTTTAAGATGTCTGCTCATGAACAGTGTCACTGTGATTTTTAATGTGTCCCATACATTGATTTCAAGACACCCGACTGCGCCCATTGTGCGCCACTTGGGCGGAAACACATTTGGGCAAGATGTGAAAATGACAGCTGTACTGCTCATAAGGAGGTGTAATAAAATGGCAATGTTGAAAATCTGGGTGAAAATATTGAAAATTGTGAATCTGACGACTGCGTGAAAGCAATCAGCGCAACGACGCCAGAAACAGTCATTTTAGGATTTTTTCACCAAATTTTCAGCATAGCCATTTTAAGACATCTGCTCATGAACAGTGTCACTGTGATTTTCTTAATGTGTCCCATACATTGATTCCTTTACCGACTGCACCATTGATCGCCATATGGCGGAAACACATTTTGGGCAAGATGTAAAATGACAGCTATGCTGCTCATAAGGAGGTGTGATAAATGGCAATGTTGAAAATCTAGAGTGAAATATTGAAAATTGCGAACTTACGCGCGTGCATAGGAACTGCGCAGCGCACGCTAGTAAAACAGTCATTTTTAGGAACTTTTACACCAAATTTTCAACATAGCCATTTTAAGACCTCTACTCATAAACAGTGTCACTGTGATTTTCTTAATTTGTTCTGTACATTGATTTCATGCACTGACTGCGCCAATGTGCGCTATGTGGGCGGAAACACGTTTTGGGTGAGATGTGAAAAATGACAGCTGTACTAATCATAAGAAGGTGTGGTAAAATGGCAGTGTTGAAAATCTGGAGTGAAAATATTGAAAATTTGCGAACTTACGAGCCTGCGAGGAACTGTGCAACGACGCACAGAAAGTCATTTTTTGAATTTTCCAACAAATTTTCAAAATAGGCTTCTTAAGAGCCCACCTTATGAACGCTGGCAGTGTCGTTTCGTTAATCAGGCCCAAAAGGTGATTTTGTGCAGTGACTGCGAAATCACCCTTTGAGCCCGAATAACGCCATGACAGTGACATCATTCATGAGAAGGGGTCCCAAAAACCCCATGTTGAAAATTTGGTGCAAAAGTTCCAAAAAATGCCTGAGATATGCAACAAAGTTGAAAGACCCTATCTATCCCATTATACAGCTTACCGGCATTTCCTCAGTTCGCGGTCGGCTTTGAAGAGTGCAGACGTGTTCCCAGTCCACGAAGATCGTCACGCCAGACTTGGAGGTAAGTATGGGGTGAGGGTGTGAGGAGGCAGGAGTGCGCAGTGGGTGGGTGCGGGTTGTGGGGGCAGGGAGACTACGTGTGGGACCGTTTTGCTTTTCAGGTTTTTTAAAAGATGACGCGGACGTTTGCCACGCTTGTGGTGGGTCACCAGTGGCACAAGGACGGCTGGAAGGTGAAGCCGGCGGGATTGAGCACCCCGTCGGCCATAGCTTCAGTTGCCATGCTGGGGTGGGCTCTGGCGTGGCACCCAATACTTCGGGGGAGGACGAGTAGACTGGCGGGGATTGAAGGCACCCCGCCGGCTATACAATAACTTGCCACGCTGGGGTGGGCACCCAGCGTGGCATGTGGAAAGCTTTGGGAGGCGCGGCACGGCCGATGGGGATTGGGCACCCCGTCGGCTATACAGTGTGTGCGTGGGGGGGCGCTTACAGTGGCATGCATGTGTGTGTGTGTGTGTGTGTGTAGGGGGGCTGCGCTGAGCAGGGCGATATCTGATCGCTGCTCACTGAGGCGTAGCTCCCCTTTCAACTTCGCCACTGCATTTTGGAGCTGTCATAGACAGCTCCAGTACGCATTGCGGATCAGCCGCCGCCTGCCAACACACTGCCGGACCGATCTGGAAGAGGGGGTGACACACCTCCGGAAACTCAGATGATGGCACTATGCTTCTTGCACATGCGTGCAAGCAAACATAAAAATAGTTACGATTTTTTTAATGCCAGCTCTGATCAGAATAGCTTTTAAAATCACCAATTGTTTTCTTGTTCAGTGTTTTCTAATACATCTCAAACTTAAAAGAAAAAACACACTTTATCATCAAAATCTGTGTTCACCAAGTACTGAGCCCATGATTAAAATAATTCCCCCCCCAAAAAAATGTGCCCTGACATGAAACTGCATGTTTAACTGTAAAGACAATTAAAAAAAGGTATTTCTAAATGCATTACTTACACCAATGCTTTCAAAGTTTTTAAACTACTAAAGACAAATTATATGTAAACTATACATATATAAAATGTTTAAGAAAAACATGTGGCTTTTACTGTACATTAGAATGTTTGTCTAGGTCTCCTTCTGAGGCCCCAGGTGGCTCTGATAATCATTTGTTCCAAAGGATTTTTAAGTCAGTTTGAAGGCATTAAATAACTTCTGTTTTCATAGTCCTTAATAAAGGCATTAAAGAAGTAGTCCAGCCTACTTCCTTATTGCCTGCCTCCGGAATACCTCCCCGAACGCTAAAAAAAACATACCAGTAGTTCTAAACCCCATATGTTCATGAAGCACTACTTACATTGGCTCACGTCCGTTTCTCCTGTCTCAGCATATGGTTAGGGCTCGCCATGTTCAGTCGTTCCTGAGTGCTCCATACTTCCGTGCGAGTGACTAAGTGCGTGAGCATGACGTTGGATGGACCGTGCTTTTGTCCAATGTCAGGCTGCTGTCAGACAATAATGCTGCCTAGGAAACGCCGGGATGCCGAGACGGTCTTTGGTGTTAATGTCTCCTTCATTGGATGATTACACTCCCCTGCCCATTGGCTGCTACTATCTATCTGATCACCTATTGGTTCTGGCAGTGCTCCCAGGGTCCCTTGTGATCCTGCAATGGATGCCCAAAAAGCGATAGTTTCAGGCCCTGCGGTCTTTTCTGCATTGACCCAGTTATTATCCGTTACTGAAGATCTAATAACTCAGTGCATCCTTTCTCATATCAGCAGTCAACAACAGGTATTGATTTATTTATTGTTATGCCGCGCCTGCTTCTCTGCAGTCTATGAATTTATTGTTTCACGTCTCACGTTTTGTCTTCTCTCTATGTGCCGAGTTATTGACTGTGTTTACTATTCTGATGCTGCAGCTGTTTAATTTTTTATCGGGGGACATTACCTGTTTGCATCTGGCCCTGTTTGCCTCATTGACATCAGGCAGCGAGGATGTCGGGGATTGTTTGGCAGCTGTAGCCCCCCCCCAAAAAAATCCGATAGCTTGCGGTCTCCTGGAATGCTGACCACCCCTCCCTTGAAAGCTGTTTATACCGCAAGGTGGCATTGGTAGTACGAGCAACAATAGCAGTGTAGAGCATAGTACATGCACTACCGAGGCCAGTACGAATTTCAGTGGCAGCAGAATCCATTCTTGGGGGACACAAGATATTACTGTGGGTCCACAATGCTAATTGCCTGTATTCAGGTTTTATTTTATTATTTGTTAACAGGGTAAGGTCCACTAGTCACAGGTTCCTTTTTTCAGATGACCCTGGAGAACTAGTCACAGAGTACCAAGCGAAGGTTGTGGGAGTCAAACCCAGGTCTGCTAGCTATATATACCAAGCTCGTTCACAGCTCATTACTCTATCCTCTAGCCGATACTGCAAGATTTCATTATGCAAGTTACGATCCCTGGCAATGAGGTGGCATCCCGGAGGTAATGGCTGAGTGATTCACACTAATTGCTTCAGTCCTTGCAAGCTTGCTGTGATTATCAGCTCATTCAGTGCCTGGAATTTTCATTTGTGAAACAAAGGGCTTAATAAGGGTGCACATTATCACATCCAAGCTTGTATTGTGATACTGTTGGTAAAGCCCCCTGTTATGTAGCTATCTTTGACTCTTTCATTTTTTTTTAACCAACTGTTACTCCTCTCTGTGCATTTTTTTGTTTCAGTTCACATCATGTAGAAGCCAACAAACTGTCAAAACAGGGAATCCTGGTGCAACAAGTATTCCAAATTGCTCGCCTACACAAGCTTCATATATTCAAAGCTTCAGTTGTATTCCCCTCTGTCATGCCACTATGGTTTTACTGTGTTTTCACATTCATTTCAGTGTCTTCTACAAACAGCATTTTGTCAATGACTGCAACATCGTATCTTTCTTTTCCCCTCCTGTTGTGTGCATGTGCTAACATGCTGACCTCTGGTTTATCCGCTTCATGTACTTGACTGTTACCTCCATATCCTCAACTCTATTTTAAACTCCCTTGCAAACACATGTTGACTTTCATCAGTTCCTCTTTAACTTTTTTTTTGTTGTTGCTACTGCAGTCTGAGCCCTATCTTTCAATTTCACTTTGTCGTTATTATGCCTTCATGTCTACATCCATCAAGGAACATTGGCCTAGATATTCAAGGGGTTGCGCCATGCTCAACCAAGTTGTGTTGGTGCAACACCAGTAATGCACTCCCAGGGCAATACTAAGAAGGGTGACTTGCTCACTGCAATTCTCGATGTCCATGGTACAATGACAGTGTGTGCTGTGCATCTCACTGGCACATCCCTATATTCTGCCAGGGAAGTTATGTGCATCTGCTTGTACAAACCCCTAGATGCGCCGCATACTGATGTGCACAGTTGAGCACGCAAAAAAAAATGCTCAAATCGTGGGTGGCCACCCACAGATGGACTGTTGTACTGCTTGGCACAACACAGCAACTGCCAGCTTTGGGTGGCCATCTACCAAGAACACAGTCCGCCATATGTTGCCTGGTTATCTAGAGGGTTCCCCCCTCCCTCCCTGCAGCTGTGATCATTGACTAGAATTGTATTAAATATCCCTGGCATGCCAGTGACACCCTCCCTCCCCATGCTCCGTTTGCCGCAGAATAGTGACACCCTCCCAGGTACTCTTGCGGCTCTCCCCAACCCACCCATGACCCGGATCGCCAATGTTTACACAGCACAATATCTCACTGGAGATCCAGTGTGCCCCCCTGCGCACCCAGCAACCCCCCAGCATCAGCAGGCAGCTTCAACTCACCGGCATAACACTCGGATGCCCTCCGAATGGCGGCCTACAGTATGACTGTACGTGTCTCCACAAATATGTAATAGAATGACTTTCATATCTCCTACTGTAAGCTGTCATTATGTGGGCAGTATGCGGGTGGGTTGCAGCAGCCCGCCAGTGCTGGCGGTTGTGGCATTGTGTGGCTGGTGGGGTGGGTCGTGAACCACCACTGAAATATTGTATTTCGTTACACCGTCCACCTTGGTTATGGGCGGGCTGTGTGTAAACTCTAGACTGCTAGAGAAGGTCTGACTATTTATTTGGTGGCAATTGGAGCATCGATAGTGAGGGTGGGTGCCACCGGAGTGCCAGGGATATTTAATACAATTCTTGTCAGTGATTGCTGCTACAGGGAGGGAGGGAGGGGGGTGGACCACTGGACTGACATGGACTCTAAATCATTTTTCTGTGGCGTAGGTAGGCTGTTCCATGGATCCACCACCCTTTCTGTGAAAACAAACTTTTGAGTAATGAACCTAGGAGGGCAAAGAAACCCAGAGGCAGAGTATAAAATGGGAAAAGAGATTATTGATGTTCAAACAGGAAAGGGTCCTTGAATTAATGATATCTGAGGAACTCAAAGTGGCAAGGTCATAGGTAAGGCCGGGGTGCATAAGGAGTTGTATGGCCAGCAGACAGAGAAGTGGTGTTGAGATGATATAGACTGCTTTTGTCACTGACCTGTTGTACTGTGTCCAGTTCTGGAGACTACATCTCAGAAAGAACATAGACTGGGTGGAGGCTGTCCAGAAGAAGGCAAGGTGCAGCGGCTACATGAACAGACCTATACCTCCCAGCTCCCCACTGGCCCTACACACAGCTTTGTCACACTATTCTGCCACTGTTGGGCAATAACATACGACAACCAAAAGGTCTTGTTCCTTCTCAGTGTCTATCAGTACCTCTCCCCCCCACCCCCAGTCCTGAATGCAGCTTCTGGGTTCCAGTGCTGTAGGTGCATGATTTAGCAGTACTTGACACTGAATTCCAGCCACCATACTCTTGACCATTAATTGAGTTTCCCAAGGTCCATATGTATTCTCCCCCCCCCCCGAGTATCTACCCTATTACAGATGTTGGTATCATCTGCAAAAAGGCATACCTTCCCTTCCAGTTCTTCTGCATGTCACTTATGACGACACTGAAGAGACTGTCCCAGTACTGAGCCCTGCAGCACCCCGCTGGGCACTCTCTCATCATTAGAGTGAGTGCCATGAACCGCCACCCTCTATCACCTATCCGTTAACCAGTTCCTTACCCAGTTCACCATTTTCTTAGCTAATTCACCACTTTGTTTCCCACCCATAGGCTGCTCAATGTATTTATCAGTCTCCTGTGTGGTGCTGTCATAGATCTTGCTAAAGTTCAGATATGCCAGATCCACTGCCATCCCCTGATCTATTTCTCTGGTCACCCAGTTGAAAGAAATCAATTAGATTCATTTGGCACCCCCCCCCAAAAAAAAAAACACAGTCCAAACTACCTTTCATCATGTCGTCCATTGCTGGCCCGGTGTCACTGAGGGTTGAGGCGCTGGATGCCACACATCACGCCACGCCAGCGAGCCCAGTTCGGGAGCGAGCTTGGGTGCCGGGGGCTGGCAGGGGTGGGTTGAGGATTGAGTGCCTGCAGGGCTGCTCTCCTCCCCAGGGGGAGAGGGTGGGGAATAGCCTGGCACACCAGCGGCTCCTGGTGACGATCGGGAGTGCTGCATTGCATGGGCTGCACACAGTACAGCGTGGCTGATGCAGGCAGGGTTGCCATGTGCTGTTGCATCAGGTGGGCACATCAAAGGGGTGTCTCCACCAGAATAGGGAAAAACACCCGCTCCATGGGGCAGGCGATATCACCTGTCCCCCATTCCCTCTGCTGGGTCGACCTCGACTGGCTTTCCAGTTCTTCTGTCTTGGCCCTCACAGAGACTGACTTAGAAGAGCATCCAAGAGGAGTGGCTACCCATCTCGGATGGGTTAAGCCGGCAATGCTGGCTGCGGGGAGGGGGGAAAGCACAGTCCAAGGGTGCCTCAGGCAGGTAGGATACGGGCAGGCTGCCTGAGAGAGGCTCCATGGGCCGAGACTGGAGGGAAATAAAGTTGAAAAAAAAATCATGTAGTCCATTAGATTCTAAATACTCTACCAACCATTCCTTTTCCATGGCTTAAATTAATTTTTCCACCACTGACGATACACTGACTGGCCTACGGTTGCTAGCACCTCAGGGATGTATTTACCTTGTCACAGGCCCTATGCACAGCTGTAACCATGAGCCCCTGGTTGCCAATTCAACAAGCCTGTAATGCACGTGTATGTGCATTGCACACAGTGCCAGTGTTAACTGTGCATGAAGTTAAAGATTTCTGGAGGAACTTAGTAACATGATAAAAGGTGAGCGCATTCCCCAGCAGCACATGTAAATGCAAGACTACAGGTCCTTCATCCAGTCTTTATAAAGTATCCACAATTACAACTTGGGCAAATCTGGATTTGGGATGAGGATTCAGTAAGCTACTCAATTTTGTTTAGTCTTTTATGTTTGTCGTGGAGTGTAAGCAGCTATAGATACATATACTGTGTTTGTACAGTACAGTAGGTCTGGTCAGGTGAATATTTAGAAACTTTTGATGGCATATCCTGAGTGACCTACTCACATCTCCCATCCATGGCTAACCCATGTAGGAGGGCAGTGGCAAAAGCCAATCAGAAGCTGGGATGTCTGTCTAGGGGCATTACCTCAAGATGGAGTGGAAGTGATACTCCATGTGTACAACTTCTTGGTTAGGCTGCACCTTCAGTACTGTGTGTGTTTTTGTAGGTCAGATCGCAAAAGTGATATTGCACTCCTGGAGAGGGTGCGAAGGAGGGCAACCAGTATGAGCTTGGGTTTTGGGGACAGGAATGTGGTGATAGGGCTCTGGAGCACAACATGTACATCATGGAGGAGTGGAGGTACGGGGGGGACATGATGTAGGTCTTAAAAGTACATAAAGTGGATAAATAACGGAGGCTGTGTCACACTGTTCCAAATGACGGGGGGGGGGGATTGGATGACATGGGTGCAAGCTTGAGGGGTGTAGACTCGGGGGAGAGAGTCGGAGGATGTGTTACCTCACTTAGAGGGTTTGTGGGACCATGGAATGTGCTGCTCCAGGGACTGGTGGAGGGTTTTAAGAGTAACAAACACCAGCTCCATGGGGCAGGCGATATCACCTGTCCCCCATTCCCTCTGCTGGGTCGACCTCGACTGGCTTTCCAGTTCTTCTGTCTTGGCCTCACAGAGACTGACTTAGAAGAGCATCCAAGAGGAGTGGCTACCCATCTCGGGGGACATGATGTAGGTCTTAAAGTACATAAAGTGGATAAATAACGGAGGCTGTGTCACACTGTTCCAAATGACGGGGGATTGGATGATATGGGTGCAAGCTTGAGGGGTGTAGACTCGGGGGAGAGAGTCGGAGGATGTGTTACCTCACTTAGAGGGTTTGTGGGACCATGGAACGTGCTGCTCCAGGGACTGGTGGAGGGTTTTAAGAGGTGCTGGGACAGGTATAGGGGAGGCTTACAGAGTCCAACACAAGGGGAACATCTTGGGCTGGGGACAGAGCAACACAAGGTGATGGGGAGGGTGCAAAGTCTTGTGCACAGTAGAGGGGCCAACTAAGGAACAGACATGAAAGACCATTGGGCACCCTCTGCTGGCTTCTTAGCATGCTAGTATGTGAATAGTTTTGCTCACTATTCACAAAAGAGGATGGGGAGGAATAATGTACAATAAATAGAAGCACTGTGGGTATGGGGGATTGATAATGGTCTGTTCACATACAAAATTGTTGTGAAATAACACCAAAAACTGACGGTCAACAAATCAATGGCATCTGACTATACTCGCCCCAGAATTCTAAAAGAAATTAGGTGGACTGAGTCACAACACTGCTATAATTAAACTGCTGCACCTGTTGAATGCGAGGCATCCTGCGATATTCGCAAAACCAGGGTGTACACTATCTCAGAACACATTTAGAAAGTGAAGGCCTATATGTAGCTGTTGTTTCATTAGACTTCTCATGTCACATTGTACATATCCAATGTTTTTTCAAGGTCTTTCAAACTCTGTATTGCTAACCTTCAGGCCGCTTGCTAATGTATTGTAGTCTTACCAATGGATTTGCATGATTAACAGCTCATTAAAAGCTGCAGTTACAAATCCCTTCTAACAAATGAAATGAATGCCATTGAATGATTAACGCTCCATTACTAGGACATTTAGGAAACATCTGCTGTAGCAAGAACTTTTCTGTATTTGCAATGTTTTTTCTCCATTACATCAATTGACATAACTCAGGTCGTGTATTGTCACCATGACAGCACACAAACTTTAGTAACAGTCAGTCTAATCCTGCTGTGGCATGCCAAAGACTGCAAGAGCAACATATTCTCATTTTAACAATTTTTTCATGCCTGGAATGTGTTTTGCTCGAATATACCATATGCAAATAGATTACATTATCTGCCAGATAAGGACATCTCGTCACAACTGCAACATCGCACTGTCAGTGGTCTGCTTGCAGAAACTTTTCAATAAATAAATGAAATCTACTCAACTGTCCACTGCAGTGGTAAGTGCACTTTCCTATGGGCACTTGTTCAACCATGCACGGTGTGTTCATCGGTCCCCATGTTATTCATCATTTGTTTCCCTGTGTCGTACAGCTCTGTATTCTACGATGGCAAATGGTAGCAACATTATTCCGTACAGTTTTGAGTCAGTGCACACTGAGGATGAACGGCCAATCCAGACTGCTGCTGATGGTGACATTGGAACGGACAGTGACAGTGATGTGGACGTGTGTGAAGAAGCAAGTACACGGCTGAATAACACGGACTGGTGCCACTGTGGTAACTGCATCGTGATGCCAACTTCTCTGGAATGTTACTGCTGCCAAGAGTCACCACGTGCCACTGCAAAACTGATGGATGGATTCACCAACTATTGCCGCTGTATAGTTGATTACCCAACTTTTCCATGGACAGTCCTGCTAGAATACAACTTGCGTGTCCTTCTCCATGTTCTTCGTCAATTTCGTGGACAGGCACGTAGAGTCCGCTGGACCAATCGGTAAGTGACAGCACGTTTACAGTGTGCATCACATCCTTTGTCAGCCTAGTATTTGTCTGAGTGGCACAGGATACAGAATATGAATAAATCTGCGGGCTACCATCGGCACATCCCATTGTGCTGGCCGTATAAAATATTTGGGGTGATTACTTGTAAGCTTCCGTTGATGCAGAATAGCTTGCAGTCACTTCACTGCGATTTGAAAGCGGTAACGTGATAGCATCATCGCAAAATGAACGTTCAGTGACAAATCTTAAACTGAAGAGTGATTGTTAGGCACAAAGCATGTCTTTCTCTTCTTGAGCAAAGCACAGGTTCTGCGTGAGTATCATTCTGCTTGCATGTAGATGGACCACAAAGCTGGTATTTATGTTGTGACCCTGTAATCAGTCAGACAAAATTAATGGATTGTTCTATTTCATTGTGCCCCTTGTTTTATTTTTTTTTCCCCTCCTCTTAATAGGACTCTACTTGCCAATTTTGTTTATCCCTTTCAAGTACTTGCAGGTCCCAAGCATGTCCATCAGGCATGAGAATTAACTTGTCAGTGTTTGAAGAGTGGTCAGAAGTATGTCCACTTTGATTCAATGAAAAGAAGTGCAAAGTAATGCACTGGGGAAACACAAAAGGGGGAAGAGTACACATTGGGGGGGGATGGACAGGTACCTGGTGGTAATCATATCATATGACCTAACCATTGGCAAGCAATGCGAGAAGGCAGTAGGGATGGCTGGGTTGATACTGGGATGTATAGGAACAGTTGTCACCAGTAGAAAATGGGAAGTAGTTATTCCTCTGTGCAGACGGTTGGCGAGACCCCATCTGGAGTATTGCGACCCCTACTGTCGACACCATCTATGCAAGGACAAGGAAGGGGTGGATGCAGTACAGCAGAGGGCAACTAAAATGGTGCTGGTTCTGCAACGGGAGCCATATGATTCGAGACTAAACTAGCTTAATACGTATAGCCTTGCGAAAAGGAAGGAGAGTGGCCACATGATAGCAACAAGTAATCAAAAAAGTCTAAGAGTGGGGCATATATCTGAAAAAAAGAGATGTGATAGAAAAAGGGTACACAAATTGAAGACTGAGGGTGGTTGTTTTGGGGCAACGTGCGAAAGTATGTCTTTCATAGAGAGGGTGGTGCATGCATGGAACAGACTTCAGGACGTGGTGGAGGGATCTAAAACTGGTGAAATTCAAGAATGAATGTGACAGACAGAAGGCATTTTTTGGGGGGTAAGAAGAAATAGGCTGTTGGTTGACTAAGATCATCAGCTTATCAAGTAGGTAGGGAAATGAGCATAGTCGGAGGGCAAAGCATGCATTATTTGCCATCAAAGTCTGTTTCTATTTTTCTCTCCTGTCCTAACTGCAACTCCTTCTGTGCCTTTGCTTGCAGCACTACTTACTTGCTGCACTAGCCATCCTTTGGGACATTTCCCTATCCACCTCTCTCTTGATCTTCCGGAAACATAGAAACATAGAATTTCATGGCAGATAAGGAACGCTTGGCACACCCAGTATGCCCATTTCCCTACATTATGGATAAGCTGCAGATCCTAGTTAACCAACAGCCTACTTCCGCCTACCCCAGACCCTAGCATTGTCATATCTGTGTAACTCCCCTGCAGATGGGGGTTCCCAAAAGTCTTCCAGGAGCTTGCTTGACTGCTCCGAGCCTGAATGGTGTTTGGCGTTTAAGCCATTTATCTGTGAGTGCTTTTAGAGCCTCTGGTACTGTCTCTTTAAGAGCTGTCTGCTTGCAGACATAATTAGTTTATATGGGGGGGGACTGTGTGTTTCTCTGCTTGAGTCCCACTCGAGCTGCTGCCAATTCGCTCAGTTTTTGCAGTCGCTAAGAGTGCAAAGGGAGCCTATCTGAAAGATATAACTGCCAGAAATCATTTAGAGTAATAATGAAAATACAGTTTGTCTAACTTGCTTTCCTTTGTAGTCTGAATTGTTTTGCCTAGCCCTCCATTCTAGTTTTGAACTGCTGAACTGGACCACTCAGCGTGGGGGATCTTTTAAAGTGGAGCCTGCTGCTGGCAAATCAGAACTTGGACTCTTAAACTGAGCCAGCCACAAGAGGATTGTGTGGGCAGTGACTCTGGGAAATGTAGTTTTGACCTCGGAGCCTTTTTCCACCAACGGGGGAGTTTATTGTGAGTGACAGCCAAACCAGCCAAGAACTGGGAGGAACTCAAAGGAAGTGCCCGGTTTTGTCTACTGGAGTTTCAGTTTAGCTCTGGCAGTGAAGAGGGAAGGAGCCCTGTGCTCCTTCGGTGCGCAGTTTTAGTCGGGAAACGCGTGTAAGACCCCAAGTTTCGGTCTGCAGCTTGTGCAAGTGCTTGTTTGGACTGAATCCGACCTGTGAAGAGAATCAAGGAGATCTGAAGAGTAGAAACCAGGCTCACCTTGTAGAAGACGGGAGAAATTGCTGAATCGCGCTCGGTCTGTCAGGAACTGAATCTGCTGTGTGTTCTTCTGGGTATTGTGCAGTAATTGCGATCGGGATAGAGAAGCAGCCTGCCTGGTATAGTACTTTCCTTTTACATATAAATGTGTGTAGTGCTTGTGGGGACTCGCGTTTCAAATCCCCTGTACAGTGAATTGAGTGCGTGAAGCTGGAAGTAAACCCCAGCTTAATCCAGACTACATCCATTTGCTCCAAACTGCATTGGGGTCCAGTCACAAGGACCTTGCCCACATGGTCTGTTCCTCCTGGCAATCCAGGACAACCTACCTCCCATTCACTTTTCGGTATTGGGCTGTGAGTGCAAGCAGGGTAGCTCCCTGCCATCGGTTTATCGAATTGCAAGTGTGTCATCTAATTGTTTTTTTTTTCTTCTTCACGAACTGAGCCAGCCGGCTCCGGATTACAGTTTGGGTATTGTGCATGCATTTTCCATCTTCAGGGCCCCAACCAGCTGCACCAAATAGGATAGCCTCTTATTGCCTGGGTACCCAGTAAGAGTGACATTTGGGACATTTGGGATTCTGAAATATGTGCACAGTACTGTGATTATTAATGCGTTTAAACTAATTGACCTGATTTCCTCCTGTCCTTGTTATATCCCCCTAAATAAATCAGATCTGTTTGTTTCAGCAAAGTTACACTGCCTGAGGTATTCATTTATGTTAAAGTATTGTACTGTGGTTTTTGCACTGTATCATCTTGTTTTACAGGGAGTCACCAGAGTCATGCTGACCGAACCAGTCCTGGGGGTAAGTGTATACTGTGAAGGTAATTCTGATATATTGTGTGGGCCACTAGTGGGAAGAAATGGGGACCGCAGTGTCCCAGAGGGCTGTGACCAAGTTAGTTTAACTATTGCAAACCCTGACCTCTGGGTGTAGGCACTCGCCATTAGACCTAGGCCCCTCAACCTGTTAGTAGTTAGGCAGGCAGGGGTAGTAGCCCTTGGGATAGCGCCATCTAGGGGTTACATCTGTCCTATGCATTCTTGAATTCCCCCACTGTTTTTGACTCCACAACCGCCTCAGGAAGGCCGTTTCATGCATCCAGCACCCTCTCTGTGAAAAAATACCTCCTAACATTACCTCTGAGCCATCCCCACGTTATCGTCAAATTGTGTTCCTTTGTTCTTGTACATCTTGTTTTCTGAAAGATGCTACCCTCTTGGACTTTGTTGATTCCCTAGAGGTACTTGAAAGTTTCTATCATGTCCTCCCTCTCCCTTCATTCCTCAAGGGTATACATATTAAGCTCCTTTAGTCTCTCCTCGTATGGCTTCTCTTGTAGATCCTGCACCATTTTAGTTGCCCTCCTCTGGACTGCCTCCATCCTGTCTATGTACTTGTGGAGATTGGGTCTCCCGAACTGCACTGTCGGAATTTTCAATAGGCCTACCTATTGTCACAGACTGCCTTTTCAACACCAAAACTGAGACAGCTGGGCACTTTTGCCACTGTGTTCTTTCACAAGTGCATAACGCAATTACGTGCGTCAACCGGTACGCCTTCCATAATGATAGACCACTGTTTGTACATCCCCAATCATCTACGCGCTAAATATGTGTGCCATACTGCATGTGTGGGATATATACCAAAACAAAAGAATAATCAGTATCATGCCATCATTTCACCTTCCTCCCCCCACTTGTCCCCCGCAGTTGATGATACCCCAGGGCCACTACACAAGAGCATGTCATTGTCTGTTTTGCTGTGCTATGCCGTGTGTTTCTTGTGTGATATTACTACCACCACGTGTGCTTTCTCAAGGTCCATAGTGGCTATTTGCGCCCAAACCGAGGGAGTACTGTACCGTGTGATTCTGGATCCCTAGTACATGCCTTGGTACTACTTGGCATTGAACCACAGATAGCAAGTGGTGCAGCGTATATATCCCTTTAATGTTGAACATTGTGCTGATATTGACTAATCATTTCTTCTAATCTTGCTATTATTCTCCCTGTTGTCAAGGTTATACAGACATTTGGCATACCGGAAGTACGTGCTCTGGATCTATGATGGGCGAAGACTTGGGTATGGCAACCATGTGGTTATCCCTTCATGCGTTGTGAATGCTATATGCAGCGAATTTCCTTCACCAGCAGATAACTATGTGGGTTTCCTTCCCTTTCAAGGCTTCTGGATGTTCCCAGATGCACGACAGTAGTTCATGAGCGTGTCACTGCAACTGGCAATCTGTGTGCCTGTTCACAACTCTTAGCAGCCATGTTGCAAACAGTCAAGAGCCTTTCAAAGTGATTACCAAAGGCATGACACTCCACAAAGGACAAAAATTTACGACCGGGGTGCATGCTCACATTACATGGATTTTGCTTCGTTCACAGACTTCACAGCTTTCTAAACCACGGCTGTATTGTCGGCATTGCCAGTTGATTTCACGGCTGCGTTTTACAGTAGGCCTATTCTAGATGCACATGGAAACTGTTTTAAGTGTTGTGCAATAACAATGTGTTTTGTGTACTGCTGACAATGCATTGAAAATGTCACTGTAACAAAGATTCTTTGTACCATTTTTACAATGTCTTCTTGCTGTGACCATATTCTAGACGTACTGTATAATGTCAGAATATGGCCCACAGTGCACATTTGTACTGTGAGTGAGACGTCCAGGCATAGAATCGATTTGCGGATAGAATTATGTCAAGACAAGGTGTTGTACTGAGTAAAGATGGGCACATGTGGACAGTGGCCCTGATGATGGGCATTTCAACATTGAAGAATGCAGTTATAAAAATTCAATCGGCCGGCCCATTGGCATTGAGGGTTGAGGCACTGGACGCCACACCTTGTGCAACGCCGGCAACCCGAGATCGGGAACGGACTCGGGTCATCGGTGGTCAGCAAGGAGAGGGAGGATTGAGCATCCCAACTGATGATCTCCTCCCTCTGGAGAGGGATAGCAGGGATGCTGCCAGCACCCAATGTCCCAAGAGGGCCTGTGGAAGAATGGGCTCTCGAGGGATTGGCAGCTCCACTCGGTGGAGTCTGGGAGAGGGGAAGCTGTTAGGCACTTGGGAGGAGGACGTGCGTCTACACATCACCTCTCTGGACGTATGTCCTCATGCCGGCATTCCAGGGGATTGGGATAGGGATAAGGGAAGAAAAACAGACCCACCCTCGGGCCAAGAGGACGACCAATCCACCTCAGGATCGCCAACTAGCAGGACAGACCCCATTGTGCAGGTACTTCTAGGAGCAGGAGAAGGTAGGAGGGTTTAAGGAGCTTTCCTGGCACTCTAGGGGCAGATTCTGTGAGAGGGACCCAGAGAATTGGTCAGTGGTCAGAAGGAGTGGGTCGAGGGGGGTAGTAAAGAGGGATAAAAAGTAAGTAAAAACCAAAAAATTAAATGAAAGTTTATTCTTTGTGTTCTACAGCAATGCACAATTCCAGTTCTTACTTTTTACTGACTGTTTCATACTAGCAGGGATTTCTCCTGTGGGTTACAGGCTAAAAGATAGCTTTGAGGCACAAAATACAGTAGATATACAATTAAAAAAAGCTGAAATTCAAATAGAGTACAGGAGACAATCGGTATAAAGTTGGAAACGATCACCATTTTGAACTATACAGCGAGTAAAAGAAAAACAAATACATACTCTCAAACTATTTTCTTGTATATCTTATAGTCAACAACATCGTAAAACAAAAAGGGTGTTGGGGATTGGAGGAAAGATCCAAAAAGATAACTAGATTTACTTTTCATGAAACAACCTTACACCAGCACCAAAAGAGAGTTGAGATGAATCCTTATCATTGAGTCTGGGAAATACAGACAAATCAGAGTAGACAATGAGTTCACCCTTCAAAAGCCACCTATTTATATAATATGTAGTACTGCTGATGTATTATGACCCCAACATCATGTTTTCAAGTCTTACTTATATGAATGCCTAACAGAGTCCACCACAGAGATGCATTAAAATTCCGTGCCGCATTATTATTGCCTTCTGTGCAAGCAGTTGATGGTGTGCTTTGTCTGTACCAGATGAGATAGGGGACGGTGGCCAGCACAAGTTACTGACTTAGGCAAAGTAGCCAAGCGCATATGTGTAAGGTGTAGCTTTCAGCTGAGGACACAGAGTGGTGGGTTGGTGACGGTGGTGGAATGTGGGTGCACTTGGATGAGTGATGGAGAACTGAGCTCTTACTTTTGCTATCTGCTAAGTGTATCTCAAAAAAATAATTGTACTGCACCTAGATCAAAGAAGGGAGAGAGGTGATATGCTCAAAACATTCAAACAGCTTAATGGCATTAACCAGGCCTAACATGGATCAATATAAGAAAAATAGCAGGACGAGAGGACACAACATGAGATTACAGGGAGGCTGATTTAGGGGTAATTTGAGGAAGTAAGTTGTGGCAGAAAGGGTGGTGAATGCATCCAAAGGCATGCCTCAACAAGTGGTGGATATGAAAACAGTGCAGGGCTTCAAACAGGCATGGAATCGGCTTCATGGCGCAATACAGATGAGTATGAAAAGACAGGCCATTGACAGAGTGCAGGCCTACTGGATGGGCCTTGCATTCCTTATCTGACATCTTTTATGTTTCCATGATTTTATCTCTGGGTAATAGTCCCCAGCAACCTTTAGGGGGTCAAGCAATGCTCCTGGATGGTGGGGAGGCAGCATGGGATGCAGACAAGCTTAGGCAGGGGTATCATTTAAGCAATGTAAGTACATACACTGAGAGGTACAGCACTGTGGGTTCTTTCAACCTTGCTAGCCTTTCTATTCTGATCAGCAGATTGTCAGATTGTGCTTGTTCTAGCCATTGATATAAAAATAGACGCTAGAGCTCACAAGACTGTAGCTTCACTCACGAAAAAAATGTTATGTAATCAGTCATTGTTCCTAAATCTTGACACTTGTCTTTCTATTACCTCTTGCTTTGGTGGACATGGTTCACGTGCAATGTTGGCAGGCACCATTGGGACATGCATTGGAGAAAGGGTAATTTCCTGATGTTTCAGTAGCATGACCTTACTCAGCATGTCATAAATGTAGGCATGCGATTTGGTTTCAAAAACCGGCTTTGCTATCCATTTTTTTCTGCTTTGTGAAAACAAGGTTGTACCGCTTCTCACCCAGGGTGGTAGATGATGACGTTGGGTTGTTGACCACTGCTTGGGCACGATTAACGTTGTGGTTGTGATCAAGGATAGCAAGCATTGTACGCTTTCATGCCTCCATAACCAAAACTCTCAAACTTCGGACACTACTTGCAGAGTAGGGCATGGAACACCTCAGTGTTGCCAGTGTGACAGAACTCAGTTGCCTGCTTCAAGTCTTTGAGGAATGTTGCATTACTAATGATTGTTGAGAGTTCGAGGTGTGCCTGATCACCATCTCCCAGCCACTCCCTGTGCTCTGTGTCTGGTAGTGGAATGGGATGACTACATGCATGAAATTTCTCACCCCAGCTCCAGCTGTGGATGTCGGTTACATGATTGGTCACAGATTGCCACTTCTCCCGTAGTGTGGTCGCATCACCATGACAAGTCTCTGCAGACCACAACAAATGGTTTGTGATGCTGTGGCACCACTCCAGGAGAATCTCATTGCCCCTTTTCTTGGCCTGTGCCACAATTTTTTTGGATATATTCTTTGACAGGTGCCATAGATCAAATTGATGCTGAATTGCCGGATAATCCTTGCGCATCATGCACCCAGTGCCACGGTGATGATCCGTGGTGATCAAGGAAATGTGCACATTGCGGTTGTGTAGATTTTTAACACAGTTCTCAAACCCTTTCTTCTCCAATGCAACAGATGTGATGCCATTTTGTACTTGCTGTAGGGAAAAGTGAACAATTTTATTCATTTGAAGGTCCATCATTGTATAACTGCAGTATTTTGAGCTGAAACCTGGACTGTCACAGCATCCATCTCCCGCCAGTCTCACTGGCCGATCACCAGTTTCTGCAAGAATAGCTTCCTGTTGAGTGCACCATGTGTGTTGTATAATGGGAAATAAGTATAGGCGCTGGAACTCAAAGAACGTTGAAGAGGAGATGAACACAAGGCCAAGAAAGTCACAAAATTGTTTAATCCGAGCATATAGGTTACCGCTAAATAACACTGCAGCAGCAGATAGTAGGTTACCAGCAAGCATCTGGCCCAGTAATGGCTGTGAGTTCCAATGTAACATTTCATGGCCATTTATGCATGTTACCTTCACTGGCAACATTGTGCCAACCACATTTTTTTGAACCTCATCTGAACATGATTGACACAAAGCACATACTAGATTTCCCAACAAAACATCAAGACAGCTTTCAAAAACTATGTACTTGGGCTGATTGACAGTGTACTTATCATTTTCTAAATCATCAATGCTGTCGTCTGTTTCTGTGGACTTATCCGTGGGGACATAGTATTCGCCAGAGTCTTCAAGTACACGGTCAATAACTGAGTCATCAGTGTCATTGCTGAGATCAAACGAGTACTCATATTCTTCTACAGTTTCAGGGGTGGAATGCAAGGTTCGAAGTGGTAAGGAGTTGTACTATGTGCCGGGGAAGATGTACCACTGAAGGATGTGTGGTCACAAACCCTCTCCTCATCTAATACTTCTATGTCACTTATGGATGTACTAACATACTAACATACTAAAAAAGCCAGCAGAATAGGCCAAATGGTCTGTCTTGTCTGCTCAAAAGCCAGCAACCTAATGGCTGCTCGCCTTACCACCCCCCAGTCCCCAAGAGGGTCCTCTTTAATTTAAGTTTCTCCTTGTTCCTGCCCCACCCCCTCTTGAATCCCTCCACTGTGCCCTGCTCCACCAGCCTCCCAGGCAGCGCATTCCATGGCTCCACCACCCTCTCAGTGAAAAAATGTTTCCTACGCTCCCCCCCCCCAGCTTCCACTCATGGCCCCTGGTTGTTTCACCCTTCTTTAACCTAAAAAGCTCCTTGGTTCCACTCCTGGTTATTCCTTTTACATATTTGAAAACCTCTATCATATCTCCCCTGTCCCTTCTCTCCTCCAGTGAGTAAAGCCCAAGCTCCTCTAGTCTCTCCTCATAAGGCTTCCCCTCCATGCCCTGAATCATCCTGGTCGCTCTCCTCTGGACCCTCTCCAGCAGTGCCATGCATTCTTTATGCAATACTGGTGATCCAGAAGTGCCTGTCTAGGGCTAATGGGTTCCTCTGGAAACTGTGTTGCAACATCACCGGTGTAAGTACAGTAGTTGACTGAGTGCCACAGCTGGATACAGAATGTGAATCTGTCTGGGTGCCAACATCAACACAGTCCCTTGTGCAGGCAGTATAAACAGTTTGTGCATGGCAGTTGTCGACTTCTGCTGCTGTGGGATTGATTGCAGTCTCGTCACTGAGAAGTGGAAGCAGTTCCGTGATAGCATCAGCATCACAAACCTAATGCTCAATGAGAAACGGAAACATTTTTACAAAGTGAAGAATGAATATTAGACTCAAAGCTTGACTTTCCTCATAAGTAACACAGGATGTGTGTGAGTATCATTCATCTGGTATGGAAACCAAAATAAAAATTACTGTTTGTGGCACCCACACAGCTGTGACCCTGTGAAGGCGCAGACCCAGTTGCTGCATGGTTCTTTATTGCCGTGATTCATAAGGCTAGAACAGCATGAAATGCTACAGATGTCCGAATGACAATCAGTGGTCAAAACCATTTTTAGGACTCAGAAGTATTTAATACTACACTCTTACACCAGTTAGTACTGTCATCCAAATGGTAGCACCGTACACCACTCACCCATCATGTTAACCCACACACATCTAAGGCAAATCTCGATCAGACTGGAAGCCTGCTATCTATGGCTGTCTAATACTGCAGTGGATTCGCTGTGTCCATAAACCTGAAGGCAGCATCCGGCTGTAATTGAGTTGGCTAAGTGGTATTGGTTTGACACATAACTGCCAAAATCCATGATAATGTAATACATGGGTTTGAAAATTTGCAGCATAACTCATATTCCAATGCCACGGATTAGCATCCTGTGCAATCTTTTGACTATCCTAGTTCATGCTTGGTAGTTAGACCTTGGCTAACAAGTTCTTAGGCATATATTGCTGCATAGTTTCCCAATTTGTTGTGTTGACCATAACCAGAATTAATAGTGTAACTTTTTAGTTGCACTCAATGCCATTGTCTTTTTCATTTTGTTCAACTTTTTAGTTTTCCTTACAAAAGCAAACTGCCACTAGCTCAGTCTGGCTGTGAATACTGTGAAATGGATTACCTGTCTGACAACTGAAATATGCTTAGGGTGTCATCATATCTTGCCCAAGTGTAAATGATCTCTGTAGGATCTTCAGTGATTATGGCACATGTCAGTGTCATCACTGTGGGGTGGGGGGCGGTTGTTGGGACTCTCTTTGTATTAAGCCATGTGCCCCCCTTCACACAAAAATGTACCTTGCATTTCATAATCAGATCGTGAATCAAGCATGATGGGGTAAATGGGAACACTGGTTAGCTTAGTATCACGAGCAGTGCATGTACGCTACCATTGCACCATAAAGACATCATAGGTTGTGAAAGGAGACACCCTGTGTTTAGACTACTGAATACATCTGTTTACAAACAGAGACATGCCTCCAGGCATCACTGGTTTGAAAAAGCAATGCATATGAAAAAAAAAAATGTCTTGCTGCTGTGCCACTGCCCTACGTATCAGATGGGTTGTGATATTCTCCTTTCTGCATGACCATTTATGTGCCAGTTAATAAATAGCCACAGTTACTGGAGAGCGCTGGAAGACAGAAAACAAACATGGTAGGCCAGAGTGAATTGGAACGCAGATGGAAGTTATCCCTGTCTGACATAGTTGCAGTATGGTCAGCCAACGATTGTAAAACACTGGGTAAAGCACATTGCCATGCATGTGGAGACCTCAATATTCCAGACCTCTTGCTGGAGCCTCCAAGCAGCGGCATTAAACGTGGAGCAGAATTATCCTGGAATTCCCTTTACGGTGCCTTCCTCAAGCAATTGGTCATGGAACCAACTCTAATGATAATACAGGAACTTTTGCTGCTGAACGTAGAAAATGTAATGGGGTAACAGTGGGGGATCACCTGGAGAACCATGGCCAACAATCACTGTGGTTTGAAATCACTGAAGGTACAGAACCAAACCACACAAAAACTCGTATTCTCAATTGTTGGGATTGCAAAGTGGGAGATGTTGAAGAGTCAGTAAATGTCAATGAGGCGGGAATGGTGTGTTGAGGAAGAGTGTGCAATATTTAAAACAGGGTTTATAATAGCCACAGAATTATGCATTAAGAAGGCTAGCAAGGGGAAAAGGAAGAGGAGGCCATTACGGTTTTCCAAGGAGTTAGCGGTGAAAGTGAAAGCCCAAAAGGATTGCATGCAGTAGATACACAAAGATGTAGAAAGAAGGGGATTGGGAGAAGAACCAGGAGAAGCAAAGAGAGGCAGGAAGGTCAGTAAGGGAAGCCAAGGCTGACAGAACAGCACATTGCAAAATCAGTGGTTAGAGGGGACAAAACCTTTTACAGGTACATAACTGAAAAGGAAAGGCAAAGAGAGTAAGGAATAGTAGATACATAGATACATAGACAGTGTCGGCAGATAAGGGCCTATGGCCCACCCAGTCTGCCCATTTGAGCTTGTAAGTTCAGTTTGTTTTCCTAGAAGTCTGTTGCCCCTTACCCCTGACCTCCAGAATTCCTTTATGTCTATCCCATGCATTCTAAATCCGTGATTGTTTCAGCCCCACCACTTCCTCTGGCAGGGTGTTCCACTTGTCCACCACCCGTTCTGTGAAGAAATTCTTCTCATGTTTCCTCTGAATCGTCCTCCCTCCAACTTCATCCTATGCCCTCTAGTCCTGGAACATCTTTTTCGCTTAAAATAGTGTTTTCCTGCACCTTGTTCCTACCTGTAAGATACTTGTATGTCTCTATCATATCCCTCTCTCCCTCCCTCTCCTCCAGGAGTACATGTTCAGTTCCTTCAACCTGTCTTCATAGGACTTGTGATGCAATCCATGCACCATCTTTGTTGCCCTCCTCTGAACCTTCTCTACCGGTCTATGTCCTTACGTAGGTATGGTCTCCAGAACTGTACACTGTACTCCAGGTGGGGCCTCACTAGTGTCTTGTATACGGAATTATGACCTCCTTTTCCTGCTGGTGATGCCCCTGCCTATACATCCCAGCATCCTATTTGCTTTACCTGCTGCCTTGTCACACTGTTTCCCTACCTTGAGGTCATCAGAGATGACAACCCAAAGATCCCTTTCCTGCTTGGTGCATGCTATATCTCACCCCCAACTGATATATATTTGTGCAGGTTTTGTGCCCCATATGCATTATCTTGCACTTCTTTGCATTGAATTTCAACTGCCAAACCCTGACCATTCTTCAAGTTTCTGCAGGTCCCTTCTCATTCTGTCTACACCCTCTGGTGTGTCTACTCTGTTACAGAGCTTTGTGTCATCAGCGAACAGTGAAATTCTGCCTTCTAGGTCCCTACGCAATGTCACTGATGAAGATGTTGAATAGGACGGTCCCAGCACTGATCCCTGTGGTACCCCACTGGTCACTCTTCCCTCTGTGGAGTGACAGCCATTTACTACCACCCACTGTGTCCTGCCACCCAGCCAGTTACCTACCCACCACACTACTGTCCTGCCCACACCCATATTACTCAGTTTGTGTAATAGTCTTCTATGTGGCACAGTGTCAAAGACCTTGCTGAAGTCCAGATAGGCCATGTCCACTGCCCTCACCTGATCCACCTCCCTAGTCACCCAGTCAAAAAATTCAACCAGATTGGTCTGACATGACCTCCCCCTGGTGAAACCATGCTGCCTTGGGTCCTGTAGTCCATTGACAACCAGATGTTCCACCAATCTCTCCTTCAGTAGTGCTTCCATGATCTTCCCCACTACTGAGGTGAGGCTGACTGGTCTGTAGTTCCCTGCTTCCTCTTTGTTCCACTTTTGTGTAAGGGGACTACATCTGCTGTCCTCCAGTCTTTGGGTACCTCCCCTGTTTCCAGTGATCGGCTAAACAGGATAGCCAGAGGTTCAGCCACCACCTCTCTTAGTTCTTTAAGGACCCTGGGGTGCACCCCATCTGGCCCCATTGCTTTATCAACTCTTATTACTTCCAGTTCCTTCAGGACCCTTTCTCGTGTAAAGGGACTTGTGTCCATTTCTGCACCATTCTCACCCCTTGTACTCCCTTCAGACCCATTACCCTCCTCTTCCTCAGTAAAGACTGAGCAGAAATACCTGTTCAAAATGTCAGCTTTACTGTTGTCATCCTCCACATGCCCCCATCCTCCCCTTCAGTCTCACTATCCCTCCCTTTGTCTTTCTTTTTCCTTATGTACCTGTAAAGGTTTTGTCCCCTCTACCCACTGATTTTGCAATGTGTTTCTTCTGTCTGAGCTTTGGCTTCCTTACTGACCTCCTCCTCCCTTTGCTTCTCCCGGTACTTCTCCCTATCCCTTCTGCCTGTGTCTTTTTGTATTGCCTGAATGCAATCTTTTTGGCTTTCACTTTCTTTGCTACCTCTTTGGAAAACCATAATGGTCTCCTCTTCTTTTTCCTCTTGCTAACCTGCTTAATGCATAATTCTGTTCTTGTAATCCCATTTTAAATACTGCTCACTGTTCCTCAACCCCTAGATTCCTGTCCATTTCCCCTTAATGCCTCTTTCAAGTATCTCCCCATTTCCCAAAGTCTGCCCCTAAAATCCAGGATACGTGTTTTGTGTGGTTTGGTTCTCTTTCTGTGATTTCAAACCACAATGACTGGTGGTCACTGTTTCCCAGGTGCTCCCCACTGTTACCCCATCACACTGTCCCTGTTTGTGAGCACAAGGTCCAGTATGTGCCTTCTGCCGAGTTGGTTCCATGACCAGTTGCTTGAGGAAGGCACCCTGAAGGAGTCAGGATAAATCTGCTCCTAGTTGATGCTGCTGCTGGGATGCTCCAGTCCACGTCTGGAATATTGAAGTCTCCAACCAGTACCTCACCCTTGTCTGCCATCCTTTGGATGGCTAGCATCAACTCTATCTGTTTCTTCCTCCTGGGCTGGTGGTCTATAGACCACACCTGTGCGGATGGCTGTCCCCTTTTCCTTTCCAGCTTAACCCACAGTATCTCTCCCCATTTTGTTCCTTCTGGATCTCTGTGGCCCTTATGTCATTTTTCACATACAGTGCCATTCCTCCTCCCTTCCTGCCTGCTCTGTCTCTTCTGAATATGTTGTAGCCAGGTATGGTCATCTCCCAGTCGTGGTTATCATTACACCAGGTTTCAGTGATGGCCACAAGAAGGGTGTGGATGGGGGCCTCACGTAAAATGACAACAGTAAAACTGACATTGGTGAAACATCTTGTCGCAAATGGACTAGAGGAAACAAGTCTGAATAGTTTCACCAGCGTTAGGTCCGTTCAGACCTACCTCATTGAATTTTACACCTGGATAACAAAGGAGGTTGATAAGGGGGTATCAATGGAGGTTGCCTATCTGGACTTCAGCAAGGCTGTGTCCCTGTTTATTAGCCTTCTATGTGGCAAAGTGGAGAATATGGGAGCGTGCATGACAGTAATGTGGTGGGTAGGTAACAGATGCTACAGGACTAGAGGGCACGGGATGAAGGGTTACCCGTTAAAATGGCGACTACATAATCATGAGTACATAATCGCGACTTCATTTTAGCGACTGTAATATGAGCGACTAGCTCATTTCAGTGATCGCCCATAAATGGCGACTAACCCTTATAAAACACTTGTAAAAAAATAGCGACCGATACAAAGCCGAAACAGAGGACTGATCATCCTAAGGAGGATGCTCCATCATCTAGTTCCCTGGTGTTGGAGTCAATCAGTCTCCCTCTGACACTCTTTCAAGGGACCTAGCCACCATAAAAGAGAACTAGCGTTGGCACTCATTCTCCCTTTGAGAGAGGTGCTGTTTGAATTGAATGCTCAGTGTAAAATGCCACCAGCTGGCGGTCTCATGGAGCGAGTCAAGTGAACTGACGGCACTCATTCTCCCTTTGAGAGAGGGACAGTGGAAGGCAGCTATGTAAATATTAGGAAACCGAGAGGTAGACAGGGAAAGGCTGTCCATCCTCCGCTCACATCTCCACCAGCAACCTGTACTCAGTGGAGTGGGGAAGCTGCTCTGAATGAATGAGATCCCCCCCAGCACCCACAGGACGGACACAGACCGCCAGGCAGGAGAGAGAGAGAGATAGTTGAAGGTTGTTGCTGCCCCCCCATCACCTGATCTGGCATACAGCAATTGCTGTGAGAGCCAGTGGGATCCGAGCAAAACAACAAGCTTACAGAGATATCAAGCGCTATTTTTACATGGTAGCTAAATATGTGTAGCGCTATAGTTGATGTGTGCTATTATTGCAGTCGCCTAAAAAAGACGCTAATATTGCAGTCGCGATTTTATTTTCGCTATTTTAACATGGAACCGGGATGAAGTCTGACAGTACTATGCCTCTTTCGAAGACAGGACTGGAGAGGTTCATAGATGGTATGGATGGTCAAGTGGTTCTCTAATTGTACCACCGCTACTTTCTCAATAAGCTTCCCCTATAAAGGGGAAGTTTGAGATTGGTCTGTGGTTGGCCAGAGAGTCAGGGTCCAACAAAGCTTTCTTCAAGAGGGGTGTTACCACCACCTCATTCAGGGAGCTTGGGAAATCACCCTATCAAGGGAGCACCAGAGTATCTGTGCCTGGACCGGGAGGATAATATCACAACATCCCATAATCAGGGAGGTTGGACCTGGATCCAAACTACAGCACGTACTGTAGGTCGCGGGCAATCCACATGACATCCACAAAGTCCGGCAGGTCAAAGGAACTCCAGGAAGCATGAGGTGGAGTGATCAAGCACCGATCACCGACATTGCCCAAAGAGCGAGTCAAGAGGATCTCCAACCTGATGTCGGACACCTTATTTGCAATGAATTGAGCAACCTCATCACACTCCACTTGTGAAAAAGAGGTCTTCAGAGCTGCAGACAGGATGGCTTGTACAACCTGTCCACAGTGCTGAAGAGCTGAGCTGGTCGATTCTGAGTGGCAGCAATCGCCACGGACAGGAATGCTGCCTTCTTATGGGAGATTGCTGATTGATAGGCGTGATAAAGCTCTACCAATGTAAGGTGGCCGGCATCCAGGGCTGATTTCCGCCAACGTCTCTCTAACCAACATCCTAGTCACCGTGACTCTCTCAAGGACCCTTCAAACCAAGGGTCCTGAGGGTGAAGGGGGAGAGGATGAACATAGACAGGAGCAATGGAGTCCAGAGCCACGGAGACAGCCTTATTATAAGCCAAAACCATGGTCTCTGGACTCGTGCTGGCCACAGAAAACTTCGAGAGGTCAATCACCACCTTCAGGGCTCACCTCCCATAAAGGGCGGTAACTCTGCATCTCCACAGATGCAGGCATATGGGGAAGGGTGTAATGATCGGACCAACCAACAGGTTCCACCCCCAAATCGGAGGCCTCATTCACCTGGAGGAAAACCAAACCCAGAGAGTGACACTATAGTACAGAGGTGCAGGGGCATCGAATGGAGAACGGAACGTGACTGATGTGATAGTACTCAGAATATCTTATATGCGGTACAAAAGTGAAGAGACTCAGACAGTCATTGGGGAGATGCCATCGATGGTGCCCTTGCATTCATGATATTTGTACGCCAGTATGCTTAACTCACCTACTTACCATACACAAATGATGAGATATGCACATAACAGTACCATAAGTATAGCTTGCCTACCGCAGTGGCGCATTGATTATCAATTGTTGTCAACTGTGTGTTGTGCACTCCACCGGACTCCAGTAGTTCATCAACAAGCTGAAAGACAGTCAGAGTGTACACAGTAGTCAGTGGTATTGTGTCACCCATGACAGATAAAAGCAACACACAGTGTAAACATGCAGCAATGTAATAATTACCCGTTTGCGGTCTATGCATCCAATGCGATTAATTGACATTTGTTGTTGGGCTGTCTTATTGGTTAGAAAAATTGTGGGAACAGCGTCTGGCTTCAAACGTCTGAAAAACTTACGAGGGTGCATCTCTACTGGCAATAGCTGCATCTGATAATCCAACTGAAACATGTCTTCCTCAAAGTGAAGGGAACACAAAATATACTTATCGGGGGAAATGTTTAATTGTTTTACAAACTGACGAATGTTCCCCACATCTGTGCGACATCTTTGAACCCAAATCTCAGATAATCTGCTGTCTTTTGGGAATCGATAAATGGTAACACCGGGGGCAAACGTCCCCTATGTGTGGAGCATCCAAAAGCCAGACAATGAGGCACAGTCAAAGATCTCAGCAGTGCCATCATGATTTTTTTTTTTTGGGAGTAGGTATCTGAAATGTAAACCAAAAGATGAAAGTATGTTGTTGGATAATTGAGAAGACATTTACATTATGTGAGTGTCATTGGCAAAGGAGTAGGTCCAAACAGGACAACATACGAAATTTGCCAGCATATAAAGGTCTAGAGGTCTATCAAGTCTGCTCGAATGTGCAGCTAGCTCCACTTATTCTGCAGCTGCCCCTCCCTACCACACTTCCCCTCCCCTGACCTTACCCCTTGTCCTGTCCCATCCCCTTCTGAAGCAGTCCACTGTTCTATTGCATACCACTTCTGCAGGTAATGCATTCCACCCATCTACCACCCACTCTGTAAAAGTGTCTCATCTCCTCCTGAGCCTTCCTCCCTTCAGTCTCATATCATGGTCCCAGATGTCCCTCCCTCCCATACTTTAAACAGCCTCTGTGTACATATCTTGTCTATTCCTTTCATGTACTTAATGGTTTCAATCATGTCCCCATACCTCCTCTCCTCCAGTGAGTACATGTTCTACTCCCTCAGCCTTGATATGGTAAGTCCCCAGCCCCTTGATCATCTTTGTCGCCTCGGCGCTGCACCCTCCGTAACTTAATGTCCCTCCTCAGATACAGGTTCCAGTACTGAACTCAGTGTACTCCTGGTGTAGTGCATGCAATGACCTATGCAGTAGCAGAATCACCTACCCTCTCCTCGAGGAGATACTCCTTACAATGCAACCCAGCTTTTTATTGACCATTGCAGCTGCCTTACTATTCTCTGCTGAGTAGATCATTGACCCTGTAATGAGTGCCACCAGATCCTTCTCCTCCTCCTCTGTCTTGGCTGGCTGCACCCCCCCACCCCACCCCACCACTGGTAACTCCTGTTTGGGTTCTTCACCACAAAATGCAGCATCTTACACTTTTGGTCATTAAACCCCAGTTGCCAGGTGACTGAACAGGTTTCCAGTTTGTCCAGATCATCGTGCAACCCCTGCCATCCCACTAGGTCATCCACCACTGCTCCCAACTTGGTGTTGCCAGCAAACAGACTGATCTTACTCTTGATGTGCAATGATATGTCTGCAGTGAATATCCCAAACACTGGTTCCAACACCGAGCCCCATGGAACACTGCTCATCAGTACCCTTGGGGATGAGAGCACCACAACCACCACTCTATATTGCCTTCCCTGGAGCCAATTCCGTACCCATCGCACCAGCTTTGCACCTGCCCCTTAGCCTTCTAACTTACTACCCAGCCTCCCATGTGGCACCGAGTTGAATGCCTTACTGAAGTCTGGGTACAGGACATCCAATGCATAGCCCCTGTCCAGTTGCCTAGTTTCCCAGTCATAAAACTCCACCAGGTTGGTTTGGCAGGATCTGCCACGTATGAAGCCATGCTGTCTGTTGTCCTGTAGTACTTTGCCTTCCGGGCGGGCCAACAGCCTCTTCTTCGGGATAGGCTCCTAGTTTAAATTCCCCGCTTCCTCTATAAACATACAGATAACCATGGTCATAAGTAGGAACATAAGGTTTAGACACCACTGCGCACAACGCCCAACCTTTTTTTGTCACCAACCCTCTTTGTTGACACATTTGTAACATCTCTGTTGGCCCTACTCTAGCTACCACACCCGGTTTGTTGTCCTAGATGCATGTTTGGCAATCAGGAGTGTTACAGACTAACATACTAGACGCCAGCAGTGATGGCATGTTGGTCAATCAAATCTTCTCGTACTTCAGCACCCTGATTGGGGACCGTAGCCCTCCAGATGTCTCCTTCCACTGTTTCTCCATGCCCCAGTACTGTCCACCCCCGGGGAAACCAGCCTCTGCTTCACCCCTTGCCTATACCTGTTCCCCCCTCTGTTGAATCCCTCCACTGTAGCTGCCTGTACCAGCTCATCGGGCAGCGCATTCCACTGTTCCACCACTCTCTCGGTGAAGTACCTCCTCCTCATTTTCCCCCCAATCCTACCACCCTCAATCTTCCAGCTGTGTCTTCTGGTGATTCCAACCTCCTTCAGTCGGAAGATCCTATCTCGGCCTACCTTATTTACTCCCCCGAGGTACTTGAAGACCTCAATCATGTCCCCACGGTCCCTTCTCTCCTCCAGCGAGAACAGATTGAGCTCCCCTAGTCATTTCTCACATGCCATATCCCCCAGGCCCCGGATCATTCTGGTTACTCTCCTCTTAAACCCATCTACAGGAGTTTGATGTCTCTCATTAGGTGCGTCCTCAATAACTGCGCACAGTACTCAAGATGTGGTCTAACCAGGCTGTTGTACAGTAGCAAAAGCACCTCCCTGTTCCTTGAGTTAATCCCCCTAGCGATGCATCTCAGCATCCTATTTGCCCTGACTGCAGCCCTCATGCAGTGCTCTGAATTATTCGAGACTCCTAGGTCTCTTTCCCATGCCATGGCCTGCAACTCATCACCCCCCCTCCCAGTGTGCACTCATAATTGGGGTTTTCCCACCCTAGGTGTAGCACCTGGCACTTGGTTACCCCAAGCTTTGTTGGGGGGAAAAAATAAAGAAGCTACCAGTCATATCCATTTGCACAGTGAATTATTTATTCATATAACAAGCAAGCATATACAAACATGATGATGTGGGATAAAAGTGGCATTATGCTAGCTAGAAATGTAGCCACTCAGCGATTTATTTGAAGCCAATGGCTTACATCAATGCTCGAAATTAGGTTTTGTAGGCATTAAACAGTATGGCTAGTAACTCTGATTAACAAAACAAAACCAAAAAAAACAAAAAAACACTGGCCTCAGAGTTGTTTCCACTCGAAACATATACTTTCACGGCAGATAAGGACCGCTTGGCCCACTGAGTCTGCCTATTCCCTATGGATTGGGGTATGCTGGGGATAGTTAACCAACAGCCTACTTCTCTCCTGACCTTCAGCATAATTGCATTCTTGAATTCCACTTTTTGGATCCCACTACCACCTCAAGAAGGTGGTTCCATGTGCCCCAGAGCAGTTTACTCTCTATCCTCAAATTGTGCCACCTTGTTCTTGCACATCTTAAGATCTCAAGGATGCTCCTGGTTTGTGACTTTGTTGATTGCCTTCAGGTACTAAGGTTCATACTAAGGTTGTAGAAAGAGCAAGAAGGCAAAGCCCATGATGCTCTTATACTAAACCAAATAATAATATGAAAGATCAAATCCTGAATCTATTAATCTGTCTAATTTATATTCAAATATATCCTTGGTTTTGCTAATAACCACATCAACAGGGAGTTTATTCCATGGACCCACATTTCTAAGTGTAAAGAAATACTGACGACTAGTATGTTTGAAAGGCTTCCTAATTAATAGCAACGGATGACCTCTAACATTATAGATATATTCTTTAAATTGTAAACCTAACTCGGACATAAGATAGGGGTCCTGAATGATGTCGTATAGGAATAATAAATCTCCTCTTAAACGGCGAGTGGATAAGGGTATGAGATTTAATGAGGACAGTCTATTGTTATAGGTTGCATCTTTTAAACTTGATATTCTCTTAGTATACCGTCTTTGGACCTTCTCCAGTGACTGACCAATAGATCTTCCTGGACATAAGTCTCCACCACTCATTCACACTAATGGGATCTGCGCGGAGGCACTAGGACCCAGCGGGAGCAAACTTTTTTGCTGGAGGGGCCGGCGCCAGAGATGGAGCCACACGAGGGAGGCGGCTTTGAGCCTCAGCCATGCAGTGACTATCTTGGCGTCGACCCTTCAACTGCCTCAGTTCACTTTTTCCGCCCGTCAGTGCGCTTCGAGTAGCAGCGTCGGCTCGCCCGCCGAGTCAAGCTTCAAACAAACGCATAGTTTTCAGTTTTGTTATTTTGTAGTAATATCTCGAATAAGTATCGCTTAAGTTTATTCTGATTTATAAAGAAGTCTCAGCCTACTTTGACGGAGTCGCCAATGAGCAGGTCAGGTGACGGTAGGGAGACTTCATATGAAAGCTGGTCAGTCAGTTGGACTGGGTCCGGTCCGCCGCCTTCTCCGGAAGGGGGGTCTGACAACAGTCAGTCCAATGCCGAGGGATGGGTGGTCCCTCGGGCTTGTAAAAATAAGCGGTCGCATTCTCGGCTTCCGTTCGGCCTCGAACTATTCTTTGGCCCACAGGTCAAAGAAGGCATCACTGGGAATTAGCCCTCTGATATGTCTGCGCATCGACAGTCGGTTATTGGGGCTAGTTGCTGGTCTTCTCCTTCGGAGTCGCCTGCTTCTGTTTCCGGTAGCCAACGTCTTCGACATCGGAGCCCTACCCCACCCTCTGGTAGGTCTTCAGATGAGCAGTTTCATCAGTGGGCTGCTCTTATGGAGCAGTGGGCTCGGAGGTTGGTTCAGCTGCCTGGCTAGGTCACTCAGGGGCCTTCAGGCTTCTTGGGAGACCAGGTAGGGCGGTTGAGCCTCCCTGGTTGCGCGGCACCATCTTCGGTGCCGTCGACTCCGAGCTTAGGTGTTCCCCCCCCACATGGCTGCGGTGCAGGGGGCCCCACCGATGCCTTATCTCCTGCTTTTCTTCCCTCCTTCCCCTCAAATCCTGTTTTTCGGAGTCTTGGGGTGTTTTCGGTGCCGTCTTTGGTGCCGGTCGTCTCTCGGCGCGTCGCAGCAGTGCCATGTGGTGTTGTGGCGCCGTCCTTCCTCTCAGTGCCATCTTCGGTGCCGTGCGGCTTCTCAGCGCCATCTTGATGCCATGTGGCTTCTCTGCACCGTCTTTGGCGCCATGTGGCTCATCGGCGCCGTGCGCCTCCGCGGCACTGGGGGTTCTTAGGGCGTCTTCTACTTTTCAGGACTCCTCCTTTCACTCTTTTCCTTCATCCTTTTCCTCTGATTTTCACTCCTTTCCTGTCCATACAGTCCCTCCTGGACTGTCAGGAGATGACATTGAGCCTGACCCAGACCTTAGACTGGGTGATGAAGTGGATGAAGCAGGATCTATTCCTGATGCAGAGCCTGTGGCTGAGGACCTGTCCTTTAAGTCTCTGCTAAAAAATTTGATTTCCACTCTTTCTCTCCAGACTACAGACATCAATCCTGGGAAATTGCTAAGACTCCAATACCTCCATGCTCCGGAGATCCCTACGGATTTGACTCCTCCGGTTCAGCCCTCCTTTGAGACGCTGTCTCAAATGGTATGGAATAATCCTGCTCTCACACCTTCAGTGGCTAAATCCATAGATAGGAAATACTCAACCCCCAAAGATCGACCCATTTTGGCGTCTCAAGCCTTTGTGGATCCTATTGTAGTACTGGCAGAGAATGATAAGGTCATCCTTCCCCAAACTACTACAGCTCAACCTATTAACAAAGAATCTTATAAGATAGACACTTTAGGTAAGAGAGTCTTTGCTGCTTCCACCCTAGGTATGCGTAGTGCCAGCTACCAAGGCTATTTCTCTCAATATGAGTATATCCTTTGGCACTCTCTCAAACAGATGGTTGAAGCTCTACCGGAATCGGATACAAAGCCAGAGCTTCTTCATGCCATTACCAGAGTATCGACTCTAACAAACCAACAGGTTAAAGCAGCTATGGATGCTTCGACACTGCTTCCCAAGCGGCGGCAGCTGGTATTTGTACCCGCCGTCATTCCTGGCTGCGCACTTCAGGCTTCACGAATGACGCACAGCAGCATTGCCTTTTGATGGTGCATATCTTTTCGGTCCTCAAGTAGAACAGGCTCTAGAAGCTACACAAAAGACTAGGTCAGCCATTAAGTTGGCTCGATCTCCTCCTGTCCCCTCTCAAGGGAGTGTTAATAAACGCCAGTTTCATAACCGTCAGTCCTTTCGAGGCAGAGGCAGAGGCAGAGGAAGTCTCCATAAAAATCAAACTTCCCAGCCTCAGAAGAAAACACAACAGAAAGTGCAAGGGCCCACAGCGCCCAGCGCCACCTTATGAGTTGCTGGCCCAAGTCCCATCTCAACTGCCCGAGGTGGACTTTTCCTCAGCGGTGGGAGGTCGTCCTGATGCACTTCACAATCAATGGAAGTCCATAACCTCAGACAAATGGGTCCTTCGGATAATCCATGAGAGTATTCACTCAATCTTGTGGAGACCCTCCGGATCGTCTCCAAGCGACAGCCCAGGCTGTCAACCCTTCAGTCAAACCTTCTGCAGAGATTCAGGGCCTTCTGAACAACAGGGCAGTAGAAGTAGTGCCGCTGCATCGGACGTGAACACAGGGTTCTACTCCCATTACTTTCTGGTTCCAAGAAAACCGGGGCATGTGCCCCATTTTGATCTCAGAAAACTAAACAAATTTCTGCCCAAGGAGAAATTCAAAATGATTTCTCTAGGAACCTTGTTACCTTTGCTTCATCAACACGATGGCTAGCCTCCTAGACATGCAGAATGCTTACCAGCACATTTCTGTTCACCCAAAGCATCACAAATTCCTGAGGTTTGTGGCTCTGGGACAGCATTATCAGTTCAGAGTCCTGCCCTTTGGGCTATCCATTGCATTTGCGAGGTTTTTACAAAGTGTTGTGCAGTTCTGCAGAGCGCATCTCAGAAAGATCGGAATACAGGTGTTCCCTTATCTGGACGATTGGCTTCTGGCAAGTCCTTCCAGGCAGGAACTCTGGACGCCGTGAGACATGGCTTCACGCTTTCTCCGTCCATGGGAGTTCTGCTAAACCTCAAAAATCGCAGTTGCAGCCCTCCCAGAGGCTCCTTTTATAGGGACTCTTCTGGACACTTCCTGTGCAGAGCTTTTCTTCCAGAGGACAGGAGGAGCGATATCCTTCAGATGGCCCATCACATCAGGGAGAACAACTCAGTTCCAGCTCTCTCGATGCAACGGATGCTAGGTCTCATGGCATCCTCAGTGTTCACTGTACCCCTAGCATGTCTGCACATGAGAACTTCTCAGTGGATGCTCAGTACTCAATGGTCCCCAACCACTCACCTGCAGTCCTATCCCATCAAAGTGACAGAACCTCTAAAGAGGTCGCTCACCTGGTGGATGCAAGAGAACAATCTCCTGGAAGAGTATCCCTTTGCTCCTCTGGATCATCAGATTTCCATTACCACAGACACGTCCCTGATGGGGTGGGGAGCTCACTGTCAGGCTCTCCATACTCAAGGTACGTGGACTCAGGTCGAGTCCCAGCTTCACATAAATGTCCTAGAAATGAGAGCCGTCCTATATGCGGTCTGAGCGTTGAAGGACATTCTCTGTCACAAGAACATTCTCCTTCAAACGGACAACAAAGCAGTGATGTACTACATCAACAAGCAGGGCAGTTCTCACTCTTACCCCTTATGCAGGGAAGCGATGAGGTGTGGAATGGTGCTTGGAGCACAAGGCTCTAATTCAAGCGGTCTACCTACAGGGGTACAGAGCAACTGGCAGACCGTCTCAGCAGAACAGGACAGATCCTCACGAATGGTCTCTCGACTCAACCATAGTTCAGTCACTGTTCAAAGAGTGAGGAACTCAGACCTGGACCTTTTGCATCCCCACTCAATGCAAAACTGCCTCTCTTCTGCTCCAGAAATCCAGGGCCTGGCATTTTCTGTCAGGATGCGTTCAGGCTGCAGTGGACAAAACGCTTTCTTTACGCCTTTCCACCTCTTCCTCTAATTCAGAGGGTACTTCTCAAGTTCGAATCCCAGGGGGGCAAAATGATCCTCATTGCTCCCTCCTGGCCTTGACAGCTGTGGTTTCCACTACTCAACAATATGTTGGCAGTTCCGACGAAACCACTCCCCTTCAGGCGAACCTCTTGACTCAGGGGCCTGTGGTCCATCCCAACCTGAGATCGCTTCACCTTCACGCTTGGCTCCTGAATAGGTAGAAGTAAACCGGTTCAATGTCTCTCGAAGGGTTTCAGATATTCTTCTGGCTGCACGGAAACCAGCCACTAGGAAAACTTACACAGCCAAATGGAAGCGTTTTTCACTCTGGTGTGCAAAGTCCTCTTTAAATCCCTTTTCCTGCCCACCAGATAAAGTTCTGGAGTACCTCTTAGAGCTCTCAAATTCAGGTCTGCAGTACTCTACAGTCAAAGTTCACTTTAGTGCCATTTCAGCTTATCATGAGCCGTTTTTTTTTCCTTATCACTGGCTCAGTTACCTGTGGTTAAGAGGTTTCTTAAAGGAATTCTGCATTCCAGACCTACAAGACATCCAGTTGCAGCCTGGGACATTAATCTTGTGCTAGATATGCTCACTCGGAAACCTTTAAAACCTCTGGCTACCTGTGAGCTAAAATTTCTCACCTGGAAGACGGTCTTCCTGGTGGCCATTACCTCAGCCCGCAGGGTCTCTGAGATACATGCCCTGGTCACAGACCCTCCGTATACTGTGTTCCATAAGGACAAAGTAGTCCTTAGAACTCATCCTAAATTTCTTCCTAAGGTTGTGTCAGAATTTCATCTAAACCAGCCTTTGGTCCTTCCCTCTTACTTTGCGGACTTCCAAAATGAAGGAGAACGATCTCTTCATTCCTTGGACTTTAAGAGAGCTTTGTGTTTCTATCTAGATAGAACCAAGGACTTTCGCAAAGCTCAACAACTGTCTGTTTCCTTCAGCGAGACCCGGCTGGGTCAACCTGTCGCTATCAGATGTATCTCAGCATGGTTAGTGGCATGCCTTCGCCACTACTATTCCATGGCGCAGGTTAAGTTGGAGGGCAGGGTTTACAGCTCACTCTACTAGGCGGTCAGCATCTCTGTGGCGGAAGTCGCCAGCGTGCCATTACGGAGAGATATTTGCAACGCGCCACCTGGAGCTCAGTGTACTTTCGTTAAATATTATGCATTGTGTCCATGCCAGACGACATTCTTCCTTTGGCAGAGCCATCCTAATGGACTTCTGTCCTAGAAACGTGAGCTCTTGGTCTCTCCTGCCACCCTCTCGGGGGATTATTAGCTCAGTACTCTCCCAATAGTGTGAATGAGTGGTGGAGACTTATGTCCAGGAAGATATGAAAATTACATACCTACCGTAATTCTTGATTTTCTTGGATGAGTCTCCACCACTCATTCACATGCCTACCCTCCGTCCCCCGAGCTCACCTCTGTTGTTGGTCTTCACTCCCTCAAATCTTTAGGCTGTGAAGACTTCTTTGTGACCCTTCTTATCGGGTGATCCGGACTATCTTATGTCCGGTTTTTGTAAGCTATCCTTCTAGGTTGAGTTAGGCTGCACCTCCTGGTAAAAGGTACTGAGGCGGTTGGAGGGTCGATGCCGGATAGTCATTACGCACGAGCGGCTGAGGGCTCGGCTCCATCTCTGGTGCCGACCCTCCAGCAAAAGTTTGCTCCCGCTGGGTCCTAGTGCCTCCGGCACAGATCCCATTAGTGTGAATGAGTGGTGGAGACTCGTCCAAGAAGATCAAGAATTACAGTAGGTAAGTAATTTTCATTTTTTTGTATGGGCACCACAACTGAGCCGCATATTCAAGATGTGGCCTGACATAGGATCTGTACAAGGGCATTAATACCTCTGATTGGCGTGATTTAATATTATGTAGGATAGACCATACAACTGCATTTGCTTTTTGTTTGTTTAAAACTTTATTTTTATACAGGAATATTTGATTAGTGCAAAAACACTGTTTACAATCAAGTCCTGTGTAAATGATACACAAATAAACATTCAAATACACAAGTACAATACAAACAAATAACAAGATAAATAACATTATCCATAACATACACATTCACTCAACAAATATTCAAATAATTTACTTTTAAAACTAACAAAGCTAGCTATATTTTGCAAATATTTAGGCAATTTATTCCATGATGAAGCAAATCTATTCTGTAATTTCATTTCCCCTACATTACTACAATATTTAAGTAATGGAATCCTATTATCTGAATTTCTTGTACATAAACTTTGACTATCCAGGTGCTGCAATTTAATATACTTAGCTAATGGATTACTACTTTTTGTATGTATTATTCTATAACAATTAATTAGCCAGGCATAATTTCTCTGTGCCTCGAGACGCAACCAATTTAACCTATCATTTAACTTACAATGATGCATTTTATATTCACCCTTAATAATAAATTTGCCTAATCTATAAATTGTTTGATTAACTTTTTTTAACACTTTCTGAGAAGCATTCATATATATCAACACACCATATTCAAGTACCGGAATTAACATTTGCTTAACAAGTTTCTCTCTAGCTAATTTAGGCAATACATTTGTTAATCTTCTAAGAGCACCCAGTCTTTGATTAACTTTTTTTATCTGCATATCAACGTGATTTTCAAATGTCATACCAGAATCTATGTACATACCCAAATACCTATAACCTTTTACTTCCTCAACTTGTGCACCATTTATTAAATGAATATTTAATTGTGATTGTTTTTTCAACTTATGCCCCAGACTAAACATCATACACTGAGTTTTATTTGCATTAATTAAAAGGCCAGAGTCTTCCATCCAATTTTCTAATGAGATTAAATCTCTCTGCAGCTGTTGTTCAACAATTCTCATATTATCTGCAGAGACCAACAGAATCGTGTCATCCGTATATAATCTTACCTCCCCATATTTTATTGTTTGCGCCAATTCATTTACATAGACATTAAACAACAATGGGCCAAGTATTGATCCCTTGGGAACACCACGATTTATTTCCCAAAGGCTCGACACAAAGTCACCATTGATGACACACTGTCTACGATTTTCTAAATATGATGCTATCCATGTTAGTGGTCCTTCCTCTATCCCTACTAACCAAGGTCTTTCTAACAATTTTCTATGTTGTACCAGATCAAAAGCTCTACTGAGGTCCACAAACACCGCCCCAGTGGCCTTTCCACCATCAAGTGATGTTACAGCCTGATTATGGAAATCCAGTAGAGCGGTGCCCGTGGACCTCCCTATTCTAAACCCATGTTGTTTATCTGAAACAATTTCATTCATTTCCATATAATGACTAAGTTGTGAATGGACACTACGTTCCAATATTTTGGATAATATTGGAAGTATCGTAATTGTTCTATAATTAGATGGCACATTACTATCCCCCTCACTTAAAAATTGGACTTACCTTTCCCACTTTCCATATATCAGGGACTACTGAACTAGTTAGACTCCAATTCAAAAGATATGTTACTATTGGTGCCAAGATATCCGCACCAATCCTCAAAAATCTAGCTTCAATTCCATCTAAACCACCTGCCTTACTTACATTTAAGTTTTGTAACTGTCTTCTTATTTCATCTATACTTAGGGGTCTAAAATTGAACTTATTAACTTGCTGTATCCCATACTTATTTTTTTTTGTTCAGCAATTAATTCCATTACAGATACATCAGCTGTTTGTTCTTTTGGTAACAAAATATCCAAATCAGGTAGATTGAGAAAATAATGATTTAATATAGTAGCAATATTAGCTGGATCTTCAATCATACTTCCTTCCTGTAATAAACTTTCCACCTTATTACTTTTATTACTATATTTTAAGTCAGAGATAAATTTCCAAAACATTTTTGAATCATTTACTTTCTCTAATCTATTCAAATGATATTTACTCTTTGCCATCCTAATATTCCTTTTACATTTATTTCTCCAACTTTTAAAAATTTCCCAGTCTTCTAAGTTCTTTGTTTTTGTAGCTTTCTGCCATATTCTATTTCTTAGCCTTAGTTCCTTTTTTATTTTATCTGTAATCCATGGATCTTCTTTATTTTTCCTCCTTTTCTGCACCATTGGGGCATGTTTATTTATCATTGTCAATAAGGATTCACTAAATTCCTGTATAGCTAAATTGATATTAGGAATCAAATATAATCTATTCCAATTAAAACCCATAAGTAAATCTTTAAATTGAGTCTCATTAAATCTTTTGTAGTCCATTTCCCAATTTATATTCTCTATTGGAACTGGTAAAACCTGATTCCTTATTTTACATATAATAGGATCCCCAAGATTTATAGGCAAAACATCCCAACACTCAATATCCAGTTCCTGAGAGACAAATATAAGATCTAAAATAGTTCCCTGATTATTCAAGTATGTGGTTCTTGTTGATTTTTCAATTTTGGATAATACCATTGATATGTTTGTTATATAACATATTATCTGAAATAGTAATGCCCAAATCCTTTTCATCAATAGTTTTTAGGAGGGTAGGTACGTGAAAGTTTCTATCATGTCTCCCCCTTCCTCCTTTCCTCAAGGGTATATAGTCTCTCCACATATGGCTTCAGATGCAGACCCTGCACTCCTCTAGACCGCTTGCATTCTATCCATGTCCTTGCAGAGACTGGGTCTCCAGAACTGGCCAACTGTCTGTACTGAGGGATAACAAGAAGGAGGGATAACTACTACTTGTTTTCTGATATGACAGCCACCTGGCCCATTCCCAATTTTGTTAGTTCCTCCACACCCCGTTGTGTACTCTTCCACTGGGTTTTTGTTTCAGTGGTGCATTACTTTGCACTGTTATGCATTGATTCGGGGGTGCCGTATGTTTTTCCTTTTAATTTATAAGTTATCTCCCATTCCGGCCCCCCTCCCCCAATAAGGCAGACCACACCACCCTGCTCCAAAACCAGGAAGAAGCGGAGCTTGCCTACCCCAAACCAGGAAGCATTGCCTGTGGGTGGTCGGGTGTCATGCAGCAGACAGGATTTTTATTCTACTCCATTTTTTTCTCCCCAGTTACCCGGGGCCCCAGGAATAGAGATACATGCACATAGAGACGCACATGAGCAGTCTGACCCCCGTAACAGCCCCATCCGCCCACCAAGCAGCATAATGCCTGTGCTCCATCTAGGCTGTTCTGCTCCCACCATACAACAGGAGGCAGACTTCAGCTGATGGATGCAACTAATCCTCTGTGGAGTGGAGAGCTATCTTTTGGCCGTGCCATCCAGCACCGTACCCAACCCCCACCTGCCAGCAACGGACGGCTCAGTCTCATTCCAAAATGCGGATATCTGTTATTATTTTGCTTTGGGGTTAGTGGAGGGAACCTACATCGGCTACAGCTGGTGTAGAAAGCAGCAGCCAGGTTGATGACAGCTCTTTTGAGATCACATCATGTGACTACAGTGAATTGCACTAGATGTCAGATGGAGGAGTCTCTTAAAGATGGACTTGTGCACTTATAAGGCCATATACGGATTGGGCCCTGGCTACCTAAATGATCTCCGCACCCCTGCCACCACAGTGCACTCACTCTGCTCCTCCACTGAAGGTCTCCTGGGGGTTCCAAGGGCCAGATTGAAAACCTCAAGAGGTAGAGCATTTTGAGGTGGACAGCACAGCCCCCCTGGAACTCACTCCACAGATCACTGAGGGAGACTACTTCAGTGGAGGTTTTTAAAAGGGAACTAAAGAAGCACCTATTTATTGGTGGTGACTGTTGATATAATGACCCTGCTATCTAACTGCTTGGTGTATTTTTCTTGTATGTCATTGCACTACCTGTAAGGACTATGAAGTCCAGGGGAGGAGGCTTACTGAAAACCAAAGCTTTGGTACAGCACTAGTGAGGCAACACAGCCTCCGAACATACACAGAACTAACAGCAGTGTCTCGTTAAAATTCTTTTATTACAAAACCTGAAAAGACAACAGCAGTAACCCAGTACTTAGGGTTTACTTCTGTTCCTTGCTTTTTTAACTGTTGCAGTAAAATAATTTTAATGAGACCCAGCTATTAAGTCGTTGCGTGTTCAGTGGCTGAGGTGCCCCACTTATGCTGGTTTTGGAATTTGTTCTATGTTTGGGAAACATCGTTGGTTTTCAGAAAGCTGCCGCTCCTGGACTTCAAAGTCTTTACCGGTAGTGCAATGACATACAAGAAAAATACACCAAGCAGAAGGGTCAGTATATCAACAATTACCACCAACAAATACAATTCGCAGCAAAAAAAATTTAAATGAGACCCAGCTATGAGGTCTTTGTGTGTTCAGTGGCTGAGTTGCCCCATTTCTGCGGTTTTGTACTACCTGTAAAGTGCCCAGAGTCTATAGGATTAGGGGGCAATATATAGAAAGACATTGTTACCTACTTACTTGCTAAATTTTAAGTATGGTGCATCCACAGCCTGTGCTCTGTCACCAGCCTTTGTTCCCAAACCAAAGAAGTCAGACAGGTTTATTTTTGAAAGATTCCCCTTCCATCAACCCATGCTGTCCACTGCCCTGTAGCACGTTTACTTCCATGAACTCCCCCTGCCATTGTATTACACTGGATTCCAGCAGGCTCACAAGTCATCTGTACAACTGCACTTGTGTACTGGAACCACATCAGCTACTTATGCTCTCCAATCTAGTAAAACACACCAGTTCCAACCAGCATTACACGATGCCCATTACTGGTGGCAAGAACTGATGAGGAGAAGCATGGAGCTTCTTCCCGCACCCCTCTCCGTGTGGGCTGGGGTGGGGGGGGCCCGCTCACACACACAGAAACTCACACTCACAATGTCTACAGGTGCTTGCTACGCATGCCCCACACACGCACGGAAACACTGTCGCCCACAAAGCAGTCTCTCTTGAACAACATGGGATGCTGCTGACAGGCGTACATGATGAGTTATGAGAGTTATTCGGGTAGCACAAGAAGAAGCATGGAATGCAGAGACCACAGAATCACGGCAGATGCAGTGCGACCAAGACCAATCTCAGGAGACACTGCAGCACAAGGTAACAAAAAATGGGGAAAGTTGGTGGATGGGAGTTCGACAACAAAGACGAGAGGCATAGAGTGTATGCAGTGGAAATCGATCACTTATTCAGAGGCCATATAGTTGTGCATTTCAGTGCACTGCTTTGGTGGTGGCTGGGGCATGTTAGTTTGGTGCAACTGTGTTGACTGAACCGCTAGTAGCTGGCAAACGGTGACTGCATAGCATACTACCACAGCAGCAAAAAAATGAGTAGTGCCAACACTAGGGAGACTGCATTTGTAAGTGAATTTCTCAGCGGGTGTACAATTTGGTTAATCAGGCATCAAAACTGGAAAGTGCGACGAGACCACGACTAGCATGGTACAACTCAAAGTTAGGGTTCAGAAACTCGTACATCCTAAACGAAACCACACACACACACTGAGACAATAAATGACAGACAATGTTAGAGGGAAATACATTTATTAGTAAAAGGCAACAGCTCTAATGAGGAGAATAACAGTGACTCGACTTACCAGCAGAGCAGCACAGGGGACAAAGAAAAAAGCTAGGGGCAACCAAAGGCTGATTTGGATGGGCCATCAGATGTCATTGACTGTGGGATTCTGGGAAGAAATAGGGAATGAAGGAGCAATAATGAAACCTGGATGGCGACCTCCAGTGGCAGTACAAGTCAGTGGCTCAAGTTTGAAAACAAAAAATGAAAAAGACAGGGAAAAAAAATGATAGGAACTTGCTAGATTACAGCACATGGTCATTTTTTGATTATTTTTTATCGCTTTGGGTGGATCACTCCTTTAAGTTCTCCACTGCATAGGCTTCTCGTATTGGTTGATACATGTCCCAAACTAGTGTATCTTGTTACAGCATGACAGAGCTATCTCATGTCCCTCCCACATGAATCAGAAAAAAGTTTGGGGTGGATCTTTAGGAGCTTCTCAGGTGGAGGTGGGGGGTGGAACTTAGTCCCAAAAAAAAACTAATGCTGCCTCCCACTACTCAGGTTCAAGTTCTTGTACCACCCATTTAAGAAAGAAAATAGTACCCTGCAACCACTGATTAACATGAAAGTGTATTCATCTGAGGGCAGAAAACATTGCTTGGAGGAGGGTAAGGTGGAAAAGACTATTTACACCTTCACTCAGTTCCGTAGACAGAAAACATAACATCACTACTTTTGTAAATGCAAAACATCTGCAGGCTCCACCCACTGCAGACATAAAAGTAACAGGATTATAAACCGCCAAGACCCACCCTGCCCCCTTGCCCATCCCCCGTAGATAACAACTATCTCCACCCCCATCCCTAAACGAACCAACTCTGTAAAACTGGATCCAAGAAATAAAAATAATATATCCCAAACCCCCCAAACAATACTCCTTATGGCCCATGATGATCCTTGTGTCAATGCAGATACTTCCGCCCCTCCCCTCTCTCCCTATGTCCACTTATGTCCAGTTTTAAACTTTGCACCAGATAATAACTGAAACAATTATAATAAGAAAACAATGTGGCATCCTCAGTTCTGTTAAGCTGAAAAAGAAAAAGTCTTCCACAGTTGGTCCCTTATCCAACCAACCGAGGGAACCAGCCCGCACCCTCAGTTCTCATTTGCTGGAGCCAGTCGCATCAAAGGGGGCATAGATGCAGGTGGTATTTTTTAATTACCAGGAGGTACTACGGAGTATAGATTAGATTATTAGTTGGTTAACCCATTCAAAGACTAAGTCTCATAATGAGTATATTGTACCCTCCCTGTTACCTTAAGTAACTGCACCATTCGCTAAACCCCTGTGTAAAAGTAAAAAAAAAAATAGTTAAAAGAGACTCGTTTTGAAGTGCTGCAACTTGACCCTCCGAGGGACCATGAAATAACGCCCCTTGTGTTCGCAAGGGAATAATCCTAATATGCAACTGTTATCTCAGAGACCTGTGTGTGGCTAGAAAAATAAGCAAATGTGTGAATCCCCCAGTCGAGAACAAACCCAGTGAGAGAAGGGGACAGCTGAGTATCATGGCAATTGCTACTGAGGCAGGGTAGGAATGTATGAACGCAGAGTCATTACATTACTTTCTGAAACCCCTAGAGTCAGCTGCGGCAGTCCATAATCGAGGAGGTTTCACAATGGAAAAAGGTTTAGCTGTCCTATGCTCTCTGGTCGGTAGATGGCAGTGCGGACCGCTTTTCCCGATTGCTCTGAGACCTCGAGCATAAACTGGGTGCCCGTTACAACAGCTAAGTGCATAAACAACCATAAAAACTTGACCGCGTAACTCTAAAGTGGTAAAATCTGAACTTCCAAAACAGACAGACACTTCAGCGCATTTCCATTGCGCCACGGAGGCTATAGTTTGAAACATGGAGACTGTTCAGGTTTTGGTGAACAGATCTGGGAGGAGGGTACACAGGTCCTTCTGAGCTTTCTCGGGGGTTTCATAGACTTTCCAATCATCTTTAACGTAGATTTGCAGCTGGGCTAGGTCGCCCATCCTAAATTTAAAGCCAGCCGCTATTATTTTGATGGAAAGCTGCACGTTTTTGTCACCCCGAAACAGGGAGATCCTGGACTACCCGTGTAGAGGCTTCCCTTCCCAGGTTACCTGTAGGAGATCTTTAATACAAGTCAGAAAGTGCTGGCGTTTGAGATAGTTAAAAAATCTGAAGATAAAGGAGCGAGGTTGTGCACCCAGTGGTGGTACGGGTCGAAGTGCCCTATGTGCCCTCTCTATAGAATATGTAGCACCATAGGGGGAAAGTCCTGCCAATTTCTGCACCAGCTTCTGTGTGAAAATGATGGGATCGTGACCTTCCTCTTTTTCCGGGAGCCCAGTAATCACTGCATTATTGCAACAGCTCCGATCCTCTCGGTCCTCCAGTTTGGATTCTAGGTGAGCTGTTTTCTGCCTCATAGCCACTAGCTTTGGATCTATGCGGCCAGACCATTTTTCAAGTGAGGTAATCTGGGCTTCCGAGTCGCTTGTACGCTTGGAAAGATCCTTGATGACCATTGTAATAGATTTTAGCTCTTTAGTTATGGATTTGAGCTCGTCTTTGAAGTATGACATCTCCAAGAGGAACCGCTCTTCCATGAGTGGCACAGGCCCCGGTGAAGCAGTGACTTGCCGACCCGCTCCAACATTTTAGGCCTTGGATTTCTTAGCGGTCTTCTCGGGCATGGGTAGTGGAGTGCGCTTTGGAGGAGGGATTTTCATTTCGGCATCCATCCCTAGTTCCTAGCTGTGTTCCACAGCCCTCCGGTGTTTAAAGGCAGCAGTAGGGGGCAGGTAGGGTGCAAATTGCTGAAACTTAAATTAAGTTGTAGAGATTTGTCAGGAGGAGAAATGGGAGCTCGTGGTTTAGGCTGCTGTTCAAACCTCTGCTTCATGTGACTCTCCAATTTCCCCAAGTCATCTTTAACCCCCTCTCAGAACCTACAGTTTATAGGGGTGGTTTTGGATACAGTCCAGCGCAGAGCATTTCTCCCCCTCAGACAGAGCGGTGACTCTCCAGGAGCAGGTCACTCTGGTGATCTTGCCCAGATCCCTTCTGGCCAGAGCATTGCTGTGCTTGCTGGGCCTGATGGCAGCCTCTGTCTCCACAGTTCCTTCAGCCAGGTTGCATATGTGGAGATCCCAGCAGGCTCTTCGGGTCCAGTGGGATCAGCGTTTGGACGATCTGGACCACCCTATTCTGGTCTCTAGGGCAGCTCAGAGGGCTCTACAATGGTGGCTAGACCCTCTCAATTTGTCCAAGGGACTTCCATTCCGAAGTCCCCCCCATGGACCCCCACCACGGATGCTTCATGTTTGGGTTGGGGAGTGCACCTGGGGGACCATCGGACCCAGGGTTCATGGTCCCAAACAGAGATGTCATTACACATCAACATTCTGGAGATGAGAGCAGTACTGTACACCCTACAGGCCTTTCAGACCATTCTTTCAAAGGGAGCACTGCTAATCCTGACAGACAATATGTCAGTAGTCTGGTACATCAACAAACATGGAAGCACCCAGTCGTACCCCCTATGCAGGGAGGCGATGCGGGTGTGGAATTGGGCAGTCCAGCACAACCTGTTTCTCACAGCCGTGCATGCTCCAGGCATTCATAATGTCCTGGCAGACAGCCATCCCTCACTCATGAATGGGAATTAAGTCAGTATGTAGTAGACACTCTATTCCAGAGGTGGGGTCACCCAGAAATTGATCTGTTCGCCTCCCCATCCAACGCAAAACTTCACAGCTTTTGCCCACTCGTTCCAGAGCCTGGAGCTTTCTGGTATGACACGTTGTCTCTATGTTGGACAGGGAAGTTCTTGTACGCCTTCCCTCCCTTTCCCATTCTTCAGAGGGTACTTCTCAAGCTACAGGCAGAGAGTGCTTAAATGATCCTAGTGGCTCCACTCTGGCTGAGGCAAATTTGGTTTCCACTACTGCAACAGCTTTCAGTGGAACCCCCAATTCCTTTACCTCTCAAACACGACCTATTGACTCAGGATCAAGGCAGGTTGGTACATCCAGGACTCCGAACTTTGCATCTTCATGCGTGGCTCCTTCAGACATAATCAGAGCTCACTTTGGGGTCTCTCATTAGGTCACTCAGGTCCTGGTGGAAGCCAGAAAACCATCTACTAAATCCACCTATGCCATGAAATGGAAGAGTTTTTCCATTTGGGTGACTTCTAAAGAGTTAGATCCCTTTACACGCTCTGCTCCTCAGATCATGGAGTACCTCCTTCACCTGTCTGATTCGAGTCTGTCGTACTCATCCCTTAAAATCCACTTGTCGGCCATTTCAGCCTACCACATGACAGTGGAGGGGAAAACCGTAGCTCAGTTGGAGGTCTCTAAGACTTTCTTGAAGGGGATCCACCACCTTAAACCTCACATTTGTAACCCCACCCCACCTTGGTATTTGAATTTTGTTTTGGAGAAGCTTATGCTTCCTCCTTTTGAACCAGCGATGAGCTGTGTCATGCGCTACCTCTCTTGGAAGGTGGTATTTTTAGATCTTACTTCGAGAGGGCTCTTGCAGTAGGTAATTACATATGGGACTGATGTCGGCAGGCGGCAGGACCCCACGGAAGAATTTCTAGCTAGCAGTCTCTGGCGAGGGACTGCCCCCACATCAGGTGACTGGCGTCAGGAGACGTCGGTATAAAGGGGTGGTCCCTCACGCCCGCCTTCCAGTTCTTTCCCGCCGTTAGCTCATGCCAGCACCTCACGGAAAAGTTTCCTGCTCGTCAGGCTCTTTCATCGGAATTTTAACTGAGTATTTTCGATTTTTTCCTATCTTCCATCAAGTATTCGTCAGTGTATGTCGTCCCCTACACCCTCCGAGCACAAAAACAAGTGCGACTCGTGCGGCGCCCAACTCCCGCACAAGGACGGCCATTCCCTGTGCCTTTTTTGCCTAGGCCCCAACCATCCAGTGGAGAAGTGCCAGCACGGCCTTAGTTTTAATGTGGCCACCCGGAGAAGCCGGCAGCAGTCCCTGGAGGCCCATATTTTGAAAAAGAAAATGAGCTCCATGGAGAAAGAAATGAAAAAGCTTCAGCAGGCGTCAGCTTCCCCTGAAGGCCATCGCAAGAAAAAGGACAAAGAAAAGCACCGGGACAAGGGCTCCTCTCCCACTGCGACTTCCTCGCGAGTTGCCGTGCTAAAGGTAACATCCCCCCCCCCGGGGGACCGCTCCTTGACGGCCGCCTTAGAGGCTTCTAAGGAGGCATCGGCCCGCCCATCTGGCTCGCGCTGGGGCCCTTTGGATGCCTCCGGCTTTTGGAGGCCTCCGCTCCCGGTAAAGCCGTGGTTTCGCAGCCTACTGGTGTGAGCGGCTTCAATAAGCTGGATGTCGGCTCCTCCGACACCCGCACGGAGAAGGTCGGTAAGTCGCCAGACTCTTCCGGGCGGCGTGCGGCCCCCATTCCGCCGACCAGGCCGCCCCTCCCTTGCGGCCTGCCTCCGCAATGGGTCCGCGGTCGGGCACCGCCCTCTGGTGCCCGCCCGATCCCGCGCAAGCCACACGCCGGTTTCGCCTGACGTCCGTACAGCGGATGAACCCACGCTGGACCCCCGCCCGCCATTCCTGCCCCGCAGCCTTGCTGCCTCCAGGGACCCTGAGTTTCCTCAGCCCATCCCCGAGGATTTCTCCCCCGCAACCCCGGGCGACGCTGAGGTTCGTGTTCCACCTCCGTTAGACCATCCACCTGCTGGTCCGACTGATCTGATGTCGGCTTCCCTGATGCCAGCTCTGACGCCGGCTCCGACGCCGGTGTTGCTGACTCTGGGTGACATCCCGCTCCCGGATTCCGCCCCGATGCCGGGCCCTCCGCCCCCCGGGCCTTCTGCTCCAGAACTGCCCATGGGGCCTCCGACCGGGCCGTCTGCTCCAGCAGGCCCCCCTCCCAGTTCCTGGGTATCCGACACCGTCATACCCGGGACCGCAGTATCCGGCGCCTCAGTACCCAGCGCCGACGTATCCGACACTGCAGTACCCAGTGCCTCATACCCGACAGCGGGAAGTGGATACGCACCTTATGGGTATACCCCATACGTGTATCCCACTCCTCATCCTCCTCCACCGCCCCCACAGCCGCCGGTGGACCTGCAGGAGACTCTAGCCTCCTGGTGGGCTGAGGCCAAGGCTTAGCTTACCAGAGAGGTGAAGAGTCATCTTCCGATGATGGTGCCGGTTCCGGTTCCCGTACGTCTATGACGACAAACTCCCTCCCCACCTCCAGACACCAGGGCTAAACCCTCTGGGTCCAGAGAGGGGCAAGACACACTTCCCCGAGGGCTTCCCAAGGGGTCCGTTCCTCCCCCTCTTCGGGAGAGGGGAGTCTACCTCTTCCTCATCTTCTTCTTCCTCGGACGCCTTGGATGCTTCCGAGGGTTGTTCCGAGCGAGATGATGAGCCATGCTGTCCATCCAAGCCCCGGCCAAGGACTCCTCCGGAGGATCCTTCCTTCATGGAGTTGCTATGAAAGATCCAGGAAGTACATAAGTGGCAATCCTTGGAGCCAGACCCCCAGCGTAAAAAATTCGCTGAGCATCTGGATCTGCCTGCGACAGCTCCCACCTTGGTGCCACCCTGGATCGAGCCTCATGCCGACCTTATTACAACTATATGGAAACAGCTGTCGGCTTTAGCCCCACTTCCTAGGAAGTCGAACAGGCTATACCAGGCTCTCGAGGGTGTTGACTATTTAGACTCCCACCCTCGAGCTGACTCGGTTGTGATTAGCGCCGCTCATGGCCGGACAGCTCAACCCAAACACCTTAGCTCGTCTCCACCCGACAAGGAATCCCGCATTCTGGACCAGTATGGCAAGAAGATTTTTGCTTCTTCCACTCTGGGTATTAGGGCCCTGAACTATGTCGGCCACATGGGGGATTACCAGAAGGCGATTCTCAGTGAGGTGGAATCTAAATTGGACTCCCTTCCGGACTCTCAGGTCAAGCAGGAAGTGGCTGGCCTTGTCCGCTCTGCACATTCGGCCAGTCGGCACATCCTTCATGCAACCTACGATGCAGTGGACACTGCTGGTAGGAGCTCAGCTTTTGCCATAGGCCTACAGTGTCATGCTTGGCTCTGAGTGTCAGGGTTGATCCCGGAAGTGCAGTCCGCCATCCAGAAAGCACCCTTCCAGGGTTTGGTGCTATTCTGGGGGTGATGTCGGGGACATCATCACCGACCTGCAGGAGAAGGGGACAGCACTAAAGTCTGTGGACTGAATGTACCATCCTCATCAATCACAGTGCTGTCCCTTTCGCAGATGGAATCGGACCAAAGCGAGACAACAGGGAAAGAGGGCCACTAAACAACGGGGCCCCCTCAGCTGCCAAGCCCCCCCCGCCCAAAAAAAGCAGCAGGAGCTTCAGCTGCGGCGCTGCCACACACCACCTGACTCCTTCCCTCTCCCACAGCCTCTGGGCTTTCAAGAGGGACCGGTAGGAGGGAGGTTTTCCCTCCACCTTCCGGGCTGGGAGAGGATAACATCAGATTCATGGGTGCTCCAGCTAATCGCAGAAGGACACTCAATAGAGTTTCTACAGAAACCACCTTGACACCCTCCCCCAAGGTCGTCGTACTCTCGGGAATATCTTCTTCTGGTCCAGGAAGAAATTTCAGCACTTTTGCTGAAAGAGGCAATAGAACCTGTACCCCTTCCCCTGCAAGGAATGGGTTACTATTCCCACTTCTTCCTGGTCCCAAAGAAGATAGGAGATGTAAGACCTATTCTAGATCTCAGTTCCCCGAACATTTTCATGGAGTACAAGATGTTCAGGATGCTCTCACTGCAGAGCCTTCTGCCCCTCCTCCTCCACTCGTGCCAGTGGCTATGCCCTCTGGATATGCAGGACACTTACCTGCACATATCTATCCACCCGTCTCACCGCAAATATCTCCATTTTGCTTTCCAGGGGGACCACTACCAGTTCAAGGTACTTCCATTTAGCCTCTCCTCGGCTCCCTGAGTATTTACCAAATGCCTTGCGGTGGTGGCGGCCTACCTGCATACCAGAGGGGTACAGGTTTTCCCGTACCTGGACGATTGGCTTCTGGCGGCCTCGTCCAGGGAGGAACTCCTGCACTGCCTCTCCCTCACCCAGCAGGTCTTTGCCTGTCTGGGTATTACCATCAACCATTCCAAGTCTCACTTGATCTCATCCCAGAGGCTCCAGTTTATTGGGGCGATACTGGACACGACCCTAGACAGGCCTTCCTACCACCCGACAGGGCAGCCACACTCCAGACTCAGGTAAGCCTGTTGTCCAGCCACATGCGGGTCAGTGCGAGGTCGGTTCTTTGCCTCCTCGGGCTTATGGCGGCTGCTATCCCAACAGTCCCTCATGCTCGGCTCCACATGAGGGTCTCTCAGTGGACACTTCGCTCTCAATGGGATCAGTTGGTAGACGACTTGGACCAGTTGGTCCTAGTCTCCTCTCACATGATTTGAGACTTGCAGTGGTGGATGGTTCGAGAGAACCTTCTTCAGGGAGTTCCATTCTTCCTTCCTCCTCCCTCCCAGACTCTGACCACAGATGCCTCGGACGAAGGTTGGGGAGCCCATCTCAGTCCACATCAGACCCAGAGCTCTTGGTCCAAGCTCGAACAATCCCTGCACATCAATGTGCTTGAGCTTCCGGTGGTGCTCTGTGCTCTCCAGGCTCTCCACCTGCATCTTCTTCCAGGCCACCTGGCCGTCCAGATGGACAATATGTGTGTGGTATGGTACATCAACAAACAGAGTGGGACTCAGTCCTACCCTCTTTGCAGGGAAGCGATGAGAGTTTGGGATTGGGTAGCACACCACGACCTTCACCTCACGGCAATTCATGTTCTGGGGGTTGAGAACTCCTTAGCAGACAAACTAAGTCACTTGTCTGCTCAAGCTCATGAGTGGGAACTGGATCGGGGGTCCTAGACGATATCTTCCTATGTTGGGGAACACCTCAGGTGGACCTATTTGTTTCACCTCTAAACGCAAAGTTTTCCGACTTCTGCTCACTCGTTCAAGAGTGAGGCATTTTCTGGAGAAACGCTGTGTCTCTAGATTGGAAGGACAGATTCGTCTGTGCCTTCCCCCCGATTCCTCTGATCCCGCGTGTCTTGCGGAAACTCGGCTCAGAAGGAGCACAAATGATTCTGATCGCTCCTTTCTGGCCCAGGCAAGTTTGGTTCTCTCTTCTGCAACAATACTCAGAGGAATCTCCTCTTCCGCTGTCATGGATTTTACTGACCCAGGATTAGGGGACCCTGGTCCATCCAGGTCTCAAGTCCCTTCAACTACATGCGTGGCTCCTGCAGACATAGCTCAAGCCCGCTTTGGGGTTTCTCCCCAGGTGGCAGAGATCTTAGTGGAGGCTAGGAAACCCTCCACTAGGTCTACTTATGCCATGAAGTGGGAACAGTTCTCAATCTGGGCCGCTTCAAAAGGCTTCGAGCCTTTCTCCTGCTCGGTTGGGTGACTGCTGGAGTACCTGCGCCATCCTTTCATCCTGGGTCTTAGTCACTCGTCTCTGAAGTTACACATGACAGCCATTTCGGCCTACCATGTTCCCTTCGTAGATGGGACATTTGCTCAACTGGAAGTCTCTAAGACTTTCCTCAGAGGGGTTTTTCACTTGAGACCTCCTATCCGAGTTCCCGCCCCTCCTTGGGATTTGAACTTCGTTCTTGAGAAACTTACTTTGCCTCCCTTTGAACCGGTGGCCTCAGCAGACATGAAGTTCCTTTCATGGAAGACGCTTTTCCTAGTGGCCATTACCTCTGCTCGGAGGATTTCTGAGCTCCAGGCCCTGGTGCGTAAAATCACCATACTTGATTTTTCACAAGGAACGTGTGGCTCTGCGCACCAATCCTAAGTTTCTCCCCAAAGTGGTAGTGGAATCTACATTGAACCAGTCCATAGAGTTACCCGCTTTCTTTACGCAGTACTCCAATCAGGGGGAGTATCTGCTTCACACTATGGATGTTCACAGGATTCTGAGATACTACACTAACAGAACAAAGGATCTCAGAAAGACTGATCAACTGTTTGTCTCTTTTGCACCCAAAAGAGAAGGCAGTGCTGTTTTCAATCAATGCCTGTCTAAATGGTTGGCTCATTGCATCATCTTCTGTTATGACAAGTACAACAAGACCCTTCCGGGTCAAGTAAGAGGACACTCCACCAGAAGGGTCGCTGCCTCGGCGGCATCTTTCCAGAACGTGTCAGCGGCAGACATTTGTGTTGCCGCCACTTGGACTTCTGTCCATACATTTACAAAACATTACAGTTTGGATATTGCCTCTCGCCGTAGAGCAGGCTTCGGTCTCGCTGTTCTGCAAAGTCTCCTTTCTTAAGGCCTTCACAGCTAGAGGATCTGCTTTGAGTAGCTTTCCTCCTCCCGTGTGCTTCTTCTTGTTCCAGACTGCTTGGGACTCAGTCCTATATGTAATTACCTACTGCAAGTGCCTTCTTGAAGTAAGACAGAACAGTTACGTAAGAACTTACCGTAACAGTAGATCTTTGAGAGAGGATGTTGCAGTAGGTAATACCTTCCTGCCCTCCATCCCCCTAAGCTTTTTCAGCTCCTTTTCCAGTGGGGAAATATCTGCTTCTCTCTCGTCCGGCTTCTTGTTGGCCTGTGGCAGGAAAGAACTGGAAGGTGGGCGTGAGGGATCAGAGACTGCTAGCTAGAAATTTTTCTTTGGGGTCCTGCCGCCTGCCGACGTCAGTCCTATATGTAATTACCTACTGCAAGAGCCTCTCTCGAAGATCTACTGTTATGGTAAGTTCTTATGTAACTGTACTTTGCCATTACTTCTGCTCATAGGATTTCCGAGCTTCAGGCCCTGATGCACAAGGAGCCTTATTTGATTTTTCACAAGGACCGGGTGGTCCTGCGCACAAATCCTAAGTTTCTTCCTAAGGTGGTTTCTGAGTTCACATTGAATCAAATTGTTGAACTCCTGGTTTATTACCCTAACCATTTGAATAGGGGGGAGGATCTTCTTCACGCTCTGGATGATCACAGAGCCCTCAGATGCTACGTTCACCATACTAAGGAGTGCAGAAAATCTGATCAGCTTTTTGTCTTCTTTGCCCCCAAATCCTTGGGATTGGCAGTTTCTAAACAGTGCCTTTCTAAATGGCTAGGTAACTGCATTCACTTCTGTTACCAGAAGCACAACAGACCTCTTCCGGGGGAGGTCAGAGGTCACGCTACTGGAGGAATGGCTACCTCAGTGGCATTCCGGCATAAAGTTTCTGCAGCAGAAATCTATGCGGCAGCAACCTGGAGTTCCATCCATACCTTCATGAAGCATTACAGTCTGGACGTTGCCTCTAGGCGTAGGGCCGGGTTCGGATTTGCTGTCTTGCAGGGCCTACTGTCTTAGGCTGGTCCTGTGCTGTCTTTCTGTTGCTCCTCCTCCCATGACTCTCTCAGTCTCTCTATGAGTGACTGCTTGGGATTCAGTCCTATATGTGATGACCTACTGCAGGAACCCTCTCGAAGTAAGATAGTACAGTTACATAAGAACTTACCGTAACAGTAGATCTTCGAGAGAGGTTCCTGCAGTAGGTCACCTTTTCCCTTCCTCCTTCCCAAAGTTCTTTTGTATTTTCTCTCAGTCATTCTGAACTGGGCTCCAGGATTCCATCCTTTCTTCTGTCTTATCCTCCTTGGATCTCCAGCGGGAGAACTGGAAGGCGGGCATGGGAACTGTCCAGTATACGAGTCACGCTGATGTCCATCACATGACGTCTGGTGGGCAGTCCTCCTCTATGTAATGACCTACTGAAGGAACCTCTCTCAAAGATCTACTGTTACGGTAAGTTCTTACGTAACTGTATTTTCAGGTGACCCAGTGCCCCAGCCCATGCAGGATGTTCTCAAAGTGTGACTGTCCCCTCTGAGACTTCGTGACAAAGTGCCTTCCTTCTATCCAGAGTTCCTGGTTGGTGGGGGGGGGGGAAGGGTGCAAATGTACAGGATAACTGGGTATCTTGTTATCTCATGAATCCTGGTTCCACAGCAACCTGCTATAGCTCTGAGTAGCTCACCTGGTACCCTTGGTGTTCACGTCGCTACTCTGGGGTTAGGTTGTTATTGACAACAAGGTCACCGTGTTCTATCTGAATAAGTAGGGTAGTATCCACTCTTTCGTGGTCTGCCAGGAAGCCCTCAGATGTGGGCACTGGCTCACTTGCTGCAGTCAGACTTGGTGAAGGTCAATGTAGTGGGTTTAAACAACTGGTTAGCAGACACATTCAGCCATGTGGGGAGGTGTCTCATGAGTGGTCTCTGTATCATCAGGTAGTGTCTCAGTTGATTTCCATATGGGAATTTCTACTTGTGGACCTGTCTGCTTCCTGGGAAAAGAGGAAGCTGAGTCCATTCTTTGCCCATCCCCTATAACAGTAAACTCTGCCAAGTGATGCGTTTGCCTACCGATGGATGGAGTGGGGAAGGGGTCGTGCTGTATGCCTTTCCTCTGTTCCCCTGATCCATAGAGTGTCATTACCCCTGACTAGCCTCACCAGTTCTGGTAACAGGACCCTACCAGCTTCAGCAGAAAACCAACTAGGTTGCTCCAGCTCTGGCCATATATCCTGAAGAGACCCATGGGGATAGTCTTGCATCTGACCCTGAAATCCCTGCACCTAATTTCCTGCTTCCTGAACTGCTAGACTTCCAGGCCTTGTGTCTTTCAGGGGATTTCCTCAGGGTTCTACATGCATCTTGGAAGGAGTCGACTCACAGGACCCATATATTCAGACAGAACAGGTTTATAGTTTATCAATCAATCAAGCAATCAAATCTTTATTTATCCAGGTGAACACCATTGAGCATAGCTCATTTACAAGATGGACCTGGTTAGCGCAGAAACTCATGATATACAATATATGAACAGTCACCTCAGTAATATTATACAATACAGAGATACAATAGTTAAACATAGTCATAAGTGGAGAACAGTTTAGAAACAGTGGTTCAGTTCCTTCGTGGTGTATGATGAGTCTAGTATCAGGAGCTGGAAGTACTAATGAGGATAATTGTATGTTACATACAATGCCATAAGAAACAAGACAGACAGTGAGTCAAAAAAAGAAAAAAAAAACAGTGTAACAGGGTAGAAGGGGGGTGTGGCAGGTGAGGCGAAATAGGGTACAGGCAGGGTGGTAGGGGATAGACGAGGGACAGATGAAGCCTCGGAGAGGACACAGGACAGGAGGGTTGGGAGCACAATTAAGTATTAGAAAAATGTGAAGGAGAGGCCACAAGGTCAGGCGTAGCAGAGAGGACAACGCCACCATGGTACGCTATAAGTGCAGGGAAGTTTAGGATTGGGGGACACAGTTGCCAATTTCCTTGACCGAATGGTCATATAGTGTCTTGAAGGAGGATAGACTGACCAGGGTACTAAGCTTTAGCGATTTTTGTATTTTGTTCCCTAGAGATGGCAGCGCAAAGCTTATAGCCGTTCTCCCAAAGTGTGTTTTTAGCTTAGGTACCTTTAAGGAAATAAAGGAGTAGCTTCTCAGTGCATAGTTCCCAAGCTGGCATAGCGGAAGACAATCAGAGATATATAGGGGTAGTTTTTTGATAATAGCTCTGAACGTCCAGAGTACAGCATTTCTGTTTCTCCTGTACTGAAGGGAGGGCCACCCTACGGCAGCATAAAGGGTACAATGATGAGTGGAAAAAGGTCGGCCAGTAATGAATCTCATAGCCCTGTGATACAACGTATCCAATTTAGCAAGATGAGAGATAGGGCAGTGACTATAAAGAAAGTCAGCATAGTCGACCAAGGATAGAAACGTTGTTTGTACCAGCCGCCGCTTGGCATCGCTAGTAAGGAAGTTATTAATCCTGAAAAAGAGTCCAAACCTGTGCCTCAGTTTCTTTAGCAGATCTTCAATATGGTCCGTAAAGGAAAGTCTATGGTCGAGCCACACTCCCACGTACTTGAATTTATTGACAAATTCTAGGTTTTCTCCCAGGATTGTTGTGATCTGTGGAATGGAGCCAGCTCTGGCCGGGTTTGCAGCATGGAGAAGTGGAGAAAATAGCATTGCCTAAGTTTTTTTGGCATTTAATAGGAGCTTTTTGTTTAGGAGTTGGCTCTGAAGTAGATTGAATTCAGATTGTAGGTCTCTACAAGCAGCTTCTGGTGAAGGACGACTTAGATAAAGAACCATGTAATCTGCGAACAGATGGTTCTAGGAACATGGATATGTTGGTCATCCACCCTTCTTGGCATGTCCCCTTCCACTTTAAATCTTGCCAGAAGTCTTCAAGCTGGCTCCTCCCACCCACCCGGGTGGTAAATACCTAGGCTCCGTCCCATGACGCCAGATCTTCCTTTCCGTTGGAAGATACAGGTTCTCTCGTGCTCTTGCAGCAATTCGTAGGCCCTGGATTCAAAATGTCGGTATTTACTGAAATTACTTTCAAAACTAGTTCGAGTTAGTGATTGCTATTCTACCACATCGGGTATGGAAGAAAAATCTTCCCCTGGATTTCACCGGTGCCCCTGCGGCCAGAAGATGTCACGCACCGATCCCCACCTAACGTGCGTTTACTGCCTAGGTGCCGGACATGACACCACAACATGTACTTTTTACTTGGCCTTCCATCCCAATGTCCTGGCTGACCACATGGTGTGTTTGAAGCTGGGGAGACCAGAGAAAAGGAACCCACTGGTGAAATCGAAGGAGGTGAGGTGGGCAGTTTTCGTGGCTGCGGGATCTGCCGAGCAGCTGGAACAAATGAAGGCATTCGAGGAGGAAGCAGCTAAAGCTTCAGCCAATCAAAGCTTCTTCATTCCGCTGTACCTTGGCTCCACGTTTTGAGCTCCTTTAAGGAGTTGTGCCAGTCTTTCCCCACCCGGTGTGAGGTGCCCTCGGGCTTGCACTTCTCCCACGCTCGAAAGAGAGACAAGGACCCGATGTCTTCGTGTCGACGAAGACGTTCCTGGGACCGAGAAAGGTCCGAGTCACGGGAAACCGTGCTCTCGACTTTGGTCGAGATCGCATCCTTGGCTGCCGGCTTTATGGATCTTCCATCTGGCCAGGGGACCGAGGGGACTGAGGAAGTGGTCGATGAGGTGGAAATAGTCCTCGATCCTATCGACCCTTTATCGCCAGCTCCACCCGACGATTCCTTGGAGAGGACTCCTGTCCTCGTTTTTCCTGATGAGGAGACCCAGCCTGCTGGTGTCCCCATCAGAGAACTGGTTACAGACCCTTGGGTCTCACCAATTCCAGTGTCTCCTGAGCGACCGAGTCAGCCTCCCCGATCGAGGTCTAACACCCCCTCGGCCGAGCGACCGAGGAAGAGCAATAAACGCTCTAAAAAGAGGTGACGCCACAAATCGTCCTCATCCTCCTCAGACGAGGAGAGCCTTCGACGGAAGCTCCGTCGACGCTATGAGGACCTCATGTGGCAACAGCTTATTTTGACCGGGCAAAAGCCTGCTCCACTGTTCACCCCGGCCATCACTTGGCTTTCGCCTCCTAGGCTGAAGCCAACCCCTCGGTTCCCCCGTCCGCGTGGCCGGCCTGCATTCCGGTTCGGCCAGAAACGGTTTCTCCACCTATTCAGGTGGAACCACCACTTAAACGCCTCTAGGAGGGCTCCCTCGAAAGAATTTCGGCCAGACACCGGGCTTCCCTGGCGCCTGTCTATCACGGTCACCCCAAATCGCCCTCAGCACATTGAGGGTGACTTGGGCGGTAAACCGCTTTATCCTGACTCTTCGGACTCGGACATCACTGGACTGCACTCACATCCCGGGGATGATGATTCCTCTGTGGCAGGGTTAGAGGAAGGTCCTTCCTCTTTCCAGGGCATCCTCCGCCTCATCTCTGACTCTACCGGAATGCCCCTGGAATCCATCCAGAAAAAGACGGAGTACCCTCTCACCGACATCCTTAAGAGAGGGAATATCTTGACGGAGGCCTTTCCAGTAGCTGAGGCTATCGTGGGCCCGTCTCTTGAACTTTGGCAGCGCCCTGCTTCCTGCCCAGCACCATTTGCCCACATGGCCCGCAAGTACGCGGTGCCCATGGGGTCCCTCATGGGGTTCACAGAGCACCCTTCGGCCGAGAGTCTGGTGACTGCCTCTGTGTTCAGGCATACTGGGAGTTCAGCCAGCGCTGATTGACCCCAGACAAGGAGTCCAAGTATATGGACCATTCTGCCCGTAAGGTCTATGCGGCCTCTTCTTTGGGCCTTCGTCAGGCCAGCTCAGTGGTTATTATGGCACACTTCTCTCATGCCCTTCTGGGGTCATTAGACGAGGTCCTCCCTCATCTCTCAGTGGACATGCAAACCACAGTCAAGCAAGTCCGCGACCAAGGCCATGCTGTCGCAAAACAGCAGCTCCAGACGGCCTTGGATGTGGGAGATTCTTGTGCCCGCTCTTTAGCAGCTGCAGTGGCCACTCGCCGCAGGTCTTGGCTGAGGCTTTCCTCCTTCCTGGCAGATACCCAGCACAAGCTTGCTGATGTGTCCTTCCTGGGTGCCGACTTGTTCAGTCCAGGAGTGGCCGGTCACCTTCAGCGTATAGAGCAGTCCAATGCCACCTTGGATGCCACTTCTGCTAGGAGTTCTTCGGGCAAGAACCAGCAGAAGAAAAAGAAGAAGCCATTTTGGCATTCTTCCCCAGTGAGCAGGCAGCCCTCCTATCAAGGAGGTCAGCAGCAACAACAGCAGCAGGCTCAAGCTTGGTGCCAGCAGCCCAGCAGGGCCCTCAACAGCCCCGTAAGGGAGGCTGAGGTGCAAGGGCCTCCTCCTCCTCTTCCAAGCCTGCTCAGTGACAGGTTGGGGGTTGCCTCCTCCATTCCCATCATGCCAGCTCTGGGTCTTCCTGTGGGGGGGCCGGCTCCGCCACTTTCTTTCCACCTGGTCTGATATCACTTTGGACAGGTGACTTCTTGAAGTGGTCGGGCAGGGACTGCCCGTAGAGTTCAAGCAGTACCCTCCCAGCTGAGCCCGTGCCCCTCGGGAGGAAAGGATCTCAGCTTGCACCCAGTTGGCTCCTCGAGATGACATAGCTCAGCTCCTCCTCAAGGAAGCTATAGCTCCAGTGCCGGATCCTCCGACAGACCCAGACTTCATTTCCAGGTACTTCCTGGTGCCCAAGCGGACAGGGGTTGGCGTCCCATTTTAGATCTCCACGACCTGAATCAGTATGTCAGGTCTTGCACCTTCCGGATGGTAACTCTGAACCAGACCATACCATCCCTGGAGCACAACATGTGGTTCTGTTCTCTGGATCTACAGGATGTGTCCTTTCATGTCCCTATCCGTCCGTCCCACCAGAGATTTCTCCGCTTCAGGGTCGAGGGGACCCTGTACGAGTTCCAAGCCATGCCATTTGGTCTGTCATCGGCCCCTTGGGTCTTCACCAAATGCATTGCAGTGGTGGCGGCCCACTTTCAGCGTCGAGGAGTCCGAATTTACCCTTATCTCGACGATTGGCCCTTGGCAGGTTCCTCCCTTCAGGAGGTGGAGAGGTCCAGGGATCTAGCCCACCGAACCTGCTTCCAACTTGGCCTTCTGATCAACAAGGCCAAGTCGGAACCCGTGCCTTCTCAGGTGATGGGCTTCATCGGGGCAGAGCTCAACTCTCGTCAAGCCAGAGCTCAGCTCCCACCGGACAGGGTGAAGGTTCTCTCCTCCTTTGCCCGATCATTTCTGGTTGGGCACTTGTTCCCTGCCCAGGACTTTCTGCACCTTCTGGGTTACATGGTAGCGTGCACCTCAGTGGTCCATTGGACCAGGTGGCACATGCGCCCCCTCCAGTGGAAGATGGCCGCCCAGTGGACTCAGTGTCTTGGTCACTTTGACCAGCTGATCACTGTAACCCAGAAGATGTGGGGCACTCTCCAATGGTGGACCGTCCCAGAACGGTTGCAGGAAGGGATCCCCTTTGTCCGCCCCGAGCAGACAATCATTCTTATGACTGATGCCTCTCTCATGGGCTGGGGAGCCCACATGGGGGACAGCAGAGCCCATGGGTTCTGTACCCCCGAGGAGTCCCGATGCCACATCAACCTGTTGGAGCTCACAGTAGTCAGACTGGCGCTGTCAGCTTTCGCTTCTCAGCTCCGGGGTCAAGTGGTTCAAATCCAGACGGACAATACCATGACCATGTACTACCTCAACAAATAGGGCAGCACGCACTCCTGTCTGCTGTGCAAGGAGGCGCTCTGCATCTGGACCCTCATAAGTCAGTTGGAGGTGGATCTCCTAGCGATCCATGTGGCAGGAGCTTTGAACCAGCTAGTGGATGCTCTCAGCCACATAGGCCAGACATCCCACGAGTGGTCTCTCCATCCAGAGGTAGCTTATAGCCTGTTCTCCCATTGGGGCAAACCGCTGGTGGACCTGTTTACCTCCAAGGAAAACACCAAGCTGAGACTGTACCATGCCCGCCCCCCTCAGCAGGGCTCGCTGCAGAGGGATGCCTTCTCGAGGCCGTGGACCCCAGGCCTCTTCTACTCCTTCCCCCCGTTTCCCTTGATCCACAAGGTGTTACTCAAGGTGAGGAGGGACAAGGCAAATGTGATCCTGGTAGCCCCAGACTGGCTGCGCCAGTTCTGGTATCCAGATCTCCTCAGCCTCAGCTGCATGCCCCCAGAGCTGCTTTGAACATGCCCGACCTGATCCCAGAAGGCATCCCATAAGGAATCGACCAGAAAATGTTATTTCTTCAGATGGAAAATGTTTTCCATTTAGTGCCAGGATAAGAGTCTGGACCTCTTATCCTGCTCTGTGGCTAACATTCTTGACTACCTTTGGTCTCTCTCTCCAAAGGTGGTCTGCGGTCATCGACCCTTAGGGTGCACCTGGCAGCCATCTCTGCTTACCGGGTGTGGGCCGGTCAGCTGACGTTGGTGCAGGAGACAGTGGTCGGGTGCTTTTTCAAAGGCCTAGATCACATATCCCCTCCAGTGCATGAACCTCCACCTCTGTGGGATCTGTTGCTGGTTTTGGCAAAACTCATGGGCAAGCCATTCGAACCCATGCACAAGTATGAGCTTTCACACTTGTCATGGAAGACAGCCTTCCTGGTGGCTCTCACGTCAACCAGAAGGACAGAAGAGCTCCAGGCACTGTTGGTGAACTCCCCTTATCTGGTCTTACACAGGGACAAAGTTGTCCTGCGCCATCACCCAAAATTCCTTCCGAAGGTGGTGTCAGAGTTTCACCTTAACCAGGTGTTGACTCTGCCGGTATACTACCCTAATTACACCTTGGATGCCGAGTACAGGCTCCATACCTTGGACCTAAGATGTGCTCTCTCCTGTTATAAGGAGAGAACGACGGAAATTCAGGGAGAGGTTTGCCAGCTGTTTGTCACCTACGCTGAAGCTGCTTCTGGCAGACCTGCAGCCAAACGGACCACAGCAAGATGGATTACATCATGCATAGGTCTGTGCTATGAGTTGGCGGGCAAGGGGCCACCCAGAGGGATAAGAGCTCATTCAACCCGCCATACTGCTGCATCGGTGGCTGCTTCCAGGGACATCCCTATCCAGGAAATCTGTTGGGCTGCTACCCGGAAGTCAGCTAACACCTTTATTTCCCACTACCACATCGACCTTGAGTCACGCCGGGATGCTGGTTTTGGGGCCTCGGTCTCCAATCTCTGTTTCCTAAGTAGGGTGTGTGCCTTGCCTCCATCCTCCCAGAGAACTGCTTGAGTTCGTTAGGCAGGATGAACAATATATCCATGCTCCTAGAAGAACAGGTTACTCACTTGTAACAGTAGTTCTAGGAGTGGTATATATTGTTCATCCCCACCAGACCTCCCAACCCGGGCGCACAACCTTGCTTCCAGTGGGATAAGCTCTGGCATCATGGGGTGGAGCCGAGGTATTTACCAACCGGTTGGGTGGGAAGAGCCAGCTTGAAGACTTCCGGCAAGATTTAAAGTGGAAGGGGACGTGCCAAGAAGTGTAAATGAACAACATATACCGCTCCTAGAACTACTGTTACAGGTGAGTAACCTGTTAATATTGGCCTTAGTTATGTTGGTGTCAATGTTGTTTATGTAAATTGCAAACAGTAGGGGACCAAGAATCGATCCCTGGGGGACCTCTCTAGTGCGAGGAACATGCATTGTCTCCTGTCACCTGCAGGCTATTCACAAAGCAAGTGCATGGTGATGCTCACTGCAGTCCACCTGTAGCTTGCTTAAAGAGTGACCCTGTGGGGGCCACGCATGACACAGCTACATAGTGGCACTTACTGAGTCAGACCTGTAGCTTGCTTCAGGAGTGGCCCTGTGGGCCAGTCTCAAAGCAGCTGTGTAATGGCATGCACAGCACCAGACCTGTAGCTCGCTTCATGCAGGGCCCTTCGAGCCATATGCAAAGCTGCAGTCCAGCTGGGTGGGAGTTGGACCCGTGGCTTGCATTATGCTGGATCCAGTGGGCCCTACATAAAGCAGCACACCCATCGGGCATGGCCTGAGACCTGTAGGTTGGTTCACGCAGGGCACTATGGCCGCTTCGTTAACAGCACACCTGTCAGGCAGGTGGGAAACTAAATACTTTGTCCCTCAAGTTTGGTGAAAAAATATAAAATATTTCAGGCTATTCCATCTATGGACAGCCATAATATTATGATACAGAAATTGAGGCTTAACATCAAACTGCCTACTCAATCCTAATTTAGGAACACTACCATTCCTCTCTAATTATATATTGTTTTAAATGTTGAAATTCTGTTAATGAATTATGTTTGCATCTCTTTAGTCTGACTCTGCAAAATTTACAGATTAGAATTTAAAAAGCAAAAAGAAACATTATGTCACAATTGCTTCAATGTTGGGGCTTGAGTGACTAGCCCTCAAGCATAATAAAGGGCTTTCACACCTGGAGATGAATGGTTTAAGGAATGTAATTTGATAAGTCAGCCTGGGAAATACAACATCAAACTGTATCTACATATTTAGAACTGCAAGCCCAGCAGTAAAATTCATAAAATTATAACAAAAAAGTTGGTCTTAGACATTCTCAGAATACGTTATTACTTTATCATAAACATGTGAGAAGATCTTTGCCACTGCAACAAAAAATCTGAACTATTTTTCCCCTGAGAAATTGAGTTTTTGAAGCACACTTTTGCTTTATAAAGCATGTTACTGACAAAATGATGAGGCTGAGTTGGACTGATGCATTCCTTTCTTACTGGCTTGAATCTTAGATCTTCTAGCTACTCCTCTGTAAAAGCAAAGTACAGGAAGTCTCAAGTGGCTTTTTGGTATGTGATTCTGGAGTTGATTTTCACATACCTATAGGACCCTTGTGCCCATAGGATCAGGAAAGAATTACCCACAAAACAAACAAAAAAAATCCCATCCAAGTAGCGCTTTTTGGGTAAAGGAAAAAAGGAAAATTTGTGGAAATTCAATTTAGTGTTTCCCTTTGATTCATTATGTTTGCTTGCATGCATGCATGTGCAAGAAACATAGTGCCATCATCCAAGTTTTCGGAGGTGTGGCAGCCCTCTTCCAATTCAGTCCATGTGTTTGCAGGCGTGGCCACAGTTCTCCAATGCCTGCTGGAGCTGTCTATGACAGCAGTCGAAAATGCAGTGGAGTACAGTTGAAAGGGGGAGCTACGCTCCAGTGAGCAGCGATAAGATATCGCCTGCTCATGCCACTCCCCTACACACACACACACATGCACGCATGCCTGCGTGCTCGCTTCTGCCGCACACACACTGTATAGCCCGGCCGGGTGCCCAATCCCCATCGGCTGTGCTGCCCCCAGAGTTCTCGACATGCCAGCTTGCGCCCACCCCAGCGCAGATACAGCCGACAAGCTCCAACTGCCGCTCCACTGTCACCCCTCCGAGTACAGGGTGCCACGCTGGGAGCCCACCCAGCGTGGCAACAGATGCTGTCACCGACTGGGGTGCCCAGTCCCCGCCAGCTCCACGCCCCCAAAAAGTTATCCTTGTGCCACGCTGGGAGCCCAGCCCAGCATGGCAAACGCCCGCCATCTGCCCTTTGTTTAAAAAAAAACTGAAATAGAAAAACAGTCCTCGCTGTCTCTGCCCCCCACGCGCCCACCCACTGTGCACCCTGCCTCCCCACACACCCTCACCCCATAATAATTACGTCCGGACCTGAATGCCGGACGATCTTCGTGGATCGGAACACGCCTGGCACTCTTCAAAGCTGACCGTGAATTAAGCTGTATAATGGGATAGATAGGGTTTTTTCAACTTTGCTGCATATCTCAGGCATTTTTTGGAATTTTTGCACCAAATTTTCAACATGGGGTTTTTGGGAACCCCTTCTCATGAATGCTTTCACTGTCATGGCGTTAATCGGGCTCGAAGGGTGATTTCGTAGTCACTGCACGAAATCGCCTTTCTGGACCAAGTAATGAAACGACACTGCCACTGTTCATAAGGTGGGCTCTCAAAAAGCCTATGTTGAAAATTTGGTGGAAAAATTCCCAAAAATTACTGTTTTACAAGCGTGTATTGCGCAGTTCCTACGCATGCTCATAAGTTCGCGAATTTTCAATATTTTCACTCCAGATTTTCAACATTGCCATTTTACCACACCTCCTTATGAGCAGTACAGCTGTCATTTGTCACATCTTGCCCAAAACGTGCTTCTGCCCATATAGCGCACAATGGCGCAGTCGATGTACGAAATCAATGTATGGGACACATTAAGAAAATCACAGTGACACTGTTAATGAGCAGAGGTCTTAAAATGGCTATGTTGAAAATTTGGTGAAAAATTCCCTAAAACTGTTTTCTGACGTGCGGTCTGCGCGGTTCCTGCGCTGCTTGGCGTAAGTTTACGAATTTTCACTATTTTCAATCCAGATTTTCAGCATTGCCATTTGATTACACTTCCTTATGAGCAGTACAGCTGTCATTTGTCACATCTTGCCCAAAACGTGCTTCTGCCCATGTAGCGCACAATGGCTCAGTCAGTGTGCGAAATCAATGTATGGGACACATTAAGAAAATCACAGTTACACAGTTCATGCGCAGAGGTCTTAAAATGGATATGTTGAAAATTTGGTGAAAAAATTCCTAAAAATGGCTGTTTCACGAGCGTCACGTTGCGCCAGTTCCTACGCTTTCGTGAGGTTTGAGAATTTTCAATATTTTCACTCCAGATTTTCAACATTGCCATTTTATTACACTTCCTTATGAACAGTACAACCGCCATTTTTCACATGTCACTCAAATGTGTTTCCGCAATACGTAGCGCATTTACGGTGCAGTCGGTGTGCGAAAGCAATGTTTGAGACAGATTAAGAAAATCACAGTTACACTGTTCATGAGCAGAGGTCTTAAAATGGCTATGTTGAAAATTTGGTGACAAAAGTCCAAAAAATGACTGTGTTACGAGTGAGCATTGCGCAGTTTCCACGCACCCTCGTAAGTTCATGACTTTGAAATATTTTCAGTCCAGATTTTCACCAATGGCATTTTTCCACACTTCCTTATGAACAACATGGCCAAAATGTGTTTTCACACTTTCAGCACAGAGATGCATGGTCGCTGTGGGAAATAATTGTTCAGGACAGATAAAGGAAATCACAGTGACACTGTTCATGATCGGAGGTCCCAAAATGCCTGTGTTGACAATCTGCTGTAAAAAATCCCCAGACTAATTACATTATGGGTGTGCGTTGCACAGTTTCTATGCACACTCGTGACTTCACCAGTTTTTTTAATATTTTTACTGCAGATTTGCAACATTGTCATTTTTTACACCTCCCCATGAACAGTACAGCTGTCATTTTTCACATCCTGTTCAGAATGTGTTTTTGCACCTGTGATGCTAAATGCCATAGTTGCTGTGCATAAGCAGCTTTCGGCTAACAAGCTGATATTGCCACTGTTCATGAGGTGGGGGTCACAAAAAAACAATGTTGAAGATTTGGAGTGAAAATACCAACGAATGCCTGAGGTGTTAGGGTTTCCAACCATAACGCCCAACCCTGTAGAGAATGACAGGCTTCAGGGGTGTGACTTAGGATTCTTGCCTGTAATGCTCATGCCATTCCACACCCTGCAGCCAGTGAGAGGCATCGAGGTATGCCTTGGACTCTTCGGCCCCAAAGTTCACCCCATTCTCCTATACCGCACCCATCTCACCATATTTCCTGATGGAATGGGGTGCGCATAAGGGCCAAAGACCCCAAGGCACACCGTGACACTTGTCAGTGTCTGCAGGGTAGGGTGTGGTGAAATGGCGTGGCCATTATGCCTGACGACCCCAAGGCACACCCCAATGCCTGTCACTCTCTGCAGGGTGGTGGTGGGGTTGGCTTCAGTTCAATGCTTCACTGCCATTCCTATTGTGTAGCTCTGTAACTTCTACACTACCAATGCCAGCAAGCAAACATTCGGCATTGACAAATGCTTGTTTTTAATTGTGTGCCCCACACACTCAAAAAAGCATTCCCTTGGCATGTTTCCTTGGTTATTCTGTTTGTAATTTTCAATTTCAGTATTTGTAGTGAAAACAGTGGTTTTGAAAGTCAGTGAAGATTTAGAAGCTGTGAGATGAGAAGGGAGTGTGTGTGTGTGTGTGTGTGTGTGTGTGTACACAAGCACATGCATGTAACTTTGTACTATAATTTTATTTTGACAGAAAACTGCCCTTCAGATCAGTAAAATGAACCAGACATCCTGTGGGAAGATCCAGGAGCTATCTTCCCAGGTGACCGAGAGGGACATGAAGGTCTCGGCCCTGGAGAGGATTCTGTCAGAGAAAGAGCTGGAGCTGCTGAGGTTCCGTGAAGTTGTGTCCTCAGTGAAGGCTGAGAAGGAGGCACAGATCTCTGCTGCTGAGGATCTGAAGAAGGAACACAGCCATCAGTTAGCAGAGATACAGCAGGAAAAAGAGCTTGAAAAGGTAGGTCACTATTTTTAAAGCTAGCTCCCAAGCTGCTTTCCGTACTATAGGTCAGAGCTACAGTTAATAGAAACAGACTCTGTCAGCAGACAAGCACCACTTGGCCCACCCAGTATGCCCAGGAATTTCCGGCATATGCTATATCTGCAGACCATATCTGGTCTTTGGTGTCCTTCACCCCACCCTGCCCCTGTTGTAATATATCCAGAAGTTTATCCCACATATGCTTGAAGGACTCCATCAATCTAGCCTCCACCACTTGTGCTAGTAGTCTGTTCCAGGCATCTAGAACCCTTTCAGTGAAGAAATATTTTCTCACATTTCTTCCCTTTTCATCGCATGCCCCTGGTCCTGGTGCTCATCCTCTTTTGAAAGAGACTCCCCACCTGCACTCTGTTCACCCTTGTGAGGTAATTGTAGGTCTAGATCATGTCACCTCCCTCTCCTCTCTTCCAGGGTGTACATATTGAGATCCCTCAGTCTCTCCTCATAGGGCTTCCCTTGCAAACCCTGTGTGACACTCAGACAGCTGGTTCTGATTAATCTATGATTTTTGTAATATAAAAATGTGCTATTGAATGTCTCTCATGAGAGATGCTGACAGTCTTTGGAATGACACCCCCCTCCCAGGTTTAAGCTAATAGGTGTTACCTGGAAGGCCAGGAGATAATTACAGGCTAGAAGAGAGTAAAATTTAGGATCTCCTATGCTGGCCTGGTGGCGCTGAGGGTTGAGGCACTGGACACCACACCTTGCGCTACGCCGGCCACCCGGGTTCGGTAACGAGCTTGGGTTGTCGGGAGTCAGCAGGGGAGGACTGGGATTGAGCGTCGGAAGACAGCTCTCCTAGTCCTTGGGTGGGATGGGGATTCTTTTACACGCGACCGCGCGTACCCTTAGATGTCCGAGGTACCGCAGGCAGCAGTGTAACGGAGGGGGACCATGGTGGATGTCTGCATGTATGTGCATAGCTGTCATTGCACGTCCATGGTCCCAGTGGGGAAAGAACGAGGAAAATCGCAGCATGGGTCCGAGGCAGCTTGATAGCCGCAGCTCCGCCGGTCGATGATGCCTGGAGGCATGTGCCGGGACTGGTTCCTTGCCATGCATGGCAGGCTATGGAGGGGCCCCCTTTCGCAGGTGTAGTTGCATCTGCCAGCTGGGCATGCAACTTCGGGGTCGATGGTGGAGTGGAGCGGTGGCTGGATGTAAAAGCAGGACCGTGGCTGCAGAAGGAGAAAATGTTAAATGTTAAAAAAAAAAAAAAAAATTAGGATCTCCTTTTTATGTGACTAATTGCAGCTTGCCAACTGCCAAGATAGATCATAAACTTTTATAACATTCAGAGGAAACGCAGTAAAATTCACATGGTGATACAAAAGCATGTTGCACCTCCGTAAGATCTGGCAGTCTTCTGACAAGTCCTTTGATGTCCTGGAAAGGGGAAGCTGCTCATACTGTAGATCAAAGAAAGTCATTTGGAAATAAAATGAGTTTTGCTAAGGTCACAGAATATTAATTTACCTTTGATAAGACATCCTGTTTTGCATAGATATATATTTTTTTATATTCTGACAGGGAGGAGCTAGGTGACCTCACGCAAAGAGGTTGGCAAAGCCAGTTTTTAAACAGTAGTCTGTTTTCCATTTACACACAAATGTTTGGACTCTGAAAAAGAAACATCTACAGTACTGTGAGATAAGAATACCTTAGAAAAGACAATTCTAAGAGTACTGTGGTAGGAGATTTAGTCTGCACTTTTAAACCTGTTTTGCTTAAGTGATTTGTATGTTTTGTGATATATGGTTCTGTATTTACATTTTACATTTTTTTATCTATTTTGAAGTAAACATCTACTTTAGAGACTACTTGGTGTGCCTTTGAATTTCTTTTTCTTGACAAGGGAAGCATACATGGTTAAAGCTGACACTGCACAAAGCTTACTGGTTTTACCAAACTGGGAAAAGGTAAGAATTTATTCTGAGGTCTTTAATAGAGTTTTAAGGGTTCATTTTGTACACCTGGTTAGGTGCCCATAGGCAAAAAAATATCTGCCCCGAAGAGCAGAATTATCTGAACCTGTACATTGGGTATGCTAACAAGAGGTTCACAGTTTGAATCCCTCCAGAACTGAGACCAAAGTTTGATTCGAACCCACAAAACAGACAGGAGGGTTACCCTGTTTCTGTTAACTGTTCACAAGACTGCGCTCAGAGGTTGGCACTTTGGGAGTAGAGGGCTGACCTGCTGTGTGGGTTTGTGACACCCTGCACCATTTTAGTTGCCCTCCTCTGGACCACCTCTACTCTGTCTATCACTTTGAACCCCACTCCTAAGCTGGTCAACTTCAAATCAGCCCTCAGTGTGGCACAGTGTCGAAGGCCTTACTGAAGTCCAGATAGGCCATGTCCCTTGTCCTCCTCTGGTCACACAAAGAAATCTATCAGATTCATTTGGCATGGCCTCCCCCTTGTGAATCTGTGCTGCTTGTGGTCCTGCAGCCTATTGGATTCTAGATGCTCAGCCAGTCTTTCATTAGTGTTTCCATTAATCTCCCCAACACTGATTTAGACTGACAGGCCTATAATTGCTAGCTTCCTCTCTGCTGCCACTGTTATTTAGCGGGACCACATCAGCCACTCTCCAGTCCTCCAGAACCACATCTGTTTCCACTGAGCTATTGAAGAAGGGTGTCAGTGGGGCAGCTAGCACTTCCCTGAGCTCTTTTACACTCTGGGGTGTATACCATCTGTTCCCATAGCCTTATCCACCTTTAAGGCTACAGATCCTTTTAGGACTCTTTCGTCTGAAAATGGACTTGTGTGCACTTCCTCCTCCTCCTCCTCCTCATAATCTTGATTCTCTCTGGTGGTCCATCCCTTCTCCCTCTACTGTAAAGATGAGCAGAAGTACCTGCTTAAGACGCCTGTATTTTCAGGGCCCCCTCCTCTCAGTCTCCTCCTTCCACTTGTCTAAGCCTCACTATACCTCCCCTTGCTTTTCTGTTCTCACTTACATATCTGAAAAAAGTCATCCCTGTATCCACCCCTTTCATAGTCCTTTCTTCTATCTGCACCTTTGCTTCCCTAACTGCCTTGCTTGGTTCCCCTCCCTGTCCTCCTCCCTCTGCATTTCTTTGCACTTTTTAATAGAAAAATACATTAGCACTTTGCTAAGAATATTGTAAACAGTTTTTATTCCTTTGTTATACCATGAAGGTGAGAGTCAAACCTTTTTAAGGCTGCAGTGGGCGGAGCCCTGCAGAGGTGTTGCTATCTCAGTAGAAAAAAGGAGCTATCCAGATTCTGAACAGACTAGATAAAATTGCAGGTTTTAAGCAATCACTCCGCTTAATTGAAGTGTTGAATTGACTTGCCTACTGTGCCTAACTGAAGTGCCTGCTGTGTTCATTCAGCTGAGCAATGTTACACTATTTTCTGTGATAAAGCTTCAATCTGGGTAGTATTCTCTTTCAAGACAGATTTATATCTCATAAACATGTCAACTTAGTCAGCTTTTCCTAGCCTTCTACATAACATTCCTTCTGTGACATTTGACCTACACAGAACTAGAGTTTTTAAGACTGTTTTCTCATCTCTGGTTGTGTTCTTATCCAATTACTTCATTAATTTGTAACATTCACATACAAAATGTTGAAGCTCTGGGTATTTTAAAGTAAGCTCTTCAGAAACCTGCCATTTTTAAGAAAGATGTTGCACGCAGGCAGAGACAAAGGTCTCTAAATGTGTGTGTGTGTGTGTGTGTGTGTGTGTGTGTGTGCACACGCACCCTCTGTTAACCCTTTCCTGGTACATTAACCTTTTCCTAGTCAGTTTGCAAAGAAGCGGTGCATGTATGTTAGTGTGTCAGAGTGCTTATCCCAAATACAATAAAAGTTTTTTAATTTTGCAAAAATATTTTTATTCATAGAAACATAGAAATTGGCTGCAGATAAGGACCGCTAGATCCATCCAAGCTGCCCATTTCCCCTGCCTACTGTAAAAACTGCAGACCCTACTTCATCTCTGGCTTTACCTCCTTGTTCCTATTTCTAGGGTTCCCCTATGCCTGTCCCATGCATGCTTGAATTCTCCCATTTTGTTTGCCCCCACCACCTCCGCTGGGAGTCTATTTCATGCATCCACCACCCTTTCCGTGAAGAAATATTTCATAATGCTACCCCTTAGTCTACCCCCTTCCAACCTCATGTAATGTCCCCTTGTTCCTGGACATCTCCTTTTTCGAAAGATGCTACCCTGTGTTACCCTATTTATGCCTTTTAGATATTTGTAGGTTTCTGTCATATCTCCCGTGCCTCTTCTCTCCTCCAGGGTATACATATTGAGGTCTCCCAGTCTCTCCTCATATGACTTTTGGTGCAGGCCCTTCACCATCTTTGTTGCCCTTCTTTGAACTGCCTCCACCCCGTCTTTGTCCTTACTAAGATGCGGCCTCCAGAACTGGACACAGTATTCTTAATCATACTTAGCCAAAGATCTATACAGTAATATCACCACCTCCTTACTTCTACTGATGATACCTCTACCTTTGAATCCCACTGGCTCTCCCCACAGCCTTGGCACATTATTTGACCACCTTTAGGTCATCAAATATGATTACCCAAAATCCCTTTCCTGTTTGGTGACCATCAGTATCCCCCCTCCCCAATCATGTAATCCTCCCCAGGGTTCTTGTGTCCCAAATGCATGATTTTGCACTTTTTCGCATTGAATCTCAGCTGCCACACAACAACAGTTTAATGTGACAATATCAAACTTTGTATCATTCATATTTCATCACTTTACATTTTATGGATATTCAGCCCCCCCAAAAAAAAAATAATATTCAAAAGTTACAGCCATTTTCTAATTATCTACTCAAGCATCTCTGTATTGTTCTCTGTTGCAGGGATAAACTTATTTTCTCTTCTTGTTGTGTGTTGTAATTGTAATAATTAAGGAAGCATGTTCAAAATGGCATTCCAAGTTGTGTCAAAAATATCAGCTTTATCAGATTAAAAATTTGGCTGTATGGCCAATATCCTCCAGGATAACCCTTGCCTCAGGGCGTTTACTCTGGGGTTCTTTTGTAGTTCTTTTCCTTCTCTATTTTGGGCTTCCCATGACCCAAACATATAACATCCCCCTTAAAGGGTGTCTGGCTCCCTCCCCCTGGGCTAAGACACAGTTATGGTACACTGATGAGTCCAAATGAGGACGAAACACATGCATGTGTCTGCTGTTCTTAGCCTTTGCTGATAGCACTGTGAGGACTTCTGGCACATGCAGTCCTGCTTAAAGCTGAGCCAGTCGAAATTCTCTCATGGGGGTTTGCATGTTTCCCATGATGCTTTGCATTATTGTGGTATGCAATTGTGTTTTCTTTAAAATTTGGCTATATGGCTAGTATCCTCCGGGATAACCCTCACCTCAGGGCATTTGCTCTGGGGTTGTTTTGTAGTTCTTTTCCTTCTCTATTTTGTGCTTCCCATGACCCAAACATATAACATCCCCCTTAAGGAGTGGCTGGCTTCCTCCCCCTGGGCTAAGACACAGATATGGCACACTGATTAAGCCAAATGAGGATGAAACACATGTATGTGTCTGCTGTTCTTAGCCTTTGCTGATTGCACTGAGGCCTTCTGGACCATGCAATTCTGCTTAAAGCTGAGCCAGTCCAAATTCTTTCATGGGGATTTGCATATGTTTTCCTTGGTGCTTTGCATTATTGGGGTATGTGTAATTCTGTTTTATTTAAAATTTGGCTGTATGGCCAATATCCTCTGGGATAACCCATGCCTCAGGGCATTTGCTCTGGGGTTCTTTTGTAGATCTTATCTGTGTCAGTCTTCACCATTCATCACTAGTGGGTACAAGCCAGAGGATTAGGACCCCGTGGGAGCACTGTTTGTTTTTGATTTTTTCTGAAGGAGGAGGAGCCAATGCAGAGACAATGCCGCCCTCGAGGCCGACTTATTACATGGCACTCGCGGGTTGGCCAGTAACTGCCATCGATGCCTCCTCAGTCCTAGTTCTGCTTCTCTCACCATCAAGAGACGACCTCGTGTGGAAACTTCATAGAGAAACTGTGTCAGTGGCCTAATCCGTTGGCTCCGGCTCAAGTTCTGCTCGCCTCTGTTCTTGGTGTTGTCTCTCAGTAAGATTTTTCCTTTTATTTTCGATGCCGCCGCGTACCTTTGTTTTGTTTGTTGTGTTTTTGTCCAGTCATGTCTCATTTAGGGGACAAAAAGACATTTTCTAAAGCAGGTCGGCCTCCGATGCGGCGGTGTACCTGCGGCCGACTTTTCTCCATCACGGACCAGCATGACCAGTGCTTGACCTGTCTCGGCCCCAGCCACGACATGGATCGTTGCAATGCCTGTTTTTCCATGGATCATTGGGTTTTGGAATTATGCGCGTTTAAAGTTGGATGAGCGCCGCCAACTTTCCGAGCACAGGCTCGCACTCGGGAAGCCAAGGTCAGGGTTCTTGGTCCTTCCTCCGGGTCCCCTCCCAGTCCTATATGGCCCGTGGAGGAGGGGGCCCCAAGTGTTATAGCCTTGCCTCTCGGGAGCTCCTTCCATGGTGCAGGAGGCCCAGTCTGGCCCCCTTGGGGGCCAGGTGGGAGGCAACATCTAGGCAATTGCCTCTTTGGAGGCAAAGGCTCCCCTGGCGTTGTGCTCTGGGGCCTGTGGGCCCGGGCAGGTGTCATCCTCAGAGTTGCCTACCGGTGCTGCCCCAGACTCTGGTGCCGCTTGCAGCACCGAGAGTCAGGGCGGCATGGGGCCGGCCTCTGGCGCCGCTTCTGACTCCAGTGCCGTTCGTGGTGCCGCGGAGGGAGGTGGCACTGTGGGCAGCACAGGGTCAGTTTGCGGTGCTGCCTCTGACCCCAGTGCCGTCCGTAGTGCTGGGGATGGGGGTGGCGCCACTCGTGGTCCCGGGACTGGGAGGGATCGATGAGTTGTTTGGGTTCGGGTCTTCTCCTCCGGGGAGGATGATTCAGAGGCTGACAAGAATTGGCTCCCGGATTCCTTGGAATCCTCTGATTCCTCCATCTCCAGCACTTCAGCCCCCACTCAGCCCCCTCCTTGGTGGCGGGCGGATTCCACTAGTTCTGGAGATCGGTGGTACCGATCAGCCCTCGGATGCCCAGGGAGGCATCGCAGGGCAGCCTGGGGTGCCCCTGTGGGGGATGTACCTCCTCCTGTGATTGTCCTGGCCAGCCTGACTTCTGGGAAGGCTGGGGTGTCCCAGGCAGGGGAGGGTGCTCCACCTCCCGCTGTCTCCTCGGAGTCTGCTGCAGGGTGCCAGCTGCCTCAGCTGGTGGTGAGAAAGAGGACTCTCTCAGAGTCCAAAGAGTTGAGTGGACTCAGTTCAGCATGGCGTCCTCCCCTGGGAGCCTGCAGGGGCTCGGGGAGGAGCCATAGCATTGGGCCAGTCCTCTCCTCTGAGGGTCACTCAGGAGGGACATCTTCTTTAGAGGTCAGGAGCCATCCTTTTGGGCTCATGCTGCTCCAGTTGCCTTGCGGGGGGAATTCTTCTCTTGGGTGCAGCTCTGGCTGTTCCAGCTCGGTTGAGTGGTCTTTGTCTGCTGGGACCACTGGGACCCCTCCTCACGTGAGGTCTCCTGCATGGTCCCCTGCTCAGGGAGAGGCAGTGCCCCACCTCAGAGGTGCCTGGCCCCTGTGCCTCTGCCAACCTTTCCCCCTCTACCAGGTATCTCTGGTCCTATGGGGCCCCTTACCTGGGAACAGTTCAGGGACACGGCTGCACTGTACCCTGCCTACCTCTGAGCCACAGACGAACAGCTGTTCCACCACTCCCCAGTGCTGCCTGATCCTGTCTCTCCGAGCTCATTGGCTCCTTTGTCTTCCTCTTCTGAGGGAGAGGAGTCATCCGTCCATCTTTCTCCAGCAGCTGATCTTTCTAGTTATCATCATTTCCTGTCGGGGTTGCTCGACGAGCTCCACATTTCCACCTTAGGAGAATGCAATCCGGACCGGTCGGTGCGAGCTTTCTTGGGTGAGTACAGTGCGGTCGACCTGTCAGTCCCCGCCTGGCCTGCTTCCTTCCAGGAGGCGTCGCACCGGGTGTGGCGACATCCCTTTGCCCCAGCTCCAGCCCCAAGGGACCTTCGCCAATGGTATTGAGCCCCTTTGGGGTCTCCGGGAACTCTACCTCACCTTCCTTTGGGCATGAGCTCCTGGATACCCCCTTTGAGCATAGAAGCCCGAGCCATGACTGACCCCCAGATTCGAACTCAGCTAAGTTTGATTTTTGGGGCAGGAGAGTTTTCTCCTCGGCATGGATCTCACTCTGTGTGGCAGCACATTAGGCCCACCATGCTACCTACAACAGGTATTTGTGGTCACAGCTAGGACAGGTTCTAGCCTCCTTGTTTGATTCGGAGGAAACCAGACAAGATATTGCCGTCTCTGCGTGAGGCCTGGAACTTGCAAGGCACCAAGCAAGGGCATTGTACGATGCCAGTGAGGTGGCCTCCAGGATAGTGGGGACAGCGATCTGCATCACGCGGTCTGCATGGCTTCATCTCTCCCAGTTGTCACCCCTGGCCCGGCATAGGGTGACTTCCTCCGCCTTCCGGAGAACACATCTTTTCTCCTGTAGGGTGAGGCGAGAGCTTCATGGGTGCCTTCCTTCTCTTGCAAAGAGATCCTCACCCTCACCTGGACCAGTTCCGGGCCTAGCCAGGCCTACAGGGGTTCTCTCCTACAGTATCTGCCCCACTGGAGGCTGAGGGATACTGTCTCTTAGGGAGGTGCTAGGCCCCCTTCGGGGGGCTTGGTACTCACCCACCAGTGATGAATGGTGAAGACTAACACAGATAAGCTATGAAAATGATGTACATACTGTAATTCTTGATCTTTCTGTGTCTCTTCACCATTCATCACTAAATCCCGCCCATCTTCCCCTTGGGGGCTTCAGTCTCTGGGAAAATTCCTCCTCCCTGTTTGTCTTCCGTTGGAATAAGGTCTTATCACCTCCCCGTCCCCTCTTCCTTTTGGAATCAAGGGGAGATTCCTCTGGGTGGGCAAGCAGGGAGGGTTGTGCTGCTGGGGATCATACGAGTTCTCTCCCTCTCCTTTAACCCTAGTATGTCTTGGTGCTGTGACTCCCTCTCTCCTTGGGAGGAGGCCTGTGAGGGAAGGGGGAGCTCTTTTCTTGATCCTCTCAGTTATTCCCCTCTGAAATTGTTTTTCCCCCTCCGGTTCTTCCAGTGGAGGTACCCTACTCTCCAAACATTCAGTCTACCCTGGGGTGTTCTCCAGGGAACCTGTTTAGCAGTCCTTCTGCTTTAATAATTTAGTAGGAGAGGAAGACACCGCCTGCCCTGAGTCCTTGGCCAGCTTCTACCTCTCAATGGTTCCATTCCTCAAGCCTTGATGCTAGCTAGCTTGCCTTAAATCTGTGGCTTGCCTTCTCAATTAGTCCAGGCTAATAGCACGGGGGCAGTGTCTCCTCCTCCTCCTTCTTTTTCTTTCCTTCAACTCCCCTTCTCCACCCATTCCTTTTCGCTCAGAGTTTGGGGCCCCCAATCCCTTAGGTTTTCTTCTTCTTTCCTGTCTTCTCTACGGCGTATTCTCTTTTTAGTTTTATATCCTTTCCTTTTCTGTCCCTCGGCTCCCATGCCCACCCTCCCAACCCTCCTTACCTTTCTGTCTCTCCCAGCATGCAGAACTGGGGCTGAGGAGGCATCGATGGCAGTTACTGGCCAACCCGCGAGTGCCACGTATACGCTGGCCTCGGTGCACTATCTCTCGCTGGCTCTTCTTCCTTGCAAAAAGAAAAATGCTCCTGGGTCCTAATCCTCCGGCTTGTACCCTACTAGTGATGAATAGTGAAGATAGGGAGCCTGAGGGAATGTACAGGGGGAACCATGACTGGGATGTCAACATACCGGGGTGCACAGTCTACAGAAGGGACAGGGAGGGGAAAAGAGGAGGTGGAGTAACTCTATACATAAGGGAAGGGATCAAAGCTACAGAACTGAAAAGTAAAGGGGGAGGACAAGAGGCACTCTGGACCACCTTGGAGACAGGGAATGGCATCACAATCTGCACAGGGGTTGTATACAGACCCCCATCTCAAGGGCAGGAAATGGACAAGAAAATGATAGAAGACATTCTCAAAATGGCTGAAGAAGGGGAGATACTGTTGATGGGGGACCTGAATATGCCAGATGTTAACTGGATGACATGTACTGCAGCCACATCGAAGAGCAGGGTCATTCTTGATGTCCTGCAGGGGGCAGGCCTTAGACAGCTAGTGTTGGGACCCACTCGGGAGGAAGCAATACTAGACCTGGTACTCTCAAATGGAGAGGATCACAAATTTAGAAGTCAGTAGACATCTGGGAACAAGCGACCACTGACAGTGTGCTTCATAATACACAACTGTAGACAAGTCATAAAAACAAGCATACTGGACTTTAGAAGGGCTGATTTTGGCAAATGGGTGAATACCTGAGGAATACACTAGCAAATGGCCAAAAGGAGGGGTGGAAGAACAATGGAGAAAAATCGAAACTGCCATCATAAAGGCAACAAGCCTTTGTGTGAAACAGATAAAGAAAACAAAGCAGAGTAAAAAACCACTATGGTTCTCAAAGGAGGTGACAGGGAAGGTTAAGGAGAAAAAGGCTGCATTCAAAAAGTATAAGGCATCACAGAAGGAGCACGACAGGGAACTGTATCAATTAAAGCAGAAAGAAGTGGGGAAGGCAGTCAGAATAGCAAAAGCCCAAACTGAGGAAAAAATAGCCAAGTCAGTTAAGAAGGGGGATAAAACCTTTTATAGGTACATTAGGGAGCATAGAAAGGTTAAGGGAGGAATAGTGAAGATTAATAAGGGAGAGGGGAGGGGGCCAGAGGGAGACAGTGAAAAGGCAGAGATACTGAATGAATACTTTTGCTCAGTATTCACAAAAGAAGATGAGGAGGAGTTACCTAAACCAGACAATAGAAGCACTCTGGGTAGGGGGGTTGACACCAGTCCATTTACAGAAGAAAGAGTCCTGAAAGAACTCCTAAAACTCAAGGTGGACAAAGCAATGGGGCCTGATGGGATTCACCCCAGAATCCTAAAAGAACTAAGGGAGGACCTAATGACACCACTGACCACACTTTTTAACAAATCATGGGAGGATGGGGTGGTACCTGAGGACTGGAGGAGGGCAGATGTGATTCCCTTCACAAAAGTGGGAGCAAGGCAGAAGCAGGAAACTACAGACCTGTAAGTTTGACCTCAGTGGTAGGGAAAATGATGGAATCACTTCTGAAAGAAAGAATTGTTGAGTACCTAGAGGCCAGCGGGGCACAGGACCCAAAGCAGCATGGATTTACAGCAGGAGGTCATGTCAGACAAATCTAATACATTTCTTTGACTGGGTGACCAAAGTAATAGACCAGGGAGGGGCTGTGGATATGGCCTACCTAGACTTTAGCAAAGCATTTGACACAGTCCCGCACAAAAGATTAATAATCAAGTTAGCCAGCCTGGGAGTGGGTCCCAGGGTGGTAGCCTGGGTTGCAAACTGGCTGCACAACAGGACACCGAAGGTAATAGTGAGTGGAACACATTCCGAAGAAAAGGGGGTCACTAGTGGAGTACCTCAGGGCTCAGTACTGGGTCCAGTCCTCTCTAACATCTTTATGGGTGACATTGCAGATGGTCTGGAGGGAAAGGTATGCCTCTTTGCAGATGATACAAAGATCTGTAACAGAGTTGATACACAAGGGGGGGTAGAAAGGATGAGAAGGGACTTGGCGAGGTTGGAGGAATGGTCAGACATATGGCAACCTAGATTCAATACAAAGAAGTGCAAAGTAATGCACCTGGGAAACAAAAACCCAGAAGAGTACACAATAGCAGGGAAAGTACTAACAACAACAAAAATGGAATGGGACTTGGGGGTAGTCATATCAGATGATCTAAAGGTGGGTAAGCAATGTGAGAAGTCAGTAAGGAGAGCCGGGGGATACTGGGATGCATAGGAAGGGGCATCACAAGTAGAAAAAGGGAAGTGGTTATCCCTCTGTACAGACAGTTGGTGAGACCCACCTGGAGTACTGTGTGCAGTTTTAGAGACCTCATCTACGCAAGGACATAGACAGGGTGGAAGCAGTCCAGAGGAGGGCAACTAAAATGGTGCATGGTCTACATCAGAAATCATATGAAGAGAGACTGAGAGAGCTTAATCTGTATACCCTTGATGAAAGGAGGGACGGGGGGACATGATAGAAATGTTCAAGTACCTCAAGGGAATCAACAAAGTCCAGGAGGGTAGCATCTTTCAGAAAAAGAGATGTGTAAGAACAAGGGGACACAATTTAAAGATAGAGGGGGGACGGCTCAGGGGTAATGTGAGGAAATCTTTTTTCACGGAGAGAGTGGTGGATGCGTGGAACTGCCTTCCTGAAGAGGTTGTTGGGGCTAAAACAGTGGGGGAATTCAAACATGCATGGGGCAAACACAAGGCAATTGTAGTGGGGGGTGGCAGGAGGTAGGCTGTTGGTTAACTAGAATCTGCAGCTTATCCAGTAGGTAGGGGAAATGGGCAGACTGGGTGGGTCAAGTGGTCCTTATCTGCCGTCAAAGTCTATGTTTCTATGCACAGAAAGATCAAGAATTACAGTAGGCACGTCATTTTCATTTCTTTTCCTTCTCTGTTTTGGGCTCCCCATGATCCAAACATATAACATCCCCCCTTAAGGGGTGGCTGGCTCTGTCCCCCTGGGCCAAGACACACATATGGCACACTGATGAGTCCAAATAAGGATGAAACACGTGTACATGTGTGCTGTTCTTAGCCTTTACTGATTGCACTGTGAGGCTTCTGGCACCATACAATTCTACTTAAAGCTGAGTCAGTCCAAATTCTCTCATGGAGATTTGCATATATTTCCCATGATGCTTTGCATTATTGGGGTATGTGCAATTGTGCTTTCTTTAAAATTTGGCTGTATGGCCAGTATCCTCTGGGATAAACCATGCCTCAGGGCATTTGCTGTGGGGTTCTTTTGTAGTTCTTGTCCTTCTCTATTTTGGGCTCCCCATGACCCAAACATATAACACCCCCCTTAAGGGGTGGCTGGCTCCCTCCCCCCTGGGCTAAGACACAAATATGGCACACTGATGAGTCCAAATGAGGATGAAATATGTGTATGTCTGTGCTGTTCTTAGCCTTTGCTGATTGCACTGTGAGGCCTTCTGGCACATGCAGTTCTGCTTAAAGCTAAACCAGTCCAAATTCTCTCATGAGGGTTTGCATATGTTTCCCATGATGCTTTGCATTATTGGGGTATGTGCAATTATGTTTTCTTTATCAAATATATGGTCCATTAATCGTTCCAGTATCATATCTTGTTTAAAGTTCTGAATCTATTTGGTTAAATAAAATTTCAGTAGATTTGTGGAGTTCCATTCGGCTAGGATCATTCTTTTTGTCGTTATAGTGGCTAAAGTTACAATTTTCTTTCCTTATGTTGTAGGTCCAATCCCTCAAAACCATTCGGTAGAAAAATACTGGGTAACATAGGAATTTGTTTATTTAATATTTTTATTATCTTGGTTTGTGCGCATTTCCACCATAGTAATATTTCTTGGCATTCCCGTAATAGATGATAGTGGTGAAGTCTGGATCCAGATGCACAACTGTGCCAACTTTCAGCTTGATTAGTTTTTAGTATATATTTAAGTTTATTTGTAGTTATGTATGCCCAGTCTATTATTTTGTATTGGATGGATTTATTTTTGTCATAGGTGTGTAACTTAATGGCATTCACCCGGATCTGCCTCCATTTGTCTTAGTATATTTTTATATTTAACTCCTTCTCCCACTTGTGTAGGGATTTATCTGTTTTGTTTCCTTTATTCATGCTTAGTTAGGGTCTTGTTAGAAAGTTTGTAGATCGATGCAGTAATGCTCATATCTTTTTTTGTTTTGCTTGTATTATTATATCTAAATAGGTTGAATTTATTTTTAGCATTAGTCTCAGTTTGATATATTTATTAAAGATTGTTTTTAACATTAAGTATTGTATCTGAGTTTTTTTATTTGATGTTGTTTACATCTAGTCTCAAAGTCTTTTCATATAATTTCTCTATTGTTTTCTATAAAATCTCTCCAGTTAACTATATTCAATAACATTAGATATTTTGCCCATGAGACTTGTCCACCACTAATTTGCATTTTAGGGTTCCACATTATACTTGTTAAAGTTATGGTATTATTTTGTGGAAAGATCTTATTACTGTTTAAGCAGATTTTATGTAAAGAGTTGATAATTGGATTTCTCATGTAGAAAACATTCCTGGGTGTGCCAACAAATTTTGAATTTTTTATTTGGGGTCGTCTATGTTTAGAATTTGTTGGATTTGAGATATGTATATACCTCATGTATCAATTAGTACATTTGAGGGTTGGACCAACAAATTAGTTGTTTGAATTTAGTTGCCCAATGATAATATACAGGGTCAGGGCAGCCCATCCCCCCCTTACATGTTATAATTAGTTTTTCCCTGGCGATTCTTGGAATTCCACCTTTCCACAGAAACTTTTTGAAGGATTTCTGCATTTGTTCTAGCCATGATATAGAAATTTATCCTTGCATAGCTTGAAATAACTACATTAAATGTGACATTATCATAATTTTTATGGCTTCTATCCATCCCACAAAGATAGAGATTTGTTTTGCCAGGAGTCTAACAGCATGCTAATTCTTTCAGTAAACATGGATAGATTCACTTCCACTGTTTTCTGTACTGATTTAGTAATTAATATTCCTAATTACTTAATAACTTCTTCTAATTTCATTTCTTTTAATAACTCTCTGATTTCTGGTTGCATTTGATTTGTTGGTAATATAACAGATTTAGACGTTTTCAGTTGGTATCCAGCTAGTTCTGAAATGTTTTAAAATTCTGACATAAGAATGGGATAAGTGATTTAGGGGTTAGTTAGAATAACCAAAATGTAATTTACATAAACGTTTAGTATTATTTCAGTTGTAGATTTTTTTTATACCAGTTATTGCGTTATTGGTTCAGATATGATTTAATAAAGGTTCTAAACTTAGAATAAACAATATTGGGGACAGAGGACATCCCTGTCGTACACCATTTGTCATATATATTGATTCAGATTGGAATTGGTTAATTTTAAAAGAAGCCTCAGGCTTTTTATAAAGTGCTTTAATTGCTAATTATATGTAATCAGGAAATTTATATTGTAATGTTTTGAACATGAAATGCCAATTTAATAGATCGAATGCCTTAGTGGCATCCAAGGCAATTGCTTTTGTCTCTGGATCTGATTCTTGTACAGATGAGATGGCAGCTTGAACCTCACCCAATCCACTGAATAGATTTCTATTTTTTGTAAAGCCTTTTTGGTCATGGTGTATTATTTTGGGAATTTGGTAATGAATTTTCATTACTATGACTTTAGCGAAGAGTTTGTAATCTGACTTGAGCAGTGCGATAGTTCAATAATTTTCTGGATATACTGTGTCTTTATTTTCTTTTGGAATCAAAATAACATTAGCTTGTGAAATGGAGCTGGATAGATCAAAATCGGCTGCCATCTCATCAGCCATTTCATGCATCCAAGGACAAAGCTCTTCTAGAAAGGTCTTATAAAATTCTGATGTGTATCCCTCTGGTCCAGGTGCGGAATTGTTTTTGTCAGAGGTTATGGCTTCTATTATATCTAGTTTGGTGAATTTATCATCCACTATTTGTACAATATCAGAATATACTTCATTTAAATATTGTTGGGTTATATGCGTATTATTCAGATATGGCTTATTATGAACTGTTTTATAGTATAATACAAATATCTTGGAAATGTCCTTGTCCCTGGTAACTATTCTATTCATTCCATCTCTAATGTTTGTTATGGTATTACATTCCTTTTGTTTTTTCATTGCATGGACTAATAATTTGCCTGATTTATCTGCATTGATAGTATAGTTTATTTTTAAGTCTTAGAATGTTTCCTTCCACTTCCTGCATTAACATGATCCTTTTTTCCATGATATTTTTGGTCTAAAAGGTCCTGAATTGTCATTATATGTCCCATAATGGTTGCTTTAAATGCATCCCATATTTTGTTTATTTTTGTTTCTTTACTATAATTAAATTGCCAGAATTCTTTTATACGTGCTCTCCTCAATTCTATAAATTATTTTTCCTTTAACAAGGAGTTATCAGATTATCACTGTGGTATCCTTTTCCTATCTCTAGCAGGTATATACGTAATTGTAACCATAGCATGGTCGGATATCGTGATTTCTTTGATTTCCATTTCTGTTACATCACTCCCTAGTTCTTTATTTATTAATATATAATCTATTTGAGTATAAACGTTAATATGTCGGGCTCATAGGTATATCTTATCTTATCTGGATATTTATTTCTCCATGGGTCACATAAATTGTGTTAGTTTAGAAAGTATTTGATAATCTTGGCTAATCTTGTGTCTTGTGCCAATGGTTTTGTGGATTTGTCCTAATAATGGTTAATTAAAAGGTTTCGATCACCTCCAGGTATGATGTTTGCCACATTTAGTTCAATTAAGGCCTTGGTTATGTATTTAAAAATTCAATATATGCAATGAAGGGGCCATATATTGATCCACTTGCCACTTCCACAGAATATAGAAAGCCTTTGGTAAGAATCACTCTCACTGCATTGTCCTTCCATTGTTGAATGAGTTTGAAATCAATATTTTTTTTAATAAGTATGGCTACTCCCCTACTATTACCGTTTGAGAAATATACCCGATTAACCCAACCTTTTTTTAGTCTAAGACGTTCTTTAGTTGTTAAATGTGATTCTTGAATGGCCAAAATCTGTACATTAATTTTGTCGTATTGTAGGATTGTCTCTCGTTTTTTGTAATTATTTAGCACATTCACATTTATGGAAGCAAAGACAACTCTGGGGGGAGTCTATATTAGTAGAATGAGGCATTTTAAGATAATTTTTTCCAGTTCCTCCATCTTCCACATTTCTTTTTCTATCGTATATATTGTTTTATGGGTTAATGATCTTTTACCACATTTATGGGCTTTCCTTTTTTTCCCAAAAAATTTCTTTATCCCTGGTAAGTTTTACCTTTATAACCCAGTAATCAGTAGCATTTTTCCCATATGGTTGAGTATTATTTCTACCCTTGCCTCATATTCTCTTAGTGAATCTTAATACACCTCCTAGGTGTCTGTTCTAGGTTGTCTTTATTCAGATGTTCACTCTAAGTCAGAAATCCTACTCCTTGTTAGGGAGGACTATATAAGAAGAGAAAACTAGAGGATGGATTGGGGGGGTAGAGATAGAGGAGGACAGAGAGAGAGAGAGAGAGAGAAACTCTTATGTCCTCTCCCCCACCCTATATCTAAGGTATCATTCCTTCATAATACTAAGCCTCCCCCCACGTCTAACTATCCCTTATCTTCTTTTTTAATTCTTTTTCAGGTACGCATGAACATTTCTGGTACAATTTCTTTTAAGTCTTTCTTGGGTTCTTCTGTATTGTAAGTCCATTGTTTTCCATTTATAATAACTTTCAGTTTGCGTGATGGCAGGCACACAGACTTGTATCTGCTTTTCCATATTATAGTTTTCAGATACGCATATTTTTTCCTTTCAGATATGACTTAATTTGGTAAGTTTTGAAATATCGATATTGTTGCCCCCCTCATCTGAAATATTTTCTTTTTAAAAGCATTTATCATCACTTTGCTTCGATCGTCCATTTTAAGAAATTTTGCAATGATTGCTCTAGGTGGATTATCATCATCAGGTCTTTGTCTGAGAGCTCTATGTATTCGATCGTACTCCATTTTAATTGACTCTTTGGGCACTTCCAAATGATTAGCAATTATTTCATCCATTGTTTGACTTAAAGAAGCTTGTTGGTCCCATATTTCTGGCATGCCTAGAACACATACATTTTTCTTTCTTGCTCATGTTTCTGCATCTATTAATTTGTCTTGAAGTTGTTTTATAAGAGACTCTTGTGAAGTTTGTCTTTTAACTTTATTTTATTTTTTATTTATTGAAATCTTGGATGACACCTATGAGCAAATGCTCGTTGAGAGGTTCCACGTCAGATACATAAACACAAGAAGACACAATAAAGTTACAGTAATTATACATACAGAGTACAAAAAAATTCAACAGTACATGGGTTGCAATGACAAACAGTTGCACAGATTGTGCTAAGGCATAGTACATGGTATGCCAGAGTCCTGCGGAAGAGAGAGAGGCAATGGCAGACTGTTAGGGTGAGGTAGGGAGGGGCAGTGGGAGCTGGGATAGGAAGGGCAGAGGAAAAGAAAAGAGCCAAGGGTAAGGGGTGGGAGGCAAGTGCTAGGGCAAAAGGGGTCGGAGGCAAGTGCTTGTGCAAGTTAACCTGTAATAGGTCATCTTCTATTATGTTGATCCATTTTTTCCGTTTCATTAAGTCAATCCATAGTTTTTTTAACTGTAACTTCTATGTTGTTAATATATCTTTCCAGGGATGTGGATATGTTATTCTTATCCACACTTGGTGGCATGTCCCATTCCTTTTAAATCTTGCCGGATGGTCTAAAAGCTGGCCCCTCCCACCAACCCGGGTGGCATATGCCTTGGCTCTGCCCCTTGATGCCAGATCTTCCTTTCCACTTGGAAGATTCAGGTTCCCTCCTTACCATTCCGCGTTGAGTAGGCCCTGGTGTTTAATACTTAGGCTAGTTTACCGAAAATAAAACTTGTTCAGGTTTCTCCACATAAATTCATGATTGCGACCACGATGGAGGTCAAGTCCTTGCCTGGGTTCTGCCAGTGTCCTTGCGGGCAGAAAATGTCCCATACTGACCCACATTCCACGTGCGTCTACTGCCTGGGCCATGCGCATGACCTCCAGGCCTGCGATCTTTATCGCGCCTTTCTTCCGCAAGTTTTGGATGATCGCCTTGCACACTTGCAGCTTGGATGACTGGAAAAACGGCACCCACCGGTCAAACCTAAAGATGCCCATTGTGTGGTATCTGGAGCTGCGGGATCTGCAGACCAACTAGAGCAGATGAAAGCCTTCAAGGAGGAGACGGCTCATGCTGCTGAGTAATCCTCTTCTTTATTGGTTTTTGTTCCCCTCAAACTGGGCACTTTCTTCTCTGGATCCTTCAAAGAGATGTGCCAGTCTCTCCTTATGAAAGGAGAGGGCCCTTTCCAGTTCGCACACCTCCCGGTCCCATAAGAAGGACAGAGGACCTAGAGAAGAATCTTCACAACATCTAGGAACAGAGAGAGATCTCAGTCCCAGGAGTCTCCTATCTTGACTTCAGCTGAAATTGCGACCTTGGCTGCTGGCTTCATTGTACCCCCATCAGGCCAGCTGGCTCAGATGTGGGACAACGAGGTAGAAATTATAATCGACCCCGTTGACTGATGAGGCCGACGATTCTCTGTTTAGGACTCCGGTCCTTCCTACCGACCGACGAGGAGACCCAGCTTGCTAGTGCTCCACCTGTGGTCACGGTCCCCAATCTGGAGGAACCGCGGTTCTCCATGGCTCCTTCTGAAAAGCCCCGTCAGTTCCCCCTGACGGTTGTCTTCTACATCTTGGACCCCCTTGACCAATAGGCTGAGAAAGTCTCACTAGCAGTGCTCCAAAAAGTGGCATCACCGCCATTCGTCCTCCTAGGGTGAGGAGAGGCTTTGAAGCAAGTTGTGTTGTCGCTACAAGGACCTCATACGGTAAAAGCTCATGCTGACCAGTCCAAAGTTGACCCTGGCTTCTACTCCAGCCATCACTTGGCTCTCACCCTCCAGGCCAATGCTGACTCCTCCGGAGCTGGTCGACACTGATCCGCTGCCCGCAGAGCAGATAAAGACCATCCCAGCTCAGCTGAAGCTGGCCTCTCCACCTATTTTGGTGGAGCCGCCACCTATGCAGCCTCCCTCAGGGGCTCCTGCCAATCAGGGTCTTCCGTGCAGGCTGTCAGTCACCCTTACTTCCCACCATCCTCTGCGGGTTGAGAGTGGTTCTGGTGGTCAGCCACTTTACAGGGTCCGAGGATTTGGACCTGCATTCTTGTCCGTGTGATGACAATTCCATGAGTCTGTCAACGGAAAAGGGTTCCACATCCTTCATGGGCATCCTCCGCCTCATCTCCGAATCAACAGGGATGCCTTTAGAGCCCGTCAAAAAATGGGCCTAATACCCCTTGACTGATATCCTCAGGAAAGGGGATTCTCTGTCTGAGGCCTTCCCAGTGGCCGAGGCCATGATCCAGTCCGGCTTAGAGCTTTGGCAGTATCCAGCGTCACTGCCTGTGCCTTCTGGCTCGTATGTGGCCCATAGTGTCTGACTCTATTGGCTCCCTGGGTTTACACAGCATCCCTCAACTGAGAGATTGGTGACCGAGTCCGTATTCTGGCGCTCAGGCAACTCAGGAGACATGGATAGACCTCCGGACAAAGAGTCCAAAAAGTTGGACCATGCAGTCAGAAAGGTTTTTGCTGTTTCCTCGATCGGTTTCCGACAGGTGAGCTCAGCTGTCATTATGGCACACTTCTCCCACGTCCTCTTGGGCTCTCTTGATGAGGTTCTCCCTCATCTCCCCGTGGACCTTTAGACCATGGTGAAGCAGGTCCGTAATCGGGGCTAAACAGCAACTCCAGAAGGCCCTGGACATCGGGGTTTCTTGTGCCCATTCAGTGGCAGCTGCAGTCGCCATGCACTGCAGGACCTGGCTGAGGGTCTCAATCTTTACAGCAGACACCCAGCACAAACTGGCAGATGTTTCCTTTTAGTGTACCGACTTGTTCGGTCCAAGAGCCGATGGTCATCTTCAGCATATTGAGAAGTCCAATACCACCTTGGACTCCATTATTTCCACTCAAAAGGGTGGAAACAGTATAGCGCAGTGGTCTAAGGCTCTGAGCTGCAAATCTGATGACATCCAGCAGACCAGACCTGGGTTTGAATCCCACAGCTTCCACTTGCATACTGTGTGACCCTGAGCAAGTCACTTAACCTCCTTATGCTCCCAGGTTGCTCCTGTAAAAAAGCTTTCAGCTTAGTGTGCTATACCTGGTTAAACAACTAAATAAAAAAAAATTAAAAAGAACCCCAGGGTTCTAAAAAAATCACAGAAGAAGAAGCCCTTTTGGCCTTCTGCACCTGCGGCCAAGCAGTCCCAGTATCAAACTGGGCAGCAGCACCAGGCTCAATCTTGGCACCCTTGGCCCAAGTCCGGGGCTTCAATGAACTGTAAGCTCAGAGGGAGAGGTTCCGGTGACCCTGCTGATGGCTCTTCATCCTCCAAGCCTGCGCAGTGACGGGATGGGGCAGCCACCCCCATGCCTGTCACAACCACTCTGGGTCCTCCCGTGGGGGGGCCAGCTCTGCCACTTCCTTTCCACGTGGTCTGCTGTCACAATGGACAAGTGGGCCCTGGATGTGGTCAGCCAGGGTCTGCCTCTGGAATTCGAGCAGTACCCTCCAAGCCTAGCCTGTGTCCCACGGGAGGGAAAGGTAGCCACCCATACTCGGTCAGCTGTCAGAGACAACACTGTCCAACTCCTCCGCAAGGAGGCAGTGGTCAGAGTCTCGGATTCTTCTGTCAACCCAGGGTTCATTTCCAGGTACTTCCTGGTCTCAAAACGGATGGGGGGCTGGTTCACCATTCTAGATCTGCACAACCTGAATCAGTTTCTCAGGTTGTGCACCTTTCGGATGGTGACTCTATCCCAGATCATACCATCCCTTGAGCAGAACATGTGGTTCTGCTCACTGGATCTACAGGACACGTTCTTCCACATCTCTATCTGTCCATCCCATTGAAGGTTCCTCTACTTCAGGGTGGAGGGGACCCTCTACGAGTTCCAAGCCATGCCGTTCGGCCTGTCTTCGGCCCCCAGGGTCTTCACCAAATGCATAGCAATGGTGGCAGCCCATCTTTGGCATCAAGGGGTCAGAGTTTACCCCTATCTCAATGATTGGCTAATAATGAGTCCCTCCAGACTAGAGATGGAGAGGTCTAGGGATCTGGCCCTCCACACTTGCCTCAGCCTTGGCCTCCTGGTCAATGAGGCCAAATTGGAACTCGTACCTTTGCAGGTGATTTGCTTCATCAGGGCAGAGCTTGACTCTTGACTCTTGCCGAGCCAGAGCCCAGGCTCCTGGCGGATAGGGTGGAGGTTCTCACCTCCTTTGCCCGATCATTTCTGGTTGGGCAATTGCACCCTGCCTGGTACTTCCTGCGACTTCTGGGTTACATGGTGGCCTGCACCACCATGATCCAGTGGGCCCAGTGGCATATGCCCCCCTTCAATGGGAGCTGGCCAGTCAGTGGTCTCAGCGACATGGTAATTTTGACCCGCTGGCTACTGTGACCCAGAAGATGTCAGATGCCCTCCAGTGGTGGACCGTCCTGGAACATCTGCAGGGAGGGATCCTGTTTGTCCACTCGAGCCAATGGTCGTCCTAATGACTAATGCCTCTCTCATGGGCTGAGGTGCCCACATGGGGAATCACAGAGTCCACGAGCTCTGGACCTCTGAGGAATCCTGATGCCACATCAACCTGCTGGAGCTCTGAGTAGTTCAGCTCACGCTGGCTGCATTCGCCCCACTCCTTCGGGGTCAAGTGGTCCAAGTCCAGATGGACAACACCACGACCATGTACTAGCTCAACAAACAGAGCGGCATGCACTCCTGGCCTCTGTGCAGGGAAGCACTCCACATCTGGACCCTCGTGAGCCGACTGGAGGCAGATCTCCTAGCCATTCATGTGGCAGGAGCCTCCAGTCAGTTGGCGGATGCCCTCAGCCGTGTGGGTGAGGTGTCCCATGAGTGGTGTCTCCATCCAGAGTTAGCGCATAGCCTGTTCTCCAAGTGGGACACCCCTCAGGTGGACCTGTTCACCTCCAGGGAGAACACAAGGCTGAGGCTGTTTCATGCCCACCCCCCTCAGCAGGGTGCGCTGCAGGGGCAGGTAGAATGAGCTCTTATCCCTATGGGAGGCTGTTTGCCTGCCAATCGGTAGCAGAGATCAGGGGATTCTCGAGGCTGTGGACCTCGGGACTATTCTTTGCCTTCCCTCCATTTCCCTTGATCCGCGAGGTGCTCTTCAAGGTCAGGAGGGACAAGGCAAGGGTGATTCTGGTAGCCCCAGACTGGCCCTGCCAGTTCTGGTATCCAGATCTCCTCAGCCTCAGCACCAGGCTCCCGAGGCATCTTCCAGCATGCCTGGACCTGCTCTCCATCAGTCAGGGGAAGGTATTCCATCAGGACCTTCAATCCCTACACCTGACAGCCTGGTTCCTGAGCAGCTATATTTCCAGGCTTTGGGTCTCTCCGACAATGTACTCAATGTAGTTGAGGTATCTAGGAAGGAGTCGACCAGGAGGTGCTATGCTTTCAAATGGAAGAGATTCTCCATTTGGTGTCAGGGCAAGGGCCTGGACCCTTCATCCTTTCCAGTGGCTAGCATCCTCAACTACCTTTGGTCTGTCTCCAATGGAGGTCTTCGGTCTATGACCCTTAAGGTGCACCTGGCAGCCATCTCTGCTTACCAGGCGTAGGCTGGTCAGCAGAAGGTTGCACAGGAAAAGGTGGTCTGGTGTTTCTTTAAAGGCCTCAATCACATTTCCCATCCGGTGCGTGAACCACCACCTCTGTGGGATTTATTGCTGGTTTTGGCAAAGCTCATGGGCAAGCCATTCGAAACGATGCACATGTGTGAGATGTCACATCTATCGTGGAAGACCACCTTCTTGGTGGCTATCACATCAGCCAGAAGGACTGGGGAACTACAGGTGCTCTCTGTTGAGTCTGTCTGTCTGGTCTTCCATAGGGACAAGGTTGTCCTACACCCGCCACCTGAAATTCCTTCCTAAGGTGGTGTCCGAGTTTCACCTGAACCAGGTGTTGACTCTGCCAGTGTACTACCCCAGTTACACCTCGGAGGCTGAGTACAGGCTCCATATTTTGGACCTGAGATGAGTGCTCTCTTATTATAAGGAGCGAATGGCTGAAGTTTGGGGAGAGGTTCGCCAGCTGTTTGTCACCTATGCAGAAGCCGCACCTGGCAGACCTGCAGCAAAGTGGACGACTGGCAGATGGATAACATCCTGCATTGATCTCTGCTACCGATTGGCAGGCAAGGAGCCTCCCATAGGGATAAGAGCTCATTCTACCTGCCATACTGCTGCATCGGTGGCTGCTTCTAGGGACATCCCTATCCAAGATATCTACAGGGCTGCTACCTGGAAGTTAGCAAACACCTTCGTTACCCATTACCACATCAACCTAGAGTCACACCGGGATGCTGGTTTTGGGGCCTCAGTTCTCCAATCTCTGTTTATTTTGAAATTTTTTATTTATAGCATTTAGTGCTTAAGCAATAAAACAGTTACATCCTGAGCAGGTACATATAATATGAGATCCGTAGCACATTACATAGGATAATGAATATCTGTTCTGTTGGTACATCATAGAGGGTTTTTTCCATCGTGAAAAAGAACACTTTCAAATATTTTGCATACAGATCAGGAGCTATCTGCAACCAATGCCTTAATTAATTGATCAGCATTATAAAGCATTACAAACAAAAGCTGACCTTCTACGGTCTATTTAAGCTTTTAACCACATGTATTATTAATTGGTTTGCTTTCCAGAGCTCCCCAAATGGAAGTGGTAAGAGATAAACGGTATCATCATAGCCTAATACAGCCTGTGGTAAATAAAGATGGTATATTAGAGTAAAAGTTATAAAGCGCTTTAGATATCCCACCACATCCCACAACAGACATTCATACCCCAACTGATACTAGTTAGAGCCACCATTATATTACTTAAACATTTTTAGGGGTATATGTGAAATAGAACATTAAACAAAGCATCTTCAAACAGACATTACCCGAGCTAATTGCATCCTGAGAGAACTCAACGAGGAGTATTAACAGGCTATAGCGTCCCGAAATGCAATAAAAGGTCGGAACACTTTTAAATATTAAATAGGGGAATACTGCAGTTGGATTGGGGCTTTATGACCTATTTAGGAATACAAGCCACATGTAGATAGATCATCAGTCTGAACCAGAATCAATACCCGAAAGCATCTTCCTCCTTCTCGCAGCTCTCATCTTGGTGGCGCTTAGCTGCTATTCTCTTCACACAGGCCCCAGCCTCCGAAGCGTCAGTAAAACGATATTGCCGGCGGCCTTCAGTAAAGCATAAGTGGGCTGGGAAGGCAAGAGAGTAGGTTATGTCCAGCTCATGAAGTCGCCGCTTCACCCCATCAAAAGCCTTTCTCCGCATTCGAGTGGTGTAAGACAGATTGAGAAAAAACAGTACTCTGGATTCATTCACAAAGACCGGGCCCCTATTTTGTATAGCTCCCAGCATAGCATCTCGCTCTCCAGAGGATCCGAGCATCAGAAGAATGGTTCGGGGGTTGTCAAGGCCACCAGGTCGCCTAGGGGAAATCCGATAAGGTTTCATAATGTGGAAATCTTTTAAACTAGTAAGTTCTTCAAGCCATGTGTGCAAATAATCAAACAGATTGTCCCCTTCCGCGTTCTCAGGCAAGCCTAAAATTCGGAGATTTGTGGCTCTCACAGCGTTTTCAAACTGTTCCACTCAAGATCTTAACGCAGCTTGTTCTTTCAGGGATGTAGCTGTTGCAGCAAGGGCCTTCCCCACCGTGACTTCCGCCGTCTTGGTCACTTCCCCCATGGCTTCCAGTCAGTGTTCCATTGTTATAACTTTTTATGTAAAGCCATCTAGCTTCTGGTCCATCTGCTGGACTATTTTGTTAAAGTATGGACTGCAATTTGGAGGGTAGACAATGTGGCTCCAGTCGAGACAGCGCCTGTAGCCTGTGACGGGCCAGGGATGTCATCTGGTGGCTTAGCGTTTGTCGGCCGCAGGGAGAAGAAGTCAGTCTTGTTCATCTTTGTGTGCCCCATCTTCATTGTGAATTTAGTTCCCCAGATGCAGTATGATTTCCTCAGTCAGTATCCGGTATTTTGAAATGGAATACTATGGAATAAGACGCTCTATTTATGTAAAAAGAGTCATTAGGTAGGGAGCTCTAGAAAAAGGCTGTTGCTTGCTAGGCTGCTAGCTCCGCCCCCTGTTTATTTATTTATTTATTGATTGATTAATTGAAATGTTTCACCAGAAGGGCACACTGAACAACAAGTTGCTCATCTCACGGTGTGTCCTGGGGGAAGGGGGTTACGTAGGGTTGTGAAGATTGATCAGTTACAATAGTATGTGAGTAGTACAAACAATACAACATTGTAAGATTGTGCAACAGTTGGAATACACGGTATTATACAATAAACAGTAGTGGAACATTGAGTAAATTACAATACATGTCCAAAATTATACAAAAGAACATATGAACATACAAAACAGTAATAATGTGATAGAACCATTTGTAGTGCATGAGTGTACCAGGAGCAGGCTCAAGGTAGTACGCAAGTGCTGTTGGAGTAAAAAGGATGGGGTAGGTTGTGCACACTGGTGACCCAGAAGGGCAAGTGGAGAAGAGAGGCAAGAACTGAATATGTGGAGAAGAGGTAGTCATTTCCTGATTTCCCCCCCCTTCAGTATGTTGAGAACCCTGCCAGGGGGGTCATGGTAGGAAGGCAGAAACTGGGGATAGGTATTAAGGAGGGTTAAAGCAGGAACAGCTGAGGGAGAGGTAATTGTGTAGGGCAGAGGTAAGGAAGTAGTTGGAGGAGGAGTGTCATATTTCAGGGGGGAGGGAATTCCAGATTTTAGGGAAGCAATGGGTGAAACCAGTCTGATCGATGAGGGTGGAGTGGTGAGAGACCGTCAAAGTGCAGGCGTCATTTGATCTGAGAGAGTGGGGTGGGGGGAGGTGGAGTGGAGTGGAGAGAGAGGATGAGACATAGAAGGGGAGCCCCCGAACCAGAATTTGGAGGTTAGTTTGGCACAGTGAGAGATGCGTCTGTGAGATTGTGGAAGGAAGGTTAGAGAGCGATAGAGTTCACAGTGGTGGGAGCGGGAAGGTGAGTCAAGAGCAAAGTGGCAGAAGGAGTTAAAGAGAGTGTCCAACTTGGTCAGACAAGGTTTGGGAGCAGCACCATAGACTACGTCACAGTAGTCAAAGATGGGGAGTATCATCTTCTGGACAATTTCGCATCTTGCAGTCAGCGGGATACAACTATGATTCCTGTACAGAGCACCAAGCTTGGGGTGCAGTTTCTTCAGAATAGCATTGATATGCACAAAGAAGTTGAGGTACTAGTCCAGCCAAACCCCCAGATATCTAAATGAGGAGGTGTCCTCCAGGATGGTCCCATCAAGGGTGTGGAAGGCCGGAAGGGCCAGGAGCCTAGAGAGTCTCTGCCTGGTGCCAAAGGTCATTAGCATTTAGAAAAAGTTGGTGAGGCGCAAACCAGAGCTGAACTTGGTTGAAGTCATGCTGTAAGCTGGTTTCCACAGCAGCAGGGTTTTTGCCGGAACTGTACAAAACAGTATCGTCAGCATACTTGTGGATAGAAGAGGATGAGCAGGCTGTGGGAAGATCATTAAGGAAAATGGAGAAGAGTAGGGGACCAAGCACTGAGCCCTGAGGGACATCAGTGTTGATGGGGAGTGGAGGGGAGATGGAATCAATGATTCTCACCGATTGGGTCCTGCCAATGAGGTAGGATTTAAACCAGTTGGTGGCTTACCGAGCAAGGCCAGCTGAGGAGAGAGAATCAAGAATCAGGGGATGGGAAACAGTGTCAAAGCTTTGGCTAGGTTGACAAAGATGGCCCGAGGTGATCAGGTCATCGTCCATCCCTGAAAGGATGGAGTCAGTAAGCCTGAGGAGGGAGGTGGTTGTTGAGTGGTTCTTCTGAAAACCAGATTGGAAGGGGGTGAAGAAGGAGGAATCGGAGAGGAAGGGTGACAGTTGAGAGAGCACTAAATGTTTTTGAAGTTTAGCAAGGGTAGGAAGGAGGGAAATGGGGTGATAGTTGCCAGGAGTGGATGTGTCACCACCCTTGGGGAGAGGAAGGACTACAGTGTGTTTCCAGGATGAGGGTACTTGGGCAGAAATAAAGGAGAGGTTAAGGATTAAGGAGATAGGATAAGCAATTGCAGGAGCAGAAAGGTAGAGAAGTTTAGGATCAAGCTCATCTGGTGAGAAGCCTTTAGAGGGTTTGAGGAATAGGAGAGCACTGAGAGTTTCATCAGAGGAGATAGTAGAAAAGGAAAAAGGGGAAGGAGTAGGCACTGGCTGAGGTGAAGGGCTTAAGTTAGTAGGTGGCAATGGGGAGAGGGAATTTAGAAGAGACGTGGCACACGAGGAGTAGTAGGCATTAAATTAATTGGCCACAGAGCCAGGTTTGGAGACTAGGGAGTTATTTATTTTGAGAACTGGAGGGGGAGGGGGAGGGGGAGAGTGGGGAGAGAATAGGGCATGAACTACCCTCCAGAATTTAGATGGAGAGTTAATGTTAGTCAGGAATGAGGAGTTGAAATAATCTGACTTAGCCAATCTAGTAGCTTTAGTACATGAATCGCATAGCATTCTGTACTTGGCGTAGTCATTAGGATGTTTAGTAGATTTGTGTTTTCTCCAGGCCAGGTCACGCTCCCTTAAGCAGGCCAGTAGTTCGGGGGTGATCCAGAGGAGGTGAAGCCCACAAACTCTGGTCCTTCTGAAAGGAGCAAAGGCATTCCAGGTGGCGATGAATTTATCCTTGAAAGTCAATGGCTTGGTCAACAGAAATGGCAGTGGAGAGGGGGGCCCAGTCGGTAGAAGCAAGTGCAGAGCTGAGTGGGGTAAGGTCTAAGGATTTAAAGGACTGGAGCTTCATGATTTTAGGGGGAGGTTTGGGGTGATGAACCTTACGTACAATGAAAATGGGGTTGTGGTCACTAAGGGCATCGTGGAGGAGACAAGATTTAATGAAGCAATGTGGGTGGGTTGTGAGTGCCCAGTCAAGCAGGGTGTGGTTTTGATATTAGGGCGTGTGGGCTCAAGTATAAGTTGAGTGAGGTTTAGAGCAGTGACATCATTGCATAGCTTGTTTAACTTGGGAGACAGGCAATTTAAATTCACATCACCCATTATGAACAGTTCACCAGATTGCGAGAGGGAGGTGATGTTGGCTAAGAGTTCAGTCGTGACCGAGGGTTGAATGCTTGGGCAGCAACAGATGCCAGTCACAAAGATTGGGATTAAGAAATGAAGTGTAATGCAGGTGACAAAGGCTTCATAGGTAGTTGGGATGGAAGTAGATAGGGTGCTAGTAAACTGCAGAGAGGACAGAATATACATGGCCACTCCCCCTCCGAAACCCGATCAATCTCATCTAGAGATGGAATACCCAGGGATAGCAATGGCACTGTCAGGGGTACTTTTTTTGAGCCATGTCTCGGTAATAATTAGGATGTCAGGGGTGTGTGAAATCATAAGAGTTTGTAGGAGGTCAGTTTTAGGTACTAGGCTACAGATGTTCAGGTGTAGGAGCTTCAACCCGTTAGGGAGGATTTTAGTGGAAGTGGGGTTTGGAGACATGTTGTTTGGGTAAGGAGCCAGGGTAGGAGAAGAAATAGAGCCAGGGTTGGGGTGGATGTTCTCTGATGAAAGAAGCAGGAGGGTAAGGATGAAATAGTGAAGTTTAGGACTTTTGTAATTGGAGTAGGAAATACTGGAGGGAGGGGAAGAGGGAGGGGTGGAGAGAAGGAGATAAGGAAACGAAGAAAGGCAAAGCAGAAAGGGAAAACAGAGATGCTGGAGGGTAGTAGGGAAAGTGGGGTCTGCTTACAAGGGGAGCTGTGAGGGTGATTGACAGAATGAAGGAGGCATCTGGAAGGGAAGGGGATAGAGAAGTGGCAATAGGTGTAGAGGGGGAGACTGGGATGAGGGTAAGAACCAGGAAGGGTGTGAATAGGAAGGAGATGGAAACCATTCTGGGTAGAGTAGTAGAGGATTTGTACAGGCTTACAGATTCAGATCACACCACTGAATGTTAGGACGTAGATAATTTGCTCTATTCCCTAAGTAGGGGGTGTGTGCCTTGCCTCCCCCCCCCAAGAGAACTGCTAGGAGTCTGCCAACAAGTGTGGATAAGAACAACATATCCACATCCCTAGAAACAAGGGTTACTCACCTGTAATAGTAGTTCTAGGAGAGGTATATATTGTTCATCCACACTGACCCACCCGACCTCCCTGGCTTCGATGCACAACCACTGCTTCTAGCGGGCAAGATCTGGCATCAAGGGGTGGAGCTGAGGCATATACCACCCAGGTGGGTGGGATGAGCCAGCTTTTAGACCATCCGGCAAGATTTAAAGGGAAAAGGACATGCCAACAAGTGTGGATGAACAACATATACCACTCCTAGATCTACTGTTACAGGTGAGTAACCTGTGTTTTTATATTGTCCATTTCCGTGACCAGTTTGTTTATGGAATCCATTTTCCCTTTCGCAGTATGCAATTCCAGTAAAATGGTTTTGGCCCAAGTAGGAGGTTCTGCTTCTTGTTTGAATGATTCTCGGTGCTACACATTTTTTTCTGTTTAGATTCCTGATTTTCATTTTCAGTTGAGGATGTATCCATACTCTGTTTTGGGGTGGGGGGGGGATCACCTCTTCCATGAGCTGGCTTTGGTAATGCTTCTCCTTATTTGACTCCATCTGTTGCGATTGTACTTGACTTCCTTCCATTTGTTTTTGTTCAGTTACTTTTTGGTGTTTTGAATTGCACTTTTCAGTAGGCTCTTGCTTTCTTTGTTGTTGCTCCTTGCTTACTGAAGGGTCTGTTTCAGACATAAATTCCTTTTGTAGTTGAGAAGAATTTAAACTTGGATCCTCCCAGGATGGGTTGACAATAGGAGATTTTAGATTTGGGAAAGTTAAAGGTGAGGGAGGAAAAAAATAACTGTATTTTAGATTTATTTTTTATCTGTTTGTTGTCTGGGAGCTTGACTCTTTCTTTGATTTTCCCTTCTTTTTTGGTTTTATGGATTTGGTTAAATTTCATCTTTTTTTCAGCCTGGTGTGTGCTCTGTCTGAGCTGGAGTCTGAGTCTCTATCAATGCATGTATTTTTATTTTTGCTCCTTGTATACATCAGTGGTAGTGGTCCTCGTATTATAACATGCTTTCTTTAGTCCATGTACATTGCAGTTAATGTTTAATAAATTGAAATGGAGCCTTTAGTGACTGCCAGTTATCTGTCACCAGGAAAAACTTCAAGTTGCAGCTTTTTCTAGATATCAGGTAATAGTCAGCCACGTGATATTCAACCACTGTGGTATCAGTAAAGTAAAAAGAGTCAGTCCTTTCAATAATTTACTTAATAATCTGTCTTTGTTAGTTTCCAAAACTTTAATTGCCAATCAGTTGGACAATATCTCACTCTTTTCCTTTCTTAAATCAGATAATGTCAGTAAAATAGTGTATCAAATCAGTTAATGCTTTATACATTTTAATGTAGTTTTCCACCCGCCTCCATTCATTAACTGTCAACATTTATCACTTTTGTTAAATTTAATATTTCTGGGAAGTTCTGGTGCTTTACTAACTTCTTTCTTTTCAGCTGTTGCGTAATGCGTATTTCTAAGTCCACGTTCTTCCTAAATGAGCCATTCAACTCTCTGTGCCATTCATAAGCATTAGTCAATACATTCTTCAGTATAGGTGGACTGGGGGACCCCGCTGTACCTCCTCTGGTCCACTCCATTTGACCAAGTGCTCTTCTGCGTGTTGAGACTTTGGCATCTTCTCAACTGACGTGTAATCGCCGACAGTTACGGGAGCTTTTACCGACAGTGATCTGATTAACTTGACAATCTGCAAAGGGAGGCGTACTGTCGAAAGTTACTTCTTGTACTGGTAATGTTTGATGAATTCAAAATAAAGACTTTAGTGAATTTCGAGTATCTGTCTCTAAGACAGGTTACAAGTTGCAGCGTTTCATGGTTGTCAGGTAATGGCCAGTCACATGATATTCCACCGCCGCTGCCCCAGTAAAGCAAAAGAAAAATTCCTTCCAATGGTTTACTTAGTAATCTGTCTCTATTAATTTCAAAACCGAAATAGCCAGTTAGTTAGGCAATATTTTTGTTCTTTTCCTTTCTTATATCAGATGATGACAGTTAAATGCTGTGTCAAATCAGTAAATGTTCCATACCTTTAAATGTGCTGTTCCACCAACCTCCGTTCACTAACTGTCAGCATTTACTCCTTCCTTTAGTTTAGTTTAGTATTCAGGGAGATTCTGGTATGTTACTGGCGTCTTTCTTTGCAGTTGTTGCATAATGTGTACATTCAGTGTTCCCATTCCTCCTCAATAAAGCACTTTAACACTCTGTGCCATTTATAGGCATTGGTCTATGCGTTCTTCAGTACAATGGTCTGGGGTACCCAGCTGTAATTCCTCTGGTCCACGCAACTTTACAGAATGTTTTTCAGTGTCTGGTAAAGGGATATTTACCAATTTCAGCTTTCCTTCTGGGAGCAGCGTTCACTTGACAATGAATGTGCTCCTCTTGTGTGTCATTAGGTCAATAGTGCTTCCTTTGCCATGCAGAGACTATGGCACCGACTCAACCGCAATGCACAACCACCGACAATCACAGGAACGTTTCTGACAGTGGTCTAGTTAACTTATCAGTCGACAGGGCGAGGTCATGCCATCGAAAGTTACTTCTATTTTCTGCCTTTTTTCTCGTTATTTTAGCATTTAGGGGAACAAATTACTCAGAGTGGCAGAGATCTGATAGAGTGCTCGTCACTCATCCTCCTTACCCAGCATCCCCCCAATACAATAAAAGTTAGGGTTAGATATATAAGTAAATAAATGCCATACAAGTCAATGTATTCCTTCTGTGACATTTGACTTATACAAAACTAGCTAGCTGTGTGGTCCAGTAGAAAAACTATAAAAAGTTTTAATTGGGGAGTGTATTTCAAAAACACAAGAGGCTCTCCGTTCTCGCATATCCGCACCAAGCTCTAGTCCCCTATTTGCCTCTTCACACAATCGGAAAAAGAGAACTCTGAGTGGAGTGGGCATTGTGGGTAAATATGGTGCGAAGATGAATAATGAAACGGTAAGATCATTTTAAAAGTTTCTGTCTTCAGTGAGCAGGTTTAAATTATGCTCAAATGATGCAGTTTTACTCAGGGAGCCATAATGCAGGAACACTGGAACCTCAAAGATGGCACCTCCCCTTTAAAGTGAGCTCTTCAGAAACCTGCCATTTTTAAGAAAGGGATGTTGCATGCAGGCAGAGACAAAGGTCTCTAAATCTGCTCACATCATGGAGAGGTGTGTGTGTGTGTGTGTGTGTGTGTGTTTTAACCCTTTCCTGGTCAGTTTGCAAAGAAGCAGTGCATGTGTGGTAGTGTGTCAGAGTGCTTATCCTAAATACGGTAAAAGCTAGGTTTGGATGTATAAGTAAATAAATGTCATGTAAGGCAGTGTATGTGTTATTTCTAATATAGCAGTTAAATGAGCACAGACAGTCCCTCACCTTTCACCAGCATACAGTACTCCACCGTGATGGGTGCCATGTCATCCCACTGTGTTCATGCAGTGCTTCTTAGTGTCACTGTACAGTGCAGGCAGTGCCTTGCCTTTCACCAGCATGCAGTACACAGCCATTATGGGTGCCAAGTCGCCCCACTGTATTCATGCAGTGCTTCTGAGCATCGCTTCCCTGTGCAGGCAGTCCCTCACCTTTCACCAGCAAGCAGTACATAACAGGCATAGGTGCCATGTTGCCTACTGAGTTCAGACAGTGCTTCTGAGCATCGCTCCCCAGTGCAGGCAGTCCCTGTCCTTTCACCAGCACATAGTACATAACTGTGATGGGTGCCATGTTGCACCGCTGTGTTCTTGCAGTGCTTCTTAGCATCACTTCACTGTACAGGCAGTCCCTACCCATTCACCAGCCTGTATTACACCACTGTGATGGGTGCTACGTCACCCTGCTGTGTTCATGCAGTGCTTCTGAGCATCACTCCACAGCACAAAGATCTGTAACAAAGATCTGTAACAGAGTTGATACACAAGGGGGGGTAGAAAGGATGAGAAGGGACTTGGCAAGGTTGGAGGAATGATCAGACATATGGCAACTTAGATTCAATGCAAAGAAGTGCAAAGTAATGCACCTGGGAAACAAAAACCCAGGAGAAGAATACACAATAGCAGGGGAGGTACTAAAAACAACAAAAATGGAACGGGACTTGGGGGTAGTCATATCAGATGATCCAAAGGCTGGTGAGCAATGTGAGAAGTCAGTAAGGAGAGCCAGGGGGATATTGGGATGCATAGGAAGGGGCATCACAAGTAGAAAAAGGGAAGTGGTCATCCCTCTGTACAGACAGTTGGTGAGACCCCATCTGGAGTACTGTGTGCAGTTTTGGAGACCTCATCTATGCAAGGACATAGACAGGATGGAAGCAGTCCAGAGGAGGGCAGCTAAAATGGTGCAGGGCCTGCATCAGAAATCATATGAAGAGAGACTGAGAGAGCTTAATATGTATACCCTTGATGAAAGGAGGGACATGGTAGAAACGTTCAAGTACCTCAAGGGAATCAACAAAGTCCAGGAGGGTAGCATCTTTCAGAAAAAGAGATGTGTAAGAACAAGGGGTCACAATTTAAAGATAGAGGGGGGACGGCTCAGGGGTAATGTGAGGAAATTTTTTTTCACGGAGAGAGTGGTGGATGCATGGAACTGCCTTGCTGGGGAGGTTGTTGGTGCTAAAACAGTGGGGGAATTCAAACATGCATGGGACAGACACAAGGCAGTTGTAGTGGGGGGGTGGCAGGAAGTAGGCTGTTGATTAACTAGAATCTGCAGCTTATCCAGTAGGTAGGGAAATGGGCAGACTGGGTCGGCCAAGTGGTCCTTATCTGCCGTCAAAGTCTATGTTTCTATATGCAGCCAGTCCCTGCCATTTCCCCAACACACAGTACACCATCGTAATGGGTGCCATGTTGCCCCACTGTGTTCATGCAGTGCTTATGAGCATCACTCCCCTATGTAGGCAGTCCCTCACCTTTCTCCAGCATGCAGCACACCATCATAATTGGTGCCATGATATAGTATCACTCCACAGTGCAGGCAGTCCATCACCTTTCACCAGCACACAGTACACCACCTTGATGGGTGCCATGTCACCCCACTGTGTTCACACAGTGCTTCTGACATTACTCCCTTAGCAGGCATTCCCTCATCTTTCACCAACAAGCAGAACACCACCGTGGTGTGTGCCATGTTGTACCAGTGTTCATTCAGTGCTTCTGAATATCGCTCCCTAGTGCATGCAGTCCTTCACCTTTCACCAGCACACCACGTCAATGGTGCCATGTCACCCCACTGTGTTCAAGCTGTGCTTCTGACCATCACTCTCCAGTGTAGACAGTCCCTCACCATTCACCAGCACGTAGTACATCACCGTGATGGATGCCATGTCCTCCCTCTGTGTTCATGCATTGTTTGAGCATTGCTCCCCAGTACAGGCAGTCCCTTACCTTTCACCAGCACACAGTATGCAACAGGGATGGGTGCCATGATGCCCCACTGTGTTCATGCAGTGCTTCTGAGAATCGCTCCTCAGTGCAGACAATCTCTACCCATTCACCAGTCCACATTACAGCACCATGATGGGTGCCATGTCGCTCCACAGTGTTCATGCAGTGCTTCTGAGCATCACTCCACAGAGCAGGCACTCCCTCACCTTTCACCAGCACAGAGTACAGTATCATGGCTGGTGCTGTGTCACCCCACTGTGTTCAAGCTGTGCTTCTGAACATTACTCCATAGTGCAGGCAGTCTCTCACCTTTAACCAACACGCAGTACACCACCTTGATGGGTGCCATGTCATCCCACTGTGTTCATGCAGTGCTTCTGACATTACTCCCTTGTACAGGCATTCCCTCATCTTTCACGAGCAAGCAGTGCACCACCATGATGTGTGCCTTGTCACACCAGAGTGCTTCCGAGCATCGTTACACAATGCAGGCAGTCCCTTACCATTCACTAGCACACAGAACTCAGCTGTAATTGGTGCCATGTCACCCCTACTGTGTTCATGCAGTGCTTCTGAGCATTGTTCCTTAGTGCAGAGAGAACCTACCCATTCACCAGTGCGCATTGCACCAGCGTGACGGGTGCCATGTCACCCTACTGTGTTCATGCAGTGCTTCTGAGCATTGTTCCTTAGTGCAGAGAGAACCTACCCATTCACCAGTGTGCATTGCACCAGCGTGACGGGTGTCATGTCACCCTACTGTGTTCATGCATTGCTTCTCAGCATCACTCCTCTGTGTAAGCAGTCCCTTAATGTGTTCATACAGAGCTTCTGAACATCAATCCACAGTGCAGGCAGTATTATTTATTTATTTCACATTTCACCAGCACACAGTACACCATCTTCATGGGTACCATGTCACCCTACTACATTCATGCGGGGTTTCTGAGCATCACTCCACAGTGCAGGCAGTACCTCACATTTCACCAGCACACATTACACCATCCTGATGGGTGCTATGTTGCCCCACTGTGTTTATGCAGTGTTTCTGAGCATCACTCCACAGTGCAGGCAGTCCCTCACGTTTCACCAGCACACAGTACACTACCTTGATGGGTACCATGTCGCCCACTGTGTTAATGCATTGCTTCTCAGCATCGCTCCTCCATGCAGGCTGTCCCGTACTGTTCACCAGCATGCAGTACACAGCTGGGATGAGTGGCATGTTGCCGTACTGCGTCCATGGAACAAAGCTGTTTATCTCTTTCAGCACCCTGACTGGCCCCCATTTGGGTCAGTCTTCCCAGCCCCGTCACCCACCTTCTCTGGGACTTACCTTTTCTGGTGGTCCTTGGATCAGAGGTGCCTAGTCATTGGTATGAAGCCTGCTAGAGGGCAGGCCATCACTATTCTACAGTCGGAGGGCTTTTCCTCCTATTTTCTCCCCTGTTGGGCCCAGACATGAGTGTACTCCTCCTCCATGGAGACACCTCAGACATCCAGGTGTGGGGTCCTTTCTCATGCTGTCCCATGGTGCTGCCACCTAGATTCCTCTCCCTGCCCTACATATGTACATTCTCCCTCCCAGGCCAGTCCCCCAGCAACTCAGATTCATTCTTGAACCTGGTTTGCTGGCATGGCAGTCAGTGGCTAAAAGCAATCCAAGTCAGTGGCTAAAAAGCTTGAAACAGAAATAGGTAGACAAACCTAGAACTGGAAACCAGAACCACACAGAGTAATGACCCCATATTAAAATGTAGCAGGCTGCCCTGTGCAAAGTCCCTTTCCTTAGTACAAATTAGCATAGTTCATTAAATTTGTTATACTCAGATATATTTGAAGTAAACTGCGAGTGCCCCAAGCATGTTTGAATATAGCCCCCAAAAGCAAAAATGAGGCACTAAAACATGCACTCAGCACAATTCACATCCTCTGCTGGCCAAAGAGAGATACAGTATCTGGCCACTGAAAACATACAGGCTATGATGAAGCCAACTCATTTAGGGCATCCCAGACCTGTTAGTGTTACATTAGGTACAATAAGGACCTCACTGAAAATGAGATCCTGCATGTTAACTGACGTATCCTCGGTGACTACATTGTAAAAATGTATAAAAGCAGGACCCGAATAAAAATTTGATTCTGCATTTTACCTGTGTTAACTCTACTAAATACACTGGAGAAATGTGTAAAAGCAGGACCCCACTGAAAATGAAATATTGTAGCTGCTCTATCCTATTAATGAGACTCACACCCTATGTGTATGCAGGACTGTTGTAACAGCTATATTTACTTGGTTCGAAAGGACAAAAGAAGGCCGAAGCCCATCGAGATTGTCCCCCACCACATCGGTGGGAATTTTACTCCCAGGAGTTAGTGGACTCTATCCATTGGTCTAGGCCTCTTTTAAAAGAATGAAAGGAGTTACTGTCAACCAGATCGTGCGGCAGACTATTCCACAGTCTGGGGGCTCTAACAGTGAAATAATTTAATCTTTTATCGGTTCTAGATTTGGCCACATCAATCTATTTGTTATGGAGTCGCGGAACGATCTTTCTCTTGGAAAATTTTAGACCACATTGCTGCATCAAATCCTGCGAATTATGGATTTTATACAGAAAGAGCAGGTCACCTCTGCTTTGTCTGGTTTGAAGGGAGTGGAACCCAGTTTCCTGCAGTCTAACATAGTAGTCACTATTAGCTAAACTAGGAACCATTTTTGTTGCCTTCCTCTGAATTCTCTCAATCCTATCTATGTCTTGTCTAAGATAAGGGTTCCAGAAAGGAGACCCGTAGTCAGAATGAGGCCTTACATGGGTCCTATAAAGAAGAATAATACATTCCTCGGTCCTGGAGACAAATGTACATTTAATATGGGTGAGCAATGCATTGGATGTTTCAGCTACCTTAATGCATTGGTCAGATGAGGACAGTTTGTTATTGACAATAACCCCAAGGTCTCGCTCATGTGTATCTGTAGAGGGTTATTTTTGCCAAAGTGCAATACTGTGCATTTGTCTGGATTGAGCATCATACCATTAGAGATAGCCAATTGTTCAATAATTTTCAAGTTATTGCTAAGTAGGGACCTATTAGTATCAGTATTTACTGTTCCCCCTAGCTTAGTGTCATCAGCAAACTTTGAAAGGAGATTGTCTGCACTAACCTGCATATCACTAATAAAAACATTAAACAGAGTCGGTCCAAGGACCGATCCCTAAGACACCCCACTGGTCACATTCCCCACGTCAGAAAGAATGGCATTTATTCTGACTTGTTGTCATCTGTTGGACAGCCAACAGGTAACCCATTTAACTAACATCTGGGAAAATCCTAATTTCAGCATTTTATCTGTAAGTTTACCATTTGGCACCTTGTCGAAGGCCCTGATATAATCAAGCAGGATTACGCCCATGGGGTTACCAAAATCAAGTCCCTCACTTATATAGTTATAAAAGGATACCAGATTAGTTGTACAGGAATACCCCTGCCTGAATCCATGCTGTGTGTAATCAATGATATCAGTAGAGATGATTTCTTTTTCAAAAATGTCTGTGATAATTTTCTCCATTAATTTACATGTAACTGACGTTAAACTCAAAGGACGGTAGTTTTCAAGTTTAGAATGATTGCCTTTTTTAAAGATCGGTATGACTGTGGCATTAGACCAGTCTTGGGGAATAAGACTTTCATGGAGTGATTTATTAAAGATAAGGGTTAAGGGCTTTGCTATGGCCTCAACTGTCTCCAACAGAAATCTGGGGTTAATATTATTAGGTCTTGAGTGTTATCAGCTTCAGAGATAGAGTAAAATGTAGAAGTACTATCTATATGCTGGTCGAATTTAGGGACCTCTTTTTTGGAAAAGACAGAACAAAACTGCTCATTAAATGCGTCAGCAATTTCTTTGTCAGAGGATATAATACCGTTTTCAACTATTAATGGGCCCATGTATCTACTATTCCCTTTTTACGTTTGCTTGCGCGCATGCGCAAGGAACGTTTTGGGAGAGTAGCACACTTGGAGGTGTGCATCTCCCATCCAATGCACTGCTCCCTTGAGCAGGCGTGGCGGTCCTGCACCAATGGGTGCAGGAGCTCAGTATGACAGCGGTGTTCCTCTGCTTCAAAGGAAAGCACCGCTGCCATACTGAAGCGCCGCCCGTCACGGTAATCCCCCCTCGCGTCACGCTGCCCCAGCCGCGTCCGCGCCCCACAGCTTTGGTGCCAGCAAACTTTGTTTGCCGGCGAGTGCCCAATCCCGTCTGCTCCACAGGCCCCAAACCATCCTGCTGCCATGCGGGCCCACCCCAGCGTGGCAAACGTACTCTTTGTTTTGCGGCAGGGGTGCCCAATCCCCGTCGGCTCTCATTTAGCGTGGTTGCCGATGGGGTGCCCAATCTCCGTTGGCTCCTCACCCCCCAGTCATCTTGTGCCACGCTGGGAGCTACACCCAGCGTGGGCAAGCGATCCCGTCGTCTTTTTTTTTACATCTGTAAAATAAAAGCATCCCACAGCGCTCCCAGCCCCCACAACCCACACCCACCCACTGCGCACCCAGCCTCCCCACCCCCACCCCATACTTACCTCAGGACTCCGGCCGACGATCTTCGGTGGACCGGGAACACTTCTGCACTCTTCAAAGCGACCCACGAACTGAGGAAATGCTGGTAAGCTGTATAATGGGCTAGATAGGGGTTTCAACTGTGCATATCTCAGTCATTTTGGAATTTTTGCACCAAATTTTTCAACATGGGGTTTTGGGACCCTTTCTCGCAGGTGATGTCACTGTCATGGCGTTATTCGGGCCAAGGGTGATTCGCAGGCACTGCGCGGTCACTGCGCGAAATCGCCGCCGGCCTCGAATAGCGCCATGACAGTGACATCATTCATGAGAAGGGATCCCAAAAACCCATGTTGAAAATTTGGTGCAAAAATTCCAAAAAATGACTGTTTTACAAGCGTGCGTTGCACAGTTCCTAAGCAGGCTCGTAAGTTCGCGAATTTTCAATATTTTCACTCCAGATTTTCAACATTGCCATTTTATCACACCTTCTTATGAGCTGTACAGCTGTCATTTTTCACATTTCACCCAAAACGTGTTTCCGCCCATGTAGCGCACAATGGCGCGGTGGGTGTCTTGAGAAATCAATGTATGGAACACATTAAGAAAATCACAGTGACACTGTTCATGAGCAGAGGTCTTAAATGGCTATGTTGAAAATATGGTGAAAAAATTCTAAAATGACTGTTTCTCGAACGTCGTTAGCAGTTCCTACGCACACTTGTACGTTTGTGAATTTTCAATATTTGCACTCCAGATTTTCAACATTGCCATTTTACCACACCTCCTCATGAGCAGTACAGCTGTCATTTTTCACATCCTGCCCAAAATGTGTTTCTGCCCATGTACCACACAATGGCGCAGTCGGTGTGCGAACTCAATGTATGGGACACATTAAGAAAATCACAGTGACACTGATCATGAGCAGAGGTCTTAAAATGGCTGTGCTGAAAATTTGGTGAACAAATTCCTAAAAATGACTGTTTTATGAGTCTGCGTTGTGCAGTTCCTATGCACGCTCGTAAGTTTGCGAATTTTCAATATTTTCACTCCAGATTTTCAACATTGCCATTTTACCACACCTCCTTATGAGCACTGCAGCTGTCATTTTTCACATCTTGCCCAAAATGTGTTTCCGCCCATGTAGCGCTCAATGGCACAGTCGGTGTCATGAACTCAGTGTATGGGACACATTAAGAAAATCACAGTGTCACTGTTAATGAACAGAGATCTTAAAATGGCTATATTGAAAATTTGGCGAAAATTCACTACAAATAACTGTTTCTGACGATCGTTTTGCAGTTCCTCGCTTGCACTCGTGGGTTTCAATTTCAATATTTTCCTCCAGATTTTCAACATTGCCATTTTACCACACCTCCTTATGAGCAGTACAGCTGTCATTTTTCATCCTGCCCAAAACGCCTTCCCATATAGGTGCAACAATGGCGCAGTCGGCGGCGAAATCAATGTATGGGACACAGTCAGAAAATCACAGTGACACTGTTCATTAGCAGAGGTTTAAAATGGCAATGTTGAAAATTTGGTGAAAATTCCTAAAAATGACTGTTTCACAGGCGTACGTTGCACAGTTTACACTGCCTTTCGTGAGTTTCAATTTTCAGTATTTCCACTCCAGATTTTCAACATTGGCATTTTACCACACTTCCTTATGAGCAGTACAGCTGTCATTTTCACATCCTGCCCAAAACATGTTTCCCGCCTATATGGCGCACTAATGGGGGTAACAAAAGGTCATGCTGACAATTTATTGTGCAAATACCAGCAATCGCACAGGGCATTAGGGTAAAGCACCATACATGCCAAACACCACTGCAAATACCTGCAAGCGAATGTTCGGCATTGACAAATGCTTGTTTGTTATTGGGATAGGAAAACAAGGATTTGTAGCTGTCTTTGGAGTGTGCCAATCGGAACTCCAGATTCTTTTTAGACTGTAAAATAGAGAATTTCAAGTCGTTTACTGCTTTTTTATATTTGAGTAATGTGTGTTCCTTAATATCACCCTCACTCTTTTTTAGAAGAGAAAATAGCCTGTTTGCTTTTAATTTGTTTTTTTTTATAGTTCTATTTAACCATAGTGGAATCTTCCCCTTTATATTATATTTTTTTTTGTGGGGACAAATGAGTCTTCTAAATGGTAAATCATAAATTTCAAATACCTCCAAGCTTCCGCAAGTGAAAGAGGGGTTAACATTTCCTCCCAAGGAATTTTGTTTAGATGTTCCTTAAAAATTTTAAAATTGGCATTGTCATATTTTTTGAATTCCCAGTGACAGGTTCTATTGGGAATTGAAGATTAGTGTGAATGAGATGAGCAGTGGTCACTAGAACTCAAGGAGTCCTTGATACAGATACTGGATATGTTACTCCCAATATTGATTATCACTACACAGATACACAGAAATGTGACGGCAGATAAAGGCCCCACGGCCCATCTAGTCTGCTAACATCCTACCCCCCTTCTGTTATGCTTCCACCCTCGTTTCCCAACCCCTTAAATCTATCCCAAGCCCTCTTGAACCCCTCCACCATTTCAACTGCCACTACCTCCTCCAGCAGCTTGTTGCAGGCCTCCACCACTCTCTCCGTGAAAAACTGCCCTCTGACATTACCTCTGTATTGCCCACCTTCCAGTTTGAGGCTCTGTCCCCTCGTGTTCGCTCCCTTCTTCAGTTTGAACAAGCTATCACCCTCCACCTTGTTTATTCCTTTCAGATATTTAAAGGTCTCAATCATGTTCCCCCTCTCCCTCCTAGTCTCCAGAGGGTACAATTTCAGCTCTTTCAATCTTCTCTCATAGAGTACATCCTGCATTCCTCGTACCGGTTTGGTTGCCCTTCTCTGTACCCTCTCCATCAACTCAACATCTCTGCATAGGTGAGGCCTCCAGCACTGCACCCCATACTCCAGATGCGGCCTGACCATGGTTCTGTATAATGGCATTAGCACCTCCCTCTTCCTGCTATTAAAACCACTCAAAATGCAGGCCAACATTCCGTTTGCCTTTCCCACCGCCCTGCTACACTGGCTGCCCACCCTGAGGTCCCACGATACCATAATCCCCAGGTCCCTTTCTGTTTCCATCTCCTTAATCACCACCCCCCAAGGGAGAAAGGTTCCCTCCTATTCCTCCTCCTCCCCAGGTGCATCACCAAGCACTTTTGTGCATTAAACTTCAGTTTCCAGGTATCAGACCACCTCTCCAGGTCCCACCTCTTGGCTTGCACTCCACTAGGTGAATCCACCCTATTGCAGACCTTTGTATCATCTGCAAACAGGCACACCCGTCCCTCCAGACCCTCCATTACGTCACTAACATAGATGTTAAAGAGTATTGGTCCTAGCACTGACCCCGTGGCACCCCACTGGTCATCGCCTGTTCCCTGGAATGTGTCCCATTTACCACCACCATCTGACTCCTTCCCTTCAACCAGTTTTCCACCACCTGGTAATCCTGTGGTCCACCCCTAGTCTGTCCAGCTTATGCATCATTCCACCATGCGGAATGGTGTTGAAGGTCTTGCTGAAATCCAGATAGGCCACTTCCACTGCTCCTCCCTGGTCCACTATCTGTGTCACCCCATCGAAAAACTCTATCAGGTTAGTCTGACAGGACCTTCCCTTGGTGAAGCCATGCTGCCTGTCATCCTGCATGCCATTCATCTCCAAGTATTCTATCAACCTGATTTTAAGTAGTGTTTCCATTACCTTCCCCACCACCGAGGTAAGACTAACAGGATGGTAGTTTGTGACCTCGTCCTTCCTCCCCCCCTTATGTAGTGCTCTGCCCTCTTCCAGTCCATTGGCACCACCCTGTGACCAAGGACAAGTTAAATAGCCTCGCCAGATGCGGCACCAGTTCATCCTTCACCTCCTTGAGAACCCTTGGGTGTATTCCTTCAGGCCCCATTGCCTTGTCCACCCTAAGTCTACCCAGCTCTTCCCTTACTCCTTCAGCTATGAATTCTGCCACACCCACCTGCCAGTGGCTGTCACCCTCCCCAACCCTTCTTGGTCCCCTGCCCTCTCTTTCCCCTGTGAAGATTGAGGTGAAATAGCTATTTAATGCCTCTGCTTTTTCAAAATCCCCTTCCAGTATTGTTCCACTTCCCCCCTTATCCTTCCAATCCCATGCTGTGTCCTCCTCCTTTCTCCAACGTACCTAAAGGAGGTTTTGTCCCCCGTCTTTGCCTGATTCGTTGTCCTCTCCTCAGTGGCCTCCTTAGCCCTCCTTATCTTTTGCCCTGCCTCCTTTCTTTTTTCCTTTTAAGTTTCCCTGTCCTCATCATTTTGTGTCCTTCTGTACCTCTTGAATGTTCTAGTCTTCTCCTTGACCCCTAACGCCACCTCTCTAGTGAACCATAGAGGTCTTTTCCATCTTCTGTTCTTTCTTACCCTTCTTATACATGAGTCCATGGCTTTATATACCCCTCTCTTGATGGCTGCCCATACCCCCTGCACATCCCCTATCCTCAACATTTCTTCTCTAACTACCTTCCTCATTCCAGGAAAGTCAGGCTTCCTGAAGTCCATTACCTTGGTTCTTGTCCTAACCCTCTCCCTGCCTGCTCTCACCCTGAACCTGACAGCCCTGTGGTCACTGGTACCAAGTTCGTCCCCCACCTCCACCTCCTCCACACTGTCCCCATTTGTGAGGACCACATCCAACAGTTTTACACCCCTAGTGGACTCACTGACCCTTTGCTGTAGGAATATGCCCTGTAGAGCCTCTAAGATGCCCCTGCTCCTTGCGGAGATTGCTGTCTGGGCCTTCCAGTTAATGTCCGGAAGGTTTAAGTCCCCAACTAGCACAATTTCCCCTTTCTGTGCCATCCTCGCTACTGATTCTACAAAGTGTCTATCCCCTTCCCCTGCATAGGAGGCATATTTATTTATTTGCTTTTGGTTACCGGGTGGGTGCGCTAGACATATCAATGCCTATTTTCAGGCACGACCCAGGAGTATACAAAGGAAACACATGACAAGTACAATATGATGCAGCACAAGGACAAAGTAGGCAGTAGGACAAATGCAAACAGTGTGGGACATATAGATTGTTTAATGTATTCAACAAAGTAGTCCCAGTTAGACTAAAGCAATACAGCAACCTAGACCATGTATAACAATGTTAATGCTAACAGGTTCAAAGTAAAAAGTAAGTGCCATCAGATGACGTAAGGTTCTAGAAGGGGAGGAGAGATAAGGTAAAGAGACAGGGGTAGAGGGGGTAGGAGAGGGAGGGTAAGTAGGGTGGAAAGGTAGCGGAGTGAAGAGTGAGCTAGGGCGGCCGGAAACATGTACAGGGGTTAGAAGCCAGATGTTGACGGTGGAGATTCTTGAAGTGGGCATGGGTGGGGGCTTGGTGAATATTTTGTGGAATAGCGTTACAGCTTTTAGGTGCTAGGTAGGAGAAAGCTCGCGTGCCCATAGTGGTTTTGCATCTGGGGATAAAAAGAGGGGTGTCGTCATTCGATCGGAGACCATAGGCGGAGGTTTGGGAGTACAGAAGTAAGGCGAGAGATCCAGGTAGACCTGAGCTGTAGATACTGTGTAGTAGAGAGCCGAAAGATAGGTGCCGGTGGGCTGAGGGACTAGGCCAGTTGAGGTCAGCATAAAGCTGACAGTGGTGTTTGAGACGCGGCGCCTGGGAGGCATAGCGGCAGATGCTGTTGTAGGTGGTGTCCCATCTGAGGAGCGAGTATTTTGAGGCACCTAGGAATGTGACTGAGCCATATGTCAGGGCTGGAAGCAGAACTCCTTGAGCCACAGCAAGCCTGGTAGATGGGCGTGAGCGCATAGCTTATACAGTGAAGCCCCCAATTTTACATGATGGACTTGCAAGTGGAAGTGATATGGAGGTCGAAGTCAAGGTTCATCAAGAAGGATGCCCAAGTATTTGAAAGAGCTGGTGCTTACTACCATGGAGCCATTTGCGCTTCGGATCTGGAAGGAATTACGAGCCAGTTTGAGTCAGGCAGGAGAGCCAAACAGCATAGAGTGAGTTTTGCTCTCATTAAGTACCAAATAGTTATCACTTAGGCAGGTTTGAATGCAGCGGAAGTCTTCAGTTAGGGAATGGTTAATATCCAAGACGTTTCTTCCGCTGCGGTAGATGACCAGATCATCTGCATAGAGTAAGGATGAACAGCCAGGAACTGCAGAGGAAGGTGATTTATAAAAATAGAGAAAAGTAACGGGCCTAGTACAGAGCCTTGCGGAACTCCCATCTGCATGGGGAGAGATGAGAGACAGCAGAGTTGAAGACTACTGCCTGCATACGGTTGGTTAGGTAGTTGTTGAACCAGTCAACTGTGTCGGCAGAGAAACCCAGCGAGGAAAGTTTGGGGAGGAGAAGGGAGTGATTTACCAGATCAAACGCCTTCGTAAGGTCAATGAAAATAGCTCCTGTCAGGAGGCCAGTTTCCATAGCACCGTAAATATCATTTGTGAGTTTTAGTATAGCTGTGGTAGTGCTATGGCCTTTTCGGAAACCATGTTGGGAGCTGGACAGAAGGTTGTATTTCTGTAGATCGTCTGAAGTTTGCGTTGCTACTGTTTTTTCAAGGATCTTACCAAGGACTGAAAGAATGGCTATAGGTCGGTAGTTTGACATGTCTTTAGGGTCCCCTTTCTTAAGGATAGGAGTTATTTTACCTATCTTCCAGATGTTTGGGACAGAGCCATGACATATCGATAGATTAAAGATTTTTGTTTATGGGGAGGCAACAAGTGGGGCTGCAATTTTCAGGAGTTTAGGTTCCATCCTGTCTGCTCAGGGGCTAATGCTTTCGGGGATAGATCGTAGCAGCTTTAGGGCTTCTTTTGTGGAGATGATCTGAAAACGGAATTGTAGGTGAGCGGGAGGAGATTGAAAGTCCTGGGAGTTATTGTGAGGGGACTCGGGAGATGAGGATAGCTAGATAGGTCCGAGAAATGACAGTTTAGAGCATTAGCTATGGTCTCAGGATTATTACAGTGGACATTATTTATCCGCATGTCAGTTGCAGTCAGTGAATTATTTGTCCCAGAAAAGTTTTATGATGGCCCAGAACTTCTTGGGGTCACCAGATTTAAGTAAGTAAGTCCTTACAGTGCAAGCTTTTGCTAGTCTAATGTTCCTTTGCAGGAATTTCTCTGGGTCTATAAGTGTCAAAGTCTGCTGGAGTCCTGTGGCCTTAAAAGTGACCAGTTTTGTCCCTAGCCCTGAGTTGAGAGTGGAGATCTTTAGTGAGCCACTTAGTCTGAGTACCGCGTAGGCGGCGAGTGACTTTAGGGGCATGGATGTCCTGAAGGTGTCCAGACTTCATCAGGAAGTAGTCAAGGGCTGATTGAGGGTCTGAGGCAGCAAAGATAGGGGACCAGTCTATCTGAGAGAGGTCAAGCAGAAAGACCGCCTGATTTAGTTTAGCTGCGTTGCGGAAGTAATCAGCTTTGGCGGAGGAGATGCTGGTCTTGCTGATTGCCAGATGCAATAAATAGGGAGTGATCGGTTATTCGTCCAGGCAAAGTACCAGGATACTATGCTATCAGGGCGGGTTCGTGAGAGCCCAGTCAATTAAGGTACTGGAACTAGGAGGGGCAAGAACCCTAGTGGGGTAAGAGATAAGTTGGTGCAGGTTGTGTCTGTGTACCATAGAGTGAGAGGCCTGATTTGATTTGCCATTCCAGTTTATATTTAGGTCCCCCATGATGAGGACCTCGTTACGACCAATTACCGAGTCCACCTGAGTTAGTAATTCCTTAAGTCCTGCAGTGCTACTCTTTGGAGGGTTATAGGCACAGACTATGTGAAGTTTCTTGGAGCCTAAGTGTAAGGTGGTATGAATGGCTTCGCACTGTGATAGGGTAAGGGGAACATTAAGACGTAGGGCTAGGTGATCTTTAAAGAGGATTGCAACACCTCCTCCCCGTTTGGATGTGGATCTGTCCTGACGGTGTATTTTGTAGTTAGGTAGCTTGCACAACTGACCAGGAGTAGAGGGTCTTAGCCAGGTTTCGGAGAGACATAGGATGTCAGGATCATGTTGGGTGACCCAGGCCTCTAGTTCTGTTAGGTTATGGGGTAGACTCCTTATGTTCAGGTGTACAATATGCAGTCCCTTTAGGTCCTGCCAAGCTGTAGCCCGATGGGTTATATTATCAGTAGGTCCAGGGTTTCGTTCAACATCGCCTGCTAATATTAATGAGCGTAGGGATAGATACCATAGTTTACGATAAGATATCCATGTGGGTGAGTATGTGGTGTGAAATAGGAGGTTACGTAGTGTGTAAATCGAATGGTAGGTCATTTTGCTATGGATCACAAGAGGGAAGGTCATGAGAGGCCAATTTGATCGATATAGACTACCCCAACGCGCAGGTTTTCCCCTGTCTCCTGTCTAGGACGACCCACATTATCTCTGTTTCCCCCTCCTCATCTCGCCCTTCCTTGGCCCCAATCCCTTCCCTGACATATAATGCCATCCCTCCCCCCTTCCCCTCCCGATCCTTCCTAAACAAACGATACCCTGGGATCACCATCTCCCAGGCATGGTGCTCATTCCACAAAGTCTCACTCACTGCTACAATGTCTCGGTTCTCCTCCATCATGGTGGCCTCCAGTTCTCCCATTTTGTTCCCCAGGCTCCTGGCATTTTCAACCAAAGCCCTCCAACATGTAGCCCCATCCCATCCTTCCCTGCTGCTAAGTGTTCCCTTGATGAGTGTTGTGACTCGGGGGCTGAAAACCTCTCTGCTCTGCTTCCCATATGGATGGCCCTGTCCTAGCCTCCCATTTAGTTTAAATTGAACCTCTTGGCAAGAAGTCCCGAGTTTACTCTTTAGTGCAGCTGCCCTGAAGAGCTCAGGTGCAGCCTGTCTTGGGCATACATCCCCTCCTCCTCCCACGTAGAGCCCCAGTCACCTATCCAGCCAAACCCCATCCAACTGCACCAACCTTATAGCCAATTGTTGAATCTTTTCCTTTCTGGTTGTGCTCGCTGTTGGTACTGGCAACACCTCAGAGAAGTAAATGGAAGGAAAAACAGTGTTACTCCTATAGAACCTAGCGAGTTCCTTGAACCTTGCCTTTACTTCCATCAGACTGTTCCCCTCCAAGTCATTTGTGCCCAGGTGAAACACCAGATGTGTCCTTTCATCCTGCTGCTTACCCCAGGAAGGAATATGATGTCTCACCTCCAGCACCGTCATCCCTGGCATGCACTGTACCCATACTGCATTGTTTTTTGCTCCATTCCTTCACCATTTTAGCCCCTTGAGTCCCCCAAGAGTGCTACTCTACTGCCCCCTGCTTCCTGGGTGACCTTTTGACCTCTAGCCTTGTGTCACAGGGTTAGGCTCCCTTTGGCCTCCTCCTCATGTTCCATCCTGACTTGGTTTCTGCATGTGCTCGTCATTAGTTCCCCATCACCTAACCTATCCTGATGTTTACCCACCCCAGCATCTTTCCCTCTTCACCCCCTCCCTTTAGCCTTTCCTCTGACCCCCCCATACAACTTCATCCCTTGTACTTCTGCCTGGCTTCCTTCATCCCTGCAATCCCTCCTGCATCACTGCTTGAGCATGAGCCAGCTTCACCTGACCCACCTCTATCTGCTCCAGGCCTTCTCTCATCCGCATCACTGTGTGAGATTGTGCCAACTGTGCTTGATCCCCCTCCAACTGTTCCTGTTCCGCCCATCTTTGCAGAAGGTTTTGAGCACCACACCCCACTTGGGGAAGTCTTCCTCCTCACCACCTGCCCTGTCTGCATATTTTCCCTCTCCTGCACCCTGCATGCCCTAGCCTCCTACTGCAGCTCCTGCCCTGCAGGGTTTCCTCCCATTCATTTCCAGCCTCTTGGGAGCTTAACTCCAGCTCCTCCAGTGCTTCCGCTCCTGCCCCTTTTCTTATACCCCAGTTCCCCGAGTGCCACCCTCTGGTGTGTCCCTAATGTGCCTGCCCCCCCCTCCACCCTTCCCTGCATGCGATGTGCCCGCCCCTCCTCCCCTTTCCATTGCACCTGAGATCCTTCCCCCTGCATCCCGTAGCCCCCCAATGTCCTCGACTAGAATATCTGGGGGGGGCAAAAGTATTTGTTTCTTCCGCCCACTGGCCCATTTCACCTATGCCTGTGTCGTCCTTCATTCTGGGCATCCGTCTGCCCTTTCCTGAGCCAACTGTCTTCCACTTCTCCTGATCACTGGCTGACCCCTTTTCTCTAGCTACAGGCATCATTTTTATGCCTCTAGACTTCCTGCTGTCCGTTCCCACTGACCCTTTCCTCCTGTCTCAGGCATCCCTGTCCCAATTCTGGACTTGCTGCTGTCTGTTACCATCTCTGGTCTATCCCTCTGGATCCCCTTCCATCCTCTCCCTCCCAAGCCCCTGACTTCTGGAACAGTGTATCTGATCCTCCAGTGAATCCACTCAGCCCATTTTGCTCCCAAATTCTGGAACTCACTCCCCCTTATGGTGAAAACTTCATCCTCCCATCGAGAATTCAAAAACTCGTTGTTCACCCACCTCCTAGCCTCTGGCTAATGCAAATGCTCTTAATTTGCTTTGTCCCACTGCAGGCTGTCGGGACTGACCCTGGTACTACACTAATGTTCTCCCATGCAATACGTTTGTCTAGGTGGCTATGAACCTTGATGTCTTACTGTCCTCAGCTGTCTTATGGTTACCCTAATTGCTTTATTTTACATCCTTATTATGATCTATGCCTAAAATGTACCATTATGTAACTGTTACTGTGCTGCCAATGTATATCTTGTTTTGCTCCTGTACACCTATATTATGTCTGTGCATTTCTGCATATTGTAACCAATGTCCTGTGCTCTCCCGGGTCGTGCCTGAAAATAGGCAGGTCTGTTGTCTAGAGCACTTACCTGGTTACCAAAAGCTAATAAATAAATAAATTCCCACTCCTTCCTTGGCTTATACCGTCCCTGTCTCTCTACCCCCGTTTCCCAGCTCCCCCCCCCATTTAACCCCCACCTTAGCCTCTCCACTTCCTCCCTCAGCTGAGTGAGCTGTTTACACATCATACATCCTCCAAGCCCAATTTAGGATCATAGCAGTTCCACAGCCACTGCACCCCACCACCCTGCCAAAGATCCCCCTTCCTTGGTCACCCCTCCCTCTATGCTGCTGTACCATTTCTTCCATGATACTCAGATACAGTCCCAGAATCGCATCTTATGTATATTTGGGCCCCCGACCCTCACCCCTTCCTCAGCCCCAACCCACAGTTAAGACTTTTTAGAAATAATAAAGCACATGCAAACCATAGACTTCAAGAATAACCATAGTCACCAAGTTCAAGTCCAAGTCATAAAGTTCAAATCCAAGTCCCCAACACCTCCAGCGTCAGTAGTCCAAGATCAAGTTTCCAGCACCTCCAGTGTCAGTAGTCTCAACCCAGTTCATACCACCACAATTCCAGCTCTTTTGTGAAGGATTTCTTAATGTCTGTGTGTCAATTTCCGATATCCACTGAGGTTGAAGTCCAAGTCTCCTGTGGAGAAACGCAGAACCCAGTTCCTTTACTGCAAACCAGCTCCTCACAGTACTTTCCTTAGCTCAGGACCCTCCTTGCTCCCACTTTCAGTCCTTCCATGCACTCGGCCCCTCCCCCTTTAGACCAGACTGTCAGCTCCTCCACTTCATATATGGCTCCTCCTCCCCTACGTATTTAATAGAGGCCGAGGACGGGTGGGAACAAATACAGCTCTCCAATACAGCTCTGCTCAGCTCTGCGGTCTGTGTCTTTTTAAACCCTGACCGCCTTGGTTCCTCTCTCCTTGATTGGCCTGATCCTACACCACGGACTGTGGTTGGCTGGCTGTCCTTGCTTCAGTTGCTGAATTGCTACCTGCGCCCCTTGCTAGCTCAGCTCCAAAAACAGCTCAACTTTCCTCCCTCACTGCCAACTGCAGCCACAGCTCCACGCAGCTCTCCGCTCTTCCTCCGGTTGCCGACTGCGACCCGCTTCTGAAACAGCTCTTCAGTACAGCTCTGCTCAGCTCTGTGGTCTGTGGTTTTTTAAACTCTGACCGCCTTGGTGCCTCTCTGTCCCTGATTGGCCCAATCCTACACCGCGGACTGCAGTTGGCCGGCCATCCTTGCTTGCTTCACTAGATCTAATATGTTACCCCCCAACCCGAGCGGGCTCTGTAATGACCTGTTCAAGTCCTAGATCAACTATAAGTGATATTAGATCCTTTTCACCATGGGTACTACCAGATAGGGAGGCCCAATTTATTGTGGGCATATTAAAATCGCCTAAAATTAAGATATTACCTTTAGCAGCCATGGTTGATATTTCTTTATGTAATAGAGAAGTATAGGCGGTGTTTCCTGATGGGGGCCTATAACAGGTACCAACCAACAGCTGGGATTGTCCCTTGATCTGAATGTATACCCATAGGGTTTCTATTTCATTAGACTGAGGGAGTTGAAAGGAAGCTCAATCCTCCCTGACGTAAAGGCAAACCCCTCCTCCAGTTTGACCCTGTCGATCCCTGAGATGTAACCTATAACCTGATAAATTTCCTATCCATGTGGAACTATGGTCCCACCAAGTTTCAGTTATGGATATAAGCCCATAATTGGCCAGATTACATTTAGCTTCCAGTTCAGCCATTTTGACCAGATTTAATGATCTGACGTTCAAGGATAAAACCCTCACAAGCTGTAGGTTTACATAATGAGGACTTTTTTAGAGAACAGGAGGAGTACCCGTTTCCCCCCCCCCGCCTCTAGTTTAAAAGCTTATCAATGGCTAATGTAATACTTCTACCCAGTAGAATACTTCCCCTTCTGCTGAGATGCAGACCATGTGTGTGTGTGTGTGTGTGTGTGTGTGTGTGTGTGTGTGTTTTGTGTGCATTTTCAAGGGGTGTGTATTTCCAGAACCAAAACCACTTTTCACTGCATTACCTTGACTTTTTTTATTATTAGTATTGTGGTGTAAATGTAAACATAATTGTCCTCTATCTTTGTTACATTTATTCCATTTCTATTAACTTTATTTTCTATATTATTGTATCTGTTATCTTTTCCCCTTCCCCAGGACACATCTGAAAATGAGCTGTTACTAGCTCAGTATGTCTTTCCTCATAAAACCTTTGAAATAAATAAATCTCATATCACATTAATGCATTAGCAGCCGTTGCTGCTCTGACCAGTTTGTTATTTCTGCTTTAAGTTTAAGGGGGCAGGACAGGAAATTTGTGTTGATTGGCGGCAGTTAATAATGGTCCTAGTTACAGAAATGTAATTGATACCGCCAAATGATTCACATTTAACTGTTCCTGAACAAACACTGATGGGAAATGGTAGTTTACTCACCTGGTAAAGGTGATTGTGGGGGTATGCATCTCTGAGGCACTTCATACTCCTTACACATGGTTTGTGTCCACCTGATAGGTTGCTTGATGCACATGTGACTTCAAAGAAGTCCGCCCCCTTTCCCTGTGATGCTGCCTCTCCAGGATCAGTTCGAATTCTTCCAAAGCTGCACCTAATCTGTAACCAATAACTCTTTACTTGTTAGTAGGCAGCACAATATTTCCTGTTATGCATCTCAGTGTGTTAAATAAATTATAGTAGAGGCATTTGTTATGTTTTACCAAAAATTCTGTGGCCCATGAGGGCCCTCTCTTTTTTTCTTATTCATACAAATCTAAAATTTCCAGCCCATACAGCAGTCCTTTGTCTCTGACTGACTACCTGGGTGGGTTGTGGAGTGCCTCAGAGATGTATACCCCCACAATCATCTTTTCCAGGTGAGTAAACTACCATTGTGGGGGATAATCCCTGAGGCACTCCACACTCCTTACACATGGGTTTCGATGTAAGAAGCAGTACCCTAATGAGAAGGGTGGATAGTCAGTCCATAATGTAATGTTCGACCTTGCTGCTAACAACACTATTTAAGTAAAATTAGTTGTTTTTTTTGTTTTGTTTTTTGCTCCAGGGCTACACCTACCCTGTATTATTTAGTGAATGTGTGCATCGATGCCCATGTAGTGGCAGCACAAATTTTCTCTACTGTCGCCATGTTTCTCTTGGCGCATGATGTGGCTATTGCTGTAGTGGAATGGCCGTGATTTTCGTTGGTGGTGTATAATTTGAGGCCTTATACGCCTCTGTGATGGCAGACTTTAGCCAATATGCACCGTATATCTGCCGTTCTTGTCATGTAAGTTAACATTATTTATTTATTTATTTTTAGTTGTTTAACCAGGTATAGCACACTAAGCTGAAAGCTTTTTTACAGGAGCGACCATTAGTCTCCTCCTGGCTAGCAGTTGATGTTGAGGGTCCCTATCTACCTTGTCTGCAGGCACATAAACAGGTAGTTAGATATCCTGCTTGGTGTGAAAAAGTGTGCTTATTTAAGGTAGAAAGGAAGGAATCATCTTTAAGCTGATCTTGTCCTCATGAAAGTATTTCGATATCCTGTTTGGTGTGAAAGGGTATGCATATTTTAGGTAGAAAGGAAGGGATCATCTTTAAGCTGATCTTGTCCTCGTGAAATACCAGATAAGGCTGTCTGTGGGATAATGCTTGTAGTTTGCTTATGCATCTAGCTGAACATATAGTGACCATAAGGGTTAAGTGTTTGCCATTTGAGTGGTAGTGACTCTAGAGGTTCAGATGGTGAGTTGGTTATTGACCTGGGTACTAAGTTGAGGTCCCAGGGAGTGGTCCATTGTTTTAGGATGTAGAGTGGATCGACTGCTGCCACTTGCACTGTTAGGGATGCTGGAGATAGTCCCTCATCCAGACCTTGCTGAAGGAAGAGAAGTATGTTGGGCACTGTGGCCCTTAGAGGTTGTATATATTTTCCTTCGCACCACCTGTGGAATATTCTCAAATGTCTCTGATATTTTGAGGTAATGGGGTTTCTCCATAGTGTTAGCAACTACTGGGTGGTATCCTCTCTTAACTATCTCTCCTTTTCAGGAGCCAGGCTGTTAGTTTGAAATTGTTCGGACTGAGGTGACATACCGGTCTCTGGGTGAGAATATCTTCCCTGAATGCTAGTGTCCATTGGTGGTCTAATGCCATTGTCACTATCGTGGCAAACCACGTTCTCCTGGGCCAATGAGGGGTGATGATTATCACCCAAGTTCTGGTTCTGCATATCTCTTTCAGAACCTGTAGCATCAGTGGAAAGATGTAGGTTACCTGGAATGACCATGTAGCTGTTAGTGCATCCACTCTCATGGATTTGTGATCCCTGAAGTGGGAGTAGAATCTGGGGCACTGATTGTTCTTGTTGGTGGCCATTAATTCTATTTCTGTCGGTCCTCAATGTCTGTTGATCATTTGGAATATGTTGGAATGAATCTTCCACTCTCCCGGATGTATTAACTGGTGACTTAGCCAGTCTGTGGTGTTATTCAGCCTGCCTGCCAAGTGTATGGCTGTTATGCTCACCAGATGTTTTTGTGTCCAAAGACTGAGTCTTGAGCCTCTCCTTGCATGGCTCCGCTCTTTGCTCCTCCTTGCCTGTTGATACAGGAGATGATAACCTGATTGTCCGAGCGTATGAGGAAATTTCCCTTATTCCTGACTTGCCTTGTGAATTGCAGTGGCGCACAGGATAGTGCCCTGATTTCCAGAATGTTTATGGCCATTTTGAACTTTTGCATATACCACATTTCTAGGCTTCCCAGTGGAGTGGCCATTATGTAGAGGCTACTCAAGGGTGTATGGCATTATTAGCAGGCAAATGGCATGGACAGTGTGCCATTAAGATGTGGGGATTAGCTTGGGTAGTGGGGTAGGAGTTGGTGTGTCAAACCCCACCTTTGTCATTGTGTTTCGCACTAATGCCTGTAGCTGATCAGGCAAACACCATTTGGATATTAGTGTTTGTGTAACCACCTCCATCTCTGTTTCTAGATCGGAGTGTATTTCTGAGTCCGGCTGTGGTGAGTGGGGTTCTGGCCCTGCCAGTACCTGACTTTATTTCACATGGTGTTTTACAGTAGTTGTTCCTGCATCAATTGATTATTTTGGTGGGGAATTGTTGCTGTGTCTAAATCCCGCCCAGCAGAGGATTTGGGATTGCAGGTGGCATATCTGTTTGTGCCTTGTCTTTTGTGTTTTATAGGTGTCCTCCCCAGCGCCCTCCTGGTCAGATTGCTTGGGTGCATCTTCTGCATCTGATGCTCACAGTATACTTAGTTGTTTTGGAGCTAGAGGCACACTGCATTGGCTGCAGCTCTTTGTTTTGGCCATTGTAGTAAGTTGAGAAAGGATGCATAGAGAGAGAGTGATGGTGGGGGGGGGGGATTAGATATATTGTTTTATTTATTTATTATTTCCATTTATTCTTCCCCTGCACAGTAATCAATAATGTTCTGCACTGTATAGGCTGCTGTTGTGCCTGTGCATTAAAGTGTGCACTGTCTCTATAAATGTGGCTAGAGTGAGTGAGGGACTCAGTGTTATGCTGCCTTGCCCACCACTGTGATAACAGTGCTGCCCCCAATTATTAATTGATTTTCAAATCGTTGCCTTTATATTTAATTATTCGCATTGTGGTCTGCTGTTGCAGATCGGTTAGTGCTTTAAAGCAACACCCTCTGTGCTGGTTGGACATTTGTGAGCGTAGTTGCGCTCTCCACAAGATGGCAGCAGTGACTCTCAGTCAGTCTACACTGTCTGGCGGCTGCCTACACCCTTAATCCCGCATAGATAAGGGGGGAGTGGAGAACTTTTCCGAGATCACAGCAGCAAGTCTCGTGATGATATTTCTCGTGGCTGCCGCTCTGGATAGGCAAGTTAGGGTAGTTTCTCAATGCTCCTCCTCCTCCTCCTCCTCCTCCTCGTGAGACCTACGTTCTTTGTGGTGTTTCAGTCAGGTAGATGATAGAGGAGTTTCCTCTACCTTTTGATAGAAGAAGGTGGTGAGTTTAAAAGACATAATGTGCCATAAAAAAAAAACTCTCGAGAGCACATCATTTTGAGCTGAGGCACAGAGGGACTGAGAAAATGCTTCAGAGACTGTTGTGTAGTTTTGTCTTGAGTGAGTGCTGCAGGTGCTGCTATGCTTGTAATGGGGAACTGTGGCATATTACTTAGTATTTTAGCAGTGCGGGATGCTGGCAGGGTACTCCTGACGTTCTAAGATGGCCACTTGCTCATTTAATAGTGGCTAGACTCTGGAGTCACTGGCAGGGGCTCCAGGTCATCAGGCACCTTAGTAAGGTGGTATGCTTGTTCTGAACAGCACGTAGGGGAACTCAGAGTATATGCCCAATTAAGGAATGAGAGCCTTTAATTATTTTGTAGCCCCTGATGTGCTGAGCTCCTGGGACCGCTTGTAGGGGCTTCCAGGTAACTGTGGCTGTGGAATCTATTTGGTCATCTGTGAAAGATCTCAGACAATACATGGCTCTGTTAGCATCCTTTACATTTCAAAATGTGATAAATTATCTTGTTCAAGTCCTTTTTTATGAAATTAATGGGGCTAAGTCATGCATTCACATTAGTATGCATTACTTTGTCACACACAGTACATAGTAGTGGCTCCTTAATTAATATGTGACTGTGCCTTTAAGAGAAGGAAACAACTGTGGATATCAGTAAAAGAAATGACTATTAAAGTTCACTATTTCCCAAATAATTGTTTTAATCAAACCTCCTTGTATGTTGACCAATATAATACAGTACTGTGTTTTATTTTTGGCCCCTTTTGTATGCCTTGGTTATCTTTGGGATAATGTAGGCATGTGCCTTTAAGAGAGGGGAGGTGGGCAGGATGCCTTAGCTAGCCCTTGCCTTAGGTGTGGTAAACTGAGTGAGGAATCATCTGCATTGCTGCTTGTGTAATATGACACAGTTTGAAGCCGAAGCATTTTTGTTCTTTAAAACAGGTTTATTCAGTTCTCCTCATGGTCAGTGTTAAAAGTTATGGGACTTAGGCTTGATGAGCTGTAGCAATTACTAGCTCAATTCTCCATTGCAAGATATGTTGGATTTAGTCAAATCTTGTTTGTTTATCTTCCTCTAAGATGGTGGCTGAGATCTCGTGAGAGCTGAGAGCCAGTCAGCTTGCAGCTCTCATGTAGCAGGAGATTTGGAAACTAGGAAGAAGCATGGGGGGTGGTCATGCTGCTAGGAGTTGTTTGAGCTGGTGGTGCCATAAAATGATATTTGAGTGGCTCTATTTTGGTCCCTAGAGCTTCCTTTTCTCTGTGGGAGTGTTTGTGGATAGAAAATAGCATGAAATGGTTGCAGGTGTTTTTATTTAGTGCCACTGAATTTGAGGAATGACTGAATCCAGCGGGGGCATTTTAAGCACCTTCCAGTGCAAGGAAACTTTTCTGGATGAGTTTGTGAGTACCTTTTTATAAGTTAGTGATGCTAGTGGGTCACCAGATTCTTGTTGGTGATTAATACAACTCAGGAACCGCTGGCAGGGGAACCAGGTTGATTAATTAATTATTATATTACCTCCTGTAGATCATTGCATAGATTCTGTGTTCATTTATGTGGGTCAGACATTGCTTTTAGCTCCTGGCACCGCTAGCAGGGGTGTTCAGTTAGTTAATAATCTCTATGCTTGTACAATGCGATAATGTTCATACTTTGAATACTGTGCTGGCAATATCTCAGCTAATATTTTTCTAGACAACCAACGCTAGTAGAAGCCGCAGTGCTAACATCTCTAAGACTACCAGTTTTGCAATTTTAAACAGTTGCACATCTGCCGAAACATACTTTGGAGTTGCTGTGTTGAAATATTTTACAGTACATCTAAACACAGGTACCGCTAGCAAGGGTACCAGGTTTATTTTGCAATAATGTCATCATTTATTGTCTGCCCCTAAGGATAATCAGTTACTGTGCCCAGTCATTCAGTCACTGTGTAGGCATTTAAAATACTTATATTCTATGCTCATATTGTTATATTAGCAGATGCTTTCAGCTCTTTTGATATCAAGTGCTCTGAATAATGTAATCTTCTTACCTGCGTTTAGCAAACTTTAATTTTATCAGCACGCTAAAGCTATATGTAACCCCCCTGCAAATGGGGGTTCCCAAAAGACTTCCAGGAGCTTGCTTGAATGCTCCAAGCCTGAATGGTGTTTGGCATTTAAGCCATTTATCAGTGAGTGTTTTTAGAACCTCTGGTACTGTCTCTTTAAGAGCTGTCTGCTTGCAGACATAATTAGTTTGTATGGGGGACTGTGTGTTTCTTTGATTGAGTACCACTCAAGCTGCTGCCAATTCACTTCATTTTGCAGTCACTGGGAGTGCAGAGGAACCTATCTGAAAGATGTAACTGTTTGCCAAATTATTTAGAGTAATAATGAAATTACAGTTTGTCTAACCTGCTTTCTTGCAGTCAGAACTGTGTCTGCTAGTTCCCATTCTAGTTTTGAACTGCTGAACTGGACCAATCAGTGTGGGGTAAGCTAGCTCTAAAATGGTGCCTTGGACGAATCAGAACTTGGACTCATAATCTGAGCCAGCCACAAGAGGATTGTATGGGCAGTGACTCTGGGAGATGTAGTTTAGACTTCAGTGCCTTTTTGGACCAACAGCAGCAGTCTATTGTGAGTGACAGCCAATCCAGTCAAGAACTGGGAGGAACTCAAGGAAGTGCCCGGTTTTGTCGGTTGGAGTTTCAGTTGAGCTTTGGCAGTGAAGAAGGAAGGAGCCCTGTGCTTTTCAGTGTGCAGTTTTAGTCAAAACGTGTGAGGCCCAGAGTTCCGGTCTGCAGCTTGTGTAACAGCTTGTTAGGACTGAATCCGTCCTGTGAAAAGAATCAAAGGATCTCTGAAGGTAGAAACCAGGCTCACCCTGTAGAAGACTGGAGGAATTGCTGAAAATTGCACTTGGTCTGTCAGGAACTGAATCTGCTGTGTGTTCTCCGGGTATTGTGCAGTAATTGCGATCGGGATACAGATGCAGCCTGCCTGGTATAGTGCTTTCTTTTATATGGATGTGTGAAGAGGTTTGTGTTCCTCAAGTGAGCCCTGCTGACATTGAGGACCCTATCTTATTTGGAGGTCGTGAGTACTAATTCAGGGTCGCTCCTGTTGAATTGCCACATTAAATCCAAATGGAATTACTGTACTGCTGACTGTTTAATTCTCCTTTTCTCTGTGTGAAAGGGCCCCTACCAGCTGCCACGGTTTGGACTAGCCACTGGGCTTGGGTACCCAGGGACAGTAACTGATAGGGATAGGCCTGTGCACAGAGCCATAGGAGATTATTAGAGTGATAAGCTAATTAACCTGATTTCCCCTGTCCTTGTTATATCCCTAAATAAATCAGAGCTGCTTGTTTCAGCAAAGTTATACTGCCTGAGGTATTTGTCTATGTTAAAGTACTGTACTGTGATTGTTGCACTGTATCTCATTTCACAGGAGGTCCCAGTGCGGAACCAGACCTGGGGTAAGTGTATACTGTGAAGGTAATTCTGATATATTGTGTGGGCCACTAGTGGGAAGAAAGGGGGGTTGCAGTGTCCCAGAGGGCTGTGACCAAGTTAGTTTAACTATTGCAAACCCTGACCTCTGGGTGGAGGCACCCGCCATTGGATCCAGGCCCCTCAACCTGTTAGTGGCAAATCAGGCAGGGGTAGTAGCCCCTGGGATAGCGCCATCTAGGGGTTACATATAGGATGTGCTTGAAATATTCACTTGCTGCAGCAACCAAACTCCATATAGGAGTTATTTTAAATATATGTGGGACAGCACTCCTGTGGCTGCTAGCAGGAGCCATAGAGTGTTCCTAATCCCACAAGAGTGTAGTAGTGGGTGCAGACTGAACTGGGACCGCTAGCAGGGATCCCAGAAAGCTGCAAACTGCAGTTATGAGTGCTTAATTCATCTTAGACTCACTGAGAGGGAATCTAAATCATCTGGAATGAAATTTATGGGCATGACACAATACCCTGAGTAGATTTCCTGTAGTGTGCTTCTAGCAATAATTTAAATGTAGGCTGAGTGATTGTCTCTGTGATTCCTAGTCAGATACCATGAATTGGTTTTGAGTAGCACAAAGGAAGTTATTTTAAACAACCAACTCTCTCCCTCTGGAATCTAGATTGAGCCATATATTTTCGTGACGTAATTCCATAAGACACTTTGCTATGCTAGCATATCCTAAGCTGCCAAAAAACCTTAGATATAAAATTGTTAAGGTTGGTGGCCTTACCTTTTGTGTGATATTCTTGAAATAACTGCTTGGGAGCTGTTTGTGCTGCAAGCTGTACAGATGCACATACAGAACTGATCCTGGAGAGGCAGCATCACAGGGAAAGGGGGGTTGGACTTCTTTGAAGTCACATGTGCATCAAGCAAACTATCAGGTGGACACAACCCATGTGTAAGGAGTGTGGAGTGCCTCAGAGATTATCCCCCACAAACTTTGTTTTAAATTATTTTCTTTTTATGGACAACATTTTTCACAGTTCTTTTCAAGGAACCAGTAATTTTGAGTTTTTAATGTGTCACAGTTTGTGTACAGAATGTTACATATAAACTGTTGACCTATCAGAACAATGCTCGTGACATAGTTACAGTGCCAGATAACTGGTTCCACAAAGAGAACTATAACAGACCGTGGCCTATAAAAACAAAACAATGCAAAATGCAATATATTTCAGATGACTTTTTATCTAGGTATAGATAATATGGATTATTTAGGGGCACGAATACCATTTCTGGATATAGGGAAATATTATTAAACAGCTGCCAGTTAGAAATAATTTCCTGTCCCTTTTAAAAAGAGTAGTGAAATCAAAGAGAAAAAGTTAAATCTTTATTAAAGGAACCGATCCAAAAGCTATACAGTGTAAAATACATTGTATGTTGGACACACAAGGGCCTCACTCAGAATATGCTATTTATCATCACTTGTGTGAGAGAGAACTTTCATAACTCACTTGTGGCTCTCCACTTGTGAGTTATGGTCCTTCCCCTATACTCATGAAGGCAAATGGGATATTCTGAGTCTGGCATCGTAGAGTAGTTTGAATTTCTGCCTTCTGCTAAAGTTTTGCATTCACAGGACCTTATCTGTGTGGACATCACCTTTTCATCTGCGATAAATATGGAACAGAGCTATTTTAAGGGGTAAAATGAGGGACATTTGAGAGGTTTGGCAGGGATGGCAATCCAAAACAAACCTGCAGAGGGCACTAAAGAGATTGATAAGTTTGGAGATGGCAGAGCTTGAAGCAGCAGAGAAGACGACATCCCCACAGTCCAAGGTAGGGAAATCCTTTGCACAGTGCAAGTTAGGAGAAGAAATGGTAAAGGAGAAGGAAGCAGGGTTACAGCACTCTTGTGTAATCATATTGCCGGATCTATGACTTGATGCTCACTTTCCTTGGGAAGTAACAGATAAATTCTTTCTTTTTAATGCAGGAACAGGAACTATCCAATCTGAGAACGGAACTGCAGTGTTTAAGAGACAAGGAACTCGAGGTACATGCCATTCAAATTTCATTCTACTGACCGATATTAATATTACTACTGTTTCTTTTATCGAAAGCAATTCTATTTTAAAGGAAAACTATGATAATGCATTCCTCTGACACTTTCATTTTCATAGTTTCTGCCCAAAACTAGCCACTGTAGATGATCTTCTTCCATGGTCTGGCCTGCAGCTTCGAATTCCCTTCCCACATCTTTTTGTCCACTTGATGTTCTACGGCCTCTTTCAGTCACAAGTAAAACATTATCTTTCTTCCTTTGCCTTTGACATTTAATCTCATCTCCCTCTCCATCCCTCTCTTTTTGTTGTAGTAGCAAAATCGTCTACTTTATACTTAATGTTGGTTATGTCCATATTTTGCAGTTTTGCTGTTTCCTCTTGGACATTTGTTACAAATTGTGTGATACTTGTGTATAACAGAAACTATGTAAAATTGCAGTGAGGGTGGGAGGTCTCCCTCATGACAACAGCTGAGGACGGCAGCTGGACCAGCGAGGAAAAACAAGTAAAAAAATAAAATAAAATCGCATTACCTTATGTTGTCTATGTATGAGACATCATGTTGCTGTAGATAAAGTCAGTGTGGGTCTTTTTACCATGCTGGTTTTGTTTCTAACTGGTTTGGGGCCGGGGGGGGAGGTGCAGAAATCCGGTTCCCCATCCCTCCACAGAATGTACTGTAAGTTCTGGTTATGTTTCTGCAGATGCATTTGTATACAAAAATATTGCTTGAAAATTCACCCATGCAACTAAATAAATTACTCAGTGCAAGCAATGTCTCAGCTAAATTGTCACAGATTGTTTTTGAGTTTCTCTGTCATTTTTAGCACAAAGCTCCATACTATGATGCCTGTCCAGAGCAGGTGGCATCCATAGCCCCCTCTCACTGTACTCCACATATGTGAAGCCCCACGCAGGTGTAGGGGACAGCAAGGGGGCACAGCTGTGCAGCACAGTGGGGATCCAATCAGATGCTGAGATTAGCACTGTAGTGGATCCCGCATTCTGTACAAAGTAGGGGACCATGGGATACAGCAGTTCTCCAAGGGATGCTGTTATCACTATCGGGACAACAATGTTTTTGTGCTGGTGTAACTGGCTGGTGCCAGAAAACCCCCACCATTACCAATATGCACAGAGGAGAGGACACAAATTAAGCTCCAAGGAGACGCCTGTGTTCAGATGGGTTGAGTCCCGAATTTGGAGACAGTGGGTTACTTGCAAGTTCAAACCCTTAAATTGAAACACAGAGATCCCCACATCCCTGCCCAGACAAGGCCTGCATATTTAAATATTTTTTTCATATTTTCTTAGTTCTTGCCTCAGTTAAAAGGGGTAGTTAATTGCATATTTCTGCTGAAAATTGAGTAAGTATAGCACCCCTTACTAGGTCACCCCATCATTACGTCCTAAACTATTCCAAATCCTCATATATAATGAGCTGCCATATTGTGCTTTCTCTCATCATCAATACAGCCTTCTTGAGTTTTTCTTTCTAGCCAAGATTTTCTTAAATGTTCCTAGTGGGTTGGGATGTGGCGAATGGGGTGGCCTTGCAAGGTGCCATACTGACTCATTTTTCTTTTCTTTTAAATACAGATTTTTATCCCCTTTGGCAGGGTGGCTTACATCAGCCCTGTTCTGGTGGCCACCACTGTCCCAAGCCACCTCCAATGTCCAGGGCCCTAATCCCCCACAGGTTATCTCCCCGACAGGGCCAGAGGGGAAAGACCATCCTCCTGCCCGAGTTATGCATCCAAACTTGCCCCCCCCAACGGCAGGGCCAGAGTGAAAGGGCTGTCTACCCCCCCAGTTATGCATCCTGACTTGGCCTCTCTCTCTTGGAACAGAGTGGCAGAGGAGGTCACAGCACCCCAGAAAGGGCTTCATGAAGTCTGTCCCCCATGTTTCCAATTTTCTCCCTTTCACCTACCACGAACATGCAATGAGCATGTCATGTGAGCTCCACCTCTGCAGAGTGCCCCCAGTGCTCTGGATGTACAGCCTCTCCACATGATGTGCCACACACTTACCTCCACTTGAATTCCTCCAGGTGGCAGTCAAGCGGCGGGTCACAGACACCCGTCTCCCCAAAGGAGGCTCCAGATGCTCAATCTTCCCTCCCCTGGCCAACACCCGGCAACCTGTACCCGTTTCCAAACAGGGGTCGCTGGCGTGGCAGGAGGAAAGGCACTTATAGCACGTCAGCCCCCCCACCACTGGGCTGGCACACTTACTCATTTTTCAGCTGAAACATGCAACTACCGATAACTACACCCTCATATCTTATAAATGTTATTTATTTCCATGTCAACTGACAACTCTTCGTGTAGCTGTTGGGGATATATGTGATTGCTTTAGTTTATTTTCACATTTAATACTAGTCCCTGTAACTATCCTGGGGGTCTTCATTTTCTAATTGTTGAAATCTCATTGTTCCTGAGAGCTGCATTAGCATATGAGAACATGATGTGTCCACACCTTTTAGACTCCACAGTATGCCTGTCTGCTTAATTGGAGTTCAACAATACGACTTGCAGCAAGGTTTGCAAATTGTCTGAGTTGTAATGCTGTTTTTTTCCCTTTAAACTGCATTCAGTTTGTGTGTTTCCAGAGATTTGTTTCAGGATATGTGTACTTTCAGCGTAGTGATACATGTTATAAATGGTTGCGGTTGCTCTGACATTTTCTCATTCACTAATGCAGCTCTCATGGACAATGAGATTTCAACAACCATAAGATGGAGACCCACATGATAGTCACAGGGACTAGTATGAACAGTGAAAATAAATTACGACAATCGCACATACGGCAGAAGCCACTTAAAGGGGACAGCTCTGTGACAAGGTATATGTCCCCTTTAAGCGATCGTCTCAAGAAACAGGAGCAGACTGAATACCGAAAACGCACACACACGCACACACACACAGCACATAGACAGAACAGCACTTCTCAGTGATTTAAAGCTCTTTTTGGATTCAGTGCTGGTTGTCTCTGTGGAAATGAACTGTTCATCAGCGTCCATGCGCTCCTCCTGCCCCCACTTACAGACAGTGTTGCGCCGGCCCTTCCAACGAGATAGCCACCCATCGGTTGCCTCAAAGTCATCATGCTGAAGATGGGTGGCTATGTCATTTGCTTTCTTTTTTAGCACTGGATTGGAGATGCGACAGAGCCTTTGCTTACAGCATTTGAAAACCACAGGTGAAGAGCATCTTCGACTTGAGTGTCTTTCCTCTCTCTTTTTCATTTTCGACTTGTGTTGCTGTTACTGTACTTTGTCATTTTGACTGCAGTTCATCTTTTTTTTTTGGCTGATGCGTCCGACCTGGCTTTTACAAATGGCAAACTGCTTAGCAACATTTGACATGGAAGCACCGGGCTGTTGCAGTGTGTCCAGCACTTTTATTTTTTCTGCCAGAGGCAGATCGACCCTCTTACTTTCTATTTGTGCAGATAAGGCAGACAAGGAAAAGGGAGACAAAGCTGACCTTAAACAGACAGCAGACTTTCCAGCAGAGCATAAACAGATTAGCCGTAATGGCCGGTTTTTAAAGTGCAGTGCAGGCAATGAGGTGTGACTCTGTTGACGAACCGCTAATGAGGGAACCGCAGACACCAGCTGAACATAATTATCCCCTTAAAAGGAAAGCACTGTCCTCTTTATAGGAAGAATCAATGATTGATTTGTATAGCCACTTAATCGGTGTGCTGGGGAGCGTCCCGTTTAAACGAACATCCCTATTAAGCGTGACCCGATTAAGTGGCTTGTACTGTATTCTTAACAGCTACATGAAAAGAGTTGTCTGTTGTCATGGAAACAAATAAAATTTACAAGATATAAGGGTGTAGTTTTCCTTCAACTAAGGTGAGAACTAGAAAAATAGGACTAGACAGTTTAAATATGCATGCTTTGTCATGGGGGGGGGGTGCTGGGTTTGATTAAAGGGTATGCAGCAGGCTTCCTGAAAGGTATTATTATTATACATTTTTTTTTTTTCATTTCTGTTCATCTCTGTGCTTCAGGCTGGGATACTCACTGACTCAGTGCCTCCGTGCCTGACACTGGCATCCCCCTGACAGCCTTCTGGAACCTAGGCCTGAAGCGGGGCCCCCAAAGGGGAGACCGAGATCAACCAAGTTCAGTCCCAGGGCTAGCTGCAGTGTCATTGGGTGTGGGGTCAGAGGACTTCACTCTGTGCTGGTGCACAGGGTTTTTCCTCTTGCATTGTCGCCCAGAGATGGGGACATGCAATGACATCAGCGTGAGGCAGACAGGCTCCCGCATCCAACCCGCAGACGTCTGCTGTGGCCTCCCAACTCTAGAGTGGCCCTGGCTGTTGCACATCGAGCCTCCAGTGGGTGTCGCTGATAGCCGGGGAAACCATGACCCCCCCCAAAGGAGGAGATCTATCCATCGGATGCTCATTCTACCTCTCCATGCCAACCCTCTGATGTCCTGCACTCGCTCCCCAAACGTGGGTCATCAGTGCCGAAAGCGGTCATGCTGCCACTGCGCCGGCATGCTAAAAGATATTATTATCAAATTTATCTGAAAGTTATGCTGAAGCCTGTGTTGAACTTCTTACCTTTAATGCATTAAGGTCAAGCCCTGGTTTGGAAATATGAGGCTGTAATACTAGGGGATGCCCAGCAGGTGGTTGCAGTAGCAGAACCTTCACAATAGGATTGTACAATGTACCACGGTTTGTGGGAAGATGGATGTCCCTAGTATCCTCTCTGTCCTTCCCTCACCCAACATCATTTTTTAAAATCCACCTCCCTCCCTCATCCAATCCCCTAGTCCAGTTGGCTTCTTGTTCATCTATTTTGTTTGGCATTTTTGAAATAAGGGGGCTCATTCCAGCCCCCAGCCTGGGTCATGGATAAACTATGATTCCTTTAAAACTGTAACACTGACAGAGCAAAGGCCGATGGCACATTTATAAGGTAGAAAAAGAAATGGGCAGACTGGATGGGCCTTGCGGTCCTTATCTGCCGTCAGCTTCTATGTTTCTATGTTTCTGTGTTTCATTCCAGCCCCAGCCTGGGTCATGGATAAACTATGATTCCTTTAAAACTGTAACAGGCATGTGAAAATGCGGTTGATTCATTGCAAATTGCTCTGTCTGGTGCTAATGGAGTATCCAAGAATTGAAAGCCTCAAGTGGCTGAAGAACTTGGTGTGCCACTACCCCATTTGTTGCAGTGATCCCATGGGCCATAAAGTGTCATGAGGGTGTGCACAAACAGTGGAGGCTTTCTCTTTGGGGAAGGGAGTTCTTATGCTCTTTCCATTTGGATACTGCAAACACTTTCTAAGGACAGTACTTTGTGACATTTTGGATGGTTTTTACCTACTGCAAGTGCAATTACGCTCTGTTTTCTTTTTTTCTTTGATTCTTACAAATTGTGTTACATTCTGTTTTAGAATATTATTTCTGTGTTTGTATTAATTTCAAACTCTGGGTTTACCTAGGGTTGCAATACAACAATTAAGCTAATCAAACTGAATCATGATAAACAGGGGGCAACTAATGCCCGATAATTTTTCACCCCCCCCAATCTTCTATCCCTGATTTTTGATTGGAGGGTGTAAAGCAAAGGTGATCTCACTGTTAATACCCAACTGGGTATATTATTGCAATCACCTAGTGTCCTGCCAGCCTTTCCCCATCCACAGACATTGTCAACAAACTACTCCCAAAGTCAGCCCCCCTCCCACACACACACACGCACTTGGCACCACACCTTATGGGCTAAACCCCCAGATAGTGTAGCCTTTCTTCTGCCAAGCTTCTGGACCCCTGATGCCATGACCAGATGGGTGAGAAATAGGCAGAAAACATCCCGGCTGCTCAGTCGGTCCCTTTTCCGAGTCACTGCTGCAGTCTTTCATAGGTTTTGGGTGAAGAGGCATCAGACTCTGCTTATTTTCTTTATGTGTTTCTTGTTTGCCAGTTGATGGAAAATATAGAAGATGCCAAAGTGCGAGCGCTAAAGGATCAAGCATTATCTTTTATGCAGGAAATCGAAAAACTCATCGAAAGTAATAAGGTAGTGAGTGGGTACCCATTTAACACTGGTGCGTAGAGAAGCAGTCCTGAAGCAGACAGACAAACCTTTTAGAAAACTATCCCTAAATAATCTTAAAACATATGCCATTCAGTTTCTGAGACCTCCAGTGTGATGCCTAACACACATTGTGCAAAGCATAGATATAATTAAGGCTTGCACAGTGTGGTGTACAAGGAAATAATACCATTGGGGGAGGGGTTAATGAGGTAATAAACCATAGAGTTGAAGGACAAGTGACATGGAAGCAGCATAATAGCAAGGGCTCAAAAAGTCTGTGTGCCAATTGAAACACTAACACAAAAACAACATATACACCTTTTTGTTTCACAGATTCTCTCTTAATCTTACAATTTATCACTTCTTCTCCCTAAGCCTCCCCTTTCTTCTTTCTCCACATATATATCTCTCTCATTTTACCTCTCCTCTACACGAACTTGTTTTTTTTTTTTCTCTTTTAGATATTTCCTGAAGAAGACTTAAGGTTGAAACGTAGATTTTTAACTCTATTTCCTATTTTCAGCATCCATTTAATATAACCCATTTCGTTTTGCTTTTAGACCACATGCTGACGCAGCGCCTTGTTTTTCTTTTTTACAACATATACAGTGGCAACCAGGAGCTTAAATAATTGTTAGTTTATTATCTATGAGCAGCAGATAGAAGCCTCATCAATCCCCAGCATGTGACCTTGACGTGCCGGGTGTTGATGAGGCTTTTATCTGCAGCTCACGAAGTAATACAGCTTACCTTTATTTGAAGTCTTGGTTGTAAGTGTATGTGTTGTTTTCAAGTGGTGTTATGACTGCATTAGCACCTCAAGATGGCATAATTTCATGAGTACACAGCACTTACCTAGGGGATAAAAGGGCAGTAGTTTCAAAGTATGGTTCCAGAGCAGACTGAATTGATTCTGTCTCTTTTATTTGCTTGTACCTTTCTCTGTTTGTTTTATATAATACAAAAGAATAGTCCAGATAAAGCTTGCGGTGCAGAAATAACTTTACTTCGTGTATAATTATAATTTAATTATATAGTACTTTGTTGTGAATTGATTGTTTATTGGTGCCAATTGGTTTAATTAGTAGTTAATGTAAATGTAATCTTCCAGGAGTTCACTAATCCACAGTCTGGCAGTTCTACTGGAATGCGATGATTGGCCAGAATGTCTTTAAGCTACGCTCCTTCCACCACCCAGGCGGACATATCCCCCAACTCTGCCCGTGACATCAGATCTTTCATTGCACTGGAAGAACAGGTCACCTTCTTCGTGCTCCGCTTAGGATTTTCTCTGCACCATTGGCAAACCCTTGTTTTGGAAGTTTTCTAAGCTTGTTTAGGTTTAGTTTTGTGGTTCTTTTAACTCTGTCTCTGGACCAGCGATGGATTGCAAGAAACCTGGAATAAATTCTGAGTTTGGTGCCGCCAGAAGATGTCAGTCACCAGTCCACATGACACGTACATGTACTACGCAAAAATGCCTTGGCAGCGGCTGGGTCTGCTGCATAGTTTGCAGCCTTTGAGGTGGAAGCAGTGACTGTTGCAGCAGGCACCTCCTCGGCCTCAGTGCTTTTCCCTCACGGGACCAGAATCAGAGGGACCTTCACAGACCATTTCCATGATGCATGCAGGTCCCTTCAGACCATGGAGGAGAGCCCTGCCTACCGTGGCTCTAGGTCCAAGACCTAAACCAAGAAATTCTCACCACCATTGCCAGCCATGGGACAGAAACAGCTTGCAGTCCTCCTAATCTGCAATTCGCCTGACTACTTGGCGACTGTCGAGTGCCCCTCGACCGAGGGGTTGGTTGGGCAGGTCGAAGGCTCTTTGGTGCCACCATTGAGCCAGATGACCTTGACTTCAGTCGACCAAGTCAACCTGTTGTTGGACAAGGCCAAGGAGTTGGCCTCGCAGCCCCTGGTGCGCCGGTCCTCACTCAGGAGGATGTGGCTTGATCGGTGATCCCACTTGACTTTCCAGGGACCCGCCTCCACCCGGGCTTGGGTCTTTGACACCCTTGTTACTTAATGTGGGTAGGTGCTTTAATCATTAGACCAGAATGTCTCCTTCATACCCCTATTCTTACACATGTCAACTGCCTTATAGTACATGAAAACCTGGTGCATTCAGGGTGGTTAATGTTTGCACATGTTCTTGACTCAGCTGTGAAAGACTGAATTTTTAGTGCATGGCAGGATGTGCTTTGTGCTGGGACAATGGCACTCTTCTAGTGGGTAGTACCACAAGGCTGAAGGCTGAGTGCTTCCACCATCTGAGAAGTGCCGTTATCCCAATAGAAAGCACACTATGGAGTGCCTTATTGTGATTATGAATTGGGTCTGTTTGGATTAGTAAAGAGATCAATTTTCTCATAATGTTTATTTTAACAAATAAAAATGAGTAAAAAGGTAAAAAAGGAAAAAAGTAGTCATATTTAGTCATTGTAATTCTGCTGTTTGGCCAACAGATGGCAGATGCTGCATTAAAAAATACAAGTAAGTGAATTGAAGTTTATTTATTTATTTAGGTTTAGGATTAATACCTTTGAGTCCAGGATTCGTTTTCAGAGGTTCCAGGTCATTGTTGAACAAACATTACAAATATAACAGTGTTTATAGAGAACAGAAAACAGTTACACAGACCTTCAAATACCAAATAAATCTTATATATCCAACTAAAGGTTGAAGATGACAGGGTAAATAGGGTTCAGCCTTGTAGTTCACTATTTTGTTGGTCATTCTAGCCTAAGGGGGTAGGAGGTCAGCCAGGGATGGCGTCATCGTCGTGGAAATGGTTTGTCAGCCGAGTGGGCCTCAGTTTATTGATACAGCTGTGCCAGTTTAATGTAAACAAGTCAGTGAGGTCATGGATGTTTTCCCAGTGCTGTTGTGCTGGGATATCGGCACTGGGTTCCACAGTTAGTCCTCATCCAATCAAGTGACTGTTGTTTTTACACCCATTACATAGTGATTTCCAGCAAGTTGTTGACTCTTTGGTTAGAGTTGCCTTCAGTGAAAATCGAATTCTGATTGTGACTCCAGCCAGAGGTCTGTAAGCATATAGGCACATGAGTAAAATGGTATAATAAAGCTGCCTGATTCTTTCACCTAGGCCAAAGATGAAGAAATTGTGAAACTAAAGGAGTGGATTCATTCACAGGAAGAATCGATGAAGAAACTAGCTGAGGAATTAAAACAAGAAGCTAAGGAAATGGTAACTATTTTCTCTTGCTCTCTTTTTTGCTCACAAACAGAAAAAAAACAAGATCTCTGGCAAAACAGTGATAATTGATCAAGAGACTGGAAGTCTGTAAGTTTTTTGTCCATGTGAACCTTTTGCTGATAGGTCAAGTAAGGATGAAAGCAGTAGGGCAATGAAATGTTGTACCAAAGAAAGTGTGACATAATATGGACTCAGTATATACTTTTCTTTCTTTCTTCAGTTACTCTTTTGTGTCCATATTCCAAGCAGCCCTCAACTGCCTCGTCTGGTAACCACTCACCTTGTCATCAAACCTGCCCTGCGGTGGGTCTCCTACCTTGCCCTGTGGTTTACACCCTGGGTTGGAGCCGTTGGGGGCAACACTCGCCACTTGGCATCCTAATTCTAGTGACAGGGGACCTTTCTATGCTAGGCAGACAAGCAATGTGGGTCTAAGCGTGCCGAGGTGCCATCCTGCTGGCTAGTAACAGTTTCCTTGTGCTCCCTCATCGAGACATTAGCATGAACAGGTGTCTTGTGGTACGCAGTGAGTATGTGTGGCACCTAGGCAAGCATCTCTCCACCCTCTGCCATCCCTGCTTGCCTACACCACCCATGGGCCTGTCAAGAGGAACCAGAGATCAGACAGCTACCTACTCTGAGGACGCAATCATCCATTGCGATGCTCAGATTTCCTCTTCCCGCGGGCTCATTGTTGTGTTCCTCAACCCAGATTACCATCATCATAAGCAACAGTTCTTCCTGCACTGATAGGTCTACTCCATGTAGCCATTTCTGTTTTAACCTACATTATTTCTAGAAGTCTGTAGGACCCAGGGATGACCTTCCACAATCCCATTTTGCAGCACACGTCATCCCCCCAAGAGCTGCACTACATAAACATATTTGACAACAGAATAGTTGTATGGGTGCCAGGAGCCATTACCGCCAGTATGTAGAGGAGATCTGAGCATTCCAGTTGATGCTGGCCTCCTTGGAGAGGGTGACTGTTTGATCCCTGTTGCACTACACTACTTACCATCTCAATTCACAGAAAAAGAGAATTGTGCTAGTTGCTTGTGCTGGTGATGGCACCACATACCGCCTCAATTTACAGAAACGGAGAACTGTGTTAGTTATTTGTCTTTGTAACTAGGCAGTATGAGGATAACTCTGCAGAACAATTTAGTGGTCCAACAGATTTCTGTATACATCTTTCTTCTACAGAATTCCTTACTCTTAGTTTGTGCCTCTAATGCTGTTTGATCTTACTTCGAGGGTATCTCTTGCAGCAGGCCACACCTATGGAACTATGGCCACCAGGCAGTGGAACCATACGGAAACTTTTCTGGCTAGCAGTCTACCAGGGGCTGCCCACTTCAACATCATACATCTCCATCGGACTTCATGGTGATCCGACAGCTTCTGTAGACCACCTATCACCGAAGTATTTAATTAAACTTTATCTTCTTTTATTTCTCTCCCTAGTGTGTATCACTTTAGCGATAAAGTGATTTTCCGACTTTGTGTATGCTGAGCTGTGCCTCCAGGAACCACTTCAAGATGTATGCCTGCAGGCAGAAGATCCCAGGATGACCATGAGGCCTGTGTCTGCTGCCTAAGCCCAGAACAAGACAATTCAGGCTTGCATGATCTGCTGCGGCTTCAACCAGGCCACCAGAAAGTGCCGAGTACAGACCTTGGAAGCTTTTCTGCTAAAGCAGAAGGTTGCCTAGATGGAGAAGGAGCTTCAGGTGAGATGTTCCTTTGCTTCCCCTTGATGTCCTCAGGCTCGCAGCCCACCAAGTCCCAGGACAAGTTGATGGCGAAGCATAAACATTGGGACAAGGACCGTCCTAAGGAAAAAACCCGGTCCTCCTTGTCTCGTTCCCAGTTACCACTTTGTGCGCCGACTGTGACGGAACCATCCTAATCATCGGGGACAGTCCCTTCTGCCTCACACACCCTTTCCCCTGCAGCACTACCATTGGCAGATGGAGGCGGCGGGTGTTGGTTCCAGGGCCTCTGGCGCCCCACCGACTTCTCAGCCCCTGATGTTTGGGCCCTTGTTTTTGGCAGACACTCAGGTGGCTTAGCGGGCTCATCATCAGTGAGCTCGGCTTTGGTGGTCACTGGGACACAGTCTATCCCACTGCCACCAGCCTTGGCCGCTACTGCGGCCATTGCCTTGGACTCTGAGCCTCTTGTCTCCCCGAGCCCCAGTCACCGTCACCTTCTCTGACCCGCACTGAGGAGCCTCCCCAAAGGCCCCAGCCTGTCCGGCCACCCTCCCTAATGCTGACCCTGGCGCCAACCCCAGTTTCCCCTTAGTCGACGCCTATGTGTCTGACGCCGATAGTGGTGGACTTCCACTCCATGCTTACTGCCTTATGGGATTTTATGCAAGCTAAACTTGCCCCTTACAAGGCCCGTCCCCACAGCGGCTCCCTGCTCCTCCAACAGGGCTGCAGCCCACGCCTCAGGACCCTCGCTTCCCCCTCAGGACTCGGGGGACAAAGGGGGGGCACTGTCCAGACCTTATTCCTCCAGACAGCAATGAGGGCGACGATGGAGGAGCTTTTTCTTATCATTCCTTCTCCACAGTCTTTTCTGACAGTGAGGAGACTCGGAGGTACATCCCACAGTATCCCTCAGATGACCCGTACTTTGTCTTGGTTATGAGAGAGTTACAATCAGTCGGGGGTTTTGACACTGAGGAGCAAGATCCTGCTCGTCATCGACTGGCCACTTATTTGAGGCTGCCATATGCCCCGCCTTTGGTCATTCCTCCCTTGACTGAGCCCTTTCAGGATGCGACCATGGCTGCCTGGCACAGGCCCAACTTGATACCCAGGAAGACAAACAGATTATACCACACTGTGGCAGGAACGCCTTTCTTTGCCAATCAGCCTCAAGCAGATTCAGTAGGCATCAGTGCCACCCACGACCGCACCAAGAGGCCTAAACACATCAGTTCTCTGCCCTGGATAGGCGTCTCAGAGGCTGGACTACATTGGCTAGAGAACTTTCACCTCCGCCACACTGACCGTCAGGATGTTGAGCTACATCTCCTATATTGTCCAGTACCAAAAGCACATCTGGGATCAGGCCCTTCCATCTGCCTGTGCCCTCCCAGAGGACTCCTAAAACAACAGATGCTGCAGTCTCTCAAAGCAGGTTCCGACATCGGCACCCATCTCCTTAGGGCTGCCTACAACACCGTAGATGTCTCAGCTAGGGCTACAGTGGCGGGGCATTTGCCTGTGAAGACACTCTTGGCTGAGGGTGTCAGAGTTTCCCCAGGATGTTCAATAATCCATCCTGAATGCCACTTTAGAGGCTTCAAATTGTTTGGTGCAGATGTGCAGGACATACTGTCTCAACTGCAAGCCTCTGGCCACATCTTGCAGTTGGTTCACTCCATGTACCACATCAACCAGCCCAAGAGTGGTCAACGAGTGCCCTTTTGGTGGTCTACCCGTAGACCTAAGCCCTCCGACAAGCCCCAGAGTAAGTGCTGGGCTGCCCCCTCCCATGCCCACCCCCTCCTCCACCACAGGAAAAAAAAAACAGAGGAGGAGGTGTGGCTCTGGTTGGCCCTGCCGGTTCAGCCTGACTCCCTGCCTGATTCCCCCCTCCAAGGCAGGAGGTGGTCGTAGGGGGTCATTTCTCCCTGTACTTGGACAAGTGGAGGAAATCACCAGAGATGCCTGGGTACTGCAGCTCATAGAAAGCAGCCACACTCTGGAATTTCTGCAGTGACTTCCAGAAAAACCTCCAGTCCTGTCCTCTTACCCTCCAGACCACATTCCAGTGCTCTGGGGAGAAATCCATTCGTTGCAAAAAAAGGGCCATAGAACCCACCCCACAGCCTCAGTGGGGCAGAGGGTTCTATTCTCACTTCTTCCTGGTCCCCAAATGCACAGGAGACCTCAGGCCCATTCTAGACCTCCAGGAGCTAAATCTATTTATTCAGTACAAAAAATTCCAGGTGGCGACAATTCAGGGTCTGCTGCCCCTTCTGCACCAGGGAGATTGGATTTTCTCCCTCGACATGAGAGATGCCTACCTGCATATCTAGGTACATGTCTTCCACAGACATGACCTCCAGTTTAATTTCCAGGGGGCACACTTCCAGTTCCAAGCCTTGCCCTTTTGCTTGTCGTTGGCCCCTCAGGTGTTTACCAAATGCCTGGCAGTGGTAGCAGCTGCCCTCAGGTGGGAGGGACTCTATGTCATTCCTTACCTGGATGACTGGCTTCTCAAAGCTCAGTCCAGGGAGCACCTGTTACAGAGTCTGGAACACCACCCTCCTATTCCAGGATCTAGGCACCACGATCAACCTGTCCAGGTCTATTCTGACCCCCTCTCAGTGCCTTCAGTACATAGAGGCAGTCCTGAACACCTCTCAAGGCATGGCCTTCCTGCCCCAGGATCAGGCCTGCATGCTGTACAGCAGCTGCTATGTCTCAGCCAGAACCTTCCTTTGGCTCTCTGTCCTGATGGCTGCAACTATAGTCACAGTGCCCTTAGCCAGATTACACATGAGGATTCCCCAATGGACACTGAGAGTTCAGTGGGACCACCGTACCGATGACATGGAACTGCCGGTCCTCGTCTTCTCTCCAGTAAAAATGTTTCTGCTCTGGTTGATGAAACCCAGCAACCTGTTAAGAGAGGTTCCTTTCCTCATTCCCTCCCCTCAGCAGATCTTCACCACAGATGCTTCGGTGATGGGGTGGAGGGGTCATCTTGGGTTCCACCAGACCCAAGGGATGTGGTCCCATATGGAATCCTCTCCCTACATAAATGTGCTGGAGATGCTGGCCATTCTTTATGCCCTGCAGGCCTTCCAGACTCAGTTATCCCCAGGTCTTCTGCTAGTGCAGATGGACAGCATCAGTGTAGTCCATTACATTAACAAGCAGGGAGCACTCACTCGTACCCCCTCTGCCAGGAAGCAATGAGAGTCTGGTATTGGGCTCTGGATCATGGTTTCGAGTTGGTGGCTGTCCATGTTCCAGGCGTTCAGAACATCCTGGCGGACACCCTAAGCCAGTCACAGTCAAGGGCGCATGAGTGGGAGCTGTTGACCTCAGTGGTAGAAGACCAGTTTGACATGTGGGGTCACCCAGTGTTGGACCTTTTTACATCTCCACTCAATGCAAAACGGCTGCTTTTTTGCTCACTCGATCCAGGTTCTGGAGTTTTCTGGCAAGACGTGTTGTCCCTCTCCTGGAAAAGAAGGTTTCTGTATGCATTCCCTCCCTTCTCTCTGCTTCAGAGGGTTCTGATCAAGCTGCAGATGGAAGGGGCCATGACGATCTTCGTTGCCTCCTTCTGGCCTCGTCAGATCTTGTTCTCTTTACTGCAGCAGTTAACAGTGGAACCTCCAGTACTCCTTCCTCTGTGCACTGGCTTGTTCTCCCAGAACCAGGGCACCCTGGTCCATCTGGTCCCCAAATCCCTGCATTTTCATGCCTGCCTCCTGAGGACATAGCCATGGCTTGGTTCAGGGTGTCACCCAAGGTGGCTGATGTCTTGGTGGCAGCTAGGAAGCCATCCACTAGGGCCACTTATTTTATGAAGTGGAAACGCTTTGCGCTGTGGACTGCTTCACGTCAGCTGGATCCCTTCACTTGGCCAGTGAATCTGGTTCTGGAGTACTTGTTGCCCCTTTTAGATTCCGGGCTGAAGTACTCCTCTCTTAAAGTGCACATGTCCAACAACTCTGCCTTCCCTGTATCTGTTGATGGTCGTACGGTGGCACAATTGGTGGTGGGTAGGTAACTGGATGGGTGACAGGACACAGAGGGTGGTGGTAAATGGCTGTCACTCCACAGAGGGAAGAGTGACCAGTGGGGTACCACAGGGATCAGTGTTGGGACCGGTCCTATTCAACATCTTCATCAGTGACATTCTTGGGACCTAGAAGGCAGAATTTCACTGTTCGCTGATGACACAAAGCTCTGTAACAGAGTAGACACCAGAGGGTGTAGCCAGAATGAGAAGGACCTGCAGAAACTTGAAGAATGGTCAGGGGTTTGGCAGTTGAAATTCAATGCAAAGAAGTGCAAGATAATGCATATGGGGCACAAAAACCCTGGCACAATATATCAGTTGGGGGTGAGGATATAGCATGCACCAAGCAGGAAAGGGATCTTGGGGTTATCATCTCTGATGACCTCAAGATAGGAAACAGTGTGACAAGGCAGCAGGTAAAGCAGATAGGATGCTGGGATACATAGGCAGGGGCATCACCAGCAGGAAAAGGGAGGTCATAATTCCACTATACAAGACACTAGTGAGGCCCCATCTGGAGTACAGTGTACGTTCTGGAGACCTTACCTACGTAAGGACGTAGACAGGGTAGAGAAGGTTCAGAGGAGGGCAACAAAGATGGTGCATGGATTGCATCACAAGTCCTATGAGGACAGGTTGAAGGAACTGAAATTCAGGTTACTCACCTGTAACAGGAGTTCTAGGAATGGTATATGTTGTTCATCCACACTGTCTGGCAGGTATCCTTGCCGCTTTAAATCTTGCCGGAAGGTCTTCAAGCTGGCTCCTCCCACCCACCCGGGTGGTAAAACTCTCGGCTCCGCCCCATGACGCCAGATCTGGCCCGCTGGAAGCTCAGGTTGTCTTGTCGAAGCCGGGAGTCGGGTGAGTCGTGTGGATGAACAACATATACCATTCCTAGAACTCCTGTTACAGGTGAGTAACCTGTATTTCTAAGGGACATGGATATGTTGTTCATCCACACTGTCTGGCAGACTCCTAGCAGTTCTCCGGAGGGAGGAAGCAAAGCGCACACCCCTACTTGGGAATAAAGACTGGAGAACCGAGGCCCCAAAACCAGCATCCGCGTGACTCAAGGTCGATGTGGTAATGGGTGATGAAGGTGTGCTGACTTCAGGTAGCAGCCCTGCAGATATCCTGGATAGGGCGTCCCTGGAAGCAGCCACCGATGCAGCAGTATGGCGGGTAGAATGAGCTTATCCTCTGGGAGGCTCCATGCCCGCCAACTTATAGCAGAGATCTATGCAGGAGGTGACCCACCTGCTTATCGTCCGCTTGGCTGCAGGTCTACCAGGTGCGGCTTCAGTGTAGGTGACAAACAGCTGGCGAACCTCTCCCGAATTTCAGCCGTCGCTCCTTATAATAGCGGCGCCCTTCTAGGAGTCCAAAGTATGAAGCCTGTATTCGGCCTCCAGTGTGATTGGGGTAGAACACGGCAGATCAACACCTGGTTGAGGTGAATCTCCGACACCACCTTCGGAAGGAATTTGGGTGGGGCGCAGGACAACCTGTCCTGTGGAAGACCAGGTAAGGAGACTCGATGCAGGCGCCTGGAGCTCTCCCATCCTTCTGGCTGGCGTATAGCCACCAAGAAAGCGGTGTTCCAGACGCAGGTGAGAGAGTTCACACCTGTGCATTGGATTCGAATAAGCTTGCCCATGAGCTTTGCCAGTACCAGCAGTAAATCCCACGGAGGTGGAGGTTCTCACACCGGAGGGGAAATGTGATCAAGGCCTTTGAAAAAGCGCCAGATCACCTTCTCCTGCGCCACCGACTGCTCCCTGGCTCGTGCCCGGTAAGCAGAGATGGCTGCCAAGTGCACCCTTAGGGTCGTCGACCTAAGCCCTTGACGAGAAAGGGACCATAAATAGTCCAGAATGCTTGCTAAGGAACAGGAGGAAGGGTCCAAGCCCTTGCCCTGACACCAAATGGAAAACCTCTTCCATTTGAAGGCATAGCATTTTCTGGTCAACTCCTTACGGGACGCCTCAACTACATTGAGGACCTCGTCGGAAAGACCCAAGGCCTGGAACTCTAGCCACTCCAGGAACCAGGCCGTCAGGTGCGAGATTGAAGGGCGGATGGAACACCTTCCTCTGATTGACTGAGAGCAGGTCAGGCGAGCTGGAAGCTGCCTCGGGAGCCTGGAGCTGAGGCTGAGGAGATCTGGGTACCAGAACTGGCGGGGCCAGTCTGGGGCTATCAGAATCACCTGCGCCTTGTCCCTCCTTGCTTTGAGAAGCACCTTGTGTATCAAGGGGAATGGGGGAAGGCGTAGAAGAGGCCCGGGGTCCACGGCCTCGAGAAGGCATCCCCCTGCAGCGAGCCCTGCTGAGGGGGGCGGGCATGGAACAGCCTCAGCTTCGCATTCTCCCTGGAGGCAAACAGGTCCACCTGAGGTGTGCCCCAATGGGAGAACAGATCTTGTACTACCTCTGGCAGGAGAGACCACTCGTGGGACGCAGCCCCTATCCGGCTTAGGGCATCGGCCAGGGTGTTGGAGCTCCCTGCCACATGAATGGCTGGGAGATCCACCTCCAAGCTGCTACAGTGACCAAATGCGGAGGCTTCCTTGCATAGAAGCATGGAGCGCGTCCCGCCCTGGCGGTTTAGATAGTACATGGTCGTGGTATTGTCCGTCTGGACTCGGACCACTTGACCCCGTAGAAACGGAGCAAAGGCGGTGAGAGCTAGGCGGACCACTTGGAGCTCCAGCAGGTTGATGTGGCATCGGGACTCCCTGCGGGACCAGAGGCCATGCGCTCCGTGTTCCCCCAGATGGGCACCCCAACCCATCAGAGAGGCATCGGTCGATAGAGAGACCGTCGGCTCGGGGTGGACAAACTGGATGCCCTCCTGCAGATGAACTGGAACGGTCCACCACCAGAGAGCGTTCCACATCCCCTGGGTCACCGTCACTAGCTGGTCCAATGGATCGCAGCGTTGTGACCACTGGCTGGCCAGTCCCCACTGAAGAGGCGCATGTGCCAGCGTACCCCATCGGACCACGCTGGTGCAGGCTGCCATGAGACAGGAGGCGCAGGAGTCCCGGGCAGGTGCGAGTGCCCAACCAGAAATGATTGGGCAAAGGAGGAAAGAACCTCGGCCCTGTCCACTGGGAGCCGTGCTCTGGCTCGAAGAGAGTCGAGCTCTGCCCCGATGAAAAGAATCACCTGCTTCGGCTCGAGTTCTGACTTGGCCTCGTTGATGAGAAGGCCGATTTGAGAGCAAACCTGGAGGGCCAGATCTCTGGACCGCTCCACCTCCTGTCTGGAGGGGGCTGCTATAAGACAATCGTCCAGGTAAGGGTACACCCGGACCCCTCGGCCCTGCAGGAAAGCTGTCACCACTGCTATGCATTTGGTGAAGACCCTGGGAGCTGGAGACAGGCCGAAGGGCATGGCTCGGAACTCGAAAAGGGATCCCTCCGCTCGAAAGCGAAGGAATCTCTGATGTGACGGACGGATAGGGACGTGAAAGAACGCGTCCTGCAGGTCCAGAGAGCAGAACCACACGACGGGTTCCAGGGATGGTATTATCTGAGCCAGAGTGACCATCCTGAAGGTTCGAGACCTTAGGAACTTGTTTAGGTTGTGTAGGTCGAGAATGGCGCACCAGCCCCCCGTCCGTTTCGGAACCAGGAAGTACCTGGACACAAACCCCGGGTCTGAGGGAGGGTCCTCCACCTCCCTGATCACCTCCTTTTGGAGGAGGAGAGCGATGTCGGCTTGGCGAGCCGACAGTGAGGCTGCGGATCCTGATGCCCCCCGAGGTGCGACGGCTCTGAAGGGCGGGGCCTGCTGGAATTCCAAGGGCAGGCCTTTTCCCACCACCTCCAACACCCACCTGTCCATGGTAATAACGGACCAGGCGGAAAGGAAGTGACGGGCCGTCCCCACGAGGAACCTGGGGAGGTGATGGGGTTGAGGCCGACACCCTCAGCCGTCACTGGGCAGGCTTGGAGGATGGACTGGCCGAGGGACCTCCTGGGCCTTACCTCCCTGCTTCCTGTTGGAAGCCCGGGCTTGGGTTTGGGATGCAAGCCCGAGCCTGCTAGCCCTGGCGTTGCTGGGCGGACATGCAGAGCACAGAGGATGAAAGGGCTTAGGCTGTGGTTTGCGGCCTTTGTCCTTCTGAGCGGATGAGACCGAGTCCAAGGTAGCATTGGACTTCTCGATCCTCTGCAGGTGACCTTCCACCCCAGGGCCGAAGAGGTCGGTCCCCAAGAAGGGGACATCCGCCAACTTGTGCTGGGTATCCGAAGTGAAGGTGGATATCCTCAGCCAAGCCCGACGACGCATAGCCACTGCGGCCGCCACAGACCTGGCACATGAGTCCCCAATGTCCAAAGCAGTCTGAAGCTGCTGTTTGGCCACTGCCCTGCCTGGTCCCGCACCTGCCTAACCGTGGTCTGCAGATCCGCGGGAAGATGAGGGACGACCTCGTCCAGGGAGCCCAACAGGGCATGAGAGAAATGTGCCATGAGACGGCCGAACTGGCCTGTCGAGAGCCGAGGAGGGCAGTGTAGACTTTTCACCCAGCATAGTCCAATTTCTTGGACTCCTTGTCGGGAGGTTTGTCCACATCCCTAGTGTTCCGCACGCCCAGCTGTAGGTAACTAACCCCTCGGCCAAGGGGTGTTCGAAAAACTGGACAAAGGAACGGTAGGGACCGCGCACTTCCCTGGCCCGGCATGGGGCAGGAAACAGAGGCGCTGCCAGAGCTCAAGGCCGGGCCCACTGTGGCCTCGCCACGGAAGAGCCTCCGTGAGGAATCCTCGGTCCAGAATCTCCGTGAGGGATACCTGGCCCGCTTAAAGCAGTTCTGAGCTTCATCCCGGTGGACTCCGAGATGGCGAAGCAATCAGGAAGGACGAAGGGCTATCATCACCGACTGTCCTCCTGAGGACTCCAAGTCCATTCGCTTGGAGAAAGGGAGGAATCGTCTTCGGACTCGGAAGAGTCCTCAAAGAGCTGCCTCGGGCCTGAGCCACCCTCCACCTGCCGAAGTCGATTGGGAGTGAGGGTGACAGACAGCCTGTAGGGCAGTCCCTGAGCCGACCGAGAATTCTTGGTCGGAGCCCCAACTAATGGCTGTGGAGGCGGAGGTTCCACCGGAATCGGTGGGGCAGCTGGTTTTGGCCGAACAACCGGTCTGGGAACAGGCTCCTCGGATAAAACGAGGGATTGTTTCGGCCGCTCCGGTGACAGCCACGTAATGGCCGGGGAAGGCGACGGCATCGGCTTGTTCCCGGTCAGAAGGAGCTGTTGCCACATGAGGTCCTCATATCGTCGATGCAACTTACGTGAAGCCTCCCTCCGTCCGAGGAGGAGGAAGAGAGGCGGCGGCGCCGCGCATGATGCCCTTGGCCGAGACCGCTGCAAGCGGTGGATCGGCTGGACCGAAAGAAGACTGAAGACCAGAACCTCAGCTTTCCCGAGGACCAGTGCGGGGAGGTGTCGTGGGGAACGCACTCCCCACCTCGGTTCGGAGGGTTCAACGGAAGGCTCGGAACCGGAGACACAGACAAGCCAGCAGAGGGGTCCCTCAGCTCCCACCGGGGGCAGGGGAGGAGAATTCTCGGCTTCTCTTGCCGACAGCAAGTCAGCGATTAGAGAAAAATCTCAAACCCGGCGTCGGCCGGGAATCTCGATCAACTGGCCTGGCGGGGACACCGTGAGACCAGTGGCGAGCAGCCCGGTCGACCGAAGTCAACGGCCGACAACTTCGGGAGAGGGATCTTCCCGCTCCCAAGAGCGTTAATGGTGGGACTTATCCTTTGTCTCTTTTGGACCAAGAAATGGTCCAGCAGAAGTTGGTCCCTCACCTTTAGTAGAGAGGGTCAGACAAAGCTCCTTAAAAGAAACTGAATAAGAGGCATCGTGAGAGAGAGGGACAAATGCCGCAGCCGAGGTAGAAGCGGCCCACGCCGCCTCCTCTTCCGAGGCGATCATCTGCTCAAGCTGATCCATTGAGCCGACCGCCGCCGAAGTCACCGACCGGCCCCTTTGATTTCCACTGAGGAAAACGCTTCTCGACGCCCAGCTGTAAACGGGCAGCATGGTCTTCGAGGACGAGGGCCGAAAGGAAGAGCACAGGTCGCAGGCCCATGGGTCGCGGCTCCAGGCCTAGATAGTAGACGGTCGTGGAGTGCGGATCCGTCCGAGACATCTTCTGCCCGCAAGGGCATCTCCAGAAACCGGAGTCGATTGTCCGTCCGCAGCCGCGAGGAGAGAGAAGACCAAAGTCTTTAAGCAAAACTTTTAAATTGAAAAATCAAGAATTAGGAACCAGTCTTATACGCAGAGCGTTAAGGAGGGAACCTGAGCTTCCAAGCGGTAAGGAAGATCTTGCGTCATGGGGCGGAGCCAAGAGTTTTACCACTCGGGTGGGTGGGTGGAGCCAGCTTGAAGACCTTCCGGCAAGATTTAAAGCGGCAAGGATACCTGCCAGACAGTATGGATGAACAACATATCCATGTCCCTAGAACATGTACTCCCTGGAGGAGAGGAGGGAGAAAGGGGATATGATAGAGACATACAAGTATCTTACAGGGAGGAACAGGGTGCAGGAATATATTCTTTTTAAGCGAAAAAGATGTTCCAGGACTAGAGGGCATGGGATGAAGTTGGAGGGAGGACGATTCAGAGGAAACGTGAGGAAGAATTTCTTCACAGAGCGGGTGGTGGACAAGTGGAACACCCTGCCAGAGGAAGTGGTGGGGGCTGAAACAATCACAGGATTTAAGAATGCATGGGATAGACATAAAGGAATTCTGGAGGTCAGGGGTAAGGGGCAACAGACTTCTAGGAAAACATAAACTGAACTTACAAGCTGAAATGGGCAGACTGGGTGGGCCATAGGCCCTTATCTGCCGACACTGTCTATGTATCTATGTATCTATGTGTCCCATACTTTTCTGAGAGGCATTCTTTTTTTATTCATTTATTTATTGAAATTTCGGATAATACCTTTGAGAACAAGCTCACTTCATAGGTTCCAAGTCAGACGAACAGTACATATTGGGAAAGTACGAGACGGAGAACATACAAAACAAGGAATTATACAAGACATTACAAGAGTGTATAACTAGAGAAGTTCCAGTACATGTGGCATTGTACAATGTATGCCATGGTGCATATTTGATTAAAACCTGGAATTCAAAGGGTCATAATAGAGGGGGTGGGGTCTTATGAAATGACCCTTTACAGGAAAATGAGAACAGACTCAACCTAATATCTAATAATCAACAAGGTAACGGATGGCATCAGCCCAAGGACCTCATCAGGAGTGACAAGGTACGACACAAAGCATTTTAAAGTGAGCAAGGGAGCTCGGGAGATATAACCGTGGGGCGGGGAGATGGGGGAAAGTCATAGGGGGGTGAGGGGAAAGAGTGGAAGGGATCAAGAGGACATGTGAAGGAGAATGATTAGCAACTTAGAACAGTTATTTACATGCTGAGAACAGTTATGCATAAGGTCAGGATAGCATAAGGTTAGAATAAGTGCTAGTCACAAGAAGGAAGGTTATTGGAAGCAGTCACAACTGGCATCAGCAACTAGCTGTTGCTTAAGTTTAACCTTGAAGGAGTCATGGTGTAGTGAGTTCATCCATAGCCGGGCACGGTAGGCAAAGGACCTTTGTCCCAGAGAAGTGCAACAGCAGGGTATATTAAAAATCTGGCTAGTAGAGCTTCTGGTGCAATGACAGTTGATAGTGGGGGTAATAAGCTTTTGCATTCCTGGGGGCATTTTGCATAAGCTTACTTTTTTGGACAGTAAACATGTTTGGTACATGAGTCTACCTTTAAATTGGAGTCAGTTAGCCTGAGCGTACATGTCGCAGGTATGGGACAGATGGGCCGAGCTGGTAAGGAGCTGGCATGCTTTGTTGAGTGCAACTGTGATGCGTCAAAGAGTTGTTTCCGTAGCTGATCCATAGATTGGTAAGCTGTAATCAGTAAGCGAGATGAGATCTTTGAATGGTCAGGTTAAGAGCCTCTGGGGTCAAACATTGCTTATGGCCTATAAAGTAGCCCAATGCAGGTGTTAACAGCATTAGCAATGTTGTCAATGTGCTAGGCATAGGTCACCATACTGTCAGTAGTAATCCCCAGACATTTAAAGAGCTGAACTAGCTCCAGGGGAGAGTCCTCTTCGTTGGTGATAGAAAGAGGGTAAGTTATGTGCCTATTTTGGAAGCTGGAGAACAGCATAGTTTTAGTCTTGTAATTCATAACTAACTTGTGCTTATGGAACCATCTTTCTACGACTACGAAATTACTCTGTAGCCTAGAATCAAGAACCTTAGGATCTGGATCACTGGTAAACAGGACAGCATCGTCAGCACATAAAAGGATGTGACCATGACAGGAGCAAGGAAGGTTGTTGAGGAAAATTCTAAATAAAAGAGGGCCCAAGATGATGGACCCTTGAGGAACTCCAGATAGGACAGGTCTGCTATCCGATAAGGTGTTCTCAATCTTCACCTGCTGTGTACGGTTGTGCAGGTAACTTTCAAACCAGGCTACGCTGTCACGAGCTAGGCCAATGGTGGTAAGCTGTTCGACCAGAAGGGCATGATTCACTGTGTCGAAAGCTTTGGTTAAATCAATGAAAGCAGCACTGACCAGGTGTCCTTGATCTAAGGAGTGGTGAATAAAGCCTGTGAACTCCAGAAGGGTGGTAGTGGTACTATGACCATTTCTGAACCTGTGTTGTTGCGGGCATTGTAGCTGATATTTTTCTAAGTATTCAACCAGTTGGGCAACCACTATATGCTCAATAGCTTTCTTCACCTGAAGTCTCCTATCTGCAACCCAGTCCTGCCTTAGGACTTGAATTTTGTGTTTGAAAAACTTACTTTGGCTCATTTTGAGCTGGCCGCTACATGTGAGCTACATTTTCTGTCATGGAAAGTGTTATTTTTGGTTGCTATTACTTCCGCTCGAAGAGTTTCAGAGTTGCAGGCGCTCATGTGTGAGCAGCCTTCTTTGATTTTCCACAGACAGGGTGTCTTTGTCTATGAACCCTAAGTTTCTTCATAGGGTGGTGTCTGAGTTTACTTTAAATCAATCCATCCACCTTCCTGTTTATTTCCCAGAGCATGCCAATCCAGGGGAAGCATTGCTCCACACGTTAAATGTGCATAGAATTCTCCGTTACTACACACACCGTACTAAGGACTGTAGGAAGTCCAAACAGTTTGTTTCTTTCGCCCCTGGGAAAGAGGGCATTCCTGATTGAAAACGGTGCTTCTCCAAATGGTTGGCCAACTGTATCGCTTATTGCTACAGGAAGTATGGCAAGGCATTGTTCATGGCCATTCCACCAGAGGCATGGCCACTTCTGTTGCCTGTTTCAGGAATGTGTCAGCTGCAAAGATCTGTGCTGCTGCTACTTGGAGTTCTGTCCACACCTTTACCAAGCACCACAGTCTGGAAATTGCCTCTAGGCGCAGGGCCAACTTCGGTCTAGCTGTCCTCCAGGGCCTACTTTCTGAAGCTCGAGGTTTCCTCCATCCAGACTGTGCTGTCTGATGATGGAACTGCTTGGGACTTGTTCCATAGGTGTGACTTGCTGCAAGAGATATCCTTGAAGTAAGA